>OX337245.1:34945866-36195866 GCA_946965025.1 Blera fallax
ACTTAAATATATTTAGTTTAATAGATTTTTAAGGAAACATAACATTCTCACTTTTTGTCTAGGTTTTATGTCTCAGTCATAAGTAAAGGAATAGTGTAAAGGTTCAAATACATACTCGTATATACAACCCGGTCGTTTACTTTATTCTTTAATTTTTCTGAGGAAAGCAATAGTAATTTGTAATTACACTTGATTAAAGCTCTACTTTGTGACCCCACAAGCTACCTGTGATTGGAAATGGTTTTCGTGAGAATAGAATTTCCCTAAAATGTTATTTATTCGGGTATTTATACCAGGACATTTTCTTTTTTCATAAAAACTCAAATTCTATTGATATTAAACAACTAGCAGAAAAAATATAATCAATAAAAAAAACTATTTTTGTTTCAGAAAATATGCTTCGATCGTATTCTTGGCTTGCCTACGATTTGAGACGTCAAAAAAGAAATTAAATTATCTGAGTTTCTCTGACTTTTTCTATTGTTCCCAAGCAGTAATGGAATACTGGACATATACTTATCAACATTCAGGACCAGAATATTATGATACCGAAATGGATAAGGAATTTCTACTGGATTTGCGGGAATTACGATGTCTATTAGAAAAAGAGAAGGAAATTAAACAGTAAGTTTTTATTAAGTTTTCATATATATAATTACGTATCGTGCCGATCGTAATAATAAAAAATATAACTTTTGCCGAGCACTTGGGCATTAAACACTGATTTGAATTTATTAAAATATCTTTATTGATAACTGGTTAGTATTTTTGTTCAATGAGGACTGGTTAGTATTTGAGTTTGGCGAAGACTGATACTTCTCCTTTGATGGCTTGCATTGGTAACCTCGGTGGACAATGCATTTGGGTTCGAATAAAATCATATTCGAAATATGATCGGGGATGCATCTGTGTAAACAGTATATCCGCAAATCGGGGTTTCAACTTAGTGGGTGGCGAATGCATGGTAAGCAATTTGATCGAATGAGATCAAATGCACTTATGCCACGGAAAATTGATGACACATGGTCAATAAACGCCTTTTAGCACATTATACGTGGGTGGCGTGAACTTGGTTGCCGTCGTAGGTGGCATCAGTCTTGATGACGTAACTCCTCCCTCCTTAGGATTATGCTCCGAAGAATCTAGAGGTTTTACCTGAATATTAATTTTTGTATTGTGAGAAGCTCTCTTGCTCTTTGCTCTTACAAAGAGAAATATCAGTATTATTATTTTGGTTAGTACTAATATGATTATACTAAATGTTATGCCATTTTTAATGTAATGTTTACTTTTAATTTCTTCTAACAGTTTACTATTCTCAATACTTTTTCCATGTAGTTCAGATATCGTTATATTAGTCATTATGTTTCTAATTTCAATTTCGTTAAAATGTGGTATGACAAGTTTCATTTACAATTATGTTTTCATAGATAATTAAAAATTAATTAAGTTATGTCCATACAATATTACTTCATACATGTTACAATTGTGAATTAATTTTGTTTTTGGTATATTTTTCGTTATTACCATATTATTAGTTAATTGCTTTATTTCAATAGCTTTATTCATTTTAAAGTTACGTACTGGCAATATTTTTTAGTAGTTACTCGGACCGCACAGGTGGCGTTTTCTCATTCTTCGAGAGCGAAGTAAAATATTATTACTCTCTGAGAATGGAGTTATAATTACAGAATGAGTGAGTGATGAGTGGAAACAAAGTAAACAAAATCTTTCTTGGGTTTCCATTCCCGTTCAGTATTTTTGCACACATGTTACGCAACTGCATGAATGACTTTGCCAAGAAAATGAGTAAAGAAACTGATGAAAAAAAGGTATAAGCAGGTTATTATTTTTTTTTCTTGTTCAGTGAAAAGATGTGTTTTTCTGATTAGGGAGTGGAGTGGTGGATGCATATTATGCGTTATGCGTCAGGTTTTTAGTTCAAGTGGTGGTCTGATTAAGGGATGAAAAAACATATTTTCACAGCGGGGTGGTGGTGGGATTATATGGTGGATGGACGGAGTGCCAGAAATTTATGATGGCTACGGATAGATTTGTTTGTTTTTGTTTGAATTGTATGAAATTATACAGAAAATTTTTCGAATCAAACCCTATCCTCTGTTGCACGGACAAACGAAGGGCGCTGAATAGTTCAAATATTCTTTTTCCAATGAGGTAGAATATTAAACGCGTTTTTGTTTCGAGGTGTCCCCTGTAGGCATAGTCCTCGCTCTTTAGTAAGAACTAAAGAAATAAAAATATTTATAAAATAAATAGTAGATATCCATTAATTAAAAAAATAATGAATACATAACTAGAAAAACTTAACAAACAAGAGTGAAAAAAAAGAAAATATAACAAAAATTCGCAAAAAAAGACTTAACGAAACAAAGAAAGGATTAATTTAGGTACACATATGTATGTATAATAAAGCGAAGTTTTCAATTCCTTATACTTTTAACTCCACAGAGATCCTTATTGGTTTTCTTAATCGAAAATTTGATGAGACCAATTAAAATGAATTTGCAAATGGAGTGTCTGTGCTCATCACCGTCACATTTAATACTCGCGGAAGCGATTTTAGCAAAGCTTCAACCAAGTGTCCTTCGTGTCGTATTTTTACAAACTGGCTTTCAAAAAGTGTTTGCATACTTTTCACATAAGCTTCAAATTCCAAGGAAGGAACAGTTAACTTTCCAAATTCGGATGATGTGTCATAGGTGTTATAAGCTCTCAATTTTATTAACAGAGCTTGTTCTCGGAATTTGTCTGTTTTATCTATCATGAACAGAGTGCAGTTTTGACAATTAAGTTTCTTATGCAACTTGAAAGCTGCAAACCCGGCATAAAATGTAAGAGCCGCTTCTTGCAGCTTCTGAGAACATCCTTTGGACACAACTGTTTCTGTCTCTATTCATATGGTATTCGATACTGTTCAGAATATCCGTTGCCATGAGATGATCTTCTACTGGAGCTTCAATATGAAATTCTTCACTGTCATCACACTTAAGATCGTCACAATCAGCTTCGTGCAATAAAGATTCAGCACCAGCATCTTCGTAACTCGTATTTTCTGATGACTTTAAATTTTTGAAAATAATTTGCTTCAAATTTCTAATAAATCTGTAAGCCGAAGGGTTTCGTTCGTATGATCCCCTATTTGAACGTGCCATTGAAAATAAGTTTTCTGCAACATCAGTATTCAGATGTGCAATAAGAGGGAATTGCTGGTCATTTTTAAGTTTTTCCCATATTAACTCTATAGCAAGTAAAATTTTTAGTAACCCACCAAAGCAATTTGGCTTTTTCATTTTACCGGTAGACTCCCATAATGATATCCACTGCCTAGCAGTTTTAATGGACTGCAGAGTTTCACTATGTGGTGAAATGGGTTGTCAATTAGGGTTGCTTGTGTTTAGACTGTAACTGTTTAAGTTGTCGAAAAGATCGTTCATTTTGCTTAAAAAAGTTGCCGTTGAGGCAGCAATCTTCTTATCGGTATCAGTCTTAAAACAGTTCGCTGAAATTGCGTTGAAGACTCCAGCAGCAACATTAGCGCTAAAAACTTGGGTAGCCAATTTCACTGACAACTTTTTAAAGTTGTTCGGATTTATATGACTATTCGTTAGTTTAAAGCATACCTGAAACATATTCTTGGAATCGTCTTCAAAAAGTTTGACAAGGATTCCCCATGAAACAACATCTTCAGATATTAAAATTGAATGAAAATGAGGATAATCATATAAAAGAAAAATTTGTTGATTTTCAATTTCAAAAAAGGGCTTGGTTTCGGTTGTCCCAAGTAATTTGTATGCTCTTCTGTTATTACTGCCTTGGTCACAGCAAACAGCAATAACTTGGAGACCACACTCTAACGTTTTTGATATTGTTAATCTCAAAATCTCGGCAATATCATCACCTTTCGGGCATCCTATTAAATAAGATGTAGTTTGCTTCCAATTTTTGTTTAATCCCCTAAGAGTAAAAACCATTACTTTGGAGGCTACAGTAGCGCGTCTACCCAGCTCCCCGAAGTCAGTAAAGCCGTATATTATGTCATTTTTAATGTTGTAATCAAGTTCGGGTTTGATTGTCATTTCATCAAAAATTAATATACATCTTTTCTCTCAGTTTGACATTGTTTCAGCCTTGCTCTTTAAAAGATGAATCATTTGGTTTGAAAAACCGGCCGGTAAAGAAGAATGCCATCGATAGATTGTGCTTGTAGATGGTAAACTACATCCCGAGCTCACCATATGGGAATATAATGTGGGAGACTTATAAAAAAAACTTCAGACACAAATCTTTTTCGTCATTCGTCCAATGTGCATTTGCCTTATGAAAAAGTTGCATATTTACGAAAGTGTTTACGTCGACTGGCTTATTTTGCAATTGCATGTCAACGTTTTTTTCTAAATTATAACGCTAGGTAGAGAGAAATCTCTAATATACATATGTCATAGGTTCGGCAACTCTATTAACGGAAAGTATGGTTGGACAAATCGCAGCATTGTCCGTTTCATTTGCGTTTTGGCTAATATTTAATATGTTGGATGCACTAGAACTGTCTGAAGTGACTACTAAAGGAAGCTTTCTGTCTCTGATGTTATCCATGATTTTAAAACAAGACTCATCGATAGATACATCAGAGCAACTGCACACTGATATGGACGACATTGGAAGGGCATTTTTAGTTAGCAATTTTCGATGTGCTTCTATCCTTACATCTTTGCTATAAAAATGGGTTTCACAAATAAAAAATAGTTTTTTCAATGTACTACATTGAGCATGCTTTACCCAAATATCCCTTCTATGATCTTTAGGGACTTGAAAAAATGACAAGGAAAATGTTCCTTTGATATTATTACAATCTTTATATGAACGCTTAGACATTTTGAAAATCTATAATAAATTTCTAATAAATCAAAATACAATTGTGTGCAAATAAAATGAAACAAAAATGTTTACCAGGAAATTATTTACATATATTTGTATGTATGTAGTATACGAAAAGCACAGACTGAAAACAAAAAACACAAATTCTTAAAAGAACGTACACCTTTAACGAAATCTGTCACTGCACTGCAAATGGCTCAGATCGATGAGATATTTGCAATGAAGTAAACACACACACTCCCCACAAACTCCACAGTCATAAGTAAAGACTGAAGAGAAATATTATGTTTGTAAAAACAAGCAAAAATGAATGTGCTATATGTGTGTGCATTTTGTCCTCAATGAAAAAACTTCAACTTAAAAAAACTTTACACACAATCTTTTTTTTTTCATTCATCCCCAATGTGCATTTGCACTGCCAATAACTCAGATCGATTAGTTATTCGCAATAAAAAAAACACACACACACTCCGCACAGACTTCACGATCATAGGTGAAGAGGGAATATTATCTAAGCAAAAAGGAATGTGCTTTGTGTGTGTGTCTTTTGTTTTGAGCACATTCCTTTTGCTTTATTTCCATTATCACTCGAATTCATATGCACGAGGAGCGTGCACCTACCACGGCAACTGGCAGTGTGGCACTGAATGGGGGTAGGCCGACGACTTATTCACGTTGCAAAGTAGATATATTCACTCAACACAGTATGATCACAGATAATAAATATACCCAGATGTCTCATTCATATGGGAAGAAGTGATATATGAAAACGAAATTCACTTAAAAAATAGCTTTTTAAAAAGCTTAAACTTCTTACAAAAGGGAAAAAAACAGAACACAGAACATTTGTTTTTTCTGCTCACTTTTTAGTCCATCGTGTCACTCACACATACCCTTGTTTACCTTCACTGAAAAAATGAAACAAAAAAAATATTTTCTGCAACTGCGGTCACGGAGTTCTGATGCCGACACGTTGGTAGGATGGATACGGAGTATAGATCGTATATATGTATATATGTATATGTGCAAATGGTTGGGCTTATGTTGTGTGCTTGTTATCTGTATGTATGAACCTTATTTTCAGCACTTGATTAAATAAATAAAAACTCTGTAAATTTTGTGGACACAAATTTGCTCTGAAATTGGGTATGAATATGAGAGGTGCATACTGCATTTTATTATTTATCTTTATGCCCTTATAGTAACTGATCACTGCTCTTGGCCTACTTAAGTGAGGGTGACTAATGTTCGAAATTATTATAAAAAAACTAACGAGAAATAATCATTAACTTATATTAGTTAATTATAATTATCCAAGGGTTCTTCATTTTTTGTCGGCGAGAGAAGGACATTCACACAGCAGGTGGCTAACAGATTTCTCCTCGTACCTGTAGCTTGTGCATTGGTCGATGTAAACTATACCGAGATGCTTCGCATGAATAGCAGTGGCATGGGGCTCAGTAATGATCCCAGAGATCACCTGTGCGTCACCCACGCTTAACCAGGGAGAGAGATCTAGTCTTGCTGCAGACCGGTCATAAGGTTCAGCGTGCGTAGCTTAACAAAGAGCTTAAATTTTTTTAAGAGAGGTGAGTGGAACCCTTATAAAAAGGACAGCCTATGACGTATGCAATTGTTGCCTCCTTCTTACAAGTTCATCAGCTTTCTAACGCCTACAATGTCTATCGATAGCAGGCAGTGCTATCCAGTACTAACACCGTTCTAGTACGATAGACTCGTTGACGGTTAAATGCTGCGACGCTGCCTTACAGACCCTGGCCAGACAAAATAAGTTTAAATTTGGGTGGGCACCCGGTCACCAAGGTATTGAAGGCAAAGAATTGGCGAACGAGCTAGCTGGATCAAAATCCGCGTTTATAGGACCAGAACCGTATTGCAGAGTCAATTGGGATGCTGCCTTAGGTCAAATTAATGATTGGGAATACCAACTTCTTCTTGAACGCTGGGAAAATGTCCCTGGCCTAGGCCACTAGGGTAGGCCTATTCGCTTACGACTTCTGTAGAAGCTGCATGGATAAAGAGGAGGAAGAAACTTCTTCTTTGTACATGTGAAACTCTCTCCGCTCGTAGGAAACTGCATTTAGGTGCCTACTTCTTCAACAACCTTGGCGAACTGGCTAATGTTAGCATTAGCAGCCTCCAGCGCTTCATAACTAGCTCCTCCTAGTTCAACGGGTAGCTAGCTCTCTTTGGAGATGCCGATCCTGTGGCAACACAATGGACCTTACTGGTCTAAATGAGGTTGCATATTTACAGCTCGCCACGTCAACCTAACCTAAGCTATGTATATAAAATGTAGGTGGATACTGGACCCTGCAGTTTCCCTTTTCGTCTACCTTCCACCAGTCACAGTATATGTACATATGTTCCACGTCTTTCAGACAAGTCTGCAGGTATTATCTTCCTGCTTAGGTGGCGCTATGGAACCTGAGCCTCAACCAACAAACCTCTACCGCTATCCCGAAAGAAGTAAGGTCTGTCAGCAAAAACTGGCCGCGTATTCCTACAAGAACACCTTAGGAAACTGGGTATTAAGTAAAGTGGAGACTCTAGATTCGGCAGAGATGTTGAGGAAACCCCAAGGCACTCTCTAAAGGAATGTGAAGCACTGATTCACAAAAGAAGAAAACGCCTGGATGCTTACCAACTATTAGAAGAAAATCCTTTCCAGATACTCTGATTCCGGGTAGCATAATAGATCCATAAAGACCGCAGTGCACCCACACCCCTATAACCAAACAACAGATAGCGTTCACTGCCTACCTATATTATGGAAAGGAAATAAAAGCAACCATACAACAAGGCCTAAATTGACAGCCTATTGCAGAAGGACAAGAAAATTCTTGTAGGATTGATTAAGGACATACAAATCTGCGTTGCCACATAAAATGCTAAAATTGGCGAAAAACTATTTTCGTTTTCTAGTTGTCAAGACTTCTATGATCTTAGGCATAAATTCCTTCGAAGAATGTGATAGCATGTAGATAGACTTCAGCCTGAAAAACCGTAGTATATGCACCGAGTGGTATAGCCTTAACAAGGCTTCCTCCGCTTCCTTGCTTCGCATGGACGATTCGATGATTTTTCTGACCGGCATCCGTTCAATTTAGAAATTTTCCTCATGATTTGTGGTGTAGCCAGTGAATATTGAGTGGAGCCACGTATACCAAAGCTTTGTTGTAGGTTGGAGATGTCTTGACCATGAAGTAGAACATGTCATTAAAAAGCGTGTTGGAAAGGATTTGGGTACTCCAATTGGTATTCAGGAAACCAGAAAGCCCGTGATCATTAATACTAAGACTGGCAAAAGATTCTGGAGGACCAAGAGAAAATAGTTCTGAGATTCAACCCTTAAGGGGACGATGCAGTTCCAGGTACAGGGTTCGCTCCCTATTCGTTTTTCTTTCCCGCTATGTGGCTGATGTTGGTCTTGCGCCGACGGGGCTCCACCAGTCGAGTCACAAGGAAACACACTACCTATTGAACCGGGGCCTCCTGCTTGGATTACATTACTTCCAGAACAATGAAAATCATCTGGTTAGCCGGTGGGTCATATTTTTAGATATGTACATCATGCCTTCAATGTGACTCTGATGGGTGTACATAGAGCGGAATCATTGACAAAACCTGTTTATGTAGCAAACCAAATCCCGAATAAAGACCTTCACGTCCACCATTATCCAATGTCATCACGTAAACCTAATGAGGGCTTTAAAACGAGGCAAAAACTCGTCCCTCCTCCAAACAAGTCCTAGGTCGTCTTCAAAATCACCCCGATATCCTAAGGTTTGATGCTCAAAAGACTACCAGGCTTTGAAGATTATTCCATAAAAATGAACATAAAACTGCTTTAGGTTAGGTTAGGTTAGATAGGGTCAAGAGGAAAACCTCATAAAACACTACGCACCAAATTTCATCACAAAGTGCAACGAAATGATTGACTTTTCCCGCCCTTCAGGTACACCTTTTCATATACAACGCATACGCGTTTGCAAAACTTCCATTCATGAAAATTTATTCTTTTGCTGCGGTGGTATGGAAATCACACCCTTATGCAATTTCAACCCCCTTCCCGCATACCCCTTTACACTTCCTCACCTCGTTCGTTTGCATGTCACAACACACGATGAGAAAAAGAACTTTCCCACACGATCGAACGGAGTGACGAAAAAGAAAAAGCTTTATTTGTTGTACTTACTCTGAAAGCTCTTTGTCTGCTACGACGTTGTCTGCTACGACAAAAATATGCTTCATTTTTTTATATGGGCGTGCGACATCTGGGTAGTTTATTATCTGTGGTATGATGTTTGAGCGGGGTATACAAAATTCAATGAGTGCATGTGCAAATTGTTGAGGCAGAAGAGCGTAAGATTTTTGTGGTTCTCAGCGACGTGTCCTTTACTTGGGCCGCTAGGGGCGCCACCATCGATTTCCTCAAGTGATAGTACTATTAGTTTCATATACAATGGTACTGGTTTTTCTTTCAATATTCCTTCTAAACATTCGTCTTTTATAAGTTTTAGATTTTTCTTCATTATAATTGGTTCTACTTTGTATTCATACAATGTATAGTTACTTAATATTAGTTTTCTATAGGTTATATCTATTTCTAATTTATTTTTACTAGGCATTGGTTCAATTATGATTTTATTAAAAGTTTGATTAGAATAATTAGGTATCATTACAGCAAAAATTACTTGATTATTATGTATAATGGCTGAACTTTTAATGTAAATTAAATATTTTAAAGTAATGTTATAAGTTTCTATTTCTTTGACAGTCAAAATATCTCTCCCTAGCACTCCTAGTCTACATAACATTAAATTCTCTTTTACCATTCGCACTTGGTCTCTTAATAGATTAATATCGTACTGTATCTGAAAAATGTGCTGCATATGTTCTATTTCTGTTAAATCTTTACTAACTATCTCAAATATATTCGACAATTGATCATTTATTTGTCTTTGCTGTTTATTAATATTTATTAATATGATCTGTGTGCCCATACCCATTCCCATAAACCGGCTGTTCTGAGAGCACTTAGCGAAACACAGGTAGTAGAAGAATCTTCTGATTTGCAACTGCCTGGATATAGCTTAGTGCCATTATTCTTTCCCCATCGCGGCCTTGCCATTTATATTCATAGTGACATTGCTTACCAAATTCCATCACAGTATGGCCACTGTTCCAATCCGGAATTCAACTTCAAATGGCTAAAATTCACCGTCCGTAAAGAAATTATTCACTACTGTTTTATAAACAGAAGCGCTAGTGCGGACAGCAACTCAACCTTTAACGAGTTTGATGCACTGTCCGATTCCATCACTCGAATTGTATCCCTGTATTCTCGTACTGAAATCGTCATTACGGGCGATTTCAATATACACAATTCGGATTGGCTTCGACACTCTGGCCAGACAACACCCGAAGGAAGGTATGTTGAACTTTTCGCTGAGGTAAACAACTTGACTCAGCTTGTAAATGAGCCGACACGAATACCAGACATTGCAAGTCATTCCGCCAACACCCTTGAATTGTTTCTTACTTCTCACCCTGATAAATACGTCATTGATGTACGCCTCTAGGCCGATCTGACCATAACATCATATCAGCTAAATTCTCGTACTCCCACCACTCAGTTAAAGAACAAACTCCCAAAAGAAAAGTATGGTGTTACGAGAAAGCCAACTGGGACGGCCTTAATAGCTTCTTTAGGAGTTTTAACTGGTCCCTATGCTTCCTCGATAGTGACGTGGATGCCGCCGCTGATATGATCACCGACACGATTCTCTTATGTATGAATGACTTTATTCCTAACAGAATAAAGAGCATTAAACCTAAGACAAACTCATGGTTCGACCAGAGCTGTAAAGAGGCTATCAGGTTGAAAGAAATAAGTTTTCGGTCTTATAAAGCCAACAAATCTGAGGAAAACCGAAAGAAGTTTAAACAAGCAAGAAATGACTGCAATGCCCATATCCGTCGTGTCAAATTCCTACACGACCAAAAACTGAGGCAAAAAATACTAGTGTCCCAAAGGTAGTAAAAATTTTTGGTCATTCGTCAAAAACATTAAAACTCTGCCTCATCTGCCATCCCAACGCTCATTTACAATGACATTTCAGCTGTCAGCTCCTTAGACAAGACCAATCTGCTCGCTGCACAATTTGCAGCCAATTCCACACTGCAAGATAGTGCTTTGTCTGTCCCTGTGCTTGAGAGCGTCGAATTTTCTATGAGGCAATTCCAAAGAAAATGCAAAAGGAAGTGTATGAAAAAACTAGATCGGAGAAAGAGAATGTTATAGGCCATAGTATGCGCTATTGGAGACCTAAATGAAGAGCACAAGTTCATCATATAAAACCAATCAAATAGCAACAAAAGCAAAAAAGATCCAAGGAAGAAGGGAAGAATGCTAAAGAAAAAACAAGTAGCCACGAGAAAAAGCAGAACGAAGAAGACAGGAAAGTTAAAGTGCAATGTGAGGGGAATAAAGGAAAAGGAACTAGAAATTATTGAATGCTTAAACAGAATTAATGTGGACTTTAGCACTGACACAAACAAATAAAAGAGGTGAAAAATGTAATAAATGAGATAATGGATACCTTATAATATACAGAGGGGTAGTAGAAAGCGCTAATCCAAGAGCAGGATCGCACTCGCACAGTTGCAGGAGTTCTTAAAGGTCTCAACATTCACAAATCCTCTGCTCCAGATGGTATCCCCCCAATAGTTCTGAAGAGGTGTTCTTCTTCGTTGGCAAAACCTCTGCGTAAGCTTTTCTGTCTGTCCTACTCTTCTGGACTCTTTCCGAGAAGATGAAAAACAACATTTGTCCAGCCTGTCCCTAAAAGGCGAATCTTCCTCTCCGACCAATTACCGACCCATTGCACTTACGTCCCTTCTTTCCAAGGTCATGGAAACACTGATAAATCGTCAGCTTATGAAATATCTTGTTTCACGAAAACTCCTCAATGACCGGCAGTATGGTTTTCGTAGCAACAGGTCCACTGGTGATTGGATGGCATATCTCACCGAGAAGTGGAACCAATCTCTCCATCACTTCGGTGAATCAAAGATAGTTGCGCCTGATATTTCAAAGGCATTTGACAGAGTTTGGCATCAGGCTCTTTTGTCGAAAATGCGTGCATATGGTATCGATGAGTCTCTTCTTCAATGGATTAGAAACTACCTTTCGGGGCGTACAATACAAGTTGTGTTGGACGGTTTCAAGTCTGATATCCACCCTATAAATACTGGTGTCCCCCAGAGCTCAGTTTTGTCTCCGACTCTCTTTCTCATTTTCATAAATGATCTCTTGTCTGCAACCTCTAATCCAATCCATTCCTTCGCTGATGACAGTACCCTCAGTTTTTCATATTCGTTCCCTAACTCACGTCCCTGCTCTTCGGCCGTAGAAAAGAGGAACGGCAACGTATGTTAAACTCATTAAATTCTGACCTTGACAGCGTAATCAAATGGGGCTCAACTAACAGAGTGGAATTTAATGCATCCAAAACTCAGTGCTGTCTTCTGTCTCTCAAGCGAAACCAAGACCCTCAACCATTATCTATGAATGGTACTTGCATCGCGGAAACCGAAAGACTTACCATTCTCCGTATGTGTATTAACAATCATCTTCGTTGGAACGAACACATATTCGAGGTCGCCAAAAATGCTGCAAAATGTCTAGGATTCCTTAAGCGGTGCAAGAAATATTTTACCCCATCTGATCTGGCCTCAATATATAAGGCAATCATCCCCCCCAAAGATGGAATACAACGCCCACATCTGGTCTGGTGCACCCAAGACCGTTTTGCACATTCTAGATAGGGTTCAGAACCGCGCGATAAAACTAATAGGTGATAGAGACATTGTGAGTTCCATAAACTCACTAGAACATCGCAGAAATGTCTCTTGTCTTTCCCTATTTTATCGCTTATTCCAAAAAAATGTTCCAACGAACTAGCCACTTGCATTCCTCCCCTTCAAAATTTCACCCGCAATACGCGTCACGCTACGAATGCACATCAGTTCACCCTCAAGCCCAACTTCGGACGTACTGTCAAATACAGGGATTCGTTTATAAGCCGAACGACACGTATCTGGAATGATCTTCCAGGCTCTGTATTTCCTCATCGGTACAACATCCAAACATTTAAAGCCAACGTGCACCGGTATCTCCTCTGTTCCTCTTTCCCCTCTTTCCAAACGCCCGTGCCCTGAATATTCAGTATGAGGGTATTCATACCCCCTTTGGCGCGCGTAAGTTATAAAAAAAAAAAATCTGTTACGCTTTTCATTGCTACGTTAAACTGTTCATTAATTTTTACTTGTTCGTTGAGACTATTTAAAGTATTTTTATTATTCTTTTCGTTTACTTCTAATCTATTCCGTATTTCTAACTCATCATCAGCATCCATTGTTCCTGCTAAAAATTTCAAACCTTTACCCAAAATCTTACGTAATCCTCTTTTTCTATTATGTGGCAAAAGACTGTTTATTTCCTGTTCTAATGAATTAAAGTTATGCAACATGGTTGGGTAATGATCGCAAAAGCTAAGATCGGTTATATTTTTCCTGATTATTTTTAAATTTTCGGACCATGATTCTATATCTACTGTATGTAAAATCTTTTTAATATCATTTTTTGCTATTTGTAGCTCCTCATCCTTTATCATTATAAATCCTTGTCCTTCATTTAAGTTTTGAAGGTAGAGTCTTTGTACTTGTACAATAATCAGTATTGTCGTCAATGTCAGGACTGCTCTAATTCGGGATTCTATTGACCTAGAATTTACGAGGCTTTTTAACTTTAGATTTATGATACTGAACGTTATTTGTTCGTTATAGTTAGTCTATTCTTTTTCTTAACTTTAAGCGGTTTAAATCTAGGTTTTAGTTTTCTTATTTTCCTTTCCTTATAATAAAATGTATCTCCTTTCTTAGATTCTATGGGTTTGTCTCTACTTTCGTTTCGTTTTTCAATGGTACATGTTTTGGTATTGAGTGACTTTAAAGATGACTTCATTTTTAATGTCTTGGGTATTCTCTTGAAAAATAGTTTAAAGGGTGTCTGTTTTGTGGCTGAATTAATTGAGTTATATGCAAAAAGTGCTTTTAATAATGCTTCGTTAATGGTAATATTTCTGTGGTTCTTTAACATTCGTAAGTGTTCTATTAATGTAGAATGAAATCTTTCTACTGGTGAATTTGAGTTTGAATTACTCACCGTTGTGAAATGTAATCTAATACTTTCTTCTCGCAAGAATTCCCTAAAATCTATGGATGTTGCTGCTCTTTCTTGATCCATTACTATGAGATTCGGTTTACCAAAGATTCCGAAGTATTTCAAAAAACCTTCCTTTAAGTCAACGGAATTCCTTGTTTCTAATTGATCTACGTAAGCGTATCTGCTTTATTTATCAACTATTGTCAATATTGGTTTTCCTTTTTCGGGAAAAAGTATGTCAATATGCACTATTTGTAATGGGTTCTCAGGTGTTTTAGTTAATTCAAATTTTTACTTTACTTGGTTCTTATCATATTTTTCTACTTGGCATATGTTGCAATTATTTATGTACTTTGTTAACTTCGCTTTAATTTTTGGAAAACAGTATTCTCGCTTGACACATATGTTCAGAAGATTCCCCTATACCCCTGTGGTTGTTTTTTTTTTGTGGTAGCTAATTTAATTACAATATCATCTTGCCGTTCTTCCTCTTCTACGTCTTCTAAAATAGTCTTGCATCTAAGAATTTTAAATTGTTTATTTCTAGCAAAGTGCTCCTTGTAAACGTTTTGTATTTTAAGATAAAGTTCTAAATCTGTGACATAAATAGCATTTACTCCTTTTGGATTAAAGTGGTTTTTCATAATTCGAATTTTAGTATTTTCAGTAAAATCTTTGCACTTTATAATCTTCCTAGTCTTATCAAAAACTTTCTTAGCTCTTATCTGATTTGATCCGCTAGCCAGTTTGTCTATGATAAATTGATTCTTAAATATTGTGAAGTAACTAGAGGTGCGCAAGCTGCTGACCATAGGCCTAGTGGGCATTGTCCGCCTAACCGCCGAAGTGATCACATCTTGCCGTGTATTCCAATAAGAGAAGAATAAAGAAGTAAATTGAACTAAACGGGGGTCTTGTGTTTTTTTTTTTCCTCTTTTTGGCTTTTGTTTCACGTTACAATATGTTTATTGGTGATTCAGATATTGGTGTGAAATCTTATTCATCCTCTTTTCCACTGTGTATTGTAGCTGCATCGCTAGCCATTTCTTCATTATTGATTTCAACCTGTATTCTGCTCAAGGCATCAGCACTACTATTTTTAGTACCAGGTTTATATTCTATATCGTAATCGAATTCTTCTAAACGCAATTTCCATCTTATTAACTTGCTATTAGGTTCGTTTAAATTTTTTAACCAAATTAATGGTCTATGATCCGTTTGGATCGTTGAGGGTTCTACTCGAATAACAGATAGGATGTTCTTTGCCATCTTGAACTTGTGAAAGTACGATTCCAATCGCTACGTAGGATGCATCAGTTCTTAAAATAAAAGGTTTCTTAAAATTAGGATATGCTAATATCGGTTCATTGATTAACATATCTTTACAATCCTCGAAACACTTCCTATATTTTTCTTCATTAATATCAATCTTTTCTCCCTTTGTTAGTCTCGAAAAATCCTTAACAAATTTTCTATAATAGCCTAATAGACCTAGAAACTGTTTTATCTCTTTTGGAGTCTTTGGTACAGGGCAATTCTTAATTGTAATTACTTTTTCTGGATTTGGCTTTATTCCATCTATTGAAACTATATGCCCTAAAAATGCTACTTCTTTTTTTAAGAACTCGCTTTTATCCAATTGTATTTTTAGATTTGCTTTTCGTAATGCTTCAAATACTTTTGCGAGATTTTGCATGTTTCTACTAACGAAATTGAGAAGACAATTATGTCATCCATATAAATTAAACACACTTTTCCAATTAATGGTCTGAGCATCCGCGTAAACTTATAGTATCCATTTTCTACCGTAAAGGCAGTTTTCTTCACATCTCTTTCATCTACTTCAATTTGATGAAAGCCTAAAGCTAAATCGAGTATTGAATAATACATGGACGTTCCTAATTTATCAAATATGTCATTGATGTTGGGTATGGGATAACGATCATCGATCGTTTTCTCATTAAGCTTCCTATAGTCTATGACTATTCTCCACTTTTTCTCGCCAGAAGTATCAGCCTTTTTTGGGACAATCCACACTGGTGAAGACCAAAGTGAATTGCTAGGCCTAATAATTTGTTGTTCTAACATTTCAGATTTCTGTTTTTGGACTTCTTGCTTATGGATATACGGATATCGATAATTCTTGCAATAAATAGGTTTTACATCAGTAGTTTTGATTTCATGCTTTACCTGATTTGTAAAGCTTAGGTCTTGTCCTTTTCGAAAGAATAGATCTGAATTTTTCGTCAGCAATTTCTTAAGATACTCTTTTTCTTCGCTATTTAAATTTTCTGTACGAATTAAGCTCATAGTTTCTTTGCCCGCATTATTATTTAATTCCTCATCTTCTATATCTACTTCTTCTACTTTAATTGGTTGTTCAATTCTTATTTTAAAATATTTGTCTGTATTATTTTCTATTAATATCTTTGCTACCCAATTTTTAGCTACTCCTTCTAAATTGGTTATATAACCCATATTACATTCTTTTACGAATATATCTCCAAATTCTTTATCTACTGGTGCTTCGATTAATAAAACCTGTTTCGGGTTTATAATGTATGCTTTATCTTTTTTGATAAGTTGATTTGTGCTATAGTCAATTTTCATTCTATATTTTTTAAGAATATCATTCCCCATGATCCCATCGAAATATGAATGGAAGTTGTGTAGTAAATAAGTTACTGGTGGGATATCACTTCCGAATTCTTTAAATAGAGTAGTGTTCACCATTTCGTTTACGAGAGTTTCTTTGTTAAGTGCTTTAATAATTTTTGGATTTATTCTTATTTCATGTTCTTGCTTGATTAATCCTGGATTTCATAATGAATTTGACGCTCCTGTGTCTATCAGTAATTTCATACTTTTTAAAGGCGTTCTAACATTTATATAAGGTAGTGTTTTTATTTCGAGGCTTTTCTTTGAGAATTTTCCTGATTAAAAGGTTCCTCACAAGCTACGGCGTTATTATTATTGTGGTTGTTATTATAATTATTGAAATGACGTGGCTGTCCTTGTCTATTTTGATGTCTTGTTAGCGATTATTAGATGGAGAAGGATCCACCTCCATTGGTACTGGTCGATTATTCCAAGTATTACTTCTTTGATTTTGATTCTGCCTATTCTGGTTTTGATTCTGATTATTCCTAAAGTTACTTTGGTTCCGCCTATTCTGATATTGGTTAAAATTATTTTAATTATTTCTGAAGTTGTTGTTTTTGCTCTGCCTATTCTGATATTGGTTAGAGTTATATCGATTGTTTCTAAAATTCTGAGTTTCGCTATTCTGATGCTGATTATCCACTAAGGGCAGGGTGTCTAACAATTGAAAAGCGATTTCGTACGCTTCTTCTAAAGTGTCTGGGTTTCGACTAAGCAAAATGGTTTTTAATGGATCTCTGAGGCCTTTCATAAATGTATCTAGTCCTTCCCTAATGTTTCGTCTGATCATTCTATCTCGTATTGCCTAGTCTTGTTCTGTGTGTCGTAGTTTACTGTTAAGTGTTGTAATTATGTCAAGTACTTCGTCATAAAATTTATGAATGCTTCTATTTGTTTGTTTTATTAAGCTTAGCTGATTATATAACGTCTTTTCATCCCTGTGGTTACTGAAATGTTTCAATAAGATAGTTTTCACATCTTCCCAGTTATCAGGATCACCATAAAGTTTAACTCCATCCGCTGCTCTACCTTTCAATTTACTTTTAATGCCCTGAAACCATAACAATATACATAGGTGCCTGTTCTATTCCTCTTAAAATTTCCCAAACATTGTCTACGCTTCTAATAAAATTGTCTAGTTCTCCCTGTTTATCATCAAAAAAAGGAAGGTAGCCAATTGTATTTTGATGCCATTAATCTTTAGAAAAGGTTGAACCTCCTGCCCAGTTTTAACACCTTCAATCGTATGGCTGTTTCCCGTCCATGGATATCTTCGAGCCTCCGATGAAACAGTCTATATTCCCGTTTGCGGTTAAGTTAATCTCCTCTTCTACTTGAAAACAATCATGCTCCCCCGATCGAGACCTCTGGTTCTCTTGATGGCTATCAAATTCTTCCTCTACATGGCGAATGTTTGATGGCCTACGTCGTTTAGCATCCATGTCATCACCTCTCATATTTTTACGTTTACCCCTTCCTGTCTTGCATTTCAGGGCGAAATGACCAAGGTATCCACATTTCCTACAATTTTTGTTTCTGGCTGGGCACAAGTAGCTATTCCCCGTATGACCACTCCGTCCACATCTTATGCAATCGTTGTCTTCTCTGACATCGTTTGTTCTTTTGACCGCAATTCCATTGATGTAACTTGTTGTTGTTGGTAGATGCACCATCGTGTCCGTTTGTGTTATTTGTTCGTGAGCTTGATACATTTTTATGACTTCATCCAATGAGTACTCTTTTTCAAGCAGACGCCTCTTCAACTCTTTCGGTGCCCAGTCATCTATCAATTTGTCTTTTAGGTTTATTTCCCGACTTTGTTCCTCACTTTGCCCAAAAGAACATTTTGTTTCCTGGTTCCTCAATTTCAGGATGAATTTGTTTAGGCCCTTCCCTTCATCTGGCTTGAGGGACCGAAACAGGCGCCTCTCGAAGGTGGAGTTCCTCTGTGGTGAAAAAAATTCGTTCAATTTCTCGACCAAAATTCCGTACACATCGCCTTTTTCAACAAGGACCCCGGGAAAATTAAAGATAACTTCCTGTAATTGTGACCCCCCAAAGTGTAACAACTGACTCTTCTTTTTGGGTGCGTCTGTAATTTCCTCCGATTCTAAATATAACGAGAATGAGCGGAGCCACTTCTCCCATTCTGAACGAATGACCGCTCTATCAATCGTCTCGCAAAGAAACGGTCTTATCCCGCTATCGTTCATTCTCAAGAAAACTTTTGTCCCCAGAACGATTCTGATCTATGTACTTGCTAAAGAACACAATTGAATGTGAAGACTTTCTAGACCTGCTCAAAACAATGAACTTACAGTTTTTCCCAGTTTTACAATAAAATGTAATCAACTTATCTTCTTACCTTAACCACAATTGAATGTGAAGTCTATATTACTCTCTCTCTCAGCACAATTAAATGTTGATCGATTCTCAACCTGTTCTGACATGAATTTGTTTACAATTGAATGTAATTATCTCTCCTCACAATATTATATGGAACTTACCGCAATTCCGCTTTTCTATTATATGTATCTCCTTATGTTTTTTTTTTCGTAGTTTAACTTATTGATATTTTATTTATTTTGTAAAATCTTCTCTTCTTTTTTTTATCCTCGTCGCCAAATGTACTACCCGGTTGCACGCACGGCTTAAGTTAAACAAACAAGTGTGTAGTCGAACAAGTGTATATTTGATTCAAATAATATGCACTGCATTGTTAACGATGGCGCTCACTTATCGACTGACGATGGCCTCAATTGATCAGTGAACATTGAGTTCATGGTGTACTCTCTGTGCTCTCCGGAGAACTCTCTGCAGTTCGCCACAGCCAGCGTTTACGAGCTCTCCTCTTTTCAGATATTATGTCGCATATTTCTTTGGGATATACGTTTCTTTTACTTTACTATTTGATTCAGGCGTTGCAGCCCAAGCAGCCTTTTGTATATTTAGGGTGAAAGTATGTACTTCACTTTCTAGTTGCTCTATTCTATCGATATCTGAAATATATCCAGTCTGTAAGCTTGTTCACTAGAGATGGGTTGTGTTCCTTCATTATAATTTTATTACCAAGTGTAAGCAGCACAGATGAGTGATCTGAGTCAAGATCTGGCCCTTCCTGCACTTGGGTAGTATTTGAGGAGATATTCTTAGTTATAAAGAAGTCGACAACGTCCGGGATTTTGTTCCTATCTGTGGGCCAGTAAGTAGGATTTCCCGTTGAATGGTGATTAGCATTGCTTTCTTTTATAGATTCAAGGAGTTCTCTTCCTCTTGTATTTGTAAATCTTTATCTCCAGAATTTGTTCTTTGTGTTGAAATCTCCGCCTATTATGAATTTATTCCCAAATTTACGGAAGAGGCTTTTAAAATCGTTTTGTTTCAGCATATAGCTAGGAGAACAATATGCCGCTGCTACCGTTATCTGGCCGCTGCTTGTTTTTCTGTTTACGGATTTGGCTTGTATTTCACACGACTGATATTCTTCATCTTCATCGTGGCTAACACCTTCCTTAATTATAACTGCAGCCCCCCCTCTTGCTGTACAGTGAGGATGTGGGGTTTGGTACGCCTTGTATCCGCGCAGTTTATATTTTGTTCCAATTTTGAAGTGTGTCTCAGAGACTAGACATATGTCAGTTTTGTTTATATCGAGAGTCGCTTGCAATTTGTCTTTGCGATTCTCGAGACCATTGGCATTCCATAACAATATTTTTATGTTTTTAGCCATTAGGATCTTTTAGAAACAGTTTTTTTGTTACTTTCTTATTATTCTTTTCCATGTCATCCATTCTTTGCATGATATCCTCCATGACATTACTGGAAGGCTTGGGTTTTCCGATTGGTTTGGCATTATTGTTCGAAGTAACCTGTGCATATGTTTTCTTTGAGCCGGTTATGAGACTTAAGTTCTCATTTTTGCTTGAGGGTAGATTTTCTTTAACTTTATCCATTTTTTCACTCTTTTGGGCCCTCGATTTAGATCCTAAGTTTCTCTTGTTTCGGATTTCTCCATCTTTAGATGCGTCTTTTTGAACAGGCTTTTGTATTTTCTTCTGTTTGTTATCTTTTGCCTGCTGTAGCTCTTTTGCTACTACGCAGCCTCTGTAGTTGGCTGGGTGTCTTTCATTAAGGTGCGTGTCCATTTGAGAGTAATATTTTCGAAATTTTAATATCGCGAGAGTTATGTTTTTGTCACTGAAATTAGTAATCAAAAAAAAAAACACTAAACTTATTTTTTTATATTTTCAAATTTTATTTTTTTGCTTTCCAAACTTAAACTGCCTACTCTTCTGTTCTAGCCGAATATTTATACCCTCGAACCTCTGTCATCTTAGCATAACATGTCCACGATGTCCATGCGTGATAAGCAGCATGTTTGTATCAAACATCAGCTGCTTGGATTCTTCCTAAGCTGCAGGTTGTTTTCGCATGGACATGTGTCCTCAACGTGATGCTGTTGTCGGGCGGCTGCAGGTCTGTTTCGGTGCTGTTACCATGCTGTTAGTTACCACGCTAGCAATTTTGCATGCATGTAACTCGTGATGCTGTTGTTGGGCGGCTGCAGGTCTGTTTCGGTGCTGTTATCATGCTGGCATGTAACTCGAGCTCTCTGGAAGAATTTTGAGAGTTTATTTCTTTATTTCCTGAGAGTTCTCTCATAAACCGTGTCCATTTGATATATTTTTTCTGCTAGGTATCCGTTGGAAGTAGTGAAAGAAACATATATTATTACAAGCGGGAAGTTGCAGCGGCAAGTTAGTTATTGGTACTGTTCTTAAAAAAGGAAATAATAAAAATAAAAAGTGCTGGGTTCAACCATGGATAGATCTTCGTCACCAATTCGGTGCGGGGTCTACTCTTACAACAGAGCTTCAAATTGAACATGCTCAGCAATTTAGGGATTTCTGCCGTTTAACAAGTAGTGAAGTAGAAAATATAATGGACCCACTATTTTTAAAAAGGATACTCAATCAAGAGAAGCCATACGAAATGATTTAACCGTTGTTTTCCATAAGGTTTCAAGCGACTCATATTTTTCAGTTAGTTGATTTGTTTCCTCCATTGTCTACTGCTTTGTCATGTTAACTCTCGACAGCTACTCGCAAAATACGAACCCTGTTGGAATTGTGCGAGCTAATCTCCGATAATGAACAAAACGTGTGTCCATTAGCGAGCGACTCTCAGAAAGTCGAGAGTAAAAAGTCAACTCTCCGCAAGCTACTCTCAAGACTCTGTCCACTTACGAGTTTGCTGTTGAGAGTGGCTTGAGATCTGCTCGCAACTTTTTTACTCTCAAATGGACACGCACCTTTACAGTTGGCAGTTATTTGTGAGTGTGACCATACTTTTGGCAGTTCTTACATTGAGGGACTAGCTTTGATTTACGTAAAGGATGAATTTACACTTTCATTCCTGGGATATCTTTAATTTCATAAATTTTTTGATGTCTTCATCTTGCTCAAAAGTTAGCATGAACATCGGCAGCGGTACTTTGCTTTTATGCTTATGTATGTTAACAACTTCTAGTGTTTTGAAGTTTTTCTTTTTTAGGTCATTCGCAATGCGTTCAGGTGTGCATGAGAAGTGTAGTTTCTTTCCGACAACCTTTATGGGTCTTGTTTGGGTCGGGTACAACCCATCCCAAGACAACTCATACCGGGACACCTCATCCCAGGACACCTCATCCCAAGGGACAGCCCATCCCAGGACAACCCATCCCCGGACAGCTCATACCAAGGGACAACTCATACCGGGACAGCCCATCCCAAAAGAGAGAAAAATATTCTTTGAGTTACTTGCGCCATGGAGTTTTGGAGAATGAGTGAGGTTGTGGAAGAAGGGATAGTGATCATGTGGTCGATTGATAATATGTGAGTGGAAATAGGAAATGGGATCATAGGTAGATACCTGAAAAATACTTGTGCTTAAAGGGTTGGTTAGTGGATATGCGTTTTGCGATATATGTATGTATGTGCTCATGTGCATATTATTGTTATGGAGGGTGACTTTTTTGTGTGTAGCATATAAAGGAAATTGGAGAATGAGAGTATGGGCGTTTGTTTATGATCGCATTTCGTATGTGAAAATTTGTGTTCTCTTGTGTTGCGTGGCGTGAATGATCGAATCTGTATTATTCTAGACTTTAGAGGTTGGTTACATTTTTTTTGTTTGGCTATTTCATTAGAGGTTCGGTTCGGCGTATTCATGAAACGAATATGATATGTACATGTGTATGTGCACGCATAGTACGTTTTGTCTCCCCTGATTGGATGGCATATTTTCTTGTTCCTATCTGTTTCCATGATGGGAAGCAGAGATTATGGCCAAGGAGCTTAAATAATAATGGATGATTTCATTTTAAATGGAATGGTGCGTAGGAATTTAAAATAAAGGCAGCTACCGCGATTGATAGGAATATAAAATAAAATTGTTGGTCTAAAGATGGGGATTGTGTACACATGTATGTATGTACATAAATAAAAAGATACCTAACAATATGCCGCGTAGCGGCGCCCTGAGCACCTGCATGTGAGGCCGAAGGCCGTGCAGTGTATGAGTCGAGGAAATGTCCATAGTATTTTTTTTTAGCAAGCGTAGCGAGCTCACTCACCCCGACTTTCATATGTATGTACTAAACCAATATCCGAATAACTTCATTTTATGTCAATACTCTATTTATCAACAGAAATAGAGAACGTGTTCGAGCGGCAATGCATACATAACCAGTGTGACCATTAGCTTCTCTCAAAAATATTCCACTCAGCCGGAGAGCTGGAATATTTATATTCAATTTCAATATTTTTTTATTCGACTTTTATATTCCACTTGGTAATACCCCTTTAATAAAAAACAAATAAAAGTTTATTTTATACAAAACGTAAAAAATGATAAACCGAAAATGGGTATTAATCCAATAAACAAAACACAAAAAAATGTTAGAAATTAATAGTTTTGAAAATCGAAATCTAATTCTTCATCTTCTACGGGATTACTACATATTCAAATTAGTATTTAAATATTACGTGATTAATTTATTTATAATAAAATTAACTGAAGGGAAGAATATATGTAGTTCTTATATTCTCCATATTTTTTATCTAAATATTCTTTTGGAGAATAAATATTCCACTTTTATATCCGATTATTTTTCGAAAAGAAATATATTCACTGCTGTTCTAAATATTCCACTATGGTCACACTGTACAAACAAAACAACGTGTGCGAATGCGAATAAGAGATAATTGAGACGATTTTCTCTGAGTTCGATGAGGGATGGTAAAATATCGGTATGAAATGTTTTGTAAGCGAACAATATTAAGTTCGATCTGTATTGCAGTGTATTGGTGCATACTTCAATGTCGCGAAGAAATGTTTGTTTTAAAGGATAGAAAAAGAAAGATTGATAAAAAGATAGAAAATGTTTGTCTTAAAAAGCAAAAATTTTGAAGCTAATTCGCTCTAAGTCTAAAAGTCATACGAGTTTCATCATTCACGGCACACAAGCAAATTTTTTCAAATTTTATTGCCTGCAAGTCGGGGTAAGTGAGCTCGCTACGCTCGCTAAAAAAAAAACACACATCTCATTTCCTATTTTCACTCACATATTGTCAATCGACCACATGATCACTATCCCTTCTTCCACAACCTCACTCATTCTCCAAAATCCATGGTGCAAGTAACTCAAAGAATATTTTTCTCTCTTTTGGGATGGGCTGTCCCGGTATGAGTTGTTCCTTGGTATGAGCTGTCCGGGGATGGGTTGTCCTGGGATGAGGTGTCCTGGGATGAGGTGTCCCGGTATGAGTTGTCTTGGGATGGGTTGCGATGACACCGTCTTGTTAGTTTACTTTCAAATGAATACCATTGCACTTTTTTTTTGATTTAGTAATTTTGTCAAGTTTCTGTAGGATTCTTCGTTTTCCACATTAATTTTGATATCATTGCTATTTAGAAGAGCTGTATTAGCTTTTATTTTATTTTCCTCCAGTATATTTAATAAGCCTTCGTACTTCGTGATAAAAAGCACTATAATTGGAGGAGGCTTAATTGGCTTGAGTGGTTTGGTTTCTTTGTTTTTAATCTTTCCTCGGCTTTTCTGGTTTACATTTGGTGGTGAAAGCTTTTGTTTACCTGGCGTACCACCTAGGGTAGTTATATTGTTAGTTTTGTTCATTGCATTTTTCATTCTTGTTTAACTTTTTTTTTCAAAAAGTTTAAAAATTTGGACTTGAGTCGCCTCTTACGACAGGCATGCCTACCTCGGGTGAATTCTAACCCCTAACCCGAAGGGGAAAAAAAGGGGATAATGTGCATTATTCAGCGCATTGTTAAACGGTATGGTGCAAATATTTACCGTTTCTGGAGAGAGGTGTTGAAGTACAATGTTAGACACTCTGTCAATACCCACGGATTTCTTCCTTCTTAATGATTCGAAGATCGCTTGGAGTTCTACCTTCGATATGAACGGGGGATGTACCACCTCATCGGCGATGACATTTTTTGCCATATTTTTGTCATTGAACTCGGTGAAGCCGATGTTCTCTGATCGCCAGTGTTCCATATCATTTCGAAGATAGAAGTTGTGCACAAGGACTCGATTCTCCAGGTCGTGGTTCGGGCAAATGCTATCATTCACCTTATACACTTCCTGGAAAGTCGCTCCTA
This sequence comes from Blera fallax, assembly GCA_946965025.1. Taxonomy (NCBI): domain Eukaryota; kingdom Metazoa; phylum Arthropoda; class Insecta; order Diptera; family Syrphidae; genus Blera; species Blera fallax. The sequence goes on from OX337245.1 coordinate 34,971,344, forward strand.
TAGCCTCTACCTTCTCCTGCGGATCCTCGATCATAAAGAAATTATCATCATAGACTGCGTTCCCTGGATCTATGGCTGCTGTTGTATTTGTTCATTGTTCGTCGTTCGGGGGATTTTGAGACACGGCAGGTCGTTTTGATTATTTCTCCGAAATATTTTATTTATTTGCGGGAGCAGACTCGGGTTGTTGGATTTTACAGCCCGAATTTTGTTGTTCCAATGCAAGTTTACAGAAAGTCTGTAATTTTCTTTAATCAACATTTGGAGGTTTTTTATCAACGACTTGAGTGTCCTGAGCTCCGAGTTTTGTCTGTCAGTAGACCGTCTGTACAAGGTTTTTAATCTTGAAAGAAGTCTCCTTTTTTGTAAGTGAAGTGCGTCAATTGTTGCATTGCGGTATATGTCTACGTTGTCAGTTTGTTGATACCGAGGTATCGTTCTGTTCATCGTTTGTTTAATTGTCTCGTCCATTCGTTGTAGGTATCTGTCGATCTCCTCATTTGACAGGTTCTTATTGGAAAGTGGGTAGAGCGAGTTCGAGGAGAGTGCTCTTGTCAATACTCTGGAGAAGCGTGTCCAACGCCTTCTACTGTAATTGTAGGGGTACGTTTGGACAAACTCCTCCAACTCCGCAATCTCGTTGGGAATTGTAATTTCGGCACTGAGTCCGCAATGGTCACTGTCATACACAAATGTGTGTAGGTAGTTTCTCGTTTGTCGGTTCGTGTTGGTCAGTTGTAACCGTACGTCGAACAGGCGAATGAATACACTGCACCCAGGCTAAACTGCCGTTTAAACGTTAACTGTCTAACGCACTACGAACAGTTTTTTAACACTTTTAAGGAGAAGCCGAAACACGTCTATATCCTATGAGGGTCTGTGAACGACTGTGACATGAAGCAAACTGCAGACGATAGCGTTCATTGATATCATTTAGATTAGACGACAATCGTCTTAAAAGTTACGTGATGAGAGCCCTGTTCATTGAGGCCTAGAATCTCTTCCCTTATTCTGTTATGAAATGTAGGATGATTACCTTTATTACCTAGTACAAGATTAGTTGGGAGGATAAATTCAAAAACAGACTCACCCCTTTTATTGATGTCTTTACGCCCCATTGTGTATGGTGCGCATTTGCATCGCATGCCATAACCAGAGATTTGTTCTTCGATTGAGCGAAATCGACCAGTAAACGATGGTAGATTTTCTTCTTCGTACGGCGTGCATGCAGAAATTAGAAGAAAACTTTTCTTCCTGTTTTCTATTTTGACTACCGTAGTACCTTCGTTGCTGTATCTAGGTAAAAGAAACATGTTAATTGATTTTTTAGCTAAGATGCAGGCTCTAATTCTACCTTTATTTGTGGAGTGAAACAGATGCTAATGTTTGGACTTTAAACCCTGTAGCCATTCTTGCAGTCTTCGTTCAGTATTCTAATCCGGATCTCTTCCAGACCGAATTTTATCACGCCAGATTTTACTTTTAGCAGTTCCACTCAGCTTTTGTCCACTGCCAGTCTATAATGGGGAGGTCGTTGTTCTGTACCGCCAGAAGCTTCAGGATGGATTCCCAGGTGCTTGGAACCGAGACTGTAGAGCTGTTTTCGACCTGTCGTTTGGCGTCTTTTTTAGGGCCGTCATTGCTCTTTTGCTCGTACTAGCTTTCGAGACCGACTTCCCATCCACGAGATCACTTGCCCGTTCTTGGTTGATCTTTTAAGGGATCGGTCCAGATTTGGCAAGTTGATCTCTGTTGACGGGCCCGTTTTTTTTAGTCGCTATTTGCTTCTTGGGTCGAGCTACAGCGGGTTCCATTGAATTTTTATCTTTTAAGATTTAAGGAGTGCTATGCGCTTCCCGACGTTCATAAGATTGGATTGATTTCTTATGCTTTCTTATCAGTGCCTTGTCGTAGTAGTTGAGTCCGAATCGCTGTTTCTGTTGGTATCGTTGTCGTCGTCGTATTAAGTTCGGTCGTGTTTGTTGTTGCCGTTATTGTAATTGTTCTTTTCTTTTTGGTTTTCTTATTGTGTGTTCATTTTGATAGATTGTAGGTCCCACGAGTAGATCGGAAGTACAAGGTCAGTCCCGGCAGAGCCGATATACCGGGATAAGGCAAAAAGGGTACGAAAGAATTTGTCAGGGTATCTGAAGGAGCTCGATTCTTCGGCAGGGATTTCTGCACTAAGTGCGCTCACAACACCACTGTTAAGGTCAGCACTAACGTTTTAAAATCTAAAGACCCCTTACCGCTGGTGTGGGGAAGCCTATAGATTAATTTAAACAATTTGGTCTGCTGTCGATTCAATATGAACTTTAAACTTTATTCATTAAAATTATGCTAACTGGACAAGAAATTCTTACATGATAAGGTATCGTATCATATTATTATTATTTACAAAAAGGCACAGCGTGTAATATGACACATTTGTGCTAACTCGCTGAGAAATAGAATTTAGAATAAATTTAGAAAAAGAAAAAAAAAACATTATCGAAATTTAATATAATCGCAACATGCTGGGACCTCCCTCAAACTGATGAAATGCAGAAATCATTTTCATCAATTGAAGCTTGATTCTCAGTAGTCTCTGTAACCTTATGCAGCGTGAGTGGTTGAGTTCTCTTACTTTTTAGCACGATGTCAACAATGATTACTATTATTATCAGGAATCGTGTTGATCCAAGAAGTAAATACTGGTGAATTATGTGGGTTTTAAACTCCTTCAGTATTTGCTCTTGACTAAGTTGTAATTCAACAGCATGCTGTACCTTTACATAGCGTTTGCCACCAGTCTAAATTAACATATGTCAGTCTCGATCTAACTACCGCGGCGTAGAGCCACATGATGATTTTAGGACTAGGACCCCAGGTTTTACTGAATATCCTGTAACAGTTATCTTAGACGTTACAGTTTCGGAAGAATCCTGGAGTTCGTTAGAAATACAGGACGTTTCTCGGAACAGTGAACCCCATCCGTCCTCAAAGCAAATCACCCTTCGATTACATCCTCCCTTACCCATATTTACCGGACAGCTTCGTTAGAGGGGCCCAAAAAGCGGCCTACGTGAGGAGGTCACTCCTCACCCTCCCAAACGAACCAACCAACCATCAGTGAAAAGGACAACTCTAGAACAACAAGTCGATGTACCGGAAATAAGCCGCAGAGGATTTATTAATCAACACTTGAAAAATGCATGAATCTTTTCTTATAATAATAAAATCGCTATTCCTTCCGCAACTTAATGTTTTTTTATTTAAAATTTTTATTTTTCTCCATTTATTTTGACATTATTCAAATACAATTTTCAAACAGAGTTTCCAAAACCGTTCATCAAAGCAAAATTAGTTATTTTTAGTTCAAAATTGTGTTATGAATAACGCAGTGATCAACTTTTTAATTTCGGATTAGTTAATCATGAATCAAAAGGCAATTAAGGAAATCTAATGAATACGGCTATTTGAGGCTAGTCCCTTTATTTTGCCTCCTGTAACCCAGGGTTCTTGAATTAGGACCAAGTCTATTGTCTAGCCTCCATGAAGTAGATCAGGTTGACGCTGGCCGCCTTATTGTGATGTGGGTTTATTCGGACTATCCTCATTACAGTGCTTCGTCGCCTCCTACTTATTATTTTTATTTGCCGAATTAGCAATAAGCCTGAGCTTACATCGGTTTATACCGACGCGGACTTTGAAGCCGATCTTGTTCAGGAATGGAATTTTTATTACCAGTGGCGTAGCGTGAATTATTTAGATGGGTGTGCAATTCGTGAAAATTATATATTTTTTAAAAATATCAGCATATTGCGATTGTGACAATACATTGCTCGAAAACACTTCCTATTTATTGTTTTCTCAAACAGAATTTAAAAAGATGAAGAAATTTCATGAATTTTTTTTTTATTATAAATAAAAAACGTAGCAAAAAAAGGAGCGAGCAGTGGACGTACTCGAGGTCTATGTGTAAACATCTTATCACCGCAGTGTCCCCCCAATCGATGATATCCGAACGGACAAGGAACCTTCACGGGATACAAAGTATTTTATTTAAAAAAATAAGAAAAGAGACGAATAATAAATAACAAAAGCTTAAAACTCGGAGATTCATAAGTTTTTGATATTGAGTCCAGCTTGAGAGAGAAAAATGTTGAGAAATTACTTGTAAGTTTATTGATTTGAAATTATCATTACCAAATTGAAACAATTTTTGACTGTGAAAAGGATGGACATGCTCCCCAAGTTCTGCCCAAACATTTTGGTTAATATAAGTAGGCAGGAACTGAATTTAAAATTCGAATTTGCAGTGTTGGGTTAAACCAAAATGACGAAATGCCGTTAAAAATTTAGTATTGGCTATCATGGAAAAATATCTATTTACTATTAAAAAAAGCCTTACTCCCAGCACAAACCATTTTTCGGACAGAAAGAATTTACTACAGATGACGCCTCCTTTGCAATAGTCAGTTGTAATCCTCGGTAGCAAAATAAAAAATAATACGCAGCGTACATTTCGGCGCATTAATAACTTTGTCCCTCGCGCAACTATATTTTGATGTCATTTCCGGTAACAACTTCCGTCCCATTTAGTTTCAAATCCGTCCGTATTCGTGTGTCAGGGGCGAGCGATAAGATGTTTACACATCAAAAACTTAATAAATTACACTCCATAAAGACTTAATATAAACATAATAAATTACAATTTTTTATAAATTAAATCGATTCTTCGATTTTGTATGGTTAATTCTTCGATTACCTTCTGAACAAAATTAAAACTTTGGCAACTCCGCAAAGTAAAGTAACCACTTGAAAACCTAAACGAAAAGTAAAGTTCATTCATTCATAATTCACATTTTTCTTATGAAACTTGGTGTTGGTGTATTGTACCTACAACAGAAAACAAAATATCGCCGCAGCTCTCGTGCATTGCTTTTTTTTGCACGAGGGTCGATGTAATGCATTGCGTATTTGGCCTATGAGCAAGAACATTGTATTCGTTACTACCATGTACTCATTCGTATTCGTTACTACCATGTACTCATTCATACTCGTTACCTGCAAAGTACTCAGATACGTATTTGCTTACTCATTCTGTTTGCACTACCCAACACAGGGGATTCTTATTCGCCACAGATATGTATGTATTCGAATACCCGTTCTCTCTTGCACCACCAACAAGAATTATTTTAAGAGATTTTCTTACTCGCCCTACACCAATACTATAATCGTATAAAATTGTCCTTTGTAAAATATGTCAACAAAACAATATCACCTCACAAGGAGGCAGACAAATTATACACACGGACACGCAATATGTTTTGTTTACTTTCAAGCAAACACATGGCTTGGCAAAAGTGAAAAGTGAAATCTGTTTCTAATGAATTATATTTGTTAGAGCAGGATACAATATTGAGCGAAACAAGGCAAGAGATTACTTTTGCATTCGGTTCGTAGAAAAGATACAGAATTGTATTTGCATGGTTTCCAATGTATGTTATAGGTGGTACTCGCGAGTATTAAGTACTCGTTACTTTTATCCGATTACTTATAAAAAAATGTGGTTTGGGTGCGACCCGCAAGGTCCACACGACTAACTTCCAGTGGGAAGAAATAAAAAAAAAAATTCATTATTTAATTAATAAGTATTATTTTTTTCACATGATCATACGAAAAGGTTTAATGAAGCTCAATCCCAAACACTAATAGCCTACACATAAACACTTGCTTCTACAATTACTACGATGTTTGATGAACAATGAAATTTTCTTCTTCACGTTATCAAGAAACCATCAACTTGGAGATATCTCATCAATACCACTCAACAATTAAGAATGCTGAATTAACATTTCTTTACTTACAAGTAGGTTAGGTTGGCTTGGCTGTCCGCACGGGAGTGCAGACACACTTAGACCAATAAAGGTCCTTTGTGATACCATGGATCAAAACCAATTCGCTGCTCATGGACTAACAGAACCAACTGGAGCTTTTGATAAAGCGATAGATGCGCATGACGTCTAAGGACGCTATGTCACCAAGGACTTCAAGGAAGGGGGACCCTAAATAGAGCATTCTTTTATGCGACAGAGCTGGGCAGTTACATAGGAGGTGAGGGATACTTTCCTCCTCCTCCTCGTCCCTACAGCTTCTGCAGAAGTCATTTGAAAAGAGGCCAAGTCTTTTGGCATGTTGGCCTATAAGGCAGTGTCCAGTGAGAACACCAACAACGCAGCTGATTTGTGATCGCTTTGGTTTCACCAACTCGGTACTGCGTTTATGATCCAGCCTGGGCCAGATCTGTCTCGAGATGAGGCACGTTGACACGTTTTCCCATCTGCGGTTGGTCCTGCTAATAGCATTCAGCTTTAGTAGATGCTTACATGTAGCTAGGGGCATACCCAGGGACTGCCTATAAGACAGAATCCTTAGAGTAGTGCCTTGTCTGGCGAGTTCGTCTGCCCTGCAGTTTCCTGGATTATCTCTATGGCCTGGCACCCAGCACAGGTGAATATTGAACTGCTCTGTCATCTCCATAAGAGATAAACAGCAGTTGAGAGCGACCTTTGAAGTAAACGAGCACGATTCCAGAGACTTGATTGCCGCTTGGCTGTCAGTGAGAATGGTAATATCCCTGACAGATAGTACATTACACTTCAGCCAGGGCTTCCTTAATTGCCATGATTTCCGCCTGAAAAACGCTACAATGATCAGGGAGGCGGAACGATAATTCTAGGTTGAGCTTCTCGGAGAAAACACCACATCCTACCCCGCCTTCGGTCTTAGAACCATCTGTGAAAAAGTGTACCGAGTTACCATCGATAGGAGGAGAATTGTCCCATACATCCCGTTCAGGGATACTTGTACGGAAGTCACAAGTAACTAAACAACAATATTGATAACAGCTGACAGCACAATACAATTTACTTTCTTCATGAATTGTTCAAGACTGACATCACAAAACTACTGCTTTTCACCATGAACCATTCAAAAATCATCAGTAGGAGATTATTAACCATATGCTCAAGAATTTTATCATCTTCAACAAACATTTCCATATTGGCTTGTCACAAAAAAATAATAACTAGCAGAAATTGATGAAGCTCTCATAACATCAATCAGCCCATACACAACGTATGCAATTAAATCGGATTTAAAATGGAAGAAATCGACCTTACATAAGACTTATCAAAATATGAAATAACAATATTTTTTCATAAATACTATTTATATGAACTTATAGAAATGAAAAAAGCATTGTTTCATCGAAAATAACTTTTACGGTTAATAACTTCTACTTACAACCATGTTCCACGTCATAATTTATTTTTTAAATGTTAAATGTACATCATACTATTACCTCCAAATGTTTTCTCAAACATAATATTCTTGTATTAATTGCATATTAATAAAGCAACCTTGAATTGCAAAAAGATTGTTGATTTTTTTGTATCGAAGAATATATTCACATCCCATTTTTTATTATTATTATTGTTATCAACGTAATTTTTTTTATTATTACGAGTTGGCTAGTTCGAAATCTCATTATTCTCCTGGCCTGATAATATAAATTTAAAATTCTACACATTCATCTAGTTTTTGTTCATAAGTATTTTTCTTTAATAATATTTTTTTTAAAATAATTGCTACTCATAAAAATTTTGCTAAAACATACAATTATAATATTAAAAAAAAATCACTACGAAGGTATTGAGAATCTGCACGAATTAATAGTACAAATCATCAATTTCAAAATTCAGCTAGTTTGGCTTTATTTTTTTAGTTATTTAATTACTAACAAAAAACTACTGGACCCATTTTTCTGGAAACTTAATCAGTTCGTAGTTACGTAATTACGCGTCAAATGAACCCGGTCCCATGTCCATATCATCTTTGGTTCTCGAGATAATCGACGCGAAAGATAATTCCGAAGGCACATACGCACATACGAACATTCGCACATACGAACATACGTACATACACACACGCAGACATCTCTGTAAAAACGTTGGATTTGGATTCAGGTGATCTTAAAACGTGGAGATATGTCAAAATTCGCGATTCACAAAATCGTCCCCATTACAACAACTTCCCATTGGGAAGTTAAAAATAACGAATGAGTACGAGTAGTCAAATGTATTCACATTTTACATCACTAACAGATACGAAAGAAAGGAAAATAAGAATACAGTCCGTGCACAGAAAACTGTCGCACGAGTTCACTACAAATTTATCAAAGTAAGGGTGACGAATGACGATGGGGATGAATACTGCGAAAATCTTGTAGGTATATAGTATGTAGTTGGATGAATCTATGTGATGAAATCAACAGAATACGTTCACAGCGAGATTATAGGAATATAGGAATAAAGATTATGAATATGGTTTAGGCTAAGTGATGGAGGTTTTATGGGTTGTGTAATTGTGCATATTTGTTCGTGTTATTATTATTACACAGTGTTCGTTAAGGTTTTTTTTTTGTCGTTAGATCAGGGTGTGCAATGCACACCTTGCCACTGCTTATTACTTATTATTTATTTACTCATTTACAAGTAATATAGCTAACAGATTACAAAAAAAAAATAACTTACAATGATGAAAGAATAAATTGAAAGTATTAACAGGAGTTTACTCAATTAAACAGTAAAAATTTAATAATATGCTTTTAAAAATAGATCTGGATGTACTTAAGTCTACTACAGACCACACTGAGTTAAAATTTAAAATAGCGCGATATATAGGCACATAATTTGTTCTATGCAAATCACGAAAAAGAAACTCTCTTTGCCGTAATGGTGTCTCGGGTGCATATATGTATTGAAATTAAAGCCAACAAGCATGGGCTAAAATGATAACAGAGGACGTGAGGGAGTGAGGATTGGAGAATTCAACTGTATTTCTTTTGATGACACCGACCATCGAATTCGCTTTGGATGTTATATAATCTCGGTGATCGCAAAAAGTCAATTCCTGATCAAAAAAAAAAAAAAACTCGGAGATCTTTCACCTTCTTTACCCTAGTAAGATCTAAAGAATCGATTGAGTATCGATGATTAATTGGGTTGGAGGATCTGCTAAATGTTGTGACATTGCATTTCGCTATGTTAAGATGGAGGCAATTAACTTTACACCAAATTGAAAGTGCGTCAATATCAGATTGAAGCTTTAAGCAATCGTTTATGCTTGAAATACTCAAAACAGTTTTAAATCGTCTGCACACAGAAGGCATTGGCTGTAGTTAAGAACAGATGTTATATCGTTTATAAATATTATGAAAAATAAAGCTCCTAGGTGACTGCCTTGAGGTACGCCCGAGCAACAATGAAATGGATTTGAATGAATTGAATCAAGCTTAACCACCTGCACTCTATTGCTTAAAAAAGACGAGATCCATCTCAACAAAGATGAATCGAAACCGAAGCACTTCAACTTATGTATTAATACATTGCGATTCACGGAATCGAATGCCTTACTAAAGTCAGTATATACCATGCCCACCTTACAACCCCTTTGAAACGAGTTCAGTACAGACGATGTAAAATATACGAGATTGGAGGCTGTGGATCTTCCTGAAACAAATCCATGCTGAGATACTGAGATATGCTCTTTGACGAAGAATTCCAGTTTGCATTTTACGTTACTTTCGAAAACCTTAGGAATGGCTGATAATTTACAGATCCCCCTATAGTTCTTGACGTCATATTTAGAACCAGCTTTGAAAATTGGTACTAAAAACGATACCTTCCATTCATCTAAAAAAATGCTAAGTTTAAGCGACAAGTTGAAAATTTGCAGCAGTGGGAAACAAATGCTATCCTTACAGCTTCTTAAAACAAGTGTAGGAATTCCATCCACTCCCGCATTAGGTGATGGTTTTAGACTGCCAAGAGCCAGAATGACGTCCTCTAAGTTCAAATTAATGCACCCAATATCCACTTTTGGATCGATATTGGTAATTGGCGTGAGCTGGACTTTGGCACTTTTCACATTCACAGATTCGAAAAATTTAGCAAATAGATAGAAGATCTAACATTGTTCGATTCCGTGTTTTCGTACTTCATTACTTCCAGAATACCATAAATATTACGTTTATGTTTAATGAAGTTCCAAAAACTTTTGCTATCTGTTACTTGCTTACTCTCGATATCCATGACATAATTTCTATGAAGAAACCTACTGAGTACGCTAAACTTTTTCCTCAAGGTACAAAAAGTAGGTTAGTTAATGCATTAACCTTCTGTTATTCCAGGGGGGATTAGAGAGTTTCTTTTTGCGAGTTATCGGCACATACATTTCAAACCCTGTGACAATACTAGTTTTGAAACGAGCATACATTTCGTTTAGACTTAAGCAGAGAAATTCATTAGCCAAATCGAACGAATTGATCCAACTATTTAAACCCACAAAATTAGTTTTAAAGAAATTGAAAATCTTAGTATTATCATCAACTGGCTTTAAAATATCGTAAAACTCAATTTCAAACTCAGTTTGCTTATGATGGAATAAATTATTAAGTAGATCATAAGAAGCATAAGATGATTTTGCTTTGAGTTCTTTTACACAAACGAAAACAAGATCTAATAATCTGTTTAATGAATTATACATAGTGTTCACTTGTGAATAGTTTAAAGAATATGAAAAATCTATAAAAGTATGTTCATAATCTGAAACAAAATTTGAAGGGATTAATTCTTCTTCAGTCCAAGACCATTTTACTTGATTTGTGATTGATCAACACTGTCACTTCCGTACCGGAAGGTGGTCCTTATTTAGGGATCTGAGGTACCTTTCGATCTCTAGGAATGTAAGATCAGCTGTACAATTAATTGGCATTAGGCCAAGGAGCTGTGAGAAGCGCACCGCAAGCAGGGTTGGATATGATTTTACATGTCCTGCCCCTGGACCTGTTCATCAAAGGCTCTGCGACAAAAGGAGCTCTTAGATAGACTAAGAGAATCCAACTTGTGGAATCAGGTCACCCATGGACATGTGGCAATATTGCCTACAATAAAGAGAATGGGTGGGAAATTTAACTCTGAAAGCTTCACAGCCACATCAGACTATATAACCCCCTATAATGACTTCAACATCGGCATCCCTAACATATTTCCAAGGCGAGAAGATTGGGAGTCAAAAAGCGTAGACCAAAATCAAGAGATCACGATCTGCACTGATGGCTCCAAGATGAATATTGGTGCAGGCTTTTACTCGGAGGCTCTGCAAAAACAGGAGTCTTTCAGACTTTCAGACCAGAAGCCTGCAGTGTTTTCCAAGCTGAAATCCTGGCAATAAAAAAGGCCGCTATATGTATAGAAAATAGTCACCTCCGTCGGATATAACTATTTTCGTTGACAGTTAAGAAATGTCACGATGCACTGATCAACATAAGTCACCATTCGATCAAGCTCTGCTGGGTTCCTGGACATAGTAATATAGAAGGGATCGAAAAAGCCGGCGCCTTGGCAAGAAGGGGATCAGAAATGAACATCAGTGTAGCTGACACATCCATACTGCCACCGATTGGTAAATTGTACAATATCATTGACGCCATAATAGAGAAAGAGGCTAACTCCTCCTGGCTATTCAGAGAGGACTATGCCACCTCTCCTACATTGTGCCCGAAATTAAATAAAACAAAAACAAAGAGCCTTTTGGCACTAGACCGATCCTCCCATCCGCATGTTAACGGGAGTAATCACAGGACACTGCGCCATCGGAGCTATGCTCAGCAAATGGAACGCAGAGTCCAACGATTTATGCAGAAGCTGCGGTCACGAAGAGGAAGTGGAATCGATCCAACATCTGCTATGCCACTGCCTCGCCTTGCAAGAACGAAGCCTACGTACTCTAGGATCCATTTTCTTTGCAAGCATCGCAGAGGTAGCAGTAGTCCAGATACAGGATCTCCTACACTTCTTAAAAAGCAGCAACTGGTTTCAAACGCCACAATTTAGATACGTTTTTTCCACGTTCCTCCCACCAACATTCAAAAAAGGGGATTCACAATGGACCATTAGGTCTCCGAGTGAACTTAATGAGTTCTATCCATCACACACCCTACCTAACCTAACCTAACCATTAGGCCAAGGAGCTTTGGTCCTAGAGATGAAGTCCCGTAGCCACGTGAGAGTGTGAGAGTCCTCACACGTCAATAATTTGAATCCTTGGAAGGTGTTAAGGGTGCCAAAGGGGGTGTTCCTTATCTTTGATAATGAGGCCGTTTACCTTATCAAGGATTCTAATCTCAATTAGTCGCCATTGATCTTCAGTGAGCTTCCGTGTAGGATTACCGAAGTCAGCAACGGCGACTTACTGGCCAGTAACGGCTCCCATTCCAAAAGCTCAAACAGGAGTAAGCAGAGGAAGAATGCTTCGAGCTCTCCTATCGATGGACATATTGGACTTCATACGTGCACGTTCGTCGAGAACCCCCAAGTTGGTGGCGTTGCTCGCCCACAAATTCCGGATAAAACCGGTGCTGCAACCAATAAAGGCTGTAGTTCCAGTGGACGGAAGATGGCTGTCGCGGTTGAATCCTCTTTCTTGGAAGGTTCTTAGAAACCCCCAATCGGTGGCTCTGCCCGCGCACATATTCCGGATGAAACCGGTGCTACCGGCCAGTAAAAGTTGCAGTTCCGGTGGATGAAAGGTGGCTGCCGCGGTCAAATCCACTGAGAAAAAACGAAACACGGTCACTAAAGGGCGAGGTGAGCAGGTATCCCTCTCGTTGGCCATCCGAATCGGGGAAGCTGGCAATGATAACAGCATGACTAACGCAGAGTGCAAACACTGAGGGTCATCTGCGGGAGCTGACCAAAGCAATGAATGCTTTCATTCACGTGAGGGCTGTGAGTTAAAGAATGGAACCTTTCTGGTGAAGTGCTCCTCGTAGAAAACCTCTGAGTGGATCAGTACGTCGGTGCCGAAAATACTCTCCCCCCCCCCCATAATTTCTATGAAGAAACCTACTGAGTACGCTAAACTTTTTCCTCAAGGTACAAAAAGTAGGTTAGTTAATGCATTAACCTTCTGTTATTCCAGGGGGGATTAGAGAGTTTCTTTTTGCGAGTTATCGGCACCACATACATTTCAAACCCTGTGACAATACTAGTTTTGAAACGAGCATACATTTCGTTTAGACTTAAGCAGAGAAATTCATTAGCCAAATCGAACGAATTGATCCAACTATTTAAACCCACAAAATTTGTTTTAAAGAAATTGAAAATCTTAGTATTATCATCAACTGGCTTTAAAATATCGTAAAACTCAATTTCAAACTCAGTTTGCTTATGATGGAATAAATTATTAAGTAGATCATAAGAAGCATAAGATGATTTTGCTTTGAGTTCTTTTACACAAACGAAAACAAGATCTAATAATCTGTTTAATGAATTATACATAGTGTTCACTTGTGAATGGTTTAAAGAATATGAAAAATCTATAAAAGTATGTTCATAATCTGAAACAAAATTTGAAGGGATTAATTCTTCTTCAGTCCAAGACCATTTTACTTGATTTGTGATTGATCAACACTGTCACTTCCGTACCGGAAGGTGGTCCTTATTTAGGGATCTGAGGTACCTTTCGATCTCTAGGAATGTAAGATCAGCTGTACAATTAATTGGCATTAGGCCAAGGAGCTGTGAGAAGCGCACCGCAAGCAGGGTTGGATATGATTTTACATGTCCTGCCCCTGGACCTGTTCATCAAAGGCTCTGCGACAAAAGGAGCTCTTAGATAGACTAAGAGAATCCAACTTGTGGAATCAGGTCACCCATGGACATGTGGCAATATTGCCTACAATAAAGAGAATGGGTGGGAAATTTAACTCTGAAAGCTTCACAGCCACATCAGACTATATAACCCCCTATAATGACTTCAACATCGGCATCCCTAACATATTTCCAAGGCGAGAAGATTGGGAGTCAAAAAGCGTAGACCAAAATCAAGAGATCACGATCTGCACTGATGGCTCCAAGATGAATATTGGTGCAGGCTTTTACTCGGAGGCTCTGCAAAAACAGGAGTCTTTCAGACTTTCAGACCAGAAGCCTGCAGTGTTTTCCAAGCTGAAATCCTGGCAATAAAAAAGGCCGCTATATGTATAGAAAATAGTCACCTCCGTCGGATATAACTATTTTCGTTGACAGTTAAGAAATGTCACGATGCACTGATCAACATAAGTCACCATTCGATCAAGCTCTGCTGGGTTCCTGGACATAGTAATATAGAAGGGATCGAAAAAGCCGGCGCCTTGGCAAGAAGGGGATCAGAAATGAACATCAGTGTAGCTGACACATCCATACTGCCACCGATTGGTAAATTGTACAATATCATTGACCCCATAATAGAGAAAGAGGCTAACTCCTCCTGGCTATTCAGAGAGGACTATGCCACCTCTCCTACATTGTGCCCGAAATTAAATAAAACAAAAACAAAGAGAGAGTCCTCACACGTCAATAATTTGAATCCTTGGAAGGTGTTAAGGGTGCCAAAGGGGGTGTTCCTTATCTTTGATAATGAGGCCGTTTACCTTATCAAGGATTCTAATCTCAATTAGTCGCCATTGATCTTCAGTGAGCTTCCGTGTAGGATTACCGAAGTCAGCAACGGCGACTTACTGGCCAGTAACGGCTCCCATTCCAAAAGCTCAAACAGGAGTAAGCAGAGGAAGAATGCTTCGAGCTCTCCTATCGATGGACATATTGGACTTCATACGTGCACGTTCGTCGAGAACCCCCAAGTTGGTGGCGTTGCTCGCCCACAAATTCCGGATAAAACCGGTGCTGCAACCAATAAAGACTGTAGTTCCAGTGGACGGAAGATGGCTGTCGCGGTTGAATCCTCTTTCTTGGAAGGTTCTTAGAAACCCCCAATCGGTGGCTCTGCCCGCGCACATATTCCGGATGAAACCGGTGCTACCGGCCAGTAAAAGTTGCAGTTCCGGTGGATGAAAGGTGGCTGCCGCGGTCAAATCCACTGAGAAAAAACGAAACACGGTCACTAAAGGGCGAGGTGAGCAGGTATCCCTCTCGTTGGCCATCCGAATCGGGGAAGCTGGCAATGATAACAGCATGACTAACGCAGAGTGCAAACACTGAGGGTCATCTGCGGGAGCTGACCAAAGCAATGAATGCTTTCATTCACGTGAGGGCTGTGAGTTAAAGAATGGAACCTTTCTGGTGAAGTGCTCCTCGTAGAAAACCTCTGAGTGGATCAGTACGTCGGTGCCGAAAATACTCTCCCCCCCCCCCATAATTTCTATGAAGAAACCTACTGAGTACGCTAAACTTTTTCCTCAAGGTACAAAAAGTAGGTTAGTTAATGCATTAACCTTCTGTTATTCCAGGGGGGATTAGAGAGTTTCTTTTTGCGAGTTATCGGCACCACATACATTTCAAACCCTGTGACAATACTAGTTTTGAAACGAGCATACATTTCGTTTAGACTTAAGCAGAGAAATTCATTAGCCAAATCGAACGAATTGATCCAACTATTTAAACCCACAAAATTTGTTTTAAAGAAATTGAAAATCTTAGTATTATCATCAACTGGCTTTAAAATATCGTAAAACTCAATTTCAAACTCAGTTTGCTTATGATGGAATAAATTATTAAGTAGATCATAAGAAGCATAAGATGATTTTGCTTTGAGTTCTTTTACACAAACGAAAACAAGATCTAATAATCTGTTTAATGAATTATACATAGTGTTCACTTGTGAATGGTTTAAAGAATATGAAAAATCTATAAAAGTATGTTCATAATCTGAAACAAAATTTGAAGGGATTAATTCTTCTTCAGTCCAAGACCATTTTACTTGATTTGTGATTGATCAACACTGTCACTTCCGTACCGGAAGGTGGTCCTTATTTAGGGATCTGAGGTACCTTTCGATCTCTAGGAATGTAAGATCAGCTGTACAATTAATTGGCATTAGGCCAAGGAGCTGTGAGAAGCGCACCGCAAGCAGGGTTGGATATGATTTTACATGTCCTGCCCCTGGACCTGTTCATCAAAGGCTCTGCGACAAAAGGAGCTCTTAGATAGACTAAGAGAATCCAACTTGTGGAATCAGGTCACCCATGGACATGTGGCAATATTGCCTACAATAAAGAGAATGGGTGGGAAATTTAACTCTGAAAGCTTCACAGCCACATCAGACTATATAACCCCCTATAATGACTTCAACATCGGCATCCCTAACATATTTCCAAGGCGAGAAGATTGGGAGTCAAAAAGCGTAGACCAAAATCAAGAGATCACGATCTGCACTGATGGCTCCAAGATGAATATTGGTGCAGGCTTTTACTCGGAGGCTCTGCAAAAACAGGAGTCTTTCAGACTTTCAGACCAGAAGCCTGCAGTGTTTTCCAAGCTGAAATCCTGGCAATAAAAAAGGCCGCTATATGTATAGAAAATAGTCACCTCCGTCGGATATAACTATTTTCGTTGACAGTTAAGAAATGTCACGATGCACTGATCAACATAAGTCACCATTCGATCAAGCTCTGCTGGGTTCCTGGACATAGTAATATAGAAGGGATCGAAAAAGCCGGCGCCTTGGCAAGAAGGGGATCAGAAATGAACATCAGTGTAGCTGACACATCCATACTGCCACCGATTGGTAAATTGTACAATATCATTGACCCCATAATAGAGAAAGAGGCTAACTCCTCCTGGCTATTCAGAGAGGACTATGCCACCTCTCCTACATTGTGCCCGAAATTAAATAAAACAAAAACAAAGAGAGAGTCCTCACACGTCAATAATTTGAATCCTTGGAAGGTGTTAAGGGTGCCAAAGGGGGTGTTCCTTATCTTTGATAATGAGGCCGTTTACCTTATCAAGGATTCTAATCTCAATTAGTCGCCATTGATCTTCAGTGAGCTTCCGTGTAGGATTACCGAAGTCAGCAACGGCGACTTACTGGCCAGTAACGGCTCCCATTCCAAAAGCTCAAACAGGAGTAAGCAGAGGAAGAATGCTTCGAGCTCTCCTATCGATGGACATATTGGACTTCATACGTGCACGTTCGTCGAGAACCCCCAAGTTGGTGGCGTTGCTCGCCCACAAATTCCGGATAAAACCGGTGCTGCAACCAATAAAGACTGTAGTTCCAGTGGACGGAAGATGGCTGTCGCGGTTGAATCCTCTTTCTTGGAAGGTTCTTAGAAACCCCCAATCGGTGGCTCTGCCCGCGCACATATTCCGGATGAAACCGGTGCTACCGGCCAGTAAAAGTTGCAGTTCCGGTGGATGAAAGGTGGCTGCCGCGGTCAAATCCACTGAGAAAAAACGAAACACGGTCGCTAAAGGGCGAGGTGAGCAGGTATCCCTCTCGTTGGCCATCCGAATCGGGGAAGCTGGCAATGATAACAGCATGACTAACGCAGAGTGCAAACACTGAGGGTCATCTGCGGGAGCTGACCAAAGCAATGAATGCTTTCATTCACGTGAGGGCTGTGAGTTAAAGAATGGAACCTTTCTGGTGAAGTGCTCCTCGTAGAAAACCTCTGAGTGGATCAGTACGTCGGTGCCGAAAATACTCTCTCCCCCCCCCCCCCCCCCCCACTGTCCTTATTAGCAGCAGGCTTGCAGCCTGTAGTACAAAACCCCACATAACAGCTATTCAGGAACCATGGGCGTGGAAAAAGTGCGTCTGTGGTCTTGGAGCCGTGCGTAATGCCACGATATTCGAAAGGCCCAGGATTTGTCTGATTGTATCGAACTCCCTTTCAGCTTCTAAGCTTGGACAGTTCTGTTGCCAAGACTTGGACTTGACGTCGCTGTAACCATAAGCTACTAAACGGAAGGTAAATGGGAAACCTTCGTCGTTGCGCCGGCTTTTTTCCCCTATGACGCGGTTCAAACTTCCCCACTAAGGATGGTGACTGAGTCATTGAGTATTGTGAGATCAGAAAGACTGGTCTTGTCTTATGTTGCGATGCTAATGCACAAAACTTTATTTGGGGCAGCAGCAAATGCAATGTTCGAGGAGATCGACTTTTGGATTTCATACTATCGTCTGACCTCCCAACCAACTTTTGTTATGTAGGAGGTTATTGACTTGACCCTTTCCAACAGCCGATCACCAACTGGAGAGTTTCGCCAGAAGTTACCCTATCAGACCATTTACAGGAGAGGAGGAATCCGAGAAGAACAAACTGGATACGGTTCAGGGAGGAGTTAGACAACTCTGTCAAAACCCCACCCAAACTCAGAACGAGACGAAAGGTGGAGGAGGCTGTTCAAGACCTGAATAGTGCCCTTACCAGATGTTTCGAACTGACGTATCCGGTGACGAAAACCTCCTGCAGAAGACCAGTTCCGCGGTGGAACTCAGAACTGCAGCAAATGCGTAAGGAAACCAGGAGACTTCTGAATTGGTCCCTTAAGACAAATTTGGAAGAGGACTGGGATCTTTACCGATCGAAACAAAAACAATATACATAAGTGGTTAATTCGAACTTCGAAACAAGCCCCTTAAAGAAATTTTTGTAACAAGATCGAAACCCTCAGTGAAACCAGCAGGTTGGTCAAAGTTCTCAGGAACGGAAAACCAAACAGGCCGGAATCGCTTAGAGAACCTGATGGTACTTTCACTGAGTCAAAGGCAGAGGCTTTCAGTCTCCTGCTGGAGACTCACTTCCCAGGAAATCAGGCCAACATCAGCTAGCAACCAATCTCTACCATTGAGGCTGTTTAATGGACATGCCATCTGATGCAATGACACCAGAATTACGGCTGCTATGCAAATTTGAGATCGACTTCCCTCATGTTCAGGACCAGAGTCTTTACGGACGGCTCCAAAACTGGACAGGGGTCCGGCGCTGGTGTTTTCGTGGAACATTAGACTTCATTACTCACTGGGAAGGCATGCATCTGTCTTTCATGCAGAGGTGTATGCCATCCTAATAGCTGCGGACTATATTGTGAGAAACAGGTGGAAGGGGCGAAATATCTGGGAATGAGATCTCCGACGAGCTTGCTAGAAAAGGTTCAGAAGAAGCTTGCTCAGGACCTAAGCCCACGTTGGGCTTGCCAGCGTCCTTGGTCAGGGCTTCCATTGACGATTGGGTTCTTAATTAGTACAATCAAAGGTGGCATAGCTCTCCAGGATGTAGGCAGACTAAACGAATGGCCCCTGACGTCTGTAGGAAATCGGCGGTCTTCTTGCTATCCCTTAGCAGGAAGGACTGTTGACAACTTACTGGCGTTCTTACGGGCCACTACACCTTTGCCAAACACCTTAGTGTGCTAGGTTTAAGTGATACCCCTATCTGATGATGTAAGCTCCTCATCACTGAAACTCCTCGACCTTCTACGAAAGACAAAAAAACAGTAAATTAAAATGGGGTTCTCTACCTGGTAGTACAATGGACCAGTTGAGTGCTCTAGAAGGGTGTGCCCGCCCAGACGAAAAAAAATGTAGCAGTGAAAATCTGGCTCTTTTATTTTCCTTTTTCTTAGTGTGGAAAGGGTGTCATTAAGCCTAGCTCTTTAAGACGTACTAGCAATCTGCCCGGGATTGGTATGAGGGTCCACACCACCTCTACGACTGTCGTACAGCTGTCAATAGTCGCGTTGTTTTTTTTTTTTTTTGGAAATCAAAACCACCGTCACCTGGTTTAGGAGGGGAAGTCGCAACCTGACTGCATGTGGAGCTAAGGCTCTGGATGTTTTCCGGGTGCACCTCCCCCTTTTTTCGCTTACCAGGAGTTATTCTCGGGCCCGTACGAGCAAGAGGCTCGATTCAACGTCTGGTTGGTGAGTTCGGTAACCCGATGGATGGTTTAGGTGGCCGTTCACTCTCTTTTTTTAGTGTCTTTGGATAGGAAAGCGTTGCCTGTGAACGCCTTGGTTGAATTGTATCAACCGGGCTATCAGTCGACACGCCTTTGACTCATCAGGGAACATCTCCCCCTTCTCCAGACCCATACGAGCAGGAGGCTCTGTTTGAATAGCTTGATGTTTCCTCGAAGGTATCTTTAAGCGGTTCGGTCGGTGTGGTCGGCCTCACCTCCAGATGGACATTGCCGATCCGAGGGGCAGGTGGCCCCATCGACTTTATAACTCTGGTGTACGAGCAGTAGTCTTGTTCTCCATTAGTCGCTGTTTCTGCAGATAGTCACATGCGTAATGTAGCCGTTTTCGTTCCGTCTCTGTCAGTTCGTCCCATCCCTTTGTACCTAGTCTTTTTTACTGTCGTTCTATAGTTGAAGATTTTACTCCGTCTGGATGACGTTGACAATCTGGAGAGGTTGAAGCTAGCGACAGAGCAGCTGTCGTCGACATCAAGAATCATCTTCTCCATGTCGGCATCAGCCGTTCTGACGCTTTCCCTGTCCAAAATTAACGAAGGGATGTTAATGCCTCTTGGTTTTCCACCCCTTCCTGTCGATTAACAACAGTTTGAGGAGTACTTAGGCCCCACCACCACGACAAGGTGGGCAATCGTCGGTGAGGAACTGTTCATATATGTAAGTGGATGTATTTTTTAACTATGAGTTGACAACACGACGTCCAGCAATATATTCTGAGTATATTGGTAGTTTATCATCATCAGAATTGCGTTTAGAGCAGTAGACGTAAACATTTTGTATGTGTTATATTTGTCCATTTCACTGCTCAGTCGTTTTATCAGTTCAGTTAATAGTTTCAGTTGTTTGTAAAGTTGATGACTGCTTCTCTTTGAATATGTTGAGTGTTGAGTCCATTATTGTGGTTTGGTTCTTCATCAACTGAATCACATGATCTTCGTTTGCTTGCACATTTCCTATGATCTCTTCATAGCGACTGTCCCAATAAAATCGAAAGGAGAACTTTTTGATCTTCGAACTCGATCATTGTTTGCATGTAATAGAACGTCATTGTTTAGTTCAATTTGTTGAAGTTGACGTACAAATTGACTCAATGTTCCTTCACATATGTAGTATAGTTTTTACCTCTGTTACATTCGTGGATGCACAGATTTTTTTCATGTGTGTTACACATTCCCTGTATGTGTCAAATTCTGCCCAATAATTGCTCATATTGACGAACACTATCGTCTTCCACAGCCTTGAGAGCAGCCAAATCAAAAGCATTGGGTTGGTCTTTTTTCTGCTTCGATATGGGCTGTCACGTGGACCATTGTTCGACGCTTCTGTATATTCTTTTTTAGTTATTGCAACGTTAACTTGTTGCAGTGGAGAAGTCGATGTGCTAGCCGCCTGACTCTCGAATTTTAGTTTTATCATTTTTAATCTGTTAAGGACACAGTTTAGTGATTGGTCTCTTGTAATATTTTTTGTTACTAAACGCTGTAGCAGTGCGAACCTCGTTATCCTTTCCGGCGTGTACTTCAGTAATGATGCCCATCATCCAAGTGGTTGGGGGCAACTGATCTTCTTTTATCAATACAACGTCGCCAATGTTGACATTTCTTTCCTTCTGCTTCCATTTAGTTCTTTGTTGGAGTTGAGAAAGATATTCTGATGACCATATCTTCCTAAAGTCCTGGGACATCTTTTGTATGAGTAACCAACGGGTATGATGGTTTTTTGATTCGGTTCCGGTACAGCGTTGAGAGGACTTCCAACTAAAAAATGGGCAGGGGTCAATATTGTGTTGTCATCGATGTCATTATCAATCGCTATTAGTGGTCAAGAGTTTAAGCAACTACTTGTGTGGGCAAGGTGGAAAGTTATTCAAAGGTATGCGTAGTATTACCGGTTACTCGTTTAAAATGGTATTTTGCGGATTTCACCCCTGCTTCCCACAGTCCTCCGAAGTGAGGTGATGCAGGAGGTATAAAGTGCCACTAAACACCATCCATCACAAGTTTTTTGAATGCGTCTGCTTCCGATTGCTTTACTGCATTTCTTAATTTGTTCTGGATGTCCTTGTTTGCTCTAACATATGTTGTGCCATTATCAATGTACATAGAAGTATGCACACAATTCTCTTCTAGATGTAAATCGCCTTACTGCTGCTATGAATGCTGCGGAGCTGAGATCGCTCACTAGTTCAATATGAACTGCCTTGGTCGCTAAGCAAATACAAAATGCGATGTAGCCCTTTGTTGTACGGTTTCGTTGTCCTTTGGCGACCAACACCTGAATCGGACCAGCATAATCGGCGTCAGTATTGGTAAATTGCCTTGATGGAGTTACTCTTGCTGCTGGCAGCATTCCCATTATTTGAATCATAGCTTGTGTATTGAACCGATGACATCTTACACAATTACGTACATATGTGAGACCTGACGAACTGCACATTTGCATTGAAAATCCAATATGATTACCGCAAAGTTGACAATGTTAGCAGAATGCCGTCATGTAACGTGCGTTTGTGTATGTTTTCGATAAATAATTTGGGAACTTTTTCGTTGTGTGGCAAAATACATGGTTGTTTCTCTGTGTCTGATAGCGTTGCATATTCCAAACGGCCTCCCACTACTAGAAGATTGTTTTGTCTAAATATGGTTTTAAAGTCCGAAGTTTGCTTGTCATTTTAAGATTTTCTCCATTCCTTAAGCATGCCAAGTCTTTGGAAAATGTTCTTGCTTGAATAGTGCGCATAATCGCCATGCGCGCCTCTTCGATTTCGTTCGCTGTTAATTCATCAGTTTTCCTTAATTTTCGTTCTCTACAATTTGCAATAAATCGTCTGCAGTAAGCAACAACTCTTATAAGTTTATTATAAGAAGAAAATCTTTCCGCAATGTTATACGTTTTGAATACTGCTACTGTCAGCACCTCCTCAATTTCTGAAATCTTTGGCTCATTGTGTTTGGGTTGCGCAGGCTAATTGGGTTGAATCACGCTGTAACCACTCGGGACCATTCCACCATAATGAATTATTTTTTATTTGTCTTAGCAAACAACCCCTAGAAGCAGAGTCGGTGGGATTATCTTTTGAACTTATGTGCCTCCTGGAACTTAGTCTTGTCACTTCCTATATCTCTGATAGCCTGTTTGCGACGAATGTCTTCCAGGTTGATGAACATTTTTGAATCCAGGCCAATGTGATTGTAGAATCTGTCCAGGCCAATACTTCACCTACATGCAGTTCGCATTTTTGTATTTTGTAATTTGTATCCACCTCGGAATTCTAACATCTTTTACTAGAACAAAATTATCTCTCAACTTGTTCCACTGATTCTGCAGTTCCACTGTAAGTGGTTTATTCCACTCAACCTCTGATTTCCAGATTTGTTGCATTAACATTTTTGCGCTTATAGTTACCGGTGCTTACCATCCAAGCGGGTCATACAATTTGGCTATTTCCGATAGGGTTTTCCGTTTTGCAGCGACGCTGACCTTGAACTGAAATGTGTCATTAAAAGGGTTCCCCATGTTTTGATTGTTTCATCTTTGATAAGGCAGTCCCATAGGTGACTGTGGTTAGTTTGTACTCCTTTATGGGTTGGTCGGTGGAACTTTGCCATAGAATTCGCTGATAATCCTGGTCATCAATCATTATTCAGCTTAATTTGACCATACATCTTTTCTATGTCTGAAGTAAAGACGTATTTATTTCTCCGCCATCGCATCAATATAATCGTGATATCTTCCTGGAGCTTGAGGCCTACCAGCATTAATTGGTTCAGACTGTCTCCAGTTGAAGTCTTAGCAGATCCATCGAATACCACATCAAATTTTGTTGTAGTACTCTCAAGTTTGAGAATCGCATAATGTAGCATATAGTAAATGTAGTGCTGCGGTTTGTTGCTTAAGGTTGCTTCGACCATGTGTCCTAGTTCCAAAAAGTCATAGATTGCTTTCGTATACACCTTTTTTAGATATGTATTCTGGTTGAGTTTGGTTTCGAGCTGGCGATACTTCGCTATTGCCTTATTTTTCGACTCTCCTAATCTTAATGTCTGCGCCACTTCTTTGTTGAATGGAATCTTCACTACATATCATCCATCTTCATCTCGGTAGTGAGCTTTTTCATAAATTTCCTCGCATTCCTTATCACTTGGCTTTTGGTACCTTGGTTGTGCAACTTCTTTCAGCTCTCAAAATCTTTCAAGCTGCTGGTTTATTGATGTTTGGGCTACTAGGCCGGTGATTCTAAAACCGTAATGGTTTTTTGTTGACGTTCGACCTGATATGAGCCAGCCTAAATTTGATCGTTGGGCAATCAATGAATTCTCGGTGTCCTTTCTTAAACCATCAAGGATTATATCGCCCTATACGTCTGCTCCTATGATCATTTCGATAGCACCAGGGAAATTGTAGGTAGGGTCTGCCAGTACGAGTTCATCGACTTTATCCGTTTTTAAGTTGTTAGGTGCCTTAGATGGTAATGGCCTTGCTAATTTTGGAAGAACAAGGGTTTCTATTTGGAGCTTGAAATCCGATGTCAACCGTGACGTTATTATGACATCTACCTTGTGTTTGGCAGTTACACGGTTATTGCACCCAAACCATTCTCTTCAACGAAGATCTTTTGCTCTTTAAGTCTCAACAATTCAAATTTTGGACATGAATACATAAGATGGCCTCCCTTACGATAACGCATTGCATAACCTTAGATGCTATATGAAAATTGCGTGCTGTGTGTTTCGAGTCATCCACACACTCGTATGGTCTTTGTCTTCCAGATGCCAGCACGTCTAAAGCTTGGTATCTTCTTCGCAGAAAATCCAAAAGTATTTCTAGCGATGGTTCTTGTATTCCATGCTCGAAAAGATTTCTTGATTCAGCAACTTCGTAGTTATGTGTACTATTATTGGGCCCCATTATGTGGTATCTATGCCCATGTTGTTCAATGCCGCTAACCCTTCCTTTGTGGCACCCAATACGTTTTTATTGCCTTTAACATTTTTTCAATGTGCATTGATATGATCCTCCTCTCGTTATTGTATCTGGCTTTCAGCGCTTCCCAAGCTCTCTTGTAGTTGTGACTAGAAATTGTCAGGTGTTGAATTAGTAGTAGGGTTCACCCTCCAAATGCGTCTTCAAATACTCCAATTTTCCCGTGGAGCTAAGGCTACTTCTGTTGTGTATGGTTGTGGAAAAAAAGATCGTAGAACGACCGCCATTCCAAAAAAATTCCTCGAAACGTAGGTATTTTTAGCTGAGGTAACCTTGTCATTTGGTGAAGGAAACGATTGATGTCTTGTTTTACATCTTTATACTGGTTGTTAGTGACGTATAATGACTTAAGATCTTCTTCCGTTGCATTTGAAATGAATTCTTCGTGAAGTTCCGTCATATTACGCAGTTGTTCCAACAGCATTTTCTGTTGATATTCATGTACATGTCTCCCTTGAATAGTTCTCCAGGGTGCCTTCAGATTCCTCCATGTTCGTAACTATTGCTTCAATTTATAATTTGAGCTTTCTCAATCTCTGACTTTTAATACTGTTTGTAGAATTTCCCGAGCAACTTGGCAGAAGGGTGAGCTCCCCCAATTTACTCTTTGGGGGTATTAAACTTTCCAATTGACTCTTAAAATCTTCATATATTTCCTTAACCTTTTGAAATGTATTTCTTTGTATATACGACCTATCGTGTTTGACCACCGATTTTAATTTTTCATGGTTTTGTTTAAACTCGGTCCAGATTGCCTCTATTGTCAGTTAACACTCTTCCTTGTATTTCTGTGTTTTTCGGGATGAGCTGTCCTAGCTAAAGTTGATATTCAGCTTTTCTAGCTCTTCAGCAAGCTTTTTTTTCTTTCCCACTATGATGAAAATGCCTTTTTCGTCCATGGCTTTTTTTTTTATAATTCGCGCGAGTTAAGTAATGGTCATAAAACCCTACTCAGTATATGTCCATAAATCATACTTGCTTGTGTTTAGATTATTAAATTTATCTATACCGTAAATAATTATCGTCCTCAGTTTTATGTCGACCTATAAAAACTGACGACGATCGAATAACGTAGATAACGAATCATGAACAAGAAAGTAAAGCAATGCATTCGGTTAATCTATTGTGAGATAGAGTAAATAAAGGAAACCAATGCATTCGGCTGACCTCTTGGGAAATGTAAATGCAAGCAAGTCAAGTGGGAATTATGTTGTAATCTTTTTGTAACCTTTCTTCTGGCATTCGATTAGCTCTAAGTTTTAGTTTGTGTTTAGATACCGAACGAAGTAATACGGTGCAGCTCTGTTGTTACAGCGACCGTTTGTTAATTATCTAAACAGCTCAGAAGGAAGCAAAAATTATAAATAAAGAAATAGAGAAAATGAAAACTTTATTAAAAAATTTTTGTGAGTTTAGATAATTTATTTGGCGCAGTCGGTAGGATCAGGTACAACTATCCTGATCCAAAACGTGAAAGTTCAATACGTTTTAAACCCTTAAAATCGCGGAGTCACGATAGCTTAGTTAAAAAAAAAAAAATAAATAAATAAATTTAATTTGTGAAGTGACTTTTGTACGTACTATAACGTAAAGTGAAAAAAATTTCACGGAATAACATGGAGATGCCAGAAGTGTCCAATAGAGACATTTTGAGCAGCCTAATGGCTATAGTGGCCAGAATTCCACCGGTTAGCTTCGGCGGTCATGTAATGAGAGAAATTCAATACTTACCCGAATTCGAAGGAGACAGTAAAACTCTGACACATTTCTTAGTCATGGTGGAAAACCATCTCGCAAACACAGGAGGTGATCAGCAAGCAACATGGACGATAATACAACAGACCAAAGTCAAAGGACGAGCAATGGATCTACTCATGGTCAATGGTGTTACCACATGGGACCAGGCAAAGGAGCTCTTCAGACAACATTACCGGCCTATCATCAGCAGCACTGACTTGACGAGGGAAATATTAACCATGAAAGTGAGTTCCATTTATGATTTAGTTAATAAATTAGAATATTTACTGAGTAAGTACATAAGTACTAATATGTCATCTTTTCTGATAATCAAGAGCCAGAGAAACTGTTGTTCCACAATATTATTATAAATAAGTTAAGAGATATAACTGTAGGTAACTTAGCTAGAGAATTAAGAGACAAATATGACACGCAAGACATAAAAAAAATTTTATTCTCTTACATTGGTTACGACCATGGAAATTTAAAGACCATAGAAAATAAGTAACCAATATCAAAGTAGACAGTAGAACAGAGTTCATAATGAACAAATAACCGGGGGAATTATAGGAACTCGGGAAATTTTAGGAATAATAGCGATCGAAATAGCAGACCTTCAGGGAGCGCTAGAAATAATAATTACTATCAGAACGAACCAAGACCATCAGGGAGTGGCAGACAAAATATGTTTCTAAGGCCACAACCCATGGATACAAACAATGTACAGACTGACCAAGATCCTATCAGACAGGAAATCAATTCAGTAGAACCACCGGTTTTTCTGAATGCAGCCTCGGACAATTAATGACATTAGCCACCAATCTTCAAAATCGACGACATTACATTTTAATAGACACAGGTAGTGCTATGACATGAATTCCAAGATATCCAATATCGGAATGAGGATCGGATAACCCACACCTCGACGATAAAACACGAAATTCATCTTAAAGAACATAGACCAATACATTCAAAGTTGTAAAGATTACCAAAAAAACACGAAGATGAAGTCGCTAAGCAGATTGTAGAAATGGAGCAACAGGGTATAATCAGGAAGAGTATGAGTAGATACGCTTCCCCGATCGTGGTCGTTGCAAAGAAACTAGATGAAGATGGTCAGTTGCAGTATCACATTTGTGTCGATTATAGAGCGTTAAATGCAATCACTGAGGATGATCGTTTTCCTTTACATAGACAATCTCTTTGATAAATTAGGAAAAGCAATTTATTTTTCAACTTTGGATTTAGCAAAAGGGTATCATCAAATATTAATGCATCCAAAGGATACAGCAAAAACTGCATTTATAACTCTACAAGGATTATACGAATATGTTCGAATGCCTTTTGGGCTTAAAAACGCACCAGCTACCTTTCAACGCTTAATGAACCACATATTACGGGAATATATAAATAAAACCTGCGTTGTCTATTTAGACGACATTTTGATATTCTCCACTTCTCTAAAAGAACATATGAAAAATCTTAGAGACATTTTTGTAATTTTGGAAAAGCATAATTTGAAATTGCAAGTTGGTAAATGATCCTTTCTTAAGAAAGAAACCGAGTTTTAAGGGCACGTTCTGACAGAAGAGGGCATAAGGCCGAACCCTAATAAAGTAGGTGCAATAAAAAATCTTTCACTCCCTCATACGGAGAAACAACTTAGAAGTTTTTTAGGAGCTTCGGGGTATTACAGAAAATTCATACAAGATTATGCAAAAATAGCATATCCAGGTACCTTAAAAAAGACACCAAGATAAACGTTAATGACCCCGAATATGTAAATGCGTTCGAGACGCTCAAACTTAACTTGATAACACAGCCAATTCTAAAATTCCCAGAATTCGAAAAACCTTTCCATCTATGTATACACCGATGCAAGCAACTTCGCCATCGGAGCTGTCCTCACACAGGAAAAACAGCCGGTCTGTTATATTTCAAGGACTCTTAATGAGCATGAAAGAAACTATTCAGTGACTGATAAAGAATTTCTAACTATTGTTTGGAGTGTATCTAAATTAAGACCCTACCTGTGGGGGAATAAGTTCAAGATCACTACCGACCATCTTCCTATAAAATATCTAAATAAAAAATATAATGGTGCTGAATTCTCTCAGCGCAACCAAAGGTGGTTACTTAAATTGCAGGAGTTCGACTATCTAATATTGATATTAATATTGACGCCGGCACTACCGGCATTTATTTTGCTTAATACAAGCGCTTAAACAATCTAAACTTAAAACTAAGGACAAGACTTAAAAACTACATAACTAAAAACTAAAGACAAATAAATAGGGAGACGATAGGAGAGGAGAGGTATGGCAGGGAGGCAAGGTCGAGATATGGTTATTCGGTATTGGGGCGATGCAGAAGGTTTTTTTTTTTTTTTTTTTTTTTATAATTTACCCGCACTCAAGGGGTTGTGAATACCCTTTTAATGTTTAGACACAGTGCGGGCGTTTGAAATGAAGATAGAGAGAGAGAAAGAGATTGGTGTAGTGGTTTGAAACTCAGGTGTATTAGGTTTCACACATTAGCTCCAGGGGTGGTGTCCAGATAACTGGGGAGATTTTTTGCTGTCATTATTTGTTTTGCCTTCGCTTCTGATTCACAGTATTTTTTTCCCGATCTGCCTGGTGTCATGAGCATATCAATTATCAACAGAGCGATCAATTTCTCCAGCCATATGACAAACCTACTGCCAGTGTTATGCCTTCGCAGTAGTGTTGTCACAGACTTTCGCAATTAATCGGACTGCCTCTTATCAAATAATGCTTGCTGACACCAGGGATTGAACTGTGAACCATCAGCTCGACAAACGATGACGCTACCACTACACCATTGCCACCCACGAAGGGTGGTTCTGCTGCAGTGGAAGTCAAAACTATTTTCCGTATTGTTGGCCAAACGCAGCATTCTGGACAGTGGTGCGTTATAACCATAATTAGTGCGATGAGGAAAAAGACGGAAGAGTGGAATGGACCTTAGATTACGGGGATGGTATTAAATGAGATCAGTTCAAGAATTCAAGAAGCGCGGGGCAGTCAATGTAACCAGTAATTAGCTGATGAAGGGAGAGTATGTCAGCAATTTTGCGACGATTTTCGAGAGATTGGAAATTGATCAGTTTTAAACTATCAGGGTAGGGAGGCAAGTTGTATCTATCAACCCAAGGGAGATCGCCAAGAGCGAAACGGATAAACCTGCGCAGGACGGCTTCAATACGTTGGGTGTGAACAGCGTAGTGTGGCGACAATACCTGGCTAGCGTATTCAAGGATGGGTCTAACGAAGGTGATATAAAGTGATTTGGTAACGTAGGGGTTCGAAAATTCCTTGGACCAACGCTTCAGAAAGCCAAGCGCAGAATTGGCTCTACTTATTACGTTGTCGATATGAGAACGGAAGTTAAGTTCCCTATCGCAGGTAACGCCTAAGTCTCGCAAAGATGAGACTGATGGGACAATCACGTTGCGGAGAAAGTAGTTCCTAGGGATTGGTGGGAGGCGTTTACGAGTATAGGTGATGGACTGGCATTTACTAACATTTAGTTCGAGATAATTTTTCTGACACCAGACAGAAAATCTGTTAAGGTCATCTTGAAGAGGGCGAGAATCAGATGGAGAAGATATATATCTAAATATTTTCATATCATCGGCATAGACAGAGAGATAAGAGTCTTTAATAATGCAAGCGACATCGTTGGTGGCCAGGACGAAAAGTAAAGGACCAAGGTGCCCTGAGGGACTCCCAGAGGTGGCTTTAATGGGGTTAGAGAGAGAAGATCTAAATATAACCTCGTAATGTCGACCTTCTAAGTACGATTTGATCCAATTGACAAAACCAGGTTGAAAACCTAGAGGTTTTAACTTAAGAGTAATTATCCGGTGCGAGATTTTATCAAATGCTTTGCTGAAGTCAGTGGCAATTACGTCAATTTCACTGCCATCTTCAAATGCATATAGTGCTTTAGAAACGAATTCTGTTAGGTTGGTAGTTGTTGATCTCCCTTTAAGAAATCCGTGTTGGTTAGTAGAAAATAAGGATTTGCAATGAAAAAACATCGAGTCGTACACTATGCTTTCAAAGAGTTTCGGTATGCATGAAAGTTTAGCTATAGGCCGATAGTTGCGTATTTCATTTTTTGGGCCTTTCTTGTGAATGGGGATGATAAATGAGTGCTTCCAAGAAAGGGGGAAAGAACTTTCGGATAAGGACATGAGAAAAAGAGAAGTCAAGGGTTGAGCCAAGTGCGTCACGCATTTTTTTAGAACAATTGCAGGCAACCCATCAGGACCGGGGGAGTAGTCATCCTCAAGTTTATTAATCTTCTCCGTGACAAGTAGCGCGGTGATATTAACCGAAACTAAAGATGTTTGGGCGCAATTGTCCATATAAGAGAAATAATTATGGTCGGGTTCGGAGATGCGGTCAGTAAACGACTGACTAAAAAAGTGAGCGAATAAGTTTGCGACAATTTTGGGGTCTGATGAGGAGGTGTTGGCGAGTGTAAGGGTAGATGGATAACTACCAGATTTACGTTTGGCATTTATGAAATGATAGAACCGCTTAGGATCAGTAATTAAACTGGATTGCATTCGGTCAAGGTAATCATGGTAAAGAGCCTCGGAGAGTTCGGCGAATTGAGTGTGTGAGTGGTGATAAATGGAGTAGTCATAGCCAGAACGAGATTTCAAGTATGCTCTCCAAAGTTTGTTCCTCTTGTTACGAAGTGAGCGCAATTGTTTATTATACCATGGTGGGGATGAAGAACAATTTTTTTGGAGCGAGTGGGGAACAGTTTGAGCAAGGCAATCAAAGGCAACAGAATAGAAAGACGAGAGAGCATTATCCACAATCACGCGTGCGAAGTTAAAATTAACATTAACGAGCAGGTTGTTAAGTTTGGCGAAATCAGCTTTCCGGAAGTTGAAGCTGTAAGAATTCTGAGTATGAATGTTGGAATTCGTGTCACCATAGGAAAACGAAAGAAAGAGGGGTGGATGGTAGTGGTCTAGAGTAGAGAGAAGATGACTACTTTCTGTAACAATACAATTATCAGCATCGGTTGAGAAAATGAGATCAAGTTGTCTGCCAAGGTTATTAGTTACGCCACTGATTTGATAGAGGCCAGAGTTGGAGAGACAATCGGCGAAAATTATTTCTTTTCTGAGGTTGCATTTGAGGTGACAAAATGAGACTCATCTTCAGACAGAGCCCAATGCAGATGGGGAAGATGAAAATCCCCTAAGATGATGACATCGTCGTTTGGATCAGTAACATCAAAGAGAGAGTCTATAGCATCTACAGCAAGTTGGTAGCCTTGAATTGGTTGGGAGGGGCGAATGTAACAGCAAAGCAGGTATAGATTACGCGTAAGGATGGTAATTTTAGCGCAAATAAACTCAAAATTTGCGGTATGCGACGTTTTAAAGAGTGCTGAGTCGAAACGGTTGTGTATAGCCAGGAGAACTCCCCGACCAGAAGAGTCATCGTCCTTCTCAAGGCCGTCATCGCGAAAGATGTTAAAGTCAGAGGTAAATAACTCGTTACTCTTATAAACAGATGAGAGATTTGTTTCAGTTAGGGCGAAGACGTCGTAGGGAAGTTTTTGAGAATTGAGGAACACAGTGGTAGTTTTGGTACGCAATCCGCGTACATTTTGGTAGTAAATGGATAGGTGTTTAACAGGGCTTGTGTTCGCGTTATTAGGGCATGGCGCTTTACTGCTGGGTAGGTTAGGAACGAAAAAAGTTATTGTAGTTAGCGCGAGTTCTTTGTAAATGGGAGATGCGTTTCGATTCAACATGGGAGGCAAAAGTGGACAGATCATTAGCTACATTACTGGGTTCAAGATTGAGACATTCATGATAACGGACGAAAATCCGTTTGAGTTCAGCGGGGTTGGTTGGAAGCCCTTCTTGGTGAAGCGAGACCATGACATTGGTTTTAGTGATCCCGTCAATACAGACAGTGTCGTCTTTGTTGTGTAAGTAGGCTAAGTAGAGGCGCACATTATCATAGATCTTGCGATCTCGCAACCGTGATAGAACATAGCGATCAACTTCGCCAGAAATAATGGATCTAAGAGAGAGGGGGGTGGTACAACAGAATTAGAGGAGTCAATAAGCTGGGAAAGTGTGGAAGAAGTGGCCGAATGAGAAGAAGTGGAAGAGAAAGAAGGTTTGGACGGGGAAGGATTGAGGGTATGGGAGTGAATAAAGTTCGGATAATTGATGGATGATGGATTTTTACCAGGAGGCGGGCGTTTATTTTTAGGGGCAGCAGCACCGGGTGGCAGGTTAAATGAAACACGGTTGTGCTGAGATTTAAGAGTGTGAATGGGGTTCGTTGAGACATTAGTGAGTTTGTTGCGGAACGGAGAAGGTGGGCGAAGTAGTGGGGAAAAATTGGGAAAGGTTCCCGCTCTAAAGCTCCAATTGGGTTTCGGAGGGGTGTGAGGATGAGATGGTAAGGAAGAAGCTATATTATTGCTATAATTAGATTTGGTGTGCTTACTACTAGGGATAGATTTAGTATTTCTAAGCTTAACCTGTTTAGTGGGAGTCTTGTTAATCGATTTGACCATGCTCATACTGCCCATACCGAAAACATCGCCGGGTCAGGTCCAGAACATCCATTCGTATTTAGATTGAATGTCCAGTTTGAAGTGGTTGGATTTATTGGAGTTAACTGGGGAAATCTTCTGGCAGTTAGCAATTGCGAAAGCGAACTTCTGCTTAAAAAGATTACGCATCCAGACCGTGTCAGCATATCGGGGGGCTCCTTTGATGATGAATGTAGTGTAAGAATTGTCAGCGTTGGCCGAACCTAACTTTTCGAGCCTCATAATCCATTCTGAAGGTGTCCACGAAGTTCCGAGTCGTCCGAGTATAGGTGCGGAGGAGGCTGGGGAAACTGGTACAGGAACACCTTGTGGAGCAAGTTCAGCCGGTAGATCGATAGGAGGATCAGTTTCAGCAGTGGGGGTTGCATTAGGCAACTGATCGAGAGGCGGATTGTATTTGGTTATCGGATTATCAGGAACAGCATTAATTAGCTCGTTAAGTAGCGATTTATTTGGGGGGCTGTTAACAGGAGGGATAGAATCTAATTTGCTAGATGCCAGCATCTCAAAGGGCAACAGAATAAAGTTGCCGACTTTCTAAGCAGAATTGAAGAAGCAAGCTTGGAAGTTAACCAAATGTCGGACAACGAAACAGTCCATTCAGGAAGGGAGGAACAATTTGATCACATTCCTATCAAAGAAGGTATAGTCAATATATACAAACAACAAATCAACATAAGTTACGATAAGGAACCGAAAATCGAAACACTTCATGGTAAGAGAATTTTGTATATTAGAGCCTCAGATCCTATAGGAATAATAACTGACCAACTCAAAGAAATGGATCAAGAAACAATTGGCATTTATTCTGAAGTAATAGAGCCGGATTATAATAAAGTCCAGCAAATAATTATGAATCTATATGCCGGAAACAGGGGAGTGAAATTTGTGAAACTGACACAGAGAGTAAGAGATCTTAGAACAGAGGATGAAGCCAGAAAACAGATATCCCTTTACCACATTAGAGAGAGTCAACACTCAGGGATTATAGAATCTTACAACACACTGAAACAACAAGTTTACTATCCGAAGCTTACTCGAGTAATTACACAGATAATAAACAATTGCGATATCTGCCAGAAAGCTAAATACGAGAGGAAACTGATACACGAAAAATTCAAGTTAACAGAGACTCTTAACCAACCTAACGAAATAATTCACATAGATATCTACCATTTCCACAAACACATATTCCTAACGATGATTGATAAATTGACAAAGAAAGGGTATGTGTACAGACTAGAAAGTAAAAACCACATTCACAAAACAGACGCTATCACTGAACATTTGACTAGAGTAGGCTCACCCAAAAAAATAATCACAGATAACGAGTTTAACACAGTGTATATTAGAGATTACTTTAGAGAACGAAATATTGACGTACATTTTACTAAACCAAATGCACATACAGGCAACGCTGACATAGAACGCTTACATAGTACCATAGCCGAGATTTTACTTACTATGAACCAGGAAGAATTAGTAAATACAAAGATGTTTAGAGCTTTTCAGATTTATAACAAAAGATATCATGCTACGATAGGCATGTCACCTGAGCAGGTCCAGCATACGAATATAGAAGCAGTAGTAAAGAGATTTGGAAATAGGAAAACAAATGTTATAAACAAAAGGAATCAAGGCAGGGAAGATTACACAGAGACCAGACAAGTAGGTTATATCAAAAATTACAAACATGTAAGGCATAAGAATGAGCCTAATTTTAGATTGAAAAAGTTAGATAGTGTGCATACAATAAATATCAAACGACCAAGACAATTTGCAGATTCTCCCACTGATGTTAATCTTCCTAATGATGACAATCAACCTAGTACAAGCGGCAATGGTAATAACACCAATCGAGAGTAACAGCGGATTCACAATAATAAATATGGGGGAGGGGGAGATTATCAACCAGACCCAAACCATCCTTCACATCGTTAAGTTAAACAAACTGGTAGAAACATTACAAGAAATAAAAAAATTCGAAATCATTGGGCAAGACCTAGAAATAAAAAAAGAATGTCTAACAATCTATACAAAAATACTTAGTATCATGCCTCCTAAGACACGATCTAAGAGAGGGCTTATAAATTTGGTAGGAACTGCTCAGAAGTGGTTATTCGGTACCATGGATGAGGCAGATAGGGAAGAAATAGACGAGCATCTTAAAACAATAGATACTAACAATAAAAATTAAATTCAAGGACTAAATAATCAAATTAAAATTATCACAATTAAATGAAAATATGAGGAACATAAGAGATTTAGTTTTAAAAGACGGAGGAAATAGAGCGATATCAGAAAGAAAGTCAACAATTACAAAGAACATTGCTTAAGCGGTTACAACGGACAGAAGTACTCACTTGACTTCAAATGTTAGAGAAACTGATCGATAATTTATTAGATACAGTAGCTGCAACAAAAATGGGAATTACTGACCCTAGTTTAGTTACAAAAGATGAGTTAATTATGACAGATATGAATTTAAGCAAGTTTAAAAATATTAAATCAGGGGTCATGAAATATACGGACGATTCAATTGTATTAGAATTAAAAATACCAGATGAAATCATTACACTTCCGATCAAATTAATTTTACCGATAACGAATCATGAAGATCAAGAAGTAGATTTAGAACCATTTGTTACAATTGTATACCAGGGAAACGAATATAAATATGATAATGAAAAAAATGGGGCGCCGTGGCTCAAGTGGTTAGTGCGTTGGATCGTTGAGCGTGAGGTTCGAGGTTCGAATCCCAGAGAACACCAAAAAGTTTTTCACGGTCCCACCTCTCGCGAATGTCTGACAAACGTCCGAGAGTAATAACTGTCAAGAGAAAGCTTCTCAATTTGCCTTTCGGATATGGCTCTAAACTGTAGGTCCCCTCCATTTGTGTGAAAAATATAACACGCACAACACGAATGGTCGCGAGAAGCTAGGCCCTGGACCACATAAGGTCCGTTGCGCCAAGAATTTGTATTTGTATTTGTAATGAAAAAAATAATGTTAATGATTTAAGAATAAGAAATGATTGCATTGTTAAACAAAACTGTTTGATGAAAATTAACAAGAATTTTAAAATTATTAATGTAAATGAAAGAACTTATATCGTCAAAAATGCTAAAAATATAACTGTGCAAAATAATTGTGATACCACAAACTTAATTCTTACAGGAAATTATATTATTAATATTCAAAATTGCAATATAAAACTTAATGATGCTATAATTAAAAACAAAGAGACCAATAATACATTTCAATTTTATTATGAAGAAATCATTAAAGAAAATGTCACGGCTAATACTATATTCACAAAATTTGAAAAATGGCAAGAAATTGAAACTAGACGTACTATAGAACTAGTTGAATACCATAAAATAAGAACCTATGTAATTTCTGGTACAACTATGTTCATAATTATATTAGTCGCAATTATTGTCGGAAGCATAATGTACAAGAATTTCAGAAGAACGGAAAAAATTAAAGTCAAAATTAATAACTTAACCGAAATACGAGAGGGAAACGGAACAGATATTCCAAACCATAATAATTTTCAGGAGAAAATGTTCTCTGGATGGAGGAGTTAAGTATTGGTCATAAAACCCTACTCAGTATATGTCCATAAATCATACTTGCTTGTGTTTACATTATTAAATTTATCTATACCTTAAATAATTATCGTCCTCAGTTTTATGCCGACCCATAAAAAATGACGACGATCGAATAACGTAGATAACGAATCATGAACAAGAAAGTAAAGCAATGCATTCGGTTAATCTATTGTGAGATAGAGTAAATAAAGGAAACCAATGCATTCGGCTGACCTCTTGGGAAATGTAAATGCAAGCAAGTCAAGTGGGAATTATGTTGTAATCTTTTTGTAACCTTTCTTCTGGCATTCGATTAGCTCTAAGTTTTAGTTTGTGTTTAGATACCGAACGAAGTAATACGGTGCAGCTCTGTTGTTACAGCGACCGTTTGTTAATTATCTAAACAGCTCAGAAGGAAGCAAAAATTATAAATAAAGAAATAGAGAAAATAAAAACTTTATTAAAAAATTTTTGTGAGTTTAGATAATTTATTTCGCGCTCCAAAGGGGGTATGAATACTCTTATGCTGATGAAGGAGGGGGAAAGTGGAACAAAGGAGATACCGGTGCACGTTGGCTTTAAATGCTTGAAGGTTGTAACAATGAGGAAACACAGAGCCTGGAAGATCATTTCACATACGTGTCGTACGACTTATGGGCGAATCCCTGTATTTGAAAGTACGTCCGAAGTTGGGCTTGAGGATGAACTGATGTGCATTCGAAGCGTGACGTGTGGCTATTTTGTTGGAACATTTTTTGTGGAAAAAGCGATAAAACAGGGAAAGGCAAGAGGCATTTCTACGATGTTCTAGTGAGTCTATGGAGCTCACAATGTCTCTATCGCCTATTAGTTTTATCGCGTGGTTCTGGATCCTATCTAGAATGTGCAAAACGGTCTTGGGTGCACCAGACCAGATGTGGGTGTTATATTCCATCTTTGGGGGGATGAATGCCTTATATATTGAGGCCAGATCAGACGGGGTAAAATATTTCTTGCACCGCTTAAGGAATCCTAGACATTTTGCAGCATTTTTGGCGACCTCAAATATGTGTTCGTTCCAACGAAGATGGTTGTTAATACACATACCAAGAATTATATTCTCGTACATATTCACTTGTTATTTTCTTCTGATGTTGTGGTTGATTTATCAGTGTTGTAAGCCCTGATAAACGCTTTCACTACACTTTATTCTATACAAGTGTTTTGAAGCCCTGGTAAATGCTTTCACTACACAAAGATGTGTTAATTATTCCACAAGTGTTCGTTGCCCTGGTAAACAGAGCTCGAAAATAACTCTAAACCTTTTGAAAGGTTTTTAAATTACTGTCAATTGTTGAGATGATGAAATAAGATCACTTCGTAACCGCTTTATGTCACCGTACTTTTTTCGCTCTTGGTCAGAGAGAAACCCTTATTTTAATTTTTTTTTATGTTTTCAATAACAGAGATATCACTGAGAGAAAAATATAAATCTCATTTAGACATTTTCAATATGTACTGTCGCCTAGTTAGCAGTGCATGCGGCATCTTAGTCACTTGATTAGTAATTGTTAAACACTAAACACTAACAGTCATCTAATAAAGTTCTGTTTAAATAAGTGCAACTGAAAGTGACAATGGGCAGAAGGTCAGATAATACAGTAAGAATTTTTTTCAATAAGCTGCTAGCACAGTTAAATCAAAGTGCAGTGTTTGTGATTTGGAATTGTGTGGGCGTCACCTAACTAATTTAATAAGGCATTTAGAGGTGAAACATGAAGATCGAAAATGCAAGCGAAGTGCTCAGAAAAAAAATTAAAATATGTTTGGAAATAAATAAAGAGAATTTTATTGATTCAATAATTAAAATAGTTACAAATGATGGAAGACCTTTCAAACATTTAGACAGTGAAGGGTTTAGTAAAATAGTTAGCCCAATTTATGAAGGGTTGGGCATTTCGCCGATATCCTCTCATAATATCATGGAGTTTGTTGATGTTAAAGTTCAGGCTGTGAAAAGTGAAATTCGAAGGAGTGCAAAAGGTAGACTTTTGTCTTTATAAATTGATAGTGTCACTCGAATGGACAGATCTATTCTTGGAGCAAATTTGCAGTATATTGAACTTAAACCGAATTCAATAAACATTGCTGTAAAAACGTTAGGAATGGTGAGCGTCATACTGGGCAATTCCTAAAAGAAAAAATTCTAGAAATTCTAGCAGATTTTCAAATTGAGCTTTGTCAAATTTACAGGTAAGTTGTTCCATAAATAACCTAGAAGTTTCGTGAAGTAATTTTCTCTTTTTGGCTAATTCTATTCTTAGACAAATATATTACTCTTTTTAGTATTACTTCAGACAACGGGACAAATATGCTGAGGGCAGTATATTCCGATGTGAATGAAGATTACGATGAGTTAGATGTAGACATATTTATGGATTTAATTACATTTCCCAATATTCACTCAATACGTTGTGCAGCTCATACACTTCAGCTGTGTGTTAATGACATACATAAGGATATAATTATTTGCCAACAAATTGAAAGTGGAAGGAAACTATGCAAGATTTTAAGAACTGAAAAAATAGGTATATATTCGTACATACGTATGTTTTTTAAGAGAGTATTTGTTTAGCTGTTGTGTCTTAATTTGAAAACAATTTTCAATGGTTTGTTCTCTACCTTCTACATAGACGCATATTAAGTCAGTTTGACAAATGTCACTTGACATTTCCACCAGATCGAATTCCACCTATCTTATGCTCAAAAAGTTACTTGAAGTAAAATCATTTCTTGAGGAACACATGATTGAAATACTAGTAACAATAGATTGGGAATTCTTAGGAGAGTATGTTGACTCTTAAGAGCCTGTTTGGGTTGCTACTCTTAAAATGCAACAAGAACAGCTTGTTTTAAGTGATTTTCTTAAAGTGTGGATGGAGCTTAAATTGAACTATGAGTACAGCTCATGCGACCGCAAAAGACAACTACTAGTTTCTCTTAAAGAACGTAAAGACTTGCTTCTGGACAACGTAGCAATGTTGAGTGCAATCTTTTTGGATCCTCGGTTAAACTTGGTTTTGACCAATGGTCAAAAATCATTGGCAAAAACTCATTTAAAGAAAATTGCGAAGAATCAATTAAACATGACACAGGTATAAAACGTGATATGAATTTAAAGTTCGTTTCTTCCATCTTATGTTCGTGTTTGTTTTGCCCTTTCTGCTGTTTTCGTCTTCAAAGATTTAAAAAAAATTGTTTTAATTTTAACCTTATAATATTTTCTATGTACGTAGAGCTTTTCCTCAGTTGTTCAAGAAACAAATGCAACACTTCGCGATGATATTCCAACTGCTTCAACTAGTCAAGTTAGCCAGGCATTGGCAGATGACTCACTTCTAAGCTTGTATTTAGATAGCATTGAAGAGCAAGAACGGGATGCAAATCGAGGCAGTCACTCTAATAGAAATTGTGAGATTTTATCAAAAATATATGCAGATATTGAAAATTTTGAATTAGCATACCCTCGTTTGCTATTAGATACCAGCATTCTTTTATTTTTTGATAAATGAAAACTCAAATCTCCTGGTATTTTTGAACTCGCATTGTTTGTACTTGGCGTCCCGGAGACACAAGCAACTGTCGAAAGAGCTTTTTCTTCTTTAAATTTTATTTTAAGCGAGAAAAGGTATAGCCTAAGTTCTAAAACCCTTGAGATCTTATTGTTAGTAAACCTTAATTCTTAAAATATTAGAATAATTATTAATACCCTTTCACTCTTTGACATCCCATGTATAAAGCTTTTT
The DNA here is from genome assembly GCA_946965025.1 of Blera fallax. Lineage (NCBI taxonomy): Eukaryota > Metazoa > Arthropoda > Insecta > Diptera > Syrphidae > Blera > Blera fallax. The sequence continues at coordinate 35,011,882 of OX337245.1, forward strand.
TATACTCATAATATACATAAAAAAAAAAAAAAAAAAATACACACAAGGTGGCGCAAAATTAATCATCCATAAAAAATCCATCCATCATAAAAAAAACATTATTTTGAGTAATGGAAATCTTTATTTGGACCTTTAAAATTTTTTCTGTTAAGTGGAAAAGATGATATCCGCCAAGTGGCTGCCGCCAGTGTTGATACCCATTTGTGTCCGTTTTATCGCATTTTCCATGACTTTCCGCAAGATTTCCGGTGACATCTGTTCGCATTCCTGTCGGATATTCTCCTTAAGGGCTGCGATTGTCTGAAGCTTATTGGCATAAACCCGCGACTTCAAGTAGCCCCAAAGAAAGAAGTCTGTGATGGTTAGATCGCCAAAAGGAAAGATTATGCGACCAGGAAACGCTTCATTCACAATATCCATTGTGGCTCGTGCTGTGTGTGCAGTTGCACCATCTTGTTGAAACCACATGTTCACCAAGCCCCGCTCATGCAATTCCGGCAGTAAGAACAGCCAGTAACAGTGACCGTATTGCCGATAGCGTCCTCAAAAAAATACGGCCCAATCACTCCTCCCGCGTGAACGCCGCACCACACAGTGGCTTTGAGTGGATGTAATGGCTCTTCGTGCATCACACGCGGATTTTCAGTTTCCCCAGAAACGAAGATTTTGCTTATTAAGGTAACCGAAGTTCCGAGTTGCCTGCCGTCGTGGGTGCACGCGATTTACCTCTCCACCGAAAAAAAAAAATAGACAATAAACCATCAAAATACAATCAAAAAAAAAATAGAAACAATTACAAAAACCCACACGAACAAAAACAATTGCGCGAGTTATGTCAGTGCCAACAACCCCAGCCACATCAGTCAGCAAAACACCGGATGACCAGTGACCTAATTCCAGTTCATTGCATAAAACCACATCAGCATCTACGACGGAAATCAGCATATTTGCCCTCGGTAAATATGTTAAAGAGTACAGAAAAAAGAACAACGAGGAGTCATTCACCGATCGCGAACCGAGGCACTTAAAAAGTTATTGTTAAAAATAAAAATAGGTTATTTGCCATAAATTGAACTTTTGCTTTTTTTTCATTTTCATTTTCATTGTGTTAGCTTATGCAGAAACTAAACATCAGTGCAGTCAGAGTGATAAAAAAAAAATAAATAAGTGCCGGGTTATCCATCTTCCCCTTCCCACTCACTCGCTGTTAGGTTTCTCAACCACCGCAGCAGTTGCATGTACTATACATTCTTCTGTTGCCTTGATTGAGAGAGCGTAACATCTGATGCGTAGCGGGCCGTGAGTGTTTGTCCGAATAGCGGACCACAGCTGACTGTCGTTTGGGCATAACACCTGCGACAGCTTGTTGTTGAAAACTATTCTTAGGATCTACACTTCGCGGCTTCGCTTAGTTACGTCAGAGTTGTGTCTTTTTGTGTTTTTGTGCTGTAATGATGAGAGAATTTAGGGTTGATTTTTCCAACGTACGTGGGCTTTGAACGAATTTCTTTGATGTGTATGCCCACACCCATTCCCACAAACCGGCTGTTCTGGGACACACAGCTAATAGAAGAATCTTCTGATTTGCAACTGCCTGGATATAGCTTAGTGCCATTATTCTTTCCCCACCGCGGCCTTGCCATTTACATCCGTATTGATATTGCTTACCAAATTCCATCGCAGTATGGCCACTGTTCCAATGCGGAATTTAACTTCAAATGGCTAAAATTCACCGTCCATAAGAAAATAATTCACTACTGTTTTATATACAGAAGATCTAGTGCGGACAGCAACTCAACCTTTAACGAGTTTGATGCGCTGTCCGATTCCATAACTCGAATTGTATCCCTGTATCCTCGTACTGACATCGTCATTGCGGGCGATTTCAATATACACGATTCGGATTGGCTTCGACGAAAGAAGGTATGTTGAACTTTTCGCTGAGGTAAACAACTTGACTCAGCTTGTAAATGTGCCGACACGAATACCTGACATTGCAAGTCATTCCGCCAGCACCCTTGACTTGTTTCTTACTTCTCATCCTGATAAATACGTCATCGATGTTTTCGCGCCCCTAGGCCGGACTGACCATAACATCATATCAGCTAAATTCTCGTACTCCGACCACACAGTTAAAGAACAAACTCCCAAAAGAAAGTATGGCGTTACGAGAAAGCCAACTGGGACGGCCTTAATAGCTTCTTTATGAGTTTTAACTGGTCACTATGCTTCCTCGATAGTGACGTGGATGCCGTCGATCACCGACACGATTCTCTTAGGTATGAATGACTTTATTCCTAACAGAATAAAGAGCATTAAACCTAAGACAAACTCATGGTTCGACCACAGCTGTAAAGAGGCTATCAGGTTGAAAGAAGTAAGTTTTCGGTTTTATAAAGCCAACAAATCTGAGGAAAACCGATAGAAGTTTAAGCAAGCCAGAAATGACTGCAATGCCCATATTCAACGTTTTAAATTCCTTTACTACCAAAAATTGAGGCAAAAAATACTACAGCGTCCCAAAGGTAGTAAACATTTTTGGTCATTCGTGAAAAACATTAGAAACTCCTCCTCATCTGCCATCCCAACGCTCATTTACAATGACATTCCAACTGTCAGCTCCTTAGACAAGGCCAATCTGCTCGCTGCACAATTGTAGCCAATTCTGCACTGCAAGATAGTGCTTTGTCTGTCCGTGTGCTTGAGAGTGTCGAATTTTCTATGAGACAAGTCCACTTTCGCACTCGCACAGTTGCAGGAGTTTTTAAAGGTCTCAACATTCACAAATCCGCTGGTCCAGATGGTATCTCCCCAATAGTTCTGAAGAGGTGTTCTTCTTCGTTGGAAAAACCTCTGCGTAAGCTTTTCTGTCTGTCCTAATCTTCTGGACTCTTTCCGAGAAGATGGAAAACAGCATTTGTCCAGCCTGTCCCTAAAAGGCGAATCTTCCTCTCCGACCAATTACCGACCCATTGCACTTACGTCACTTCTTTCCAAGGTCATGGAAACGCTGATAAATCGTCAGCTTATGAAATATCTTGTTTCACGAAACTCCTCAATGACCGGCAGTATGGTTTTCGTAGCAACAGGTCCACTGGTGATTGGATGGCATATCTCACCGAGAAGTGGAACCAATCTCTCCATCACTTCGGTGAATCAAAGATAGTTGCGCTTGATATTTCAAAGGCATTTGACAGAGTTTGGCATCAGGCTCTTTTGTCGAAAATGCCTGCATATGGTATCGATGAGTCTCTTCTTCAATGGATTAGAAATTACCTTTCGGGGCGTTCAATACAAATTGTGTTGGACGGCTTCAAGTCTGATATCCACCCTATAAATGCTGGTGTCCCCCAGAGCTCAGTTTTGTCTCCGACTCTCTTTCTCATTTTCATAAATGATCTCTTGTCTGCAACCTCTAATACAATTCATTCCTTCGCTGATGACAGTACCCTCAGTTTTTCATATTCGTTCCCTAACTCACGTCCCTGCTCTTCGGTCGTAGAAGAGGAACGGCAACGTATGTTAAACTCATTAAATTCCGACCTTAACAGCATAATAAAATGGGGATCAACTAACAGAGTGGAATTTAATGCATCCAAAACTCAGTGCTGTCTTCTGTCTCTCAAGCGAAACCAAGACCCCCAACCATTATCCATGAATGGTACTTGCATCGCGGAAACCGAAAGACTTGCCATTCTCCGTATGTGTATCAACAACCATCTTCGTTGGAACGATCACATATTCGAGGTCGCCAAAAATGCTGCAAAATGTCTAGGATTCCTTAAGCGGTGCATGAAATATTTTACCCCATCTGATCTGGCCTCAATATATAATTCATTCATCCCCCCCAAAAATGGAATACAACGCCCACATCTGGTCTGATGCACCCAAGACTGTTTTGCACATCCTAGATAGGGTCCAGAACCGCGCAGAAAAAGAAAAAAAAAAACCGCTTAAGTGGAAATGCGCCTCGTCGCTCATGATGATTTTCGACACAAAATCGTCCTCTTCGTTGTTGAGATTGAGGATGGCTTGACAGTAATTCACACGCGACTGACGGTCAGGAGGCATTAACTGATGCACTGTTTGCACTTTGTACGGGAACATGTGTAAGTCTTTCACTAAAATTCGCTGTAGGGTCCGTCTGGTGATGCCCAATTGCGTGGCCCGTCGTCTGGTTGATGTTTCTTCGTTCTCAGCGACATCGGCAGCCACAGCCGCGATATTCTCGGCGAACGACCAGTCCGGTGGCGGCCACGCCCTGCATGGTCTCCTGTGGTTCCAGTCTGTTTGAGTCGAGTAGCTAAGCGCCGGAATGTTTGCCCAGTTGGCGCGACACGATTAGGAAATCGACGTCGAAATTCACGCTGCGCTAACACCACCGACCGATTGTTGGTCAAAAAAATCGACAAAATTATTCCACGCTCTTGCTTAGTATAGCGCTCCATTGCTTGTCTGTTTGTATACTGCAGCTGTTTAGTTCACCAATGTCAAATATGATTGACGTACGACGCCATTTGCAAAAACTATAACATCTTCCGATAGGATGATTAATTTTGCATCACCTTGTATATGTACATATATAAATAAAGACAATAATTGAATTTTTTTAGGTTGATCATTTCCATTCATTTTTTATAAAAAAATCTACAAAGGAGTGATAAATTTGAAATTAAAAAAAAACTCTCAAGCAAGAAGCCAAAAAAGTATTTATAAATATGCTTCGGAGCAAGACCTAAATGTCGATGCCGGATGAAATATCTCTCAGTGAGAAATGAAATGAAAATATAGGTTGAGAGTTATTTTCGAGCTCTACTGGTAACGTGTTATTTTGTCTGTTTTTTTTTGTCTCGAAGGACCAATGTTAAGTTCAGCACAACGTTTTAAAATCTAAAGACCCATTACCGTTGGTGGGGGAAGCTATAGATTATTTTAAACTAGTTGGTCTGTTGTCGGTTGAATATGAACTTAAAAGTTTATTAAAATGGAAATGCCTTAAATACTAAAATTATGCCGACTCGACAAGAAATTCTTACATGATCCTCATCAAACCTCTATCGCATTATATTATTATTATTTACAAAAAGGCACAGCGAATAATCTTTCACATTTGTGCTGACTCGCTGAGAAATAGAATTCAGAATAAATTCAGAAGAGAAAAAAAAAACATTATGGAAATCTATATACATATATAATACAAAGTTGGGTTAGTTTCACCATTTATAACTCAAGAACGGCTGCACCGATTTTTATGATCGTTGATTTGTTGGATATGTCTCCCCCCGAATAGCAGAATAACTATTAAAACATCGGAAAAATTCACGAAAAATAAGATTTATAAAGAAAATTCATTTTCTTATACATTTTGTATAAACGGTTTTTTTGATGATCTCTCAACGCCATCTCTGGTACATGACAAAAACACAAATGAGCATGGCGTTGTATACTGGTTCCGGTAATGCCAGTAGATGGCGTTGTGTGCATTATCCTGTAGTGATCGTCGATATTTCAGAATACTAACAATAAAATGATAAAAATTTAATTTTTGTTTTATAATTTACCCACACTCAAGTGGTTATGAGTACCCTTTTAATGATTATACACAGTGCGGGCGTTGAAAAGAAGATAGAGAGAGAGAGATAGAGATTGGTGTAGTGGTTTGAAACTCATTTGTATTAGGTTTCACACATTAGCTCCAGAGGTGGTGTCCAGATAACTGGGGAGATTGTTTGTTGTCATTTATTTGTTTTGCCTTCGCTTCTGATTCACAGTATTTTTGTCCCGATCCACCTGATTTCATGAGCATATCAATTATTAACTAATTGTGTCAATTCACTATACAAAAAATTAAAATCTAAAAATTGTAGCAGAACTTAAAAAAAGGAAACTTCTGCATTTGTCGCACCCAAAAATTCAAGTGTTTAATGTCTCTATTTTATTTAAAATAATATGGATGCCGCCGGATTTAAAAATCAGGACGACCGTCTTCCTTTACGCTTTACTTTATTCTTTTTATTTTTTTGACAGTTCAACATTCAGCATATACAGGGTGTACCAAATCTTTTAATTTTGTGATTTACTACAATCGTTAAATTTGTTTCAACTACTACAATTCTGCACGTCACGTATGACATACCGGTTATTAGGCAAAACCTTATGAACAACGTAGGGACCTCTGTACTTCGCATTCAGTTTCTTATTTGTGCCAATAGTCGTATCAAAATGTCGAATGACTACATAGTCTCTTTCCAAATATGTTCTTGCTGGGTTACTTCTCTCTAAAAAGTATCTTTAATTACTATCTTGTGACTTCTGTATAGCAGCGGATGTGTCCATTTGGATCTCCTCCAAGTTTCTCGATACTCCGCTGGGTTGCTTTTCTGCAAGTAATCTGTTAGTCTGTCTACTACTTCCCCTCGTTGTTCGACTCCAAAGAGCAGTAAGCTCGGTGTTTCTTTCGTACTGCAATAGGTTGTGTTATTCATTGCAAATTCTATCTCTGTTAACATCCTTGACCAGTTTGCATGATTAATCGGATCACTTATCTTGCTCAGCATAGTTTTGAGGATCCGGTTCACCCTCTCTACCTGCCCATTTGCCTAAGCGGATGTGACCGTGATTTTGACATGATCAATATTCTTTTCCAATACGAACTAAAGACCAACGAAGTGAAACATGAGCCCCGGTCACTAATAATGCGTCGAGGTCTTCTATAGCTAATAAAATATTTGTCTAAGCATGCGACAACCTCTTTCGTGCTGGTTGACTTTACAGCATACAGTCTAACGAATTTGGTAAAAGAGTCAATAACTACTAATACATGCTTCCTCTGCGAATTTATTGAGGGAATTGGGCCAAAATGGTCTATGTATAGGGTGTCGAAAGGAACAGGCTTTTTGGGAATATTGTACAGATTATGTTCATTTATTCGGGCTGGGGGGGAGCACATAATACAGCGTATGCAATTCTTTATATATCTTTCAGTTTTATCTTTCATTTTATTGAACCAGTAATTTTTCCTTAGTTGTTCATATGTCTTTTCTATACCCATATGACAAATCTTTTCATGCACTAATCGTATAACATTGTTCTCCATATATATGTATATAACTGCAAAGTGTTGGCCTTATATTTTCGGAAAACTAATCCATCCCGTAACTCGTATCCAACGACCTCTTCCTCCTCTAGTCGCTCTCTTAATTGCAATATTTTCTCATCTCTATTTTGCGTGATCCGTATCAGAAAATCCAACTCTTGCTTATCGGCAACGGTGACCACACTATACGGTATTGTACCCGCGATTTCAACATCAGCTGAGTCGTCTGCTTCATTCGGGTTAGCTATCTCGGTGGAAATGCTCTCATCAATGGACACGTCTTCGTCGGTTGAGATATCCTCTCCTTCGGAGCATGCGGCGACCATTCGTCTTAACGCTTTGGCCTGTAAATCCTCGGATTCGGAAATTTCCGCTTTGTGGGATCGGCTTAGCGCATCGGCGTGGCCCATTATTACACCACTACGGTGTTGAATTTTGTAGTCGTAGTGCTCTAACTCTATTACTCACCTGGCTATCTTCGGACAAATATTCTTCTTGCTAAGCGTTAGAGTGAGTGCGTTGCAGTCGGTAACTATTTTAAACACGATTCCTCTTAAGTAGCTGTCGAAACGATTTAGTGCGTGTATAATGGCCAGTGTCTCTAATTCGAAGCTATGCCTTCGCGATTCCCCTGGGGAGGCAGCCTTTGAGAAATACGATACTGGATGAAATTTCCCGTCTTCTTGTTTTTGCAGTAGCACAGCACCGAATCCTATCTTACTCGCGTCGGTGTGTAGTTCAGTCTCTTTTTCCGGGTCATAAATGGCTAAAACAGGGGGTGACATGAGTTTGTCTCTTAGCTCGTAGAACGCGCGTTTACAATCCTCGCTGTAGAAGGTGTGCTATGCTCGCGTAGTTTGGATCGAACTTTCGGAAGTACTAGAAAAGCCCAAGACATGACCTAACCTGCTTGAAATTTGTCGGCATAGGATACCGTGACAACGCTTGGATATGGGTTCCGTTCGGTCGTATACCGTCTTTATCCACAGAGTACCCCAAATAATCCACGGTCTGATAAGCGAATTTGCATTTTCTTAAATTTAACTCAAGCCCCAGCTTTGCTAATCTCTCTAGAACTTCGGTTAAAATCTCAATATGTGAATCCAAATCCGTAGCCACGGATATGTCGTCGAGATAAACGATAATTTTCTTTGATTCGATTAGATCTCGCAGAGCGCAATGAATATAGCACTGGAACACGGATGGGGCGTTCCTTAAGCCGAAAGGCATACTTTTGTATTCAAATTGTCCATCCGGTGTTACGAACAAGGTATATTTCTTAGAATCTTCAGCTGCACCCACGTGGAAGAATCCATTCCGCAAATCTAGAGTGGAAAAATATCTCTTCTTTCCTAAGTATTCTAAACATGACTCTATCAGCGGTAAAGGGAAATTATCTCGGATAGTATTTTTGTTTAAAACCCGGTAATCAACGCACTTCCTATATTCCCCAGTCTTCTTTAGAACCATTACAACGGGGGAAGCATATGGTGACTCACTAGGTCTTATTATACCTTTTCCTAAGAGTTCGTTAATAATTTTTCGTAGAGCTGTGCGTTCGCCTATTGACAGTCTTCGTGGCGGGAAATGAAAGGGAACATCTGAATTCAAACGAATACTAAATTCGTAGTCGTAGGGTTTAACAGTGACATTCGATTGAAGATAGTTTTCCAAGATAATTCGTCTTATTTGATTAATATTTTAAATTTTCAGGGCAGGATTAATATCTATCTCGTCGAAATTCTGGGAAACGTTAATTGCCATCATTCTAGACAACTCTTCACGAAAAAGATCTGATATTGCTTCGTCATTGCAACAATGCTTACAATTATTTGGTTTAGTTAAAGGTAACTTCGGTTTTTCGGATTTTTCTACCAATGCAGACGGAGATGAGTCAATGATCGCTAAAGCTAATTTTTCTGAAATGCCCGAAACGAGTGAGCAGAAACACAACTCTTTATTTTTGTCTGAATTTATTAAATTAACTTTTCCGATATCAAAAGAAAGTATATCGATTGCTTTATATTTTATTGAACATAAACGAATACTGAATTTCCTTAAAAAATATCGCCCCAAAAGTAAAGGCACTGGAATGGTATCATCTGGCACAACTAAAACTGTCATCGGATGAGTTTGATCTCAAAAAGTTACTTCGCAAGTTCCATGGGTCCATATTCAACTTTCCCCGAGTCCACAAAATTCAGTTTCATTTTTAACTTCACGCACGGGCAACGGGACCATGGACTTGCGTATTAAATTAATCGGACTGCCGGTATCAAAAAGAGACAAAATAGTTGTTATTCCACTAAACTCCTCTCGGGCATCCCTAAAGACAACACTTACCAGATTAATACAACTGATGGCGGCTACATTCGGATCTTCCGTATCATCCTCCCAGTTTCTCTGTCCGGAGACGGCAGCTATAGTCGACCTCAGTTTCTGCACTCGCTTCGGTTTGTTGCATGATTTCCGGGTGTGCCCGGACTGCCAGCAATTAAAACATACTCCTTGTGGTCGTTCTTCGTAAGGGCATTCAGTCTTCATGTGCCCCATACGTGAACAGTTGTAACAGCGAATTCCATCCTCTATTTCCTGACGTAATCGCAGGATCTCGTGGCGTCGGCGTAGATTCAAAAGCTCGAGCTCTAATGCATCAGCTTCTGTCGCTTTTATAATATCGTAGTTTGATATCCGGTTTACGGTGTCAATCGGAGCTTCGGTAGCAATCGGGATGGCGGAAGAAACAGTCGGTGTAGCGTCGGCAATTACTTCGGCGACGTACGTACAAAACGGTGCTGCGGGTGCAGTTGGTTCTTCGGTGTTAGCAGTAACATTTGCGGAGGTGGCAATCAGAACGGCGGTGGCATTTTCTTTCCATGTGGTCATCGGAGTTTCGTTGGCGCTCTTTCTGGTGTCGGTGGTACCAGTAACGGAGGAAAGCGGTGTGGCTGCTACACTGGATACCATCGTAATATTACCTGTGCTATCATTGTTCGTGAGTGCACCCTCGATTTCATTCCGATGTTCAGCAAACAGCTTTCGGAGTTCTGCGGCTGTCGTTCCACGTGGAACATCAATATTGGCAAGTGCCATAGCGTCCAACAACTGGGCTTTCAACATGTTATTTTCCATTTCGTTTTTTTTATAAAATAGCACTGCGGTGAAGTAAATTGATTGTTAAATCCCACTTCTGAAGTTTTAATGTCTTTATTTTATTTAAAATAATATGGATGCCGCCGGATTTAAAAATCAGGACGATCGACTTCCTTTACGCTTTACTTTATTCTTTTTATTTTTTTGACGGTTCAGCATTCCGCATTCAGCGTATACAGGGTGTACCAAATCTTTTAATTTTGTGATTTACTACAATCGTTAAATTTGTTTCAACTACTACAATTTACTACAAGTGAGAACAAAGAATCCTGTTTTTTTAAGCTGGAACGCGTACGTTCCATAAAGTGTGAAGTTGGTTGCGTTTCTGCCTGATTATGAAACGACAGTGCTACTGGTGTTGACCGTCACAAGTACTCCGCCCCGAGTGACAGACGTCACACGGCTTGACGATCCCGGAAGCCCTTGATGTTGACTTTGAAGACTGAATCCGATATTCTTTCGAGCACCTCACACGGTCCGTCTTAAGGTTGTTCCAATGGCTTGCGTACCGAATCCACTCGCACAAAACGTGTGTGTATGTGAATTATGTTTTGTGGACGAAAGCCTTGTGTCTCGTATGATGTGATGTTGGGATCGATCTTAATCGTCGCATCTGTTCGCGGAATTTCTCCACGATAATCTGGGGTTCAAGTGAGACATCTTCGTCGGTAAAAAACTCGCCTGGTAGTCGCAATGTTGTGCCGTATACCAACTCCGCTGCCGTGCTGTTGATGGCCTCCTTGTAGCTGCTTCGAAGACCTAGAAGGACATTGGGTAGTAGACTTACCCAGTCGGTGGTGTCTTGACACTTTACAGCTGATTCAAATGAGCGGTGCCAACGTTCAATCATTCCCTTGGAAGCTGGATGATATGCTGTTGTTCTCGTCCGACTGCTGCCAATCAATTTGGGCAACGTATCAAATAGGGGTTCCACTATCAGAAGTAATTGTTGTCGGTGCTCCAAATCGGGATACCCAACCCGAGTAGAATCCGTCGACGATTGTGTCCGCGGTGACTTCTTTGAGGGGAACAGCTTCTAGCCATCTGGTGAATCTGTCGATCATTGTCCGGAGGTATCGATACTCTTTCCAGAGCGGCATCACCACAATGTCAATATGGACGTGATGGAATCGATCGCTGAACATTGCGATGTTTTGCGGTGTGTTTTTAACATGTCGACTTACTTTGCTTTGTTGACAAGCCATACAAGACCTAGCCCAGTTATGAACGTCCTTATTCATGCTCGACCAGACATAGTTTCGGCTGATAAAGCGGCGTATCGTTCGTCCACTTGGATGTGACAGATTGTGGCAGTTGTCGAAAATCTGTCTGCGCAGTGATTTGGGTACATAAGGACGAATATCTGTAAAACTGGTATCGCAGAAAACTATAGCGTCTATTCCATCCACACGTAGTCCTTGGAGCTGTAGTGATGTTGACTTCGGAGATGCGGTTAGTTGCTTATATTCTTCGTCATTCTTTTGCATATCCGCTAGCTCCTCTATGTTGACGATGACTGGCATGTTGATGGTGTTTATTCGATATATTGCGTCCGTTACGATGTTCTCTACTCCTTTTATATGTACGATGTTCATTGAGTACTGGCCTATCTCCTCCAGTTGTCGTGCCACTCGGTCGCAGGCGTGTTCGGATTTATTATCGAAAGCGTAGATTAGTGGTCGGTTAATATGATTACTTCCCTACCGTCGATAAGATGTTTGAAATGCATTACCGCTTTGTATATTGCAAGAAACTCTCGATCGCAGTCTTTGTAGCGGGTCTCTCGGTCGCTGAGCTTCTTGAAAAAAACCCCAAAGGTTGTATTTGGTCTCCTGAGCGTTGTTCTAAGGCAGCGCCGATTGAAGTGTCTGATGCATCGCAACGTAGAATCAGGGGCAGATCGGGACAGGGATGTGCTAGTTGGACCGCGTTCTTCAGCTTTGTTTTGCACTCCTCGAATGCGCGCTCGGCTTTAGATGTCCACTGTAATGGGCGCTTGTCTCTCTTCTTCGCGCCTAGGCTAATGTTGATTAGGGGAATTTGAGTTTCCGCGGCACCAGGTATACAACTGCGATAAAAGTTCCTCGATCCCAGGAATCTTCTCTGTTTGTCCATGGTGTCTGGCTTCGGATAGTCGGTGATTGCGTCGACTCGATCGTTGGGAGGCTTAATACTTTCGTTGTTGACGGTGTATCCAAGATATCTATCCTCCGACTGTCCGAAGGAGCATTTGGCCATGTTTATCGTAAGGCCATACTTCTGAAGTTTCCTTATTACGATACGTAGATGGTCTCGATGTTTGCTTTCAGTGGCTGATGCGATTAGGATGTCGTCGATATACCAGTGGCAAATCTTGAGAACCCTAACCCTCGAAGGACGGTGTCCATGAATCGTTGCATGGTTTGGGCAGCGTCGCATGGTTTGGGCAGCTTTGCATGGTTTGGGCAGCGTTGCATAAACCAAATGTCATGACATTAAATTCGAACAAACCGAATGGTGTTATCACGGCTGACTTCGGTCGGTCCTCAAGGGCAAGCGGTATCTGGTGATATGCCCTGTTGAGATCGAGTGTGGATCCTATCAACTTGTGGGTGAAATCCTGCAGGTGCGGTATAGGATATTTGTCGGGGACCGTGATGTTGTTTAGGCGACTGTAGTCACTATAGGGTCTCCAGCCTCCTGATTTCTTTTCGACCATGTGCAGTTGACAAATTACTTGTTGCATCATAAGACGAAACTCTTCCTTGGCTTCCGTAAGCCGAACGATGATGTGGTGTTCCACAGTGTTCTGCGACATTGTTACAAAATTAAAAACCAATTACCTTTTTTATGATTGATATGCTTATGACATCAGGTGGACCGCGAAAAAAATACTGTGAATCAGAAGCGAAGGCAAAAAATAAATGACAACAAACAAATCTCCCCAGTTATTCTGGACACCACCCCTGGAGTTAATGTGAAACCTAATAACACCTGAGTTTCAAACCACTACACCAATCTCTTTCTCTCTCTCTATCTATCTTTCCAACGCCCGCACCGTGTGAAAACATGTAAAAGGGTATTCATAACCCCTTGAGTGCGTGCAAATTATAAAAAAAAAAATGTTCTTTGTTCACTTGATGTATCTTACTGACTAACTCTTACTCTAATCAACCGTCGAAAGGCAAGCCAAGTTTTATTGCTGAATTGCACTTGTTGGAGTTCGGATATTGCCCGCCGAATCAATATTAGGCAATCACAATTGACCTTCTTCCAACAAGTGACAATAATGCAATAAATGATAAATTCTTAATGGACACTCTTTCGAAATCCGGGCATTGAACGAAGACATGAGTAAATTATTATAAATTAATAATAATTATTAATTCTCATAAGATTCTCCTGAATTCGTTTCAAATGGTAAATAATGGTAATTGGTTTATTTAAATTAACATTTACATTTCTATTTCTTTTGATGATTAATAGAATTATTATAATAAAAGCGATTATAGTAAGACCTGAAGTTCCTGCACATATAAAAAGGTATTTTTTTGTAAGATATGTATATTTCTTGAATTTCCTTTATGTTACTTATTTCTTTTAAAGTAAAATTGCTAAAGCGCAAATGTTGAGTAAGATTGAATTCTGTTCTTTCCTCCAGTTTTATGTCAAATTTAAATTCCGTTTCCTTATTGCTTATTACTTCATTTCCAATTTTAATGCTACAATTATATATTTGTATTAAACAGTTAACACATTGCTCAAATTTTTTTTTGTTACATTCATTTTTGATTTCATGTATATTATTTTTTACAATGACAAGATTATCTGTAATATAAACTATCTCGAAATTATAATTTTTACTTAGCATACAGGTTTTCCTTTGAATACAATTGTTTCTTAGTATTAAATCTTTGGAATACACTACATCATTTCTTAAAGTATAATTATTACTATTCAAAGTTACATATCGGATATTTTCTGAATCTAATTCCAAATGCTGCATGTTTGGTATCGGTATATCTATTTTTAAGTCTACTAAATCAAAAGTTTTTGGAATTTTGATTGCTAATACTAGCATTTCATCTTCTACTCTAATGATACCTGTCTTTAAATTTTGTAGTCTGTCTATGTCCAAGTTTTCTGATTGTAATTCTTCATAAGTCAATAGTCCAGGGTGTACTAGTCCTAGCTTCATCATAGATATTTGGTCCAAAATTATGTCTATTTGGTCTTCTATCAGTTTTGTTCTCAATCTGACCTCAATTTCCTCTAGTTTGTTTATCAATTGTTTTTCGATATAGTTCAGTCCTTTGGAAAGGTCTGCGAAATTGCGTCGGTCGTCGTCAAGAGTTTTCTTTAGCTTTAGTATATTGTCTGACAAGTCTCTGTTTATAGATATCTGTTTATTAACTGTTTCAATTAGATTATGATAATTTTTTTTTATAATTTCCAAATTTTGATCTATGAGTTCCCTGTCATCGTTGTCCATAGTCCCAAACAACCATTTATGGGCTTTTCCTATCACATTAATCAATCCTCTTTTTGACCTATTTCTTGTTAATATTTTAATCTTCTCTGTTAATTTAAAAAAATGTAAAGTGAGTGTATTTGATGAGTTACTTGGGATGTCTATCGCCAATTGGTTCACTAATTTTGTTACTTGATCTAGATCTATTAAATGTAGGATAATGTCGAAGTCCTTGACTATTTTAATTTCATTAATGATTACCGTTGTCATTCCGGTCTGTGACCTCAGAGGTGATATCATCAGCTCCGCTCCCCCTATTGGAATTATTATTGTCAGCAACAGCATCCCCATTACCTGCAAATAATTTTTCCTTTTTAATATTTGATGAAAGCACGTTTTCTAATTTTTTCTTCCTATAGTATGGTTGTGCTTTGTTCCTAACATGTCTGTAATTCTTTACGTATCCTTCTTCTCGTCTTTCTGTAAAATCGATTCTGTTTTTGTTTAATTTTTCGGTCCTCTTCACTTTTTCCTGAATTATCCTATTTCTGATTTCTATTATGTTCCTATCGTTAACTTCGTTCGGTTTCATTTTTATTATACTATGAGTTCTATTATTGTATATGTTAAAAGCTCTCAGCACGGTTTCCCATGTGGTGTCACCTTATCTCTTATTAAGTTGAAATCCTTCCAATATAGTGCTATGAAGGCGTTCTATATCTGCGTTCCCGGTGTGTGAGTTAGGTTTCGTGTAATGCAATTCTATTGCGAGCTCTCTCAAGAAATCTTTTAGTTCTACGGAGTTGAATTCATTGTCTAAAATTATAGTCTTGGGCTTTCCCACTTTTGTAAAATGTTCTGTAAAACATTCTCTTTTATGTAAATGGTTTTTAGATTGAAGTTTATACACAAAACCTTTTTTAGAGAGTTTATCTATTGCTGTAAAGAAATACTGTTTCTCTATATGGTATATGTCTACGTGAATCGTTTCATTTATTCTTTCGGGAGTAGGTGTAACTTTATATTTTTCTTTAATAGGTTTTCTATCATATTTACCCGTATTGCATTTATCACAATTGTTAATAATTCGTGTAATTTCCTTTAGCAATTTAGGATAATATATTTTATTTTTTAAAGTATTGTATGTTTCCATTATTCCTGAATGGCCCGACTCTCTAATATGGTATAACGATATTTGCCTTTGAACCTCCCTAAGTGTTTGAAATTCCTGTGCTCTTTTTGTAAATTTGACAAAATGTACTTTTGTGCTCGTTGCGAAAAGTTCGAGAACTATACTTTGAAATAGATCATAATCCTGTTCTGCTGTTTCTGAAAATATACCTACTCTTCCTGAAATGATATAAGTTTTTAAGCTATCCTTCCACATGTTTTCAGTCTGATTCATGTCTACATAAAGAATCCGTCTACCATGGAGCACTTCTGTTTGATTTCTAGGTTGTCTTGTTATGATAATTTGCGTTTTACATAGGTTTACTATTCCATCTTTAATGGGTATATGCGTTATTATGCTATCATTTCCAGAGGGGTCGATTTCTGATACCGCATTGCTTTCATACATACGACTTAGGAAGTCAGCTACTATATTTTCTTTACCTTTTAGGTATTCTATTTCGAAGTCAAACTCTTGAAGTTTGAGCAACCACCGCTGATTCCGTTGGCTGAATTCCTTGCCTGAGTATTTATTTTTCATATATTTAATTGGCATGTGATCTGTTTTGAGTTTAAACTTTTTTCCCCACAAATAAGGCCCAAAGTACCCTGTAGCCCAAACAATTGCTAAGAGTTCCTTGTCGGTGGTTGAATAGTTTTGCTCATGATCATTCAATGTCCTAGAGGCATATGAGACAGGTTGCCCATCTTGAGTTAAAACAGCTCCTACAGCATAGTTGCTCGCATCCGTGAAAAGAGTAAATGATTTAGAGAAGTCTGGGTATTTGAGGATCGGGTGTCTAATTATCATAAGCTTTAACTTCTCGAATGATTCTATATATTCAGGGTCGTTAGTGTTTATTTTGGTGTTCTGTTTCTTCAAGTACTTAATCATAGGATATGCGATTTTAGCATATCCTTGAATAAATTTTCTATAGTATCCCGTGACTCCTAAAAAACCTTTAAGCTGTTTTTCAGTGCCGGGTATTTTATAATTTTGGATCACTTCGATTTTGTTAGGGTTAGGTTTCATTCCCTCTGAAGTTAGGATGTGCCCTAAGAATTCTGTGTTTTTCCGGAAAAATGAACATTTAGTGGTTTGTATTTTTAAATTGTGCTCTTGAAGTCTCTTGAAAATTTTTTCTAAGGCTAATAAATGCTCTTCAATAGTAGTTGAAAAAATTAAAATATCGTCTAAATAGACAATACAAATTTTATTAATATATTCCCTTAGAATTTCATTCATCAAACGCTGAAATGTAGCCGGGGCATTCTTAAGCCCGAACGGCATCGTGACAAATTCATATAGACCCATTGGCGTTGCAAATGCTGTCTTATGTATGTCTTGGGGCCTCATTAATATTTG
This sequence comes from Blera fallax, assembly GCA_946965025.1. Classification (NCBI taxonomy): domain Eukaryota; kingdom Metazoa; phylum Arthropoda; class Insecta; order Diptera; family Syrphidae; genus Blera; species Blera fallax. The sequence goes on from OX337245.1 coordinate 35,029,117, forward strand.
GTGATAGCCCTTTGCAAGATCTAGCGTTGAGAAATACTGTGATCGCCCTAATTTTGTGAGAATTCCCTCTATGTTGGGCAATGGAAACTTATCATCGACAGTGATCTCGTTAAGTTTTCTATAATCAATACACATTCGGTATTTAACTTCACCATTGGTATTCGGCTTTTTGGCTACTATAACCACTGGTGATGCATACCGACTTTTGGATTTCCTAATGATTCCCTGAGCCTCCAATTCGGTAACCTGTCTAATTACTTCTTCCTCATGTTTCTGTGGTAATCGGTATAGCCTACAGTGAAACCCTGTGTTTCTTGGAACTAAGTCTATTTAATGCATAATACTTTCCGTATTGGTCAATATATTTCCTTCTCTATATTGTAAGTTTCCATATTTTTCAAGCAGATTTCCTAGTTTAGTTTTTTCCTCCAAATTCAATTCTTCCATAGTTATTATGCCTTCATCTTTCAATTAAAAACACTCCCATTCACCTATGCTGTTCTGAGTCATAGGTAATATGGTATAATTTTTTAAATGGATTTGCTTTTTTTTCTAAATTTATATCTTTGACAATATTTAAGATGACTTTACCAGCTTTTCCAGAGTCAAATTTTCCTGTTGAGATAGAACATTGACCCCGGATGTTGGAAGTGGAGACGTGATGACACATATGTTGATGTTGGCCAATCTTGTCTCCCATTTCAGCGAGTTTGTCGATGTCCTCTTGTCCAGTAGCTATGAGGACAGTGCGCATATGTTCGGGCAAACGATCAAAGAAAGAACAGCATCTTCATAATGGCGGGATCGCATCGGTCAGAAGCGAGGTGCTTCATGTGCGCAAGGATGGCAGTGGGCTTTTTCCCTTCGGTGTCCTCACCCCTGGGCATGCGCCTTAGTTGGGAATCGGAGGTTGGTACAAAGCTTTGCACCAATCGTTCCTTTAGCGCCAGATATTTATTAGCCGTAGGTGGATGAGTCACCAAGTCTCCTACTGCAGTTAACGCCTCACCTTCCAGACTAAGCAGCAAGCGTGAATACTGCTCTGCGTTGCCAGTGATCTCACCAAGCTCGAAGGCTATTTGCACTTGCGCTATCCAAGGTTGTGGGGACAACGCATTGAATTGGCAACTTTGGCAACTGGACCCGGGGTGGATTTAAGACATCATTTGTTACCTTTATAATTGCTAGTGTCGTTTGTGTCCCTACACGAGAACATGAAGGCGGTGTTGGCGGAGGGTGTTCATTTAGCACTTGAAGAGGAGGATCCTTAAGACTCGTTGTTGCCGTTGCTCTTGCAGTCGAGGCTGAAGTAAGCTGGCTCGCTTCGGCTATGAGTTGGCGAATAGTGTCGTTCGCCAGCGTTAGTTTCTCGTTTAGACGATTAATTAGATCCATGACGGCTGGATCAACTTAATTCGATGCTGTGGCTGTGGGAGTACTTGGAGTCTCTTTGTTGTTGGCAGCCATTTCGCTAAGTGTGTCAGGCTTCGCTTTTCGGGAACGTGGTGTGCGGGACAATGCCATTAAAAAGAAATCCAACGATGATCACGTCGGGGTCACCAGTTGTAGTGATCGTCGATATTTCATAACACTAACAATAAAATGATAAAAATTGGATTTTATTAACTAATTGTGTCAATTCACTATACAAAAAATTAAAATCTAAAAATCGTAGCAGAACTTAAAAAAAGGAAACTTCTGCCTTTGTCGCACCCAAAAATTCAAGTGAGAGCAAATAATCCTGTTTTTTTAAGCTGGAACGCGTTCGTTCCAAAAAGTGTGAAGTTGGTTGCGTTTCTGCCTGATTATGAAACGACAGTGCTGCTGGTGTTGACCGTCACAATCCTTTGACAGCTGATTCAGTTGCGCCGTCTTTTCATTGAATATATTAGGTGTGTTTTGGTAAGAATTATGCAAAGCAAAGTAAAAGCTTCTCACTAAAACGATCCTCAGTCAATCTGGCTAAGTAACTTTTTAAATATTTGAAGATTGGCGCGCTGTACAAAAAATTCTAATTTTTCTTCACCCAAAGACGAAATATGTATTTTAAAAGCAATCAAAAAATATTTATCCTATATATTATATTTTTCCTTTTTCCTCGAGGTCCATTTGCTTTCAACGAAACACAAGAAATGCCAATTTACGGAGGGCTACTAAACTCTTAAACTATTTCAGCGCCGACTGAAAGTGAGTGTTACAAGCTATTCATCCCAACTCACTTTTTACTGAAGTTAAAAGCTAAAGTAGTTGCCAGTCATATTTTGTTGCTGTACTCCGGTTAGATTTTACTTTACTTTACTGAGTAGTCCCACTAAAACACACATATTGAGCTAGCTGTGCGCCGCGATTTATCAGTATTTTTTTTTCGAGTTTTCACCAATTTTCATTCAGTTTTCCATGGTTATTACATTTGAATTTGATTCAATTAATTCTCTTCAAACGATTACTTCTGAAATTCATCAGCGAAAAGTGATTTCAAAGAGGTGAGTTCAGTTTGATGAAGTGCACATTGTGAAAGGTTATGTAGTTTTATAGCAGAGTTAATTGCCGACGGAGTTGTTTCTCTGATAGGCTTAATCTTAAGCTCTCTTTTCGTCTTCCAAATCATTGTACTGTGTGTCAGGCGGAAATAATGGCGATCAGAGAAGCCCTATCTTGGCTTAAGAAAAACCTGATATCTCTTAGAGATATCCGCATCTTTTCAGGCAGCTAAAATCCCTGGAATCGATGTCTATTCTTTAGTAGCTCTAGACTGCCGTTCGTCTCTTGTGGAGATGGCTGAGCAGTTCAATATTCACCTGTGTTGGATGTTGAGTGTTGGGGCATAGAGACATTCCAGGGAATTGTAAGGCCGATGAACTCGCCAGAATAGGAATAACTGTACCCATCTTGCTAGACAAAGGCACCTTAGGTATTCCTACGCTTCATAAGAAGCTCAAATTAGTTTTATCGAGTTGGTAGAGAGAAACTTTCTCCCATGATCCACGTGGTATCGTGAGTGTTCCAAGCGTTATCCACGAAATTTGACGGCAGAAACTATCACTAGTAACGATGGATATCCACTGTATCGGCATCGATCACTCGATGATCCATTTTATTCGTTGCTGCAGAAGCTGTAAGTATTCTGTCGTCCATCGTTTTCAAAAATGTTGTTGAATATGTTGTATTTGACGGAATTTATTGAGGTTGGATATGTTTTTAGACACAATATCCGGTTCCAGAGGAGAAGTCAATGGTGCCCCTATTAAAAAATGGCCAGGAGTGAGTGCTTCTAAATCATTTGCATCAGCTGACATGGGTGTCAGTGTTCTTGAGTTTAGTATGGCCTCTATTTGTATTACAACGGTAAGAAGTTGTTCATATGTCAATGAAGCCTCTCCTAGACAGCGAATTAAAAGTTTCTTTGCAGATTTGGCCGCAGTTTCCCACAGCTCTCCAAAGTGCAGTGATTTGGAAGGAATGAATTTCCAATTTATTCCGCTTATACTGAAATACATAATTTTGGTTTTATTGCTGACAATTAACCTGTGCTCCGCAAACCAGATTCGTAGCAAATGAACATCATGGTTTATATCAGCAACCAAATCAAGAAGATTATTATTTGAACCATAGGCAAAACCTAGATCATCTGCAAAAGCAGTAACTTTTCCTATAAATGGTTGATCAAACAGAGAGTTGATGTAGATCAAAAACATGATGGGCCCAAGGACGGACCCTTGTGGTACGCCCAATGACATTACTTTGGGGTCGCTAATATAGTCCCCCACTCTTACTTTTTGTGTCCTGTCTTTAAGGTAAGAAACAAACCAATTATGCATACAACCTCGAAAACCAGCGCCATAGAGCTTCTTCAAAAAAATGTTGTGGTTTAACATGTCGAACGCTTTAGTAATATCCACGAAAAGACCGGCGCAATATTTTTGTCATCTAGTCCTTTGTTTATAATAGAGCAAAAGGCCAGGAGAACATCTTCAGTGGAAAGGCCCTCTCTAAACTGGACAAAAAAAATTTAAACTATTCAGATAAGCACACATTCTCTTTTTAACAGCCTTTTCAAATATTTTAGAAATTGAAGGTAGCAAGGAAATCGGCCTATAATTATTTTTATCTCTTTTGTCACCTTTTTTAAAAAGTGGTACCACGTAGGAACACTTTAATTTCTTAGGAAAGTTTCCAGTAATAATACTAAAGTTAAAAAGATGAGCTAAACAACAACGTTATAAGCTATATTACTTAGAGTTATGTTGGAAATGCCATCGTTACCACAAGATTTCGTGTTATTAAGGGACTTTATCTTACTTAATAACCCGAACCCACTAATTTGTTCAAAAATGAAACTATTTCTATGGGATGCTTTTTCCACTATTCCAACACAATTTTTGCAATATGAAGGACAATCCCTATCAAACGACATTTGTCCAATTGTTGAAAAGAAATTATTGAAAATATTGGCTACTGCAGAAGGATCAGTAGTTTCAACACCTTCATTTCTCAGAACAATTGGGCTATAGTGATTTGAAAAGCTATCACTAATCAAGTTATTCATAACTTGCCATTCTTTCCTAGGATTTCCTTGCGAACTAAGCATTTTGGAGTGAAAGTAACTATCACGGCATATTCGAATTTCCCTGTTGACTTTCTGGCTAATTCTTTTAAAGCGACATTTTAAGCTAGAATTGAGTGGATGTTTATTATACTTTTTCCGTAGTTTGTTTTTAAGTTTTATTTTTTATAAGATTGTTTATCCAAGGCTTAAGTCTCATGTCAGATTTCTTTTGCACCACTTTGAAACTGGAAGTTTTAATACGATCACTTAGCGTTTTTATAAATAAGTCATAAGCATTAGAAGCATTTGTATTTGAATAGACTTCTTCCCAATTCTCAAAACGCAGTAGATCATTCAAAATATCATACCTAATCGTAGTTACAGTCTTAGACGAAAAACAATGTCTTGCGCACTTCAAATTTCTTACACTGCTGAGCACAATACCCGTCATGCAGTGATCAGTGATTTGGAAATCAAAGTTAACCCCAGAGTATTGATTTAATGATGTTTCACTAAAACGACCAAAAACATGATCGAGGCAAGTATTGGATATTGTATAATTGGATATTCATTTAGTAAAAAACCTAGTAGTATTTATTTCGTATAAAAAATTACATTGGCTTGTTGCCGCACATTTTACAGCACAGGGATTTGATACATTTATCTTTCCACAGAAATATGATATAATGTTTAATCTAAATTGAATTTTTATAAATAAAAAGTGTAATTGACTAGTAGGAAAATACGAAGAAAAAAACCTCCAATGAGAAAGAAAAAAAAATAAAAAAATAAAAATAAATAAATAAATAAATAAATAAATAATTGAATAAATAAATAAATAGTTAAATAAACAAAAAGGTACGTAAATTAATCAATAAATTAATAAATAAGTTAATAAATAAATTAAAAAAATAAATTAATAAATAAATAAATTAATAAATTGGAATAAATAGTTTAATAAACAAATAAATAAGTAAATAAATAAATAAATAAATAATAAATTAATAAATAAATAAATAAATACATTAATAGACAAATAAATTAAAAAATAAATTAGTACATAAATTAATAAATAAATTAGTAAATAAATTATTAAATAAATTAATAGATAAATAAATAAATAAATTAGTAGATAAATAAATTAGTTAATTAGTATTTAAATACATAGTTCAATAAAGAAATGCAATACATTACAGTTGATACAAAAATAAAAATTAAACAAATTAAGAATTAAGTTAATTAAACTGAAAATATAATGTTTTTTAATTGTTATTAGTATTTAATTGATTTACGAGAGGATTGTCAGCAAAAGTACAGTGGTCAAAAAATTTATCCCTAAGTTTTTGAATTCTAAAATGAATTAATTCAACGTTCGCTTTATTATGCAGAACCAGAGTTGAATGGTGCCAAGGTAATTTAAGCATCATTTTTAGAATTTTGTTTTGACAAATTTGCAGTTTTTTATGTGACATTTTGCACAATCTCCCCACACTTGGCATCCGTATAACAAAATTTCCTGAAAGATAACTTTATACATAATAGCACAGATAATAAACTACCCAGATGTAGCACGCCCATATAAAAAAATTAAGCATATTTTTGTCGTAGCAGACAAAGAGCTTTCCGAATAAGTACAACAAATAAAGCTTTTTCTTTTTCGTCACTCCGTTCGCTCGTGTGGGAAAAGTTCTTTTTCTCATCGTGTGTTGTGACATGCAAACGAACGAGGTGAGGAAGCGTAAAGGGGTATGCGGGAAGGGGGTTGAAATTGCATAAGGGTGTGATTTCCATACCACCGCAGCAAAAGAATAAATTTTCATGAATGGAAGTTTTGCAAACGCGTATGCGTTGTATATGAAAAGGTGTACCTGAAGGGCGGGAAAAGTCAATCATTTCGTTGCACTTTGTGATGAAATTTGGTGCGTAGTGTTTTATGAGGTTTTCCTCTTGACCCTATCTAACCTAACCTAACCTAAAGCAGTTTTATGTTCATTTTTATGGAATACTCTTCAAAGCCTGGTAGTCTTTTGAGCATCAAACCTTAGGATATCGGGGTGATTTTGAAGACGACCTAGGACTTGTTTGGAGGAGGGACGAGTTTTTGCCTCGTTTTAAAGCCCTCATTAGGTTTACGTGATGACATTGGATAATGGTGGACGTGAAGGTCTTTATTCGGGATTTGGTTTGCTACATAAACAGGTTTTGTCAATGATTCCGCTCTATGTACACCCATCAGAGTCACATTGAAGGCAAAAATAAATAAAAATGACCTAAAAATATGACCCACCGGCTAACCAGATGATTTTCATTGTTCTGGAAGTAATATAATCCAAGCAGGAGACCCCGGTTTTGTAGGTAGTGTGTTTCCTTGTGACTCGACTGGTGGAGCCCCGCCGGCGTAAGACCAACATCAGCCACATAGCGGAAAAGAAAAACGAGTAGGAAGCAAACGCTATATCTGGAACTGCATCGTCCCCTTAAGGTTTGAATCTCAGAACTATTTTCTCTTGGTCCTCCAGAATCTTTTTCCCAGTCTTAGTATTAATGATCACGGGCTTTCTGGTTTGGAGTACCCAAATCCTTCCCAACACGCTTTTTAATGACATATTCTACTTCATGGTCAAGACATCTCCAACCTACAACAAAGCTTTGATATACGTGGCTCCACTAAATATTAACTGGCTACACCCCAAAATCATGAGGAAAATTTCTAAATTGAACGGATGCTGGTTAGAAGAATTATCGAATCGTCCATGCGAAGCAAGGAAGCGGAGGAAGCCATGTTAAGACTTCCACTCGGTGCATATACTACGGTTTTTCAGGCTAAAGTCTATCTATACTATGTATACGAAGTTGGTATTCCCAATCATTAATTTGCCCTAAGGCAGCATCCCAGTTGACTCTGCAATACGGTTCTGGTCCTATAAACGCGGATTTAGATCCAGCTAGCTCGTTCGCCGATTCTTTGCCTTCAATACCTTGGTGACCGGGTGCCCACCCAAATTTAAACTTATTTTGTGTGGCCAGGGTCTGTAAGGCAGCGTAGCAGCATTTAACTGTCAACGAGTCTATCGTACTAGAACAGTGTTAGTACTGGATATTAAGTCGGCGCAGATCTCATTGACATAGACTTCTGCTTGGAATACCGTGGGACACTTTCCCATGCGTATCGACAGTTTGGTGTTGGATCCAAAGACCCCAGCTCCAACTTTAGAATCCATTTTCGATCCGTCAGTGCACCAGGTCAAGTTTTTTGGATCTCCTACCAGAGCACCATTGGCCCATTTGGCGCGGTATAGTGTTTCTACCTCAAAAAGTTTTCCAAAACGATATATGTACCATAACCATAGTGTCTGGGATGGACAGAAACATGTCCATATTTGGGATTGAGTTAAGTATTTTCAGGTGACCTACATGGTCATCTGGTTTAAACTTATATTCAAGCTGCAATTTAATGGCGCATCTAACAGCCGTCTTCCTAATGAATATTTGTAAGGGTAGGAGACCTACTATGGCCTCTAGTGCTGTAGTTGGGTAGGTGCGCATCTTCAACATTTGCTCCATATGCATCCTCCCAGAAGTGTGTTCCAAGCATGGTCAATCAACAGAGTCACAGAATGGTCGAATCCCATCCAAAGGTCGTGTATCTTTCAACTTACCACTCTCATTTGCAACTTGCTACCGCGTTTTTGAGACAAATGCAACGACCTGTGCAAGATAGGCATCTTGTGTACTATTTTCCATAAGAATTGATGGCTACTTGTCCATTTCTTCAACTTTTCTTGCATAAGGACCCATCCGTATATATGTACATCATAGCACCACTTAATATTTTTATTGCTATTATTTATGTATATCCAATCTGTTAAAAATTAATAAATTCAACTGAATACAACCACCATAATCGACAATTTTATTTCCTGTACAATTTCTCAAGCACAAGGAAGGAAATTACACCTATAAAAATAAATCAGAATTCGGAACGTAAGGAGCTCACCAAAAAACGCTGGCTCAAACGATAGGAAAATGAGCTGCGGATCTGATTGCGAACTCTCCTAAGTGGACAAAGAAGGAACGTGGCAAAGTGAACTATTTCCTTATACACTGCCTGACTGGGCACGGATACCTCGATGTCAACCTTTACAAGATTGGGAACGCGGGCCAGAAGTGTGATATTTTCATAAAACATTGCGGATGAGGCACCGGCTTGTATCAAGAATATAAAAATTTTTGGAACTAAGGATATCGTCGGAGGGACCTTAATGAAACAACGAAAGCCAATGCATTGACCCTACGCTGCGTCCTATCGATAGATATTGCAGGCGTTGGAAAGCTGATGAACTTGTAAGAAGGAGGCCACAATTGCATACGTCATAGGATGTCCTCTTTATAAGGGTTCCACTCACCACTCAAAAAAAAAAATTGAAGCCCTTTGTTAAGCTACGCACGCTGAACCTTATGACCGGTCTGCAGCAAGACTAGATATCTCTCCCTGGTTAAGCGTGGGAGACGCACAGGTGATCTCTGGGATCGTTACTGAGCCCCATGCCACTGCTATTCATTTGAAGCATCTCGGTATAGTTTACATCGACCAATACACAAGCTACAGGTACGAGGAGAAAACTGTTTGCCACCTGCTGTGTGAATGTCCTTCCCTCGCCGACAAAAAATTAAGAACTCTTGGATATTTATAATTAACTAATTTAAGTTAATGATTATTTTGTTAAGTTCGTTAGTTTTTTTATAATAATTTCGAACATTAGTCTCCTTCACTTAAGTAGGCCAAGAGCAGTGATCAGTTACTATAAGGGCATAAATAATAAGTATAAAATGCAGTATGCAAAACTCATATTCATACCCATTTTCAGAGCAAATTTGTGTCCACAAAGTTTACAGAGTTTTTATTTTTTTAATCAAGTTCTGAAAATAAGGTACATACATACAGATAACAAGCACACATAACATAAGCCCAACCATTTGCACATATACATATATATATATATACGATCTATACTCCATATTCATCCTACCAACGTGTCGGCATCAGAACTCCGTGACCGCAGTTGCACAAAATATTTTATTTGTTTCATTTTTTCAGTGAAGGTAAACAAGGGTATGTGTGAGTGACACGATGGACTAAAAAGCGAGCAGAAAAAACAAATGTTCTGTGTTCTGATTTTTTCCCTTTTGTAAGAAGTTTAAGCTTTTTAAAAAGCTTTTTTTTTTAGTGAATTTCGTTTTCATGTATCAATTCTTCCCATATGAATGAGACATCTGAGTATATTTATTATCTATGATAATAGCACAGATAATAAACTACCCAGATGTCGCACGCCCATATAAAAAAATGAAGCATATTTTTGTCGTAGCAGACAACGTCGTAGCAGACAAAGAGCTTTCAGAATAAGTACAACAAATAAAGCTTTTTCTTTTTCGTCACTCCGTTCGATCGTGTGGGAAAGTTCTTTTTCTCATCGTGTGTTGTAGTGATGTAAAATGTGAATACATTTGACTACTCGTACTCATTCGTTATTTTTTTATAAGTACTCGGATAAAAGTAACGAATACTTAATACTCGCGAGTACCACCTATAGAATACTTTGGAAACTATGCAAATACAATTCTGTCTCTTCTACGAACCGAATACAAAAGTAATCTCTTGCCTTGTTTCCCTCAATATTGTATCCTGCTCTAACAAATATAATTCATTAGAAATAGATTTCTCTTTTCACTTTTGCCAAGCCGTGTGCTTGCTTGAAGGTAAAGAAAACATATTGCGTGCCCGTGTGTATAATATGTCTGCCTCCTTGTGAGGTGATATTGTTTTGTTGACATATTTTACAAAGGACAATTTTATACGATTATAGTATCCCTGAAATGTGTTGGGTAGTGCAAACAGAATGAGTAAGCAAATACGTATCTGAGTACTTTGCAGGTAACGAGTACGAATGAGTACATGGTATTAACGAATACGAATGAGTACATGGTAGTAACGAATACATTGTACCGAATGAATACTTTTTTTACACCACTAGTGTGTTGTGACATGCAAACGAACGAGGTGAGGAAGTGTAAAGGGGTATGCGGGAAGGGGGATGAAATTGCATAAGGGTGTGATATCCATACCACCGCAGCAAAAGAATACATTTTCATGAATGGAAGTTTTGCAAACGCGTATGCGTTGTATATGAAAAGGTGTATCTGAAGGGCGGGAAAAGTCAATCATTTCGTTGCACTTTGTGATGAAATTTGGTGCGTAGTGTTTTATGAGGTTTTCCTCTTGACCCTATCTAACCTAACCTAACCTAAAGCAGTTTTATGTTCATTTTTATGGAATACTCTTCAAAGCCTGGTAGTCTTTTGAGCATCAAACTTTAGGATATTGGGGTGATTTTGAAGACGACCTAGGACTTGTTTGGAGGAGGGACGAGTTTTTGCCTCGTTTTAAAGCCCTTATTAGGTTTACGTGAAGAGATTGGATAATGGTGGACGTGAAGGTCTTTATTCGGGATTTGGTTTGGTGGTTTGATTCCGCTCTATGTACACCCATCAGAGTCACATTGAAGGCATGATGTATCTAAAAATATGACCCACCGGCTAACCAGATGATTTTCATTGTTCTGGAAGTAATGTAATCCAAGCAGGAGGCCCCGGTTTAATAGGTAGTGTGTTTCCTTGTGACTCGATTGGTGGAGCCCCGTCGGATCAAGACCAACATCAGCCACATAGCGGAAGAGAAAAACGAATAGGGAGCGAACCCTGTACCTGGAACTGCATCGTCCCCTTAAGGGTTGAATCTCAGAACTATTTTCTCTTGGTCCTCCAGAATCTTTTGCCAGTCTTAGTATTAATGATCACGGGCTTTCTGGTTTCCTGAATACCAATTGGAGTACCCAAATCCTTCCCAACACGCTTTTTAATGACATGTTCTACTTCATGGTCAAGACATCTCCAACCTACAACAAAGCTTTGATATACGTGGCTCTACTCAATATTCACTGGCTACACCCCAAACCAAGAGGAAAATTTCTAAATTGAACGGATGCCGGTCAGAAAAATCATCGAATCGTCCATGCGAAGCAAGGAAGCGGAGGAAGCCTTGTTAAGGCTATACCACTCGGTGCATATACTACGGTTTTTCAGGCTGAAGTCTATCTACATACTATCACATTCTTCGAAGGAATTTATGCCTAAGATCATAGAAGTCCTGACAACTAGAAAACGAAAATCGTTTTTCGCCAATTTTAGCATTTTATGTGGCAACGCAGATTTGTATGTCCTTAATCAATCCTACAAGAATTTCCTTGTCCTTCTGCAATAGGCTGTCAATTTAGGCCTTGTTGTATGGTTGCTTTTATTTCCTTTCCATAATATAGGTAGGCAGTGAACGCTATCTGTTGTTTGGTTATAGGGGTGTGGGTGCACTGCGGTCTTTATGGATCTATTATGCTACCCGGAATCAGAGTATCTGGAAAGGATTTTCTTCTAATAGTTGGTAAGCATCCAGGCGTTTTCTTCTTTTGTGAATCAGTGCTTCACATTCCTTTAGAAAGTGCCTTGGGGTTTCCTCAACATCTCTGCCGAATCTAGTCTCCACTTTGCTTAATACCCAGTTTCCTAAGGTATTCTTGTAGGAATACGCGGCCAGTTTTTGCTGACAGACCTTACTTCTTTCGGGATAGCGGTAGAGGTTTGTTGGTTGAGGCTCAGGTTCCATAGCGCCACCTAAGCAGGAAGATAATACCTGCAGACTTGTCTGAAAGACGTGGAACATATGTACATATACTGTGACTGGTGGAAGGTAGACGAAAAGGGAAACTGCAGGGTCCGGTATCCACCTACATTTTATATACATAGCTTAGGATAGGTTGACGTGGCGAGCTGCAAATATGCAACCTCATTTAGACCAGTAAGGTCCATTGTGTTGCCACAGGATCGGCATCTCCAAAGAGAGCTAGCTACCCGTTGAACTAGGAGGAGCTAGTTATGAAGCGCTGGAGGCTGCTAATGCTAACATTAGCCAGTTCGCCAAGGTTGTTGAAGAAGTAGGCACCTAAATGCAGTTTCCTACGAGCGGAGAGAGTTTCACATGTACAAAGAAGAAGTTTCTTCCTCCTCTTTATCCATGCAGCTTCTACAGAAGTCGTAAGCGAATAGGCCTACCCTAGTGGCCTAGGCCAGGGACATTTTCCCAGCGTTCAAGAAGAAGTTGGTATTCCCAATCATTAATTTGACCTAAGGCAGCATCCCAATTGACTCTGCAATACGGTTCTGGTCCTATAAACGCGGATTTTGATCCAGCTAGCTCGTTCGCCGATTCTTTGTCTTCAATACCTTGGTGACCGGGTGCCCACCCAAATTTAAACTTATTTTGTCTGGCCAGGGTCTGTAAGGCAGCGTCACAGCATTTAACCGTCAACGAGTCTGTCGTACTAGAACAGTGTTAGTACTGGATAGCATTGCCTGCTATCGATAGACATTGTAGGCGTTGGAAAGCTGATGAACTTGTAAGAAGGAGGCCACAATTGCATACGTCATAGGCTGTCCATTTTATAAGGGTTCCACTCACCTCTCTAAAAAAAATTGAAGCTCTTTGTTAAGCTACGCACGCTGAACCTTATGACCGGTCTGCAGCAAGACTAGATCTCTCTCCCTGGTTAAGCGTGGGTGACGCACAGGTGATCTCTGGGATCATTACTGAGCCCCATGCCACTGCTATTCATGCGAAGCATCTCGGTATAGTTTACATCGACCAATGCACAAGCTACAGGTACGAGGAGAAATCTGTTTGCCACCTGCTGTGTGAATGTCCTCTCGCCGACAAAAAATTAAGAACTCTTGGATAATTATAATTAACTAATTTAAGTTAATGATTATTTCTCGTTAGTTTTTTTTATAATAATTTCGAACATTAGTCACCCTCACTTAAGTAGGCCAAGAGCAGTGATCAGTTACTATAAGGGCATAAAGATAAATAATAAAATGCAGTATGCACCTCTCATATTCATACCCATTTTCAGAGCAAATTTGTGTCCACAAAATTTACAGAGTTTTTATTTATTTAATCAAGTGCTGAAAATAAGGTTCATACATACAGATAACAAGCACACAACATAAGCCCAACCATTTGCACATATACATATATATATACGATCTATACTCCGTATCCATCCTACCAACGTGTCGGCATCAGAACTCCGTGACCGCAGTTGCACAAAATATTTTTTTTGTTTCATTTTTTCAGTGAAGGTAAACAAGGGTATGTGTGAGTGACACGATGGACTAAAAAGTGAGCAGAAAAAACAAATGTTCTGTGTTCTGTTTTTTTCCCTTTTGTAAGAAGTTTAAGCTTTTTAAAAAGCTTTTTTTTTAGTGAATTTCGTTTTCATATATCACTTCTTCCCATATGAATGAGACATCTGGGTATATTTATTATCTGTGATAATAGTTTTATTATTCGTTGAGAGGAGTGACTTTCTGTTAATAAACGGATACAGCATCTTAATTGCGATACCTATTTTCTTCACTGTCCGACTTATATGCTCGTTAAAGGTTAATTTGCTATCAATATGAACTCCTAAGTACTTAACAGTAGGCTCCCAAGCAATGTTAACCCCATTTACCTGTAACTGAGCACTGGGAAGGTAGCAAGTCTTTCTTTTTCGAGTGAAAAAAATAGCTTGCATCTTACCCTCGTTTAGTTTTATTTTCCACTTTGTGTAATACTTTTCCAATATCTTCATCGCATTTTTTAAATTACTCTCAATGTTAAGAGCAAATTCATATGAGGAAAATATTGCAGTATCATCAGCAAAAATGGCTGCATTACAATTTGGTAAACTTGGAAAATCCGGTGTACATATATATATTGTATAATATCGATCCGAGAACGGATCCTTGTGGGGCACCGGAAGCAAATGAAACTAAATTAGACATACCTTTATTGACGTAGACTTTAAACGAGCGACCGGACAAAAAACTTCGGACTGTTTTACATACATGCGACGGGAAATTCAACTGAATCATTTTGAAGATGAGACCGTTGTGCCAAACTGTATCGAATGCTTTTTCGATGTCGAGTAGTACCATTCCAGTAGATTTCCCTATGGTACGATTGTACTTGACATGGTTACAGATTCTTAGTGGTGTTGTGGTTCTGTCTAAATCCAAATTGTTCATTGCGGTAAATGTTATTATCACATATATGCCGTAAGATTTTTTCCTTTAATATTTTTTCAAGGATTTTGCTCAAACTACTTAGCAAGCTAATTGGCCTATAACTCTCTGGACTTTCAGGAGGTTTACCAGCCTTGACAATAGGAACGACTTTGGCAATTTTCCAATTTTCGGGAAAATATTCAATTTTTAAACAAGCATTTAAAATAAAGGTTAAGTATATAATACCCGATCTAGGCAAATGCTTTAGGTACGTATTTTTTATATTATCAATACCGCCAGTTTTTTCATATTTAGATCTTTAACTATATATTCCACATCTTCCTCCGTTACAAAATTAATGCTGGGTGTAAAATTACTACTATCATTAAAATAAGATTGGATGGTATTATTTACATGGCTCTCAGTATCAGCATCCCCAAGATTAGTTGCAGTGCTATGATTTTTTAGAAAATTTCGAGCAAGTGCGTTTGCTTTCTCGACGTCAGAAAAATATATTTCTGTATTATCATTTAAAAAAGGAAGTTGCCTCTTCTTGTTTTTGGCTACTCTGACAATATTCCAAAACGGTTTACTGTTTTTGTCCAGTGCACTTAGTTTTTTATTCCATTCCTTGTTACGATGCTTGAGATATGGATTGTTAAAAGTTTATTCAAATAAGATACATGATGTCTGAAAATAGGTAGACGATATCTCTGCCATTCTCTTCTGTATTTATTTCTTATTTTGATTAGCTCTAATATATGAGAAGGTAACTTAACATAATATTCTTTTATAGGTTTTTTTGGAATGGAAATTTCAGCGGCATTTAATACATACGATGTAAATTGATTAACAATTTCATCAACATTAAAGGTACTAGAAACACATCCTATATCGACTGAAGTGTTTCGTAGCCTTGTATTTATTTCTGATCGAAAACGTCACCAGTTAGCATTTTTCAAATCCTGAACATATTGCACCTTTTTCACCCCTGACAAACGGAGTCGACAAAGAACTGGGTTATGGTCAGAACTAAGGTCATCCAAGACAGTAGGTTGTGTAATAAGACTAGGCACATTACTAACAAATAGATCGAGGACAGAAGGACGACCACGAGAACCAGCTGGAAAATACGTTGGACTAGGGGGAAACAAAACAGAAATTGGAAACGTAATATTGAGATCGGAAAGAATATTTCCCCATGCGTTTGCATTTAAGCAACCCCAGTCCCTATGCCTGCAGTTAAAATCTCCTCCAATAAGGAATTCACCATTCATGGTAAATAACTTTCGAAAGTCATTTTTAACTGCAATTTTTTTCAGATTCGACACGCGGCCTCCAGGGAAGTAAATACAAAAAATTTTTATAGTATTTTGATTTTGCAGCTTTACTTCTATCCCTATATTTTCCACAAAGCTAGTTTTAATCACGGGTAGGAGCGAACGTTGAATTGTTTTTCGAATAAAAATTGCTACACCACCACCTGACTTATCAGTGCGATCTTTACGATAACATCTAAAGTTAGGTGTTGATAAATGTAAATCATTTTTTAGATAAGTTTCAGTGACCAAAGCAATATCAATGTTGCTAGCATTTAAAAAATAAATGAATTCTATAATTTTGTTGCGTATTCCTCTCGCATTCCATGTTATAATATTTAGGTATCTATCTATCATATTGTTACTTAACATTTGGATATAAAAACTTAGTAGCTAAATGTGCGACAACATTAAATTGTTCAATTTTATTCTTACAAGTAGCTAATTTGGTGATCATTTCCATGCACAATACATTAATTTTTTCAGCCGTAAACAACGTATTGGAAGGATCGCTGGAAGTGTTCCCAGTCATGTTGCTGGGCACACTACTGGACATGTTGCAGCCGATGTAGCTGGAACTGCTGTGAATGACATTTGAGTGGGAGTAGTTCTCCCACGTATTACCACGTATCCGACAGAGAACCAAAAGAGACTTGCCTCTGTGTAGTGTGTTGAGTAATATGTGTCACTTGTGGACGTTTAAGTTGAGAGATCGATTTAAGCTTTGAAGATTTGTCTTTCAACTCCAAGTACTTCATCCTGCTTACACACGTGGGATCAGTGGATTTGTGAGAACCGCTGCAATTTGCACATTTGACAACATTAACGTTGTCACAATCAGTAGTCTTATGCGACCCAGCGCAGGAGGCACAATATGTCTTTATGTGACAATTTCTCTCACCGTGGCCAAACATTTGGCAATTGCGACACTGTGTGAGCTTACCTTTGAATTTTCTTTGGTAACTCCAATTAATTTGCGTATGAAAAATGGATCGGTAACACTTTTTAAGCTCGGGCAGTTTAATAGAGCCATTTTCCAAAGCTATTAGATACATATATAGTGTCACTAAAGTGTTCATATTTTTTTTAAATTTTTTTAATTTCAATGCACTTAAGACCAAGCTTTGTAAGTTCAGCTTTGAGTACATTAGGGTTCATATCTCCCAAACCGTATAGCACTACTTTAAAAGCTTTCACACTTCTCAGATCATGAGAAAAAAATTGACAATTTTCTTGCTTTAGTTTGGAAATTACTAAGTTATAAGAATACATGGAATCGTATATAATCTTAATACCGATAGAAATTTTTTTAATGCAATAATCCGCAATTTTTAGTAACTTTAAAAGATTGTGAACGTATTCACTCGATTTTTGAAGTAGTTTTATTGGCGGCACGTACACTTTTTTTGGAACTTCACTAGATATTATTACATCTTCCATATCGTCATCATCACTGTCCGGAAGGCATTGAAGTGGACTCCAGTAATTTGATCTGGAGTCTTTACGAGCACTTGCACTTTTCATAATGCCACGGAATTTTTTATCCAAGGACAATCGATTGTCCTCGGTTTCAGGCGATTTATCGCGCTTGGATATTTTGGTGTTGTTTTATTTATTGTTTTGAGGAAGGTAAGTCACACGTATATGTCATGCGCACACAAAAGCTCCGGGTAGACTGAAGTAGGTTCATTTATGAAAGATGTTAAGCCATGTTCCGCTGTAAGAGATAGGTATGAATCTGAAATAGCGCTGGAAGTTAACAAATCTAGATTAAAATCGCCTAATATGACGATATTTACCGTTATCTCATTAGTGAGAAAAGTAGAAAAATCGTCCAAAAATTATTGAGGATGTTGGGAGTGAAACCTATAAGCACAAACAAAGTTTAAACGTGTGTTGTTAATTCTGAAGGATATCTTTAATATATCCGCGCTCGCCCACCTGTAGGATATCGCTTCAACCTCACATGAATCTCGCACAAACACTCCGACTCCACCTGCAGCATACTATTCATTAGTGTTGGAGTAAAATTTATAACCAGGTATATGATAAGCGTCAACTTCACATGAGAAAATCCATATTTCACTAACAAATATCAAATCCGGTAGGTACACAAACGTCTCAAGATTACACACTAATATATCAAAGTTTTGCCGTAGACTACGTATATTTTGATGAACAGCAAAAAAGAATTTGGATTTAAAAATATTATATCATAAATGTTCGCATAGTAGTAGTGGTTGGGTTGTTGCTAAAAAGATCGAGGCGGTCGTTTAAGTCACACATAATTACAAAAGAGTAATTAAATGGAAGACAAATTAGTCTTCCAATGCCAGCAGATCGTCAAACGATCTTATAACCACAACCCTACCCTTATCTACTTTTCTCATTAAAATTTGGGAGTTTTGAAACCATAGGTATTTATACTTTTTTTCATGTTTACATTTTTTTGCTTCCATAAACAGAGCTCTTGTGTGGCTAGTAAAACAATCATTAATAAAAATTCGACTCTTGCTACCCGCAACAAATAACGACGAGTTTAATTTCTTAATCCCAGTCTTCTTGCTCATCATTACCTTTTTTTCACATCTTGCGAAGAGAGATGAACGCATAGCCTGTTCTGTTGGAAGAGATTTATCCCAAGACAATTCCTGCAGAAATAACTTTCCAAGCACTATGACGGGGCTGCTAGTCCCAAGGGATCGAAAAGCTTAGCAAGATCAGCAAGAACCGTTCGCTTGCATACGTGTGTATCTGCAAAGTTGGTTTTGCTCAAATCGAAAGTGAATTGAAATTCATCCATTGAAGGATCCCAGATCAATCCGAATGTTCTAATTACCTCTGATTGATGAAATCCTACTAATTTCTCCTTTTGTTCTTCAGGGATATTTTCTAAGATTGCTGGATTATTGGAACAAGATTTTCTTAGCTCAAAATAACCTGCACTTAAAAGTAAAACGATCTCGTTTAGTAGCTCTTGCGCATCCTTAACTGTTTCTACACCTGTGAGACAATCGTCCACATAGACATTGTTTAAAATAGCCGGAGATGCCTTCTTATATTTCTCCTGATTTTCGTTCGCCAATTTCACAAGACATCTTCTTGCTAGATAAGACGCTGATGCAGTTCCGTATGTGATAATGTGTAATTTGTACGTTTGTAATGGTTGGTCGTGTTGCGATCTCCACAAGATTAGCTGAAATAGTCTATCATTAGGATCAACTAGGACCTGCCGGAACATCTTGCTTATGTCCGCAGTGGAGACATATTTATGGGTTTGAAAGACATATTTATGGACTGAAAATAAATCTGGTTGGACTGTTGGACCTACCATTAATATTTCGTTGAGTGAGCATCCTGAGGTGCTCTTAGCTGAGGCATCAAAAACAACGCGAAGCTTTGTTGTTGAGCTTTCCGGCTTCATAACGCAATGATGAGGAAGTACGTAGTGAACTTTAGGTATTTCTTCCTCCGAGACTGGGCTCATGTGGCCCAACGATTCATATTCTTCCATGAACTAAATGTAAGCTTCCTTTACATCCTTGTTTTTATCTAGTTTTCTTTCTAGGGCTAGGAATCGCTTCCTTGCCATATCACGCGGTTTTCTAACGTCATACACGGTTCATATTTAAAGGGTAACTTGACTACGAATTGACCTTCCGAAATCGTTGTCGTATTGTCTTTGAAGTGTTCCTCACACTGGTGCTCCTCTTCACTCAAAGTGTTTACAGGTATATCGTGAGCCTCCGTCTCCCAAAATTTCTGTACCAATGAAGACAGTGACGGTTTTGTCGCAATATGGCAGTGTGCAATTGTATTGTCTGCCTGTATGCTTCCAGTCACGATCCATTCCAGCTTTGTGTTGCGTAGAATCGGGAGATCGTTAGACACTTTGAATTCCCCTGGCATAAACAACTCGAAGAATATACCGGCCCCCAGCAACATATCGATACGCTGCGTTTTTAAATATGAAGGGTCCACCAATAAAATATCAGATGGAATCTCCCAACGTGACATATCGATTTGACATGATTGTTAGTCACTAATCCGAGGCATGATGCTTGCCTCAACTGTTTTCGATTCGAATGTTACATCAGTAACGAACTCCGTTCTACATTCCTGACCACCTATTCCGCTGATTGGCATGCTTTTTCGACGCCTTTTGTTAGCCAATTCATGGGTAAAAGCTTTTTTTTAGAGGAAGGGGAAATCTTCAAAAGGTACTGATGATCCGATTAATCAGTATGCCGGATTTTTACCGACTGAAACCGCCTCCCACATAATTGCGATCTAGTCACTTGGACTAATAAGCAATTTTTTTCTAATCTAATCTGTAGGGTTTTTGTCGTTTCGAGAGTTCCGCCCATCGACGTCTCTCGACAGATGATATCATAATGAAGTAAGTACTTATTTTTCTGCTTACATACTTTCCAATGTTAGGTAGATGTCCAGATACATACATTCCTACATATATATTTATTTCTGAATGGGCGGTCTGATTGACCTAAACCAGTTCAAATGGCTTTGTCCTTTTGAGCCTTCGTGCTATGTTTTTGTTGTCCAAAAGCTGTACTACTTCAGTGTTTGTGTGTAGTAGAAGCCTTGATTCATGCCTTCGTGAATTTTTTTTAATTTCATCTGTGACGAATTCCACTCCTAGGTCCCTGTGGAGGTCATTGTTCCTTATGTACCATGGTGCATTGACTATATTTCTTAGCACTTTGTTTTGAAATTTTTGAACGATGTCTGCGTTGCTCTTTTTGGTATAGCCCCATAATTGACTACCATATGTCCATATTGGCCTTAATGCTTGCTTGTATAACAAAAGCTTGTTATAGATCGATAGTGGTGAATCTTTTCCTATCAGCCAATACATTTTTCTGTACTTTATTTCCAACTCCGTTTTTTTTCTTTTTTACGTGCTCTTTCCATCTTAACTTAGCATCTAGGGTCATTCCAAGATATTTTGCTGTGTTCGCGTACGGTACTACTTTCTGGTTGATAGTTACCGGGATCTGATTTAATAATCTATTAGTGAAGTTTATATGCACTGATTTGCTTTCATTAAGCTTGATTCGCCATTTTGTTGTCCAATTAAAAATTTTGTTCACAGCTGATTGCAGCTTCTTTGTGGATTCTGCATTGGTCTCTCCTACCGCTAGGATTGCAGTGTCATCAGCAAATGTGGCCAATGTGCTATTTTCTAGTTCTGGAAGATCACCAGTATATAGGAGATACAGAATGGGGCCCAGCACACTGCCTTGTGGAACTCCAGCTTTAATTTCCGTTAATTCGGAATACGATTCTTCCTGTTTTATTCTAAAAAATCGTCCACTTAAGTAGGATTCTAGTATTGCAGCATATTGTTTTGGTAGGACACATCTTAGTTTATGATTTAGTCCTACATGCCAAACTTTGTCAAAGGCTTGAGCTACGTCGAGAAACACTGCAGAACAAACCTTTTTCTCTTCTAATGCTTTTTCTATGATGTTAGTTATTCTGTGGACTTGATCAATTGTTGAATGATGTCTTCTAAATCCGAACTGATAATTTGGAATTAATTTTTTTCGTTCAATGATGCTATTGAGTCGCTTAACAAGTAGTTTTTCGAAAAGTTTGGATATTACTGGGACTAGTGAAATTAGCCTGTATGATGACACTTCGTTTGGTGGCTTTCCGGGCTTAGAGATCATTATTACTTCTGCCACTTTCCATAGGCTGGGAACATATTTCATTCTAAAACCAGCATTGATTAAATTTGTAAGTTTAATTATAGCTTTCATTGGTAATTGCCTCAATATTTCACCGGTTATAAGATCATAACCAGGGCATTTTTTCGGGTTAATGTTATTTTTAATCTCATTTCTCACTTCCCTTGCAGTCGTAAGTCTTTTTTCTTCACTTTCATCTCCGACTGTTCCCATAGGTATGAATATTTCTTGCGCGCTGTTTGGTTGAAATACATTTTTTAGGTATTCTGCGAATATTCTAGCTTTGTGCTCGTTACTCCTAGCCCATTTCCCTTCAGTTGTTCTGATGGGTGGTATCTGCATAATTGGCCTTTTGATGTTTTTCATTGCTTTCCATAGCGAATAATCTGTTGTTTTTTCGTTGGTTAATCTTCTAAGATAACCTTTTATTGAGTCTTCTTTTAATGTTCTAATTTTTCTTCTTAACTGTTGGGTAAGATTGTTCAGTTTCGTTTTGTTTTGGGGGTCTCTAGTTTGCTGCCATATTTTTCTCGCTCGTCTTCTATCCGCAATAAGTTCTCTGATTTGTCTGGGATAGATGTTCCCTTTAGTCTTCATTCTAGTTTCTGGCGTATTTATCCATGCTGATTGTTGTATATCATTAACAAATTTTCTCACTTCTCCTTCCAGTTGTTCAGTATTGCACATAGCCACACTTAATTCAATCCTGTCTTCCAGGGTCCTCTTGAAACTTTCCCAGTCGGTGTGTAATACTAATGTAAGTAGTATTGGGGAGTGATCAGAATTTAGATCGTTGAATTCATCAATTTGAAGATGATTTGCAGATATGTTTTTGATTAGAAAGAAGTCTATCAGGTCTGGTATTTTATTTAGATCAGTCGGCCAATATGTCGGTTTCCCGGTTGACAAGACTTCGCATCCGTAAAAGCTGCGGTAATAAAATTCAACTGCGATCCTGAATCCAACAATGCACGACAAGGAATGCGCGTGCCGTAGGAAGGAGGAAATTACATTGACCACAGCCGTAGCGAGATAGACATGACATGACGGTTTTTAAATTTCGACCCTGTAGCCGTATTTGCAGACGGTCCTGGCGGCTTTTCGACCTTTGAATATTTACTAATTACAAAACGCTTACCCCTCTGATCCCTTTGTGAATCGTAAGGCTTGTGGATCTGCTGCTGCTGATTATTTTCTCACTGCTGATCTTGATGTTGAGATGGTTTTTTCAGCTGCTGATGTTGCTGCTGATACTTCTACTGCTGCCGATGAAGAAGTGTGTTGTGGCTGCCATTGCCTTTCTGGCACCCTCTTGACTGACGTGATTGGAAATAATGCCTCGTCTTCACGCAGTTCCTGCATAACTGTAACGTTCTTACTGCGTTGTCAAGGTCCTCACCTGAAAGATATAAAAATTGTGAGCAATTGTATATTTTATGCTTACCCAGAGAACTCGCCAAAAAATTTAATGGAATTGATAAGCTTCTGACCGTCTTCATGGTCACTGTTTGATCTCCAAACATTACCAGCATATTAATAATAATAACCATTATGCATATATGTATCTCTTTCCATCTTTTTCTGACTTTTTTTGACAGTCAATTAACCACGTTGTTTTTTATCATTACACTCTCTGTAATTGTACGTTGAGGTTAGAGCAAATGCATTGAATTATTGAAGTGAAGTTGTTAATTTATTTTTACTGCGTTCATCAATATCCGAGCCGGATCCATTTTGCAAAAAATAAGAACTCAACATTTGGTGCCTCCTGTGAGGTTCCGGAGCGGTTATTCTGGGGTTGAGCAGTAAAAGCAGCGGAAAACATCGACAGAAGTCTTAATTGGGAATCGCTTAATACATACGCAACTTAGTCGTAACACGAGGTAAGTGCATTGATATCTGTATTTGGTTCTTTACAAACGTTATGCCTGGAGATAAAGAGGAAATTGGGCAGGACGATGTTGTTGAGGAGCAGCTGATGTTGCTCGACTCCGTGCAGAAAACACTACGTAACTTCAAGAAAGATCCCGTTGCGAGAAAAACCGAAGGTTATCACAATGCTCGTCTAGATTCATTGGCATCGTATCGAGTGGAATTTCGAACAAACCATCGTATTTTAGTTCGCAAATCCAAAGATCAAACTGTTAAAGCGAACTATGTAGACGCCGATGTCTGTGACAAATTCGAGGAAATTTATATTGAGGCTGTTACTGCTATCCGTGACTCCCTTGCTGCAACATCGGTAACACAACCTAATCGAAACAACTCTGATGACTCTACTGTTTCTCCTGCGCTAAACCAACCGGTTCATTGTGTTGCTTTACCAGAAGGTAAACTTCCCACCTTTAGTGGAAACCACATCGAATGGCCTGCCTTCAAGGAAATATATTTAGATCGGATTCATCAGAATGAGAGCTTGAGTAGTTTGCAGCGGTTTCACTACCTTAAGGCGTCGTTGGTGGGAGATGCTTCCCACAAGATATTCAACACATTGGCTTTGTAGGAGAAAATTATCTGGAGGCGTGGAAAATGTTGTGCACGCAGTACGACAATAATCGCATACTTTTCTCGCATTATATGGAAGTCTTAGATCAGCAGCCGGATGTAGTTCGTGATGATCCCACCGCCTTAAAACGTTTTACACAGACCTGTCGTTCATGTTTCAGCTCCATTAAAAACCTTGGTGTTAATATCGATGAGCAAAATCAGCTTCTTGTGTTTTTCTCAATCAAGAAGTTACCGAATTCAATTCGTAATGAGTGGGATCACTCTCTACGAAAACAAACTAGTATCCCAACGTTTGATGAATTATTATCTCTTTTAGATGAACAATATCTAATGATGGTAACATCTTCCAAGCAGAGAACAATGGGGCAAAGGAAATCTGTAGGACAAGGTACTGCATCATTTGGGAAGAAGGATTTTAAATCGATTGTTGTGAGCTAGGATGAGGCCACGGGGGCAGCTTCGGTGTAGGTGAGGAGGACTGCGGCACGCTCGCGGTTGCTCGGCTCAGCTCGTCGGACGGGGTGGTTCTTGTCACCCCCACCATACACCACCTGCTCAGCACACAAAATCTCGTGCCATTTATCAAAAAAAAAAATCAAAAAAAAAGAGAAAAGAAGAAAGCTACTCTACGTTGACTGCGGACGGACTTCAAAAGATAGAAAGAAAGATAGAGAGAGGAAAAGAAAGTGTCCAAGGGCTTATGCCTATGGACAGGAGAAAGACCGGGAAGGACTTCGCGGTCTAACCTAACTAACCTAAACTATACCTAAACTAACCTAAAAACTTAAACTAAGCCCTAACCTAAACCTAAACTAACTTAAACTTAACCTAACTTAAGCCCTACACGCGGTGACACCTTCCCAGTGTCTCTCCTTTCCATAGGTTCGTCAGGAACCCGAAGCATGCCAGGTGTTGTTGGCAAAGGCTGGCCAGCCCACCCTTCGTGTCGTAAGACACGAACCAAATGCTACCTTTCTGGCCGCAATCTACGAAAGGTAGCCCCTAGAGTTCCCTCTCAGCCACAACCTAAGTCAGTAGTGGAACGTCAGTCGGTCTTAACGTCAAGTAGTCATCGTTCGTATTGTCCTGTCTAGTCCCCGTCCATCTACAGGAGACGGCCCGGCCGTCCTTCCACACACCAAACAAAGCGAACCTAAACACACATGTTTCACTCTTCACGTTTTATTAAAAAAACTTACAACTACATATAAATTCAAACCTAACCTTAAACTAGCATTCTGCCCTTAAATCTAAATATCCACAAATCTACTAGAACTTAAAACTAAAACTCACGATTTTTCTTGGGTTCCCTCGTTGTCCTGCCGGCAGCACTGTTGAGAAACACCCTGTTTTTTTTTTTTTTGTGGCTCTAAGTGAGCCTATACCGCGCACAGCACACACAAATTCTAAATCTAAGAGCAGATTTTCCACTTGTTTTAAATTCTAAAAGTTATTAACTATTCAATTTAAAAAAAAAAGGTTCTTCACTAAGGTTTAAAAATAAAAAACTAATAAAAAAAACTAAATTCAGAAACTAAAAGATACTTCACTAAATTAAAAAAAAAACAGGGTGTTTCTCAACAGTGCTGCCGGACAACGAGGGAACCCAAGAAAAATCGTGAGTTTTAGTTTTAAGTTCTAGTAGATTTGTGGATATTTAGATTTAAGGGCAGAATGCTAGTTTAAGGTTAGGTTTGAATTTATATGTAGTTGTAAGTTTTTTTAATAAAACGTGAAGAGTGAAACATGTGTGTTTAGATTCGCTTTGTTTGGTGTGTGGAAGGACGGCCGGGCCGTCTCCTGTAGATGGACGGGGACTAGACAGGACAATACGAACGATGACTACTTGACGTTAAGACCGACTGACGTTCCACTACTGACTTAGGTTGTGGCTGAGAGGGAACTCTAGGGGCTACCTTTCGTAGATTGCGGCCAGAAAGGTAGCATTTGGTTCGTGTCTTACGACACGAAGGGTGGGCTGGCCAGCCTTTGCCAACAACACCTGGCATGCTTCGGGTTCCTGACGAACCTATGGAAAGGAGAGACACTGGGAAGGTGTCACCGCGTGTAGGGCTTAAGTTAGGTTAAGTTTAAGTTAGTTTAGGTTTAGGTTAGGGCTTAGTTTAAGTTTTTAGGTTAGTTTAGGTATAGTTTAGGTTAGTTAGGTTAGACCGCGAAGTCCTTCCCGGTCTTTCTCCTGTCCATAGGCATAAGCCCTTGGACACTTTCTTTTCCTCTCTCTATCTTTCTTTCTATCTTTTGAAGTCCGTCCGCAGTCAACGTAGAGTAGTTTTCTTCTTTTCTCTTTTTTTTTGATTTTTTTTTTTGATAAATGGCACGAGATTTTGTGTGCTGAGCAGGTGGTGTATGGTGGGGGTGACAAGAACCACCCCGTCCGACGAGCTGAGCCGAGCAACCGCGAGCGTGCCGCAGTCCTCCTCACCTACACCGAAGCTGCCCCCGTGGCCTCATCCTAGCTCACAACAATGGCGCCCAACGGTGTTGTTACCGAATTTAACCGGCTGCATAGAAGCACATTGCGACTCCAAGGGGACGATTTTCACTTTCGAAGGTCGTCACCTTGGACTTGCAATAGCTTCATTCGCGATTTAGTTTTTTTCCAATTTTACTTTCATTTTTTTTATTCTTTCCTATCACTTCTTTCGGTCCAAGGACTGGCTAAGCTCTTTGTTTAATCACACGCTGAAGACAGCTGTCCAATCCACAGGCCTCGGCTAGTGGATCTCGTGAGGTAGTTGGAGGCGTGTGAATAAGCAAAGAGCGGGATGAGGTGGAAAGGCTAAACGCTTGCTGCTACCAATTGGTCAAGGTTCTTGAACAGGCCATTTGTGAGGCGCAAGCGTGAGGTCGAGAAGCTTTGTCCGTGTGGAAGTTTAACTTGGAAGTCCTGGCTAGCCTTCTATTGGGTCTTACCTGATAGAAGTTGTGGTAGGGATCGAAGAGATAAACTGATACACTCGTCAGGTATCCGAGGTATCAGTCACAACGAGACAAGACTAGAACCTACGTTGTACAGTACGGATACAGACCGACGTATATCTACAGGATTGTTACTGGATAACCCGGACAGAATCCCACACACCAACACACATATGTACATAGGAATATAAACATAAACATACACACACATACTGGTTTTTTTTTGCATTTTCTTTTATTTACTTGGTTTTTTTTTTGAATTTTACCTTTTTATTTTCAATCTTTTATCTTTAATTTTCTATCTATATTTTTTTTTATCTTTAATATACAATTTTATTTTATTCTCATCTTTTATTTATTTATTTATTTTTTTGAATTTCTTTTACTATTTTTGGAATTTTCGCCCTTTTACCTTTTTTTAACATTTTAGTTTTAAGTCGTCTCCTTTTGAATTTTTGAATTTTATTTTTTTTTAAATATATACATATACATATATATAAATATAAAATGGACAGGAATGATAGGGGTTTAGGCGCGGTCGCAAGGGGTACCTCATCACAAGGGGTGAACGCACCGGAGGGGTACATGACGCGTTCGAGGACCCGAATGGAGCAAGACCGACAGACGGAACAGGTCAATAGGCGCCCTGCTACACTGACAGAACAAGGACGAACAACAATTTAACGAACAGACCTGACACGACTAGAGGCACAGCTACTACTCCATCGGCATGTCAGTCAACGTTCCACACGTTGACCTGCTTTAGCTGCGGCAAAGGGAATTTAAGCTTCAACTGTGCACAGTGTCAGGGAAACTTGAGGCTCGGCGGTGCGACCGGGACGAGACGAAGAAAAGCCTCCCGGAAACCCAGAGAGACCTGTCCAGATCTTGAAGAGGAATCCAACAGGTGACAGTACCTCCACGAAGCAGGAGGACCTTCCCAGGAAAAGTCTCCACCAGAGGCTACAGGAGTACGCCGCAGCTAGAAAGAGGATATTTGGAGAAGAAGTGACAATGCCGATGGAAAAGACCAGGAATTATAAGAAAATTAATAGGCTTAGGGAAAGATGTGCAATAAGTAGACGACGAAAGAGAGACATTGTAGCAACTGTGATAACTCTAAATGACGATAATAGGCCCTACGCGAAGGTTAAGCTAGAAGGAGAAGAGATGATGGGCCTATTAGATAGTGGAGCATCAATCAGCTGTTTAGGAAAAGGAGCTAAAGAGTTCATAGCTAGACATAACATAAAAGTGACGAACATGACTAGCGACATACGGACAGCTGACGGAAACCACCAACAGATACTGGGATGCTTTAAAACGATAATCTCCTGGGGTGGGAAGTCTCACGAGGTCGAGTTATTTATAGTGCCAAACTTGCAACAGGTCCTTTATTTAGGGGTAAACTTCTGGAGGACATTCAAGGTCGCTCCAGACATAATCAACGAATTGGACATCCCATCACCGACAGACGATCGATCTCCAGTCCAGGCACTCTCACCAGCGCAAACACAAGAACTGGAGCGAACCAAGCAGCTGTTTCCCTCTTTCGCGACGTTGGGATTGGGCAGAACCAGCCTCGAGGAACACATAATTGAGGTGGATGACGACAAAATTCCCATCAAGCAGAGGCACTACCCAGTCTCACCGGCCGTGCAGAAGCTCTTGTATGACGAGTTAGACCGGATGATTTCACTCGGGGTCATCGAAGAGAGTAATAGCGCGTGGAGCTCTCCAGTGGTGCTGGTGAGGAAACCCGGCAAAAACAGATTGTGCCTGGACTCAAGAAAAGTAAACGCGGTAACCAAGAAGGACGCTTACCCGCTTCCACACATAGAGGGATTGTTGAGCAGGCTCCAGGACACCAAGTTCGTCTCGGGCATCGACCTCAAGGACGCATTCTGGCAGATTCCTTTGGAGCGCAAGTCAAGGGAGAAGACAGCCTTCACAGTCCCTGGACGGCCGTTATATCAGTTCACGGTTATGCCGTTCGGGCTGTGTAACGCTGCCCAGAGAATGTGTCGGCTTATGGACAAAGTCATACCCTCTCGTTTGAAAGAGCATGTCTTTGTCTATCTCGATGACCTCTTGGTTTGCTCTCCAAACTTCGAGTCGCACGTCAGGTTGCTACAAGAGGTCGCAAAGTGTCTCAGGGAAGCCGGCTTAACAATCAACGTCGAAAAAAGTAAATTTTGTTACCGGGAGATCAAGTACCTGGGGTATATCGTCGGTGATGGCTGCTTACGAACTGACAAGGACAAGGTATCGGCGGTCGAGAATTTCCCGATCCCGAAGACTCCGAAGCAACTTCGAAGGTTCCTAGGAATGACGGGATGGTACCGACGTTTCATCCCGAACTTCGCTACGTTAGCGGCTCCCATGACCGATTGTCTGAAGAAAGGACAGACATTTAACATGACAGACGAAGCGCTTAACGCTTTTCAAAAGCTTAAGCTGACCTTGGTGACCGCACCAATCCTAACAAATCCGGACTTCAAGAAACACTTCTACATACAGTGTGACGCCTCGACTTCTGGCGTAGGGAGTGTGCTCTTCCAAATGGACGCGGAGAATAACGAACGACCGATAGCATTTATGTCCCAGAAGCTTAATTCCGCCCAGCGTAATTACAGTGTGACGGAACTTGAATGCTATGCGGCCGTTTTGTCAGTGAAGAAGTTCAGGGCTTACGTGGAAGGATTACCCTTCACTATCATAACCGACCATGCAAGTCTGAAGTGGCTCATGACGCAGAAGGATCTATCTGGTCGTTTAGCCAGATGGAGCCTGAAGCTTCAAGGGTTCGACTTCATGATCGAGCATAGGAAAGGTGTCCAAAATGTAGTCCCTGATACTCTCTCGCGAGTCCATATGGAGGAGCTCAAGACCGATAGAGTAATGCAGGAAGTTGACTTTAATTCCCCATATTTTTCTTCAGAAGAGTACGAGGAGTTAAAGAAGACAATCGACCAACACAAAGACAGACTACCCGACACATGTGTTTCTGACGGATTTGTTTACAAACGGACCGACATACGAACTGGCGACGTTCTTCAGGAGGATCGGGCATGGAAGCTCTGGGTACCGACGGAGTTGCGTCGAAGTCTGCTGGAATCGGCACATAACGCACCGGCTGCGGGGCATGGCGGAATCCACAAGACTCTAGCCAAGCTAAGGCAGAAGTACTTCTGGCCTGGGATGGCGGCCGATGTGCAAAGCTTGGTTGGATCTTGTGAGATCTGTAAAGCCAACAAGCCGCCAAATGTGGTCTCTAGGCCGCCGATGGGACAACAAACGATTACGGAGCGACCTTTCCAGAGACTATACATTGACTTTTTAGGACCTTACCCACGGACAAGGACTGGAAACACGCACATATTTATAGTGCTTGACCACTTTAGTAAATTTGTATTTTTAAGGCCTATCCGTAAAGCAACGGCAGCTGAGATAGTAAAATACTTAGAAGAGAATGTGTTCCATGTCTTTGGTGTACCCGAGTACATCCACTCTGACAATGGGAAACAATTCGTCTCTGAATTGTTTGCCAGCTTCCTTGGCAAGTATGGGGTCAAACATGTTCGCACCGCGTTCTACTCGCCACAAGCGAATGCGTCAGAGAGGGTCAACCGTTCGGTGTTGACCAAGATACGGTCCTACATCAACGGTGACCAGAAGAACTGGGACCTTCATGTCAGCAGCGCGGCGTTCTCGTTGAGGAGTGTAGTGCACGATGCGACCATGTTTGAACACTACTACGCTGTATTCGGTACACCAATGATACAGCACGCGGACGCATACGAAGTATTAAGAAAGCTAGACGTCATAAAAGAGTCAAACATACCATTAATTAGCAAAAGTGATAAGTTAGATTTAATTAGAAGTAAGATTTTTGACAATTTAGGTTTAGCTCACCAAAAAGCAACTAAAGCTTATAATACTAGAAGTAGGGACGTGCAATACAGTGTAGGGCAAGTAGTGTATCGGAGGAATTTCAAGCAAAGCAGTGTGGCGGATAACTATAACGCTAAGTTAGGCCACAAGTTTATCAAGTCGATCGTTTTGAAGAGACTAGGGAGTTCCCTCTACGTGATCGGTAACTTGAGGGGCGAAAAGGTTGGCACTTTTCATGCGAAAGACCTCCATACATGAAAGTAAGACTGATTAAAGACGCACTCTAGCCTGCCGTTGCTAGTTTATGTTAGTTACGTCTTTTACGTATCATCTATGTATATAGTTTATTTATTTATTTATTTATCCATGTATGTATGTCCAGAGATAGAGATTTATTTATAGAGTTTATTTATATTTATTTTAGAGAGTTTATTTATTTATTTTATTTATTTACATAGTTCTATTTACACCATATTTATTTTAGGTTTAGGATTAGATGTAGGTATAGTTTTAGCCGTGATATAGGTTAAGGACTTGAGTCCATGTTGCGAGATGTAACTGCCCGGTTATGGTATAGCCATACCGTGTATGGACACATTTACAACCGCAGCATGGGCGTCAGTGATTTATACTGTGATATTAGGTTAGATGGAAAGAAAAAAAAAAAAATATATATGTGTACACACAGGCCCGGCGATGTAAGGCACGAGTAAGGCTATTGATGTTCTGTTGGGTAGTGACGTATACGATGATTGTATTCTGGATGACACTCGTAGGGCAGGCAGTGGATTGCCTATTGCTCAGAAAACAACATTCGGTTATATCGTATCAGGAAAAAGAGTTCGGCAATCTACATCATCTTCCATGCTGTCATCTTTACATACTCAATTCGAAATCGATCACCTGCTAAGGAAATTTTGGGAATTAGAAGACATGCCGGAGCCACTTAACCAGTCAGAGGAGGATCAATGGTGTGAAAAATTCTAGTGCGACACACACGAGCGGTTGGAAAACGGAAAATATCTCGTTCGATTGCCCCTAAAGACAGTAATCGATCCTACCGAGTTTATAGGGAGGTCAAGGGTCGTGTCATTGAAGCGCTTTGGGCATTTAGATAGGCGACTATTGAAGGATAAGAGTTTGAGGGACGCATACGTTAAATCAATCGACGAATACTTACAATTGGGGCAAATGAAGCCGGTTACGACAACTGAAGATCAACATTGCATTATTGGAGATAATCGAGTGCCGCATTATACTTGTTGCTACCTTCCTCACCACCCAGTTGTAAAGGAGTCTGCAATAAGCACAAGGGTGCGGATCGTTTTCGAAGCATCTACGAAGACTTCCAATGGAAAGTCGCTGAATGATATCTTGGCCATAGGACCACCACTTCAGAAGGATTTATCTGCCATCCTAACAAACTGGCGCAAGCTAAAATATGTTTTTATGGCAGATATTGAAAAAATGTTCGATATGCATGAGGAAGATGCGCAGTATCGGCGGATACTTTGGAGGAAGGATCCTAATCTGCCAATTGAAGAGTACTATTGTTCGACAGTTATGTTCGGAACTGCTCCTGCTCCGTACATAGCAATAAGTTGGCTCGCGATGAAGGAAGTCGTTATCCGTTGGCCGCAGAAATAATAGAGTAGCAAATGTACGTGGATGACATTTTATCTGGTTCTGATACCATTGAGGTCGCTTTGAAGAGACAAGAGGAAGTCATCGCCATGCTACGGACCGCGTCCTTTGAATTGCGAAAGTGGTCATGTAATCATCCTTTATTGATGGAGAATATCCATACGTATGGTATGTTAGAATTTAAATCAACAGACGCTATAAAAGCGTTAGGTCTATATTAGGATCCCTGCGCCGACGAGCTTAAATTCAAAGTCAATTTCAAGATTGCCCTGGAATTGTCTCTAATTGTCTACTATTGCACGACTCTTTGACCCATTAGGGTGACTTAATCCGGTAATCATATCAGCAAAAATTATATTACAGAAACTATGGTCAAGCAAAACAGGATGGGACACTCAATTACCGGAAGAAATTCAAAGAGCTTGGAGAATATTTGGCAACGAGCTTTCAGCCATTACACAGCTACGTGTTCCAAGATGATTAGGCAGTGGAGGCAACTTGGGATCTTATGAATTACATCTATTTTGCGACGCATCCAAATCCGCTTACTCTGCTGCTGCTTATCTAAGAATTTGTAAGGAGGACGGCCAATTCGCAGTTAACCTCTTGATGGCAAAATGTAAGGTAAATCCAATAGAAACGAAGTTAACTATTCCCCGAGCTGAGTTGTGTGGAGCCGTTTTGTACATTAAGTTGTTAAAATTTATCGAACAAAATATTTGTACGTATGTCTCCTCTTCGAACATCTTCTTATGGACCGATACGTCTATTGTTTTAAATTGGATTCGAGGAGATCCCAGTAGATGGAAACCTTTCGTATCAAATCGAATCCGAAAAATTATAACGGTGTCCACAGCAGATCAATGGCGACAGATTGTTTCAGAAAACAACCCCGCTGATGTTTCCAGTCGCGGAATAAGCCCCTCACGACTATCCGATTGCGATTAGTGGTGGCATGGGTCGTCCTTTCTTCAGTTGCCGTTTAATGAGTGGCCGAAATCAACATTAAATATGCCATGCCCAGCAGTTGAAGAAGAGGTAAGAAAGGTGAAGATATTTTTAAACTATACAGAGGAGTCGGAGGTAAATTCTCTGCTGAGAAACTGGTCATCGTTCTCCAAAACAGTGCGAATGGTTGCGTACTGCCTTCGTTTTGCCAGAAATTGTCGTCCAAGGCTCGGGTCTAAAACAACAGGAAGATTATCAATCGACGAGTTGAATGAGGCTGTGATTAATATCATACGATTAGTACAAAGAGAAGCCTTTTCCTCCGAATGGAACTCTTTATCTTCAAACAGGCCACTTCCGGAAAATAGCACATTGCTCTTAGCTCTTAGCCCATTCCTTGACGAAAAGGAAATGATTATACGGCTCGGTGGTAGATTAAAACATGCACTGTTGTCAAAGGATCAAAAACATCCATTCATCCTACCTGCGAAACATCATCTAACAAATTTGATCGTCGAATATAGTCACTTGAGCACTCTGCATGGTGGTGTGACGCTTACGCTAAGTCATATCCGGAGAGGGTTTGGATTTTAAATGGACGTAATGTCGTTCGATCTGTAATTCATCGTTGCATTATTTGCTACAAGAACCGGCCAAAAATTTGTACGCAAATGATGGGTGCGTTACCTGGCGAGCGTGTTTGTCCCGCAAGGGCATTTTCAGCCTCTAAGGGTAGAGGTCGTACTTCCTTAAAAGGATATATCGCTCTTTTTATTTGTCTAACTACAAAGGCTATCCACCTGGAATTGGTTGGGGATCTAACCGCAGATGCCTTTATTGGTGCCTTGAACCGCTTTATCGCCAAGAGGGGTGTATGTAGTGACATATACAGCGATTGCGGCACCAACTTTATAGGCGCGAGTAGAAAGCTCAAGGAAGATAGGAGTACTTACCAACTGTTTTTTGAGAAAATCCACCTGCAACTCGCTCAGTAACAGGTACGATGGCATTTCATACCACCTTCCTCTCCACACTTTGGTGGTTTGTGGGAGGCGGGTGTTAAGTCAACAAAATACCACCTCAAGCGAACACTTGGAGAACAAAAATTAAGTTATGAAGAACTGAATACGATCTTGGCTCGAATTGAGTCATGCTTAAACTCAAGGCCACTGTGCCCGTTAATCAACGATCCGGATGACCTTATGGTTCTAACCCCAGGACATTTTTTAGTAGGAGATTCGCTGCTTGCCCTACCTCGGGCTGAAACGAATCGTTTCAGTCCACCAATCGTTGGCATCACTGTCAAATGTTGGTACAACAATTCTGGCGGCAATGGAGTAATGAATATTTGTCACGATTACAACGACGCCCAAAATGGTTGAAGCGCAACTCTAACCTGAAAATTAACGATATCGTGATGATAAGGGATGAGAGGTTTCCCTGCATCCTGGAACTGATAATTTGGTTAGAGTCGTCACTCTTAAGACAAAAAATGGACTAGTAAAACGCCCCATCGTGAAGTTATGCCCACTGCCCATTCAAGATAATTGGCAAGATTCATCGAAAGACCAAACACAGTAATATCAATTGCACAATTACCTTATTTGTTACAGGTTGCTTAGGGTCGTATGTATCTTATGCAGATAACCAGTTACCGCAGAGTGGATGATATTCTTCCGAACATCATCGCGGGTAGATATGTTTGATCTCTGAACACTACCAGCATATTAATAATAATAACCATTATGCATATATGTATCTCTTTCCATCTTTTTCTGACTTTTTTTGACAGTCAATTAACCACGTTGTTTTTTATCATTACACTCTCTGTAATTGTACGTTGAGGTTAGAGCTAATACATTGAATTATTGAAGTGAAGTTGTTAATTTATTTTTACCGCGTTCATCAATATCCGAGCCGGATCCATTTTGCAAAAAAGAAGAACTCAACAGTCACTCATTGCGTTAGTTAAGTTAGCTTAAAAAGCATATTTGTGAGATTTCTATTAAAAGGCATATTTGTAAAATTTTTATGTTTATCCGAATTGCAGAACGCGCAATTCATTATGATACTCGTATCTGAGCTGGTCGCCACTGTTGCTGAAGGTTTCTTCCTCTCGTCTCGGCTGCTGATGGCTTCTAGAGTTTGGAACCTTGTCTCCACAAACTTGTAAAACTCGGTTAAAGTTGGACTGCTCCTCTGATCGACCAGCAACTGTACAAACAATGTTCTGCTTTCATTATCTAGCTTCTGCAGCATGAGGTGAACTGCAATTGGATCCCAGTTTTCAATTTCGAAATTCAGATTTGTGACTGACTGCATGCACTCCTTGGTGATGTCATGAAGTTGCCTTATGCTGGATGCAGTCCCACAAGGAATGGATTGTTTCAGCATTCTGTTCAACTGCGCTGTTAGCAACAACCTCTTGTTATTAAATCTTTCCACAAGGGTTTTCCAAGCGGCCTCATAGTTGTTGTCAGTAGGCTGGAAATGTTGAATCAGATTGTGCGCTTCTTCAGTTTGCTCGTAGAAAATAAAGCTTTTGGGCTGGTGGAACTGGTTGCTCGTGTATTAACGCTTGAACAGGTCGTAAAATTGGCTCCAGTTGAGTTAGTTTCCATCAAATTTCGGAAGCTCTAGCTTTGGTAGCTTCATCGTCGGATTAATCGATGCGCTGGTTGTTTGTGGTACTGCCCAATTTTCGTACAGCTGCATTAGCACCGTTTTCACACGCTCCTGGATGGTGAAATAATTTGCCACATCGTTTTCTAACACTTGGTCTCCCAACTTTCTATATAGAGCAGATGTTTCGTCCCAATTCTGCTCTATGGACCTTGCTTTTATTTGGCAGAACTGTTGAGTTCGCCTTAGTGCAGCTTTTCCATTGTGCGTTTATTAAGCGATTTGTTCAAAATGTCCATCAATAGCAAAAGTCTCTGCCTTTGATTCAATCCTACTCGGGGGACAGTAACGGAATGGCTAATCGTTTGTGCTGGCAGTAGCTCCACCTTCCGCCTTGATGAATAACTCCTGCGGCCGATTCAGCATCCCCAAGATCTGCATTTTTTGCTCTCAGTATCGACCTCCGGAGGAAGACCTTCGAGCTCTTCTTGGGGTGCAAGCTCAATTCCCCTATTGATATCCAGCCGCATGTGATCGGTAATCTTGCGCACTGCTTCGAAGTAATAATTCTTGAAATATGGGTGCTCTAACTGCTTCGGAAAGGTTTCACGAAATTTAGTGTCAGTCTCATCAAACTTTTCCCAGCTCTTTTCCAGCACTTCATG
The DNA here is from genome assembly GCA_946965025.1 of Blera fallax. Classification (NCBI taxonomy): domain Eukaryota; kingdom Metazoa; phylum Arthropoda; class Insecta; order Diptera; family Syrphidae; genus Blera; species Blera fallax. The sequence goes on from OX337245.1 coordinate 35,066,072, forward strand.
GCTCTCCGTTAGATACCTAAGGGTTTTCCTGCTTTCACTGTCCTTTCCATAATTGCGAGAAATTCTACAAATTTCTTGGCCAATATTATGAATATGACTTTTAATAGAAATCTTACAAATATGGTTTTTAAGCTAACTTAACAAACGCAATGAGTGACCACGAAATCGGTCAGAAGCTTATCAATTACATTATATTTTGTGCCTACTAAGCTAGCTTATAATAATTATCGGAAATGAACTTAACAGTAATTGTTGGCGACAAGTAATAATTAACAAATAAAATACATAGTGACGTAACTATAGATTTGACATTTTATACGGAACAACATAAAACATAGAATAACACACTTAACCTAAATTGTTATACGCTTTACATTTACATATACTAATTAAATTAAATATAAAAATTGTAATTGTAACAAAATGTATAAATATAAGTCGAACCACAAATATAGACATTGTGAATAAAGAAGCGTTAGCGTTTAAATTGGCAAAAAGAGAAATTTTGATTCGATAATTTTAATCCAGTAGCAACATGTATATTTTCCATTAATAAAATCCGTGGTAAAAACATTGGTCCTTCGCAGCCAGATATTGTGTGTGCTAAAATAAAAATCTTTTTTTGAACAAAGTTATAAAAGTTTAAGAATATTTTAAAAAGCATATACATATATATATATATATACTATATACAAAAAATACATATACTTACTTCATTGTGCAACATTGTGAAAGTGTAAAGTGCAAGTTCAATTCTTTTGTCTTCCCTTGAGACACGGAAGATATTTTAATTGTTTTTAATTGTGCAAATCGGGATTCCCGCGTCGCGTAATTTCGATCCTGCATAAATACATATATTAATCCACTGAAGGCACAACAAGTAAGTCCTTACTTTTCTTATTTCTTTTTCGCCCTTTTTTTATTTATTGATAAAATAAAGTGCAAAATGTCCTTTTGGGAACTCCAAAATATGGTCTTGGCGCAGTTGAAGCGAGACTTCGCCAATTTTAAGAAAACATGTGAATCTCGTCGATCGCCAAATTATTTATCCACTGGCCTTGCTCTGTTAGAAGGTAGTTTAGCTGCTTCTCGGCGATACCATTCTGGGTGCTGGTAAGCTAGAAAAGGATTTTAATAAAAAGGATGTAGTTGAAATCTACGATCAAATTCTGGAGATTTACCTGGACTACAAATGTGAGTTGTTAGACGCCTTAGACAAGTGTGCCCCGTCGAAAACTGTACAAGCAGCTGTAACAACAGCACCTTTAACACCTGTAGCTTCCGCAGCTTGCAGTAGTAGGGAACTTCGCCTGCCTAAAATCAACATCCCTGAGTTCTCTGGAGCATACACTAAATGGCGGGCGTTTCACGACATTTGTGTCTCGCTAATTCACGGCAATGAATCACTTAGTGAGATCCAGAAATTCCACTATTTGAAATCGTCTCTCACGGGTGCTGCAGCGAGGCTACTGCAACATTCGTCGTTGGATGCTGGGAATTATAATATGGCATGGGAGCTTTTAGTAGCGAGGTTTGACCATAAACGAGTGTTGGTCAACGCCCAATTCAAGGTCTTCTTTGATCAACCTACTTTAGGAAAGCAGTCTGCAGAAGGTTTAAGGAAAATTTTAGATGTCTCTTCTGAAATCCTTCACGCTTTAGAAAATTTAGGGCTTCCTGTAAATCAGTGGGATGCTATTGTATTATATATTTTAGTTCAGAGATTGCCTAGTATACAGTAAAGAACTGCCAACGAGGAGCCAGTTACACGAATTTTTGGAGACACGTTTCCGCACGCTAGAAGCGGTAGCTCAACAGGGTACAGCTCGGTCTAGCGCCACTCCATGGTCAAAATCGGAGACCAACCACAAGGTTTTTCATGCTTCTGCGCAAAGGAAGCAGTTTCAATGCAGAGTGTGCAACCAAGGGCAACATTCTCTGAGGAAATGCAAATGATTTTTGGGCATGGACGTGACGCATAGGCAACAGTCTGTTCGCCAAGCCAAGGTTTGTGAGAACTGTCTCGGCTATAGTCACGCAACGAGAGAATGCCCAAGCACTAAACTCTGCTACTTCTGTCATCAACGCCACCATTCACTAATACACCCAGTCACACACGCACACACATCATCACCCTACACGTACACAACACCACGGATTCAACACCAGCATGGTAGCACTCAAACGGAGCAGGTAGCCGTGAACTCCAACGCACCAACATTTCATCCAATGAGTGATAACCAACCCAGTGGCAGTAGGCGAAACGCTTTTTATGCATCGCAACAGGTCCATACCAATATTTTACTAGCTACAGCAGTTGTTAAGGTAAAATTATGCGACGGGAGATACACTTTCATGCGTGCCTTAATCGACCCAGGATCAGAGGCCACGTTCATATCAGAGTCAGCTGCACAACTACTCAAACTCCCTAAACGTCGAACACATGTCCAGGTATCGGGGTTGGGGATGGTCAGTAACGGCACCAGTCAACACTATGTCGACGTTACATTTACGTCGAGAGATTCGTCGTTCGAAAGCTTCGCCAGAGCTCTAGTTTTTAAGTCGTTAACTGGGCTTCTTCCGGCCAAATCTATCATACCTGACAGTTGGAACCATATAAATGGGTTGGAGTTAACCTAAATTGATATTTAGGGATGACATTGACGCCTAAAATGATTTTCGCAAAACATGTTGGGAAAAGGAGCTATGCGTAAAAAAAACAGTATAAACGCGACATGGGACAACTTCCTTAATAAAAGAAATATCTCTCTGTGATCAAAGTGGCCTTTATTCAAAGCAGTGTGCAGATCTATGCAACATATGGAGCGCAAGGCTGGGATCATATGCTCTTTAACCCTTTCGGTACATCTTTTTTGTTGTAAAGGTAAAACATTTATGTTTTTGTTGGCTTCTACTAACAGCATCAAAAAATAATTTTTGATTAATATTGGTTCTAAAGTGGTTTTTGGGAACGATGCCATACGGCAGGAAAATGATATCAAATTGAAAAGATTCAACGTATAGGCTTATGATTTTTTTTTATTGTACGTTTGTTATTTATCTACAAATTAAGTTAGGAATTTTACGATTATCTTTAAAAAAAAATTAATCATAAGCATAGCCTTCTGATGAAAAAGTTCTCAATTTTTGCAGAACTTCCTTGAACGGCAACTAAAAGCACACTAACTGTTGGCCACCAATTTTTGTTTGCCTCAAATGCTTGAACAGATACTTCAGGAAATTGAAAGAAAAGCGAAAACCAAAAAATATGCTCACAGAGAGAAAACTTGCGTTAGAGTATTAGGGATGCCATATGGCATCAAAATACCGAAAGGGTTAATGAAGTGGACAAATTGCAGGGATACTTGGTTAAAAGTATACTGAGGTAGAGCAGCTTCACTCCTAATTACTCACTCATGCTAGAAAGTGGAACGGAGGACGCACATCTACATATATACGCTGGGCTTGCATCTGAGATATATAGGACGTACACTATTTGAATATGGAATTAATCGGTAGGCACCTCAACTTACCCTAAAGCTAATCCAAAAGATCTGTTTTGGGCCGAAAATTTGACTAAACTAGGTGACGTTTTAATCTTAGTTGGAAAAACAAAAATATAACAAACGGAGTGGATCAATAAAAGAATACAATTATTGAAAAAGCTGAGTTACCACCAGAAACGTATTCAAAGAGTAAGAGAAAAAATTTTGACTTCGCGAAGGGGAATCTGTACTTCATCGACACCAATGACCAAAATTAATTTATTAAAATTGTTTAATAATGTTGAATTTTTATTATGAAATAAAGAACCTTCTACTATACTACTACTACTAAAACCCAACCTGGAGGGCCAGGTCCTTAGTTTTAAGCCCTGTACAAGGGGTCAGCTGAGCCGATGCCTGTAATCCATCTAGAGGATGCCAGCGCTACACTTGGCCCATCAAGGGCTCCTCAGCCACAATTTTTTTTAAAAACCATGCCTCAGCCTTAAAAGTTATTTCTGACCTGAGCTCCAAATATGTCGAAATAGCTCAGAATAGCTTTTTTATTTAGCTTAAGTAAGATTTCCGTTGGTCTGGGTGTGACCGTCACGAATTATTCCACTAAGAGAATTCCTCCGCTGCATGTCCTCCTTCTGATGATCTCTTGTTGGACATCGAAGCCGCAAGTTTGCAGCATGGTATTTTTGTTAACAGATTGTAACATTCTAATCTTTTATATAGAAAATCATAAAAGTAAATATTGAAAGGCGTACACCATCAAATTTATCACTACTTCATTTACATAAATATGTACATATATGTACATATGTATATATTTCGTAATTTTCTTCGCATGTACTGCTTGCTGCGTGGTATAGGCCCTAAGCATATTAATCAGAATTTTATTGACTACTTGCAATCTTGCTCCCCACACCAAAGAAATATGAAATGTTGGAGTTTTTACTATAAATTTCTTTATATTTTTTTTTCCAGCTTAGTTTGCTTGCGTTTAAAACCTATTTTGCTGGAAAAGGCATTTCATGAATTGGACTCAAATTTTCGGTAAGTTTTATACTGCTTTTAATTTGATTCGTTCAGTTTATGGTCATTCTTAATCGCATTGTTTAATGTAAATTAACCTGTAAACTCGAAAAATTGAACCTTTATTCTCTACCATAGTAACCAGTGGAGCCATACCACTGATTTACATTTGATTTACATTACCGTTCATTAGTTTAGTAGCAACAAGAAGTTCTATGAATAAATAGAACGTATGTATTATTCAAAAGATGGAGTACATTTTTTTCTGTTTTATTGGAGTATACTGCGTAGATACATAAAATTATGAAACATAAATCAACATAATAAATTATGTGTAAAAAAAACATTAACTTCCTCGAAGTATCCACCACCAGGTTTTATAGCAGCTTTGACAGATTTTGGCATCCTCTCTATCAATTCTTATATTATTGCTGTTTGAATGATATTCTAGGTGTCGTTCAATTACTCTCAAAAGGTTCCTGTTGAAGGAGAAGACATTTCTCGAACCTTTCTGTCCAATTGATCTCATAAAAGTTTAATTCGAGTGCGTATCGAACTGCTGGTGTGGCAGGATGTGCAAAGAACTGTGTGACAAATAGTTTTGTTTTTTCTCCTTACTTTTCAGCGGCTTTGCCCGCAAATGATTTTTTTCTTGAAATAGTGACTCTTTATGGTAGAGAATAAAATCAGATTAAAATGCTGCTCAATTACGCAATGTAAAGTGCACGAGCACAACTGACATGCCAATAATGAATGTAAATAACGAATCCGTCCAACCGAACGAGTGGACAATTGTGATTGGAAATTTAGAGCGCACTACAATCAATTATCAATCGAATGCCGGGAAAAAAAGTTAAAACAACTGGAGGACCCATCCAAATATGAAACTTTTCCAACAATATGTATGGTCCCTTTCTATACATCGAATCAACGCTTCAGAAACCTCTGGCAACATAATTTCAAACGAGGTCAGCTAATATTTCGCCCGCCTATATTTATTTTCGGTGCCAACTCCGAGGTTGTAGTAGGCCTGCAACTGAATACAACATCTCAGATTTAAGACATAAATATATATGTAAATATAGGCTATAGAAGAGCAAAGGTCTATGTAAGTAATTCAAATGTTCATCGATTTATAATTGATAGACTACGCGGAACTGGAGTAGAAGCATACTTGAAAGGTCTTGCTGAACATTAAACTTAATATTTTTACGATGCAATTAGAACCAGGCGAATCGCTTAAAGAAATTACAAGTATTAGGTATATACTCTTTCAACGAACTTATTGGGCAAAAAAACACAGCAAACCAGTTATAAGATGCCTTAGTTGTCAATGATTTAACAAATAAAGATTTAGACACTCTGGAGAATGTTCAGCATATGTAAGTCGGTGCGTACTATACGGTGAACCTCACGACTCAGAAGTATGTATCGCTTTGTTTAAAAGTTTGCAGGAAGCTAACAAACAAGTTCCTACACCGAAATGTGTCAACTGAACAGGAGAAAACATTCTTATCTATTTCCATGTAAGTAAGTGAAACAAGCATAGCATAGGTTTATTTTAATCTTCTTCTTCTTCTATCTTCTATCTTCTATATATATAAAAATGAATGTTTGTCTGTATGTCCTTTATAGAATCGTAAACTATGCATTTGATCATGTGATGATCTTTAGCAAAGTTGTTGTGCATGAGCCCACGAAGCCCACTGTCATTCCAATGAATTTCATATATTGCCGTGACAGTTCATGCTGATTTGAATTGAAACGAAAACAGCGAACGAATGATGACGTTTCGAGTTGTGGGTGACATAAGAATTTATGTAAATTGTGAAATTCATGTCCGGCTCACATGGAACAGACAATATTGTCGTTTTTCGAATAGTTTTGTGCATTTCATTGTGAGTTAAATAAATAATTCAATCGAATTGAATTTTCTTAGTTTCCGTGAGCTGATTTTATTCATTCTCTACAGTGAACTCACGAAGATCATCGAATGTGTATGTGAAGGATCTGACTGCTGATTGACGTTCCGAACGCATTTGCTATGCAGTTTTTTTTCGGATATCATCGTGATCATTCATTCATTCAAATTTATTTTAGTTGGTGGCGTTGCAACGCGCGCAGGGTACAGCTAGTAAATTATAAAAAAAAGGGGATTAGAAAAGAGAGAGTTATTTAGTTAGCAAGGTAAAGAAAAGTTTTCGAAGTTAAAACATATTAAACTTCAAAATCTCCTAGCAGAGATTAGATTTCCTTTAGGAGAGATCAAATTGAAGAGTTATGAGTGGATAGAAAAAGCAAGGGAAAGTAGAGTACATTACTTAGTTGGATCATTTATGACCCCTAGGAGCAGTGATAGTGACTTAGAAGAAATGGAAATTGAAAGGAAGCAGACAGTTGAGGTTAATAATGTCAGACATACATACATATGTGCCAATCAGTGTTCTGACATCCTATATCCCTACTTTTATTAATAGCGGCGATAAGATTTTTGAATTCATTAATGTAATGATGCTATGGAATTAGCACTGCCCTCTTTAAAAGCAGTACTTTTTCAATTTAAAAAAACAAGAATTCGTGGTGATGCCACTACAATTGAAATGAATAAATATATCCAATATTAGAAAGCGTTGAAGGAGTAATTGTACGGTGCCAACTACATAGAGAGCTGATTAGCATTAGGCAAAATAGAAATACAGCTTTGGCCAAATGTTTTAGGCACCCTTTAAAATTGTAAATATTTAAAAAAAACAAAAGGTTAAATGAAATAAAATTAACCAGATATGACAAATAAATAGTTTTATTAAAGACTAGCTGGTTGTACCCGCTTTGCTGGGTTTTTTTTTTGTTTTTTAACAAAGGTGGGAATCTGCAAAAAATCTGTTAAAATAATCGGTTCCGGATTTCTACCGACTAAAACCACCTCCCCTTCTCTCCCCTGTTCCATGCACTACCGCCATTAAGCATTTCTTCTCAGGGGAGGATTTAGCTTTCCTTGCCTATCATTTTGTATTGGCTGGGTGCTCACATTCGTGTAGCGTCTTCTTCACTCTGGCCGCTTGGTTGGGTCTCGTAATAGAGGCGTACATATGGGTGTATGTAGTACGCATGTTGAGAACTAAAATATTGGTCAGAAAAGGACATAATGTTGGAACAACAACCTATTATTTCACTTACTCAAAACAAAATATGTACTTCTTATAATTGGAAAAATTCCTATTATGCCAAAATTCATTTCAGAAGTGCAATCATACTCTATAGATTCGAAATTCATAGGTAAAACAAAACAGCAAACAAAAACAGATCCGTTAAGTATATGTAAGTAAACATAAACAACCCCTCATCCACAGGTGTACTATTGACAGCGAAACAGAACTAAGTTAGCTCCCAACCGTTTTTTTTTTTTTTTTTGTAAAGAAATTGCTTACTTATGTTCCTTTGAAACAATTACATACATATATGTACATATACTTAAGACAATGCATAAATACATAAGAAACCTACAGTAGTGAAAAGAAAGAAAGAAGAAAAAGGTTTGTTTGATGAACATGAATAAGCGCGCACTCCACTGGTGAGCCATTGATTACAATGACCTACGCATATCTGTGATATCTTTGTATCTCAAATTATTACATTTTTGCTTATTACTTCCGTTATAAGAATCACAGAATAATGATTTATATCTCAATCTCTTCAGCAGGAAATGTACTAGTCATATTCAAATCGGTTCAGCCATTCTGTAGTCATTAGTGTGTAAAGCATAGGAAAATGGTTTTTGACAGTTAAAAAAACATATAAAAGGGGTTTAAAAGCCCAATAACGGATTCAGTATACTAAAATTACTCCTAAAGCATAACCCATCACACGACAAATCGATTGGTATATACAGGGTGTCCCAGTTAACCTTCCTATACCCGCGTGAAAAAAAATAACACGTATGTATACCCGCGCACAGATTTAAGACATAAATATATATGTAAATATAGGCTATAGAAGAGCAAAGGTCTATGTAAGTAATTCAAATGTTCATCGATTTATAATTGATAGACTACGCGGAACTGGAGTAGAAGCATACTTGAAAGGTCTTGCTGAACATTAAACTTAATATTTTTACGATGCAATTAGAACCAGGCGAATCGCTTAAAGAAATTACAAGTATTAGGTATATACTCTTTCAACGAACTTATTGGGCAAAAAAACACAGCAAACCAGTTATAAGATGCCTTAGTTGTCAATGATTTAACAAATAAAGATTTAGACACTCTGGAGAATGTTCAGCATATGTAAGTCGGTGCGTACTATACGGTGAACCTCACGACTCAGAAGTATGTATCGCTTTGTTTAAAAGTTTGCAGGAAGCTAACAAACAAGTTCCTACACCGAAATGTGTCAACTGAACAGGAGAAAACATTCTTATCTATTTCCATGTAAGTAAGTGAAACAAGCATAGCATAGGTTTATTTTAATCTTCTTCTTCTTCTATCTTCTATCTTCTATATATATAAAAATGAATGTTTGTCTGTATGTCCTTTATAGAATCGTAAACTATGCATTTGATCATGTGATGATCTTTAGCAAAGTTGTTGTGCATGAGCCCACGAAGCCCACTGTCATTCCAATGAATTTCATATATTGCCGTGACAGTTCATGCTGATTTGAATTGAAACGAAAACAGCGAACGAATGATGACGTTTCGAGTTGTGGGTGACATAAGAATTTATGTAAATTGTGAAATTCATGTCCGGCTCACATGGAACAGACAATATTGTCGTTTTTCGAATAGTTTTGTGCATTTCATTGTGAGTTAAATAAATAATTCAATCGAATTGAATTTTCTTAGTTTCCGTGAGCTGATTTTATTCATTCTCTACAGTGAACTCACGAAGATCATCGAATGTGTATGTGAAGGATCTGACTGCTGATTGACGTTCCGAACGCATTTGCTATGCAGTTTTTTTTCGGATATCATCGTGATCATTCATTCATTCAAATTTATTTTAGTTGGTGGCGTTGCAACGCGCGCAGGGTACAGCTAGTAAATTATAAAAAAAAGGGGATTAGAAAAGAGAGAGTTATTTAGTTAGCAAGGTAAAGAAAAGTTTTCGAAGTTAAAACATATTAAACTTCAAAATCTCCTAGCAGAGATTAGATTTCCTTTAGGAGAGATCAAATTGAAGAGTTATGAGTGGATAGAAAAAGCAAGGGAAAGTAGAGTACATTACTTAGTTGGATCATTTATGACCCCTAGGAGCAGTGATAGTGACTTAGAAGAAATGGAAATTGAAAGGAAGCAGACAGTTGAGGTTAATAATGTCAGACATACATACATATGTGCCAATCAGTGTTCTGACATCCTATATCCCTACTTTTATTAATAGCGGCGATAAGATTTTTGAATTCATTAATGTAATGATGCTATGGAATTAGCACTGCCCTCTTTAAAAGCAGTACTTTTTCAATTTAAAAAAACAAGAATTCGTGGTGATGCCACTACAATTGAAATGAATAAATATATCCAATATTAGAAAGCGTTGAAGGAGTAATTGTACGGTGCCAACTACATAGAGAGCTGATTAGCATTAGGCAAAATAGAAATACAGCTTTGGCCAAATGTTTTAGGCACCCTTTAAAATTGTAAATATTTAAAAAAAAACAAAAGGTTAAATGAAATAAAATTAACCAGATATGACAAATAAATAGTTTTATTAAAGACTAGCTGGTTGTACCCGCTTTGCTGGGTTTTTTTTTTGTTTTTTAACAAAGGTGGGAATCTGCAAAAAATCTGTTAAAATAATCGGTTCCGGATTTCTACCGACTAAAACCACCTCCCCTTCTCTCCCCTGTTCCATGCACTACCGCCATTAAGCATTTCTTCTCAGGGGAGGATTTAGCTTTCCTTGCCTATCATTTTGTATTGGCTGAGTGCTCACATTCGTGTAGCGTCTTCTTCACTCTGGCCGCTTGGTTGGGTCTCGTAATAGAGGCGTACATATGCGTGTATGTAGTACGCATGTTGAGAACTAAAATATTGGTCAGAAAAGGACATAATGTTGGAACAACAACCTATTATTTCACTTACTCAAAACAAAATATGTACTTCTTATAATTGGAAAAATTCCTATTATGCCAAAATTCATTTCAGAAGTGCAATCATACTCTATAGATTCGAAATTCATAGGTAAAACAAAACAGCAAACAAAAACAGATCCGTTAAGTATATGTAAGTAAACATAAACAACCCCTCATCCACAGGTGTACTATTGACAGCGAAACAGAACTAAGTTAGCTCCCAACCGTTTTTTTTTTTTTTTTTGTAAAGAAATTGCTTACTTATGTTCCTTTGAAACAATTACATACATATATGTACATATACTTAAGACAATGCATAAATACATAAGAAACCTACAGTAGTGAAAAGAAAGAAAGAAGAAAAAGGTTTGTTTGATGAACATGAATAAGCGCGCACTCCACTGGTGAGCCATTGATTACAATGACCTACGCATATCTGTGATATCTTTGTATCTCAAATTATTACATTTTTGCTTATTACTTCCGTTATAAGAATCACAGAATAATGATTTATATCTCAATCTCTTCAGCAGGAAATGTACTAGTCATATTCAAATCGGTTCAGCCATTCTGTAGTCATTAGTGTGTAAAGCATAGGAAAATGGTTTTTGACAGTTAAAAAAACATATAAAAGGGGTTTAAAAGCCCAATAACGGATTCAGTATACTAAAATTACTCCTAAAGCATAACCCATCACACGACAAATCGATTGGTATATACAGGGTGTCCCAGTTAACCTTCCTATACCCACGTGAAAAAAAATAACACGTATGTATACCCGCGCACGGTCTCTGGGACCGAAATTCAAGAGCCCGTAGTTTCTCTTCTACTTCGAATATTTTTATGAAATTTGTTTAATTACTCTCAAAAGGTTCCTGTTGAAGGAGAAGACATTTCTCGAACCTTTCTGTCCAATTGATCTCATAAAAGTTTAATTCGAGTGCGTATCGAACTGCTGGTGTGGCAGGATGTGCAAAGAACTGTGTGACAAATAGTTTTGTTTTTTCTCCTTACTTTTCAGCGGCTTTGCCCGCAAATGATTTTTTTCTTGAAATAGTGACTCTTTATGGTAGAGAATAAAATCAGATTAAAATGCTGCTCAATTACGCAATGTAAAGTGCACGAGCACAACTGACATGCCAATAATGAATGTAAATAACGAATCCGTCCAACCGAACGAGTGGACAATTGTGATTGGAAATTTAGAGCGCACTACAATCAATTATCAATCGAATGCCGGGAAAAAAAGTTAAAACAACTGGAGGACCCATCCAAATATGAAACTTTTCCAACAATATGTATGGTCCCTTTCTATACATCGAATCAACGCTTCAGAAACCTCTGGCAACATAATTTCAAACGAGGTCAGCTAATATTTCGCCCGCCTATATTTATTTTCGGTGCCAACTCCGAGGTTGTAGTAGGCCTGCAACTGAATACAACATCTCAGATTTAAGACATAAATATATATGTAAATATAGGCTATAGAAGAGCAAAGGTCTATGTAAGTAATTCAAATGTTCATCGATTTATAATTGATAGACTACGCGGAACTGGAGTAGAAGCATACTTGAAAGGTCTTGCTGAACATTAAACTTAATATTTTTACGATGCAATTAGAACCAGGCGAATCGCTTAAAGAAATTACAAGTATTAGGTATATACTCTTTCAACGAACTTATTGGGCAAAAAAACACAGCAAACCAGTTATAAGATGCCTTAGTTGTCAATGATTTAACAAATAAAGATTTAGACACTCTGGAGAATGTTCAGCATATGTAAGTCGGTGCGTACTATACGGTGAACCTCACGACTCAGAAGTATGTATCGCTTTGTTTAAAAGTTTGCAGGAAGCTAACAAACAAGTTCCTACACCGAAATGTGTCAACTGAACAGGAGAAAACATTCTTATCTATTTCCATGTAAGTAAGTGAAACAAGCATAGCATAGGTTTATTTTAATCTTCTTCTTCTTCTATCTTCTATCTTCTATATATATAAAAATGAATGTTTGTCTGTATGTCCTTTATAGAATCGTAAACTATGCATTTGATCATGTGATGATCTTTAGCAAAGTTGTTGTGCATGAGCCCACGAAGCCCACTGTCATTCCAATGAATTTCATATATTGCCGTGACAGTTCATGCTGATTTGAATTGAAACGAAAACAGCGAACGAATGATGACGTTTCGAGTTGTGGGTGACATAAGAATTTATGTAAATTGTGAAATTCATGTCCGGCTCACATGGAACAGACAATATTGTCGTTGTTCGAATAGTTTTGTGCATTTCATTGTGAGTTAAATAAATAATTCAATCGAATTGAATTTTCTTAGTTTCCGTGAGCTGATTTTATTCATTCTCTACAGTGAACTCACGAAGATCATCGAATGTGTATGTGAAGGATCTGACTGCTGATTGACGTTCCGAACGCATTTGCTATGCAGTTTTTTTTCGGATATCATCGTGATCATTCATTCATTCAAATTTATTTTAGTTGGTGGCGTTGCAACGCGCGCAGGGTACAGCTAGTAAATAATAAAAAAAAGGGGATTAGAAAAGAGAGAGTTATTTAGTTAGCAAGGTAAAGAGAAGTTTTCGAAGTTAAAACATATTAAACTTCAAAATCTCCTAGCAGAGATTAGATTTCCTTTAGGAGAGATCAAATTGAAGAGTTATGAGTGGATAGAAAAAGCAAGGGAAAGTAGAGTACATTACTTAGTTGGATCATTTATGACCCCTAGGAGCAGTGATAGTGACTTAGAAGAAATGGAAATTGAAAGGAAGCAGACAGTTGAGGTTAATAATGTCAGACATACATACATATGTGCCAATCAGTGTTCTGACATCCTATATCCCTACTTTTATTAATAGCGGCGATAAGATTTTTGAATTCATTAATGTAATGATGCTATGGAATTAGCACTGCCCTCTTTAAAAGCAGTACTTTTTCAATTTAAAAAAACAAGAATTCGTGGTGATGCCACTACAATTGAAATGAATAAATATATCCAATATTAGAAAGCGTTGAAGGAGTAATTGTACGGTGCCAACTACATAGAGAGCTGATTAGCATTAGGCAAAATAGAAATACAGCTTTGGCCAAATGTTTTAGGCACCCTTTAAAATTGTAAATATTTAAAAAAACAAAAGGTTAAATGAAATAAAAGGAACCAGATATGACAAATAAATAGTTTTATTAAAGACTAGCTGGTTGTACCCGCTTTGCTGGGTTTTTTTTTTGTTTTTTAACAAAGGTGGGAATCTGCAAAAAATCTGTTAAAATAATCGGTTCCGGATTTCTACCGACTAAAACCACCTCCCCTTCTCTCCCCTGTTCCATGCACTACCGCCATTAAGCATTTCTTCTCAGGGGAGGATTTAGCTTTCCTTGCCTATCATTTTGTATTGGCTGAGTGCTCACATTCGTGTAGCGTCTTCTTCACTCTGGCCGCTTGGTTGGGTCTCGTAATAGAGGCGTACATATGCGTGTATGTAGTACGCATGTTGAGAACTAAAATATTGGTCAGAAAAGGACATAATGTTGGAACAACAACCTATTATTTCACTTACTCAAAACAAAATATGTACTTCTTATAATTGGAAAAATTCCTATTATGCCAAAATTCATTTCAGAAGTGCAATCATACTCTATAGATTCGAAATTCATAGGTAAAACAAAACAGCAAACAAAAACAGATCCGTTAAGTATATGTAAGTAAACATAAACAACCCCTCATCCACAGGTGTACTATTGACAGCGAAACAGAACTAAGTTAGCTCCCAACCGTTTTTTTTTTTTTTTTGTAAAGAAATTGCTTACTTATGTTCCTTTGAAACAATTACATACATATATGTACATATACTTAAGACAATGCATAAATACATAAGAAACCTACAGTAGTGAAAAGAAAGAAAGAAGAAAAAGGTTTGTTTGATGAACATGAATAAGCGCGCACTCCACTGGTGAGCCATTGATTACAATGACCTACGCATATCTGTGATATCTTTGGATATCATTTCCTTCAGCAGGAAATGTACTAGTCATATTCAAATCGGTTCAGCCATTCTGTAGTCATTAGTGTGTAAAGCATAGGAAAATGGTTTTTGACAGTTAAAAAAACATATAAAAGGGGTTTAAAAGCCCAATAACGGATTCAGTATACTAAAATTACTCCTAAAGCATAACCCATCACACGACAAATCGATTGGTATATACAGGGTGTCCCAGTTAACCTTCCTATACCCGCGTGAAAAAAAATAACACGTATGTATACCCGCGCACGGTCTCTGGGACCGAAATTCAAGAGCCCGTAGTTTCTCTTCTACTTCGAATATTTTTATGAAATTTGTTTTAATCAGTAGAGTGATATATTGTTAACGAAATAAAACAAGTTTATATTAGTTATAGTATTTAACAAATAAGGTACACTGCGCTAAATTGCACCGTTACTAAAATTTTTCCAAAAAGCGTAATTTGTCGGTCTCACAGACCAATGCGCGGGTATAGGAAGGTTAAGAGGTATTATCCTTTAACTGGAGATTTCTGAAGTTCTGGCGAACAAAAAATCGTATGGCGGGGGTGGTCTATTTTCACCCCTGTTCGAGTTATAGCCTGTCAAAGTGGGACACCTCCGATTCGGAAGTATAATCACTTTAAATGATATAACTTCTAAATTATTATAGTTACAAAAATAATTTTGTACATTTTGAAAAGACAATTAAGTGGCACATTAAACTGTGAAAACTTTATGGCTCCTTAAAGTCAAAATTATGAAAATTTGTTGTTCAAATTTTTTTCTCAAAATGCATTTTTCTCAAAACTTTTACTAAGCAAACAACTTTTTTTTTTATAAAACTTTTATCTTTGACTAATTTTCTAAAAATTATGCAAAATAACTTTTTCACGTACGAGTAACGGAAGTTGTAGTAAAAGCCATTTTTCTCTTAGCTCATAGGTTAGGTTAGGTTAGGTAAGGAAAGTTAAAGTACATTTTCCGACACATGAAGTCTATCAGGAGTCCATCCGACCATCACACATATGCATTTCACCCACACTGCTGGCAGCCATGCATACCCAAGTCATTATACTGCCTCCACCGTGCTTAACAGTCGGTACCACAAATTCTGGGTTGTACTATTCTCCAAAGCTTCGTCTCATAAAAGTCACACCAGGGATAGCATATGTATATCCAATTTTTTTTTTAAAAAGATGTATTTTCAAAAGATGAACTCATTTCTTGTTTTTTTCCAAGAACCACGGCTTCTTCCTTGCTTTGCATCCTTTACATCCAACTTTCCCAAGTCTTCATCTAATGGTTCTTGAAGAAATTTTTTTTCCCAATCCTTCGACCACTCAGAATCAAGCTCAGATGAGGTTTCCTTTCGATTTTTGAGTGAAGATCCTATTAAAAATCGGTCCTCCCGAAGATTACCACTCTTTTCTCTATCATATTTTTCACGATTTAAGTGCAAAGCAGTCTGGCTATACTGTCTATTTGCATTTTGCACTGCACAACATAAACACTTCACTTCTATTGCTATTTGAGATTCATTTTGGCCTTCTTCAAATAAAAGCTGTATTTTTACACGTTCTGCCAGACTAAGTTCACTTCTTTTTGGCATTTCAAAGGAAAAATTAACAAATTTCACTATTATCATTGTATATGAAACTAATAGTACTATCACTTGAGGAAATCGATGGTGGCGCCCCTAGCGGCCCAAGTAAAGGACACGTTGCTGAGAACCACAAAAATCTTACGATCTTCTGCCTCAACAATTTGCACATGCACTCATTCAATTTTGTATACCCCGCTCAAACATCATACTGTGTTGAGTGAATATACAAATCTACTTTGCAATGTGAATAACTCCTCGGCCTACCCCCATTCAGGAAGCACATTCCTTTTTGCTTACATAATATTTCCTCTTTACCAATGATCGTGAAGTCTGTGCGGAGTGTGTGTGTGTTTTTTTTTTCATTGCGAATAACTCATCGATCTGAGTTATTGGCAGTGCAAATGCACATTGGGGATGAGTGAAGAAAAAGATTGTGTGTGTTTTTTTTAAGTTGAAGTTTTTTCATTGAGGACAAAATGCACACACATATGTATAGCACATTCATTTTTGCTTGTTTTTACTACAAACATAATGTTTCTCTTCAGTCTTCACTTATGGCTGTGGAGTTTGTGTAAATAATTTCCTGGTAAACATTTTTGTTTCATTTCATTTGCACGCAATTGTATTTCGATTTATTAGAAAATTATTGTAGATTTTCAAAATGCCTAAATGTTCATTGTATAAAGATTGTAACAATTGTTCAAGATTCAGAAGCACCCTATCTTCCAGGATTCTAGGAGCACCCTGTCTCCCAACCTACATTTGACATCTGGGGCCCAATTCCGCAAGGGTGAGTTTTGCTGTGTACACGAAAAAATGTGTACACTGGCTTGTTCCGATTCCGCAAGGGTGCAAGTGGGTTTTTTTGACAGTTGTCGTGTACACAAGTGGAGGAATTTATTCACTCTATTTTCGGTCGTGAATGAAGCGTGTGTGAAAAAAAAATGGGAGAACCAAAAAAAATGAAAAAAGCCAGTGATGAGCAAAAGGAGTATTTGCTGACATATATGGAGGAAAATATAGAGTTTGCCCACGATAGGTTTGTTTATTTAACCAATACTATATTTTCTTTTATGTATTTATTTGATTTTGTTTTTTTAATGCAGATTTGAATCATTCGATGGTGCACATGTGAAAGCCGCTAAATGGGAAATGCTGAAAACCAATTTAAACGCTATAGGAGGTGCTTGGAAAGACGTTAACCAATGGCGCAAGTATTGGCGAGACCAAAAGTAAGTTAATCAAACTGTTTAGTTTATGTGATAAAATATTTTCTTTACTTTACATTTAGACTTCATGCTAAAGAGAAAGAAGCTCTAATAAAGGCTTCCTTTCAAAGAAGCGGTGTGAATGGAACAAGCAAAATTAAACAGCTAAGTCCGTTCGAAGAGCGTATAGTTGGGCTATTAGCTCCCGCCGCAATAAGCGGCGCAGATGTTCCGGAGCTATTTAGCTTACCACAAGGACAAGCTGATATGGTAAGAAAGTTTAAAATGGATTTTGCATTTTCGAATGGCTTATTTGTTGAATTTTTTTTTTACAAATTTAGAGAACAAAAGCTACTCCCAGTCAGACGTCGCAACTTGAAAGAGCTCCTGATGATGAAGTTATTTCATCAGGGATTGGGGAAGTTGCCCCAGAGATGGATTTAGCTTCGATTGCTGACGAAATGCCAGTAGTAGCGGTAGCAGGACCATCTTCTGCAGCTATTAGACCAACACCTCGTAAGAGAAAAAGGGCGCCATCGGGGAAGAATCGAGATGTATCCTCCTTCGAAGAAAAAATTTTGAAAATTGAGGAGGAGAAACTAGAGTACATAAAAAAAACGTATTACTGGAAAAAGGAGTACGAAACAAAACTCCTTGAGTTACGTGAAAGAGAGATATCTCTACAAGAAAGAGAATTTGAATTAAAAAAGAAAAATTTGTAACAAATTTATTTTTTTATTCTAAATAATATATGTACATACATATGTTCAATAAAAAAAAAAAAAAATTAAGAAAAGTTCGTTTCAATAATATTCTGCCTTATTATCTGTCCTTGTCTTAACATATTAGCGTCGTCCGAATGAGAAAGTTGACCATCGTTGCTTGGTGTTTCCAGTTCTTCACTTGTTATTATGTCGATAGGTACATTTGCTTTTGTGAGAATGTTATGAAGAACAACACACGCATTTATAATTTTTCCCGCCATAACAGGATCGAAACTGAGTATTCTGTGCGAAGAAAGACAACGAAATCTGCTTTTTAAAATTCCAATACAGCGTTCTATCATACATCTCGTGGTTTTATGAGCAATATTGTACTTTTCCATTGCTCTATTAGATGTCGTTTTACATGGTGTCATTAACCATGGCTGCTGTGGAAATCCACTATCTCCAAGCAGCCAAAAATTCCTTTTCCCTTCTGCATACTGTGTCTTGAAAAATTCTTGTATAAGTGAACGGCGCCAAATGTAAGCATCGTGTGAGGTCCCTGGAAACTTTGCATTCGCATAACGAATCAAGTATTTTGAGTCACAAACTAAAAGCACATTTATGGAATGACCTCCTTTCCGACAATAATAAGCGTATTCAAGGTCATACTTTGGTGGCGTTATCTTAATGTGAGTTCCATCTATAAGTCCAATAATCCCGGGGAAAGATGCCACATTGTAAAACTCTGCTTCAGTTGTGGCTTGCTCTTGCTCGTCTGGAAATTTCACATATTCATGGGATATTTCATTAAGGATTTCTGCTACTTCATGGATACAGCGATGAACTGATGTCTGAGACATACAAGCCATAAAATCTTGTCCAACTGCACGCTGATAATTTCCTGTGGCAAAATATCGCAAAGCACAAAGGAAACGAGTAGTAATACTAAGTGCAGATTGCCGCTCGTTTTTATAAAAAAGATGTTGAATTTTTCCAAGAAATTCCAAACAAAGATGCTTTGGGAAACGATACAAGTCGATGAATTGCTGTTCTGTTGTTTCCTCAAATGGATCACGAGAGCTTCTGATATTTCTTCTGATAATTACTAATTTCCTCCTGTGGAAATATAAATTATAACACAAAACAAATTCATTAAAATTACTTTAATATACCGATTTTGTCGTCTAACGTGTCTCCTTACAATGACATTATAGGCAGAGCTCATTTTTACTTTTAATAAACTGTTTTTACAATAAACTACGAACAAAAATTATTCGTTTGCAATCTTCACATTGTAATGAAAAGGAAAACCCAAACGTCAACCTGAATTCAGCTCACTCGGCTGATAAAAATTATTCATTCAGCACATTCAAACTCACAGCATGTTGCGGAATCACATGAATTGGAATTTGTGTACACGGGCAGTGAATGTGAGTTTTATTAAGTGTGTACACGGGTAAAAAACTCACCCTTGCGGAATTGGGCCCCTGCTGTCAATTTCTAATGTCATATTTTAATGGATTCTATTTTTTACTTTTTTGGCGCACACACGTGCCCTTTTGCTTTAGTTTTTCATTCTAACCTTTTATATGTACAATTAAAAATCAAAATACCCCTTAAAATAAAAATAAAGATTACGTGAAATTTATAACGTAAAATAAAAACAAATCACTTAACATTTTGGTGCCTCCTGTGAGGAATCTAAGTATATACATATATATGGCAGAATTAAATCTCCGACTGGCGGCGGCAAACGCCATCAAACGGATCCACGAACGTGTGCGTGGTGCAAATTTTTAAGTGTGTGATTGCTCACAGCTTGAGCAGGAATTAACCTCAGTTGCAGCGCATTACGACCGCTTCGTACGAAACCATGAGTCATTGGTCGGCCAGGCGGGAGAGCTTGAAGCACACGATCAGCTCTGGGCGCAGGTGGAAATTACATACAATGAGACGTGTATTATTCTTATCAGGAAATTACGGCTATCGGAATCTCAGGCAAAGCAACATATTGTGCCTAGTACCTCATCAGCACACGACTTCGATCTCAAGTTAGACCCACTCATTATTCCGTCGTTCGATGGCTCCCTGCACAATTGGCTAGGATTTAAAGATGCCTTTGAGACTTTAGTGCATCAACAAAAGTATCCAGAAGTATATAAGCTGAACAAACTTCGGCAAGCAGTGAGCGCAAAAAAGGTACCGCTCATTGGGGGATTGTATTCTGGCGGATACGAAGAAGTGTGGAGCGCACTGAAAGAGCGTTTTGACAATCCAAAACTGTTGGCCGAAATTCACGTCGCTCGTTTTCTAAACATAAAATCTGCATCAGACGAATCGTCAAAATCTCTACTTGCCATTGTGGACACAGTTCATGAATCGTTAAGGGCTCTACGCGTCATGGAGTTACCTGTGGATAGCTGGGATGTTGTTCGTCTAATGAGATCCCACGCTTGGCGGATCTTCTCAAGTTCTTGGAAAAACGAGCACACAGCCTCGCTACTGAATTAGTAAGGGTCTCAACTCGTTCTGAATCGCAGTCATCACGTCAACAACATCGTCCCACACCTTCTGTAAAATCACATTTGGTTACAGCAGATGACGGGAAATGTGTACATTGTCAAGGATCTCACCGAGTTTCTCGATGCCAACTGCTAATTGCTATGAAACCGGAACAACGTTTCGACGCACTAAAGAACTTTCGCCTATGCTTTAATTGCCGGAAACAGGGGCATACGTCCAAGCAGTGTCCCTCCGGCGGCTGTAAGCAGTGTGGTCGCAAACACCACACGTTGTTTTGTCGCGAGCCACAGGTGCAACTTACACTTGCACCAACATCAGCAATAGAATCAATAGAAGAAAAACATATCGCTCAGGCCACTGGTCCAGCAGTGGGAGCGCAACCATCTTTGTGACTATCACGTCCTGTAATCACCTGCCTCACTCGTGGTAACTGCATTGTCCTGCTTGCAACAGCGCGGGCATATGCATATGGGGATTCATCTGAACAGCGCTTAGCTCGTATTCTCTGCGATCCTGGATCGCAGGTAAGTTTTGTGTCAGATAAATTTGCTCATCTTTTGAATCTCCGCAGGAACAAGTATGAAGTCACAGTAGAGGGAATCGGTGCTTCCGCACACACCTATACCAGAGGCAGTGTCGTGCTCAAACTCAAGTCAATTTATTCTGGTTTTGCATTGATGGTCAATGCATTGGTCATTCCGTCGATAACCTCAACACTTCCAACGGTGCACATTGACGTGAATCAGTGGCAACATTTGGTGGGCCTCCAACTGGCTGATCCTCATTTTGGAACACCTGGTGGTATCGACATACTTCTTGGCTCGGATGTGTGGGGTCATATTATCAAAGATGGCATAATTAGTGGCAATTTAGACGAACCACATGCTCAGAGAACGGAGTTCGGATGGATTATCTTCGGACCTGCTTCGACAACCCATACGGCAGCGCTTCAACCACACACTGTACATGCTCAGGTGTGTGAGGATGACATTCGATTGGAGGATCTTGTGCAGAGCATTTGGAAACTTGAAGAGGTGCCTGATGACCACGTTGTCGACAATGAGTGTGAACGTATATTTTCCGCCACGCACTCTAGGACTATGGATGGGCGTTACATGGTGCACATCCCGTTTCGTTTTGACGCACCACAGCTTGGCGAATCATATCAACTGGCCTTACGGCAAT
This sequence comes from Blera fallax, assembly GCA_946965025.1. Lineage (NCBI taxonomy): Eukaryota > Metazoa > Arthropoda > Insecta > Diptera > Syrphidae > Blera > Blera fallax. The sequence goes on from OX337245.1 coordinate 35,087,908, forward strand.
TTTGCAGTTTAGAACGACGCTTGTCTGCCAATAAGGAACTATGGGAGAAATATGTAGCATTTCTTCGCGAATACGCTGCGCTTGGGCACATGGAGAGTGTTGATCAACCTGGTGATCATACAAACTGCTATTATATTCCCCATCATGCGGTTACTGACAAGTTCCGAGTCGTATTCAACGCTTCAGCAAAGACTAGTACTGGTGTTTCACTAAACGACATACAGTTAGTTGGCCCTACCATTCAGGATTCATTGTTCAACATAATTCTTCGCTTTCGTCGCTTCCGCATTGGTCTCACCGCTGATGTGGAGAAAATGTTCCGGCAGGTATTGGTCACTGCGGAACATCGAGATTACCAACGGATTATTTGGAGAGAATCACCATTATCCCCTATCGGCATATATAGATTGACAACGGTAACCTACGGCATGGCTTGTAGCCCATATAATGCGGTCCGTGCACTACACCAATGTGCGAATGACAACTATGGCGAGGTCGTCAACGACGAGCAGGCGTTGACTGCGCGGGACACCATACTCACGTCGTTTTACGTGGATGACTTCCTTACGAGCTGCAACTCAGTTCGCGAGGCCGTGGTCTTAGCTACCAACGTTGATAAGATTCTCGCAGCTGGGCATTTCAAACTGCGCAAATGGAACTCAAACAGTCAGCAAGTGATAGACCATGTAACCGGTGAGACTACATCTACTGAGGAACTTGTTATCAGTTCGACGTCGGCATCTGTTCTTGGTTTGCGATGGGATCCAGTTACCGATGAGTTCTTTTTCAATGTGGCACTAGAGCCACATCCTAAAGCTCCAACGAAGCGGCGCGTGCTGAGTGAAGTGGCAAGACTTTTCGATCCAACTGGTTTGCTGGCACCTGTGGTCGTTATTGCGAAAACCTTTATTCAAACGCTTTGGTCGAAGGGTGTTACTTTGGACGCCCCACTTGCAAGTGAACTCTGTGATGCTTGGTTTAAATTTCGAAATGGACTCGATGCTTTAAATCGTTTTCGGATCCCACGATGGCTGGGAATGGTGGATGAGAAACCAACGGCTCTTTATGGCTTTTGCGATGCTAGTACGCGTGCTTACGCTGCAGTTATTTATACGAAGACGATTGGTTTCGACAAGCAGGCCCGAGTATCGTTACTAACTGCTCGTACCAAGGTGGCTCCGATCAATGGTTCTACGATCCCACGCCTTGAACTCTGTGCCGCACACCTGTTGGCTTCAACGCTCCGAAATGTACGCACGGCATTGGGACTTACCGATACACCTTACTACCTGTGGTCAGACTCGAGCATCGTCCTTTGTTGGATCCACAAGCAGCCGTCTACACTCAAGCCCTATGTTGCTAATAGAGTCAGTCAAATACAGAAGTTGACGTCACCCGATCGTTGGCATCACGTTCGATCGGCTCAAAATCCTGCTGATTGTGCGAGTCGGGGTATCGGAGCGGAAGAGCTTTTGGAACATAAATTATGGCTACAGAGCCCGGACTGGTTAATGGATGACATCATCCCTTCGGAGCAGTCTACGTCATTAACACAAAATGAGTTGGATGTTATGAAGGGTGAAGAGAAAGTGACTTTAAGAGCTGTGGTTACTGCAATTGTGTTCGAGCTGCAGACACAACGACGAGATGGTGAAATTATTCCTTAGACGGAGCGGTTCAGTTCCCTCCTACAACTCTTGCGTACCATGGTATTCATTTTGCGGTGGACCCCGAAAAGAAGACATCTACGAACTCGTATTATCGGCGCCGACGAATTGGCAGCAGCATTAATATCACTCATCAAGATCGAGCAGTTCAAGACTTTCAATTCTGAGATCAACAGACTTCGCGAGGATTCCAGCCTTCCCAGCGGCAGCCGATTGTTACCACTCAACCCTTATCTGGATGAAAATGGTATCTTACGGGTGGGTGGTCGGCTCCAAAAGGCATCTATTCCTCATGACCATCGTTTCCCAATTATCTTGCCCAGGAATGGTGCTTTCGTTTGGTTGCTGATTAAATATACTCATGACAGCACTCTACATGGGGGTATGCAGCTGATGTTACAGACACTTCGCAGTCGCTACTGGATCTTGAACGCTAGGCAATCGATACGGACCTATGTACATAATTGTGTCATCTGCCGGCGCCATCGTAGTGCCACCATTAACCAGCAAATGGCACCACTACCAGAACACAGAGTTAACGCTGCCAGGCCTTTCATCGCATCAGGCGTGGATTACTGCGGTTCTTTTACACTGCGCATTGGAACAAAAAGGTCCCGATCTACAGTGAAAACTTACTTGGCTCTTTTTATTTGCATGGCAACAAAGGCTGTGCACATAGAGGTGGTTGATGATCTATCGTCGCAAGCCTTTTTGGATGCCTACACGCGTTTTATTAGCCGAGGTGGCCCCTGCCGAGACTTATACAGTGACAACGGCACAGCGTTTGTTGGAGCCAACCGGCTTCTTCAGGAGGATTTGGCCATTTGGCAAAGCGAGCAGACCCAACAGTCTTTGGCACATATGGGGACCACCTGGCATTTCATCACCCCCCGCGCTCCACATCAGGGAGGGTTGTGGGAGGCTGCAATCAAGTCCGCGAAACGGCATTTTGTTCGATTAGTCGGAGCACAGAGTTTATGGTATAACCAGCTGCAGACAATGGCGGTGCGCATCGAAGCGTGCCTCAATTCTCGTCCACTTACACTCCATAACGATCCAGAGGAGAAGTTCGCACTCACTCCAGGCGATTTCCTCATCGGAGGCCCATTGATCGCCGTTCCAGAACCAAATATCATGTCCCCACCAATCGCATCAAACATTGGCAGTGGCTACGCCAGATACATCAACACTTCTGGCAACGATGGAGCGACGAATACCTTGCCGCTTGATTTACAAGCTAAAACCTTGCGGGAAACAGTGCGTTAAGGCTCACTAACTTAAGTCTCTTTAAGAAAAGCAGTATAGGACACTCCTCCATCTTAAATGAATTTATTAGTGGCAACTCAGTAAAAATAGACGACATTACTCCTGTGTTCGACTTCGACACACCGTACGAGATCTCGTACCCAGGAAGGGAGTACTGGCGCGGGATAATAAAACAAAAAGAAATCGCAATTTATACGGATGGATCAAAGACATCCGAGGGAACGGGTGCTGGAATATACTCTGAGAATCCGGACCTGAAAGTGTCTCTGAGACTGCCTAATATATGCAGTGTCTTCCAATCAGAAGTTCTAGCTGTACTCAGGGCTGTAGAATTCCTAGAGATGAAATCAATATCCAATAAGGATATTGTCATTTATATCGGTAGTCAGGCTGCACTCAAAGCGCTAGAATCTAGCATCATAAAATCTGAGATAGTTAGGAACTGCCGCACAATGCTTAAGGTATTATGCACGCAGAACCGCGTAAAACTATGCTGGGTGCCAGGACATTGCGGTATAAAAGGGAATGAACTTGCTGATGAATTGGCAAGGAATGGAGGAGAATTGCCAGCAGGCGAAGCCGTGGACATCAAACCACCTTCGTGCGAAATTAAGGCTACCATTAAAGGCAAAGTATACAAAACAGCTAACCAAAGATGGTCAAACATAGCAGGTCACAGGGTATCCAAGGCCTTGTGGCCAGAATTTGACCGGAAAAGAACTAGGGAAATTCTGAATCCGAACAGAATTCAGCTAAGAACAGCAGTGGGAATCCTGTCCGGGCACTGTCTTCTAGGAAAGCACGCCAAGAGACTAGGCCTTACAGACACGGATGTATGCAGGTACTGTGACGACATATGTGTCGAAGAGGATATCACACATATATTATGTGAATGCCAGGGAATAGCTCGAAATCGTAGGAAATATCTGGGTAACTACTTTTTCAGCAACCTAGAAGAGGTAGGTCTTATCAACCAAAACAGGCAACTTAAATTCTGTAGGGAAATCAAGTGTTTCAGGGAAAGTGTTTAGGTTTCCATTTGCTTTTTAATGGAGGTTCCCCAGGGATCGCGATGGGCCCATACCGGTGCATAGTGTTTTATGACGTTTTCCTCATAACCCTATCTAACCTAACCTAACCTAACCTAGTTCTTACTAAAGAGCGAGGACTATGCCTACAGAGGACACCTCGAAAAAAAATGCGTTTAATATTCTATTCATTGGGTAACGTGGAAAAGAATATTTGAACTATTCAGCGCCCTTCGTTTGTCCGTGCAACAGAGGATAGGGTTTGATTCGAAAAATTTTCTGTATAATTTCATACAATTCAAACAAAAAGAAACAAATCTATTCGTAGCCACCATAAATTTCTGGCACTCCGTCCATCCACCACATAATCCCACCACCACCCCGCTGTGAAAATATGTTTTTTCATCCCTTAATCAGACCACAACTTGAACTAAAAACCTGACGCATAACGCATAATATGCATCCACCACTCCACTCCATAATCAGAATAACATACATCTTTCCACTGAACAAGAAAAAAAAATAATAACCTGCTTATACCTTTTTTTCATCAGTTTCTTTACTCATTTTCTTGGCAAAGTCATTCACTACGTTGCGTAACATGTGTGCAAAAATTCTGAATGGGAATGAAAGCCCAAGAAAGATCTTGTTTACTTTGTTTCCACTCATCACTCACTCATTCTGTAATTATAACTCTATTCTCAGAGAGTAATAATATTTTACTTCGCTCTCGGAGAATGAGAATACGCCACCTGAGCGGTCGGAGTAACTACTAACAAATATTACTAAATGATAGTACTATAAGTTTCATATACAATGCTATTATGAACAATAGAAAGCAAATTAGTCACGCGTCTGCCGATTTCGAGCAATAATCGCACACTGATCCTACACCGAAAAAAATGCCTAAACCCACTATTCATAACAGTGCATTGGTGACCTTTCTTAAAATATAAAAGCTGTTTACAACCTCTTATAGTGATTGCATAATTCATAAAATTCAAATTAATTACTTCCGAGAAAGGATTTGGTAGCAAAGAAAAAAAGAAAGGGGTGCCTAGTACATTTTTTAACCGATTTCTTTCAAGCCCCAATTGATTGAATATCCCACAGGTCTCTTAGAAGTTGGTTGAAAGCGGAACACTATTAGAACAGCAAGCGCATACTCATAGTAGTGCCAGATTCTTACTGACCAAAAATGATATAAATGTGTTAGATATTGCGACTAAGTAATTAATTATCAAGGAATTTTTATATCGCGAAATAAAAACGTTTGGCAGGGCTCTCATCACGTACGGCGACAATCGTCGAACGATATCGTTTTGACGATAGTTTTGCTTCATGTAAACTTGAAAAAGCACTATCGTCTGAACGTTATCGTTTTGACGATTCATGGCTTGCTTCATGTAACCCAAAAACTGTCAATTACTATCGTCTCGTCGATCGTTTTTGCAGCGTTTTAGCTATCGTTCTGCATTTTATTTTGGTGTTTTGTGTTTGTGAAAGACTTTTGACTGAAAATGTATTCAGCAAATAAATGTTTTATCACACTGTAATGTTTTTTTTTTATTGAGAAGGAGAATAAAAATTAAAAAAAATTGGAACTGTTATGCAGGCGAAGGAAACTTAGAGATCCGTTGGATTCTTTATCTCTTCTAACAAAGATGTAGGCACATTGTGAATAAAATACATAATTTATTTGTTATGATTAACGTAATGCATAATAATGTTTTGCCATGCCCGGGTGCGAAAATACGAAAAACACTACAGACGAAGTAAACACAAGAACAAAGAATGACAGCTAAAGCCATTTTCAAGTGGCAAATATGACTTTCAGTAGCTTTCAAACTGTGAAAAATGTGAACGATAGACGACACGATAGTGATGGAGTTACATGAAGTAGACTGCAGACGAAAGCGTTCATTGATATCGTTTGGACAACAATCGTCTTCAAAGTTACGTGATGAGAGCCCAGGTTACTTTCCATTGGAAGTTCCTACATGTTCCGCAATCTAAACGCGATTAATCTTGCCAAGTCGAAAGGTTTCATCCTTTGTAATCGGCGCAATAAATTTTCCTGCTAGTTCCTGCTAACTCCGCAGTTTAGGCGCGGTTACTCACTATCGCGCTAAGTCTAAAGGTTTGGTTGCTTGTAGACGGCGCGGCGCAGTAAATTTATGTCATCCCAAATTTGAAGGACTGTATTATTTACGTGACTTTCTAGTCGACTTTTATGCTTTCTCGCGTAGTTTTTGATTTTGTCTTCGATTGTTTTAATGCCGAGATCTCTGTGGATATCGCTGTTTCTGATATACCACCGAGCATTAACAATTCCTCTTAGCAGTTTATTTTCAAAAGTTTGTCAGATATCAATATTACTTATTTTGGTACAACCCCAGAGTTGTATACCATACGTCCAGACTGGCTTAAGCACTCGATCTTGAATTTTGATGACAGCATTCCTTTGAGGAGGCAATGCAACTTATTATAGTCTGTAATTCCATTCCAACAACGTTTATCGGTGGCGGAGAACGTGATTTTGCTCTTGCACCTCCTTACGCTTTTCATCTTTTCCTGGCTCTACCTTGGGTGAAGAAACAACCCTACGTTTTTTGCTAGGTCTTTTCCATTCGATCCAATTAGTTTCACTTGTTAGCTCTTCCTTGTCCGTCTGGTATTCGCGACTAGCTGAGCGCTGTGGACTACCTCTGCGCTCTTTTTGGAGATGTGAATTCTTTAAGGCGTTGTTTTCTTCCCGGAGTAAATCATTTTTGAAAAGGGATCAATCAGCAATAAATGGCTCTCCCCAGTTGACCTCCGAAGAGGGTGCATTTTACAAATAAATCTGGACTGCCGCCTGGGGTATTAGACCGTTTTGTTTTGTTCAATGCATATATTGTATACACTACGGTCGGTATACGAACGGTGGTATTAAGTTGCCTTTTACGACAAGCATGACTACGTCGGGTATATTCTATTCCATACCCGAAGGGTGATATGTCGTCCATATGAATTATGTATTCTCGGTCTTTGTAAAAACCCTTATTCTCTTCGCCTTGTGTTGATATCATGGTTTATCGGTTTTTGAAATCGTTGATCTGACTACAATTGGTTAATTATGTTGAGAGCGAATATCTTACTAACAGAAAGCAACCCTAATTCGCTGTTTGATTGTAGATTATCACGTTCATAGCGTTTTCCATATTTGGCTCTCTTTAGGATCCTAAAAATATCATCTTGAATCCGCTGCAAGATGGGAATGGGCCGGGCAAAAGGAGGATGAAAAACTGTGACTTTTACTACGGTGATTGCTACAGAGAACAGAAACAGCGTATTAGGATGCGGATTTGTTATACGTGGCAGACTTAGGCAAAAAGTCTTGAGCTTTCGACACGTGAGCGAGCGTCTAATGAAAATTTGTATCAAGGCTAAATTCGCCAACATCAGCCTAATATGCGCTCATGCCCCTCAGAAGACAAAGACGAAGATACCAAAGAATGTTTCTACGAGCTCCTCGACCAGACCTATCAGCAATATCCTAAGTACGATGTTAAAATCGTTTGAGGCGATTTAACGATTTAACAAAGGGACATGGCGATCTCCTGATCATGAAACAGTCAATCAAATTGATCATATTGCGATCGACACAAGACATGCCTCCAATATTCTGGATGTCCGAACCTTCCGAGCAGCCAACATCGACTCGGACCACTACCTTGTTGCAGCCAAGGTACGAATGCGGATATCCCAAACGCCACAGAGAAGAATTACTGTGAGAAGATTAAACGTCGAAAAACTGCAATCTCAAGAGAACGCGTATCCCGAAATCTCTCCACGATCCCTATGCCGCCAGCATCAAGTGCCGAAGACCAGTGGCATCGCTGCCAACATGCCATTAGAGACGCCGCAACTAATGTGCTGTGTTTCAGTCGACCACCACCAAGAAACCCCTACTTTGACGAAGAATGCCGGCAAGCACATGCAGCTAAACAAGAGGCGTAGAAAACTGCTCTGCAAAAAAGGACGAGGGCTGCTCGTGAACTCTACGAGCATAAGAGACGGGAAGAACATCGGCTTCTCCTGAAGACGAAAAAAGAGCATGAGAAGCGCGCGGTCGAAGATATTGAGAGGTTATACTCTAGGAATAACGTACGGAAGTTTTACTAAGAGGTAAAAAAAAAGAACGTGTCAGGCCAACAAGACCCGTACGGAAACCTGTAGAGATGAGGAAGGAAAGCACAGTCGGTGCTGAGAATATGGAAAAACTTTTTCTGCAAACTGTAAAACGGCGATGAAGACCAACATACCGCTGTCAGGCAGAATGCGCCATTCAACATAGAGGATGATAGCCAAAACTTCTGTCCACGTGACCAAAACGAAGTGAGGATAGCAATATCCAAGCTGAGAACCAACAAAGCTGCTGGTCCTGATGGCTTACCGGCAGGTACGTGCCGTGATGTTCTCAGCAGGTATTCTACACTTTTTTTGTTAGATAATAACGTCTGTACGTAAATCCAATACATTTAGTTTTTTTCACAAAAGTTTCCCAACCTCATCATAGAAACTGATCTTGTTTTTATTTTCTTAAGTAATATTTTTATCTATGGAAATCAAAGCTGTATCCTATAATCTTTCTTCAAGCATGCGTCGTGTTTCTAGAATAAGATTTTATTCGCTTAAGTGCAGAAAACAATCTTTCAACTGAATTGCTTGTTGTTGGTATTGATAGCATTAAAGAGTTCAGCTTGAAAATTTTTGAGAATGTATCTTTTAAATTTACATTCTGAATGAATTCAAGTATGCATGTCTTTTACGAAAATGCTTTGGAGTTGCACACATTTAACTCATTTTTAAGCTTAACGAATTCAAAAAAAAAAACTTTTTTCGTAAATACTAAAATTTTTTGATTCAACAATTCCAAAAATTTTAAATCCGTCAGGGACTTGAATCTTACATCCATTTGTGTTGGCAAAGTATCAAAGTATCAGTATCGCCTCGTTTTGTATTTGGATTAACAACATTTTTAGCAGAATTGCACTAATTTTAAAACGGCAATCTGTTGTTTCAAATTTGCATTTTTGATACTTCAATTTTCTTAAAGCAATATTGAATGTCGAATGATTTTGCATCATCAATCATTTCTTCAAATAATATGATCAAATCATACATAAGTATGAACCATATTAACAAAGTCGATGATGAAACTAATCTCGTGGGGACGACTGTTGTTTGTTTTTGTTTTTTGTTCCACTACAATATTTTTTTATTCCACTTGGTAAATACACCTTGATAAAAAACAAATAAAAGTTTATTTTATACATGATTGATAAACCAAATATGGGTATACTAATAAAAAAAAATATTCCACAAATGGAGTATTATATTCCACCATGGTCACACTGACAATAACTAATATGTTATCAAGGAAGAGAATCGAACAAAATGCAACCAAAGAAACTCTTCTCATTCTCATTCTCAGAGGTAACTGATAACTGAAGTGCGGCATGGTCTGGAGAACCCAAATTCATGTATTTTTACAGGCGGTTACTGAGATTTTGAATGTGGTAGAATTTTTTTTATATGTAGTTTTCCTTTGGGTTGGTGCTCTAGTAACTGGAGAACAAATTGGCGAGTCGACGTCAAACTGAATTAAATAACACTTAGGTGTGGATAAGTTGCGCGCTCGCGGCGGTTATGATTTGTGTGCTCCGAAAAGAGGAGAACATTGTGTTCAACTTCAATTTGTGTTCGATGGTAGTTTTGGGGTTGCGATTGCGACTGTGTTGTTTGGTTAATTTGGCTATGCTATGACGGTGCGAGCAACAGAGTGAACAGAAATGGATGTTGAAGCAGTATTTTTAATTGAGCATTTTTGATTTGCAACTCGATTGAATATTGATTTAATTTTGTATTAAGACGGATTTCGTTGGGGTGTGCGGACCTTAGAATAAACGTCACTGCTTACCGACCAAGTTGTTCAAGGCAGTTGGAAATGACTTGGTAGAGAGCATACACCAACTTATTTCCAAGATTTGGTCAGACGAGTGTATGCCTGATGAATGGAATCTCAGCATCGTTTGTCCGATCCACAAAAAAGGAGACCCACTCAAGTACGCCAATTACAGAGGCATCAGTCTCCTCAACATCGCGTATAAGATCTTATCTGTCATATTGTGTGAACGCCTGAAACCCTTCGTCAACAACCTGATCGGCACCTATCAGTGTGGTTTCAGGCCAGGAAAGTCCACAGTCGTTCAAATTTTTACGCTCCGGCAGATCCTAGAGAAAACCCAAGAAGTCCAAATCAATACTCACCTTCTTTTTATCGATTTTAAGGCCGTATATAACAGCATTTATAGAGGCGAACTATATAGAGTCGTGTTTAGTTTTGGCATCCCTGCCAAACTCGTTCGTCTGTGCAGTATGATGATGGAGAACGCTCGCTGTTCCATCAAGGTCGGTAATGACCTCACCGAGACCTTCGAGGTCAAAAAAGGATTTAGACAAGGCGATGCGCTGTCATGTGACTGCTTTGATATCATACTTGAAAGAATTGTGCGAAAATCGCAAGCCAACACCGGAGGCACAATCTTTCAAAAGTCTGTGCAACTACTAGCTTACGCGGATGACATCGACATAATTGGCAGAACACAGCGGGCTGTCTTTTGTTTTGTTTTTGTTTTATTTTTTTTCCATCACAGAGTACACAGAACACTACGCTCTCTAAGTGTTTACTCTCAGTATCGCTTTACACAACCGTTTTTAGTTGCGCGACTTAGGAATCATCTACCGATCTTCAATCTTATAGACTACCACAATAAATTTAATCGAAAACAATTGAGTAAACGCAGTTTTTAAACTCTACCCGAGATAAGCAAAAATCAATTTTTTTTTCAAAGCCGATTAAACGTGCATATGCACCTTGAAATTGGCTCATTGCTACCATAATTGGTATTATGCCTTAACGCGGAAAATAAATTTCTCACCCGAAGAGACCTTTGGGGAGCATATACATTAATAAGAGAAACCAATTCCGGTGAATCAATATGATAATTAGTTAAATCGCGAATAAAAATGACAGAAGTTGCCTTACGCCTGAAACTTAAGGTTTGCAAGCCTATAATTTTGCACCTCCCGTCATAATTAGGGAGTTCTTCAAACATACTCAGTTTACGAATAGCATATCTCGTGAAGTTTTTTTGAACTCTTTCTAATCTAAGGTCTTGAACATCAAAAGGAGAATCGCAAACTATGGATGCATATTCTAAATAAGGTCTAACTAACGAGCAGTAAATAGCCTTAAGGCTATAAACATCTCGAAAGTCTTTGCAATTACGCTTAAGAAAGCCTAACACAGAGTTGGACTTGGAAATGACGTAGTCATAATGCAATGAAAAATTCAATTTATTGTCAAATATGACTCCGAGATCTTTCACTTCATTGTGACGGTGAAGTCTAAGATCGTTTTTAAAATAATCATTAAAAAGTGGCAGTGAAATACGATATGCCGAGAAAATCTTACATTTTGAAATATTTAGTTCCAAAGCGTTATGACCACACCACCCCGACAGCTTATTGATATCTGACTGAAATCGAATGCAGTCAAATGTATTATTTATTCTAGAATATAATTTCAAATCATCCGCGAAAGTTAAAACATTACAATAATGGAAAATCCCGTGGACATCATTCACAAATAAAGTAAATAGCAACGGGCCCAAATGGCTACCTTGTGGAACGCCCGAAGTAACTTCTATTACGCGCGATGTAAAACTATCGACCTTTACTATTTGCTTTCTATTAGTTAAATAATTATAAAACCACAGTAGCATTGAGGAGTGAAAACCCAACGATTTTAGCTTTGCTAAAAGCAAGGTGTGATGCACTCTATCAAAGGCCTTTTTAAAGTCAGTATAGAGTACATCAACTTGCGAACGATTCTCAAAGCTATCAAAAATATAATTAGTTAAGAAAGTTAAATTAGTAGTACATACATGACCTACCTCGAACGAAACCATGCTGATTACTAGAAAGAATTTCTTTAACCGCAAAAGAAAGTTTTTCTTTAACAATGCATTCAAATAATTTAGGAATTACAGAAAGCTTTGATATAGGTCGATAGTTTTCGACTTTTTGTCTCGAACCGCTTTTAAAAATTGGAATTATAAAAGAATATTTCCATTCATTAAGAAAATTTCCAGTTGCAAGTGACTGGTTAAAAATAATTTTAAATGGATAAAAGAAGTCAGATAAACAATTTTTTAATATAACCGCCGGAATTCCATCTGGCCCTGTGTTACTATTCAAATCAAGTCCTTCTAACGCTTTAATTACATCTACGTCCGAAAACTGTAACGCACCTATATCTAAGAGTTCAGGAATATTAGAGTAATGATTCACCGTTAACTGCACCTGAGACCTATTATACAGGGACTCGAAAAAGTTAGCAAATAATTCACAAGTGCCTTTTAAATCTGTTGAACTCAAATTTCCAAACTTCATTACCTTAGGCAAGCCTCTTTTTGAATTAATGTAATTCCAAAATGATTTGCTGTTACGTTTTACCGACGACTCTACGGACAAGACATATTGTTTATATAGAAATTTCTTCAAGAACTCATACTCTTTTCTGAATCTCAAAAAAAGTTCACGATTTGAGCTTGTCTTATTTAATAAATAATTAGAATACGCTTTTCTTTTTACATTTCTTATATTAACCAATCTTTTATTTGACCATGGAACTATAAACCGATTTTTATGACGCGTCTTAGGAACAAATAAATCAAGACCAGAATTGATTTTTCCCAAAAATGTATCATAATTACTTTTTAAATTGGGGGATCTTAGTAGTGCATCCCAATCAAAACTGTTTAAATAATCCATTAGTGCAACAAAATTGGTTTTAGAAAAGTTATAAGTTAACGCGGAATTATTATTACTTCGAATTGTGTAATTTAGAAATTTAAATTCCAAAAGTAAGGCTTTATGGTGAATCTTATTTGACTCAATAAGATCCAAAGCATCTAAAATATTATAATTAATTTCATAATTCAGAAATATTAAATCCAAAGTTCTATTTAAACTATTCCGAACATCGTTAATTTGAAATAAATTTAAAGATTGAAGACCATCAATGACTATTTGTTCACATTCATGTTTAACATTGAATGGTATTCAATTTTCTTCACCATCCACATTCTTCCAAGTGACATCACCAATATTGAAGTCACCCAATACACAAAGTAGTTGAGTGGCTTCAAAACGAGTAACAACACTACTAATGTTTTGAATGTATTTTTCATACACATTGGCAACACTATCTGGCGGAACTTAGGAAACAAAAATAAACAGCTGATAACGAACGTTATCAAATAAATCAATACACAGACACATTTGTTCAACGTCAACCGTTTAATGCTCCAACATGATCTGTCTGCTTTGAAAGAGAGATGAGATAGCTATTAACACTCCCCCACCTCTCTCACTACTTGTGTGACAGCGATCTTTTCGATAAACCACATATGAAGAGTCAAAGATCTCCGTCGAAAAAATGTGCGGGTGCAGCCATGTCTCCGTTAAAACAATAATATCATATTGGTGGTCAGAGAGTGCGACGAACATTTCTTTCGTCTTTGTTCTCATACCACCAACAATTCTGATAATAAACGGAATATTTAACAACGGAGGTGCTTGGCGGCCGCAGCTGATCAATGTTTATGTTTTGATCTCTACGGGCAAAGCAACTCCGTTTTTTGCAACAAATTTCTTAACACGAATACCCGACGGCCAATTTAATGGATCTGGAGCACGCGCAAATATTTCATCGGGTAAACTAATTTTAAAATTAATAAATCTTAATTTAGTTAAGTCAGTGGTTGACTTAACCAATTTAATGCAACCGATTTGGTCACTCGGTATGGCCAATTTGGAAGAAATGTAATTCTTTACCGCACTTTCCGTCGTGTCAACACGAAAACCAGCAGCCGCTACGAAATTAGGCGCGGATTGGTCATTGCCTATAATAGGCTTATTTTTCTTCGCGCGTTTGTTGTTTTTACGAGGTTTTTTACGCGAAACCATATTCCAATTTTCCGTACCCCCGGTGGCATTTTCTTTAACAACCGGTGCGTTCGCTAGTATCGTAAGTGAGGGCAAAACCAAGTATATGCTGTCAACAAGAAGGGACACACAACATCGACGAATTGGACAGAACGTCACAGTCGACAGCTATAACTTCGAGGTTAATTTTTATTTATGCAACTAGGCTGTTGTTTGCGTATGTAAATACCATATCATCAGCAATGCAGTGATTCGGCTCTTGAAATTTTGATGGAATAACGAGTTAATATAAATTAAAAATAATATTCGCCCCAGAACTGATCCTTGAGGTACGCTAATAGTCGTTTTTAGATCATTGCTATATGTTCCGCCAAGTTTTACTCTTTGTCTTCTATCTGTTAAGTAAGATGAAAACCAATTATATATTGCGCCTCTCATTCCAGCCTTGCATAATTTATTAAGAAAAATTGGAAAATTCGGAAAAATCGATTTTCCATACATTTTGTATGGGGAATTTTCTCTTTTTTTTCCATTTTGATCATAATATTACAATTCAAATGGTTGCAAAGGTTTAAAATTGGGAAAAGTTTCCCGGACAATCATTTTTTTTCATTTTGAAGAAATAATACAATGAAATCAATTGCCAGAACTCCAAATTTGGAAAATTTTTAATCGGAAAAACCCTTTTCCCACACATTCGTATGCAACAACATTTGTATGCAATTTGACGGGTGTCCTTTTTCCTTCGTCATTTCACCATAGTCTGACTATACTTACTAACTATTCGCTCCACCAAGCTAATATTGGTCCATTTCCACCTAGAAGCTTGAATGTATTCTGACGTTCCAGCAAATTCAAATGGGAGCCTCACTCACACACTCTGACAAGTAGGTGGAAGATAGGTGCAGCCATTTTCTTTAGATCATTATTGTACATTTTGTTGTTGTTAAGGGGATGACAGGCTGCCCAAAATGTTGTGTTCAAAAGGAAAGAAAGAAACAACACGCTACACTTTAAGACAGTTGATGGCCACGTGCCAATTCACATGCACTCACAGCCAGGAAATGCAAGTTTGCCGTCTGTTATAGGTAGTCCATGCATTTTACATTGATCTGTTGTTGCTCTACAGTTGATGCTGCACTAAAATTACTTTTTGAAAATTAATTATCAGATTTCCAAAAATCAAATTGTGCCTAAACCATTCGTTAACGATTCCTTCATCTCAATCAAGTGAATTTCAGCCTGATTTTGATGATTGTTCACTTGTCAGCAGCTCATGTTTTGTGATTTTGCCGGTAATTAAAGTTGAAATCTCAGTAATTCCAGTGAGTTCATCGAAAGAAAATCAAACATTGGCTCACGCAGTCGCAATGGACGAAGATTGGCGATTCGCTGTGCAAATCAAACCCCTGAGCAACGCGCCGAAGTGAATTAACAGCTTCGAACACATGCGTCGCGAATTCGTGCAGGACGAACTCAGGAGGAACGAGAACCACGCGCAGCTGCTGAACGATTGAGACAGCGGCGCAATCGCGATCTGCTTCGTCAAGTTGAATCAAACGCCAATCGTCGAGTGAGAAAAAGTGCCGTGAATGTCCAATTACATCGCGCCGATTTCCAATATGACTGCACGATTTACTACAGCGAACCGCCATGTGTTACGATTGGGCCCATAAATGTAATTTGCCAATATTTCAATGCGCTTAAGTTCCATTCGGAGACACCAGGATTGTGTTGTGCAGGTGGTAAAGTCAAATTACCACCGTTGACGCAAGCACTAGAACCATTGCGCTCTCTGCTTTACGTCGACTTACCAGAATCAAGACATTTTTTGACGAATGCCCGCAAATATAACGGTTCCTTTTAAATGTCGTCATTCGGTGCGAATATTATTGAAGATCGTGGATTTAATCCTTGCATTCGCCATGACAATCAATAAATCACAAGGCCAATCTTTGGAAGTGTGTGGGATCAATCTCGAATTCCCATGCTCCTCGCATGGCCAATTATATGTGCATGTTCACGTGTTGGAAAGCCTTCATTTTTGATTATTCACGCGACGGGCAACAAAACAAAGAACGTAGTCTAGCACAAAGCATTGAATTGACCTGACATGTGATTCCCTGAACCTCTTTACATTCCGTGTAAATATTAGATATTAAATTCAATCGAATTCGAAAAGTGTTTCATTCAATCAATAATTGAAATTCGAGTGGCATCATTTGCTATCGATCGCAAATGTTCGATCGAAAAAATTAATTTCGGGTGAAATAGTGAATGCTCAAAATTATTTCAATCAAAAGATCAATTTTGGGCGGGACGAAGTTCGCCGGGTCCGCTAGTATTAAATAAATGACATAACACATCCACGATATACAGTGAAATGCGTTTTAATAAATAGTTAGTTATTTTATCGGAAGTGCTGGAATATTTGTTATCAAGAGACATTATGCATTTATGAATTTCAAATGGATGAAAGGTTTAAAGACAAAACTATTGCTAAGAGATCCATCTTAAACTCCATCCGTATATAAATTACAACTACAATTGTATTGTGGAGGACAGGATTTCTATTAAGCAGCGATAGACACAAAGATTTGATTAATCCACTGGGTTAAATATTATTGCATAATATACTTCAATTTTACAAACTTTATCTTTATCCTTTTGATTGTTAAGGATATTATTTACAACTCTCCATTCTTCTTTTACATTGCCTTTACAGTTCTGAAACTTATCAGCATAATACTTATCACGATTAAGTTTAACGTGCTTCTTAACCTCATCATTTATCTGTAAGAAGTATTTTTTTAAATTTTGATTGCAGGGATGGCGTTTGCATTTTTTTCTAATTATGTTTTTTTTAGTTATTTTAGTTAGCAATTCCCTACTTATCCATGGCCTAAGGCGTTTTAACTTTGGATTTTTTTGTTTAATAAAACCTGTACATCTGTCAATATGTGTTTTAAGAATATTAATGAATATATCGTAAGCTTTTGAGGGATTACGTTCTTCATAAACAGACACCCAGAATTCAAAGAGCAACAAATCCACTAACTTGTTATAATCAATTTTAGAAGTTTCCCTAAAAGGTACATATTTATTATTAAGATTATTTAAATAAATGCTTTCTATATTTAAGTAAATCATACTGTGATCGGTAATTTTATAATCTAATACTTCACCAGATAATTTGTGTCTAAAATGAGAGATAACCCTTACAAAAATATGATCGATGCACGTCTGTGTTTTATCAGTGATACGAGTTGGTTCTATGATAAGAGATTCCAAGCCAAAAGAAGACATTAAAACTAAGTAACTGTCGGAATCTGCATTGCTTTTCAAGATATCTATGAATGTTTATATCTCCTACAACCAATAAATTTGCTGTGTTTATATCTTTAAGAATAGTGTGTAATTGTTCAATAAAAACATTCTTACTCAAGTTATTTTCATGGAGACGATAAACACACAAAATGGTTAATTTCCCCCCACAGATATGGCAACTAATTTTCAAAATGTCGGCACTAATAAGACTAATTTTAATTACTTCGCATTCGTAATCTTTTTTAATATATATGTGTGTACTACGGCACCACCCGAGCTATACGAATTGTTGCAATTCGAATAGTGTTCATACCCAGCAATATTATAGTTGGATAGTTCATAGTCGTACTTCGGTTAAAACAATAAAATCTGCAATAAGATCGTGAGTATTTAAATTGGCTAAAAAAGCATTAAAATATGCTCTCATACTACGTATATTTTGATAAATAAGTAGTGTAGAAATGGTGGAAGCAGCATAGTTTTTTACGTAAGTTGGGTTATTTTTGTTTATGTTTTTATAAATGTTTTATTTTTTTTGTAATTAATAGTTTTTATTTAAAATTGATTAAGATCATCAAAGCATCTAATTTTGATGGCAATATCTCCCTCATTCTTACGTAAAAATACTATACTATTTCTCACCCATATCATTGTATATGAAACTAATAGTACTATCACTTGAGGAAATCGATGGTGGCGCCCCTAGCGGCCCAAGTAAAGGACACGTCGCTGAGAACCACAAAAATCTTACGCTCTTCTGCCTCAACAATTTGCACATGCACTCATTGAATTTTGTATACCCCGCTCAAACATCATACTGTGTTGAGTGAATATATCTACTTTGCAATGTGAATAACTCGTCGGCCTTCAGCGCCACACTGCCAGTTGCCATGGTAGGTGCACGCTCCTCGTGCATATGAATCCGAGTGATAATGGAAATAAAGCAAAAGGAATGTGCTCAAAAAAAAAGACACACACACAAAGCACATTCCTTTTTGCTTACATAATATTTCCTCTTCACCTATGATCGTGAAGTCTGTGCGGAGTGTGTGTGTGTTTTTCTTTCATTGCGAATAACTCATGATGATGATGAATGGAAAAAAAAAGATTGTGTGTAAAGTTTTTTAAGTTGAAGTTTTTTCATTGAGGACAAAATGCACACACATACAGCACATTAATTTTTGCTTGTTTTTACTACAAACATAATGTTTGTCTTCAGTCTTCACTTATGGCTGTGGAGTTTGTGTAAAAAATTTCCTGGTAAACATTTTTGTTTCATTTCATTTGCACGCAATTGTATTTCGATTTATTAGAAAATTATTATAGATAGATTCAATAAGGATTGTAACAATACCAAAAGAAAATTTTTCTTGTAATTTTTTCAAGTCCCTAAAAATCATAGAAGGGATGTTTGGGTAAAGCATGCTCAATGTAGTACATTGAAAAAACAATTAAAAATGACAAATGACGCTGGGTAGACGCGCTACTGTAGCCTCCAAAGAAATGGTTTTTACTCTTAGGGGATTAAACAAAAATTGGAAGCAAGCTACATCTTATTATGCGAGTCTACCGGTAAAATGAAAAAGTCATATTGCTTTGGTGGGTTACTACAAACTTTACTTGCTATAGAGTTAATATGGGAAAAACTTAAAAATTACCAGCAATTCCTTCTTATTGACCATCTGAATACTGATGTTGCAGAAAACTTATTTTCAATGGCCCGTTTAAATAGGGGATCATACGAACGAAACCCTTCGGCTTACAGATTTATTAGAAATTTGAAGCAAATTATTTTCAAAAATTTAAAGTCATCAGAAATTGCAAGTTACGAAGATGCTGCGGCTGAATCTTTATTGCACGAAGCTGATTGTGACTATCTTAAGTGTGATGACAGTGAAGAATTTCATATTGAAGCTCCAGTAGAAGATCATCTCATGGCAACAGATATTCTGAACAGTATCGAATACCATATGAATAGTTGCGATGACGAGTTTTATGTTGATGCCAATGAGACAGAAACAGTTGTGTCCAAAGGATGTTCTCAGAAGCTGCAAGAAGCGGCTCCTACATTTTATGCCGGGCTTGCAGCTTTCAAGTTGCATAAGAAACTTAATTGTCAAATCTGCACTCTGTTCATGATAGATAAAACAGACAAATTCCGAGAACAAGCTCTGTTAATAAAATTGCGAGCTTATAACACCTATGACACATTATCCGAATTTGGAAATGTAACTGTTCCTTCCTTGGAATTTGAAGCTTAGATATGTGAAAAGTATGCAAACACTTTTTGAAAGCCAGTTTGTAAAAATACGACAAGAAGGACACTTGGTTGAAGCTTTGCTAAAATTAAAAATGACAGCTTCCGCTAGTATGAAATGTGACGATGATGAACACTCATCATCGACACTCCATTTGCAAATTAATTTTAATTGGTCTAATCAAATTTTCGATTAAGAAAACCAATAATGATCTCTGTGGAGTTAAAAGTGTAAGGAATTGAAAACTTCACTTTATTATACGTACATACATATGTGTACCTATGTATATTAATCCTTTCTTTGTTTTGTTAAGATTTTTTTTGCGAATTTTTGTTATATTTTCTTTTTTTTTTTCACACTGTTAAGTTTTTCTAGTTATTCATTATTTTTTTAATTAATTGATATCTACTTTTTATTTTATAAATATTATTATTTCTTTAGTTCTTCCTAAAGAGCGAGGACTATGCGTACAGGGGACACCTCGAAAAAAAAACGCGTTTAATATTCTACCTCATTGGAAAAAGAATATTTGAACTATTCAGCGCCCTTCGTTTGTCCGTGCAACAGAGGATAGGGTTTGATTCGAAAAATTTTCTGTATAATTTCATACAATTCAAACAAAAACAAACAAATCTATCCGTAGCCATCATAAATTTCTAGCACTCCGTCCATCCACCATATAATCCCACCACCACCCCGCTGTGAAAATATGTTTTTTCATCCCTTAACCAGACCACCACTTGAACTAAAAACCTGACGCATAACGCATAATATGCATCCACCACTCCACTCCCTAATCAGAAAAACACATCTTTTTACTGAACAAGAAAAAAAATAATAACCTGCTTATACCTTTTTTTCATCAGTTTCTTTACTCATGTTCTTGGCAAAGTCATTCACGCAGTTGCGTAACATGTGTGCAAAAATACTGAACGGGAATGGAAACCCAAGAAAGATTTTTTTTACTTTGTTTCCACTCATCACTCACTCATTCTGTAATTATAACTCCATTCGCAGAGAGTAATAATATTTTACTTCGCTCTCGAAGAATGAGAAAACGCCACCTGAGCGGTCCGAGTAAATACTAAAAAATATTGCTTGATGATAGTACACACTGTAATGTAACACACTTTACATGGAAAACTTTTTACAATCGTTACATTCAATTTTAATGTCGCTGCGTTCGACTTGTTTAGCATAAAGACAGATGATTTTGTAAAATTTTTATTGGACTAAACTTTAAATAAACAAGTTAAACTTTTACACTTTATCTTAGTGTCTTTTTTTGTGATATTTAATTTACTTTGGAATTGAATTAGTTATTAAGACCACACTCACGAGAGTTCTGACTTTGCTTTGGAGGAGAAGATTCAACGACGATTCAATGCCTACCTAAGTAAGCAAGTAACCGTTCGATTGATATGTGTTGGTTTTATATGCATAATTTTGGTCTTTTTGTAATAAATAACTAGAGCTCGAAAATAACTCTCAACCTTTATTTTCATTTGATTTCTCACTGAGAGATATTTCATCTGGCATCGACATTTAGGTCTTGCTCCGAAGTATATTTATAAATACTCAGTTTTTGGCTTGCTTGAGAGTTTTTTTTTAATTTCAAATTTATCACTCCTTTGTTTATTTTTTTTATAAAAAATAAATGGAAATGATCAACCTAAAACCTCTTTCGTCGAGAAAAAAAAAAACAAAAATCTTCAATATTTAAAATTAAATTATTGTCTTTATTTAACTTAATATATAACTTAATATATGTATATATGTACATATAAATGGCGTCGTACGTCAATCATATTTGACATTGGTGAACTAGACAGCTGCAGTATACAAACAGACAAGCAATATGGAGCGCTATACTCGGCAAGAGCGTGGAATAATTTACCCCGTACACATGCAGGATTAAAAAGTCGGGTCGAAACGGCTTTTTTAAGTTTTTTTAACTTATTGCCAAGCATCCTGTCCAATTCTTAGAAAAAAATGCACACTTCCTTATCTCTTATTCCCGCTTTTATTATTCGGTTTTTTTGTTTTTAAATAATTTTTTAGATATCTAAAGCGGTTTTCAATTTGCTTATTAACTTTCGATGAAAATCCGCGCTTATTCATTTCTAATTGCAATTTCTTATATATTTCTCCATGCCGAAATTTTCTGCCATCAAAATGCTTCATGGCATTTACTTCTTCTATTAAACTTTACAGCACTCGCGTCTCTTCGTGCTCCCACATATTTCTTTTTGCCATATTAATAATTTTAAAATTACGTCTAACAAAAAACTTTTAAAAAACTAAATCTGCGCACTTTTCCGCCCACTAAGCCCTGATAATTCAGCATAAGGGTAAAAAAAGCTCGTTGGCAAACAGAAATATCCTCGACCATCATCCATTCATATATATATGTATACTTAAGCAAATTTTCGCCTCATCTTTTCAGGAAATGCATAAACGGATGCAAACTAAAAAAATAATTACCATCCGCCCGCCAAACGGAAGCACATAAAACGAACGGGGTTTTCCTCTCATTAAAAGAAAAAAAACCCAAACTACGACCATCTGTCAGTTCGACTCCTCGACCCAGTTACTTTGGCATATTTTCGACTCAACTCAGCTCAAATAGTGGAGTCGAGTCGAGTCAACTCAGTTTTGACTCGACCCGCGTACACATGAATTTCGATCCGGTTTCAACCTAGGTTCAATCCTGCATGTGTACGAGGTAATTGTGTCGTTTTTTTTTACCAATAATCGGTCGGTGGTGCTAGCGCAGCGTGAATTTCGACGTCGATTTCCTAATCGTGTCGCGCCAACTGGGCAAGCATTCCGGCGCTTAGCTACTCGACTCGAACAGATTGGAGCCCATGCGGGGCGTGGCCGCCACCGGACTGGTCGTTCCGCCGAGAATATCGCGGCTGTGGCTGCCGGTGTCGCTGAGAACGAAGAAAAATCAACCAGACGACTGGCTACGCAATTGGGTATCACCAGACGGACCCTACGGCGAATTTTAGTGAAAGACTTACACATGTTCCCGTACAAAGTACAAACAGTGCATCAGTTAATGCCTCCTGACCGTCAGTCGCGTGAATTAGTGGCAAGCCATCCTCAATCTCAACAACGAAGAGGACGATTTTGTGTCGAAAATCATCATGAGCGAAGAGGCGCATTTCCATCTAAGCGGTCACGTCAATAAGAAAAATCTTCGTTTCTGGGGAAACTGAAAATCCGCGTGTGATGCACGAAGAGCCATTACATCCACTCAAAGCCACTGTGTGGTGCGGCGTTCACGCGGGGGTAGTGATTGGGCCGTATTTTTTTGAGGACGCCATCGACAATGCGGTCACTGTTACTGGCGAACGCTACAGGGCCATGATAAACGACTTCTTACTGCCAGAATTGGATAAGCGGGGCTTGGTGAACATGTGGTTTCAACAAGACGGTGCAACTGCACACACAGCACGAGCCACAATGGATATTGTGAAGGAAGCGTTTCCTGGTCGCATAATCTCCGTTTTTGGCGATCTAACCATCCCAGACTTCTTTCATTGGGGCTACTTGAAGTCACGGGTTTATGCTAATAAGCCTCAGACAATCGCAGCCCTTAAGGAGAATATTCGACAGGAATGCGAACAGATATCACCGGAAATCTTGCGGAAAGTCATGGAAAATGCGATAAAACGGGCACAAATGTGTATCAACACTGGCGGCAGCCACTTGGCGGATATTATCTTTTCCACTTAACAGAAAATATTTTAAAGGTCCAAATAAAGATTTCCATCCCTCAAAATCATTTTTTTTATTTAGTAAAAAAGTAATTCAAAAACAAAATTGAATGATTAATTTTGCTCCACTTTGTACAGTCAAATTTGACTGGAAGAACAATTTTAAAACGGCAACTCTCCGTCGCAAGGACAATCTTTAGAAATGTGCGGTATAAATTTGGAAAATCCAGTTGTCTTGCATATCCAACTCTGCGTTACATGCTTACGAGTCGAAAAATCATCTGCACTATTTGTTTACAAGAGCGATAATGAAAAAAAAACCAAGAATGTTGTTTACCAAAAAATATTGAAATAAGTTTTTTTAATTTTACCCAAAATTTAAAATTTTTTTTTAATGCCTGGCGAAGCGGACGGGATTTAAACTAGTTGGGTATAATATACTGCGGAGCAGATATATCACGCTTAAACCACATCCCACAAACACAAACAACATCAACTCCAGAATTTGTAAATGTTGTATGTATAACAGGTATGCAAAAGTATGCTGGTATTACAGTTACATTACATTATGTACTTAATCACTTAACTATGTATGGATAATGATGGAACAATAAAGTCAGTCTAATCTGAAATGTCTTAGCATTAACATCATCTTTTGATTAAGTTAAGTTAACATGGTGTGAGAAGTAAATTAAAAAGAAAGTTTTAAATTAAAATGAGTGATTCTGAACGCTCAGAAGAAATAGATAAAAACCGAACAAACAGTGTCAGTGAAACAAAACATAAACCCATAAAGAAAATGACAGAACCAGAATCAAATCATCAAAACTCGGCATGTCACCAATGATAGCTCCATTAGATTTCACATACGATCGACAAAATCTAGCTGATCTATGGAAAAATTGGATTCTGAGCCTGAGCAAAGAAAAGTTGCTATATTCCTACACTATCTTGGTGTGAAACCCTTGACAATCTTCAGTTCGTTCGGTGTCTGATATCAAATAAGCTGAGATTATTGACAAATTCGATGAATTTTGCACACTGAAAAATAATATAGCCGTGGAGAGGCACAATTTTTTCACACGTAAGCAAATGCCTGACGAATCAGTAACCGAATTCGTCACAAGCTTAAAAAATTTAAGCACATCATGCGAACTTGGGGCATTTCAAGATGCCATCTTAAAAGATATTTTTATGTGTGGGTTAAGTAAAGAAAACCATGCCATACGAGAAAAACTCTTAGAAGAAGGAAAGGCATCCTTAACTAAAGGCACACAGACAATACAGCTTGAAAACCCGTCTACATCTATCATAGGCAAAATAGACAAAGGCCCACATATTTTCTTCTACATCAAGGTCAAGCGGTAAATTCAACTTCAACACAAAACCAAACACTTTTTCATATACAGAAGAGAACGGCAGTACAAAGACGTCATCATGGACAGAAGAAAAAAGCAAGCAACATGAACAAGAGCTCATCAAGTTCCTGCTATCGATGCGGACAGCAACACCGATTCAAATGTCCAGCAGTGGGTGTAATTTGCAAAAGTTGCGGTAAATCCAATCATTTTGCAAAAATGTGCAGAAGTAAAATGCATGTTAGAAATTTGCATGAGGACGAAGAAGAAAGAGAAGATTTATTTTTGGGATCTATACGTCAAAAGAAAAACGGCAAAGAGGACAACTAGTTATGGACGGTAGATCTAAGTGTTAATAAAAAGGTAGTCAGTTGTTTACTAGATAGTGGTGCACAAGCAAACGTGTTATCTGTAAAAATTTAAACCTACAAAATATTAAATTAAAACCATGCATGTCGAATGTGGGCGCCGTGGCTCAAATGGTTAGTGCGTTGGATCGCTGAGCGGTGAGGTTCGAGGTTCGAATCCCAAAGAACACTAAAAAGTTTTTCACGGTCCCACCTCTCGCGAATGTCTGACAAACGTCCGGGAGAAATAACTGTCAAGAGAAAGCTTCTCAATTTGCCTTTCGGATATGGTTCTAAACTGTAGGTCCCTTCCATTTGTGTGAAAAATATAACACGCACAACACGAATAGTCGCGAGAAGCTAGGCCCTGGACCACATATGGCCTGTTGCGTCAAGAATTTGTATTTGTATTTTTGTATGTCGAATATAGTTTCGTATACTGGTGAAAAAATAAACTCACTTGAAATATGTAACGTAAAGGAGTGCTTATTGAATTTTATGTTATAAAAGGGGAAAGTGCTGTTCCAATTATTGGGTTGAAAACATGAAAAACACTACTCCTGATTAAAAAAGTATGTAAAATCAAAGAAAAAAACAAATAAAAACCTAGAAATACTAAATAATTTCAGTGAAGTTTTTACAGGCTTAGGTCTATTGCCAGAAAAATGCCCCTCGAAAGTTCCCATTTAAATTGATGAAACGTTTTAAAGAAGAACTTGCTCGAATGGAAAATCTAAATGTTATCACAAAGGTAACTGAACCCACAGCATGGGTAAGTGTATAAGTTGAAAAAGCAAATAAAGATCTGAGAGAAAGAAATTCCAAGAAATTTAAGTCCACATTTTGAAATACCCGATTTTGAATATATTCGTTCACAACTTTCTGATACTAAATATTTTAGTATTCTTGATGCGAATTCTGGTTTCTGGATGCTTGAGTTAAATGAAACTAGTTCCCAGCCCTGTACGTTTAATACCACTTTTGGGAGATAAAAATTTCTTAAGCTTCCATTTGCCATTAGATTGTAGTTTGTAGATTGTTACAGAGGTGGGAATATGTCACCTTAGCACTACGGCCACATTGGGCTTGTTTCGACTTCCTCTAATTTTAAAGCTCACTCAATATGCCCGATTTGGTGATGAATTCTACTATGCTTTTGAGTGAGCTTGCAGATAGGTCTTCAGCTTCCAGATAGAATTTACCTAAATAGCGATGACGTGTTCTGATTAGACAGTTGCAGTGACATAAGATGTGTTCTGCTGACTCTTCGTCTTTCGTTGCACATGCTGCAGATGCTATCTTGTGCTATTCCCATAGCCATTAGATGTTTTTTTCACTTGACATTGGCCTACAGGGAAACTCGTGGCTATACGAATCTGACTCCTATTCAGCCTATTCAGTTGTAAGAGTTGTTTCGTTCTTTTGAGGGAAGTTTTTGGCAGAAAGATTTTGGCTTGTCTGTTACCTTCAGCTTCCTTCCAGGAATGGTTCGCCCTTTCTTTTAGCCAGTCTTTGATACAGCTTTTAGCCGTACTCACTGGTAATCCTCAGAATGGTCTTGGCCTTATAAAGTTTGACGCAGCTCCTGTTCTGGCTAGCAGTTCGGCTTTTTCATTTCCTTCATATCCACTGTGTCTTGGCACCCAAATGAGATGAACTCTTTTTGTGCTGGCTAGTGATATGAGTAATTGAAGGCAATCCCATACTAGTTTGGATGTTATTTCATAAGCTTAAATTGCCAGTAGAGCAGCCTTGCTATCTGATAAAATATAAATGTTCTTATTGGTTATGGATCTGTTTATATTTTCTCTGATGCATAGTTCTATAGCAAATACCTCAGCTTGGAATACGGAGTTATTTTTTTCCATGCATGAATGAATGAAGGTTTTTGTCGCAGCGCCGTATACTCCAGCCCCAACTCCTTCATCTGTCTTGGATCCGTCTGTGTACCATACATGAGAGTTATTGGCAAATATAGGTTTATTCTGTTCCCAGTTACTGCGATCTGGGAATGTAACCTTGAAGTTGTGGCTGAAGTTAAATCTTGGCAGACATTTGTCCGTGATTGTTATTCCCAGTAGTTCATTACTGTTGAGCTCAAGTGCAATATCCGAGTGAACTAGTTTGGAGTTTGAGTCATCTTCTGCGATGAGCATAAAGGTGTTAACCATAGCTTCTTTCTTTATATGAAGATGTACAGGTGGTAAGTTAAGAATAACCTCCAGCGCTGCAGTATTAGCAGTTTTCATTGCACCTGTTGTGCATAAACAAGCTAGTCTTTGTAATTTATTGAGCCTGTCCTTTGCTTTGTTTTTTGCCACCATACTGGTGCTGCATATGTTATAATCGGTCTTGCTATTGCTGTATATAGCCATAACATCATTTTGCAATTTAGGCCCCAATTTCTACCAATGAGACTTTTGCTGGTCCATATTGAAATCCTGGCGTTGTCTATTGCTTTTGTAAGGTGAGAATTCCGGGTAAGTTTTTCATCTAGTGTAAGGCCAAGGTATTTGACCTCCTTAGAGAATTCTATTGTTTTACCAAAGAGTGTAGGTTCTTTTAATCTGTCTCGCTTTCTTCTTTTGGTGAATACAACTATGGTTCTCTTTTTTGGGTTGACGTTAAGGCCGACTTTTTGGCACCAGTCTGCAACTAGATTCAAGTTCCTCTGGAGGAGATCCGAGATTGTTTCTTCGAATTTTACTCTGATCAATAACGCAATGTCATCTGAGTAACCTTGAACATAAAAGCCTTCATTGCTGAGTATTTTCAGTAGTTCATTTACTACGATGGACCATAATAAGGGGGAGAGGACTCCTCCTTGGGATCATCCTTTCGCAGCAGTGACCCTGAGTTTATTGCTAACAAGTGAGATGTTAATTTTTCTGTCTTCTAGCATGCATTTTATCCATTCACATGTTGTATTGTCAACCCCTGTGTTTTGCATGCATCTGTAAATTTGGGCGTATTCGGTGTTGTCAAAAGCTCATTCGGATGTCAAGGAAGCAGCCCACCGCAAGCTCTTTGTCTCTAAGGGATTTTTCAATCCTTGTTGTCAGTTCCTGAAGAGCATGTGTTGTTGATTTACCTGATTGATAGGTATATTGGTTTTTGTGTAGAGGGTTCATAACGAGAGCTCCGTCCCTGATATGTCTATCAAGTATTTTCTCCATAGTTTTTAAGAAGAAGGATGTAAGGCTTATGGGTCGGTACAATTTTCGTTGTTCTGTTGGTCTTTGGGCCCGCTTTAGGGATGAACTTAACCGTAACTTCTTTCCAACTTTTTAGTATAGTTCTAAAAATGTTGATTGGAAGTGGTGTTAAATGTGGGGTGCCTTTTGAAGGAGAGCTGGGAATATTCCGTCTTCTCCTGGGGCCTTAAAAGGGAATTTATGGCCCATAATATTTTTTCCTCATGGAAAATTTCCTTCGATCTCTGCCAGTCCTCTCTAGTTGTTCTTATGCTCCTGCTCTGGGGAGGATAGGCTGGCGACAAGGAGCACAGAGTTTATGGTATAACCAGCTGCAGACAATGGCGGTGCGCATCGAAGCGTGCCTCAATTCTCGTCCACTTACACTCCATAACGATCCAGAGGAGAAGTTCGCACTCACTCCAGGCGATTTCCTCATCGGAGGCCCATTGATCGCCGTTCCAGAACCAAATATCATGTCCCCACCAATCGCATCAAACATTGGCAGTGGCTACGCCAGGTACATCAACACTTCTGGCAACGATGGAGCGACGAATACCTTGCCGCTTGATTTACAAGCTAAAACCTTGCGGGAAACAGTGCGTTAAGGCTCACTAACTTAAGTCTCTTTAAGAAAAGCAGTATAGGACACTCCTCCATCTTAAATGAATTTATTAGTGGCAACTCAGTAAAAATAGACGACATTACTCCTGTGTTCGACTTCGACACACCGTACGAGATCTCGTACCCAGGAAGGGAGTACTGGCGCGGGATAATAAAACAAAAAGAAATCGCAATTTATACGGATGGATCAAAGACATCCGAGGGAACGGGTGCTGGAATATACTCTGAGAATCCGGACCTGAAAGTGTCTCTGAGACTGCCTAATATATGCAGTGTCTTCCAATCAGAAGTTCTAGCTGTACTCAGGGCTGTAGAATTCCTAGAGATGAAATCAATATCCAATAAGGATATTGTCATTTATATCGGTAGTCAGGCTGCACTCAAAGCGCTAGAATCTAGCATCATAAAATCTGAGATAGTTAGGAACTGCCGCACAATGCTTAAGGTATTATGCACGCAGAACCGCGTAAAACTATGCTGGGTGCCAGGACATTGCGGTATAAAAGGGAATGAACTTGCTGATGAATTGACAAGGAATGGAGGAGAATTGCCAGCAGGCGAAGCCGTGGACATCAAACCACCTTCGTGCGAAATTAAGGCTACCATTAAAGGCAAAGTATACAAAACAGCTAACCAAAGATGGTCAAACATAGCAGGTCACAGGGTATCCAAGGCCTTGTGGCCAGAATTTGACCGGAAAAGAACTAGGGAAATTCTGAATCCGAACAGAATTCAGCTAAGAACAGCAGTGGGAATCCTGTCCGGGCACTGTCTTCTAGGAAAGCACGCCAAGAGACTAGGCCTTACAGACACGGATGTATGCAGGTACTGTAACGACATATGTGTCGAAGAGGATATCACACATATATTATGTGAATGCCAGGGAATAGCTCGAAATCGTAGGAAATATCTGGGTAACTACTTTTTCAGCAACCTAGAAGAGGTAGGTCTTATCAACCAAAACAGGCAACTTAAATTCTGTAGGGAAATCAAGTGTTTCAGGGAAAGTGTTTAGGTTTCCATTTGCTTTTTAATGGAGGTTCCCCAGGGATCGCGATGGGCCCATACCGGTGCATAGTGTTTTATGACGTTTTCCTCATAACCCTATCTAACCTAACCTAACCTAACCTAGTTCTTACTAAAGAGCGAGGACTATGCCTACAGAGGACACCTCGAAAAAAAATGCGTTTAATATTCTATTCATTGGGTAACGTGGAAAAGAATATTTGAACTATTCAGCGCCCTTCGTTTGTCCGTGCAACAGAGGATAGGGTTTGATTCGAAAAATTTTCTGTATAATTTCATACAATTCAAACAAAAAGAAACAAATCTATTCGTAGCCACCATAAATTTCTGGCACTCCGTCCATCCACCACATAATCCCACCACCACCCCGCTGTGAAAATATGTTTTTTCATCCCTTAATCAGACCACCACTTGAACTAAAAACCTGACGCATAACGCATAATATGCATCCACCACTCCACTCCATAATCAGAATAACATACATCTTTCCACTGAACAAGAAAAAAAAATAATAACCTGCTTATACCTTTTTTTCATCAGTTTCTTTACTCATTTTCTTGGCAAAGTCATTCACTACGTTGCGTAACATGTGTGCAAAAATTCTGAATGGGAATGAAAGCCCAAGAAAGATCTTGTTTACTTTGTTTCCACTCATCACTCACTCATTCTGTAATTATAACTCTATTCTCAGAGAGTAATAATATTTTACTTCGCTCTCGGAGAATGAGAATACGCCACCTGAGCGGTCGGAGTAACTACTAACAAATATTACTAAATGATAGTACTATAAGTTTCATATACAATGCTATTATGAACAATAGAAAGCAAATTAGTCACGCGTCTGCCGATTTCGAGCAATAATCGCACACTGATCCTACACCGAAAAAAATGCCTAAACCCACTATTCATAACAGTGCATTGGTGACCTTTCTTAAAATATAAAAGCTGTTTACAACCTCTTATAGTGATTGCATAATTCATAAAATTCAAATTAATTACTTCCGAGAAAGGATTTGGTAGCAAAGAAAAAAAGAAAGGGGTGCCTAGTACATTTTTTAACCGATTTCTTTCAAGCCCCAATTGATTGAATATCCCACAGGTCTCTTAGAAGTTGGTTGAAAGCGGAACACTATTAGAACAGCAAGCGCATACTCATAGTAGTGCCAGATTCTTACTGACCAAAAATGATATAAATGTGTTAGATATTGCGACTAAGTAATTAATTATCAAGGAATTTTTATATCGCGAAATAAAAACGTTTGGCAGGGCTCTCATCACGTACGGCGACAATCGTCGAACGATATCGTTTTGACGATAGTTTTGCTTCATGTAAACTTGAAAAAGCACTATCGTCTGAACGTTATCGTTTGTCAATTACTATCGTCTCGTCGATCGTTTTTGCAGCGTTTTAGCTATCGTTCTGCATTTTATTTTGGTGTTTTGTGTTTGTGAAAGACTTTTGACTGAAAATGTATTCAGCAAATAAATGTTTTATCACACTGTAATGTTTTTTTTTTATTGAGAAGGAGAATAAAAATGAAAAAAAATTGGAACTGTTATGCAGGCGAAGGAAACTTAGAGATCCGCTGGATTCTTTATCTCTTCTAACAAAGATGTAGGCACATTGTGAATAAAATACATAATTTATTTGTTATGATTAACGTAATGCATAATAATGTTTTGCCATGCCCGGGTGCGAAAATACGAAAAACACTACAGACGAAGTAAACACAAGAACAAAGAATGACAGCTAAAGCCATTTTCAAGTGGCAAATATGACTTTCAGTAGCTTTCAAACTGTGAAAAATGTGAACGATAGACGACACGATAGTGATGGAGTTACATGAAGTAGACTGCAGACGAAAGCGTTCATTGATATCGTTTGGACAACAATCGTCTTCAAAGTTACGTGATGAGAGCCCAGGTTACTTTCCATTGGAAGTTCCTACATGTTCCGCAATCTAAACGCGATTAATCTTGCCAAGTCGAAAGGTTTCATCCTTTGTAATCGGCGCAATAAATTTTCCTGCTAGTTCCTGCTAACTCCGCAGTTTAGGCGCGGTTACTCACTATCGCGCTAAGTCTAAAGGTTTGGTTGCTTGTAGACGGCGCGGCGCAGTAAATTTATGTCATCCCAAATTTGAAGGACTGTATTATTTACGTGACTTTCTAGTCGACTTTTATGCTTTCTCGCGTAGTTTTTGATTTTGTCTTCGATTGTTTTAATGCCGAGATCTCTGTGGATATCGCTGTTTCTGATATACCACCGAGCATTAACAATTCCTCTTAGCAGTTTATTTTCAAAAGTTTGTCAGATATCAATATTACTTATTTTGGTACAACCCCAGAGTTGTATACCATACGTCCAGACTGGCTTAAGCACTCGATCTTGAATTTTGATGACAGCATTCCTTTGAGGAGGCAATGCAACTTATTATAGTCTGTAATTCCATTCCAACAACGTTTATCGGTGGCGGAGAACGTGATTTTGCTCTTGCACCTCCTTACGCTTTTCATCTTTTCCTGGCTCTACCTTGGGTGAAGAAACAACCCTACGTTTTTTGCTAGGTCTTTTCCATTCGATCCAATTAGTTTCACTTGTTAGCTCTTCCTTGTCCGTCTGGTATTCGCGACTAGCTGAGCGCTGTGGACTACCTCTGCGCTCTTTTTGGAGATGTGAATTCTTTAAGGCGTTGTTTTCTTCTCGGAGTAAATCATTTTTGAAAAGGGATCAATCAGCAATAAATGGCTCTCCCCAGTTGACCTCCGAAGAGGGTGCATTTTACAAATAAATCTGGACTGCCGCCTGGGGTATTAGACCGTTTTGTTTTGTTCAATGCATATATTGTATACACTACGGTCGGTATACGGACGGTGGTATTAAGTTGCCTTTTACGACAAGCATGACTACGTCGGGTATATTCTATTCCATACCCGAAGGGTGATATGTCGTCCATATGAATTATGTATTCTCGGTCTTTGTAAAAACCCTTATTCTCTTCGCCTTGTGTTGATATCATGGTTTATCGGTTTTTGAAATCGTTGATCTGACTACAATTGGTTAATTATGTTGAGAGCGAATATCTTACTAACAGAAAGCAACCCTAATTCGCTGTTTGATTGTAGATTATCACGTTCATAGCGTTTTCCATATTTGGCTCTCTTTAGGATCCTAAAAATATCATCTTGAATCCGCTGCAAGATGGGAATGGGCCGGGCAAAAGGAGGATGAAAAACTGTGACTTTTACTACGGTGATTGCTACAGAGAACAGAAACAGCGTATTAGGATGCGGATTTGTTATACGTGGCAGACTTAGGCAAAAAGTCTTGAGCTTTCGACACGTGAGCGAGCGTCTAATGAAAATTTGTATCAAGGCTAAATTCGCCAACATCAGCCTAATATGCGCTCATGCCCCTCAGAAGACAAAGACGAAGATACCAAAGAATGTTTCTACGAGCTCCTCGACCAGACCTATCAGCAATGTCCTAAGTACGATGTTAAAATCGTTTGAGGCGATTTAACGATTTTAACAAAGGGACATGGCGATCTCCTGATCATGAAACAGTCAATCAAATTGATCATATTGCGATCGACACAAGACATGCCTCCAATATTCTGGATGTCCGAACCTTCCGAGCAGCCAACATCGACTCGGACCACTACCTTGTTGCAGCCAAGGTACGAATGCGGATATCCCAAACGCCACAGAGAAGAATTACTGTGAGAAGATTAAACGTCGAAAAACTGCAATCTCAAGAGAACGCGTATCCCGAAATCTCTCCACGATCCCTATGCCGCCAGCATCAAGTGCCGAAGACCAGTGGCATCGCTGCCAACATGCCATCAGAGACGCCGCAACTAATGTGCTGTGTTTCAGTCGACCACCACCAAGAAACCCCTACTTTGACGAAGAATGCCGGCAAGCACATGCAGCTAAACAAGAGGCGTAGAAAACTGCTCTGCAAAAAAGGACGAGGGCTGCTCGTGAACTCTACGAGCATAAGAGACGGGAAGAACATCGGCTTCTCCTGAAGACGAAAAAAGAGCATGAGAAGCGCGCGGTCGAAGATATTGAGAGGTTATACTCCAGGAATAACGTACGGAAGTTTTACCAAGAGGTAAAAAAAAAGAACGTGTCAGGCCAACAAGACCCGTACGGAAACCTGTAGAGATGAGGAAGGAAAGCACAGTCGGTGCTGAGAATATGGAAAAACTTTTTCTGCAAACTGTAAAACGGCGATGAAGACCAACATACCGCTGTCAGGCAGAATGCGCCATTCAACATAGAGGATGATAGCCAAAACTTCTGTCCACGTGACCAAAACGAAGTGAGGATAGCAATATCCAAGCTGAGAACCAACAAAGCTGCTGGTCCTGATGGCTTACCGGCAGTTACGTGCCGTGATGTTCTCAGCAGGTATTCTACACTTTTTTGGTTAGATAATAACGTCTGTACGTAAATCCAATACATTTAGTTTTTTTCACAAAAGTTTCCCAACCTCATCATAGAAACTGATCTTGTTTTTATTTTCTTAAGTAATATTTTTATCTATGGAAATCAAAGCTGTATCCTATAATCTTTCTTCAAGCATGCGTCGTGTTTCTAGAATAAGATTTTATTCGCTTAAGTGCAGAAAACAATCTTTCAACTGAATTGCTTGTTGTTGGTATTGATAGCATTAAAGAGTTCAGCTTGAAAATTTTTGAGAATGTATCTTTTAAATTTACATTCTGAAGGAATTCAAGTATGCATGTCTTTTACGAAAATGCTTTGGAGTTGCACACATTTAACTCATTTTTAAGCTTAACGAATTCAAAAAAAAAAACTTTTTTCGTAAATACTAAAATTTTTTGATTCAACAATTCCAAAAATTTTAAATCCGTCAGGGACTTGAATCTTACATCCATTTGTGTTGGCAAAGTATCAAAGTATCAGTATCGCCTCGTTTTGTATTTGGATTAACAACATTTTTAGCAGAATTGCACTAATTTTGAAACGGCAATCTGTTGTTTCAAATTTGCATTTTTGATACTTCAATTTTCTTAAAGCAATATTGAATGTCGAATGATTTTGCATCATCAATCATTTCTTCAAATAATATGATCAAATCATACATAAGTATGAACCATATTAACAAAGTCGATGATGAAACTAATCTCGTGGGGACGACTGTTGTTTGTTTTTGTTTTTTGTTCCACTACAATATTTTTTTATTCCACTTGGTAAATACACCTTGATAAAAAACAAATAAAAGTTTATTTTATACATGATTGATAAACCAAATATGGGTATACTAATAAAAAAAAATATTCCACAAATGGAGTATTATATTCCACCATGGTCACACTGACAATAACTAATATGTTATCAAGGAAGAGAATCGAACAAAATGCAACCAAAGAAACTCTTCTCATTCTCATTCTCAGAGGTAACTGATAACTGAAGTGCGGCATGGTCTGGAGAACCCAAATTCATGTATTTTTACAGGCGGTTACTGAGATTTTGAATGTGGTAGAATTTTTTTTATATGTAGTTTTCCTTTGGGTTGGTGCTCTAGTAACTGGAGAACAAATTGGCGAGTCGACGTCAAACTGAATTAAATAACACTTAGGTGTGGATAAGTTGCGCGCTCGCGGCGGTTATGATTTGTGTGCTCCGAAAAGAGGAGAACATTGTGTTCAACTTCAGTTTGTGTTCGATGGTAGTTTTGGGGTTGCGATTGCGACTGTGTTGTTTGGTTAATTTGGCTATGCTATGACGGTGCGAGCAACAGAGTGAACAGAAATGGATGTTGAAGCAGTATTTTTAATTGAGCATTTTTGATTTGCAACTCGATTGAATATTGTATACAAATCAATTTTGTATTAAGACGGATTTCGTTGGGGTGTGCGGACCTTAGAATAAACGTCACTGCTTACCGGCCAAGTTGTTCAAGGCAGTTGGAAATGACTTGGTAGAGAGCATACACCAACTTATTTCCAAGATTTGGTCAGACGAGTGTATGCCTGATGAATGGAATCTCAGCATCGTTTGTCCGATCCACAAAAAAGGAGACCCACTCAAGTACGCCAATTACAGAGGCATCAGTCTCCTCAACATCGCGTATAAGATCTTATCTGTCATATTGTGTGAACGCCTGAAACCCTTCGTCAACAACCTGATCGGCACCTATCAGTGTGGTTTCAGGCCAGGAAAGTCCACAGTCGTTCAAATTTTTACGCTCCGGCAGATCCTAGAGAAAACCCAAGAAGTCCAAATCAATACTCACCTTCTTTTTATCGATTTTAAGGCCGTATATAACAGCATTTATAGAGGCGAACTATATAGAGTCGTGTTTAGTTTTGGCATCCCTGCCAAACTCGTTCGTCTGTGCAGTATGATGATGGAGAACGCTCGCTGTTCCATCAAGGTCGGTAATGACCTCACCGAGACCTTCGAGGTCAAAAAAGGATTTAGACAAGGCGATGCGCTGTCATGTGACTGCTTTGATATCATACTTGAAAGAATTGTGCGAAAATCGCAAGCCAACACCGGAGGCACAATCTTTCAAAAGTCTGTGCAACTACTAGCTTACGCGGATGACATCGACATAATTGGCAGAACACAGCGGGCTGTCTTTTGTTTTGTTTTTGTTTTATTTTTTTTCCATCACAGAGTACACAGAACACTACGCTCTCTAAGTGTTTACTCTCAGTATCGCTTTACACAACCGTTTTTAGTTGCGCGACTTAGGAATCATCTACCGATCTTCAATCTTATAGACTACCACAATAAATTTAATCGAAAACAATTGAGTAAACGCAGTTTTTAAACTCTACCCGAGATAAGCAAAAATCAATTTTTTTTTCAAAGCCGATTAAACGTGCATATGCACCTTGAAATTGGCTCATTGCTACCATAATTGGTATTATGCCTTAACGCGGAAAATAAATTTCTCACCCGAAGAGACCTTTGGGGAGCATATACATTAATAAGAGAAACCAATTCCGGTGAATCAATATGATAATTAGTTAAATCGCGAATAAAAATGACAGAAGTTGCCTTACGCCTGAAACTTAAGGTTTGCAAGCCTATAATTTTGCACCTCCCGTCATAATTAGGGAGTTCTTCAAACATACTCAGTTCACGAATAGCATATCTCGTGAAGTTTTTTTGAACTCTTTCTAATCTAAGGTCTTGAACATCAAAAGGAGAATCGCAAACTATGGATGCATATTCTAAATAAGGTCTAACTAACGAGCAGTAAATAGCCTTAAGGCTATAAACATCTCGAAAGTCTTTGCAATTACGCTTAAGAAAGCCTAACACAGAGTTGGACTTGGAAATGACGTAGTCATAATGCAAT
The DNA here is from genome assembly GCA_946965025.1 of Blera fallax. Taxonomy (NCBI): domain Eukaryota; kingdom Metazoa; phylum Arthropoda; class Insecta; order Diptera; family Syrphidae; genus Blera; species Blera fallax. The sequence continues at coordinate 35,125,135 of OX337245.1, forward strand.
GAAAAATTCAATTTATTGTCAAATATGACTCCGAGATCTTTCACTTCATTGTGACGGTGAAGTCTAAGATCGTTTTTAAAATAATCATTAAAAAGTGGCAGTGAAATACGATATGCCGAGAAAATCTTACATTTTGAAATATTTAGTTCCAAAGCGTTATGACCACACCACCCCGACAGCTTATTGATATCTGACTGAAATCGAATGCAGTCAAATGTATTATTTATTCTAGAATATAATTTCAAATCATCCGCGAAAGTTAAAACATTACAATAATGGAAAATCCCGTGGACATCATTCACAAATAAAGTAAATAGCAACGGGCCCAAATGGCTACCTTGTGGAACGCCCGAAGTAACTTCTATTACGCGCGATGTAAAACTATCGACCTTTACTAATTGCTTTCTATTAGTTAAATAATTATAAAACCACAGTAGCATTGAGGAGTGAAAACCCAACGATTTTAGCTTTGCTAAAAGCAAGGTGTGATGCACTCTATCAAAGGCCTTTTTAAAGTCAGTATAGAGTACATCAACTTGCGAACGATTCTCAAAGCTATCAAAAATATAATTAGTTAAGAAAGTTAAATTAGTAGTACATACATGACCTACCTCGAACGAAACCATGCTGATTACTAGAAAGAATTTCTTTAACCGCAAAAGAAAGTTTTTCTTTAACAATGCATTCAAATAATTTAGGAATTACAGAAAGCTTTGATATAGGTCGATAGTTTTCGACTTTTTGTCTCGAACCGCTTTTAAAAATTGGAATTATAAAAGAATATTTCCATTCATTAAGAAAATTTCCAGTTGCAAGTGACTGGTTAAAAATAATTTTAAATGGATAAAAGAAGTCAGATAAACAATTTTTTAATATAACCGCCGGAATTCCATCTGGCCCTGTGTTACTATTCAAATCAAGTCCTTCTAACGCTTTAATTACATCTACGTCCGAAAACTGTAACGCACCTATATCTAAGAGTTCATGAATATTAGAGTAATGATTCACCGTTAACTGCACCTGAGACCTATTATACAGGGACTCGAAAAAGTTAGCAAATAATTCACAAGTGCCTTTTAAATCTGTTGAACTCAAATTTCCAAACTTCATTACCTTAGGCAAGCCTCTTTTTGAATTAATGTAATTCCAAAATGATTTGCTGTTACGTTTTACCGACGACTCTACGGACAAGACATATTGTTTATATAGAAATTTCTTCAAGAACTCATACTCTTTTCTGAATCTCAAAAAAAGTTCACGATTTGAGCTTGTCTTATTTAATAAATAATTAGAATACGCTTTTCTTTTTACATTTCTTATATTAACCAATCTTTTATTTGACCATGGAACTATAAACCGATTTTTATGACGCGTCTTAGGAACAAATAAATCAAGACCAGAATTGATTTTTCCCAAAAATGTATCATAATTACTTTTTAAATTGGGGGATCTTAGTAGTGCATCCCAATCAAAACTGTTTAAATAATCCATTAGTGCAACAAAATTGGTTTTAGAAAAGTTATAAGTTAACGCGGAATTATTATTACTTCGAATTGTGTAATTTAGAAATTTAAATTCCAAAAGTAAGGCTTTATGGTGAATCTTATTTGACTCAATAAGATCCAAAGCATCTAAAATATTATAATTAATTTCATAATTCAGAAATATTAAATCCAAAGTTCTATTTAAACTATTCCGAACATCGTTAATTTGAAATAAATTTAAAGATTGAAGACCATCAATGACTATTTGTTCACATTCATGTTTAACATTGAATGGTATTCAATTTTCTTCACCATCCACATTCTTCCAAGTGACATCACCAATATTGAAGTCACCCAATACACAAAGTAGTTGAGTGGCTTCAAAACGAGTAACAACACTACTAATGTTTTGAATGTATTTTTCATACACATTGGCAACACTATCTGGCGGAACTTAGGAAACAAAAATAAACAGCTGATAACGAACGTTATCAAATAAATCAATACACAGACACATTTGTTCAACGTCAACCGTTTAATGCTCCAACATGATCTGTCTGCTTTGAAAGAGAGATGAGATAGCTATTAACACTCCCCCACCTCTCTCACTACTTGTGTGACAGCGATCTTTTCGATAAACCACATATGAAGAGTCAAAGATCTCCGTCGAAAAAATGTGCGGGTGCGGCCATGTCTCCGTTAAAACAATAATATCATATTGGTGGTCAGAGAGTGCGACGAACATTTCTTTCGTCTTTGTTCTCATACCACCAACAATTCTGATAATAAACGGAATATTTAACAACGGAGGTGCTTGGCGGCCGCAGCTGATCAATGTTTATGTTTTGATCTCTACGGGCAAAGCAACTCCGTTTTTTGCAACAAATTTCTTAACACGAATACCCGACGGCCAATTTAATGGATCTGGAGCGCGCGCAAATATTTCATCAGGTAAACTAATTTTAAAATTAATAAATCTTAATTTAGTTAAGTCAGTGGTTGACTTAACCAATTTAATGCAACCGATTTGGTCACTCGGTATGGCCAATTTGGAAGAAATGTAATTCTTTACCGCACTTTCCGTCGTGTCAACACGAAAACCAGCAGCCGCTACGAAATTAGGCGCGGATTGGTCATTGCCTATAATAGGCTTATTTTTCTTCGCGCGTTTGTTGTTTTTACGAGGTTTTTTACGCGAAACCATATTCCAATTTTCCGTACCCCCGGTGGCATTTTCTTTAACAACCGGTGCGTTCGCTAGTATCGTAAGTGAGGGCAAAACCAAGTATATGCTGTCAACAAGAAGGGACACACAACATCGACGAATTGGACAGAACGTCACAGTCGACAGCTATAACTTCGAGGTTAATTTTTATTTATGCAACTAGGCTGTTGTTTGCGTATGTAAATACCATATCATCAGCAAAGCAGTGATTCGGCTCTTGAAATTTTGATGGAATAACGAGTTAATATAAATTAAAAATAATATTCGCCCCAGAACTGATCCTTGAGGTACGCTAATAGTCGTTTTTAGATCATTGCTATATGTTCCGCCAAGTTTTACTCTTTGTCTTCTATCTGTTAAGTAAGATGAAAACCAATTATATATTGCGCCTCTCATTCCAGCCTTGCATAATTTATTAAGAAAAATTGGAAAATTCGGAAAAATCGATTTTCCATACATTTTGTATGGGGAATTTTCTCTTTTTTTTCCATTTTGATCATAATATTACAATTCAAATGGTTGCAAAGGTTTAAAATTGGGAAAAGTTTCCCGGACAATCATTTTTTTTCATTTTGAAGAAATAATACAATGAAATCAATTGCCAGAACTCCAAATTTGGAAAATTTTTAATCGGAAAAACCCTTTTCCCACACATTCGTATGCAACAACATTTGTATGCAATTTGACGGGTGTCCTTTTTCCTTCGTCATTTCACCATAGTCTGACTATACTTACTAACTATTCGCTCCACCAAGCTAATATTGGTCCATTTCCACCTAGAAGCTTGAATGTATTCTGACGTTCCAGCAAATTCAAATGGGAGCCTCACTCACACACTCTGACAAGTAGGTGGAAGATAGGTGCAGCCATTTTCTTTAGATCATTATTGTACATTTTGTTGTTGTTAAGGGGATGACAGGCTGCCCAAAATGTTGTGTTCAAAAGGAAAGAAAGAAACAACACGCTACACTTTAAGACAGTTGATGGCCACGTGCCAATTCACATGCACTCACAGCCAGGAAAATTTAGGCTCCGCCTATTTTTGACAATGCCTGGGCAGAGGAAATGCAAGTTTGCCGTCTGTTATAGGTAGTCCATGCATTTTACATTGATCTGTTGTTGCTCTACAGTTGATGCTGCACTAAAATTACTTTTTGAAAATTAATTATCAGATTTCCAAAAATCAAATTGTGCCTAAACCATTCGTTAACGATTCCTTCATCTCAATCAAGTGAATTTCAGCCTGATTTTGATGATTGTTCACTTGTCAGCAGCTCATGTTTTGTGATTTTGCCGGTAATTAAAGTTGAAATCTCAGTAATTCCAGTGAGTTCATCGAAAGAAAATCAAACATTGGCTCACGCAGTCGCAATGGACGAAGATTGGCGATTCGCTGTGCAAATCAAACCCCTGAGCAACGCGCCGAAGTGAATTAACAGCTTCGAACACATGCGTCGCGAATTCGTGCAGGACGAACTCAGGAGGAACGAGAACCACGCGCAGCTGCTGAACGATTGAGACAGCGGCGCAATCGCGATCTGCTTCGTCAAGTTGAATCAAACGCCAATCGTCGAGTGAGAAAAAGTGCCGTGAATGTCCAATTACATCGCGCCGATTTCCAATATGACTGCACGATTTACTACAGCGAACCGCCATGTGTTACGATTGGGCCCATAAATGTAATTTGCCAATATTTCAATGCGCTTAAGTTCCATTCGGAGACACCAGGATTGTGTTGTGCAGGTGGTAAAGTCAAATTACCACCGTTGACGCAAGCACTAGAACCATTGCGCTCTCTGCTTTACGTCGACTTACCAGAATCAAGACATTTTTTGACGAATGCCCGCAAATATAACGGTTCCTTTTAAATGTCGTCATTCGGTGCGAATATTATTGAAGATCGTGGATTTAATCCTTGCATTCGCCATGACAATCAATAAATCACAAGGCCAATCTTTGGAAGTGTGTGGGATCAATCTCGAATTCCCATGCTCCTCGCATGGCCAATTATATGTGCATGTTCACGTGTTGGAAAGCCTTCATTTTTGATTATTCACGCGACGGGCAACAAAACAAAGAACGTAGTCTAGCACAAAGCATTGAATTGACCTGACATGTGATTCCCTGAACCTCTTTACATTCCGTGTAAATATTAGATATTAAATTCAATCGAATTCGAAAAGTGTTTCATTCAATCAATAATTGAAATTCGAGTGGCATCATTTGCTATCGATCGCAAATGTTCGATCGAAAAAATTAATTTCGGGTGAAATCGTGAATGCTCAAAATTATTTCAATCAAAAGATCAATTTTGGGCGGGACGAAGTTCGCCGGGTCCGCTAGTATTAAATAAATGACATAACACATCCACGATATACAGTGAAATGCGTTTTAATAAATAGTTAGTTATTTTATCGGAAGTGCTGGAATATTTGTTATCAAGAGACATTATGCATTTATGAATTTCAAATGGATGAAAGGTTTAAAGACAAAACTATTGCTAAGAGATCCATCTTAAACTCCATCCGTATATAAATTACAACTACAATTGTATTGTGGAGGACAGGATTTCTATTAAGCAGCGATAGACACAAAGATTTGATTAATCCACTGGGTTAAATATTATTGCATAATATACTTCAATTTTACAAACTTTATCTTTATCCTTTTGATTGTTAAGGATATTATTTACAACTCTCCATTCTTCTTTTACATTGCCTTTACAGTTCTGAAACTTATCAGCATAATACTTATCACGATTAAGTTTAACGTGCTTCTTAACCTCATCATTTATCTGTAAGAAGTATTTTTTTAAATTTTGATTGCAGGGATGGCGTTTGCATTTTTTTCTAATTATGTTTTTTTTAGTTATTTTAGTTAGCAATTCCCTACTTATCCATGGCCTAAGGCGTTTTAACTTTGGATTTTTTTGTTTAATAAAACCTGTACATCTGTCAATATGTGTTTTAAGAATATTAATGAATATATCGTAAGCTTTTGAGGGATTACGTTCTTCATAAACAGACACCCAGAATTCAAAGAGCAACAAATCCACTAACTTGTTATAATCAATTTTAGAAGTTTCCCTAAAAGGTACATATTTATTATTAAGATTATTTAAATAAATGCTTTCTATATTTAAGTAAATCATACTGTGATCGGTAATTTTATAATCTAATACTTCACCAGATAATTTGTGTCTAAAATGAGAGATAACCCTTACAAAAATATGATCGATGCACGTCTGTGTTTTATCAGTGATACAAGTTGGTTCTATGATAAGAGATTCCAAGCCAAAAGAAGACATTAAAACTAAGTAACTGTCGGAATCTGCATTGCTTTTCAAGATATCTATGAATGTTTATATCTCCTACAACCAATAAATTTGCTGTGTTTATATCTTTAAGAATAGTGTGTAATTGTTCAATAAAAACATTCTTACTCAAGTTATTTTCATGGAGACGATAAACACACAAAATGGTTAATTTCCCCCCACAGATATGGCAACTAATTTTCAAAATGTCGGCACTAATAAGACTAATTTTAATTACTTCGCATTCGTAATCTTTTTTAATATATATGTGTGTACTACGACACCACCCGAGCTATACGAATTGTTGCAATTCGAATAGTGTTCATACCCAGCAATATTATAGTTGGATAGTTCATAGTCGTACTTCGGTTAAAACAATAAAATCTGCAATAAGATCGTGAGTATTTAAATTGGCTAAAAAAGCATTAAAATATGCTCTCATACTACGTATATTTTGATAAATAAGTAGTGTAGAAATGGTGGAAGCAGCATAGTTTTTTACGTAAGTTGGGTTATTTTTGTTTATGTTTTTATAAATGTTTTATTTTTTTTGTAATTAATAGTTTTTATTTAAAATTGATTAAGATCATCAAAGCATCTAATTTTGATGGCAATATCTCCCTCATTCTTACGTAAAAATACTATACTATTTCTCACCCATATCATTGTATATGAAACTAATAGTACTATCACTTGAGGAAATCGATGGTGGCGCCCCTAGCGGCCCAAGTAAAGGACACGTCGCTGAGAACCACAAAAATCTTACGCTCTTCTGCCTCAACAATTTGCACATGCACTCATTGAATTTTGTATACCCCGCTCAAACATCATACTGTGTTGAGTGAATATATCTACTTTGCAATGTGAATAACTCGTCGGCCTTCAGCGCCACACTGCCAGTTGCCATGGTAGGTGCACGCTCCTCGTGCATATGAATCCGAGTGATAATGGAAATAAAGCAAAAGGAATGTGCTCAAAAAAAAAGACACACACACAAAGCACATTCCTTTTTGCTTACATAATATTTCCTCTTCACCTATGATCGTGAAGTCTGTGCGGAGTGTGTGTGTGTTTTTCTTTCATTGCGAATAACTCATGATGATGATGAATGGAAAAAAAAAGATTGTGTGTAAAGTTTTTTAAGTTGAAGTTTTTTCATTGAGGACAAAATGCACACACATACAGCACATTAATTTTTGCTTGTTTTTACTACAAACATAATGTTTGTCTTCAGTCTTCACTTATGGCTGTGGAGTTTGTGTAAAAAATTTCCTGGTAAACATTTTTGTTTCATTTCATTTGCACGCAATTGTATTTCGATTTATTAGAAAATTATTATAGATAGATTCAATAAGGATTGTAACAATACCAAAAGAAAATTTTTCTTGTAATTTTTTCAAGTCCCTAAAAATCATAGAAGGGATGTTTGGGTAAAGCATGCTCAATGTAGTACATTGAAAAAACAATTAAAAATGACAAATGACGCTGGGTAGACGCGCTACTGTAGCCTCCAAAGAAATGGTTTTTACTCTTAGGGGATTAAACAAAAATTGGAAGCAAGCTACATCTTATTATGCGAGTCTACCGGTAAAATGAAAAAGTCATATTGCTTTGGTGGGTTACTACAAACTTTACTTGCTATAGAGTTAATATGGGAAAAACTTAAAAATTACCAGCAATTCCTTCTTATTGACCATCTGAATACTGATGTTGCAGAAAACTTATTTTCAATGGCCCGTTTAAATAGGGGATCATACGAACGAAACCCTTCGGCTTACAGATTTATTAGAAATTTGAAGCAAATTATTTTCAAAAATTTAAAGTCATCAGAAATTGCAAGTTACGAAGATGCTGCGGCTGAATCTTTATTGCACGAAGCTGATTGTGACTATCTTAAGTGTGATGACAGTGAAGAATTTCATATTGAAGCTCCAGTAGAAGATCATCTCATGGCAACAGATATTCTGAACAGTATCGAATACCATATGAATAGTTGCGATGACGAGTTTTATGTTGATGCCAATGAGACAGAAACAGTTGTGTCCAAAGGATGTTCTCAGAAGCTGCAAGAAGCGGCTCCTACATTTTATGCCGGGCTTGCAGCTTTCAAGTTGCATAAGAAACTTAATTGTCAAATCTGCACTCTGTTCATGATAGATAAAACAGACAAATTCCGAGAACAAGCTCTGTTAATAAAATTGCGAGCTTATAACACCTATGACACATTATCCGAATTTGGAAATGTAACTGTTCCTTCCTTGGAATTTGAAGCTTAGATATGTGAAAAGTATGCAAACACTTTTTGAAAGCCAGTTTGTAAAAATACGACAAGAAGGACACTTGGTTGAAGCTTTGCTAAAATTAAAAATGACAGCTTCCGCTAGTATGAAATGTGACGATGATGAACACTCATCATCGACACTCCATTTGCAAATTAATTTTAATTGGTCTAATCAAATTTTCGATTAAGAAAACCAATAATGATCTCTGTGGAGTTAAAAGTGTAAGGAATTGAAAACTTCACTTTATTATACGTACATACATATGTGTACCTATGTATATTAATCCTTTCTTTGTTTTGTTAAGATTTTTTTTGCGAATTTTTGTTATATTTTCTTTTTTTTTTCACACTGTTAAGTTTTTCTAGTTATTCATTATTTTTTTAATTAATTGATATCTACTTTTTATTTTATAAATATTATTATTTCTTTAGTTCTTCCTAAAGAGCGAGGACTATGCGTACAGGGGACAACTCGAAAAAAAACGCGTTTAATATTCTACCTCATTGGAAAAAGAATATTTGAACTATTCAGCGCCCTTCGTTTGTCCGTGCAACAGAGGATAGGGTTTGATTCGAAAAATTTTCTGTATAATTTCATACAATTCAAACAAAAACAAACAAATCTATCCGTAGCCATCATAAATTTCTGGCACTCCGTCCATCCACCATATAATCCCACCACCACCCCGCTGTGAAAATATGTTTTTTCATCCCTTAACCAGACCACCACTTGAACTAAAAACCTGACGCATAACGCATAATATGCATCCACCACTCCACTCCCTAATCAGAAAAACACATCTTTTTACTGAACAAGAAAAAAAATAATAACCTGCTTATACCTTTTTTTCATCAGTTTCTTTACTCATGTTCTTGGCAAAGTCATTCACGCAGTTGCGTAACATGTGTGCAAAAATACTGAACGGGAATGGAAACCCAAGAAAGATTTTTTTTACTTTGTTTCCACTCATCACTCACTCATTCTGTAATTATAACTCCATTCGCAGAGAGTAATAATATTTTACTTCGCTCTCGAAGAATGAGAAAACGCCACCTGAGCGGTCCGAGTAAATACTAAAAAATATTGCTTGATGATAGTACACACTGTAATGTAACACACTTTACATGGAAAACTTTTTACAATCGTTACATTCAATTTTAATGTCGCTGCGTTCGACTTGTTTAGCATAAAGACAGATGATTTTGTAAAATTTTTATTGGACTAAACTTTAAATAAACAAGTTAAACTTTTACACTTTATCTTAGTGTCTTTTTTTGTGATATTTTATTTACTTTGGAATTGAATTAGTTATTAAGACCACACTCACGAGAGTTCTGACTTTGCTTTGGAGGAGAAGATTCAACGACGATTCAATGCCTACCTAAGTAAGCAAGTAACCGTTCGATTGATATGTGTTGGTTTTATATGCATAATTTTGGTCTTTTTGTAATAAATAACTAGAGCTCGAAAATAACTCTCAACCTTTATTTTCATTTGATTTCTCACTGAGAGATATTTCATCTGGCATCGACATTTAGGTCTTGCTCCGAAGTATATTTATAAATACTCAGTTTTTGGCTTGCTTGAGAGTTTTTTTTTAATTTCAAATTTATCACTCCTTTGTTTATTTTTTTTATAAAAAATAAATGGAAATGATCAACCTAAAACCTCTTTCGTCGAGAAAAAAAAAAACAAAAATCTTCAATATTTAAAATTAAATTATTGTCTTTATTTAACTTAATATATAACTTAATATATGTATATATGTACATATAAATGGCGTCGTACGTCAATCATATTTGACATTGGTGAACTAGACAGCTGCAGTATACAAACAGACAAGCAATATGGAGCGCTATACTCGGCAAGAGCGTGGAATAATTTACCCCGTACACATGCAGGATTAAAAAGTCGGGTCGAAACGGCTTTTTTAAGTTTTTTTAACTTATTGCCAAGCATCCTGTCCAATTCTTAGAAAAAAATGCACACTTCCTTATCTCTTATTCCCGCTTTTATTATTCGGTTTTTTTGTTTTTAAATAATTTTTTAGATATCTAAAGCGGTTTTCAATTTGCTTATCAACTTTCGATGAAAATCCGCGCTTATTCATTTCTAATTGCAATTTCTTATATATTTCTCCATGCCGAAATTTTCTGCCATCAAAATGCTTCATGGCATTTACTTCTTCTATTAAACTTTATAGCACTCGCGTCTCTTCGTGCTCCCACATATTTCTTTTTGCCATATTAATAATTTTAAAATTACGTCTAACAAAAAACTTTTAAAAAACTAAATCTGCGCACTTTTCCGCCCACTAAGCCCTGATAATTCAGCATAAGGGTAAAAAAAAGCTCGTTGGCAAACAAAAATATCCTCGACCATCATCCATTCATATATATATGTATACTTAAGCAAATTTTCGCCTCATCTTTTCAGGAAATGCATAAACGGATGCAAACTAAAAAAATAATTACCATCCGCCCGCCAAACGGAAGCACATAAAACGAACGGGGTTTTCCTCTCATTAAAAGAAAAAAAACCCAAACTACGACCATCTGTCAGTTCGACTCCTCGACCCAGTTACTTTGGCATATTTTCGACTCAACTCAGCTCAAATAGTGGAGTCGAGTCGAGTCAACTCAGCTTTGACTCGACCCGCGTACACATGAATTTCGATCCGGTTTCAACCTAGGTTCAATCCTGCATGTGTACGAGGTAATTGTGTCGTTTTTTTTTACCAATAATCGGTCGGCGCAGCGTGAATTTCGACGTCGATTTCCTAATCGTGTCGCGCCAACTGGGCAAGCATTCCGGCGCTTAGCTACTCGACTCGAACAGATTGGAGCCCATGCGGGGCGTGGCCGCCACCGGACTGGTCGTTCCGCCGAGAATATCGCGGCTGTGGCTGCCGGTGTCGCTGAGAACGAAGAAAAATCAACCAGACGACTGGCTACGCAATTGGGTATCACCAGACGGACCCTACGGCGAATTTTAGTGAAAGACTTACACATGTTCCCGTACAAAGTACAAACAGTGCATCAGTTAATGCCTCCTGACCGTCAGTCGCGTGAATTAGTGGCAAGCCATCCTCAATCTCAACAACGAAGAGGACGATTTTGTGTCGAAAATCATCATGAGCGAAGAGGCGCATTTCCATCTAAGCGGTCACGTCAATAAGAAAAATCTTCGTTTCTGGGGAAACTGAAAATCCGCGTGTGATGCACGAAGAGCCATTACATCCACTCAAAGCCACTGTGTGGTGCGGCGTTCACGCGGGGGTAGTGATTGGGCCGTATTTTTTTGAGGACGCCATCGACAATGCGGTCACTGTTACTGGCGAACGCTACAGGGCCATGATAAACGACTTCTTACTGCCAGAATTGGATAAGCGGGGCTTGGTGAACATGTGGTTTCAACAAGACGGTGCAACTGCACACACAGCACGAGCCACAATGGATATTGTGAAGGAAGCGTTTCCTGGTCGCATAATCTCCGTTTTTGGCGATCTAACCATCCCAGACTTCTTTCATTGGGGCTACTTGAAGTCACGGGTTTATGCTAATAAGCCTCAGACAATCGCAGCCCTTAAGGAGAATATTCGACAGGAATGCGAACAGATATCACCGGAAATCTTGCGGAAAGTCATGGAAAATGCGATAAAACGGGCACAAATGTGTATCAACACTGGCGGCAGCCACTTGGCGGATATTATCTTTTCCACTTAACAGAAAATATTTTAAAGGTCCAAATAAAGATTTCCATCCCTCAAAATCATTTTTTTTATTTAGTAAAAAAGTAATTCAAAAACAAAATTGAATGATTAATTTTGCTCCACTTTGTACAGTCAAATTTGACTGGAAGAACAATTTTAAAACGGCAACTCTCCGTCGCAAGGACAATCTTTAGAAATGTGCGGTATAAATTTGGAAAATCCAGTTGTCTTGCATATCCAACTCTGCGTTACATGCTTACGAGTCGAAAAATCATCTGCACTATTTGTTTACAAGAGCGATAATGAAAAAAAAACCAAGAATGTTGTTTACCAAAAAATATTGAAATAAGTTTTTTTAATTTTACCCAAAATTTAAAATTTTTTTTTAATGCCTGGCGAAGCGGACGGGATTTAAACTAGTTGGGTATAATATACTGCGGAGCAGATATATCACGCTTAAACCACATCCCACAAACACAAACAACATCAACTCCAGAATTTGTAAATGTTGTATGTATAACAGGTATGCAAAAGTATGCTGGTATTACAGTTACATTACATTATGTACTTAATCACTTAACTATGTATGGATAATGATGGAACAATAAAGTCAGTCTAATCTGAAATGTCTTAGCATTAACATCATCTTTTGATTAAGTTAAGTTAACATGGTGTGAGAAGTAAATTAAAAAGAAAGTTTTAAATTAAAATGAGTGATTCTGAACGCTCAGAAGAAATAGATAAAAACCGAACAAACAGTGTCAGTGAAACAAAACATAAACCCATAAAGAAAATGACAGAACCAGAATCAAATCATCAAAACTCGGCATGTCACCAATGATAGCTCCATTAGATTTCACATACGATCGACAAAATCTAGCTGATCTATGGAAAAATTGGATTCTGAGCCTGAGCAAAGAAAAGTTGCTATATTCCTACACTATCTTGGTGTGAAACCCTTGACAATCTTCAGTTCGTTCGGTGTCTGATATCAAATAAGCTGAGATTATTGACAAATTCGATGAATTTTGCACACTGAAAAAGAATATAGCCGTGGAGAGGCACAATTTTTTCACACGTAAGCAAATGCCTGACGAATCAGTAACCGAATTCGTCACAAGCTTAAAAAATTTAAGCACATCATGCGAACTTGGGGCATTTCAAGATGCCATCTTAAAAGATATTTTTATGTGTGGGTTAAGTAAAGAAAACCATGCCATACGAGAAAAACTCTTAGAAGAAGGAAAGGCATCCTTAACTAAAGGCACACAGACAATACAGCTTGAAAACCCTTCTACATCTATCATAGGCAAAATAGACAAAGGCCCACATATTTTCTTCTACATCGAGGTCAAGCGGTAAATTCAACTTCAACACAAAACCAAACACTTTTTCATATACAGAAGAGAACGGCAGTACAAAGACGTCATCATGGACAGAAGAAAAAAGCAAGCAACATGAACAAGAGCTCATCAAGTTCCTGCTATCGATGCGGACAGCAACACCGATTCAAATGTCCAGCAGTGGGTGTAATTTGCAAAAGTTGCGGTAAATCCAATCATTTTGCAAAAATGTGCAGAAGTAAAATGCATGTTAGAAATTTGCATGAGGACGAAGAAGAAAGAGAAGATTTATTTTTGGGATCTATACGTCAAAAGAAAAACGGCAAAGAGGACAACTAGTTATGGACGGTAGATCTAAGTGTTAATAAAAAGGTAGTCAGTTGTTTACTAGATAGTGGTGCACAAGCAAACGTGTTATCTGTAAAAATTTAAACCTACAAAATATCAAATTAAAACCATGCATGTCGAATGTGGGCGCCGTGGCTCAAATGGTTAGTGCGTTGGATCGCTGAGCGTGAGGTTCGAGGTTCGAATCCCAAAGAACACTAAAAAGTTTTTCACGGTCCCACCTCTCGCGAATGTCTGACAAACGTCCGGGAGAAATAACTGTCAAGAGAAAGCTTCTCAATTTGCCTTTCGGATATGGTTCTAAACTGTAGGTCCCTTCCATTTGTGTGAAAAATATAACACGCACAACACGAATAGTCGCGAGAAGCTAGGCCCTGGACCACATATGGCCTGTTGCGTCAAGAATTTGTATTTGTATTTTTGTATGTCGAATATAGTTTCGTATACTGGTGAAAAAATAAACTCACTTGAAATATGTAACGTAAAGGAGTGCTTATTGAATTTTATGTTATAAAAGGGGAAAGTGCTGTTCCAATTATTGGGTTGAAAACATGAAAAACACTACTCCTGATTAAAAAAGTATGTAAAATCAAAGAAAAAAACAAATAAAAACCTAGAAATACTAAATAATTTCAGTGAAGTTTTTACAGGCTTAGGTCTATTGCCAGAAAAATGCCCCTCGAAAGTTCCCATTTAAATTGATGAAACGTTTTAAAGAAGAACTTGCTCGAATGGAAAATCTAAATGTTATCACAAAGGTAACTGAACCCACAGCATGGGTAAGTGTATAAGTTGAAAAAGCAAATAAAGATCTGAGAGAAAGAAATTCCAAGAAATTTAAGTCCACATTTTGAAATACCCGATTTTGAATATATTCGTTCACAACTTTCTGATACTAAATATTTTAGTATTCTTGATGCGAATTCTGGTTTCTGGATGCTTGAGTTAAATGAAACTAGTTCCCAGCCCTGTACGTTTAATACCACTTTTGGGAGATAAAAATTTCTTAAGCTTCCATTTGCCATTAGATTGTAGTTTGTAGATTGTTACAGAGGTGGGAATATGTCACCTTAGCACTACGGCCACATTGGGCTTGTTTCGACTTCCTCTAATTTTAAAGCTCACTCAATATGCCCGATTTGGTAATGAATTCTACTATGCTTTTGAGTGAGCTTGCAGATAGGTCTTCAGCTTCCAGATAGAATTTACCTAAATAGCGATGACGTGTTCTGATTAGACAGTTGCAGTGACATAAGATGTGTTCTGCTGACTCTTCGTCTTTCGTTGCACATGCTGCAGATGCTATCTTGTGCTATTCCCATAGCCATTAGATGTTTTTTTCACTTGACAGTGGCCTACAGGGAAACTCGTGGCTATACGAATCTGACTCCTATTCAGCCTATTCAGTTGTAAGAGTTGTTTCGTTCTTTTGAGGGAAGTTTTTGGCAGAAAGATTTTGGCTTGTCTGTTACCTTCAGCTTCCTTCCAGGAATGGTTCGCCCTTTCTTTTAGCCAGTCTTTGATACAGCTTTTAGCCGTACTCACTGGTAATCCTCAGAATGGTCTTGGCCTTATAAAGTTTGACGCAGCTCCTGTTCTGGCTAGCAGTTCGGCTTTTTCATTTCCTTCATATCCACTGTGTCTTGGCACCCAAATGAGATGAACTCTTTTTGTGCTGGCTAGTGATATGAGTAATTGAAGGCAATCCCATACTAGTTTGGATGTTATTTCATAAGCTTAAATTGCCAGTACAGTCTTACTCAGGCAATCGCCGCTGCTAGACGTGTATAAGGTGCGCAACTAGTTCGTATAATAAATTTTTTGTTTACATTCGAAGTGTCAAACTTTTCCCGCCAAGGCGGCAGCATATACAGTTTTTCATTAAATTAACTATTTTTGATTTTTTCATCAGTGAATTTCTTCTTCCTTCCGAATAAATATACAAAAACAATGAAAGGGGGTTCGGATCCCCCCAATAAAAACCGATTTAAAGATCTTTCTCCGGACGCTTCTTTAAATCGGAACATCAAATCAAAACGCAAATGCACTGACGACATCTTCCCTTCACTCCCCACAATTGCTACAAATGACGACAATATTCCCCGGTATGTAGTTATATCAGGTTTAGAAAAAGTTGGCGATAACCTCAAACCTCTTTCTGCCTACAACCCTTTCCAAATCAATCGTGGATTAGAATATATTTCTAAAGATATTTTAGAGGTTAAAGCCATGCGATCTGGTGACCTCTTAGTGAAAGTTTCCAACCTCCCTACAGCAGAAAAATTCATTAGAGCCAAATTCGTCGATTCTATTCCAGTAAAAATAGTCTCGCACGTTGGCCTTAATTCAGTCCAAGGGAGAATCTTTTCCAAACACATTATCGACATACCAGAAGAAGAGTTGCTGAAGGAATTAAAAAAATATAAAATAATCGAGATAAAAAAAATCCTAAAAAAAGTTAACACCGAGCTAGTCCCGACAGGTGCCGCCATCATTACCTTTGATCTTATTCGTCGCCCTAGTGACATAAAAATAGGTTGGGTGAATTGCCCGGTTGATGAATATATCCCAAATCCGTTGAGGTGCGTTTCATGCCAAAAATTGGGCCACACCAAAAACCGCTGCAACAATGGTCCAACTTGCAAAGATTGCTGCTTACCTCCACCACACGAGCAATGTTCACGTGTGTACTGCATTAACTGCAATGAGGATACCCACACTTCCTACGATCCATCATGCCCAACTTTTCTGCGACATAAATCCGTCAATAAAATCAAGGTAAACCGTCGGTGCACAATTCGGGAAGCGTGGCAAATATACAACGACAATCCTGATCTACATCAGCTTCCTGCTCCAACAAAATACCCTGGATCCAAGCCCTCCATGGCCGAAATTATTAAAAATAGAATCCTCATGCAAAATAACTCTACCACACAAGCCTCCTCTCCCAAACAATCAAACATGCCCCTCCTCCCGCACACAACACCTTCCCCACAAATTACTACTCACATATCTGATACAATAACAATTATTGCACACGAAACCAATAAAAAAAATATCCCACAACAACCAAACGTCATCAGTAAACTCTCTCCCGCACTCAACTCCGTTCATTCAACTAACGATTCTCAATCCAATCAAAAAGAAAAACAACCCAATCTCTCCACTGATTTCCCACAATCAAACCAACCCTCTTCACCACTCCCAACCACGATCACAAACAAAACCCAAACAGCTTCTCTTTCGTCCTCCACTCATCTCCCACAACATAGCTCCAACCAGCTCTTATCATCGCCCCAAACTCGCATCCCCATGGAAACACAAATAGTTTCTCTCTCACCCATATCAGACTATGACGACATATAATTGTCATAGTACACTTGGCCAAAACACCGACTCTGCTGTTCGAATGCTGGATCATTCGAGCCCTTTAGGGAGCTTGATTGCCCCAGCATCCGGACAGCGGAGTCACAGAAACAACCCACACAGAATCTCAACCTACTCAATTATAGCTCAAAATCATAATATTTTTAAAGCTCTCCAGTGGAATATAAAAGGTTATATTAACAACTATGATGAGCTTAACATTTTGATAAAAGAACTTTCGCCTTGTGTCATATCTCTTCAAGAGACGCATTGTGCGTTTGGTTCTTCTCCTCTCGCACCTAAGCCATATAAAGGTTACTTTCATAACTTCCCTCATAACATTACGGCAAAGCAAGGTATCGGTTTTTTAATAAAAAGTAATATTCCTCACAATTTAATCAACATTAATTCGAATATTTTAGCGTTGGCAGTCGAGATAAATTTGTCTCTTAAATTCACAGTACTTTCTCTTTACATCCTACCCAAGCAGCAATTCTCACAACTCGATCTTGAAAACATCCTCAAACAAATTTCAACCCCCGTTTTGCTCACTGGCGACGTTAATTCCTGGAGTGTTCTCTGGGGGTCCCCATCCACTAATCCTAGAGGAACTATTTTAGAAGATTTTGTGCTTAACTCAAATCTTATGGTTCTAAATAATGGCGCGGCTACCCATTTTTCCACACACAATACTTTCACTCATGTCGACATCACCTGTTGTTCACCAGAACTTCACCCAAGAACATCCTGGGAAATTCTTAGTGATCTGCACAATAGTGATCACTTCCCAATTCTTACAAGCATGGCAATAAGTTCACTCAAATCCGGTACTCCACCCATCCCTAAATTTAAAACTTATTTGGCGAACTGGGACAAGTTTCAAATTAGTATTAACGATTTTCTCTCAAAAGTTATACCCTCTTCCAACATAAATAAAGAAGCTGCGATTATTCTAAAAGCTATTCGCTCTGCAGCTAACATCTCTATTCCCCAAAGCGCCCCAGCCCGCATCAAACAATATGTTCCCTGGTGGTGCCCCACTTTAGGCACTTTGCAGCGCGAAAAAGTTAAAGCCTGGAGACGCTTTAAAAAACATCCCACAAACACCAACCTCATAGCCTACAAAAAAGCGAACGCCTTATTCCGGAGAGAGATGAAAGCAAGCAAAGCTAAAAGCATACTCGAGCTCACTTCTACAATAAATCCCAACACCTCCACCGCTAAAATATGGCATAAAATTCGCTGCCTTACTGCTAACTCTGTCCCAAGATCCATTAAATGTATAGTAACACCAACTGGCCCTACCTCGAACCCCTTAGAGATTAGCAATTTTTTCGCACGGGTTTGGTCAAACCTTTCCAGAGACCAAAACTTTTCCAACAGCTTTAACACAATGAAAACCAACAGTCTCCATGACACCCCTCCCCATGGCACTACAAATCGATCAGCGAGGCTCATTGAAGCTGCAATAACGACCTTGGAATTAAGTAGTTGCCTCGTTCAACTGAAAGGGAAAACGCCAAGCAGGGACCGGGTTTCCTACCCCATGCTAAAAAACCTACCCCCTTCAACCAAAACCAGGCTGTGCGATTTATACAATAATATTCTTGATACAAGCATAATTCCCCATAGCTGGAAATCAGCTACTATAATCCCACTACCCAAACCCAATAAACCAATTAACACGATTGATGGTTATCGCCCAATATCTTTGATTCCCTGTTTGTCGAAGGTCTTAGAAAAAATAGTTGCAAGACGCCTTCTCTGGCTCATCGACTCCAACAATTTAATTTGTACGAATCAAGTTGCGTTCAAACCCAATCGGGGTTGCGCCGATGCTCTACTGCACATCGACTTTTTAATATCGAATGCTCTGTCGTCTCGTAATCACGTCACCCTACTCGCACTAGACTTCGAAAAAGCCTTCGACAAAATAGGGATTCATTTAATTTTGAACAAACTAAAAGCATGGGGGATCGGGCCCAAAATGTTTGGCTTTATAAAATCTTTTCTCTCCAACAGAAAAATTTTGGTTAAAGTGAACAACTCTTTCTCCTCCACTTTCCCATTACACAATGGTATCCCTCAAGGATCACCTTTGTCCGTGGTTCTTTTCATTATAGCTTTCGATGAAGTAAGCAATATCATAGCTAAATATAAACTGCTAGATCATTGCAGTTACGCAGATGATATTTACATTATGTGCAAACTCAATGATTTAGTAAAAACTAAAGCTATATTATCGGATGTACTTAAAGATATTTTACACTGGGCAACAACTTCCGGAGCCAAACTTTCACTTGAAAAATGTAAGACACTGCATGTTTGTCGCAAGCTATCATGTCCGCAATTTGAACTAAATTTTAATAATGTTAATGTACAAAATGTCAATGTTCTAAAAATCTTAGGATTAACATTTAATAATAGATACAACTGGAAACCCCACTGTATAGATCTTAAGAAGAGCCTAGCCGCGAGAGTTAACATTATTAATTACTTAGCTTGTAAAAAATTAAATGTACACATAAATACTCTTTGCAATATCACTAGGTCTTTAGTTTTAAGTAAAATTGACTATGGAATATACATATATGGCAAATGTCCTAAAACTACGCTTAATCTCCTAAAATCAACTTACCATCAAGCCGCCAGAAGGAGCATCAATGCATACCGTACTTCTAGAATCGAAAATATTATGGCAGAAGCTGGACTCCCCACTTTAGAAGAACGTCAAGTAGAAAGTTTAACTAAACTCCTTGCTAAACTTTCCTACTCCTATAACTCCATCATCGACAAGGATATCTCATCCGCTCTCAAGTCAAAAACAAATAAGCGACTTCCTTCAACCATAGCTCGCGCAATATACTCCGCAGAAGAAATTAGCCTTCCCATCATACGAATGAAGCATTACTCTCCATCTTATCCACCGTGGTGCATAAAACAATCTTCATTTATACTAACGCTGAGCAAATATAATAAATCCAATACAGACTGCGGAATATACCAGGATCTTTTCCTCGAAACTATGGACGAGCTGAAGTCTAAAGGATGGAAACCTATTTTCACAGACGGCTCTAAGTCAACACATGCCACCTCTTTTGCTATCACTTTTGAAAATGGGTCTTTATTAAGGGCCGGAATATTGCCGGAAATCGCATCAATTTTCACTGCCGAAGCTTACGCTTTACTCGAAGCAGCAAAAACATCGATAAAACTCCCGAGTAAAGTCATTATATGCTCTGATAGTCTATCAGTTTTGAACGCCACTCTCAATCCAAACCACAACACCGGACTCATTAACCACATCAGGGACATCCTCGTAAAATACCCCAGGAAAATAAAACTAATGTGGGTTCCAGGCCACATGGGGATAAAAGGTAATGAGCTTGCTGATAGGGCCGCTAAATCATGCAACAATGCGCCTATTTTCACATTCAATGTGTTTTCCAAACTCGATCTTCAAAAACATATCACCGCAAAGTTGAAAATGTGCCGACTCTTAAATTGGCGTAGTTACCAAAATCACTACGCAAAAATTAATACAACCCGTTCCACTCCTGTCTACCCAACATCCACCTCCAAAACAATGAACACCAACTTTATCCGTCTCCGCATGGGTCACACTATTCAAACGCATCAACACATCCTAAAAAAGAACAACCCACCAAAATGCTCAGCCTGCAACAACATCATCGACATACAACATATTCTAGGACAAGCGCCTTGCCACGTCTCTAGATCATTCAATGCTATCCTACCGGCAAATCAATCGGTCTACAGCTTTCTTAATACTATTAACCACGAAAATATACACAAAATAAATAATTTCCTACATAATGCGAATTTAATTATATAAATTTATACACACTGCTATCTTCTAATAATATTATCCTATTTATTAGCGCAACATATTTTTATTCATTAAGAGCTGAAAGCCTCCGCAGCTAGTGCTCACCTTTGTATTAGCATAGGAATTTACTTTTTATGTTAATAAATAATAATAATAATAATAATAATAAATTGCCAGTAGAGCAGCCTTGCTATCTGATAAAATATAAATGTTCTTATTGGTTATGGATCTGTTTATATTTTCTCTGATGCATAGTTCTATAGCAAATACCTCAGCTTGGAATACGGAGTTATTTTTTTCCATGCATGAATGAATGAAGGTTTTTGTAGCAGCGCCGTATACTCCAGCCCCAACTCCTTCATCTGTCTTGGATCCGTCTGTGTACCATACATGAGAGTTATTGGCAAATATAGGTTTATTCTGTTCCCAGTTACTGCGATCTGGGAATGTAACCTTGAAGTTGTGGCTGAAGTTAAATCTTGGCAGACATTTGTCCGTGATTGTTATTCCCAGTAGTTCATTACTGTTGAGCTCAAGTGCAATATCCGAGTGAACTAGTTTGGAGTTTGAGTCATCTTCTGCGATGAGCATAAAGGTGTTAACCATAGCTTCTTTCTTTATATGAAGATGTACAGGTGGTAAGTTAAGAATAACCTCCAGCGCTGCAGTATTAGCAGTTTTCATTGCACCTGTTGTGCATAAACAAGCTAGTCTTTGTAATTTATTGAGCCTGTCCTTTGCTTTGTTTTTTGCCACCATACTGGTGCTGCATATGTTATAATCGGTCTTGCCATTGCTGTATATAGCCATAACATCATTTTGCAATTTAGGCCCCAATTTCTACCAATGAGACCTTTGCTGGTCCATATTGAAATCCTGGCCTTGTCTATTGCTTTTGTAAGGTGAGAATTCCGGGTAAGTTTTTCATCTAGTGTAAGGCCAAGGTATTTGACCTCCTTAGAGAATTCTATTGTTTTACCAAAGAGTGTAGGTTCTTTTAATCTGTCTCGCTTTCTTCTTTTGGTGAATACAACTATGGTTCTCTTTTTTGGGTTGACGTTAAGGCCGACTTTTTGGCACCAGTCTGCAACTAGATTCAAGTTCCTCTGGAGGAGATCCGAGATTGTTTCTTCGAATTTTACTCTGATCAATAACGCAATGACATCTGAGTAACCTTGAACATAAAAGCCTTCATTGCTGAGTATTTTCAGTAGTTCATTTACTACGATGGACCATAATAAGGGGGAGAGGACTCCTCCTTGGGATCATCCTTTCGCAGCAGTGACCCTGAGTTTATTGCTAACAAGTGAGATGTTAATTTTTCTGTCTTCTAGCATGCATTTTATCCATTCACATGTTGTATTGTCAACCCCTGTGTTTTGCATGCATCTGTAAATTTGGGCGTATTCGGTGTTGTCAAAAGCTCATTCGGATGTCAAGGAAGCAGCCCACCGCAAGCTCTTTGTCTCTAAGGGATTTTTCAATCCTTGTTGTCAGTTCCTGAAGAGCATGTGTTGTTGATTTACCTGATTGATAGGTATATTGGTTTTTGTGTAGAGGGTTCATAACGAGAGCTCCGTCCCTGATATGTCTATCAAGTATTTTCTCCATAGTTTTTAAGAAGAAGGATGTAAGGCTTATGGGTCGGTACAATTTTCGTTGTTCTGTTGGTCTTTGGGCCCGCTTTAGGGATGAACTTAACCGTAACTTCTTTCCAACTTTTTAGTATAGTTCTAAAAATGTTGATTGGAAGTGGTGTTAAATGTGGGGTGCCTTTTGAAGGAGAGCTGGGAATATTCCGTCTTCTCCTGGGGCCTTAAAAGGGAATTTATGGCCCATAATATTTTTTCCTCATGGAAAATTTCCTTCGATCTCTGCCAGTCCTCTCTAGTTGTTCTTATGCTCCTGCTCTGGGGAGGATAGGCTGGCGACAAGGGAGCGATGATGGAATCTGGGAAGTGTGTTTCGGCTAAGAGCTGTAGCGTCTGTAGACCATTTTCCGCATAGGTGCCATCTGGCTTTAACATTAACCCGATTTGATTAGTGTGCTGTTTAGAGAGGAGTCTATGAATGCGGGCACTGCTGGGAATATCGGAAAGACCCTGGCAGAACTTTTTCCAAGATTCTCTTTTAGCTCTTCTAATTTCAAGGTTATAATTGGTTAAAGCTTCAGAGTATGAAGTCCAATCGTTGTTGCGCTTCGCCTTATTTTCCCTAGGTTGACGAGCTTTTTGTTCCAATACGGTGTTAGGCGGTTGCCTGATTTATCTTTCTCTGGGCAGCCCTGGTGGTAGGCTGATTTGATTGTTAGTTTTATATTCCCACAATCAAGTTCTAGGTTATCTATGTCTCTAATATTTTTGTTGCAACGGCTCAAGTTATCCATGAGTTCTAGATTATAAAGGTTTGGTTTTTGGCTGTCTATAAGTGTGGGAGTGTTTAGTGCCTAAATGAATATCGAAGCGAATTTGGTGATGGTCCGACAAGGATGGTTCTGTTGAAATATTCCAATTTCCGGTAAAGTTTTTTATGAATGAGGGGCTAATGGTGAGATCAAGAACTACTGCCCTAACTCTGTTCATAAAGGTGGCATTATTTCCGTAATTTATAATATCAAGATTATTCGATTAATAAATTCTTGAAAAGACTCACCTCTTTTTTTTATATCCGAGCTACCCCAGATGGTGTGATGAGCATTTGCATCACATCCAATTATAAGTTGAAGGTTCGTTTTGCCACAGTACACGAGTCCCTGCAGTGACGGAAATTCCAGGTCTTTGGAGTCCAGGTAGGTAAGCTGAGCATATTACTGCGTCTCTCTTACCTCCTTCAACGGGTAGTTCAATGGCAGCTGCCACTAGATATTTTGTGGTGTGCTCTGGAATTGGAATTATTTTAGCAGTTTTGTTAACTAAGATGCATGCTCTAGGTCTACCTTCATTTACAGAATCGTAAATTAACTCACCTGTGAGGCTTTTTATCTGGTCTTTAAGTGTGCACGGCTCGTGGATAAAAGCCACATCTAGGTGATCCTTATTAAATCTATGACTTAAGGCTGCTGAGGCGGCTTTTGCGTGCTGAAGATTTATTTGGATGCACCTTAAACCCACGATGTTTATTGGTGAAGAGTGCTGACAGAGCTGCCAACAGTTATAGCTGGTTCAGTGAGATCACCGGTCGTTGCTATCTCGGGGCGTTGAAGATGAGTCTTCTGACGCTTTCGACGCTTGAGATGACCTGGGTTCTTCTTCTGCTGAACCGCTCATACCAGCAGTAATGGTTTCTACTGCCTGGCATTTTCTTTGGGCTCCATTTGCTCCAATGTCAATGCCTTTTCTCGCATTGACCAGTCTTTGCTGAGCGCTGATCTTTGGATGTGCTTTATCCTTGTCCTCAATTGCGGCTTCAGGTTCTTTTGACATTAACGCAGCCTCAGAAATATTTCATGGAACGCTTGGTGACATACCTGGATTACTCATCCACATATATAGATGATTTTCTAATCGGTGGGAAAACCGAACAGGACATGACAAAAATTTAAAATGATTGTTAGAAAGTGCAAGACAAAATGGTCTTAAATTTAATAAAAACAAATATCAAATAAAGGTAACCACAATAAAATATCTAGGCCATGTATTCAAACAAGAGGGAATATTGTGAGATCCTGCGAAAGTTACCGCTATTAAAAATATGAAGACCCCTGCATGCGTAAAAGACCTTCAAAGGTTTCTAGGGATGGTTAACTACCTTAGCTCCTTTATAAAAAATTTGTCTTTAGAAACGTCCAATCTTAGATCTCTTCTAAAAAATGATGTAAGATGGAAATGGAATAGTTCTCACAAGCAGGAGTTAAATAGAATAAAGGAATTCCAAGAAGCCGATAACATTATCTGTTGATTCATCCAAAGCTGCAATAGGAACTGTTCTTTCACATGGTCGAAGTCCTTTAGCTTATGCATCCACTACTTTAAATGATGCACAAAAGAATTACTCCCAAATGGAAAAAGAACTATTGGTAATATATTTTGGTTGCAATAAGTTTCATAGGTATCTGTACGGTCAGACTTTTAATGACGAAACAGGCCATAAGCCATTAGTTTCAATAGTCACAAAACCTATGTCGGTTACAAAGAATTTTGATGAATCTTCAGATATATAATATGAAAGTATCACATGTTCCTGGGAAAAACATGTATGTAGCTGGTACTTTGTCGAGAGCATGTTCTATTTAGGATCCTCAATTTGAGCATATCTAGCATTATATCTCCGTGCATGTCAATTTAGTTCTGTAAAAATTATCCGTTACAGACAAAAAACTTCAACAAATACAAAACGCTACTAATGAAGATCATTCTCTTCAAATTGTCAAAGATTATTGCATGACATTCTAAACGAAATTCATGAAGGCCACTTCGGCATAGAAAGATGTTTAAATCAAACAAAAGATATTGCTTACTTGCCAGAGATGTATAATGACATACGAAATGTAATTTCAAGTTGTACGGTTTGTGCAAAACATAGACCTTCGAATTCAAAAATGCCTCTTACTCCTCATCAGTCAACAGACATTCCTTGGGAAAGGTATTGATTTGTTTCAACAGTGTTGTTTATCTGATTGCTGTCAAGTCCTTATTATCCGAGATCAAATGTTCTTACAGAACGCTTTATAAGAACGACAAAAAAACATTTTTGAAAAATGTAAGGAATCTAACATAGGAATGTAAGCCCATACATTGGCCTACTTCAGTATAGGAATACTCCTAAGGGAAATTTTTAATATCCAGCTAAATTGCTCATGTCGAGGAATCTTCGTTCGACGTTACCAGTTAAAACAGAGCACCTCAAGCCAGAAGTTATTGATCAGAAAAGGCACCAAAATAATGTGAACAAATATAATCAAATGATGAAAAATACTATGATATACATATGTATATTCAAAAAGACTACCACCAATTCACATTAATGATCGAATTCTCTTTACAAAGACTCCAACAGCTCCATGGTCTCCTGGGAAAATTATTGACCAATGTAAAGAACCTAATTCTTTTATAGAAGAAGATTTTGATGGGAAAGGGAAATTTAGACGTAATAGAGAGCATATAATCTTAGAAAATCACAATAACAACACACGTAATAGTAGTACAATGGCAAATGAAGATGAACGAAATTTTGTTAATGTATCCAATTCACCTGTCAAGACTCTTAAGTCCGTGGAAACACTTGAAAAGATCTACAGAACTCGTTCTGGCAGGGGAATTAAAGCACCTAAAAGACTTATTATGCATGAATAAAAAAAAATAAATTTAGTTTATCTAAAATATGAAATACATATGAAATTTTTGAAATAAAATAAAAGAGGGGTGAGGGGAGTTGTGTGTTGTGGTAGTTAAAAATAAGACGTTAAAAAAGAAGCAAAAGCAAAAATGGAAGCAGCTGCATTTGAAATACATGAATATATTTGCTTTTCTTTATTTAATTTAGGTTATATTTGAAAGCGACGAAAGTATCTCATCAGGTTTTTCGTTGTTCAATGCTGAAAGCATGGATTCCTCATTTGATACCGACAATTTTTCCCCAAACCATCAAAACATAGAAAATTGTACAGCTGAGCTCCTTTTTGACATTTAGCGCAAGGTTGCCATGCGAATAAATATTTTTTTAAATGAAAATGTGTTGTGCTTGCTGGAGTAAATTGTTAACCCTCTCATGCCCGGTGTTGGCTATAGGCAAGGCAACATTGTATGTTTTAGCTTCAAAGTCCAGTAATTTTAATTTTTTCGATAACGGCTTTTTTTTCAGAATAGCTTGATATGTTGTGCAAGCTTGTTGGCGAATATTTTATTATAGTACTAAGTAGTATTGCTAATGATCACTTTGTAGCTGATCTTCGTTGAGTCCACAAGTTAAACTTTTTTTATGCAAAAAGTGAGCTTAAATAAATATACAAAGAAATTTAAGTATATAAAACCAAGTGTACCAAAATCATTAAACCCATGTAAGAGAATTAGAAAAAAATCGAAAAAAAACTTTTAGCTTGTGGTCAGTAATTTTTAAACACAATGTTGCCTATAGGCATAAGGGCTAAACCAGGATACATAGGACTTTGAAATTGATATCAGTTCATATGTTTGTTAAATACATTTTAGTTTTGACTTTGTACATTTTACCGGCACCCATTCATCCAAAATGGTTCCTACTCACTCATTAGGTTACAGAGATTCTCGGTTAATTATTAATTTTATAGAACTGTGAGGAGAATATAAATTTATTCGAGCATACAAATTATTGAATAAAATTTGATTTGCAAATTATATTCCATATTATAATTTGGCAACATGTACCCTTGGCAATCGTCGATATTTATACCAACATTCAAGAACGAAAGCGTATCCTAGTGAGGAATAGTCCGAACTAATTTTTGGATCACGAAAATGAATCTTGATCAAAAGCAAGATCTCGTATTGGTGTTGTAATGCATACAAACCAATGATCTGTATGGATCATAGGTGATAATAAAATACGGCTATTGTATACTTAAGTACTTAAGTATGTATGGATAATGATGGAACAATAAAGTCAGTCTAATCTGAAATGTCTTAGCATTAACATCATTTTTTGATTAAGTTAAGTTAGCAGTAAACAACAAATAAATACAAATACTTGGCGCAACAGACGTATATGGTCCAGGGCCTAGCATCTCGCGACCATTCGTGTTATGCGTGTTATATTTTTCACACAAATGGAAGGGACCTACAGTTTGGAGCCATATCCGAAAGGCAAATTGAGAAGCTTTCTCTTGACAGTTATTACTCTCGGACGTTTGCCAGACATTTCCGAGAGGTGGGACCGTGAAAAAACTTGTTGGTGTTTCTGGGATTCGAACGTCGAACCTCCCGCTCAGCGATCTAACGAACTAATTACGTAAGCCGCGGCGCCCACAGAATTTTTAAACACGTGTTTTAAATAATCTAATTTATGCTGATTTAGACTACAAGCATTTAAATGACAGGCTTTCAAACTAGTGATGGGCGCATTCAACGAGTAACTCGTTATCGAAATGTGAGGATTCGGCATTACCGCTCTCGTGATCGAGTATTCACTATCGAAATTTGAGATGACAGCACACGTTATAGTGCGTCATTTCACTCGATCACTATTGTGCTGTCGAGCTATCGGGCGAAGCAACAAAGATGTGAGTATTTTTGTTTTCTAATTTTTTTTAAGGGAGTTTATTAATATAAAAAAAATACAAATACTTGGCGCAACAGACGTATGTTGTCCAGGGCCTAGCTTCTCGCGACCATTCGTGTTGTGCGTGTTATATTTTTCACACAAATGGAAGGGACCTACAGTTTAGAGCCATATCCGAAAGGCAAATTGAGAAGCTTTCTCTTGACAGTTATTACTCTCGGACGTTTGTCAGACATTCGCGAGAGATGGGACCGTGAAAAACTTTTAGGTGTTCTCTGGGATTCGAACCTCGAACCTCCCGCTCAGCGATCCAACGCACTAACCACTTGAGCCACGGCGCCCACAGTTTACTAATATAATGTTAATTTTTTTTAATTAAAGTCCAATCAAAATAAGATCAATTTGTTGCAAAAAAATATTTTGGCCGATTTCGGCTTTCGATTCGGAGCCGCAAACCAAGGGTCTCATAGCACAGTCACTTCAACACCGTCTGCAACGACGGCAAATTAACCCCTGCATAAAGAGGGGGCGCCGACGCTCAACGCGTTCGCGATAATCATCATCGGAATCCGAGGAAAAATAAACAAATAGATCCACTGTTTACTTCAATTTCACTGCAAATAATATTTTTCTATCTTTTTCATCAACCGGAGAAATGTCACTTTGTGAGTTGTAGTACAACTTCTCTAGTACAATTTTATTTTCATTCGATTCGTGAGCTTTCGAGTGCCATCATCCCAGTGAGGTTACTCGATCATTCGATCACGAGTCCTACTCACTCACTCGTTATCGACTGCGGTAATTCGGCCCCTGTTTGTACTCACGAATGCGCTGTTAGGTGTACAAAAATGCGATGGGTGCCGTGAAATAACGCCGAGTGAAATAAGGCCGAATTTCACTTTGTCAAAGCGAAATAAAGCCGAACATTGCTTGTGAAATAAGGCCGAATCAAATGTTTCCAGAAGTCAGCTTTATGTCACTTATATGCATAAACAGTGAAATATGTATGCAACCCCCCTGCTTGGGGTCACTGTTGGATTTGGCGAAGGTGCGAGATTTTTCTTTCAAAAATTAAAAAAAAATTAAAAAATTTCAAAATTCGGCTTTATTTCACTTTCATAATGTGAAATAAGACCGAATTTTGACCGGCGTTATTTCACGGCACCTACAAAAATTGATTGTTCTGCGCATGTCGTCACTGGTGACCAGCGATTTGACAACTGTTTGTGTTTGCTGTAAATTCATCAATAATTGCTGTGAAATGTATAACTATTAGAGATTTTTAGCTGTTATGTTACGTTATTTTTGTTAAAAGAATTAATATGCATACAAGTGTACTTTGCGTTGGGCTTTATAGTAATTATTTTGTTTATTATTTCTTTCCTTTAATTTTGAAAATTTATTTAAATTCGTGACCCCTGGATCGTAAAGTGAAAAAAGTAATCCATGCCGTTATGTGGAATTTTGTTACAATGCCACTAACTGACTGCGACAATTAAACCAAGCCTACCTCACTAACATACAAGAACACAAAATGGATGCAATCAAGTGTTACAAAATATAACAATAAGTAGTTTATATTGGTGGTTTTTATTCATTTTTCTTTTATGAGTATTCTCTGCAATTTCCCTATTTAATTTCCTTATCCTATGAAACATTCGTGCTCTAAAAAAAGCTGTTGACTTTTAAGAGGAAACTATATTTACCCCTACACAATGCAATTCGGACATAATTAGCAGGAGCTAAGGTTGAGTCCGATGATCTATGGTAGCAGAAAGTTAAACTCTGCTACCATCTCAAAAACTGAAAACACAAACTTTTTTAGCTTTATCGAGCTGAGTAGCTGCTAACAAAATCTTCACGACAGGCTCAATAATTCCGGGTGAAATGTCCACTTTATGTGCTTCCGAAGCAGCTATATCCCTTAGCACTTGTGAAGTATAGCGAGAGGGGTTGTGCTGCAGACCAATGTATTCTCTTAAAGCTGTTCTTCAGTTTTTTTACTTGGCCTGCAGTAAATATTTTTTTCTTAATTTATCTTCCATATTGATACGTTTAAAACCTAATTTTTTTAGAAGGTTCCCTGAAGAACGTATTTGCTGTTGGAGACTTTTTTCGCTTTGATTTTGTATGAATGTTCTTCTGTTTTCGATACAAAATAATTTTATTAAAAATTAGATGCATTGTAGTTTTATTTTTAGGATATAAGTCAACAATAAACACTTCATTATCCAAAGATGTGCTACACTCCATTAGAGTTACTGTAGAAATATTATACTCAATGCAATTGCGGTCCTCTTCTTCAGCAACTGTGCGTTCTTTTTTAGCCTCTTGAGTTGTAGTTGTTTCATTGGGAACTGAGGTTTGATGTATCAGACACGAAATCATCTCTTGCTTGCATCCGGTGGGAACGATATTAAACGAAAACTGTTTCAGCTTTTGGGCTTATAGTTGGAATAGTTTCCGGCTTCAACATATGTATACCCATTTTTCTGACTAAGTCCTGTTAATTTTCCAAAATTAGATTTGTATAAATTTAAACCACAAGGAAGTGTCCTTGGCCCACTTCTATATGTACTCTACACCCGTGATATCCCGCAGGAAAGCAACTGCGTCGTCGCCACGTTTGCGGATGATACTGCGATATTAACAACGGGCGATACAACTGAGGCAGCAATTGAAAAGCTGCAACATGCTATTAATAAAGTCCACGCTTGGACGAATTCTTGGCGTATTGTGCTGAATGAAAGTAAATCTGCTCATATCAACTTTACATACAAAAATGTTTATAGATTGCCTTAATATTTAAACTCGGCTCAAATACCGTATGCAAACGAAGCAAAATACCTAGGAATGACTCTAGATAAGCTTAAATGGAAATCGCACGTAAAAAAGAAACGCGACGAGCTCGAAAACAAATACCGAGAAATGTACTGGCTAGTTGGAAAACATTCGAAGTTAAGCCTACATAACAAACTGCTTATCTATAAGCAAGTGCTAAAACCAGTGTGGACGTATGGTTTACAACTGTGGGGTTGTACCAGGAAAAGCAATAGAAATATCCTACAAAATTTTGAAAATAAAGTTCTTAGAACGATCGTTAGCGCAACGTGGTATGTGCGTAACGAAGATATTCATCGGGATCTGGGAATTCCCAGCGTCGCTGAAGAGATAACAAAATTTGCTCGTAAACACAAAGATCGTGTTCACGGCCATTGTAACCGTACGGTCATTCAACTACTTGACGCGAACAATTCAATTCGTCGTCTGCAAAGGACAAAACCTTTTGACCTCGCGTCATAGTATATGCCGGTCGTGAAAAACACAGGAATTTTCATTGGAATTTAACCTGTCTTAAGTGCTACATTCTTTTCATTACATACGAACATCTCTTTCCAAAATCACGAGTCTCGTAAGCGAAAATAAAACTGCTGGATAAGCGTCAGCTTAGTTGTAGTATCAATTCTGAAGAGAGGTGTTTTTAGTGAGTAAAAATCTCACACTACCATAAGCACGCGAATTTTGGATGAAATCGAAAAAACCACCGCACAACTTTGGTTTGCGAAACGATTTTATTTCATTGATATGTGTCTTAAGACTGGGTACAAAAAATACTTAAACCTAACATGAAACATTCAAAAAATGATAATAATGCACATGATGAATAATGCACACACCGCGGTATCAATTTCACATATCCGTTCGCTGTCAGCGGTATCGCTGAGCTGCGAACGGAAATCAAGTTCATTCATCGGTAATATCGTCGAAGTTGCATTATTATTTAAAATATTTTCGATGACCTTCGGTGTTCCACTTTCGGTTCATGTTTGCATGTAACACCTCCACGGCCAAAAAAAGGACTCTCCTGAGTCTTATTAACAACTTTTATGTTAAGTTTGCTTTTCTTACAATATAAATATGCTACAATTATTAAGATACAAAAGATTATTACTGTAAAGGAACCCAATCCATAGTTGGTATATTTATGGTACATTAACTCTTTAATTTCTTTTATATTATCAATTTCATTCAATATGATTTTCTCAAATGATATAGTTTTATTTACAAAAGACATTTCTATTGATAGGTATAACAAATCGATTAATGAATTTGTACACATTATTGCTATATTTTCTTTTGTCAATTTGAACCGTACAGTTATAAAATGTTATGAAGTAATTTCCGTTTAGTGGTACATTTCTTTCGTCACAAGTACTATTTAAATTTCTTCGTTTTAAGTTATTTACAATAATTATATTATCATCAATTTTAATATATTCCTCATTTGATATATTTATCATGTTACAATTATTCTTAAAGATACAGTTTTTGCTTAATTCTAATTCTTGTAATAGTTTACCTTCTTCGTATGTATAAGCAGTATCATTAATTACTATTATATATTCCAATTCTTGATCTATTTGATATCCATTTGAATTAACTACTGGTACTATTAATTGCTTGCTAGTAGTTAATACTTCTGTTGGTATCTTAATTGCAAATACAAGGGAATTGTTTTGGTACTTTGCTAATCCTAGTCTTATGTCCGCTAATTTTCTAAAATCTACTTGATAAGTGTTAATTTCATAACTTGTTAATATATCGGGATGAACTATTCCTGACCTGGCCGAAGCTATATTATCCTGAATATTCTCTACCTGATTCCTAACTACATTCAATTTATATAATAATTCAAAATATATCTTTTCAGAGTAAAAAGTTTTCATCATTTTACTAATTTGGTTCAACCTACCTAAAATTTTTAAACGATCTGATTCTATGCTGGTTTTGATTAATTTAAATGTTTCGTTAAAATTGTTGTTTATTTTTATTTGTTGATTTATAGTCTTAATAGTACTATGAATATTTGTGTCAGTTGTTTCGAAGTGGTTCTCTATATTCTTTCTGTCATCGTTGTCCATTGTACCTTAGAGCCATTTCATTATAGTACCACCGAAATTAATTAGTCCTCTTTTAAATCTATTGGGTATTATAGTTTTAATTTTATTTCTTACACTATTGTACAATATCTACACTATCCATTGCAATAGCATTTTCGCTTATATTAAGAAGATTTATTGAGGTTTCTATGTTATCAATAATTTCTAACAGTTCGTTAGGGTAAATTATATGGAGTAATATGTCGTATTTAGTTGATATATCTACCTCGTCCGTTTTTACCTTTGCATATCCTATATCCGTATCGATTTTTTCAATGATCATCGTTTGCTGGCTGGAGGGAATTATTAGCACCAACGCCAGAAGTAGCAGCACTTTCGCCTGAAAATGTTTGGGGTCTCTTAATATTGCTTTCATGGATGTTTTCGAGTTTATATTTTCTAAACTTAGGCTGTTCTTTATGTCTAAGAGATTTATAATTCCAAATGTAACCTTCTCGTCGCCTTTCTTCGTAATTTTCACGTTTAATATTACGTTTGTCTAACATCTTCTGTTTGCTTTGATCTATCCTTTGCTTAATAATTCTATAATCTATTTTGTTTTCCTAAACAGTGATGGGAGTTGTTTTTATTGTGGAATGGTAAGAATTATTGTAATATTTTACTGCTTTTAACATTTGTGTTCGAATAGGGAGTTTTTCATCTAGGTTAAGAGCCCTAATACGTTCAGGGATTGTGTTATTTAACCTTTCTATATCCGAATTCCCAGTATGACTGTTCGGTTTTGTTATATGGTAATCTATATTTTCTTCTGTGCAAAATTCCCTAATATTTTTCGAATTGAATTCGTTGTCGAAAATAAACTTTTTTATTTTACCTTTTATTGATAAAAATTGCCTTAGTTTTTCGATTATAGTTTGGTGGTTTTGTCTTCCAAATAAAAACTGACTGCATGCTTGGAAAACTTGTCGACAAAATTAATAAAGGAATGTTTGCTGTTAATATAAATATCTACGCGAATTATTTCGTTGATTGAAGAAGGGGTTTCGGTGAAATAAAATTTCTTTTTAATAGGGTTTCTGTCATACTTTGCGCCTAAACAAATATCGCAGTTATTAATTATTCTGTGAATTGCTTCTTTTAGATGTGGGTTATAAATTTTATGTTTAATTCCTTCATATGTTTGTATTATTCCTGAGTGTCCAGATTCATTTTTGTGAAAGAGTGATATCTGTTTATTTAATCTATCCTCATCCTCTATGTCCAATGCAAAATAGCTGCACTTTACGAACTTAACGTTGTTGTTATCAGGGAACAGATTAATCAAAATGTTCTGCAGTCTATTATATTCGTGATCGTTTAGTTCCGAAAAAATCCCTACCTTGCCTGTGCCTATATGCCGTCGTATTAAATTATCTACGTTTCCATTATCTAAATCTTGTTTTTCAATAAATATTCGTTTATTCTTAACAGAGGTGATAAATTCTTGTTCCTTTTTTTCCTGCAATATAATTTGAGTCCTAAAGCGATTTACTACTGTTTCTAGTATTTGAATATGATCGTTAAGATTCTCTTCCTGTGAATGATTTGTTTGCATATCTATGGATTCGTTGTTATTAATTTCTTTTGTAGAATTTAGGTCGACGACTTTTTTAAACAAGTTGTCTAGAGATATACTCGGATCATTGACACAATTTTCAACCATATTTATTTCATTCTTTTCAGTGTTTAGGCGACTAAGGAAATCTGCCACTTTATTGTCTTGCCCTTTGATGTAACCAATATTGATATTGTATTCGCCTAATTGAATGAGCCATCTTTGCAATCTGGGGTTTATGTCTTTGCCAGTGTTTTTCGCATATAACCATTTTATTGGCTGGTGATCTGTTTGCAGATCGAACTCTTTTCCATATAAATATGGTCTCAAATATTTGGCTCCCCATACTATGGCTAACAATTCTTTTTCTATTGTTGCATAGTTAAGTTCGTGGTCATTCAACGTTCTTGAAGCGTAGCAGATTGGATGCCCTTCCTGCATTAAAACTGCTCCTATTGCAAAGTTGCTGGCATCAGTGACTAATTTAAATTTCTTATTAAAATCGGGGTATTTCAAAATTGGATGTTCGGTGATTATCTGTTTTAATTTCTCAAAGGCATGTATATAATTCGGATCGTTAATATTAATTTTACTATTCTTCTTAAGGTACTTAGTTATTGGTTGGGCTATATTGGCGTAGTTTTTAAAGAATTTTCTATAGAAGCCTGTAATGCCTAGGAAAGATTTGATTTGTTTTTGTGTTATGGGAAGTTTTAAATCTCTGATAATCTGAACTTTCTTCGGGTTTGGCTTGACTCCTTCGGGAGTCAATATGTGCCCCAGAAATTCCGTTTCCTTTAAAAGAAAATTGCATTTGTCTATTTGCATTTTGAGGCCTGCTCTTTGCAGTCGATCAAATATTTTTTTAATGCTGTCGATATGTTCATCTAATGATGTACTAAATATAAGTACATCATCGAGATACACGACGCAAATCTTATTTATATACCCTCCGAGAACACTATTCATAAGTCTCTGGAACGTCGACGGAGCGTTCTTGAGACCAAACGGCATTCGCAAGAATTCATAATGCCCGAATGGGGTAGAAAATGCGGTTTTTTTTCTGTCTTCGAGTTTCACTGGTATTTGGTGAAAACCCTTAGCCAGGTCGATAGTTGAGAAATACTGTGCTCGCCCTAATTTGTCTAAAATGCCATCAATATTTGGCATTGGAAACTTATCACTGATAGTTACGTTATTAAGTCTTCTATAATCTACTACTATCCTCCATTTCTGTTTTCCCGAATTATCGTTCTTTTTGGGAACGACCCATAACGGACTATTATAAGCGGAGTTGCTTTCTTTTATTATATTTTGTCTTAACATATCCTGTATTTGTTTATGTATTTCATTCTCATGGACTTGGGGGTATCGATAAATTTTAGAATAAATTGGATTGTCTGTAGTTGTTATTATCTCATGTTCGGTTTCATGAGTATACGTTAAGTCGTCTCCTTCTTTAAAAAAATAGATGTTCGTATTTTTTAAGAAGTGGAGATAATTTGGGCTTTTCCTCGTCATTTAAATGCTCGAAGTTCAATTTGTCTATTTTACCACTCTCTAAAGTATGAACCTCATCTATTGGAAACGGATATTCGCTATTTTCGAACATTATCTTTATTCCGTTAACTTCTAGATGTTTATTTGCTAAATCTATTTTGGCTTTTAGAGGGTTTAGAAAATGTTGTCCAATAATAGCATCATATTTTCGATGCGGTAATTTCATAATTTTCCAAGAAAGATTTCCAGAAATATTAAACTCAACGGGTATTGAAGTAATTAATTTATTCGTTACTTTATTAACACCGTTCAATGTAGTAAAATATAGAGGTGCTGATAGCTTCTTGTATCCTTGTATCCGACCCTGTGTCTATTAAGCATCTAATTTTTTGATGTTTTATTGTTAATTCTACTATTGGTAGCTGATTTCCCGAGGCTCGCTTGTAAAATTTACGTCTCGTTGCAAATTATCAATTTCCATCGGGATTTGTCTAATTTGCCCGGATTTATTCTGTAAATTATAGTTTCTGTGTTGTCTAGAGTTATTGTACCTATGCTGTCCAGAGCTACTGTTCCTATACTGTCCCGAATTTTCATTTCGTCTTGGAAATCCTACACTATTGTCATGTGAAAATCCTCTGTTCTGTATAAAATTGCTATTACGAGATTGTCCTGAGCTATTGCTGCTATTAGGAACATACCTCCTATGTTGTGTTGAACCGTGTTGATAGTCATTTTGGGTACTACTAACGTTTCGAATGGTTGGTGATTGATTAAATTTCCTATTTATGTGAACAATGTTCAAATTGCCCTGATCTAATCCGATAAATTTATGAACTATATTCCTAATTTCTGATAAATTGTACTTGTCTATTACAGCAAAGGATAATGTTCCTGAAACTAATTCTTTTGTTTTTTGCACTAACATTCCGCTAAATATATCTAGTTGCACTTCCCTATTCTCTACAAATGCAACATATTCTGTAATATCCTCCACTTATTTTGTTAGTTTTAAGTCAAATTCAGAAATACTACTTACTTTAAGAGAATTTATTTCTCTGCCAATAGTTAACTGGTCCTTTGAAAGTCTAAAATGTCTTCTAAGTATGGTCCTGCAGACATCCCAGGTTTCACGTTCAGCAAATGTTTGGCTGCTCACTCTAAAAGCCTGAGTTTCTTCGTTTCCGTAGTCCTCCAGTACCTTTGTAACGGCATCGATGAATGACGGCAGCGTTCCTCTTTCCCCTTTAAATGTGGGGAGGAAACGAATTTCCCTCTCGATTTTGGACCTTGCATTTTGCGGCTGTTGATTTTGCGTCACTATTTGCGTTAATGCAATTAAGCACTGTTCAATTTGGTTTTGTTGTTGAGCCATGTTCCGATCTCTGTCAAATAAATTGTCTCTTCTTTGTTGCCTATCAATTTTGATTAAGTGTTTTATATTTGTTCAAGCACAATTGGTATTCAAAAATCTTTTTCTTCACTTCCCCTTTTTCTTGAACGAATAATCGTATATGTAGACTTTTGCACTTTTCGCTTTAATTGGGGTTTTTAATTCACTTCTATTCATCGTTTTGTTCACTTCTCTGATATCTTCGGATTTCAGAGACACCGACTGCGCCAATTATGTTTTGGATGAAATCGAAAAAACCACCGCACAACTTTGGTTTGCGAAACGATTTTATTTCATTGAAATGTGTCTTAAGACTGGGTACAAAAAATACTTAAACCTAACATGAAACATACAAAAAATGATAATAATGCACATGATGAATAATGCACACACCGCGGTATCAATTTCACATATCCGTTCGCTGTCAGCGGTATCGCTGAGCTGCGAACGGAAATCGAGTTCATTAATCGGTGATATCGTCGATGTTGCATTATTATTTAAAATATTTTCGATGACCTTCGGTGTTCCACTTTCGGTTCATGTTTGCATGTAACACGCGCGGTCGGGCCTTATGGTGTCTTTTGAAGATTTTCGCCTGCTCTCGGCAAGAAAAAAAAAAAAAAATGTCTGTATGTTAACTGCACTACACTTGTGTGCTGTTCCGTCAGAGTGATTAGTATTAAAGATATTGTAGCCTGAGAATCTCAAAAAGCTTTTTTGCGTAAATTGGGTTTCAGTGATCAGTACTATGTCTAATTCGTTGTCCTTTAAGCGGGCCGTAGACACTCGAACATGGTGCGAGTAAACCTGGTACGCGAACCATGTTCGAGTTGATTTTTCATGTCTGCGGGCTTGTTCGAGTACCAATTTCGTGGTTCGAGTAAACCAAAAATTTGGTCTCACCAAAATCAAAACCACTTTGATATTTTTCAATGTTAGAGGGCGGAACTAACGTAAAGACGCAAGGAAAAATTAAGTTCGACCAAATTGGTCTCACTGTCTGCGAAGTTTACTTGAACCAAGTTTACTCGCACCATGTTCGAGTGTCTACGGCCCGATTAACTTTTGCGCTATCCCCTGAAAGTTGCTATGTTATATTTGTCTTTTAGCTGAAATCTAGTTCATTAATGAAACTATAGATAGTTTGAGCTGAAGAAGATGCGTCATCGGTGATGTGAAGCCTTTGTCAAAGTGTTTGAGCCTAAGCCGAGCTATGGCCGGGCATTCACACAGAATATGTTGGGCTGTTTCGGTGTCTTCAAGGCAGAGACGGCGCATGTCCGATTGGACGATTGGACACGGCCCATTTTCTGGAAATGGTAACTGAGAGAGCAATGTCCAGTAAAGAAGTCAGTTATGATCTTAGCCTTGTGTTTGCTCATTGAAAGAATGTCTCTGGATCTTTTTTTGAGTAATATATAATTTTCTTGGCGTGTCGTAAGTCATTTTGCGAGTTCCAGAATGAGAGCATTTCTAGTCGTTCCCATAGATTAAGATCTATCTTTATCTGGTTAGTTGGTAAACCACAAAAGGGTTCAGGTCCCGTAAACGGAGATTGAGCACCTAATCTGGAAGGTTTATCAGCAGATTCGTTGCCAGGGATGCCCCTATGTCCAGGGACCCACACAAGAGTAATTTTATTGTGTGCAGCAAGCTGCAGGAGTACTTGTGAATTGAAAGGGTGATTGAGATGGATTCTTTTTGGCATGAAATCCGAGGAGCAGATTGATGGGGATGATAGAAGCGGGATTTTCTCCAGGATTTTCATATGTCTTACTAGATTGGTGTTAGTATTATTGCATCGAAGTTGAAGCTTTATTGCACTAGCAGCTGCAGTCTTCATAATTCTTATGCGTAGTGGTGGAAGGAAGGAAGGAAGGTAATTATCGGCATGATGATTGTGAGATAAGTCCTGTGGATTATTTTAGGTTTCAATCCCCATTTCTTACCGAAAAACCTTGAGCAGGCCCAGAAGGCTCTTGTCGCCTTTTCAATGGTTCTATCTACATGAGGTTTCCAGTTTAGCTTCTGGTCTAGAGTTATCCCAAGATATTTTGTTTCTTTAGAGAAATTTATTTGTACATTACGTAGTGATAGCGTGTGGCGATTTTAGGATCTTCTTCTGGTGAAGGGAATGATTACGGTTTTATCAGGGTTAACCGTTAATCCCTCTGTCTGACACCAATTGCTAACTTTGTTAAGGGCATGTTGCATTCGATCACAGATGTTGGTTTCTTTCTTGCCCCTTATTATAATGACTATGTCGTCAGCATAGCCTTGGGTGAGAAATCCGCAGTTATTGAGGTCGTTTAGGATTTTGTCCACAACAATGGACCAAAGCAGGGGAGATAAAACTCCTTTAGTGTTTTGTGCGGATATCGAAAATTGTCCAAGTTTGGCAGAAATATTCAGCTGGTGGTTTGCGGGTCAATGATTTTAGCATTAGCAGCATCTTTGACGGATTGAAACGTCGTATTATCGAAGGCACCCGAGATGTCTAGAAAAGAGCAGAGGGCGATATCTTCTTTAACAGAGTTTGTTCAATCGTGCTGACTAGATGGTGTAATGCTGAGACCGTTAGATTTACCAGGTTGATATGCAAATTGGAGTTTATTAAAAGGGAGTTCTAACAAGGCGGAATTGCGAATATGGAGGTCGATAATTTTTTCCATTACCTTAAGGAACACCGAGGTGAGACTAATAGGTCTAAAGGCCTTAGGGTCTGATTGTGATCTGCAGCCAGCTTTTGGTATGAACACTACATTTACCTTTCTCCATGTAGTCGGTGTGTAGCTGAGTCCATAGCTGGATCTGAAGATGGACACTAGGGATTACAGGAGAATATCGATGCCGTGATGATGAAGGCCAGGAAAGATTTCATCCCCACCAGGAGCTTTGTAAGGCTTCTGCGTGGAGATGGCCCATCTGATAGAATCAGAGGAGAAGATTTTTCTAGCAGAATTCCTAGTGTGCCTGTTGGGAGGGTGTTGCATAATTTCATGTAGGAGAGGTGTGTGAGGGTCAGTGATAACAGAGTCAGGAAAGTGAGTTTGTAAAAGTAGACTCAGAGTTTCCTTGTAACCCGTTGTAAAACTGCCGTCACTTTTATGTAGGAGACCAATTCCATTGCTGTGGTTTTTAGAAAGTGCTTTTTGAGCCCTAACAGCTGTCGGAAGATCGTTAATGCTTTTGCAAAAAGTCCTCCAAGTATGTCTTTTTGATTTCCTAATTGCGCAATTATACGAGGTGAGAGCTATTTTGTATTCGCTCCATGAGTTAGTTAATTTGGCTTTATAGTAAAGCTTCCTCACCTTTCTTTTTTGGATTTCAAACTCAATGGTCCACCAGGGCACATCCCGAGAGTTAGCCTTAGGTCTGGCTATGCAACTGGATTCATATGCGACTGTGATTTGATAGCTTAGGTTTGAGGCTGCTTCTTCAAGTAGATGAGAAGAGTCTATATTTGAACAAGATGGGTTGAAATCACACCTCAGGGTCTCTAAGTATAGACTCCAGTTGGTGCGTTTAGGCATCCTGTTAAGAGTAATTGGGTCGGAAGGCCTCTCGAGGTCAAATCTGATGTGCATGTGGTCAGACATCGAGAGCTCTTTCAACACATGCCAGTTAGTAATTTGATCAGACAAAGATGAGCTAGCTATGGTGAGTTCTAGTACCTCTTGTCTGATAGAGTTAACAAAAGTCGGTTGACAGCCTCTATTTAGAATTTCAAGATTCAGGGGAATTAAGAAATTAATTTAAGACTCACCTCTCTTGTTGATGTTTGTGCTCCCCCA
The DNA here is from genome assembly GCA_946965025.1 of Blera fallax. NCBI lineage: Eukaryota > Metazoa > Arthropoda > Insecta > Diptera > Syrphidae > Blera > Blera fallax. The sequence continues at coordinate 35,166,431 of OX337245.1, forward strand.
GACTGTGTGATGGGCGTTTGCATCGCATCCTAACACTATCTGTTGACCAGTTTTCTTACCATAATCGAAGAGTTTAGCAACTTCGTCAGGTGGCGCCGGTGTTTCATTCGCAAAGTATCCGGAGGCGATGATGATGGATTGTTGACCTCTGTTTGTTGCTAAGTCTGCTGAGACAGCAACCAGATCTCTGCTAATGAACTGTGGCATAGGGAGAAAATTGATTCTATTTCTAATTAGAATGGCAGCTCTAGGAATAGGTTGCCTGTTGTCATACATGAATTGGTGGGGAGGCCATAAATTTTGCCTTCACGGATCCACGGCTTCTGGTTTAGGAGGAGATTCAAGTTGTGTTTAATAAACCTACAAGATGCGGCCACAGAGGCCGCTTTAGCGTGATGCAGGTTTATTTGTAAGAATTTGGTGTTTGTCATAGTTGGGGCTATTGAGAGGAGGAGAAGTCTGGAGGAACTTTAATGATCATCTGCCTAGCTTTGCCTTTAACTCCTTTATCTTTGTGGTGAGCAACCCTTTGTGTAGTTGTAGAGCTACTCGACGGGTTGCCACAAGTAGGTTGTTCACAACTGGAGACAGCCTTTCTTCCTGGAGCCTTGATGATCTGCGAGGATCTAGGCATGGTGCAGGATCACTCTTTGGGTTGTTGGTGCTGGGAGCAGTGGTGGTTTTGTTGGATTGGGGAGAGTGGGGAAGGAAGTGGTAGCGACAGCCCGGGAGTCGATAGGTTTCAACTCAGCTGTGGGTGGAGCGCTTTCCACGGGATTAGGGATAGGGATAGCAGGGTTTAGGGGTTTTTAAGGAAGATGTTTATGCCGGAGAATGACCTCACCAAAGCGAAAATCTACCTTAAAATGAACCTTCTTCAGACATTCCATAGATTTGTGGTCAATGGAGAGGGTCAATATGGCAAAGTTACCCTTGTCTTCGCGTTTTAAAACCCTCCATTCGGAACCGAGAATACCCGAGTTCTGGGCAGTGACTGCCCTAAGGATCTTATCGCTTCCAATTTAAGGGTTAGCCGTAAAGAGTCCGACCATAATATGCTCGCGAGGAATACTCTCCTCATCGAGTGCTTTTAGTGAGGCTCCTTCCCATGGAGCAATTCTAGGGACAATGCTTTTGACCCAATTTGCGGTTGCCTCGTCTTTGCAATTCAAGACAAGCCATCCTGGCCGGAATTTAGGCTGAGTGGTTTCCTCAGTGAGGTCCGTAATCCTATCAAAGATGGTGTCTTGGATTGAGGTCATTTGCTGGTTATTAAGCAAGGTTACCGGGAAGACTGAGGCGATGATTCCTACCTTGATAACCTCAAGGACCTGCTTAAAAGTGGGATGTGGAGTTTGTAGAGCCGGTAGAATGGGTTTAGGGACCACGTCCGCTAATATTGACGGAGGTTCCGTTTTAGCCTTTTTTGGCTAAGAAGGCTTTAAGCGGTCCCTCTTGCGGCCACAGGGGATTTTGGCTTTTTCTCTAGCCTCTTCAACGGAGACTCCCTTAGAGAGCCAGTATTTGAAACGCTTGCGAGCGGCACCACTGAGTCGATCAGTTGGAGAATTTAGGATCAGCCGACGACCGTTTCTTCCAATGGACCGATAACGCGATCGTCCTCTTTTGCACTAGCAGTAGAGGAGAGGTCCTCTGTAGGACCAATATCCATGGGGATGATGGAGTTTAGAGCTGCATCAAGCTCTTGAGGTAATTTGTTTGTATTTGGATTAATTTTGTTCCCACGAGAAGCTAGGAAAAGGAGTATACCGAAGGCAGAGCCCCGCATGCCAGCGGCACGGACTTGCATTGAAACCAGAGGTGCCCAATTTATCTGGAGTTCACCGTTAGAAGACACACTAACCTTGTGCCACTCATCCCTTGGGTATGGTAGTTAAACACCTAGAATTACGGTTTTTTTTTTTCAAGTTTTCCACTTTAGATCCGCCGTATTCAGTTAGCAACAGGGACACCTCGGGAAGGATGTGGTTCTTCACCACGTACGGACGGTCTTCCGGGAGATAGCATCTACCCCGCTGGTCCCTTTGCCTGGAGACCTTGCCCCTTATATTGGTTTACTAAGCCAGTAAGAATCCAGTTTAGTCTGATGTTTTGTTATGTTTGGGTTTGATCGGGAATATTCTATTTTTTTTTTTTTTTGCGGTAGGTTGCTGTTGAAATGGGGGTAATTTGCTGAAGACTGGTTGAAGGGTAACACAAAGACAAATTTATGTTTGGGTCTATAATACTAGTTATTAGTGTTGTTTTTGTATTTTAGGTGTTAATAGTTACATATGAGGATGCATGTGTTGACGCGGAGGTAGTAATATAACCAGTTTGAGCGGCAGTTGTTGTGTATGCTGTGAGAAGCGGTACGCAATTTTTTTTAATATCATTGTTAAAGCATGACGAGTTTTTTTACGCCCCGTTGCGTTGAGGGCGACCTGTGGTCTTTTTCACCTAATTACAAGTACAATTACAAATTTGTATTTTTTGATTACATTTACAAATTTGTTTACTGATTTTCTGTTTCACAAACTACAAACTTAATTCCAACTTGTTAAAAAGAGAAAAGAGAAAAAAATTAAGGGAAATTGTATTTGTTATTTACAAATACAACAAAAAAGCCGTTTCACCATTTACTTTGCAAAGTTGTAAACAACTGTTTTTCACAAATTTATAAGCTCTCTAACTGATTTATGGGCTCTATTAGAGCGATCGATTGCTGGATATGACGTTCTTGTGAACGGTGTCATCAGCCTATCTTTTAACGGATATCCTGTATCCCCAAGTAAAACTCAGTTAGGAAAAGGCCGGAATCCGTTTTCAAATGTTGAAAATAACGGGCTTCTTCGGAGTACTCGCGCATCGTGAAGGCTAGCGGGCCAATTAACGTATGCATTATAAAATGTATATTCGGGACCGCAAACCAACATACAATTAATTGAGTGGTTGCCGTGTCTATCGACAGACGCTGATTCGAACTCGTTAGGTGAATCAATTTTAATTAGCTTTCCATCGATACACCTATAAACAGATGGCATACCTTAAGAAAATAATAATCATAATATCAAGGACATGGATTTGTAAGGTAGATTATATTTACCGGCAATATTAAAGAACCGTTCACGAATGCTTTCGTGTAATCGTAATTGAGTGGTTGCCGTGTCTATCGACAGACGCTGATTCGAACTCGTTAGGTGAATCAATTTTAATTAGCTTTCCATCGATACACCTATAAACAGATGGCATACCTTAAGAAAATAATAATCATAATATCAAGGACATGGATTTGTAAGGTAGATTATATTTACCGGCAATATTAAAGAACCGTTCACGAATGCTTTCGTGTTCAGAAGAACGCCAACGCACAGTATTTTCAAAGAAAGCATCAACAATGGCTGAACAAATACGATGGACAGTTCTGCATACCGTAGAATTAGATATACCGCGTATGTCTGCGATCCCGTGATACAGTCCACCATTTCCAAGCCAATGTAAAGGTGTTAGAAATTGCTGTGTCGGTGTCAATGAAAAGTTTTTTTCAGACTCATTTGCAATTATATATGTATATAATTTCCTCTGCCTTAACACGTTTTAACCGAAACTTTTCGTTGAAAACAAAAGAATCTGACATTTCATAGTTAATTCCCGGCGATATATTTTTCTTGGTCTATTAAGCACAAAATCTTTACTTATATCACTACCGGTGCTATTATGCCTTCGACGTAAGGACGTTTTTAGGCTTGAAATGCGATTTCTTTCGAAAAATACAAATTGTTATTAAATCGACACACGATTTTTCTATTGTAAGAAATTTTCAGCAACTGAACAAATTTGTAAAATTTCATGATTTCGTGAAACACAAACTTACAAAAAAATATGAATTTTAAAAAAATTTGTACTTGTTAGCAACAAAGAAAATTAACTTTTGGTGCAACGGAAATAATGAAATTTCTACAAATTTCCCTTTGTAAACTACAACTACAATTTTGTAGCACAAATATTTTGTGAAACAGAGAAAATCGATTTTTCTACAAATTTATTGAAAAAGTGCCTGTAAATTGCAATTTGTAAGTTGGTGAAATAGGCCACTGGAAACACTCATCCGAGTTACTAGTTAGCGATATTTGAGCTTTTTTGTGTTGTCTGATATTAGGCGCAAAGTAATTAGTGGTAGGTTTGTGTATAAGATGTGACAGAGCTTGTAATACACTTTCACACTTTTATCGTTTATGAGTGTATGGTTGTGGGTTTTTGTATGGATATAGAAATATATTATGAAGCTATTAGTGTTGGGTAGGACACGTTTTTTGTAACGATTTTGTATGAGGTACTCATTTTGGGAAGTGAATGAATGAGAGCTGGGAAAATTGAAATAATTTTTTTCTGTCCTTGCATATTTTTTACGCATGTAAATTTATCGAATAGTTCCTCATTACATTTTTTTTCTATTTTTTATATTTTATATACAGTTATGTATTTGCTTTGGTAATAAAAAAAAACTGTAATGTTAGTAGTTATTATTAAAAAAAAATTAATTAAGATATTAAAAATTGCAAGTTCTTTTACTTGCATTATGTTACATACTAGAGAAGAGATAGTAAAAAGGAAAATCTATTGAAATAATTTGGAATTTTTTTATATTTTATATGCAGGTTTGAGAAATGAGAACGATATTTTTATTAATCGAATCGACACGACACGCACACATCAAATTGCCAAATAAATGAGTATTTGCGTTAAATTTTCCTTGATTCTCTTAATCAACACATCTCAGTCGCACTCTGAATTGTATTGTCTTGTCATCACCGCGCAGTACAAATTACAATGGTCCCATACATAACAACAGAAACGAAAATGTCCCAACCAAAAACAAAATATGACAGTCGCAGTTATTGAACCAGCGTACCACTTGCTTGCTGACTGTTACCAAACAGGTGTTCATACTACAGGTCGTCTACTCGAAGGGAGAAGGTAACTCTGAGTATGACAAGAATGGAAGTGTGACAAATATTTATTTCGTCCCATACATGACAACAGAAACGAAAATGTCCCAACTAAAAACAAAATATGACAGTCGCAGTCATTGAACCAGCGCATACTTTGATGCTTGCTGATTGTTACCAAACAGGTGTACATATAGGTCGTCTACTCGAAGGTAGAAGGTAACTCTGAGTATGACAGGAATGGAGGTGGGACAAAAATTAATTTTGAGGTGTTGCGACATTTCTGTAGTGATGTATGGGACATTTGTAGTGCATCTTGTATGAGTAACACAACACTGGAAGCTATTCACCTTTTAATTGCCACTGATGTTGATGTGTTGGCTTAGATTCGTTGTGGGGCAGCAGAAATTGCTTTATCCAGCGATGTATGAGGGTAAATTAATCGGTTGATTGCTTTTAAGTTATTTCATTGAATATGAAACTAATAGTACTATCACTTGAGGAAATGGATGGTGGAATCGATGGAGTAAAGGATACGTCGCTAAGAACCACAAAAATCTTACGCTCTTCTGCCTCAACAATTTGCACATGGACTCATTGAATTTTGTATACCCCGCTCAAACATCATACTGTGTTGAGTGAATATATGTATCTACTTTGCAATGTGAATAACTCGTCGGCCTACCCCATTGCAGTGCCACACTGCCAGTTGCTGTGATAGGTGCACGCTCCTCGTGCATATGAATCCGAGTGATAATGGAAATAAAGCAAAAGGAATGTGCTCAAAACAAAAAGACACACACACATAGCACATTCCTTTTTGCTTATATAATATTTTCTCTTCACCTATGATCGTGAAGTCTGTGCGGAGCGTGTGTGTGTTTTTTTCATTGCGAATAACTAACTCATCGATCTGAGTTATTGGCAGTAGGGATGAGTGGTGTTGGCAAAACATCGATGTTGACATCGATGACGTAACATCAATGATCGATAATAATCGAACTGAAAACATCGATGTTCCTTAACATCGATGTTTTAGAATGAATTTATAGAATGCCGACGAATGGCGAAAAAAAACAACATACTTTAAAACATGTATTAAGTATCGCACTTATTAATCATAAGGAAGTTAAAAAAGACGTAAGTGTAAGTTTAAAGATAAATGTACATAAGGAAATGTGTAAATACTTATATTTAATATGGAATATGTGAATATTCCAAAAATTTTTATCTATAGATGCGTTAATTCATGGATGCGTTCATCCATCGATGCGTTTATGAGTCACAGCCAGTACCTTATCTACAAGGGAAAGGCAATGGAAAGTAGCCATACCGCCTATTCTCATATAGGAAGTTTTTAATTATTCATATGTAGGCATTTATAAGGCAAAGCATGCTGAGGACAATCGGGTATGGTGCAAATCGATGTTTTTTCACGCATTTTGTTTCACTGCTACCATTTCGTTCATTATTATTTCTCATTTCAACAACTCGCATTTTATTTTTTCGCAGTTTTTATTTGGCAAATTTTTATTTAGGCTTGTAAGTCTTTGACCTTAAGATATTCTGTATTCATTATTTCGCAATTATAATTTCGCTCTAACTGTAGGACGCGTAGCGGCGCAGTGTATGAGTCGAGGACATCCCCATAGTTTTTTCTTTTTTTTTGGTTACTGAAAGTAGCTAGGTCTTCTTTTACTTGACATTTTACATTCCGAAAAATTGTGGACTTACATATGTATATCCCGATGGGATGGGACATAAGACCATAATGGAATTATGGCTAATGGGCCGTTTGCAATTTGATTAGGTATGTGAAAAAATCCATTCGAAAGTGACATAAAGCCATAATGGCCCTATGACGCTTTCGCATAGCGACGTATCGTGCTGAAGTTAACAACCGGCTAACAAAGCGCGAGTTACATATAATGTTACCACCCATAAACCTTATAAGTATGAAGTGCTTATCAGCAATATTCAAAATGAATTAAAACAAAAATAAATTTCTTTGTAAATCGCTGACACTATGTCTGCGGTTTTTTTTTATTCCGGGTCAAATAAAAAAACTTCAGTGGCGTTGTCGGTAGGATCCTTTCTTAATTAATATGGATCCAGTGATCGAATCAATAACCGGAATATAATCGTGTGAAGTTAAGTGCGAAATATAAAATCGTTTAATAAACGCGAGGAATTCATTACACATATGTATGTAAATACAGAAAAAAAAAAATCGACAAAGATTAAGTGTTCAACTGTAGTGAAAACTAAATAAAATTACAAAAAACAGTTATAAGACACCTATAATCGACAAAGATTGGTGCAAAGTGATTAGTGAATGAGTAGACAGAGAATTCACGACGAAAACAGAATCATGGCTAACTATGAGCAGGTGGTAGCTGAGCTTGATCTCCGTACACAACAGCTGGAGCAAGTACGAGCCGCTTACCACCAATTGCAACTACAACGAAATACAGAAGAACATGATCGGGTTTTTGAAGGAAATTCGCTACATGCCCACCTTCAGCGGACAAGGAGATATCACCATAAACTCTTTCTTCAGTTGCGTAGAATATTACCTAAACCGAGTTCAGGACGAAGAACTTAAGAAGACATTAGTGAGGGATATTTTCCACGAAAAGATTCAAGGAGGAGCAAAGGATGCTGTCATCAACCTGCCAATGACGGACGATTGGACACAGATTAAGGAGACGCTGAAACTTCGTTATAAACCTGACACCGAACCACACCAGATCTACAAACGAATCACCAACCTAAGAGTCAATACGGTGAGCGAACTAGCAATAGAATTACAAAGTATAAAATACAAAACAGATGAATTATTTGTTTATTATAAAGGGAAAAATTTTTATAGATTTAAGTAATGTAGGAATCATTCTTGTAAATACGGCAAAGGAAATGACCCAGGGAACTTTGTTAGATAGGATATATGAGGACGATGATCTAACCAAGATCATAGCTATAATCAGAAAACGAAGGTACGAGGATTCTTGCATTAGGCCAGAGTTCCGAAAGTGTCATAAGCCTAGGACCAACCTCCAAGAAGAAGCTCGAAACCAGAATAGGTCAGGGAACTATCGAAATACGAATAACAGAAATTATTCAGGCCAATATCGCCAGAACGATAGACCAGGACATAGTAGGAATTATTCAGGACAATATAGACAAAATGTAGGACAAGGAAATCCCAGAAATTCAGGTCATTACCATCAAAACCAGGGACGAGGTGATCCCATAGAGGTAGATAATATAGTTCAAGCAAACAGAAATAGAGAACAGATAAATAACGGTCAAAATTCACACAGCTCTAGACCACATCCGGGCCAATATTGCCATCAACAGGGTACGTCGGAGTTAATGTTAAAACCATCCAGTGAAAGAGTAGAACCACCCAGTGATAGAATAGAAAATAGAGGCCAGGAGGAATCATTTTTTATGAATTAGCCTCGGATGAATTACCTCAAATAAAAATCACGATTAATTCGAATAAATACCCAGCTTTAGTTGATACAGGTTCAACACTTAGCATAATAGACGACAGACTGACAGAATTTAATAAAATACCAATCGAACCCATTCAATTTACAACAGTTACAGGGAGGGATTCAATTTTATATGAGGTGCATACACCTGTACCTGATGAATTTAAAAAGCCCCCTAACGCACGTATTAGGTGGAAGGTCAAACGACTTTCCAATAGAGGTTACCAATTCATAATTGGTATGGACCTTTTAAACAATTTAAACACATTCATTAATGTAGACAGAGGTAATATAATCCTTAACGAACAGCGTTTGTACTTCAACAATATACCATACGCATTAGATCAAATATGTTCGCTAGAAACAATTGACTCTAATGTAAACCAGATAAAATTGAATCACCTAAATAAAGAAGAACGTCAAGAAATAGACAAACTACTAAAAAGATTTGGCAGTCTATTTTTCAAAGAAGGGGACAAACTAACAAGTACCCCAGAAATTGAGCATAACATAGTGGCAACAACTGACCAACAAGTTAACGCGAAACTTTACAGATATCCCCCTAAGCATGAGGAGGAGGTAAGAAGACAAATTAAAGAAATGGAGACTCAAGGAAATATTTTATGGAAATTGATGCTAAAAAAGAATTCATTATCGAATATAAAAATAAAATGTACAAGTATGAACAATGTGATGTTCACAATTTATAAACAACGCGTTGATTAATTTAATTCATTTTATTAATTACTTATTCTAAGATATAATGTAGTTGGTATAAGTTAAACTGGAGCAATACGATGTAATCGAGAGCAAGGTCTATTGACAAGTGCTTAATCTGAATGTATGTTGCAATATTCTTAAGGTGAATGTACAAGATTTGCTTAGGGCTTAAATGCAATGTTATGCATGCATGCAATGTTATATATGCATGCAATATTATGTAATATACATTACAAACAAGATAAAGCAATTTCTGAATTTGAAGAAAGTAAGCATTGTATTGTAAAACAAAATTGTAAGTTCATTAAGAATATTCAAACTGAAATTATACCTTTAGATGATGAAACTATATTTGTAAAGAATATTAAAGCAGACTTAAATCAAACATGTGATGATAGAAATTTTATACTTACAGGAAACTATCTTATCAATTTTACAAACTGTACGCTATACTTTTTAGACAAAAAATTTTCTAATGTAAAGTATATTCAAAAACAACGGTTTTATTATCCAAATAATAAAGAGACATTTAATATTTCTGAACCTTTAAGATTTGAAAAAATTATAATAAATTCAGTTGATAATTTAAAAGAAATACAAGAGATAGAATTTAAGAAATACGTATCCCATAATTTGAATGTAATTTGCATTGTAATAATTTTAATTATGTTTGCAATATTGACCTGTTTATGCATATAACAAAAAAGGATACAAATTAAATTTAATAATAAAATTCAGGAGAATTTTAATCACAAGGAGGGAGAAGTTACATATAATGTTACCACCCATAAACCTGATAAGTATGAAGTGCTTATCAGCAATATTCAAAATGAATTAAAACAAAAATAAATTTCTTTGTAAATCGCTGACACTATGTCTGCGATTTGTGCAGCAGAATTCTCAGAAATATGAATTAACAATAAGCATAGAATTAAGTCAATAAATACTGCCGAAGGTGAAAAAGCAGCGAGTAGTTGTAATAAGCGCATTTGGTAATAAAGTTAATTTTTCTGTTAATCAACTTATAACTTATTTATTTTAGTTTGGTTTTTTTTCATTCCGGGTCAAATAAAAAAACTTCAGTCGCGTATTAATGGTTTGCCAGATAAATCGCGGGAAAAAATGTGAATAGGACTGAAATAGTGTTACGATATTCGAGAACTTCTTTTCCATCGAATTGAGACGAAAACGTGTATCACCAAGAGCATTAGCGAAACATGGAGAGTTTTTGAAAGGGATATTGTCAATATGTTTCCCATCTTTTTTACAAAAGTGATCCTCGATTGCTTTATCTTCGCTCGAAATAATTGATTTCGGATCAACTTCCTCAATTATCTAAAAAGCTTGCAGTATAGAATCGATATCGAGGATTGTGGGATGCGACCGAATATTTTGCTCCACACCCGTCGTCCAGCTACCACCCAACCGAATATTGTTTTTTGAGCTACTGGGTGACCGTTTGCAACGTGAGCAACTTCACCTTGCAGAATGTTCCAAACGTTATCAGCACCAAGCAAAATATCTACGGAATTTGGTTGATTGAATGACGGATCAGCTAAATCTGAGATATGCTTCCAATCTTTGCCATCGAATGAAGGAGTAGGCAACGTTGATGTAATGTTTGACAATACGTACGCGTCTACTGAGATCCGGAAGGTATCAAACCGGGAAAAGATGACTATCGAAACTAAGCCTCTGGATTGTTCTGCGCAGGTTGCACCAATGCCTCTTACGGGTACACGGGCATTTGTTCGTCCAAGTCGCTGGACACAAGATTCGGTGACGAAAGAGCAAAGCTTTTTCAATTTTACCAGATCCCTCCCTGCGGCTACATCCATTTTAAGATGGGAAATGGATGTATCCCCACATTGTATTAGCGGATGTGCAGCACCGCATTTTGGGCAATGGGTTAAAGACGACATGTGCATACTTCTTAAAGGTGCAGGTTTATTTTTATTCAAGCCATGAACATACCTTCGCCTCGACTCAAGAGCCTCATAATGATATTCTAAGAAAGTTAAAAATTTATCAATGCTGAAATACTCGGTATCTACTGAGACCAAGCTGACCAAGCCTGTCGAGTTTCTGTATCCAATTTTCCGAATAAAACGAAAATCATCCTCGGATCACTTTCGAAAGAATTTAAAGAATTTAGACCCCTTACTACTTCAACAGCACCATCCGATATTTTACGCAGGGTTCCTACGTTTGAGGTATGAATCGATGGAAGTTTAGGGGGGGGGGGGACGACGACGATAGTGAACTTTTTATGGAAGCTGTATTTAGGAAGCATGTCATTCAAGAACATGCTAAATGCGCTTTCAGGCTCCATAGCGCCGAGTAGAGACAGATGACCTTCACGATGGGAGTAGGGGTCGATATTGTTCGAATGGGAGAGTCGAAACGCAGTATTCAAATTTACCACTGACGAAAATTGGGCGCCGTGGCTCGAGTGGTTAGTGCGTTGGATCACTGAGCGGGAGATTCGACGTTCGAATCCCAGAAATACAAAAAAGTTTTTTCACGGTCCCACCTCTCGCGAATGTCTGACAAACCTCCGAGAGTAATAACTGTCGAGAGAAAGCTTCTCAATTTGCCTTTCGGATATGGCTCTAAACTGTAGGTCCCTTCTATTTGTGTGAAAAATATAACACGCACAACACGAATGGTCGCACAACACGAAGCTAGGCCCTGGACCACATACATACGTCTGTTGCGCCAAGTATTTGTATTTTTTTTTACAATTGCTACGTCGTGAGCGTAGGCTATAACTTCAATTCTTTGTCTTGTTAGCGATCGAAGAAGATCGTCTATGACGTGGGACCAAATGCAAGCGCTGAGATTTCCACATCGTCAATATTGGTTTGTATTATTTTTCCATTTAACATGGATATAATCCATCTTCCTATTATTGGAGACAGATTCATGTTGTTAAGTGCCCTATTGGCGGACTCAAAGGATGTGTAAATGCGCCGTCAATATCCAGGAAAACCACAAGACAGATTTTCTTGCGATTGAGGGAGGATTCAGTTTTGGTTACCAAGTCATTATGAGCCGACTCAGTGGATTTATCCGATTGATAGGCATGTTGGGACTTGATAAGTGGAAAAGCTTTGTCTCTTATGTGTCTGTCGACTAGCTTTTTCATGCTTTTAAGGATAAAAGACGTGAGGCTGATGGGGCGGTAGGATTTTGGACTTGAATCCGAATTTCTACCCGCCTGGGTAGGTATTTAACTATCACCTTTCGCCAGGCTTCCGTAGGCTAGGCCGCAGCTGAACAGTTTGGAAGGAATGGGATTGAAATATGTGTTCCACCAGACGGTTTCCCTTTTTAAACTCTTGATAGTTTTCGTCGAAGGCGGAGATAATAGAGAACTTGAGGGATTCGGCAGAATACTCTAGTTGGTCTCTAGTGGCAATTCGAGGTGTTATCTAATTAAGTGAGAGACTCAGGTTCTCTTTGTAGGAGGCCCAGTCAGTGTTTTTCTTTGGACGGTAAAATAGATGGACGGGGTTGGTTTCATCTACATATGTATGTCAGTTGACACATACCAATTAGAGATGAAGTTGTTGGATAGAGAGGTGGATAAGGTGAGATCTAGTGTTACGTCGGAGACTTCACTTCCCTTCGCCAAACAGGTTTCTCCCATCCCCTTTTTTCATAACTGTATTTAACCCAATGTTATGCGCAGCCAAGGTGATCCCTTGCATGCGCATCCCTTATATCCCGCTATAAACATGCGCAGCCATCTTTTCGCGTACTCGGCATTTTTGCGCTACACGCGCATCCATCTTTTCGGCATGCCCCACTGGAGCACTCAGACTCAAAACTGGTCCATTGTACTACCAGGTAGAAAACCCCATTTTAATCTATAGTTTTTTCGTCTTTCGTAGAAAGTCGAGAATGAGCTTCAGTGATGAGGAGCTTACATCATCAGCAGTCACCACATCAGCACCGAAAATCCGCCACCTGATCCGAGCAAAGGCAGGACAATCACATAGGAAATGTTCCGCCTTGTCGTCGCCATCTCCACAGGCTTAAATTTAAACCTAGCACAGTTTGGCAAAGGTGTAGTTGCCCGTAAGAACGCCAGTAAGTTGTCTACAGTTCTTCCTGCTAAGGGATAGCGAGAAAACCGCCGATTTCCTACAGACGTTAGGGATCATTCGTTTAGTCTACCTACGTCCTGGAGAGCTATGCCACCTTCGATTGTGCTCAATAAAATCTCAGTCGTCGATGGAAGCCTTGACCAAGGACGCTGGCAGACCCAACGTGGGTTCAGGTCCTGAGAAAGCCTGTTCTGAACCTTGCCTAGCAAGCTCATCGGAGATCTCATTCCCTGTTATCCCGTTGTGTCCTGGGACCCAGAAGAGATTCAATGAGTTCAGCCTTCCGACCGAATTCAAGGAGGTTTTGCATTCACGAACTGTTTTCGAGAAGGTAAGAGGGTTGAGTAGTGCATTAAGATCAGCCTGGCTATCGCTGCATATGCATATATTTCGCCCCTTCCACCTGTTTCTCACAATATAGTCCGCAGCCATTAGGATGGCATATACCTCTGCCTGAAAGACAGATGTAATGAGAAGCCTAATGTTGTCGCATTCCACGAAAATACCAGCACCGGACCTCTATCCAGTTTTGGAGCCGTCCGTAAAAATGCGACCACATTCCTTTCCTGGTTCAGATTCTGGCCAAAGCCAGTCCTGAACATGAGGGAAGTCGACTTCGAATTTGCATCGCAGCCGTAATTCTGCTGTCATTGCATCAGATGGCATATCCATTAGACAGGGCTCATAAGACAGCCGTCGCGCAAGGTCATCAAAATTCCAGTGCGAGTTGTGCCAGAGACCACTTCTCTTTAAACGAAAAAAGGCTTCTGAGTGTACAACCCATGATATAAATATCAAGTGGGGGATGTTTATCAGAACGTCTAGAGCAGAGCCAGGCGTACTGGGGAGAGCTTCCAAGCAGCCGAGACAGACCGTTCTTTGGAGTTTGGCGAAAGCAGCAGTGACGTATTTACGTGATAGCTTATTCCACCACACAACCGACGCATATGACAGGAGGGGTCTTATCATTGCCGTGTAGATCCAGTGGACTTTCCTTGGCGATAAGCCCCATGTCTTGCCAAAGGCACCCTTGCACTGAAAGAAGACTGACAGCGCTTTAGAGGTCTTTAGTTCGACATGTTTCGTCCAAAGAAGTTTACTATCCATGATTACTCCTAAATACTTAGCTTCCTTGGAGAGTTGAATAGAGATGCCTTTTAGCACAGGCTGAGTCAAACCAGTCAATTTTCTCTTTCTCGTAAAGATAACCACCTCGGTTTTAAGAGGATTAACTGATAGCCCATTCCTGTTGCACCAGTCGTCGATCACATCCAGGGCAATCTGTGCCTTAGAAAAGACAGTCGCTAGGCACTATCCAGAGCTTATGGAATAAGCAAGTTAGTTTCGAGTTTAAGTGAGCTTCAGTGTTTAATTTAAGAAAGTAGTTATTGTAAAAAACTTGAACTGTTAAATAAATAAAAAAATTTTATCCCCAATACGCGGATATATTTTAGTGTAAATAAAATAAATCGCGGTAAATTTCAATTATTAGTCGGAATAAATAATTAAAATTATTAAATAATTGAAATTTATTCCGACTAAGGAATAAGGTGTGTTTTTCTTGTTTCGATTAAGAAACTAAAGCAAAAGTGCGTGAACGTTTGTTTCGATTAGGAAACCAAAGCAAAAGTGTGTGAATGCTTGTTTCGATGAAGAAACTAGATCAAAAGTGTGTGAAAGTTTGTTTCGATTAAGAAACTAAAGCATAAGGTGCGTGTTTCTTGTTTCAATTTAGAACGCATGTTTCAATTAAGCAAACGTGTGTAAAAAAGCAGAAAACATGTCTAAAAGTGAAAGTATATTGTGAAAACACACAAATAAAAGTGTAAACATGAATAAGTAACACAAGTGATAAGTGATTGCTGAAATATTAATAAAAAAAAAAGGAAAAAAAAGTGAAATAATATACAGAAAAGAAGGTGAACACCTGCGTACTAAATGCAAAAAGTAGAGAAGCAAGAAGCAGACTTATCAACACTCCTGGAACAACTCTCGATTTCAACAATAACACCATCACCAACTTTAAGTACATCAGCATCAACACCAACAACAGCAGCAGCTCAACAACCAATACAAATGGTAATCCCTTTAACACTTACATTAGATCCTTTTAAATATCTTAATAATCTGCCTCACTATGATGTCAGCAGAGAAAACTTATACAATTTTATAGATCTAGTGGATAGAATTTATCCAACATTAGCGAGGCTTGATGAAATGAGTCAGATGATTTTTTTCGATATCATTAAGGTTAGATTAACAGGAAAGGCCCGCGAGGCCATCGAGATAAATAACTCTGTCAAAAATTGGAGGTGAAGCAATTATTTTTTTCAATATTTAAGCGAAAAGATATCGATAGAACAATTGTATGACGATCTCAGGGCCCTCCAATTCAAAGCTCATTGCCAACATTTTTATAATGAAATAAGGGCAATGTTACTACGTTTAAATAATAAAGTCGAAATAATCAATAAGGAAAACTAACCGTAGAGATAAATCAAAACTGCAAGACAGCTTTACGTATTTTTTATTAATAAAATACCTGAGCCCATGAAAGGGTTATTTTACTGCAGAAACCCGGAGAATCTAGAGCAAGCCATCCAAATCTTTCACGAGACGGGGTATGCATACAAAAAGGTTCATAATAACCAAAACCGTAATTACAATAATCTTAGGTACAGCAACTATAGTAATAACTCCAATACAATTAGTGACTATGGCAATAATCCATTTAAAATAATAAAAATAAATCAGGTATAATTAGAAGTAATAATTCAGGTACGTTAAGGAATGTTAGCAATAATTCGGGCTCATTTAGAAATAATAGTAATTATCATAGTACATGGAGGAATAACAATAATAACCCAAGTAGAACACGGAATCATAATAACTCTGGAAATTTTAGAACAAACCAACATAGTAGTGCGGTTGAACCTATGGACACACTGTCGTACGAACTCGGAATTTTCGAGAAAGAAGCCACCCGGTAGACTTCCCTATATAATAATACAAACTAAAAACGATTCGTACAAACTAAGGATACTCATCGACCCTGGGTCGGAAACAAGTATCCTTAATCCAGGGCTATGTCACCCTAAATGGCAAACAAAATTGGAAAGACCAGTAGTAGTGAGAACAACGATCTCACCAGAGATACCACAAAACTTAGAAAGCTAACACACAGAAACAAGCAGTGTACCAATTCTGAAACAAATAAGAACTGACCACCTCAGCGAAGAAGAAAAGAGCGCAGTTATCACTCTTGTGACTCAATTTTCATCAATATTTTACTAAGTAGGTAGTGATCTTTCGTACACTCATGCGATAAAACATGAAATCAGAACTATTAACGATATACCGATATATGTTTAAAACTATAGATATCCAGAGGTGCACAAGCCGGAAGTACACAAACAAATTAGAGAAATGTTACCACAGAGAATCATCCTTCCCAGCAAATCTCCTTATTCTGCTCCCATATGGGTCGTCCCAAAAAAAATGGACGCACCCGGCAAACAAAAATGGAGGATTGTCGTCGATTACCGGAAACTTAACGATGTTTCTGTTGACAACAAGTTTCCCATTCCAAATATGGATAATATTTTTGATAAGTTAGGTAAAGCTTAATATTTTACCACACTCGATTTGGCGAAAGAGTTTCACCAAATCGAGATAGCTAAGGAAGATATCCGAAAACAGCGTTCTCAACAGACAATGGCCACTACGAATTTATTCGCATGCCATTTAGTTTCAAGAACGCTCCGGCAATCTCCCAACGCCTAATGAACTCAATCCTCGCAGAGAATATAAACAAAACTTGCCTTGTGTATCTGGATGACATCATAGTGTTCTCAACGCGTCTTCAAGAACACATTGATTCGCTTTCAAAAATTTTCAAGACATTACGTGCTGCTAATTTAAAAAATCAACTCGATAAGAGTGAATTCTTAAAAAGAGAAACAGAGTTTTTAGGACGCGTTGTCACGATAGAAGGCATTAAACCGAACCCTAACAAGGTATCGCCAATAAAAGTCCACAAACTTCCAAAAATAACCAAACAAATCCAAGCATTTTTAGGCATCACCGGTTATTACCGGAAATTCGTTAGGGATTATAGCAAGGTAGCTAGACCGATAACAGCCTTCCTAAAAAAAATGCGAAAATAGATATCAATGATCCAGATTGCATTGAAAGTTTTGAAAGCTTTGATTGTATTCGAACCAATTCTGAGATATCCAGATTTCAACAAGAAATTCATACTGACAACTGACGCATCTAATTTCGCTATAGGTGCGGTCCTATCACTGGAAAACCATCCAGTTTGTTACGTTAGCCGTACCCTTAATGAGCATAAAACTCGATACTAGACCATCGAGAAGAAGTTACTGGCTATTGTATGGGTCACCAAACATTTTAGACTTTACCTTTACGGAAGAACTAACCATCGACCCTTAATTTGGCTAAGTTCATTGAAAGAACCAAATGCCAAACTGCAAAGATGGAAGGTCAAACTCGAGGAATACAACTTCGACATGCAGTACGTAAAGGGGAAGGATAATCAAGTCGCTGGCGGTCTGTCTAGATTGGTGGTTTTTTACAATGAAGATGTAAAGGATTCCACTGATAGAACCAATGAAGATAATTTAGACGAACAATCCATTATAGCCACCCTACACAGTGCAAATGAAGATGAAGAAGCAGCAATCATATTCCTATAGTCGACACACCTGTAAACATTTATAAAACTCAGATTATTTTGAACACTACTGACAATATTAGCAACCACAAAGTGTATTCCGAATTTGGGAAAAAGAGAATAGTAGTAGAATTAAAAGAATTTAGATCTGATTTCGTATTAGACATAATGAAAAGTTTTCTACCACACAAAGGAAAAGTGGGTGTATATTCTAAAAATGACCATCTTTTCGCACAATTTCAAGAAGTATATTTAGAATATTTTAGCAAAATAAGCTACTAAAGCTAATTAAAACGCACAAGTTGCTTAATCATAGAGGTATAAACGAAACATACGCCAAAATCAATGATGCATATTACGCCCCAAAACTTAAAGAAAAAATGCAAAAATTCGTAAATAACTGTAAAATCAGCAAGAAAACAAAATATGAAAGATTACCCAATAAAATTCCATTTAAATTTACCAAAACCCCAACAAAACCCAATCAAATAATTCATGTTGACATGCCCATATAAATTTAATGTACGTAACAATGATAGATAAATTCACGAAACACGTCACTATGCAGGAAATCAAACACAGAACGTGGATAGCGTTATTAAAAACCCTCAAATGCAGATTTGCATCACGAAACATGTCACTATGCAGGAAATCAAACACAGGACGTGGATAGCGTTATTAAAACCCTCAAATGCGGATTTGCATCATTCGGTACCCCAGGAAAGATAAAAACAGATGGAGAGTCAGGACTTTCATCAATTTTGGTCAAAGAAAATAACGTTAACTTTCTGTTACCACACCTTACCACCATACAGGAAATTCGGATATCGAAAGATTTCACTCCACTCTTAACGAACATATCCGTACATTCACAGCGGGCGAAACTAATAGGGACACTCTTCGAGATAAAGGCCTATTACATATACACCCTGTAACGAGACACTGCTGCCACCTGCAAGACAATTGACAGTGCAATTTCCTGTGGACGACTGTCATCGGCATTGGTCTCTCTCTCTTCGCTTCGACCACGAGCAGCGTGCACGCGCACACATCTCTTCCTTAACCTAACCACATTGTACATATATATTTATACTTAGGAATAAAGTAATAACCTTATTATTGAACGCAGTAGTTCACACTTTCTTTCCCCAATACATAAAAGTGGCGACGAGGATGGGATCGCTGAACAATTCATATTATATATATGTAGAGTATGGACGATTCATCAGATAAAGAAGAAATTCAGTCCAGCGATCTCAACAAAAAATTTCTTACAACAAAGAACGAAACCATTTCGGCAAATTCACCAACTTCTGAGGATTCTTCTGATTCTACCATTGCAAGGATAATGTCAAGGGAAATCTCCGTTGGACACATGGAAGTGTTCGATGTCACAAGGCAAGGCACTTGGGGATCTTATAAGAGGCGTTTCGACATCTTCTTGGAAGCAAATGGAATCACGACGGTCAGTCTGAAACGAGCTACTTTCCTTACTGTTTGTGGAGCACCATTATTTGATTTAGTGGAATCTCTGATTTCACCAAAAAAGGTAACTGAACTTGATTATGATTCAATTTGTAAGACTCTCTCTGATCATTTCTCTCCACCTCCGTCGGAAATCGCCTCATTCTACAAATTCTTCAAGAGGGATCAGCTACCTGATGAAAAACTACAAACTACGTTGCAGAGCTTCGTAAAATTGCAAGCCAGTGCAATTTTGGTGATTCTTTAGACCGCATGTTACGTGACAGGTTCGTTTGTGGACTTCGGGATAGCCGTTTGCAACAGGAACTCATAGCAACACCAACACTGACATTTCAAAGCGCTCAGGAGAAGGCAGCTGCAGCTGAAACAGCTATTCGCAGTCTACAAATGATTAAACCCAACACGCCTTCGTCAAGCATTTCGGATGATCAAGTAAATGCAGTACAAAAAGGACACAGTAAGAAAAATTTAGAAACTTCGAAGAATTATTTCGTTGGCTCCGATATTCGCTCAGGTTCGTGTTATAGTTGTGGAGGGGCACACCAACGTACATCATGCAGATTCCGCACAGCAACCTGTAACAATTGTGGCAAAAAAGGACACATAAAAAGGGTATGTAGAGGGGGAAAGAGAGATGGTCAGGGTCATACAAATTTCAAGAGAGCATCAAATTCAATCGTTAATCTGATATCCGGGATTCCAAATTTAAAACAGCGAACTAGTATAATTCTAAATGGGCGCAAGTGCGAGTTCGAAGTAGACTCCGGATCCAATTTCACAATCATTTCTGATTGTAGTTTTGATAGGTTATGGCCACATTTTAAACCGCAACTATCAAAAGTTGTATTAAATATAATGGATTTTCAAGGAAAGGCAATCACCTTTAAGGGAGAATGTTCAGTCAGCGTTTGGTATAAAGGTCGAGAAATCAGGAATCTATCACTTCTTATTGCTGCTGGGACGCGCACGAATATTTTGGGTTGCAACTGGTTTGCACCTTTAGGAATATCGATTCAAGGGGTTCATTCGGTGACATCTTCCATCGTCCACGAGATTGTGGCCAGTTATAGTGATTTATTTTCAAATGAACTTGGTGCGTATAAAGGACCACCAGTAACCCTTTCTTTAAACCCAAAAGTTGCGCCAATTCATTTACCTGCCAGAAGAATTCCTTTTGCGATTCGATCCAAGGTAGAAGCGGAGTTAGACCGCATGGTAGCACAAGGCGTTCTTGAACCCATTGATTATTCGAGGTGGGCTACACCAATTGTTCCAGTGCCAAAACCAAATGGAACCATACGAATTTGCGGTGATTATAAGGCAACCGTAAACAAGGCATTGCAGCCGCATTGCTACCCAATTCCATCGATGCATGAACTTATAGCAAATCTACCACGCGGGGCTGTATTTGCAAAGTTGGATCTGGCACAAGCATATCAGCAACTTACAGTGGATAATGATACGGCTGAGGCTCAGACAATTATAACACACAAAGGCGCATTCAAGGTCAAAAGACTTCAATATGGAATTTCTTCCGCGCCAGGTGAATTTCAAAAATGCATGTCAGGGTTGTTGCGTGGTATTGATGGGGTTGTGTGTTACTTAGATGACGTTGTTGTTGTTGGTGATAATGCTGACGGCTTAGCTAGAAGACTTCAAGTTGTTTTCGATCGAATACGATCATCTGGCCTAAAATTACGTAAAGAAAAATGTATGTTCGGCGTTCCGTCAATTAATTTTTTGGGGTTTCGCATCGATGCAGAAGGAATTCATCCTCTAAAAGAAAAACTTTTGTCGATACAAAATACGCCTCCTCCAAAGAACAAAAGTGAGCTTCAAGCATTTCTAGGGCTGCTTAACTTCTACCACTCCTTTCTTCGGTCAAAGGCAACGCTAGCGGAACCCCTTCACAGGCTTTTGGATAAGGATTCTGTTTGGAAGTGGACCAAAATTCATAAAACGTCTTTCGAGAATCTTAAGAAACTGTTATCATCAGACAGCGTTCTTATGCCCTTCAATGAGAAATTACCTGTCGTGTTGACCTGCGATGCTTCGCCGTATGGAATTGGTTCAGTTTTAGCACACTTGTTGCCAGATGGATCCGAGCGACCAATTTCATATTATTCAAGGTCCCTCAAGCAATCTGAGCGAAATTATGCGCAAATCGACAAGGAGGCCCTGGCAATTATAGCAAGCATAAAAAAGTTTCATGACTACTTATACGGTAGGCAATTCGTCATATACACAGATCACAAACCGTTGCTGGGCTTGTTCTCACCTTGCAAGCCTACACCAAATACCCTCTCGGAGAGGATGCTTCGCTCAATTATATTCTTAAGCGCTTATAAATACAAGCTTCTCCACAAAGCCGGGAAAGATATCGCTCATGCAGACGCATTTAGTCGCCTACCAGTTGACAATTCAATGGATTCGGCAGAAGATGAAGAAGAAATAGTCTCGATGATAGATTTACTGGATTCGCCGCTACTACAAGCCAGGGATATTGCAAAAGACACCAAAAAGGACAAAATTCTTTCTCGTATTTTACATTGGACGTTGAGGGGATGGCCAGCTGTCACTGAACCAGACCTTAAGGTATTTTTCGATAGGAAGAACGAGATTTCGTCACTCAGGGGATGCCTAGTCTGGGGTCAGCGTGTAATAATACCTACAATTCATCGAATGAAACTTCTTGCTGCGCTTCATGCAAACCACCCTGGAATAGTTCGTATGAAAGCTTTGGCCAGGAGCTACGTCTGGTGGCCGAAAATCGATAGTGACATTGAACATGAAGTGAAGCGATGTAATTTCTGCCAACAGATGCGTCCGGATAATTCTCCCATCAAGGGATATACCTGGGAGGAAACGAAAAATCCTTGGCGCAGGATTCACATAGATTTCGCGGGTCCATTTAAGGGAAGCCTTTTCTTTTTGGTGGTGGACTCATACTCCAAATGGTTGGAGGTCCATCCAGTTTCTGCTACATCGTCATCTTGCGCGATGTCAGTTTTGAGACAGCTGTTCGCTACACATGGGCTACCCGATGTCATTGTTTCTGACAATGGAACGGCGTTCACATCCCATGATTTTAAAATTTTTTGTGAAAGAAATTTAATTAAACATATCTTTTCAGCTCCATTTCATCCATCTACTAATGGCCAAGTGGAGCGAATGGTGCGAACCACAAAAGACTATTTGAAAAAGTTTCCGAACGGAGATATCCGATTGCGGTTAGCTCGATTTTTGCTGGATCAACACATAACACCACATACGTCTACTGGTTATTCGCCTGCAGAGTTACTTTTCAATCGCCGACCTCGCACATATTTCGATAAGATTCATCCCGAATCAATGTCTGTTGAAATTAAGGGTACACAGCAAGAGGTATCAAAAGTAAACAACTACGATAGCGGTGAGGCAGTATGGTACCGAAATTATGCAGCAGGACCTAGATGGGTATATATATATGGGCCGTATATCGGAAGTTAAAGGTCCGGTTTCGGTCGTCATCGAGTCTGAAAACGGACACGAGTGTAATCGTCATGCTGATCAGGTTCGTCGTAGATCAGTAGAACAGACTGTTACCAGTCCTGAAAATACAGCTCCTGAAGAAACAGCCAAGATGCCGAGTCTAACGATTCCTGAATCAACACCAATTCAGCCTGAAGTTCGAAGGTCAGAAAGGATTCGCTGTAAGAATCAAAAGTCCGCAGTAGTTCCATTCAGGGGCGAAGGAGTATTACATATACACCCTGTAACGAGACACTGCTGCCACCTGCAAGACAATTGACAGTGCAATTTCCTGTGGACGACTGTCATCGGCATTGGTCTCTCTCTCTTCGCTTCGACCACGAGCAGCGTGCACGCGCACACATCTCTTCCTTAACCTAACCACATTGTACATATATATTTATACTTAGGAATAAAGTAATAACCTTATTATTGAACGCAGTAGTTCACACTTTCTTTCCCCAATACATAAAAAGGCCCTTATTGCGAGTGTCGTTTGTCGATCGATAAACGACTTTTATCGAAAGTCGATCGTCGAAAGTGAATTTTGGTATTGCGAACGTCGATTGTGAACGATGTTTTCCGTTTTGACAGTCGATCTTTTTCGTTTACATTTTCCCGATCGACTGTGTGGAAGAAGTGCAATGTTATGAACAAAAATGCAATGTGTTTCATAGTCTTGACCTTTAATTTTTAAAAAAATAATTATATTAATTACGGAGCAAAAGTAGTGAGTAATAAAAAATAAATGGGAAAGTTAGTTTCATTAATAAAAGCAAATTTTTATTCCGGGCAATTTTTAACTGGTTATGGGAGTAAATTCTTTTTCCGAATCGTCGAAAAAAAAATCAGTTGAAATAATTATTTCTTTTATTATTTCACTGAAATCTATTTAGATGTGTTTTATGGTATATGTTTTTCAACAATTACATCACTTATTTACACTAGTTTGTTGAACTATTTTGCTTGTAACACGAAAATTAAAACAGAAGCAACAACACAAATGTCAAACATATATGCTGTATTCACAATAATCACGTTCGTTATTCACAGTAACAGATATCTTTGTCGATTGAGATACACAATGCCAAAAATGGAATTTGTCGATGCGATCGACTTTTATCGAATCGAACGCTGATCGATACTCGCATTAAGGGCCAACATTTTTAAAGCATTAGTCATATACAATAGAACAATCCATTCGACAACTAAAAGAAGATCAATAGATTTCCTAGACGAAAATATAACTAGTGAAGACTTCCCCTAAAGAAGCTAAACAGAGGCAGGAAAGATATAGACTTAACTAACGAAAAACCCATGTATTTAAAAAATAGGGACAACAATAAACTTAAACCAACTCATTAGAAAACAAACCCAGAAATAATTAATAAAGATCATGTTAGAGATGAAAGAGGTAGCAAATTTTATAAGACCCAGGTCAAGACAAAGTACAAATACGAGAATACATAGAACATTTTTTTCAGAATTCACAGACAAAGAAACTGACAACGATCTTAGGACTGACAAGTTTGTTTCTCATCAGTTTATTTAATATCAGTAGAGGCCAATCAATCGAAATTCAGAACATGGATAACGGAAGCGGATTCATTATAATAAGAGACAATACAATTGACGTTATAACAAATTACAAAGAGATTTTGCATACATACATAGTATCAATTTAACACAATATGAGGAAAACTTAATGCTAATATCAGACAATATTGAAAGACTAACATACGAAACACAATACCCAACTTTTTTACATAACTTTTTGAAACTCAAGGACGAAATTAGTTATCTTGTACGAGTACCCCACAGAAATTGACGCGGACTGGTTAATTTAGTTGGAAAGGGATTAAAATACTTAGCAGGGACAATGGACTCTGAAGATGAGGAGGAAATCAAAGCTAAACAACTTGCAAACGAACAGAATAATCATAATTTAATTAACAGTATGAACGACCAAATAAGAATAAACGCTAGTTTGAACGAACAAATGACTAACATAACAAGACACATTAACAAACAACAGACACGTATCGAAGACCAGTTAGATAGTTTCGTAAACACAATAAATCAAGAAGTCAGGGAAATAGAGCATATACAATATATCTTCGCATATCGCACATCGATTGCATATCGGCACCACTATAGGTGTCATCACTGGACACTGTCTAATAGGCAAGCATGCTACAAGGCTGGGCCTCTTCGCGAACGATTTCTGTAGAAGCTGCATGGATGAAGTAGAGGAGGAAACTATTCCTCACCTTCTTTGTTTCTGCCCAGCTCTCTCCCGTAGAAGGAAACTCCACTTAGGAGCTCCCTATTATAATGATACAAGCGACCTGATGAATATCGACATCAAGAGCCTCTTACGCTTCATAAGAAGCTCTAATTGGTTTTAAGACGAGTAGGTGGAGGGAGGCTTCTCCCATGATCCACGTGATATCACAACGGACCTCTTTGGTCTAAGTGTGCTGGCGAATCTTAGCTGGCAGCCACTTCAACCTAACCTAACCTAACACATCTTTCAAGTACAATATGACATTCAGATACTCAGAGAGCAAGTCAGGAAAATTAAAAATAAATTTATTACTATGCAAATTAGGAGTTCTATGACGAAAACAATATAACTTTTTAAGATCTCGTAAATATGCTCAGTTGTTCTACACGATAATTCAATTATATTTGTGCTCATGCTTCCAAACTATGCCAAATCAAAATATTACAAAATAATTTTAGAACCAATCCCCAATAAAGAAGGTCTTGAGATAGATACGAATTATCGCATTTTGATTGTTGATAGTAAAAATATTTACGAAAATCAAGGAAATGTAGTTTTTAAGAAAAATTTAAAAGCTGTAAAAGATAATGTATTTCACAACTATTAGAAGAGCATTCGAATTGTGACTTTAAAGAATATAAGAATGAAGAAATTCGACAATTAACTAACAACATTATCACAACTAAGAATATACCTAACACTAGAATTAATCATAATTGTAACCAATGTACGAAATCATCATTTAATAAAATTTGAAAATTGTTTTATACGAATAAATGTGTCTTATGAAAATATTGTAAGAAACGAAAATATTGTGATACCGAATTTCGGTAATATAGCTGTAAAAAAAACTGTGATGAATTATTCTGTAGAAGTTTTGAATATAAAACACGTTGAAAATAGAAAAATTATTGAAGAAATTAAAATCAGAAATGCATTATACGAATATACTACCATTGGGACATCTATCCTATTATTCATCATATTGATTACATTATTAATTAGTTTCCTTTTGAAGGAAAATAGAAAGAAATAGAACCGACATTAAAGTCACAATCAAAATTAAGAATACAGATTCTTGGGAGCAGAATCTTAAGGGGGGAGGTGTTTCGTTGAAGACTTCACTTCCCTTCGCCAAACGGTTTCCCCCTCCCCCTTTTCTCATAACTGTATTTAACCCAATGTCATGCGCAGCCAACGTGATCCGTTGCATGGGCATCCCCTATGTCCCGCTATAAACATGCGCAGCCATCTTTTCGCGTACTGGACATTTTTTTTATCCCCACCGCTCGGGGAATACTGTAATTCTAGTACTTCCATTTCAACTGAGTTAATAAAGGTTGGTTCCTTGCCGATGTTGCTTATATTTAAATTTTTACTTGCAATGAAATCAAGGAGAGACTCACCACTGTTATTTATGTCCGAGCTACCCCAGATGTTGTGATGTGCATTGCTGGATAAGTTTTTCTACTTTTATTGGGGGAACACGGTAGTGTCGCCAGGGAAGTAGGCAGATGCTATAATCACTTCCTTGGAGTTGTTGATCTTCACTGTGCCTGCAGATTATTGCAGATGAACTCTGTCAATGGGAAGAAATTGGTTTTATTATTAAAAATAATACATGTTCTAGGTCTACTGGAAGAGGTAAAATAAGAATCCTACTTGATGGTGATGAGAGACCTAGGATTTTACCGTCTATGCTGGTCCAAGGTTCTTGCACAAGGGCAATGTTTAGACCTTTGCTGTTAATGGTCTTAACAAGACAGCCGAAGCAGCCGCATGATGAAAATTGATTTGAACAACCTTCATATGAATTTGTTGCTTTTTAAGAGAGCTTTAGTGTATCAGCCCCCTCTTTTTCTGCCTCGACCTCTAAACTGTTCGAGATGGGCGGAACCTTGGGAGATTCCAGCAGTAGCGCCAGACAATGTCTGAAAAGGTCTTATCCACACTGCCCATTTGCTGAGGCTTGGGTGTAACACCTGGTACAGGATCGGACTTGAGCGTTCCCTTTTCAGGCTGTGGAGGGTCATGGTGCGGAGGTTACCGGAGTTTCAGCTGCAGATTCGGCGGGAAGCGACTGCTCAGCTTCCTTAGGCATCTGGTCACTGCTGCATGGATCTTTACGGATATCTGGTCTCGCGTAAGGATTCTTCTTGACTCTGAACTGAACTGGTTCATGTTATAGAACGGCGGACAGTTCAGATCCTCAAGAAGTTTCACAGAACACTCGTCCATTGAAATGGTCAGTGCCAGATCCTGGGGGTTCGAAAGGATTGGAAGGATTTTATTCTGCTATCTTAGAGACTGCAGAATATCGTCCATGGATTGCGCGGTAACGGGGAAGTAGGCTGTAGCCACACATGGCTTGGGGACAATTTGCAGCTTGGCATTCTCTAAAGGCGAGATTTTAGATACAATGCTGGCTAGCCAATCTCGCGTGTCGATATCTGCGCAGGTGATGATGAGCCACCTTGACTTCTACGAGCAGCACAGAAATCTAATCTGTGGGTCATCCTCGGGGAGCTTATCCGGTTCCCTAATGATAGCATTTGCCACCACTCTTTGGTGTACGCGCTCAAGGTGCTCATCAGGGAAATTGTCCAATAAGAGATCAACTTTTATTGAACCTACTACTTCAGCAATCAAGGCAGCATACAATACAATACAATGCATATAGGTTGTCTAAAATCTAAATCTAAAATGTTGAAAAAGCTCTATTCAATAAAAAATTTCATCAAACTCGAATTCTAATGTTATATGGAAATATGTCCGATAGAACCTATGGAAAAATGATTATAAATTACACTCATCGTTTTCTAACGGAAGCTTCAAATTGACAACTTTTTTATTTCAATATTTCTAACTAGAAACTGAAAAGAAAGAAGGTTACAATCAGTCTGTAAGGATAGTGTGATTCGATAACCCTTATCTTATCTTCATTAAAGAAATGGCATGGCAATGTTTGATATTTGGTTGCAATGCAACAATTTCTTGATAATTATATGTGTAGGAAGGGGCGTGCTGCACCTTTAATAGCCCTATCCTAGACCCGTATATATTTTCGGAAAAGAAAATCTTGATATTTAAAGGAAATAACTCTAAACAACATTGGACGAATTAAATTTCTAAATATTTTGTTATGGATGATATTTGGTCAATGTCTGGTAAAAAAAATATGTACATTTCTTGAAGAGTAGACGAGTTTGGGGTGGAATATCAAAAATATTTTCACCCAATCTGCTTTAGGATGCCAAATCATCTCTTGTTTGTTATAATCTTTCAAAAAATTAAGGCCCAAAATAAATATGATGATGTTCGGACGAACATTTTGTTTTTTTTTTTTGTATTTTCAAGATAATATCACTTTGCATGAATTCGACGTGCAACTCTTAATATCACGGGATTCGTTCGAGATAGATTTTAACCTTCTCGTTTATTTTTTTTTATAGGATATAAGATAAAAGAAGTAGTTTTTTTTCTTATTTATATACATATGTACATGTATATATTTTGAGTCTTCTTCTTTTTTTTTTGTTTTCTTATTGTCTATATGCATATGTATTTAATAATTCGAACGTTTATACAGGGCCTATTGGAGATCAATAATTACGATCGCTTGTAATTTGCATCGTAATAGAGAACTAAGGGGACTATTCGTTGATCTTTGTGAGAAGCTGGTAGATCCATGGAAGCAAACTAATTGGAGTCGTGACCAGGTGAAACAGTTTTTAGCCGCAGTTACTCAAAGCATTTTAGATCTCGAAATTTCAAGGTTTGTAAACATAAATTGCTGTATCACTCTAGCTCGGGTACTTAAAGTATAAATTTATTAAATATCGCTTTTATTTCGTACCTTATTATTTTTAAACTAATACAGTGTCTTTTACCAATCACAATAACACCTGGATTTCATTCATTACTATTTTCAAAGGCACTATCTTTAAATAAAAAATTTCTTAAATAATTTTCTCTACTTACATAACTCCTGCGCGGTTATTTTGATGTAAATATTACGGTTTGTGAACGGTGACTAGCAAAGTAATTCCTCTAAACATATTTATGCATAGGTAATATATATTACTTTATTGAATCATCTTTTATTTATATGTATTTAGTTTAAATATAATTTCTGTTTATGCTATAACTTTTTTTTGCTAATTAATCTAGTTTATGCCTAAAAATTAAACAACAACAATTGCTTACAAAAAAAAATTGCATTTGAGTAGCAAATGTAGACGGTTAACGTTGACGAATTTCATTTTGTCTCTCAGTCTCCATTGAGTTCCCTGTAACCCCATTTAGCAGCTATGAATTAAGTCTTTCAGCTGTGAATATATTTTGTAATAAAGGACTACTCTTGTAATAATAATACTACTTGTTACGACTCTCCATTTTTCAAAAGCGCAGATTTAGAAAGCTTATAGTTGATAAATAATGACTTGTACTTTCGTTCAAGTGCTTTCAGCTTGTCATTGATGCATTGACTCTGTATTTAATGTAGATGTGATGTAAGTCAGTTGTAGAGCCTCCTGAGCCGACTGAAAGGACGGATCAGCAGTGCAGACACTTGAACCAGCAGTTAGCCTTCTAAGGCGATTAATCGTACGTCGAAGTCGTCCACTAAAAAGACTAAACAAAAACTAACGTCGGATAAGCCAACGAACACCAATTTTCTGACGTATTCTCAGGCCGCAGTTAAAGCAACCAAACGAAACGACGGGCCACCCCCTGATCCGTTAATGGAAATTCTGAACTGCATTTTCGCTAAGTTCGAGGAACAATGTGAAACGATCTATCGAATTCTCGAACGCCTCAGTAACGTCGAAAGCTTTTCAATGGCTAACCTTATATCTAAATCTAAGGAGATATGGACACATTGCTTAAAATTGTAACATGGAATGCAAATGGACTTTTAAAAGAATCGAACAAATTAGAAATTTTTAGTATTTAGTGGTTTTATTTTTTTAGTAAAAATTGTCTTAAGCCTGAAACAGACGCGCAGCAAAATGCGTGAAGCAAAATTATAGAACATGTTTTTATATGTAAGAGGACACATGTGCTTGCTGCACTACCATGCGTTGCTGCAAGACGTCTCTATTTCTAATTTTGATGCAAACCTCCAGTAGCAGAACAGCAAATGAGTACAATTTAGTACAATTTTTGGGATATGACGTTTCACGTAAGTGACATTTTACCATTTGAGGTCCACTGCCAAAAGGACGGTGGAAGAAATGACAGAAAACTAATACGTGCAATTTACGGCACGCCTGTCTGGCGTGAGTTGCATGCAGCTTTGCTGCACGTCTGTTTCAGGCTTTATAGTTTTAGTGATATCTTTAGTTTCCTGTTTTTGCCCCGTCTACCCAGTATGACTGTTCGCACAAGAAGAGAACAAGATTTCCTTTTATCGCAATATTGTACTAGATCAGTCCGGATGGGTTTACATTTGCGATGGGCTTACAGTGTAAGGTCTAGTGAACAGTTGTGTTTACAATCGTGAGTTCAAAAATAAATTTTATCCCCTTTTATTTTTTTTCTACAAATGAGAGAAAATATTGACATTTGTTTGATCTCCGAAATCCATTTAAGAAGGAAATCGCAAACAAAGATAAGAGGATACGCTGGGTATCACGTCTATCATCCATCTGATGGAGCGCGGGGCGGTTCGTTCTTATTCATTAAAACTAACATCAAACACTCGTCGATATAAACATAGAGCCGGAAAAACTTCAGTTGTGCGCGATAAGGGTTAAAAATAAACATGTGAGCTGCAATAAAGCACGTATTTACTGTCCGCCGGGATACTCGCTAGAAAAAGACGACTACTTTCGTGTCTTCAATACCCTCGGTTCAAATATCCTTATTGGTGGAGTTGAGTTCTCAGAGAGTGTAGACGTGTTTTTTTTACTACTTTTTTTTACTAATCCCACATAGTGCACAACATATATTCACCAATACTTCGATTTGCGTCGTACCGATTTGCGTCGTTTAAAAATTATCCCGGTTTCGAAGCTGCGTTGTTTTTATTTCAGTTTGCGTCGTTCACAAAATTTTGATGTTTCGAAGTTTCGTCGATATTATTTCGGTTTGCGTTTTTGTTATTCCAATTTTTCATTTACTCTTTGTTTGGAAGGCACAGGCAATGGATATATTTTCTTATAATGACCCTGACGAAAAACGTAGCTTAAAAGTTACAAAATCTGTGACAGACGCTATCAATTGTTACAAAGTAATTTACTTGGAAAAAAAGGCAGTAACGATTCAACAAACTGTGGACCAATTTTTAATTAAATCAACACGACAACCAAATCAGTCGACAGAAATGTCCATTTAAACTTTAAAATGAATTAAATGTCCACCTAATAACATAATATTGAAGTCATATTTTCTAGAATTTATTGATTTTTTAACTAATTTATATGGTTTTATGAAATATTTATTTTCCTATTATTTGAATTCACATCTTTGTTGCAATGAAATTAAATACATATACCTGGGAGTCGGACAGAATCCCGAAAAAGATAATCCCGAAATTCCAAAATCCCGAAAAACCAAAATCCCGAAAATCAAAAATCCCGAGAATCCATAGTCCCGAAAACCACTTCACTTCACTTCACTACAATACTAAGTTGGACATTTCCTCGACTCATCAATCCGGACAGCATTCGGACTCAAATTCGAAAAATTTGCGCAAATTTTTCTTTGTATGTACAGGGTGGACGTCGATAAGTCGAAAAAAAAAATTTCGATTTTCATAAATGTCGATTTTACTGTGCATTCATAATTGAAAAATGTCGCAAAAAAAATTTACCGCCGAAGTAAAATATCGACTTTCAAAGAAGTTGTTTGCTGAAATGTCGATCTGAAAAATTGAATGTCGGTAAAAATGTCGACAACTTGTTTGTTTCTTTCAGAGGGACTATGAGATACGTGTTGCTTATTAATTTGTTAAATTGAAACGTATACGTAAAAGGTGTATAAAAAGAAAATTTATTAGTATTCCAAATTGTATTATACAAAAAAAGAAACATAGTCCACAACATCAGCATTTTTTAATATATTCGCGAATGAGTCGCAATATTCGATAGAAATTCCAGTTTCGAATAATTAGATTTCGCATTAAGAATTGACTTCAGTTGGTTTTCTCTCCTAATAATATCCCTTTTAGGCTTCTTCTGTTCTCCGTTTTGAAATTTAATTAATGAATGTTTTACAATAATAAATTCTTTACTCAACTTTGATATTAATTTATATAAACCTACATGTGATGCCCCCACTATTACTTTGAGGCGTCTATGCCAAGCTTCTAAAGAATTTTGAGTTCTAGGAAGATTATACTCCATTTGTTCGAAAACTGACCCAAATGAAGGCGCATATCCTGGTATTGTGATTTTCTGCTTATTTTCTGATGTTCTCTTTCTATTTTTCACATTTATGTAGTTCTTTGCAAACCAATTTGAAATACGATTACCATCATCGTCAAATAAAGATTTTAGTTATTCATAGTAAGCAGGAATGTCATGATGCGGTAAGAATGCAAGTGCTTTAAGCATTCTCATTTGTCAGCTAAAGTTTTCATTTGTGGCATATTTTATAGATAGTTTCTCTGTCTGAAGTTTTCTCTAAATGATTGCACCAAAATGAAAAAAACATCCTTTGTTTATGGATTCAGGAAAATATGATTTTGCTGCTGCAATGATACTTTTCTCAAAATCTGACATTATATATTCAGGTTTAAGAGTTATGTTATTATCGCACGCAATCCGATGCAGCTCATAGAAGAATTCTTCATAAAGCAGTCTGCTTTTACTGCTCATTATACAAAATATGAGCGGGAAAGGCTGTCCTCGGATGACACCTTGTACAGTAAATAATTGCCGCATTATAGATGGTACTACTTCAAATGTACCGTCTACAAGCCACATTTTACATTCAGATAGTGTTTGAATATTAGATATACTTCCCAAAATGATGATCTTTTCATTATTTATATCTTTCTCAGCGAGAAGAAATGTTTCGCCTTCCACAACTTTCAAATTTTCTGGCACACTTATTTCACTAATGTTACACGGTTCCTTTGTGTGCTTTTTTAATCATATCCTTTTAATTTTTTGTTTTATACTTGCTGTATTTTGCAAGTAAGCACGACAGTTTTCTTGACAAGCAATAATACTGTCATTAATAATGTTTGATGGTACATTGTTTGTATTTACAGCAAGTTCTTTTATTTTAGAATTTGTATTATACACTTGTTTTTTGTGGTATAACGGATCGTGAGTATGATCTGTGGGGTTTTTGTGCACTTGAACTTTTCCATTAATAATAATTGTACTAACTCGCCCTTTACAAAATAATTTATTTCCATGCTCACAACGCCAACGAAAAATATCACCTTGTTTTTTCTCCAAATGATAAACAAATCCGGCGATTATTAAGTTTCTGTTCCCTTTATTAGAGGTGACGAAACTGATATCCATGTTGTTATGCATCCACTTCACATTTATTTATGAATTGGTACAAATGCAATCGTAGTAAACAAGTTCATACTGCCGTTTGATTTTGAAAAAGATAAGAAATGAACTACACTGAAAACAAAAAGAAAGAAAACCACAGTTGCTTTTAACGTATGATAATGTTAACAGGCCGCCTGTTATTTACATCCCGTTACAGGCCGCCTGTTAACATTATCATACATTGTCGGTCAGGAATCCATGCTTTCAACATTGAACAACGAAAAACCTGATGAGATACTTTCGTCGCTTTCAAATACAACCTAAATTAAATAAAGAAAAGCAAATATATTCATGTATTTTAAATACAGCTGCTTCCATTTTTGCTTTTGCTTCTTTTTTAACGTCTTATTTTTAACTACCACAACACACAACTCCCCTCACCCGTCTTTTATTTTATTTCAAAAATTTCATATGTATGTTTTAGATAAACTAAATTAATTTTTTGTATTCATGCATAATAAGTCTTTTAGGTGCTTTAATTCTCCTGCCAGAACGAGTTCTGTAGATCTTTTCAAGTGTTTCCACGGACTTAACAGTCTTGCCAGGTGAATTGGATACATTAACAAAATTTCGTTCATCTTCATTTGCCATTGTACTACTATTACGTGTGTTGTTATTGTGATTTTCTAAGATTATATGCTCTCTATTACGTCTAAATTTCCCTTTCCCATCAAAATCTTCTTCTATAAAAGAATTAGGTTCTTTACATTGGTCAATAGCTTTCCCATGAGACTATGGAGCTGTTGGAGTCTTTGTAAAGAGAATTCGATCATTAATGTGAATTGGTGGTAGTCTTTTTGCATATACATATATCATAGTATTTTTCCATCATTTGATTATATTTGTTCACATTATTTTGGTGCCTTTTCTGACCAATAACTTCTGGCTTGAGGTGCTCTGTTTTAACTGGTAACGCTGAACGAAGATTCCTCGACATGAGCAATTTAGCTGGAGATTAAAAATTTCCCTAAGGAGTATTCCTATACTGAAGTAGGGATGATAAGGACTTGACAGCAATCAGATAAACATCACTGTTGAAACAAATCAATACCTACTTTTTCCCAAGGAATGTCTGTTGACTGATGAGGAGTAAGATGCATTTTTGAATTCGAAGGTCTAATTATTGTTATATTTTGTAACACTTGATTGCATCCATTTTGTGTTCTTGTATGTTAGTGAGGTAGACTTGGTTAAATTGTTGCTTAAATTGGTCGCAGTCAGTTACTGGCATTTTAACAAAATTCCACATAACGGCATGGATTCCTTTTTTTCACTTTACGGTCCAGGGGCTACGCAGTTAAATAAATTTTCAAAATTATGGGAAAGAAATAATAAACAAAATAATTACTATAAAGCCCAACGCTAAGTACACTTGTATGCATATTAATTCTTTTAACAAAAATAACGTAACATAACAGCTAAAAATCTCGAATGGTCGCGAGAAGCTAGGCCCTGGACCATATACGTCTGTTGCGCCAAGTATTTGTATTTTTATTATTTGTAACCAGAAAATCCTGGGAATGTACATTCTGCAGAAGGGAAGGAGAAAATCCAGCCGGATGGAAACACCCAACAAGCCAATAGATCCAGATCTGCTGATTCTCCGAAAAAGACTGCAATTACCATCAACAGTCCGTTGGTTTAGCAGAAGGAGAATGACAATGACAAGAATGACGATAAAGACGAAAGCTTTGGAAAAAAACTATGTAACATTTTTAAAATGGTAGATCATTTTTTTTATTTTAATCTTTTCTTAATCAAAATACATATTAGTTTCTAATTCACAACCAAAAATAATATTGTTACTCTTAACTTATTCGAAAAAAACGCAATTAATATCGAATACTTAAGAAACTAGCTGGACAAAACTAAAGTACATATTGAAATCTATACATATAAAAATGAATGTTTGTCTGTATGTCCTTTATAGAATCGTAAACTATGCATCATGCATCATCATGCGATGATCTTTAGCAAAGTTGTTGTGCATAAGCCCGCGAAGGTTTATGAGTTGGTACTACCAATTTTCGACAGATGGCGCCACTGTCATTCCAATTAATTTCATATATTGCCGTGACAGTTCATACTGATTTGAATTGAAACGAAAACAGCGAACGAATGATGACGTTTCGAGTTGTGGGTGACATAAGAATTTATGCAAATTGTGAAATTCATGTCCTGCTCATATGGAACAGACATGAAACAGTTTTATGCCGTCATTTACAGAAATTGACTTTGAAAACCAACATGCGTGTACAACTACAACGGGATGCATCGGCTTGAAATTTTGCAAAACAATTAATGGATATTGGAAATGGGCGAATGCAAATTGATGAATCTACGCAATGTATCACGTTGCCAGCAAACTTCTGTAAGATCACAGAAAGCATAGATGAATTGGTGCAAAAAGTTTTCCCAAACATTGTACAGAACTACCAAAATCATCAGTGGCTCAGTACGCGTGCTATATTAGCGGCCAAAAACATCGATGTCAATACCATCAACTTCACCATTCAGAATGGAATACCCGGCGAAACGACAACATATAAGTCCATCGATACTGTGGTTGTCACGAAGTTGTCAACTATCCAACTGAATTCGCTTGATTTGCCAGGCATGCCACCGCACGTTCTTACATTGAAAATTGGCGTACCCATCATTCTTCTTCGAAACATAAATCCACCACGACTTTGCAACGGAACCAGACTCTCAGTCAAGAAAATGATGAACAATGTTAACGAGGCAACAATTTTGACTGGAAAATTCAAAGGTGAAGACGTACTGTTGCCGCGTATCCCAATGATCCCAACAGATATGCCATTCGAATTCAAACGTTTGCAGTTCCCGGTGCGACTCGCTTTCGCAATGACTATCAACAAAGCACAAGGACAATCGTTGCAAGTGTGTGGATTAAATTTGGAGAATCCATGCTTCTCACATGGGCAGCTCTATGTGGCCTGCTCACGCGTCGGAAAACCTTCTAATTTATTCGTTTACGCACCAGATGGAAAAACAATAAATATTGTGTATCCCGCAGCACTTCAATAAATATCGAATTGAAACGAAACGCTGCAATGTCACAATTTTTCCGAAATGAACAAAATCAATAAAATTACTCAAAATGAATTGAATATTTGTGTAATGTCTTTTCTTCAAATTTATTTTAGTTGGTGGCGTTGCAACGCGCGCAGGGTACAGCTAGTTAATAAATAAAAAGACTGAAAAATATTCTCTATTATTAATATTTGGTGGGGTAACCTTTATTTTGAATTACTGCGGCACAGCGACGAGGCATGGAGTCAATAAGGCGATCAATCATATGCGTGGGAATGTCGGAAATAAATATAAAATCCGAGGAAAATGATTTTTCAAAATGAATGGCTACAACATAGAATTCTTTAACAGACGAAACACAAATGGAGGCGGAGGAGCAGGTTTTATAAAGGATAATATTGGGTATGAGTTAGTAGAAGGAGAGTATAGCACTTACGAAAGTATTGTACTCAATATCAGGCGAGGAAACCTTGAAGGTAAACTAGTATCAGTACATAGACCACCGCGATTAAACGTTAATCAGTCTATACAGGAGCTAAGTAAAAACATCGATAAGGTAGATAAGGAAAGAAAACTGATTGTCAAAGGACACATGAACATATGTAAATGTAAAAAAACAAGTGACTCTACCGTCAACAATTATCTTTCAATGACATCTTCAAAAGGCCTAAAAATTACAATACTATCACATACGCTAGTAGATTTAACCATCAATTCTAAGAGACTGATTGAACACTGCTTCGTACGAGTGAAAAACAAGGAAATTAAATCCGCTGTAATAGAAATGAATGTGTCGGATCATTATGCAATATATAGTGCCTAACAACAACACAGTGCCTACACAGAAGGAGAAACAAACAATCGCACTGTATCGCAATATATTGATAGATATAAGTGGGAAGAGCTAAATAGCTTCAATGATGTAAATAATTAATGTGAGCAATTTATACAAACTTTTAATAAAATAATTGATTCATCAACTGTCACAATACTGATGAATAAAAGAAAAAATTAACATAAATGGGTGACCAATGACATTCGAAACGCATGTAGTGAACGAGATCAGTCAGTCTCACTCATATTCGTACACCCCCCATACTTTTCTTTAACAGTCTAAAACAACATTAAAAACTTTTTTTTCATAAACTTTATTATCTTAAAACTAGTACAAAGCAATGCAAATTCATTAAAACAAAACGAAAAAATTCAATTCAATAAAAAAACATAAGAAACATTTGTTTTCAAAGGTAATATTGAAATTTGAGGTCACATCCATATTCGTACACTTAGGGTATTAACTTTAATTACTTAGAGATTACATTTAGTTTAATAAAATTAATATTTGGTAGGATAGCCTTTGTTTTTAATTACATCTTTTAGACGATTTGGCAATGATTCAACTAATTTTTTTGTAAAATCCGTCTTAATTGCAGCCCATTCTTGAAGTATCCTTTCTTCAAGCTCTTTTTTGTTAGAAATTTGGTGTTGCCTTATCCGCGTGTCCAAATGATCCCACAAATTTTCAATCGGGTTTATGTCCGGAGATTGCGGAGGTGTTTTAATCACTTTTGGACAATTATATAACAACCAGGTGCGTGTTTTGAGGGCGGTGTGTTTTGGATCATTATCTTGATAAAATAAAAAATCCTGTTGTATTCCCAGTCGGATAGCACTTTCTTTTAAATTTTTTTTTTAAATGTCAATGTACTTGTCCTGGTTCATAATGCCGTTAATTATTTCCAAATTGCCAACACCCGCTGCCGAAAAACACCCCCACACCATTACGGAACCACCGCCATGCTTAACTGATGGAAGTAAGTTTTGTGGTTTGAGCTCTGTATTCGGCTTTCTCCAGACTTTTTGGCGACCATCTGAGCCAAATAAGTTGAATTTGCTCTCATCCGTAAAAACAACACGTTTCCAAAAGTCAAACGATTCATTTTTGTATTGCTCAGCGAACAGTAGCCGTTTCCTACGATTGACCTCGGAGACCCATGGCTTTTTCCGAGCAATCCTTCCGTTAAAACCGTTACTGCGTATTGTTCGACGAATGGTTTCGGCACTTACTTGTTTGTCAAATTCAGTTTTTGATTGATTTCGGTCAATTTCGGGGCACTTACCCTTGGGTTTTTTAAGCATTTAAAATTTTCCTGTTTTGGTTTCTTGGTTTATTTTCAATCCGATTTTCGTCTCTGAACCTTTGAATAATGTATTGAATAGTAGATCGACTTCTTTTAACAATTTGGCTTATTTCCGAATATGATTTTCCATTCTGGTGATGACTTATAACCAATTCTCGGATCTCCACGGTTGTGTCCTTAGATTTTCTACCCATTTTTTTAAATTCGAAAAAAATAAATATCAGAAGATATACCGGAGACAATGCAAAACACAACTGCTTCTGATTTTATTTCAGCACAAATGAAAAAACAGCTTAATTTACAGTTATTGAGAAAAGAACGTAAACTGTACGAATATGAATGTGAGCTTTTTTTTGACATGTTGCAACGTTTTTGTTTTTGTTTTTTACATGTAATGATTTTTTTAATTTTTCGCTGGCATAATCTTAAAAGGAGTATTCAGTTGGTAGAAAAAAATTGTTTGTAAAAAGTTTTTTTAAGTCTATGACATATTTTTTCCAATTGCCGGGAAACTACACCTACTGTACGAATATGAGTGAGACTGACTGGGTTATATAGAAGATATAAAAATTATAGAAGAAACCAGAAGTACGAAAATGAATACAAACAATTTCGAAACGACTTAAACAAAAGTATTAATGCGGTAAAAACAAGATTCTACAAACAGAAATTTTATGATGCGAAACAAATCCTAAAGAAACTTGAAAACTGGTAAATACAATACTTGGAAAAAAGTCAGCCAATATAGAGGAAGTGATATCAAGGAACTCTGTTAAGACAGGAATCTTTGGAAATCTTGCAAATAAGTTCGCAAAAGGATTCTCTATGGAAATAGCCAGCAGAGTACATAACTGTATTTTCAAAACTTATCAATATCCCACAAGCAGGGCACAACGTTCAATTTTTATGGAAGAAGTCACAGCGAGGGAGGTAGAAAATGTTCTTAGCTTGAGAATAAATCTGCAGGTATCGATGGCATAAGACCGAAAGATCTCGAAAATAATGATAAAACACTTGCTCCGGTAATAACAAAAATTGTCAATATGAGTCTTGAACAATCAACGGAATATATTAAAAACATCAATCGTACGCCCTATATATAAAGGTGGTAAGAAGGATGAAATATTGAACTATAGGCAAATTTCCATTTTCTCTGCGATAAATAAAGTTATTGAAGAAGTGGTTTGTAATAGACTGTATACATACGTACCTTGAGAAATGTAATCTTTTAGCAAGCAACCAGTTCGGTTTTCGGAAAAATAAAAGTATTAACTGATTGCTTGGAGATTTTACAATCAGATTGAACTGTAGCCTGAAGAAAAATCAGGTCTCAATAGTATTATTTATTGACTTCAAAAAAGCTTTTGATACTCTTAGCCATGTATGGAGTTCCTCAAGTTTAGAAATTATGACATCTATTTATTGTGAATACAAATAACTTATTTACAGTCCTTAAGCAAAGGACAATCTACGGATATGCACACGACATAGGAATTGTAGTGAGCCATAGAGATGTTGAGGCAGCCGAGAAAATAATGCAGGAAGAGTTTAACGCAGTAACAGCATGGTGCCATGATCACGGACTAGTTAAAAATGTTATAAAAAAACAAAAGTCATGCATAATGGTCCACCACACATCATGAAGCACAACGTAAAAATATACGTACATATATATATACAGAAGCCCTAGTGCAACTCAACCATTAACGAGTTTGGTGCGCTGTCAGATTCCATCACTCGAATTGTATCCCTGTATCCCTATGGATGACAGAGTCTCTTTTGCGTAAAGTTAAGGAAAAAAGTAAATTGCATCTCAACCCTTTATAAAAAGTTATGTAAGGAAATTTCCACTGAAAGTAATGTATGCAAGGAAAGATTTTATTTAGCAGAGCTTGATAGAAATAAAGGAAATATTAAAGGGGAATGGAAAGTAGTGAACAAAATACTGAATCGTAGCACATCAGTTGACAAGGAGTTCATAATCGATGTCGGAGATAATCTTGTTTCAGATCCAACTGAGGTAGCTAATCAATTTAATGATTTTTTTATTTCCATAGGCAACAATCTAGCCACAAATGATTTCTGTGCTGATAATCCTCGATTTGTTGGAGGGGGAATTAGAAGTGATCTATTTTTAAGAGATAGTTTATTTTTTGACCCCATCACTTCTTTAGAATTACTAACCATCATTAACTCACTTAAAAATTCTAATTCTGTAGCAGCTGATGGCAGTTTTAATGTCATATTTAAAAAGGTTTGTTGTGAGCTAGGATGAGGCCACGGGGGCAACTTCGGTGTAGGTGAGGAGGACTGCGGCACGCTCGCGGTTGCTCGGCTCAGCTCGTCGGACGGGGTGGTTCTTGTCACACCCCACCATACACCACCTGCTCAGCACACAAAATCTCGTGCCATTTATCAAAAAAAATCAAAAAAAAGAGAAAAGAAGAAAGCTACTCTACTTTGACTGCGGACGGACTTCAAAAGATAGAGAGAGGAAAAGAAAGTGTCCAAGGGCTTATGCCTATGGACAGGAGAAAGACCGGGAAGGACTTCGCGGTCTAACCTAACTAACCTAAACTATACCTAAACTAACCTAAAAACTTAAACTAAGCCCTAACCTAAACTTAAACTAACTTAACCTTAACCTAACTTATACCCTAAACGCGGTGACACCTTCCCAGTGTCTCTCCTCTCCATAGGTTCGTCAGGAACCCGAAGCATGCCAGATGTTGTTGGCAAAGGTTGGCCAGCCCACCCTTCGTGTCTTACGACACAAACCAAATGCTACCTTTCTGGCCGAAATCTACGAAAGGTAGCCCCTGCAGTACCCCTCTCAGCCACAACCTAAGTCCGTAGTGGAATGTTAGTCGGTCTTGAGTCAGGTTGTCATTGTTCGTGTTGTTCAGTTATGTCCTCGTTCATCTACAGGAGACGGCCCGGCCGTCCTTCCACACACCAGACAAAAAGGTCACTAACCACATATTATGCTTTCACGTTTTATTTGTAAGTCTTATAACTAAACATGAACTAAAAACTAGCCTTAAATACTACCTCTGCTCTTAAACCTATATTTTATATGTATATATTCAAAATTCTGTAAAAAAAGACTTAAAGTTACGACTCACGGTTTTGTGGCTCCCTCGTCGTCCTGCCGGCAGCACTGACAAGAACCACCCCGTCCGACGAGCTGAGCCGAGCAACCGCGAGCGTGCCGCAGTCCTCCTCACCTACACCGAAGTTGCCCCCGTGGCCTCATCCTGGCTGGGGCTCCTTCGGCCGATCTCGGTGTAGAACCTCCTGCTTTCGAGGTGGGGTGGGTGAGTCCACTTAGCGCTTGTTGTTGTTTTGGGCCCTTGGTGGCCGCTAAGTGGACTCCGCCTCCGCCGCAGTAAAAAGGAACGCCGCCAGCTCCACCGCCAAGAGAGCAGCCCCACCTCGAAAGCAGGTGGTTCTACACCGAGATCGGCCGAAGGAGCCCCATACTCCCAGACATCTCCCCATAACAGGGTACCCAGAGACCGTCCGGTACCCTGCAACGGCGCTGTTCGCCCTAACGGGTACATTGAGGGACCCCCAAGAACCCATCGTTTTTTTTTCTATAGTGATAGTGGTTTTTTTTTGATTAAGTGAATTTTTTTTTAGTTTTAATTTCTGAATTTTTTTCCTATTAGTTTTTTTAATCTATAAATTTAGTGAATTTCCCTTTTTATATATAAGATTATAGTAAATAGTTTTTTTAAATTCTAATAGTGTCAAATAGTGTAAAAAATTAGTGTAGAGATATCTGCTTTTAAATTTTATTTTATTTATTTTTTTTATTTTTTATCAGAAGATATACCGGAGACAATGCAAAACACAACTGCTTCTGATTTTATTTCAGCACAAATGAAAAAACAGCTTAATTTACAGTTATTGAGAAAAGAACGTAAACTGTACGAATATGAATGTGAGCTTTTTTTTGACATGTTGCAACGTTTTTGTTTTTGTTTTTTACATGTAATGATTTTTTTAATTTTTCGCTGGCATAATCTTAAAAGGAGTATTCAGTTGGTAGAAAAAAATTGTTTGTAAAAAGTTTTTTTAAGTCTATGACATATTTTTTCCAATTGCCGGGAAACTACACCTACTGTACGAATATGAGTGAGACTGACTGGGTTATATAGAAGATATAAAAATTATAGAAGAAACCAGAAGTACGAAAATGAATACAAACAATTTCGAAACGACTTAAACAAAAGTATTAATGCGGTAAAAACAAGATTCTACAAACAGAAATTTTATGATGCGAAACAAATCCTAAAGAAACTTGAAAACTGGTAAATACAATACTTGGAAAAAAGTCAGCCAATATAGAGGAAGTGATATCAAGGAACTCTGTTAAGACAGGAATCTTTGGAAATCTTGCAAATAAGTTCGCAAAAGGATTCTCTATGGAAATAGCCAGCAGAGTACATAACTGTATTTTCAAAACTTATCAATATCCCACAAGCAGGGCACAACGTTCAATTTTTATGGAAGAAGTCACAGCGAGGGAGGTAGAAAATGTTCTTAGCTTGAGAATAAATCTGCAGGTATCGATGGCATAAGACCGAAAGATCTCGAAAATAATGATAAAACACTTGCTCCGGTAATAACAAAAATTGTCAATATGAGTCTTGAACAATCAACGGAATAGATTAAAAACATCAATCGTACGCCCTATATATAAAGGTGGTAAGAAGGATGAAATATTGAACTATAGGCAAATTTCCATTTTCTCTGCGATAAATAAAGTTATTGAAGAAGTGGTTTGTAATAGACTGTATACATACGTACCTTGAGAAATGTAATCTTTTAGCAAGCAACCAGTTCGGTTTTCGGAAAAATAAAAGTATTAACTGATTGCTTGGAGATTTTACAAACAGATTGAACTGTAGCCTGAAGAAAAATCAGGTCTCAATAGTATTATTTATTGACTTCAAAAAAGCTTTTGATACTCTTAGCCATGTATGGAGTTCCTCAAGTTTAGAAATTATGACATCTATTTATTGTGAATACAAATAACTTATTTACAGTCCTTAAGCAAAGGACAATCTACGGATATGCACACGACATAGGAATTGTAGTGAGCCATAGAGATGTTGAGGCAGCCGAGAAAATAATGCAGGAAGAGTTTAACGCAGTAACAGCATGGTGCCATGATCACGGACTAGTTAAAAATGTTATAAAAAAACAAAAGTCATGCATAATGGTCCACCACACATCACAAGAAGCACAACTTAAAAATATACGTACATATATATATACAGAAGCCCTAGTGCAACTCAACCATTAACGAGTTTGGTGCGCTGTCAGATTCCATCACTCGAATTGTATCCCTGTATCCCTATGGATGACAGAGTCTCTTTTGCGTAAAGTTAAGGAAAAAAGTAAATTGCATCTCAACCCTTTATAAAAAGTTATGTAAGGAAATTTCCACTGAAAGTAATGTATGCAAGGAAAGATTTTATTTAGCAGAGCTTGATAGAAATAAAGGAAATATTAAAGGGGAATGGAAAGTAGTGAACAAAATACTGAATCGTAGCACATCAGTTGACAAGGAGTTCATAATCGATGTCGGAGATAATCTTGTTTCAGATCCAACTGAGGTAGCTAATCGATTTAATGATTTTTTTATTTAGGCAACAATCTAGCCACAAATGATTTCTGTGCTGAT
Source organism: Blera fallax (assembly GCA_946965025.1). Taxonomy (NCBI): domain Eukaryota; kingdom Metazoa; phylum Arthropoda; class Insecta; order Diptera; family Syrphidae; genus Blera; species Blera fallax. Next base: position 35,211,096 of record OX337245.1, read on the forward strand.
AATCCTCGATTTGTTGGAGGGGGAATTAGAAGTGAACTATTTTTAAGAGATAGTTTATTTTTTGACCCCATCACTTCTTTAGAATTACTAACCATCATTAACTTACTTAAAAATTCTAATTCTGTAGCAGCTGATGGCAGAGTTAATGTCATATTTAAAAAGGTTTGTTGTGAGCTAGGATGAGGCCACGGGGGCAACTTCGGTGTAGGTGAGGAGGACTGCGGCACGCTCGCGGTTGCTCGGCTCAGCTCGTCGGACGGGGTGGTTCTTGTCACACCCCACCATACACCACCTGCTCAGCACACAAAATCTCGTGCCATTTATCAAAAAAAATCAAAAAAAAGAGAAAAGAAGAAAGCTACTCTACTTTGACTGCGGACGGACTTCAAAAGATAGAGAGAGGAAAAGAAAGTGTCCAAGGGCTTATGCCTATGGACAGGAGAAAGACCGGGAAGGACTTCGCGGTCTAACCTAACTAACCTAAACTATACCTAAACTAACCTAAAAACTTAAACTAAGCCCTAACCTAAACTTAAACTAACTTAAACTTAACCTAACTTATACCCTAAACGCGGTGACACCTTCCCAGTGTCTCTCCTCTCCATAGGTTCGTCAGGAACCCGAAGCATGCCAGATGTTGTTGGCAAAGGTTGGCCAGCCCACCCTTCGTGTCTTACGACACAAACCAAATGCTACCTTTCTGGCCGAAATCTACGAAAGGTAGCCCCTGCAGTACCCCTCTCAGCCACAACCTAAGTCCGTAGTGGAATGTTAGTCGGTCTTGAGTCAGGTTGTCATTGTTAGTGTTGTTCAGTTATGTCCTCGTTCATCTACAGGAGACGGCCCGGCCGTCCTTCCACACACCAGACAAAAAGGTCACTAACCACACATTATGCTTTCACGTTTTATTTGTAAGTCTTATAACTAAACATGAACTAAAAACTAGCCTTAAATACTACCTCTGCTCTTAAACCTATATTTTATATGTATATATAAAGACTTAAAGTTACGACTCACGGTTTTGTGGCTCCCTCGTCGTCCTGCCGGCAGCACTGATAATATTGCTAATATTTTTAATAAGAGTGTTTACGGTGGAGTTTTTCCTAGTGCGCTAAAAATTGCTGAAGTTCTTCCTTTTCATAAAAAATCCAACCCAAAAGATATGAATAAATACAGGCCGATATCCCTTTTACTTGCTTGCTCTAAAAAAAAAATTTTTAGAAGACGATGACAACCAGAATTTTGAGCTTTTTGAATAAAAATAATTTTTTTAGTGTATGTCAATATGGCTTCCGTGTTGGTAAATCTACAGAAGATGCACTCTGAAATTTCTGTAGTGATATATACGAGGGTATTAATAATAATCTTTTAACTGCGGGGCTTTTCATTGATTTAACCAAAGCATTTGATCTAGTTGATCACAAAATTCTATTAAATAAATTATTCAATGCAGGAATGCGTGGTTTTATTTATAATTGGTTAGCTTCCAATTTATCCAACAGAAAGCAAAAAGTTAAAATTAATGACAAGTATAGTAAGCTCTGTAATGTAAATATTGGTGTTCCTCAAGGGTCGGTCCTAGGCCCGATACTTTTTTTGGTTTTTATTAATTCCATTTTCGAACAAAATTTTAGGGGTGAGCTTACGGCTTTTGCGGATGATATTGCATGCTCCTATGGTAGCAATACTCCTCTTAACTTAGTTGCTGATATCAATACTGACTTGGATATTTTAAGACGCTGGTTTGCTGTTCATAAAATAGTTTTGAACAACAAAACAAAACTGATGCACTTTAGTGATTGCAATATTGTATATCATACTTCAGAATGTCGTAAATTTGTGCTAACATACAGCAACGATGATTCTTTAAAATGCACTTCATTTTTTTTAACTGAAACTTGATCTAGTCATTGTTTTCGTATTGATTCTGTTCAGTCTTTTAAGTATCTAGGAGTAATCATAGATAGTGAATTGAACTGATCATACTAGTTCATTAAAAAAATACTTATTGAGTTGCTCAATCTTAGTCCGTACTGTTCCAAAAAGTTATTGCGTATGATCTATTATGGTTTAGTTCATTCGAAGGTTCAATATGGTATAACTTGTTGGATTGGAGCGTATATTAATAAATTAAATCCGCTGCTTGTTGCTCAAAAACATGTTATACGTTTTATCTCTAAGAAAAATCGGCTTCATAAAAGTTTTGTTTTGTTTCAGGAACTAAAAGTCCTTCCGATAAGACATCTGTATTACTATAAGGTTCTTAAAATATTTTTCATCAGGAGTGGTTATCTCACTGTTAGAAGTAATGCTGTTCATAATTTAGGTATTAACTCCAATGCCTATGCTTATATCCCTCATAATAAAAATCATTTCAGAAAATTCTGTTTTCTTCAAACTGTTGTAGCTCCTATGATCTTTAATAAACTTCCTGCTTCCATCAGACTTTTAAGAGTGTTGTCAGTTTTCTTAAAAAAATAAAATCTTGGCTTTTGAATCTCGATTATAGTAAAATTGAAAACCTTTTAAAACAGCAAACTTTATTCTATTATTCTTTCTTTTTTTCTTTCATCCCACCCGCGAATTATGATATATGTATTTAATTCGTTTTAAGATGGAGCGTTCGCCACTAACTCTAGCCTTACGCTGAGCTACAGAACGTCTCCCTAATTTATTTTTTCTTGATAATATTATTATGAAGAACACTCCTTAATTTATGTATTAATTAAAAATTTATTTTGAATTTTTTTTTTATAGTTTGTTTCTTCACTTTTAATTTGTAACTTGAAAAATGGACTTAAATAAGTAAATAAATAAAATAAAAATCCTCGTACTGAAATCGTCATTGCGGGCGATTTCAATATACACAATTCGGATTGGCTTCGACACTCTGCCCAGACAACACCCGAAGGAGGTTATGTTGAACTCGCTGAACTTCGCTGAGTATGTTGAACTTGACTCAGCTTGTAAATGAGCCGACACGAATACCAGACATTGTAAATCATTCCGCCAATACCCTTGCTTGTTTATTACTTCTCACCCTGATAAATACACCATTAGCGCTCCTAAGCCGGAGCTATCATATCAGCTTAATTCTCGTACTCCGACCAAACAGTTAAAGACCAAACTCCCAAAAGAAAAGTATGGCGTTACGTGAATGCCAACTGGGACGGCCTTAATAGCTTCTTTAGGAGTTTTCACTGGTCGCTATGCTTCGTCGATAGTGACATGGATGCCGCCGCTGATATGATCACCGGCACGATCCTCTTTGGTATGAATGACTTTATTCCTAACAGAATAAAGAGCATTAAACCTAAGGAAAACTCATGGTTCGATCAGAGCTGTAAAGAGGCTATCAGGTTGAAAGAATTAAGTTTTCGGTCTTATAAAGGCAACAAATCTGAGGAAAACCGAAAGAAGTTTAAACAAGCAAGAAATGATTGCAATGCCCATATCCGACGTGCCAAATTCCTACACGACCAAAAACTGAGACAAGAAATACTACAGTGTCCCAAAGGTAGTAAAAATTGTTGGTCATTCGACAAAAAATAAGAAAATCTGCTCATCAGCCATCCCAACGCTCATTTATAATGACATTCCAGCTGTCAGCTCATTAGACAAGGCCAGTCTGTGCGTTGCACAATTTCCAGCCAATTCTACACTGCAAGATAGTGTTTTGACTGCCCCTGTGCTTGAGAGCGTCGAATTTTCTATGGGACAAGTCCACTTTCGCACTCGCACAGTTAGCGAATCAAATTATTGACTTTGGAAAGCGCTGAAAGGTATCCGGAAATCTTAAATTCAAGCGCCACCAATTCGGAAAAACGATAGATACTGGGCCAAGAGTGACAACGAAAAGTCAGAACGTTTTGCCTTGCACTTAGAAGAAACGACGGCCCTTTGATAACGCCCGACTCCCCAGTCATGACATCTGACAACTTTAAAGTAAAAAAAGTTGCATTGATTGAACTGAGGGAAGTGATTAAAAACTTAAAGACAAAAAAAGCTCCGGGTTACGACTTAATAACTGTGCAGGTGGTCAAGGAATTCCGAATAAAGCTGCTCCATTTGATCAACGGTTTGTTCAGATTGCTCTACGTTCCGAGACATTGGAAAGTCGCCAAGATTATAATGGTCCCGAGACCAGGCAAACCTCTGAATGAGAAGAAATCATATCGGCCTAAATATGTCCCTATTGCCGGTTATTTAAAAAATATTCGAAAAACTACTTTCTAAATGACTACAACCCGTAAACGATGAAAGACTTCTCATTCCTGACCATCAGTTTGGATTTAGAATTAAACATTCTACAATCGACCAAGTTCAGAAAATAACTGTCATGATCGAGAAAGCTCTCGGAAAAAAGAGATTTGTTGTGGTGTCGGCGTTTCACAAGCTTTCGATAAGGATTGGCACGAAGGCTTGGAGTATAAATTGCAACTACTTCTGCCACGGAAACTCTTTCTAATCCTACGATCTTACTTCGCCGAGAGACTCTTTCGTGTTAAGCACGGAAATGATTATTCTGATTTCAAGGAGATTGCGGCCGGAGTCCCACAAGGAAGTGTCCTTGGCCCACTTCTATATGTATTCTACACCCGTGATATCCCGCAGGAAAGTTACTGCGTCGTCGCCACGTTTGCGGATGATACTGCGATATTAACAACTGGCGATACAATTAAAGCAGCAACTGAAAAGTTGCAACATGCTGTTAATAAAGTCTACGCTTGGACGAATTCTTGGCGTATTGTGTTGAACGAAAGCAATTGCACTCACATCAACTTTACCTACAAAAAAGTGGATAGATTACCTTCATATTTAAACTCGGCTCAAATACCGAACGAAATACGCGAACGAAGCAAAATATCTAGAAATGACTCTAGATGTTAAGCTTAAATGGAAATCGCACGTATAAAGGAAACAGACACGCAAAAAGCTCGAAAACAAAACCTACAATGTACTGGCTACTCGGAAAACATTCGAAATTAAGCCTTCATAACAAACTGCTTATCTATAAGCAAGTGTCAAAGCCAGTGTGGATGAGTGGTCTAAGAAAAGCAATAGCGCACCGTGGTATGTACGTAACGAAGATATTCATCGGAATTCCCAGCGTTGTTGAAGATATAACAAATTTTGCGTGTAAACATACATAAATATCGTGCTTTTACAGCCGTTGTAAACATACCGTCATTCAACTTCTTGACACGAACAATTCAAGTCGTCTGCAAAGGACATAATCTTTTGACTTCGCGTAATAGTACATGCCGATCGTGAAAAACGCAGGAACTTTCATTTTACAGGAACTTTAATTTTTGTCTAAACTACATTCTTTTTAATTATATACGAACAACTTTTTCCAAAAATCACGAGTCTCGTAAACGAAAATAAAACTGCTGGATAAGCGTCGGCTTAGTTGTAGTATTAATTTTGAAGAGAGGTGTTTTTAGTGAGTAAAAATCTCATACTCCCATAAGCACGCGAGTTAACTGTCTTGATGATGTCTTTAGACTGAATCTTTATTTTCTTTCAAAAAGTAATACAATCTTTACAATTATTTCTACTTACATACTAATAGCTCAGCACAAAAGGTTCATGAGTTCGATTGCGAAATTTGGAAAAATGGAAACATAATCAAATTGCGAAATTAATAATTGCGTCGCAAAGCAATGAACTCGATTTTGCTGATTCCATGAATAAAAGCCAATGAACCTTTTGTGCTGATGTAGGGAAAGTTGGAGTTCCGTCAATACCTTTGTCGAGGTTAATGTACGGACGTAACTCCTCCCCCACTAGCTTGAGATACTCCTGGATCTCATTAAACATTTTGTTTATTTCTTAGTCAATACAAAATAAAAAAAAATAGAAATATGCTTTTACTTATGTCTTACAATTATATCATTATTTCAATATGCTATATAGCTATACATACATATACAAATTTATTTTATTTCAGTGTATATCTATATGCATATACTGTGTGGGTGCTTTCGTGTAGACCCTTGAATAGGCGCTGGTTATAGGTGGTTTATCCTCGTGGAGGAGTTGGAGAAAGAAAAAAAGAGAAAAAAGACAGAGTTGAAAATTCTGGTCTTTATTGTTGGGAGAGCTCGCAGTCTTACCTCGTGGAGGGTTGTCGATCAAAGAGGAAGATCTTGGTTAGTTAGGAAGGGAAATAGGGCAGTTGATGGTCGAAGCGCTAACAAGCAGCGACCTCTTACATAAAATCTTATAACTATGCAAAACTTAACGAATATTACTGAATTATATGGTTTTCACATGAACATTGCCGGCCGCCTTGCAGCAACCGGTGCAAAATAAAAGATACGCAATCTATTATACAAGTAAAGGTACTTTGTAGAAGATAAAGGATGCAATTTGTAAATACAATTCATGAAATAGAACTTAGAACTATTGGGATCCTTTTGTTTTTGGAGGGAATCCACTCACTCCATTGGGGAAGGATAGGTTAGTAGAGGAAACCAATAAATAAATTTATATTTATGTGTAAACGTAAATAAGAAATATAATGATATACATTTGGAAATAATGATATAAACAAAATATAGAATATATCAAATGCGTGAAATACGGTCTTAATAAGTGCAATTCATAAATTGTAAAATTTGAATATTAGGCAAACTTCATTTATTCTTAAATTCAAGCTTATGAGAAAAATAAAGATAAGTACGGGCGATAGAAACGGATAAAGAGAAATTTATGAATTCAATAGGACACAGAGCTTCACAATAGGCCTAGTTAGAATACCAAATTGGGTTTTGATATCTGCAACGCGTATTTTACCGTCAGAACCTGGATATATTTTGACTACGCGTCCTAGACGCCATTCATTTGGAGGAAGTTTTTCCTCTCGAATAACTACGAGGTCATTAATAGCAACATCTCTTTGGGGATTTTTCCACTTATATCGTTTATGCATTTCGCATAGATACTCTCGTTTCCACCGTGCGCAAAACTGTTGGTGTAATAACTTTAGCTTTTCCCATCGACGAATGCAGCTGAGTGACTTTTCAGATATATCAGACTCAGGGGTAGCTAAAAGCGGACCACCACGAAGAAAATGTCCTGGCGTCAAAGGCAATGGATCGTTGATGTCTTCAGAAATCGGGGAGATCGGCCTCGAGTTCAGGCAAGCCTCAATTTTTACCAAAAGAGTCGTGAACTCTTCGAAGGTGAACTTATGATCTCCTGCAGTCTTCCGAAAATGGAGCTTAAAGCTTTTAACCGCAGCTTCCCAGAGCCCACCCATGTGTGGGGCTCCGGGTGGAATAAATTTCCACTCCAGGTTATGAACCTTGTACTTTTCCGCAACGTCTGAGGAAAACTGTTGAAGGAAAACTTTAAATTCATTGGCAATTATCTTACTTGCCCCCACCAAATTCGTACCATTATCAGAATAAATGGATGTCGGCAATCCACGCCTTGCAACAAACCTGTGCAATGCGGCAATAAAAGATTCAGTGGTTAGAGCACTAGTCGGCTCAAGATGTATCGCTCTAGTAGCAAAACACACAAAGACACAAACATATCCCTTAGATATTTTGCAACCTCTTCCAGCGAAGTTCTTTATCGCAAAAGGACCTGCAAAGTCGAGTCCTGTATGCGTGAATGGTAGAGAAATGACAGTTCTTTCAACCGGCAGGGCTGCCATTATTTGAGTCTTAAGCTGTTTCTTGTGGATGGTACAAGTTTTACATAACCGCAGGTATTTCTTGACCAAAGTTTTGATTCGTGGAATCCAGAATTCGCACCGAATCAATCGAATTACCAGCTGGTTACCACCGTGAATTGAAAGCGAATGATAAAACTTTACAAGAAGTGAAGCGATGTATGAGTTGTAGGGTAATATCATCGGAAACCTTTCACTATATGAGAGCGTAGAACAGGCTAATCTTCCGTTGGAGCGTATTATCCCATTGGAATCGATCATTGGATTCAGATTCAGGAGAGGGCTTTTATTTGATATATTCGTAGGCTTACCTTGGCTTAAGAGAGTGTATTCTTCGGGATAGTGAAGATGTTGGGTACTCTTAATAACAAATAATTTGGTTTGGGAGATTTCGTTATGAGAAATTGATATTGATGTGTAGGAAAAAGCGTGTTTGTGTCGGGAATGTGTCCTGTGGATAAAACGTAACACGTAACACATCACGTGAAGCATTTTTGACCACGAGGAAAATCTTTGAAGTATTGTTTCAATATTGGGAATGAGCATGGTAACATGGGCCTTAATCGGTCTTTGTTCAATCTCTTGGGGAGCGTGATATGTAAATTGTGGCCAATCAGATTCGGGCTGTTGAAGCCATTGGGGTCCCTTCCACCACAAAGGGTTAGTTTGGAGGTCGAGTGGAAGCACTCCTCTGGTTGCTAAGTCAGCAGGATTATCTCCTGAACGGACGTGACGCCATAGAGATTTTGGAAAATGCGTTTGAATTTTGGAGACACGATTAGCAACAAACGTTTTCCATGTATGTGGAGGTTTGCTTAACCATGCAAGGACGATAGTACTATCAGTCCAGAGAAATGGTTCATAATTTGTGATTTTTAAATCTGGTAGAGTATGGTTTATTAAGTTTGTTAAGAGAACCGCCCCACATAGTTCGAGTCTAGGCAAAGGTATCTGCTTAATTGGTGCTACTTTACTCTTGGCGCATAATAAGTACGAGGACCAAGTACCAGGACACTGTTGAATACGCAAATATAAAGCGGCTGCATAAGCGTGCTCAGAGGAATCGCAAAATCCGTGGACCTGAACCGAGCTATTAGGGTTATATTCAACCCACCGAGGAACTCGAATGAGTTGGATATTTGGTAGAGCAGCAAAGAAAGTTGTCCAACGTTGACACGTTAGGGGCATAAGCGGCATGTCCCAAGACGTCCCATCCCGCCAGATCTGCTGCAAATTTAACTTAGCAGTAATAACTACTGGGGCTAACCACCCTGCTGGATCGAAAATCCGTGCAACAACTGATAAAACTCCACGTTTTGTCATTGGGGTATCGCTGCTAAATATTTCTGAGAAGAATTGAAAGGAATCGAGCCGTGCGTTCCATGAGATGCCTAAAGTCTTTGTCACACTCTTGTCTTCAAATTTTAGGAAATCTTGGTCATAGAGAAATGGTTGTGGAAGTGGTTTAATTAAATCGACACTATTGGATGTCCACTTTCGTAATGAAAAACCTGCGGAATCCAAGACCGATGTCAACTCCCTTTGCGCATGTAAACAGGATTCGATATCGTGAGCACCAGATAGAACGTCATCCACGTAAAAATCATTTTTCAGAATAGAAGAGGCTATAGGAAATTCTGATTCTATGTCAATAGCAAGTTGTTTTAAGGTGCGAATCGCGAGATAGGGTGCGCAATTGACTCCAAACGTAACTGTTTTCAACTCATAATCTTGACATTCGTCTAAAATAGATTTTCGAAAAAGGATTCTTTGGTAGGGTGTATGCTCAGGGTGTACCCAAATCTGCCGATACATTTTCTCAATGTCGGCGCTAAACACATATCGATAGAATCGCCATCGTAGAATAAGATTCATGAGATCAGATTGTAGCACTGGCCCAACATGAAGAATATCATTGAGACTTACACCGTTACTTGAAGGGTTTGACGCATTGAAGACAACTCTGACCTTTGTGGTAAGGCTTTCTGGCTTTACCACAGCATGATGAGGCAAATAATAAAAAGACTTTTCTTGCTCATCGCAAATTTCAGGTGACTGAACGACCTTCATGTGTCCTAGGGTGAGGTATTCTTCGAGCACATCGTTGTATCTTGAGTAAAGATCAACATTTTTGGATAACAATCTTTCATTACGTGAATATTGTTGATATGTGACCGCTCTAGAATCACCTAACCGGGAAGCAGAATCTTTAAAGGGAAGCCGTACAATATAGCGACCATTAATGTCACGAGTTGTTGTGTCTGAATAGAGTTTTTCGCAGAACTCGTCTTCTGCAGTAAGTAATTTGTGTTCTGGAATCTCTTCAAGTTCCCAGAATTTAGAAACCTGCTTGTCTAACGAGATTTCAGAAAAGAAAGATAGGATCGTATTAAAACTTTTAACATTCCCTTGGGGCAAAGGGCCAGATAAGATCCACCCAAAGACAGTGTTTTGAGCAACTAATGAACCAAAGACGTTTGTCTTTATACCATCACGAATAATCGATGGATACAGATCGGCTCCAATTATGAAATCGATGTTGGAGCTTTGGTAAAAGAAGGGATCGGCAAGTTCAAGGTCGACATGCCCTGCTAGATCCTTCCGATTGATATTAAAGGAGGGCAAATTGCCTGTAAGGCGTTTCAAAACAATTGCATTAACAAATGCGGTAAATGACTCCAGGTGTCTGGAACTCAAAACTAAGGAGCATAGCTTTGAGGATGTGGCCGTAACAACTGCGCTCATACCTGAGATGTTGGCTTGAATGGGTTTTACAGGAAGACGTAATCTTCGCTGTGCATCTTCGGAAATGAAACTCGCTTCCGATCCAGGATCGAGAAGAGCACGTAGAGTGAATTTTGTACCAAGATGGTAAATATCTATTAAAGCAGTAGCAAGAATAACACTTTTACTGTTTTGAGAAAAGAATGATTGGACTTGGAAATCGGGTGTATGATTTGTGGACTGTATATTTTGTACGGACATTTGTTGCGAAGAACTGGGATGTGGGGTATTCGCAATGAAAGAAGATGAAGTTCGATTAGCTTGTACTTGAGTGGGATTATGCAAAAGTGTGTGATGACGTTGTCGGCACAGTTTGCATGTAAATTGACTTTGGCAATTGTTTGCGACATGGGTTGATGAAAGACAGTTTCCACAATAATTAAACTTTGTGACTTTTGCTATTCTATCGGGGATCGATAGCTGCAAAAACTTTGGACAAAGTCGAAGGGGATGAGGAGCTTGGCATAAGCTGCAACTGTAAGTATGCGATTTTGTATGAAAGGCGCGATGAATTTTTTGGTTTTGCTTTGGTGGTTGAATTAATTTCGTCTTTATTGCTTTCGCATTCGAATCCCTGATATCGGACACCGATTCTAAAATTTGATATTGTTGGGTTAAAAACGAATCCATTTCTGCCCAGCCCGGAAGGTCACGTGGCTTTTTGATAGATTGTTCCCAAATGGATAGTGTGTTTTCAGGAAGGCGATTAGAACACAAAAAGACTAAAATTGGGTCCCAGGATGTCGTATCAACCTTATAAGCTTTAAGGATCGATAGACAATCATTAATTTCACTTTGAAGCTTTTTAAGACTTTTGCCAGAATAAACAGTTAAAGGGAGGTTAAAAAGTGTTTTAAGTTGACGGTTTACCAAAATCCGTCTATTTTCATACTGTTCTGATAAGGCGTTCCACGCAAGATCGAAATTGTCAGCAGTAAGGTCGAATTTGCAAACGATATCATGTGCTTCCTTTCTAGTTTTAGAACGTAAATGAAAGAGTTTCTGAACAGCACATAACTTTGGGTGATTGATATAGATAGCCGTAAATAAATCACGAAAAGATGGCCAGGATAAATAATCACCATAGAAAATATCGGTATCGCACGGGGGAACCTTCACACACAACATATTATCGAGAGATTGAGCATTTTTCACGACTGAATCTTTTGGTGGAGAATTATTCACAACTGCATCGTCGCAATCGGAATTGATTAATCTTAATTTTCGAATTGAATCTATTATCTCACTTAAACACGTCACGTAGAGAGAAGATGAAGAACTGTATTTACCCTTGATGGCTTGAATCTCTTGTTCCGAGGCAGAATCATTGGCTTGCAAACAGAATGAATATGACTTATTGATTTCGGCCCATAACTCCTTTAACTGAGCTTTAGATGCTTGTAAAGAGGTTATAGTTTGATCTACGACCGGAATCTCTTTGTAGCATTTGCGAAATTCAGTTAACTGATCGTTAGCACTCACAAAATCATCTAATCCGATCATTATGCTGAATAATCTATTGGATGCGATATCACAAGAGCGAATTAAAACCCACAACTAAGGAAAAGATTGCAACTCTGTCTGCCGAAACTAACGACGCGACTCAAGCACACGTGTAAGAAAAAACACTTGTTTAAGGAATTTTCGGAGTCTTGGAAAATTAAAAGAAAACTATATCTTCCGATTACCTCACTCTTCCTCATATAATTATTTACATATACACATATACTAACTCGTATTAAAATTATCAAATAATAATTAAGGTTTTGCACTTATTAAAATGAATTTCACGTACCTGTTTTACACTTGCGATCGATGATCTTGTTATGAGTAATCACTTTTTTTTTTTTTTTGGGTATTTTTTTTTTTCGATGTGATGTGTGTCGTGTCGATGTAGCGACTGCAGGCTGAACTGGATGCCGTCCACTGCTGCTGAGGATCAACGGTCGTCTTCGCTTCCAGAGAGAGTAAATTGATCGTGCGTACAGAGAAAGATGATTATGATCGTTGAATTACAGGCGATTTCGTATATGCTCAAGAGACAATTAAAATTTGGATGCGTCTCTTTTTTGGGTTTAATTGTGGTGGATGATGATTTTTGCGGGGCAAGAATTGAAGATCCTGATTGCTGATCGTTGATCGGTGATCATTTTTTTGGGTGATAAAGTAGGCGCGAGATGAGAAAATAAATCTGCGCTATGCGATTAAATATGTATGATGAAATGAATTAAGAATATTCGGGTCGACTGGACCAAAATGTGTGGGTGCTTTCGTGTAGACCCTTGAATAGGCGCTGGTTATAGGTGGTTTATCCTCGTGGAGGAGTTGGAGAAAGAAAAAAAGAGAAAAAAGACAGAGTTGAAAATTCTGGTCTTTATTGTTGGGAGAGCTCGCAGTCTTACCTCGTGGAGGGTTGTCGATCAAAGAGGAAGATCTTGGTTAGTTAGGAAGGGAAATAGGGCAGTTGATGGTCGAAGCGCTAACAAGCAGCGACCTCTTACATAAAATCTTATAACTATGCAAAACTTAACGAATATTACTGAATTATATGGTTTTCACATGAACATATACGTATATGTATAAATATAATTTTTGTTGCTTATGTTCTACTCTAATCCATACCTTTTCTTAATCTTTTCAATAGAGCTTATATCTTTATTGTCATTTACATTTTCTCTTTTCTTAGCCTTTCTTATGTTAGTGTTTAATTGTACTCTTAGCTTAATTTTATTTTTTATTTTATTATTATGCAATAATGGCGATTAGTATCAAAACTGTCATGCTTACAAAACTGTAGTTAAGGTGTTTGTGGAACTTTAACTCGTCGATGGCTTTAATATTAAACTCCTGGTTCAAAACAATGTCGTCGAAAGTTAGTATTTTTTTGGTTTGGAAAGTTTCATTTGTATTGGGGACGATAAAACTGTCCTTATATTTGGAGACCGTGTTGGAAAATAGAACGTTATTAATAGAAATGGTGCAATTGTTAAAAGAGAATAAATAATTTCCATTTAATGTAAAATTTCTTTCGTCACAAGTACTGTGAAATAGTTTGCTTCTAACGTTTTTTGCAATTAATGTCGTTCTATCGATTTCTATCATCTGTTCCAAAGTATTTTTCTTTAAAGAACAGTTACCTTCAAAGATACTATTTTTGCTCCTTTTTAATTCTTTTAGAGATTTGTTTTCCTCGAATCTGTAGAATACTTGTTCTATTTCGACTACAAGCTCAAGGTCAGAAACTATCTCAATACTTTTCTCATTCGGCATTGGTATTAAAAGTTTCTTATTAGCATTGATAGTATCTACCGGTAATTTAATCGCAAAAATTATTCTACTGCTATCAAAAGTAGCAACACCTGTCCGGATATTTAAGAGTTTCTTGAAATCTATATTGTAATGAACTATTTCCTCATTGGTTAATAAATTAGGATGCAAAACTCCCATCCTTGCTGAAGCTATATTTTGTTGTATGTTTTCAACTTTTTCCTTAAGAGCCCTAAGTTTAAACATTTGTTCAACAATAAACGTTTCCGCATGAAGTTTTGTGGCAAGGCCTTTAAGTTGGTTAAACCTTCTTAGTATCCTTTCCCTATCTGTTTCAATTTTCTGCTTTAATTTGGAAATACTTTCGTTATAATTCGTGTTTATTCTGACCTGCTGGTTTACCGTTCTAATTATTTCATGATTATTTCCATCTACAACCGAAAAATGTCTTTCTATATCTTGCCTATCGTCATCATCGAGTGTTCCGAAGAGCCATTTGAAAGCTTTACCCACAAGATTAACGAGAGCTCTCCTATACCTATGTGGAATGATGGTCAGAAACTTACTTTTGATATTTACAATTTCTTCTGTCAATAGATCCTTTCGTTCCTTTTCGATATCAATGTGGCTAATGAGTGTGTTAAATTTGTTGAGGATATCTAATATTTCGTTAGGGTCTATTATGTGTAAAATCATGTCGTACTTATGAACTATTTCTTCTTTACCTAAGTTTATTTCCGAATATCCTAGATGTGAATCGTTTTTTTCAATTCGTAGTGTGTGGAGCGATGTGGGGATTACGACCAGTAACAATAAATGGAGCAACATCACCTGTAAATTTAAGAGGGCGTTTAATGTTTGACTCATGAACGTTATTTAAAGAGTATGCCTAACGCTTATATAATTTTTAATAAATCCTTGTTGACGTGTTTCATTATATTCCTCTCGAGTTTTGTTGCGCTTTGTGATGACCTTTCTTTTGCTCTTATTCAATCTGTCTTTTATGATATTTTTATCAATTCTATTATTTTGAGCTTCGAGTGGTGTTGCCTTAATAGAGAAGTGGAAGGAGCAATTGTGAAGCTCGACAGCTTTTGCCATTTGTTCCTTAATTGGTATTTTGTTTTCTAAATTAAGAATTCTTATTCGCTCTGTTAAGGTATTATTTAGCCGTTCTACATCAGCATTGCCAGTATGACTGTTCGGCTTCACAAAGTGAACTTCTATTCCTTCTTCTCTAAAGAAATTCTTTACGTTAATGTTGTTGAATTCATTGTCACAGATAACCTTCTTCATTTTTCCCTTAATCGAAATATATTGGCGAATTTTTTCTATTAAAGTCCTACTGTTTCTGTCCTCGAGATAAAAGCTAACTGCATGTTTTGAAAACTTATCGATAAAGTTTATAAATGAATGTTTAGAATTTACATATGTATCTATGTGAATCGTCTGTTTTATATCGGTTGGGGTTTCGGTCAATTGAAATTTCTTTTTAATAGGGTTCCTATCATATTTAGCTGCAGTGCAAAGATCGCAATTGTTAACAACTTTATTTATTAAAGCTCTTAGGTTCGGAAAGAAAACTTTGTGTTTCATTCCTTCGTAATTGGCTATTATGCCAGAATGACCGGATTCCACTTTGTGATATAGGGAAATTTGTCTAAGTGCTTCGTCCTCGTTAGGAAGATCTCTAGCAAAATGTTTACATTTAACGAACTTGATATTGCAATTGGCAGGGAAATATTTAATCAACTTTAGTTGCACTTGGTTGTACATAACATCGTTCAATTCTGAATACAATCCTACTTTTCCTTTACTGACATGTCTTCGGACGATGTCAGAAATTTTGTTTGGTATATCATTCGATTCTATGAAAATTCTTTTATTGCTGAATACATTTTCGATTTCCCTTTCCTTTCTTTCACATAGTATAAATTGGGTTTTGAAACCATTGACTACTGTATCTAATAGGTTGATTTCATTGGTGCTTGTATTAATTCTACTAAGAAAATCCGCTAGTTTATTCTCTTTGCCCTTAACGTAATCGATTGTTGCTTCATATTCCCCTAGTTGTACAAGCCAACGTTGAAGCCGCGGATTCAAATCTTTTCCTAAATTTTTTGTGTGTAGCCATTTTATTGGTTTTTCGTGGTCATTGAGGGTGCGAGAGGCAAATGAAACCGGATGTCCATCTTGTACTAACGCAGCTCCTAATGCATAATTGCTTGCGTCAGTTACCAATTTGAAGCGTTTTTTGAAATCAGGGTATTTTAAGATTGGATAATCGGCAATAATTTCCTTTAGTTTTTCGAATGCAGAAACATAGTTAGGGTCGTTGAGGTTAATTTTTGAATTCTTTTTTAAGTACCTTACCATAGGGTATGCGACTTTGTCGTAATCCCTGATGAATTTTCTATAGTATCCTGTTAATCCAAGGAAAGATTAAATTTGCTTTTGGGTTCTTGGAAGTTTTAAGTTCCGAATAACAGTGATTTTTGCGGGGTTGGGCTTTACTCCTTCTGAAGTGAGTGTGTGCCCTAAATATTCCGTTTCTTTAGCTAGAAAGTTGCATTTGTCAATCTGAATTTTAAGACCTGCTCTTTTGAGGGTTTCAAAAATTTTTCGAAGGTTGACTAAGTGCTCCTGGAGTGCTAAAATCAAGATGTCGTCTAAGTATACGACACAAATTTTATTTATAAAGTCTCTGAGGATTGAATTCATCAATCTTTGAAATGTTGAAGGAGCATTTTTTAAGCCAAATGGCAGCCTCACATATTCAAAGTGACCGAAAGGTGTTGAAAATGCTGTCTCTTTCCTATCCTCAGGTTTGACCAAAATTTGGTGGAAACCTTTAGCCAAATCGAGTGTAGTAAAATAATGCGACTTCCATAATTTTTCCAATATCGTGTCGATATTGGGTATTGGGAATTTGTCTCTCACCGTGACCTCATTCAATTTCCTATAATCGATGACAATTCTCCATTTTAGTTTCCCGTTTTTATCTATTTTCTTTGGTACGACCCAAAGCGGACTATTATATGTCGAATTACTTTCTACAATGATTCCTTGTTCTAGCATTTCATTTATTTGACGCTGAATTTCATCTTCATGAACATTTGGGTACCGATAAATTTTTGAATATACCGGATTGTTAGTTGTTGTTACAATTTCATGAGTAATCTCATGAGTGAACGTTAAGTCATTCCCTTCCATATAAAATAGATCTTTGTATTCTTTAAGTAATTTGTTAACTCCGAAAATTTCTTCTTGGTTAAGTTCTCCAAGATTTACGTGATCTAGTAATTGATCTACAGGTTCTAACGAATAAATGGTATTTGGATCAACGGGGCAATTATTGTTATCGAATTCAATTCTTTCCTTATTAATCTCGATATATTTCTGTCCCAAGTTAACATTAATTTGGAAAGGAATAAGAATATTAAGTCCTGGAATTGCGGCATAATCCCTACCATCTAAATTAAAAATATTCCAGCTTATAGTTCCTGGAGTTGTAAATTCCAAGGGAACAGGGGTGATAACCTTTGCAGTTACCACCCTACGACCTTTTAAGGTAGAATAGTATTCTGGTTCGGTTAATGTTACTTCCTTATAATTACCTAAAATATTTGGTTTGACTATACTGGTTGTTGATCCAGTGTCAATTAAACATCTTATATTCTGATATCCTATTCTTAAGGTGACTATCGGTAGGTTCTGTTTTGAGGCCGAGCTTGAAAATTTACATTGACTTCATTAGGATTGTTTGGATTTTGGAATGAATGTCCTGGCCTTTGGTTTGAATGATTGTAATTACGGCTCGAAAGTCCCTGGTTTGACTTAGGCGAAAAATTGGTTCTGGACTTTGTATCGTATGCGTAGCATACGAGTGTATTAGTCTATAAGTCTCTCTCTCTCTCTCTCTTTCTCAGTCTGACGTGCTACTGCGCGCACGCCAGTGTATAGTTTCAGTATCCATTGAGCAAGCGTAATAAACGGTTGGATTTTTTTCCAGAACGATTGGTTCTTTTTCCCAACCATAAAAAATATTGTGTTTCATTACTTTATTTATTTCTTAAATCTCCTTGATCTAAACATTTGGTCCCACGAGCCAGACGGCGCCACCAACCTATGGATAAGTTAAGTATAATTGTTCAATTAAAATTAGTGTGGATAGCAAAAAGGGTGCAAGTTATTTTTCGTCCATGACGAAATCACAGTCAGCGTACGAAGTCGTACACACACATATAAACAGCATGAACAGCAAAGCCAGCGGCTCACAGTCGATGTTATTCAAGAGCGAATACATAGAGCCATGGACAGTGTATAGAGCGAGACGAAAAGTGAGCTAGCAGACAGCCGACAGATGTGTGCGCTCGAGTGCCAGACAACCGATTATTGGTGTTTAGGAAGTCGACGCGTGCGCATCAATTTTTCTTTGAGAGAGCGAAAAGTAAAATTAAAATATATTAATTGAATTCAGCAAGTAATCGCAAGTAAGTAAATACAGTCCACAAATATTGGTGCAAGTGTTAATGATAATTATTACAAGAATAGTGGAAAGTTTAAACAAAAATCCTTTAGGGGATAGAGCAAGTAAAGTGGCAAGCAAACAAACTCATTATATTTTTGTGATAGTGTGCAAGCGTGTGCAAGTGGAGTCCATCCAAATACGTTGTTAATTTGTTTTTATTTATTTCGAATAGCGGATAGTGAGCAAGGGTGGCAATGAATGTGTTGTTGGCAGTGATGGCCGAAGTGTCATTTTTCTGCGAAAACTACATTTGTTACGTCTACTACGTAGTTTATGTAGTAAACGTAGTGAACGTAACAAATTGTAGTAGACGTAGCATTAACTGTCAAATTACTGTCATTTGGACATGACGAATTAAACCAATTTAATATATTTCCCGCCTGCAATCAAACAAAGCAGCACAAATAAAAATATTAACTCCGCACCGGGTATATGAAATTAAAATTATGTGTGGTGGTAGAAAGCTACATAATTATTGGACTGAAGGCGCATTAACGCCCGTGAAATTGGAGAACGGGCGAATTGGGGCACTGTGCCAGGAGTGTGCTTGTATTCTAAAGAACACAACGAAGTCAAGGCTTCAATCGCATAGGTAGTTTCCACACTTCCGTACATACATATGTACTCATGTACATATATTTTCATATACCTATAATTCCTTTTTTACTACAATTTTAGAAAACTTTGTGTCTCAAATTCGTCGAAGAAGGAGTCCAAACTTGCTTCTACCCCAATAACATTTGTTGTTACCGAGGAATTAAACAGTTTGAGTGACTGTTTTCAACCAATTTCTGCTTCAGAATCAACGATGGAATAACAACTACAAGCGATTGAAGTAAATTCTTAATTTATCAATAATCGAAGATTATTATACTAAATTTTTTTAACAGTGTTATGATGACGGTATTGAAATTGGAGTAGGAACTAGTCAAGCAACACCCACAACTTCTGAAGTATCATCCGCATTAGATACTGATAGGAACAGCGTTTCTTCCATCCATTCAACACATCCTATCTTCACTTTATCTCCAAGTACGAGTAGATGCACATCATTACTGTCTGAGACTGAGACGGATTCAATATCAGGAACAGGAATTTTCAACAAAATTCCACGGTCAAGAAAGGAATTCACAAGTCCGAATCCAAAGAAGAAAATAAAAACTAGGCCACCTCCATCAGTAATGGCAAATTTTATTGATATTATTGATGAAAAAGAGTCACGGAAAGTTGATGTTGCTTTGGCGAAATTTTTCTTTGGATGCAATATTCCATTCGCAGTGGCTGATTCTGATCATTTTAAATCATTCATAAAACTACTAAGACCATCGTATAGGCCACCTTCTAGAAAAGTCTTGGCAGCAAACTTATTGGACGATGTTTATGATGAAGTAAAGAAAACTCAAGAGAAACAAACTGAAGCTGTATTATTGGTAGATGGATGGAAAAATTGTAACAACAACTCAAATAACGTACTTACCATCATGAGGACACTTTCAGGCGAAAAGGTTTTCATTGAGTCGTTCGACTTCACGAATGTCAGTGAAACAGGTGAGGAATTGCCAAAGGCGTGCGAAACTGCAATGAATATTTGCAAAGATAAATACAATGCTACCATATTTGCCGAATACTTAAGAACCAGGATTCGGATTTAATACATGTTACATGCAACAGCCATACAGCAAATTTATTGGCTAAGGACTTGGCAAACAAAACTCTTAACGAGCAAGTGGTGAAAGTACAAAAATGTTTTTAACAACCATGCTTGTTTGGAGAAAAAACTGATTGATTCCGGAAGAAAGCGAATTGCATTGCCCATAGACATCCGTTGGTGTACTTACAGAGACTGCTTTAAAAATTTCCTTTACAATTTAAAGTACATGAAAAGTTTAGCAGCTGATGATAATCAAAAATGATCAAAACCGATGTTAAACAGTTGCTTTTTGATGACGATTTTATTCAAAATGTTGAGGAGGAAATATATATATACGATCCAGTGTGTAACCTTATCAATAAGTGCCAAGATGATTCCACAAACCTTCCAGAAGCTGTCGATTTATGGCTAAAATTGAAAGTACCAGAAAAATTTACAAGCTGTTTGGAAAATCGAAGGAATATGGCACTAACAGTTGACGCATTAACAGCATACACACTAGATCCTATATATCGTGGCAAGGGTTTGTCTTCGGTGCAAATGGGTTAGGTGGAAATGCACTTGCTGGAGTTGCTCGCGGCTGAAGACCTCAACGCCTATGACAATTTTGTTAAAGGTCAGGGGATTTTCAATTTATTGAACAAAAAAATTTGTGAAGAGGATGACAGCCGTGGACGGTTGATGCCAAAAACATATTGGGGATTTGTATCCAGACAACATGCAGGTCTTGCAAAATATGCCCTGCGTTTGTTAAGCATTCCTGCATGATCTGCATCTATCGAACGAGTTTTTTCGCATTGGTCATTTGTCCATTCGAGAAGCCGAAATAGATTGTCGCAAGAAAAATCCAAAAAACTTGTCGATATTCATTACACACTAAAATAAAAAGATACTAATAAAACAGATGAATATTGATTCAACTTGAAGTATTTTTATTTATTTAATTTTTAAGTTTTCTACGTAGGTGTGAACTACTACTACTAGACTACTCGGCCAACCCTGGTTGTTGCATATCGTTCGAGCATGCGCGAACGTGTTGCGACGATGTACAGCCATTGTTTTGACTCGTATGGTCTGTGTACAGTCAGCCAGCTGCAGACCGTAACGCACAATATGGGATGGATTCCGGTTATTTGTTTCTTTTCTGTGTCTTTGTAATAGAATCAATGGCAAGTGGTATAGTGCTAACATGCATATGTTGCTAGCGGAATAGTGATTGATGCAAGATCGAATATTCACAAGAGATGAAATTCGATGACTTTGTTTTGGTACAGCATAAAGCGGAAAGTGTGCTTGCAAGCGGCCAGCATGCCAGCTGGGGGTTGCGAAGAAAGAATTTCGAACTCTCCTATCAGAATAGATATTATAAATTACTTAGGACAGTGGATAGTTATGAATCTTCACAAGAAAGATTCTCGAAAGTATTAATGTTTGCTTGCCGGACAGCCACAGCATAATACAGTTGTTGTTTAAGATCGATTCAGATGGATCGAATTTGGTTTTGAGAAGAGCATTTTGTCTATGTTAGTAGGATAGCGGCATCATTCGATGCTTTCGATAGAATTTTTATAAAAGCTAGTATGAATTCGAGAGTGTGAGAGTGACGAAAGTCGACAGCAGTGATAGTACGACAGCTAATTCTTTTGTTTTATTTCACAGCATTGGCCAGTATGAACGTGCATTCTGCTATGATGAACGCAATTCGTCGTCTAGCGGCATATGTCGATCAGGAAGAGTTTGTCCATGTGGACCGTGAGAACATTACGGTACGGCTTGAACGGCTGGAAGAGGCATGGACTCGTTTCAATGATGTTCATGTCAACCTGCAGTCAAGGGTAGACCAGGACACTGGACAAGCGGAGTAAGATATGGTAGCTACGGACAGCAAGACAGCATTCCGCCGTCAGTTGGAAAAGTTGCGCCAGCAGGAGATAGCAGAGCAAGAGGAAGCATCAGCACGAGCTACCTCAGACAGCCAGCCACAACAGCAGATAGCGGTGCAAGTGCAATTGCCATTGCAACAGCAAGACGTAAAGAACACCTGGGGCGAGTTTGACGGATCGCTAACCAATGGCAAGGGTTTCGCGATCGATTCGTTGCTGCAATCCACGACAACGAGCAAGTGAAGCCAGCTTTCAAGTTTTCCTACTTGAGGAAGCCCTTGACAGGAAAGGCAGCGCGAACGATGGGCGAATGGCAGCTCACAGACGACAACTATCAGGAGGCTTGGGAGCGCCTGAATCAATTGTACGATAAAAAGTATTTGATTTGTCGTGAGCTTTTGCGACAGTTTATTCGATTGCCAGCTCTGTAAGGGAATCTGCGGTCGGATGATTTACAGAAAATGTCGAATGTTACACATGAGACAATGCGCCAGCTTCGTGCTCAAAATTTACCAGTTGAGCACTGGGATATGTTCAATGTGCACATGTTGCACGAGCGACTGGACAGTGAGACTGGAAAGCAGTGGGAGCTGCAGCGACAGTCCGAAACTCCGACAGCAAGAAAGATGCTTGACTTTCTGGAGAAGCAGGCCGCAGCAATCAGCAACCAAGTCGAAAGTCGCCGAGTTCGCTCGCTGGAGTCCATCAATATTGGACGATCAGGTCGCGAGGAGAAGGCTAGATTTAATCGTTTTGATAACGAACGTGCTAGTACATCGGGCCAAGCAAGCAAGCCGAGCAAGAAAACCACAGCCAGCTCGTCCGCACGTCTTCATAGGTGTGAAGTGTGTGGCGAAGAGCATCAGCTATATAATTGTGAGCAATTCAAAGAGTTGAATTTTCCCACTCGGAAAGAATTCGTTCGGACAATAGGTCTCTGCGAGAACTGTCTGAAGAAAGGATACCAAATCGATAGTTGTTACCAGCAGCATTGTCCCCGTTGCCCAGGCAAGCAAATGCATAATAGCGTGTTGTGACCATCTCGGGACATAAATAAGCCAATTGCCGCCATGAAGGCGGGAGGCGCATCGTACAGCAAGCGCAAGCATTACCATGAATGACTAGAGACAGTGCCAGCCAAACAGCGGAAGCCAGTCAGCAAGGACAGCACTCCAATTTCAATGGAGGAACTCAAGTTAATTGAGGAAAAGCGAGTAATTTTGGATAAGCAGACAGCCTTGTTAGACGAGAAGTTGAACATATTGAGTAGGGGAGAGCCTGGGAAAGTTAGTGCCAGTAGTGGAAAAGCATTAAATAAATTTGATCCAAATTTGGTGGCAAGTTACTTGAGTTCTTCTAATTCTTTCTCTAGTTCCACAGCTGATATGGAAACCGCGCTGATGCCAACAGTGATGGTGAGAGTACAGTCAACCGATAGGTTCTTTGGTCCAGTGCGTGCCCTATTAGATTCTGGCGCACAGCCGAATCTCATGCCCCATAGTATTATGCATTCACTTCATGTGATAGCGACAGCAACGATGCGGAAGGTGATAGGGATAGATGGCAATCCTATTCGATTGCGCAAGAGAGCGATAGTACGGATAGTTCCCTGGTTTGAGTCTGATTCATACATAGAGGACGAATTTTGGATACTACCAGAAGAAGCAAGTTGGACAGTTTTTACACCACAGATCAATTTACAGCCGATAGTGGACAGTTCCGATATTACGTTTGCCGACCCAGCTTATTGGCAGAGAGCTTAATTTGCGATTTTGTTGGGCGTCAAATTCTTCGCGAAGATAGTAGTCAATTCGATTCCAAGAAATGATGGTGATATCGTATTGATAGAGACAGCCTTTGGGACAGTTGTGTTCGGTGCTCACCCACTGAACATGGACAGTGAAACTGGTGGTGTTTTGTCGACAGCACATTGTGTTGAAATGGACAGTTTGGACAGCATGGTGAAAAGACTTTGGGAAATGGATCAGATCAGCGTACATCCAGCCAGAACAAAGGAAGAGCAAGAAGTTGAAGACAACTTTATTCAGACAGCTAAACGCAACGATGAAGGTCGGTTTATCGTCACGGTTCCATTAAAGCCAGGCACGAAAGATATTGGTAGTTCAAGAGGGATAGCATTGAGAAGGTTTATGTATCAAGAGAGAAAGCTAAGTAAAGAGCCAGCATTAAGAGAAAAATACGTCGACTTCATGAGGGAGTACCAACGTCTCGGACACATGACAAGAGCAATCGAACAGCCAAACCCCGGCCAGTTGGTGTACTATGTTCCGCACCATTGTGTAACGAAAAAGTTCCGAGTTGTGTTTGATTTCAGCTCTCGGACAGACAAAGGCATTTCGTTCAATGAAGTGCAACAGCTTGGAGAGAAATTACAGCGAGATTTGTTTGAGATAGTGACGCGTTTTCGAAGACATCGGATAGCTTTTAGTGCAGACATTAAGATGATGTTTAGGCAAGTTCGGATAGCGCGACAGCAAAGGGACTTACAAAGGATATTTTGGCGTGAGGCGCCAAGGGAGAGATTGCAAGAATATTGGCTGACAGTTGTCACCTACGGTATGACATCGTCGGCACACAATGCAGTGTGCTCGCGACGCTGATGAATCATTTCGCGATGCCGCGCAAGTTATTGAAAACGATTTATATATGGATGATTGTGTATCAGGTGGAGACAGCGAACAGGAAGCCCTCCTACTAGCGAAGGACGTCTATAAAGTATTAAGGACAGCAGGGTTTGAATTACGAAAGTGGAAATCGAACAGTGAATGGCTAGCGAGCAAGTTTGGTACTGACAGCGAGAAAACAATGGTTTTCGACAGCGGAGAGCAAGCAGCCGTTTTACGCTTACAGTGGATGATCGATCTCGATCAATTTACGTTTGTAGTTAAAACGCTAGAGATAGACGGAAAAATAACAAAACGAAAGATAGTGAGTTGTGTAACTCAGTTGAATGACCCGAATGGGTATATTGCGCCAGTGACAATATTGGGAAAGATGTTAATTCAAGACATGTGGCGATTAAGTCTTGAGTGGGATGAGGAGGGACAGATGGACAGCGCTTTGAAAAGAAGTCAAATGCCTAGAACAGTTTCGAATTGATAGGTGGCTTGGAACGGGCAGGAAAGCGAAAATTCAAATTCATGGATTTTCAGATGCTTCGATGGCCGCATATGGAGCGGTAATATACGCGCGAGTAGAGCAAGCGAATGGAAAGATAACGAGCAGGCTGATTGTTTCGAAAACACGAGCGCCGCTCAAAACGGTAACTATACCACGTTTGGAATTAGCTGCGGCGGAATTGCTAAGTAGGTTAGCAATAGAAATTCGGACAGCAATGGAATGGTTTGACGCCGAGTATGTATTATGGACAGATTCGATGGTAACATTGCATTAGTTGCAGAAACTACCACGTGATTTGAAAACCTATGTAGCTAACCGCGTCTCAACTATACAGACAAACACAGATGTGAAGAGATGGCGACATGTCGGCACAAAGGGGAATCCAGCCGACTATTAAGTCGCGGCGTGATGCCAGCAGAGCTCATAACGAGCAAATTATGGTTGTTTGGGCCAGCATGGTTGTGTTCTATGGAAAATGAGTGGCCAGCAAATCCGTTAGAAAGGGAAGTGCCACCGGTAGCATCGAACGAAATGCACGCATGTATAGTCATGAAATTCGAGGAAAGTTCTGGTATACGGATGCCAGCTAGCCAGGTGATAGTATTAATTGCCGAGTACGCCAGCAATTTAGAGAAAGCATTAATTATTCTTGGATAAGTGTTTCGTTTTGTAAATATTCTAAGGGCGAAACGTCAGAACAAGAGATTAGGACGTGACGAATTAGCGTCCGTTCAACTGACAGCAAACGAAAGGTCACCTGCAATGTGATATTTGCTAAGGAAAGCGCAGGAGGAAAGTTATGGAAAGGATATTACTGCTCTTCGCAGTGATGGACAGCTACCTGAGAACAGCAAGATCGAGTCACTCCGAAAATTTTGGGTTGCCATTTTTGTATGCCTTAAGACAAGAGCGGTTCACATTGATGTGGTAGGAGATTTAACGTCAGTATCCTTCATCGCCTGCTATGATCGATTCATTAGCAGACGGGGTCGGTGTGAACGAATAACGAATGTACAGTGATAATGGCTAAGAGTTTGTCGGAGCTGCAAGGAAATCAAGTAAGCTTGGGCAGAGTGGCGAGAGAATGAAGTATTCAATCGTCTAAGCCTGAAAGGGACAGAGTGGAAGTTTATGGTGCCAGCAGCCCCACATCAAGGTGGCATATACGAAGCAGCAGTCAAATCGATGAAATATCATTTAAAAATGATAGTTGGACAGCGAGTGCTAGAGTACGATCAGTTTTTAACATTACTAATTGGAATAGATGGTATATTAAATTCACGCCCAATTTATCCACTAAGTGATGATCCGACAGATTTACAGGCTTTAACGCCTGCAAATTTTTTGGCCGGCGAGCCAATAGTGTTGCCGCCACCGTTTGCGATAGCAGGACAGCCAAGGCGTAAAGATGTAGAAAGAAAGACAGCTTATGTTAAATCACTTTTGGAAAAGATGGAAAGAAGAATATCTTGTAACATTACAGGAGAGAAAGAAATGGAGGAGAGAAAAGGAAAGTTTAAAAATAGGACAGCTAGTATTAATTAAATGTGAGAATTTTCCGCCAGCATATTGGTCTATGGGAAGAGTCTGCCAGCTTATCAAGAGCAAGGATGGGATAGTCAGATCCGTGATTATACAAACGGAAACGGGACATCTAGCGAGGTCAGTGCAGAAAATTTGTATCCTGCCAGTTGAGTCAGCAAGCTCCGAGGGTCAGAAGCAAGCAGAACGACAGTAAAGATCCGACAGCAAGGCGACTGATGGAAAACGTGCGTTTTCGTCGGCACTGTATCGTATGCGTAGCATACGAGTGTATTAGTCTATAAGTCTCTCTCTCTCTCTCTCTTTCTCAGTCTGACGTGCTACTGCGCGCACGCCAGTGTATAGTTTCAGTATCCATTGAGCAAGCGTAATAAACGGTTGGGTTTTTTCCAGAACGATTGGTTCTTTTTCCCAATCACAAAAAATATTGTGTTTCATTACTTTATTTGTAAATTTTTTTATGACTTGAATCTATTGTTCGTTCATCATCTAATAATTTTAGTTTGGAATATTTATGATATATATCTACTATACTATTACTTAGATCTACATATGTGGACCCTGACACTACCGTCTATTTTTTCTAACAATATTTCTTTTAAATCATTTCCTACTCTGTCTGGTTTGTATACTTCTGGTTTATCTTCATCAAAATCATAAACCTCATTAAGTTCAAAACTAGCATTCTTAAAAGTATCGAATAATTCTCTTAAATTACTGACCTTGACATATCTGCAGTGGTTGAAGATTTCGGAGTATGACTTTGTTGGCCGGAAGTGTTGCTTCAGTTTGTTCTTCACGGTTTGCCAGTTGATGTTGTCTCCTAGTTGCCTCACACATTTCGCTGCCTACCCTGGATCTTTTCGGTGAAGACGATCCCCATTGCGTATTGATGTAGCTGCTGGTTAGTACCACAAAGTATTGCTGTTCATTCTACCGATTTGAAAAATGCATTAATCCATAATTTCCTATTCCATCAAATGGTTTTAGCTGACGAAACTGTTGGGCTTAACGAAAATCCATTATTATTTTGAATGATGTCCTTTTGCTGTTGTGGTTGTTCTTGTTGCTGCATTCGTTCTACATGGTCCTCCTGGAGCTGGACAATACGTTGTAAGCCCTCGATTTTTTCCTTTAACTCCTCAATGGTAGCCATGTCATAAAATAAATTATTATCACTCACTTTTACCGTTTATATCCAATAAAATATTTTTTATGGATCACTTAGTTCACCATATGTCGAATAACCGTTTTTTTTTTTCTTATTTTTTTTGAAATACGCATAACGATCCTCATATTGAAATACCACATCTACCCTTTTCCTTTTTCCTTTTCACAACTCAGTTGTCAATCGAACGACGGCGAGGACAGTCGCAGTGATTTAGTTTTCAATAAACCTTAATTGAATTGCATAGTTTGGTCGATTGTTTTATTTTTTTCTTTACTCAGCCTTTTGACAATTATCAGAAGTGGGATGGAGACGCAAAATCTATCTAGTTTGAACGTTGTGCAGTTAAAGGACAAACTCTGCCGGCTTGGTTTAAAAACGTCGGGAACCAAAGCAGAGTTAATTACGCGTTTGGAAAAGTGTGATGTAAGTGCCGTGTTCGTGGATGACGTTGTGGACGAGGTGCCGGTAGTGCAAGTCGAACAGAATATGCCAGCCAATGAAGAGTCTGTTGCGAAGCTACGGGACGAAGTTAGCACACTCCGACAAACAATGGAGATGCTAGCCCAACAGCTAAAAACAGTTATACATTTGACGACTGGAAGCAAAAATATTTCTGAACTTGCACACGTAGACACATTTCCACACGAAAGTGAAACGACGACGCCTGGTTTGTCGACGGTGCCCGGTTTTTCGGCGCCACAAACCTCAGACGATTTTACTCGGTGTGTGATTGCTTCGTCGCCATCTGTGTCGCAACCACAGATATGTGTGCAAATGGGTCAAAATAAAAATTTTCATCATCCCTTAAATAAAACAACAAACAGTGCCACATCGTTAGTGTCGGGCATTCAAACGACAACAAACACCGCAGTTACAATGCCTTCGGGAACAACGCCATTAAATATAACAACACCAATGATCAGCGTCGCAGGCAGGGAAGTGCGATCGTCGCCGACCAAGCAGGTCAAAACAAAAACAATATCGGGTATAGTCAATATAATGTGCGCGACATTGTGTCGATTCTGCCTGAATTCGATCCGTGTGGCTGGTGTTATTACATCTATTCAATTTGTTGATCGCGTGGAACAATTAAAGGACGCATACTTGTGGGACGAGAAACTATTACTTTTCGCGGTACACAGTAAGCTAAAAGGAGCTGCTAAGCTGTGGATTGATTCGAATCCGATCTTTCGCGAATGGGGTGGGTTTGTCTCCGCGTTTCTAAATGATTTTCCCTGTGTGACAAATGCTGCCGATGTCCACATGCAAATGGTGAAAGCACGCATGAACAGGAACGAGTCGCTGGTCGAATTTTATTACCGTGTCTTATCATTGGGTCGCCGCGGGAATTTAGAAGACAATGCTATTATTCGCTATTTTGTCAACGGTCTTAGCGACGATGGCCTAAGAAAGACACTATCGGCCGTGTACCTTAAGTGTTCCGATCTTTTAAAAACAATAAATGGCATTGTAACAAATAGTGCTAGCACTTCCCGCGGGACAGAAACGCGATTTAATACGAGTGACGCCAGAGAAAAACATTCTAAAGGAGAAAACAAAGAAAGCGTGAGATCGGGGCCGGTCTGTTTTATTTGCGGAGAACGTGGGCATATTTCGAGAAATTGCCCTCAGCCACAAAGAAAACCGCGAAACAGTGAAACAAAAAGTTACCCAGTTCGAAATGCCGCGTCGATTAATTTAATCGGGAATAAGCCGCCAGAACTTTTGAAGGACATTTTAGTGAATGGTGTAAAATGCAGCGCGTTAATTGATTCGGGTAGTTGCAAATCGATAGTTAAACGAAACATTGCCGGAAAATGTAGCGCAGAAGTGTCTCCATGTGCCGAAACTTTACATGGCTTTGCCGGTGGTAAACTCCAGTGTCGGGAAATGGTGAAAACGCTTATAACTATTGACAATCGCAATTATCCTGGTGAGCTCGTAGTCGTGGACGATCATATCCTTAATCGGTACAGACATACTATCGCAAGGTCGCGTAGTGATCGAAAACGGCAATTGCCAAGTTTTAGCTCTCACCAGCGAGAACTTTAATGTCGGGGAGGAACTCACAGTGTCGGAGAAATGTGAACTAATAAAGTTGCTTAATTCTTACGCAGACTGTTTCGGGGAAAACTTAAGCGAACTCGGAAAATGTTCGATAGCCAAAATGAAAATTTCAATGACGACTAATAAGCCAATTGCGAAAAAGTCATATCCTATTCCGATCCTGAAAAGACAAACAGTAGAACGTATAATCGCGGAGTTGTTAGCGTTGAACATAATTCGTCCGTCGACATCTGCATATTCTTCGCCAATCGTGCTTGTTCGTAAACAAAATGGCGAAGAACGGTTACGTGTAGATTATCGCGAATTGAACGCCGTTACCGAGAAACAACCATGGTCGATGCCTACTGTCGAGGGAGTTCTGTCTATGTTGGCAGGTAAGAATTACTACACTACCTTAGATATGATGTCGGGCTATTACCAAATAGAAATAAGCGAAGAATCAAAACAATATACAGCTTTCGTAACGCATCATGGACACTGGGAATTTAATCGCATGACGTTTGGGCTAAAGAACGCCCCTGCGCATTCCAACGCATGATGATGCAAGTTTCTTCAACTTATACGACGAGCTGGCCTAACGCTTCGTATCTCCAAATGCGCGTTCATGAAAAGCGGCGTAAACTTTTTGGGCCATGAATTGGATTCGGATGGTATTAAGCCTGTTAAACAGTTTCCTGCTCCATTAGATGCGACCGGAGTGAGACGTTTTCTTGGACTCACGGGATTCTTTCGCAAGTTCGTGGCTAACTATGCTCACATTGCTGCACCATTGACGCATCTGACACGAAAAAATGCCGAATTTCAATGGACGTCCGACTGTGAGAAGGCATATCAGGAACTTATCAAGATTTTGACTGAGGAACCAGTCCTGAGGATTTACGATATAACGAAGGAACATCAAGTGCACACTGACGCAAGCAGTGTCGGAATAGCAGGAATTCTGATGCAACGAGAGGGTGATGGCAACCAAAAACCTGTAGCGTACTTCAGCCGGGTATGTAACGAAGCCGAGCGTTGTTATCATAGCTACGAGCTAGAGGTCTTAGCTGTTGTAGAGGCCTGCCAACGCTTCCGTATGTATCTGCTTGGTAAGAAATTTACAATTGTTACAGACTGTGCCGCTGTTTCCAACGTTAAGACGACAAAACCACTAATTCCTAGGATTGCCCAATGGTTTCTGAAATTACTCGAGTACGACTACAACATCATTCACCGCGCTGGGGATGGAATGAAGCACGTAGACGCGATGAGCAGAGCACCTGTAGAAGCAGCCACCGAACCGGAGGATGTGAGCACATGTGTGATGGCGACAACTCTTAGTGTCGACGACTGGGTGTTCACAATGCAAAGGCAGGATCCAAAACTTCGGGAAATAATAGACATCATGGTTGGTCATGTCGTTTCGAACCAACGTAAAAGGTACATTAATGACTTTTTATTAAAGAAAAATCGACTTTTTAAAAAGGGCAGCGAGGATAAACCTTTGTTAGCAGTTCCACGAGGGATGAGATGGCGAATTGTTAAGCTTTGCCATAATGATGTGGGTCATCCGAGAGTGGATGGTACAGTCAAACGAATTCAGCAACATTTTTGGTTTCCTCGTATCCGAAACTTTGTCAAGGGGTACATTCAATCTTGCATCCAATGCTGTTATAGCCGGGAGCCGTCTAGAAAAGAATGCCAGCTGTACGGGATGGAAATACCCAGATTGCCGTTCGAAACGTTACACATGGACCATCTAGGACCGTTTATCAAGAGTCGACGAGGCAACGAGTACATTTTAGTAATTGTCGACGCTCTAACGAGATATGCTATAATTTCTCCAGTAAAGTCTGCAAAAAACGAAGCCTGTAACGGAGGTATTAAGTCATCTGACCCTTCAGTTTGGTATACCAAAACGTATTGTGACGGACCGCGGCACTGCCTTCACGTCAGCCGCATTTGCCGAATTCTGCAGTCACAACGATATACAGCACATCAAAGTAGCAGTAAGAACTCCGCGGGCGAATGCTCTCGCTGAAAGAGTTAATCAATCTGTGCTAGCATTCCTTAAATCATCAACCTCTGACGCAAAAGATTGGGATGCCGAGATCCGACGATTACAATGGACAATCAATACAAACATCAATTCGACAACAAAGTTCTCGCCGATGGACTTGGTTTACTTTCCACTACGAGACATTGGAGGCAACAAGATTCTTGCTGCACTGCAGGACGAAGATGTCGATCTGGACAAACCACCGATTGGTAAAAGGCGCGAAGAAGCTATTATTAACATCGAGACAGCACGCCGAGCTTGGAAGGTCAGATTCGACGCTAAACATCTAAAGCCACAGCAGTATAAAGAAGGTAACCTGGTTCTACTTGAAAGTGCTATTCCTAGCACGGGTGAATCACGGAAATTGGAAGTGAAGTACCGAGGGCCATATGTCATAGCGAAAGTCTTGCGCTATGACCGTTACGTGATCGAAGACATCGATGGGCATTAAGTAAGTCAGCGAAAGTTCAGTACCATTGCTAGCAGCGGTAAATTGAAGCCATGGTATGAGCTGTATCCAGAGATCGACGAAAACTACGACAGTGATGACGACGCAAACCTGGTAGCCGAAGATGAAGAAGAGTAACTCGGGACGAGTTCTGTCAGGAGAGGCCGAATTGTCACCAACACTTGCACACGCATAACGATCCTCATATTGAAATACCACATCTACCCTTTTCCTTTTTCCTTTTCACAACTCAGTTGTCAATCGAACGACGGCGAGGACAGTCGCAGTGATTTAGTTTTCAATAAACCTTAATTGAATTGCATAGTTTGGTCGATTGTTTTATTTTTTTCTTTACTCAGCCTTTTGACACACTTATTCACTTTTTGGTTTCTGTCAATTTAATTTTTTTTTTTTTCTCGCACAATATCTATGTTTATATGTATGTGTTTATTTTTATTTCTTTTGCGGCTATAATTCTTAAGAATACACCGTCAATTTATTGTTATTATCTTCGGATAATTACAATTGTAGGGTTTACCGACTGCGCCAGTTAACTGTCTTGATGGTGTCTTTAGACTGATTCTTTATTTTCTTTCAAAAAGTAATACAATCTTTAAAATTTTTTCTACTTACATACTAATAGCTCAGCACAAAAGGTTCATGAGTTCGATTGCGAAATTTGGAAAAATGGAAACATAATCAAATTGCGAAATTAATAATTGGGTCGCAAAGCAATGAACTCGATTTTGCTGATTGCATGAATAAAAGCCAATGCACCTTTTGTGCTGATGTAGGGAAAGTTGGAGTTCCGTCAATACCTTTGTCGAGGTTAGTGTACGGACGTAACTCGCTCGGTCGGGCCTTATGGTGACTTTAGAAGATTTTCACCTGCTCACGGCAAGAAAAAAAAAATATATGAAATTATGTTTTTTTATTTTTTTTTTTTGTTAATCTAAAAATAAGCAACCAAGTCCCAAAAGCGCTCAGACTATATATACATACATAGGTACGGTCCATTGAACTCATTTTTTCGGTTGGTAGTTGGAGAAACTTAAATTTTATTCGCTTCTCTGTTGCGCTTCGTGACTTTGATTGTTGTTCCCCTAGCGCGGTTTGAACTTACACCGGTCAGGTCACAAGAAAACACACTACCTACTACTGCATTACCGGTAATTGAGTTAGTGTTTGGTCGCCTTAGGTCGCACCGTTTTACACTATGTATTATCATTTGTGCCAGCATTACCTGTAGGTACCACCTCGGAATGTGTGGCCTCTTGAAGTTTTTCTAGGGGGATAACTTCTTTGTAAAAATAAGAGGTTGTTATAAGTTGCCTTGTGATATTTTGGGAGTGGACGGATATTCATTGAATACCTTTCATAACGTATAAATAATGGCAGTGGAGTTTTGTACAAAGGGATTAATTTGTAAGAGATTTTCGCTGTAGTTGATAAAGCATTCGTATTTTTTCAAGAATTCGTTCCCAATTATGCCGTCAAAGTTTTGTTGGGGCTGCCGTTCCAAGATGTGAAATGGGTGAATATTTTAATTGAATCTTCTCCCATTTGTAAAACTTCAGTGGTCATGTTGGAACTTGTCACTTTTTCGGCGCTCATAGTGGATATTAATAATTAATTAAGATATTGGTGGAACCTCGCATGATACTGATTTCAGCTCCGGTATTTATGACGAGATCCTTGTATCTTCAATCCTCGAAGGGGATTCGTATCATAAATAGATTATTATTGGGAACGAGGGGAATTTTTATTGAAAATGTTAATGTACACTCATCGGTCTGGATTGTTAGTCGGGGGGAGTTGCCGTCTTCCTCCTCCCGACGAAGGTCGTTTCCCATATCATTGTTTTGTTGATTGAGTCGTTGTTGCACATGATGCAGACCAACTTATCGGCCTATGTTATCGGGTCGCTGGTTACTGCGATTTCTAGAAGAAGGTTGGTAGTTATGCCGGTATTGTGCAGCCCGATGGTTTTTTCTTGAATGAGACATCTTGAGCCGGCACTCATTTTCTGTGTGATAGAGCTTGTCGCAATTATTTGCAGGTTACACTGCGCTTCACGGGACGAGGAATAAAATTTGGCAATCTTGTGTTTGGATAACATGTTGCCGAAGTGTGGCCTACTTTGTTGCAGGTCTGGCAGATGGGTCGGGGTGTGTTATTTCTGGCCGATTATATGGAATGAGGATTGTCGTGGTCTAAACGAAGAGATTGGTCAATGCTGTAAGATATAGCCTCTTTTAATTGGCTATCATTGTGGGCTTTCACTAGTAATTTTAAACTCGAGTTCCTAATTCCATCCTCAAACGTTTGTAGAGCAAGTTTGGAATTTCTAAGATAAGGAAATCTTGGACAACTTTTTCAACAGAACTATCGTACCTAGCTGAATTAAGTGTGAGAAGTAAATGGGAGAGCGTGTCGCCATATTCCTTAACGGTTTCCTTGGCGTTGTTTTTTTGGCTGCCAGAAGCTGGTTATGCGCCGAAGAGCGAGACCTGTGTTCCTTGTACTGGGATTCCAGCTTAGTTACCAGATCCTTCTATGTCGCCAGTTCTTTGTGGTGTATCAGTTCAAAGGCAGGGCCTTGGAGTCGGGTCTTGACGAGTTCCATCTTGTATATAAGAAAAGAGAGTATTGCCGCACGAGATGAACTTGCTAAGCTCGCCAGGCTTACCGTTAAAAGTAGAGACTATAATATTTATGTCATTTAGTGAGATTTTAATATCCGTGGTAGTTATAGGTACGGTTGTGGGGTCATTGTATCTCGTCGGCTTTGAGCCTGCTTTCGCACTCTCTGCGCCGGTATTGGGGATCCGACTCACTGCACCGTAACTTCGCTCCTTTTTGTTTCTTCCCTATTAGATTTTTTAAGAGTATCCACCTCTTGCCAGTTTTTGGTCCGCGGGTGGTATTTGTTATTTCCACCAGCCCTAAAAATGTGTAAGCCGTATGGCACACACACTCACATGGCCCCCTATCCACCACCTGGGAGAACTGACTAAACTCCACACGGGTGCACATATACGACGCGGCAGGTCAGTATTCACATTTGCACATGTGCTGACCTAGGTTTTCGGTGCTGGTGTAATGGGATACCATACAGAATGTCACCGTATTACGTTAACGGCACACAGCAGTGTGTGTGGGCATAACAGTCCTCCCCCCTTAAAATACGAAAGAGCACGACGTTAGGAGAAAATCTTTCGACATATGGTAGGATGCATAGTGTGTGACGACCTGACTTACAATAAATTTATTATACATGGTTATTTATTAAGATTACAATACAATTATTTTATTGTTTGATTTACTTTACAATATCTTATGAGTAACTGAAAAAAATATTATTGTTTGATTTATTTGACAATATCTTATGAGTGAAAAAATTATTGTTTGATTTATTTTACAATATCTAACGAGTAAGAAGCAAAATAATTACGTGTGTATGTACATATATATATTTATATAAACATTTTTGTAGGGGCTACTGATTTGTCGTTTAACGAAATTCTGTTTGATTAGGTTATCATAATTTAAACGTTTGTTGTTACTGCTCAATTTATTGACATGGTGATTTTAAGATATTTACGTATTAATATTATCGCTATTATAATCAATATTATTGTAAAGGTTACATTAGTTAAAGTAAATATTTTCTTTACATACGTTTTATTTTTGGTTATTGCATCGTTTATACTTATACTGTACTTATGTACATACTATTTATATCTAGTTCCTCTATGTGGACAGATTGAGGAGGTATTTGGGAAAGGTTTGTGGGGATATCGAGTATTTCTGTTGACAACAGATCTTCGAACTAGTACACAGTTGGGGTTATCTCATAGATTTCGCTTGAAGCTTGCAAGTACATATACATATGTATGTACTTCCTCGGTCATTGCTTCCTGGGTTTATGGCTAAAATTTCCCTATCGGATAGTTTAAATGTTTGTGGCGTGTTGCCACATAGAATTTCTATGTTTGAGAGTTTCGGTATGACGTAGAGCCATGAATTTTTGTTTACTATGTTAAACCTGATTTTGTGATTTAGTTGGAAAATCTTAGTTTCTCAAGATTTTGTGTTTGCGTTTCCGGAAATTATTGGACAATACAGTTATTGACGTTGTGGTTATGTATCACCAAGTTTTGTGGACATAGGAAATGGTTTGGTTCAAATTCTTTACTGAGTTTCTGTGTTTGTATGGTTTAATGAGGTTATTATGAACAATTTTTTCTTTCCTACCTATTTTTTATTTTCGAGTTTTGTGGGGACATAATTTCTATTACATCATATGGCCCTTCGTAAATTGAGGTTAATTTCTTGTTGGATCTGTTTTTTGTTTCGAGTAGTATCTTGTCACGTATATTAAACTAGTTTGCTTAGAATTGAGATCCCAGTATGCTTCTGATTTTTTCTTATTGCCTTCGTATCCTCTTTGTAATTTCGCTTTGACTTCGGTTGCATAGTCGTCGAAATTGTATATGTACTGGCTGTAAGGCTCTGTTTAAAACTGAACGAATTGGTGCTTTTAAACCGAAAAGTGCTTCATATGGGCTTTAATTGGTACTTGTGTGCTGTGTAGTATTGTACCAAAATATAGCAAACCAAATGGTTTGATCTACGCTTGCATAGTTTTTTAAATAATCACCTAGTGTTCGATGTGATCTCGCAAGTGCCCCGTTTGACTGTGGATGATATGGGCTTGTTTGTATTTTCTGTATCTTCAATAATTTGCAGATGTCTTTAAATAGTTTGCTAGTGAAGTTTGTTCCTTGATCAGTTAGTATCGTTTGCGGTATTCTTCGTTGGAACGATCACATATTCGAAGTCGCCAAAAATGCTTCAAAATGTCTAGGATTCCTTAAGCGATTTAGGAAATATTTTGCGTCGCCTGACCTGGCTTCAATATGTAATGCATACTATTTTTCTTACCAGTGCTTCAGTCGGTGTTTTTGCTTCTTGATTTGGTATGGCTACGGTTTGAACGAATTTAGTGAGATCGTCTTGAAATGTGAGTATAGTGTACTCTCTCATTACGGACACTCCTCATAAGCGGACACCCCTCATAACCGGACAGATTTCAAAGAACATTTCTTTTAAAGTTCCTTTTGTTTGTTTTCTCATAACCGGACACCTCTCATTAGGTGACAAATTTTTGGGAACCGTCGCACAGTGGGGCAGCTTATATGAAGGAGTCGGAATAAACTCAAAAAATTAATTGAGAGAGATGAGTTTACAAAGTGGGTTTTCCGTTATTATACATTCCAATGCATCATTTGCAAAAAAAGTTATATTGTTTACTTGCTTTGTCACTCCGTACGGTCTAATTGAAAACAACACTTCAGTTCTTCTTGCAACGTGTGTCTTAATAAGTAGTTCAATTGGCGAGTGCTGCATAGCTGTTATTTTTTTTTTAAATCACGTTAAAGCTAAACATTAATATGAAATCGATAGCTTCAAGTATGTACTAACTTTCTAAATTTAGTTTTATGTAAAAACTATAACAGCAATTTTAGAATTTTTTTTTCTGTATATGTATTGAATTTTCGAGGAAATTTAAGATCCTTTTTTAAATTGCTAGGGCAAAAGTAGATTTCCACACGTTTCCACACCGAAATTTTCATTTGTCAATATAGTTTGACTTCTTGTGTATACAATGGAGAAAAAAACTGGTGCTCATATGTGCTCCTTTTTTTTTTATTCAGTTTTTCCCAATCAACTGCTTCAGCAAATGTGGTTTATTATTTCACACATATTCCTAAAAACTTCTTATTTCCGTGTAGATTCGCATTCAAACGATTTGTTTTATACAAGGATGGACTTGTTTAACCTCATGAAGGAATCGGGGCTTCAAGCTCTGGGAGAAAAATTTAAATTTTTGGAGGCACACCTTGAAGCCCAACACAATGTTAATGTCAAAGACCTCCATCATACAATTTCTCAATTTGCAATAAGATTTAGAAAAAAATGGTTAAAATATGCTAGGAATGAAATTCGTTCAAACTTTTTGATAAAGTAACCCCGTCAAAACAGCGAGGCGGGCGCCCAGAGAAACAGATTTAAGAAAGCAGAAAAGAGGTGCCAACTTCGCACTTAGGATTTGCAAAGGTGAATTTAAGAGCAGCGGGTCATCCAGTTGCAGCAAAATTAGTAGAGAAGTTGGTGCGTTCACCTCAGCGCGCAATTAATTATAAAAATGTGTACGGTAAACGTAAAGAACAACAACGAACTCGGCAGATGTCAGGGGAAGAAGCAGTGTCCGGATGAAATTTCTGCTGCACTTTTTCCAATAGGCTAACTGTCTGAAGAAGCACAGAAAGCCAGGAACAAAGATTTTAAAATATATCGCGAGAGCTTTTCAAGAAAATGTTCAAGCAAAAAATTTTATTAAGATAGTTTTAATTTAATGTTGATTACATCAGATCCACTGAAAACAAGCTTCAGTAAACTACCTTAAAAACAGCTTAAATCATTTTCAAAAGAAGTTTTCGATTTAATCATTGCCCCAAATATTTGTTTTTATGAGAACTCTAACTCCAACATTACCGATGAAAGTGAGAGTGATTGTTTATCAGATGAATCTGAATTTTAGTTTCCTTTTGAAAATATGTATGTAAATAAATAATAATAAAAAATAAAAACAACTTATATTATTTATAATACACATATAGTTTCAAAATATGTATTACTAAAAAATGCGGAACTATTTGCTTTTTGTTTTTTGAATTTTTTTATTTTTTCCTTCTTTGTAAGTTTAAAAAATCATAAGTTAAACAGTAAAAAAAAAAATTTGAAAAGTCAAATGTGGTCTTTCTATGAACTAATAAGTGATTCCTACATAAAAATGTTGTTTTCAGTATAGCTAGCCCATCATATGAATTTATTCCAGTTTTTGGGGTATCTTGCCCCACTGTGCGTCGGTGTCCACTTATAAGGGAGTACACTGTATATACTATTTATTGAAGTTTTCTGTAATTGGGAGTGGTCCAACAATATCAAGTGCTATTCTTTCGAAAGGGGTTTTCGCTGTCGTTGTGATAACCATTGAAATTCTGTTTCGAGAGTATATTTTGTTCTTTTGGCGAGATTGAGTGAAGGTATTGGTCACGCATCTAGGGGTGAAGCAAGTAACACTTAATTATGTGACACCTCCTGTTATTTGGTCCTAAAAAAAAAAAATTCATTAGTAAATAAAATCGTAAGCAAATATTGATAAATTAGAGTAATTGCCATATTTCAAATGTAATTCTTATATTAAATAATTAAGTAATGTATCAGGTTTCTTTATTTATTTGTTTTTTTTTTTTTGTAGTATAAATATTTATTCAGTGTTCTCAATTTATAGCAGTGCAAAATTTTATCTGATTTCATTGTTTTTACAAATTATGTATGTTGGAAAGTTAAACCCACAAGTGAAGTACAACGCAAATGAATCGTATATTCTTTCTCATTCTAATAACCATCTGTTTATCCTTTTTCTACTTGCATATATTCAAACTTAAACAGGACATGTATGTATTATTAACTTGACCTGATTGTAGTGCGTTTTTAGTTCTGAATAAACCGCCAACTTGATCGGAACTGTTGTCTGGTTTTCTTCTTCACAATAATGTGCAATTTATTTTTTTAAGAACTAACATTTTTAGAGCATTATTTTTACAAAATTTTTAGTGCTTGTTTATACTTTATCTTACAAAAAAACATAAAAAAAAAACTTATTTGGATTGGTAAAGAAAAATTAATCTGTTCGAATAATATTGATCGCAATGAACTAAATCGTAGGTTTTTTATCAACTTCATATCCTATAGCCTCAGCAAAAGTTGAAAGTAGTACAAGTAGTGGTCCTGTTGTCCCAACAGACGTTTCATTTTGTTTTACAAGGATAGAAAACGCAGATATAGTTGAAAGTTTTTTGTCTGTAAAATGAAATGCTGTAGGAGTGGATGGAGTACATCCAGTTTTTATTAAAGCCATGCTGCGACAACCGGCATCTTTCCCCACCAGTGGAAAACGACCAAAATAGTACCAATCACTAAGAACTCGACATGTGATGAATTTAGACCCATATCTATTCTAACTTTTCTTTCCAAGGTTTGTGAACGAATTATGCATAAGCAAATAAATGAATATATATCACGTAATAAACTTTTGGTTTCCATTCAATATGGATTTCGTGCCAAACATAGCTGTACCACTGTTCTGGTGAGCGTGTTGGAAGGACCATGTTACCTTTTTGGTCCTTCTAGACTTTTCGAAAGCTTTTGATATGGTTGACCACTCCACTCTTATCTATAAGTTACGTCACTGCTTTCACATGTCTTCCTGTGCTATAAAGTTACTTTCATCGTATCTTAGAAAAAAGAAACAGGCTGTTAATTTAGAAGGAGTTCTATCAGAATTTCTACCTTTGGTGCAAGGCGTTCCCCAAGGATCGATACTGGGCCCTCCCTTATTCTCACTCTATATCAATGATATGGAACCCGTAATTTTGAATTCATCAATGCACTTTTATGCTGACGATATTCGAATTTATAAAAGTTGTGCCCGTGGGCGCCGTGGCTCAAGTGGTTAGTACGTTAGATCGCTGAGCGATAGGCTCGACGTTCGAATCCCAGAGAACACCAAAAAGTTTTTTCACGGCCCCACCTCTCGCGAATGTCTGACAAACGTCCGAGAGTAATAACTGTCATGAGGAAGCTTCTCAATTTGCCTTTCGGATATGGCTCTAAACTGTAGGTCCCTTCCATTTGTGTGAAAAAATATAACACGCACAGCACGAATGGTTGCGAGAAGCTAGGCCCTGGACCAATTCGGTCTGTTGCGCCAAGTATTTGGTTTGCTCCTGGCCTTATAGAAACCTGCGCTAATGATCTAAATGAAGATTCTCAACGGTTCTCGAGCTGGTCGTTGGAATATAGCCTAGTACTTAATCCAAATAAATGCAAATGCTTAGTTATTTAAAGCTGGCATAAAAAGGAAGTTTCAAGTAGCATTTAACAGCACATCCGTTATGTCTACAGTCTCGGAAGGTTTGACCACATCTCACATTTGGAAAAGAAATTGTATGTCTTTTCAAAACTACTTCAAGCTTTGTACACTCAATATTCTTTTTAGCCTCATAAAAACAAAGCAACCGACATATCTCTACAATAAAATCCAAATTTCGGCATCTGCTATTCGCCTTTGGAATTCGCTTCCGCGTAACCTGAGAAAACTGAATGACATAAGTCGGTTTAAGATCGAGTTACGTATTCTCTTGGCAAATCAAAGCAACTGGATTTTGACTCTCCCACCCCTTTTTTTCAAGCAATCTTAACCCAACTAATATGTATCAGCAATTATAATATCTGAGATATGTACTTCCAAAGTTAAATTGTTACTTTTATTTAAATTTATACCAATTGTTAACTCTCTCACAGAGTTAAAAGTGTATTCTTAATGTGACAGAAATACATAATAGTAATAATAATAATAATAATAATAATAATATTAATTATGAACTGAATGCCTACACTTTTTACTTTTTATTATTTTAATAATAATAATAATAATAATTATGAACTGAACGCCTACACTTTTTACTCACGCGTCGCCAGTGAGTAAAACAGATAGCCCTTTATCACAAATAATGAAACGGAACATGCAGGTACAGAAGAAAACTGTGAGGGTCTTAAAAATATAATATATTACCCAGACCTCAGAGTACTTATAAATCAAGTTATAAATAATTGCGACACTTGCACTGCCCCAAAGTATGATAGAAACCCTATTAAAAATAAGTACAAGATCAAAGAGACACCGTCTGACATTAATCAAATCATACATATGGATACATATGTATGTAAATAGTAAGCACTCATTCTTAATATTCGTTGACAAGTTCTCAAAGCACGCTGTTAGTTTCTAATTAGAAGATAGAAACAACGAAACAATTATGGAATAAATTAGACAACTTATATCCATTAAAGAAAATATTAAAAAGCTAATTTGCAATTAATATAAAACAATTTCGTAAAGACGAAAATATAGATGTACACTTTGTAAAATCCAATAATCATACAGGCAATTCAGATATAGGGAGACTAAATAACACTTTAACAGAAAACATAGAGTAGACAGACAAGACAGAAGTATGTAGAATGATTAATAAGAGGACTAAAGTAATGAATAAATTAATCATTCAGTGAGAGGAGTACGAAGAGATTAGAGACGAAGGTTTTATAAAAAATTACGCTAATTTAGGAAATAAGAAAAACCAAAATTTAGGAAATACAAATTAAAATGAATTCATGAGAGTAATTTTAAAAAAAATATAAAAATACTTAGCGCAACGGACCGTATGTGGTCCAGGGCGTGTGCGTGTTAGAGCCATATCCGAAAAGCAAATTGAAAGCTATCTCTTGACAGTTATTACTCTCAGACGTTTGTCAGACATGAAAAAACTTTGGTGTTTCTGGGATTCGAACGTCGAACCTCCCGCTCAGCCATCCAACGCACTAACCACTTGAGCCACGGCGCCCACTATTAAAAGACTATTAAAATTTGCAGACGATACTCATATGCATGTTGATCCTGATCCTGATTCCAGCGATGTATCAGACGATGATGATCGAAAAAATTGGCTCTAGTGTGGGATTTGCATATCAAAGTAGACCCAGTAGAAATAATCAGTAAGTATGATCTTATCCTACATATCCCTTAGGAATTCTTGAGCTAGTAAACAAACTTTTAAAGAACACTACCGAATTGTAGACGCAAGTTGAAAAAACACATTTTTAGATTTGATGTTTGAAATATATCGTCGACTTACATGCAACACTGCCGACGATATATTCTAAAAGAGAAGGCCGAACACATGTAAAAGAATATTGCCTAAGCTAAAAGTGGAATTTTTCATCCAAACATATTTAAAATTGATTTTAAGAAAATTTTAAATGTAAAATTAGGTATAGCCAAATTTGAAAGAAATAACATAATCTTACCCATCAAAGTACCAAGAGAATCGATACAAGTAGATAAAGAAATTATTGTTCCAATGACAAAAAAAGAAAATCAAGAAATAGACGCAGAACTCGAATATGTAGTAGAAATACAAAATAAAGCGTATACATACATATAAATATTTACATAACAACAAATTTCAAAGCAATATTTTTGAATATAAAGAAAGGTTTGTTATTCCAAAAACCGAAGTTTCGGTAATCATAGAAAAAAAATTTCAAGAAATTAAAATATGAAGATAATATTAAAACTATAAAAGAATTGAAATACCACAAGTTGGTGAAATATGGCATACGAAGTTCTACTTTATTTATTGAAACTAAAGTAATAGTTATTTTTTTAGTTAAATGTTACAAACAAAAATATTCTAAAGTAAAAATAATTAATAAGGACCGAACATTGCTTCGAGCGGAAAGAAGTCCTCATGTTACTTTCTGCAGCGTGAAAGTTCAATGTCTCGGCATTGCAATGACAATGAACATCTTAAAGCTAAGTGTGCAATTTTATAATGAAAAGGCTGACTGGAGAAATATTTTTTTTTTTTTTTTTATAATTTACCCGCACTCAAGGGGTTATGAATACCCTTTTACATGTTTTCACATGGTGCGGGCGTTGGAAAGATAGATAGATAGAGAGAGAAAGAGATTGGTGCAGTGGTTTGAAACTCAGCTGTATTAGGTTTCGCATTAGCTCCAGGGGTGGTGTCCAGAATAGCTGGGGAGATTTGATGCGGTCATGTATTTTTTGCCTTCACTTCTGATTCACAGTATTTTTTTCCCGATCCACCTGATGTCATGAGCATATCAATTATCAACAGAGCGATCAATTTCTCCAGCCTACTGCCTACTGCCAGTGTTATGCCTTCGCAGTAGTGTTGTCACAAACTTTCGCAATTGATCGGACTGCCTCTTATCATATAATGCTTGCTGACATCAGGGATTGAACTGTGAACCATCAGCTCGACAAGCGATGACGCTACCACGACACCATTGCCACCCTCAATGGTGGACGGAATACTTCTTCAATGGGATTGATTTACCATTTTACTAAGTAGTGAAGAGCCTAAGTTCTGTCCTGTGTTTTCTTATTTTTCTCGTAAGTTGATTATAAAATCAACGCATATACATAAGTCGTGTGAAGAAATGGTGTTCAGTTAGTATGGGATCGATGATCGGACCACCAAATCCCACACTTATTTACTAGGAAACCAGATAACGATTGAGTCATAGTTTGACCCCAATACGGGCTGAGGCTGAGCTTGATCTAAGTCATTAAACGCAGCCTAACTGGTATACGGCATCGGCCGTAGTAACAGACGAGGCCATCAGATATGCTGTAGCATCTTTTGATAGTTTAAGATCGACTGGTACCGATGGAGAGCACCCAGCTTTGCTGCAAC
The DNA here is from genome assembly GCA_946965025.1 of Blera fallax. Taxonomy (NCBI): domain Eukaryota; kingdom Metazoa; phylum Arthropoda; class Insecta; order Diptera; family Syrphidae; genus Blera; species Blera fallax. The sequence continues at coordinate 35,255,722 of OX337245.1, forward strand.
AGGGTATAAACCAGTTGCCAACAACCTTGAAGCGAATTTTCACTGCTTGTCTGACACTGTCAGACTGCGCTTCAAAACTAGTTGTTGTTGGTGAATGCGCGCTAAACAGTAAATAATACGCTTTGGGCATCTTCATCGACATAGAGGGCCATACTTTCTGCTGGAGCACACCGTATGTGTGCTAACGCGGAGGCAGCCCTAGATATATATACATAAGTATCTAATCGATGAATGATGCCCTCTCCCTGATACGCATATCATGGGTTGTACTATTAAAGCAAACTACCGTCTCAGGCGAGGTGGTGGGATTGTGGGAAATGAGATCTGTGATGATATTGCTAAGCAACGCTCAGAGCATGTTTTTTCAGAGCCTGTTTTCATCCGTCCGTGGCCTGTTAGGAATTGCGTAAATCGAAAATCAAGTTCTATCCATGGCTGGATTTGTTTGATGAGTCGATGAGTCCACCTGCCTTTCTCAAAAGCGTTGCAGCGTTCTTGCCACCCTCGTAGGCTTTGTGTTCTATGCAGCTGGTTTTCGTTGGCCTCATTTCTTTGTCTTCTTGCGCAGTACTGACGTTGCTGTTCTACTGCCAGAATATCTACTCGGAGCATTTTCGCTACCACGCAAGCTGCATCGCTTGCAGAGGTTCGAAATGCGCAGCTAGCCATGTATGTTTTTTTTTTTGTAGAAGGTGGGAATCTTCAAATACTGTAGAAATAATCGGTTCAACAGCATGCCGGATTTCTACCGACTAAAACCACCTCAACTCCTCTCCCCTGTTCCCTGCGGTACCGCCATTAAGCATTTCTTAACAGGGGGGGCTTCAAGTTTCCTTGCTAACATTCTTATAGAGTTTCTTCACTCTGGCGCCTTTCTCGTTCAATGCCTCTTAGTTGTATCGTGATTTCTTTTGCAAAGTCACTTACAGCGCTCCATATTTCCAGTGATTTTATCATGTGTTGCACTATATTCTCGGGGGTTGGTATTTCTCCTAATTTATTCCTCAGTGTTTGCCTCTTGGTTTGGAATCGCGGACAGTGGAAGAATACATGCTCTGCATCTTCTACAATTTGGGCGCACTACGGACACAATGGGGAATTGTCGTGCTTGAATCTGTAAAGATAAGCTCGAAAACATCCATGGCCACTTAGTAATTGCGCTGTATAGAAATCAACTTCACCATGAGCTAGCTATGTATATGCATTAAGAACTGTGTATGTATGTGCATTCTATGCTATGTAGGCTATGAATGTGCATTAAGAGCTGGCTGTGCATTTCGAACCAGGTTGTAGATCTTCGTTGCTGATGTGGTGAGTGCTGATACTGAAAGCTCTGTGCCTTCTCGGCTTTCTCCGAATGTTTAAGAAATTCATGTAAAATGGGTAATACTGGATCTTGCCAGAAAACTAGTTACTGTTGCAGCTGGGTAAAACCGATAGAGGGCGAAGAGATGAGCCGAAGGAGAGAGGCATCCCCGCGCACATCGAGAAGAGGCAGGAGAAGCAAGAGATTCGATACTACCTGAGGGTTCTCCAAAGCTATCACTCATGCCTATTCTGAAAGTCCAGCTGTCAATCGTGAGGACACTGATAAGCCGAACTGATAAGCCAACGTCATTACAGGTACCTTTATAAACAGGTGCTAGGAGCCACAGAGGATGATTCACTCACTAATAACAGTGTCGCAACCTGATGTATACAAATACAACCATAATAAAGTACGGTGACCAATAGTCTTGTTGTGGTTTGTTCACAATTCCAGTTCTCTAGTCATTCAAAAAGGTGTTCAATAGAGCCCTGACAAAGTGGGTTGAAGAAAGTTTTGCGGCAGGGCATGATGCTGTTCATGCCGCATCTGAGCTGAGCTCGGATCAAAGCTTGATTGGCTTGAAGAAGGCCCTCAATACCGTATGGAAAGAATGAATTTCATACAAATTAAGCCGATAGGGCATAAGCAAACCACTTCTTTACATTTCGAAATATACTCACCAGTCAATAGTTCATTATGAAAAGTGGCAATGTGACTTTTGCTGGGACGTTCGAAATTTAAAACAGTATAAAATTACGCAATTAGTTAGATTAGGATAATTTTAAATTTTATCAGTACAAGCAATAAAAGTTTTTTCATTCATTAGGAATGTACATAGCAAATATATGTCAAAAGACAGCTTAGAGTGCCGGCATGAAGCCAGAAATTAAGTGCAACATAGTTAAGTTTTGCTAGTTTTAGGCAACGATGAATTCCTTAGATAAAAGTGCTTTAAAAATAAAATGTGTGTTAGACTGGGATCCCAGAAAACATAAAACAAAACGATTTTTCATGGTTTTACATAGCGAAAGTTTAACAATGGTCGAGAGCAATAACTGCCGGACTTCTCAGTTCGCCTTTCGGATATGGCTTCATACGATTTGTTGCGCGAAAAATTTGTGTTTTTTTATTTATTACTAACTATTTTAAAGTATTTTTTTTGTTATGTCACCCGACTAATAAAGTTATAATTCCATACGTAACGGTTGAAAATAACTAAATGATGTATTCTTTCAGGGATCAAGAAACAAGATGCTTATGGGATCGATACATGCAAGTAATCAGCACGTGCTTGGAAAGGATGTACCACGCATGAATTTAATGTTTGTTCATACATAATTATTCAACTTATTAAAGGAATTGTGTCAATTTTGCTTAGATTTTTAAGTATAATATAAGTTGTAATTAGTTTTCAGATTAAACTGGGTCCGATTATAAAAATAAATAGAAGTATTGATGTCATAAAATTCCAACCTTAGGGTAACAGAAGACTCAGTGAAGCAATGACATGAGGAAACACTACAACTGATACTAACCGAAGTTTATGCACTAGATATGCGATTCAAAAAGTTAAAAAGCGCCAACGACAAAGTATCAATGCTTAACCATTTATCAAAATCTTAAAGTAATATGTGGAATGCAAGTGGTCTCCTGAAACATTAACAACATTAACAACAAATGACATAGACATTTGTCTTATCTTAGAAACTCACTTTACCAAACACACCACTCACCCTGAAAGCAGAACCAAGCGTGAAAGCGCAGTTATATTAAAAAATAATATCCAATGATATGAGCAGTTACAGTACATTACAAAGAAAATACAAGCTGTAGAAGTACATACACATGTACATATGTATAAAAGCTAAAAATTTTTTTTGTAGTGAAACTTTATAAAAATGTTTACATTTTATAACACTATAACTAGTTTACACTAACGAGTAGTTCATATTTGTTGATATGTACATTTAAAACATAATATTATCTATATATATACGTAAGACCGCTCATAACTCGGGAACGGGTGGTCCGATTTGAGCTGTCTTTTTTTTGTTATCTTCGTCTCCGCCCAAGGAACATTTTTACGGCGAAAAAATTGGAAAATTTTGAAGGAAAATTTGGAAAATTCGGAAAAATCGATTTTCCATACATTTTGCATGGGGAATTTTCTTTTTTTTTTCATTTTGATCGTAATATTACAATTCAAATGGTTGCAAAGGTTTAAAATTGGGAAAAGTTTCCCGGATAATCATTTATTTCATTTTGAATAAATAATACAATGAAATTAATTGCCAGAACTCCAAATTTGGAAAATTTATAATCGGAAAAACCCTTTTCCCACACATTCACATGCAACAACATTGCCCACACATTCAATTGCAATTTGACAGGTGTCCTTATTTGCTTCTTCATTTCACCTTGGACTAACTACATATGTACGTATACTAGACGGCAAACTTCGATGCATTTGGGAGGTTGGCTCCACCAAGCTAAATGTATTTCACCTAGAAGCTCACCCCGATGTTAAACCATTTCAAGGTTGGATGAACATTTTACCCAATTTGTACACTTCTTCCTCCTCTTCTATAAACTTAGTTTTACTGTGGTCCCCCACATGATCAAATGTGCGCTGGCCCAATCAAGTGAAGTTTATGAAGGTCAGCTCATATTTTGTGATTTTGCCGGTGATTGAAGTGGAAATTTCAATTTTTTAACTCACCGTAATGAGTTTATCGAAAACATTTAACGTTTCTAATGTTTTCAGTGCGAATTAGATAATATTGCTTCGAGGATGATAATTCAACTTCTTCGACATTGTACTTTCAGTGTTCGGGAGACATTATGCTGCCGATTAGAAGATCAAACATTGGCTCACGCAGTCGGTATGCACAAAGATTGGCGATTCGCCGTGCAAATCAAACGTCTGATCAACGTGCCGAAGCGAATGAACTGATTCGAGTACATGTGCGTAAATTCGTACAGGACGAACTCAAGTGGAACGAGAAGCACACGTAGCTGCTGAACGACTGAGACAGCAGCGCATTTGCGATCTGCTTCGCCAAGTTGAATCGAACGCCAATCGTCGGGTGAGAAAAGTTGCCGTGAATGTCCAATTACATCGCGCCGATTTCCAATATGACTGCACGATTTACTACAGCGAACCGCCATGTGTTACGATTGGGTCCATAAATATGATTTGCCAATATTGCAATGCGCTAAAGTTTCATTCGGGGACACCAGGATTGTGTTGTGCAGGTGGTAAAGTCAAATTACCACCGTTGACGCAACCACCAGAACCATTGCACTCTTTGCTTTACGGCGACTTACCGGAATCAAGATATTGCTTGACGAATGCCCACAAATACAACGATTCCTTTCCAATGACGTCATTCGGTGCGAGTATTGTTGAAGATCGTGGATTTAATCCTTGCACTCGCCATGACAATCAATAAATCACAAGATCAATCTTTGGAAGTGTGTGGGAATAATCTCGAATTCCCATGCTTCTCGCATGGTCAATTATATGTGGCATGTTCGCGTGTTGGAAAGCTTTTCGTCTTTGTTTATTTACGCGCCGGACAACAAAACAAAGAACGTAGTCTACCACAAAGCATTGAATTGACCTGACATGTGATTCTCTGAACCTCTTTACATTCCGTGTAAATAAAAGATATTGAATTCGAAAAGTGTTTCATTCAATTGTAATAACAGCCTTATCATGTTTCGTCTTGGGAATCAGGGTCAATCATGATTCCCTGGGCGACTAATATGAAACCTCCTAAACAGCATACAATTACACCTGGGAACCATCACTACCTACGGTTATCCAGGTGTATCATATTGTACATGTTGCTGCATGCGCGCGTGTTTGCTGACCTGGCATTTTTGCCAATAGTTTGTGAGACATGTTTGATCAATGCCCAGACAGTTCGACTTGAACCACGGACGAAGGTGTTTAAATTATGAATTGATTCGTTCTATTACACAATCAATGATTGAAATTCGAGTGGCATCATTTGTTATCGATCGCAAATGTTCGATCAAAAATTAATTTCGGGTGGAATCCTGAATGCTCGAAATTATTTCTATCAAATAATCAATTTTGGGCGAGACGAAGTTCGCCGGGTCCGCTAGTATTATATACAGTCACTGGCAAAATTATTTGCACAATGCAATGCTTACACCATTTCATTTCAATAAAGTTGTATATCTTTTGAAATATTCAATATTTCAGTTATGTTCTTGTTTATTATAAATCTTTTAAGTCATCTTAAAACGGTAAATAAAAAAACAAAATCAAATTTCAAACAGTAAACGTTAAAACCATAGAAAAGAAAGTGGCAAAATTATTGTTACAACATTAAACACCGGCAAAATTATTTGCACAAGTACAATTTACTTCTGCTTACGCTTCTGAAAGCCGAAAATGAGAATTTTTTTTACATTGACGCAATGGTTTTGAGGGCATAGCATTATCTAATGAGTTGTGTTTCCTCCTTTTGCTGCAATAACTTCTGCGAGGCACCTTGGCATTGAGCCTATCAAATTTTGAGTTTGCTCTCCCGGAATAGTACCCCAAGCTGTTATTAAATATTTCCATGTTTCATCTGCAGATCTTCCAATGTTTTGTGGAATTTTGGACTTCACAAGATGCCATTTCCTATTACCTAAATGTAAGCCAGGGCTTTGTGGAGGCCATTTTAAAGCTACTTGTCTTATTTCCGATAAAATTTTTTTGATGTTCCAGGCAGCGTGTATGGATACATTATCATGTTGAAGGATGAAATCGCTCCCGATGAATATTGAGGATACCACCAGTGCATCATCATTTAGTATCTTTAAATAATGTGACTGTGTCATATGGTCAAAGCACCGCATAAGTGGTCCCACACCAAAATACGATACGCATCCCCATATCATAATTTTTCCTCCTTTGGAATGCTTTGTGGGTTGCTTTACGGGTTGTTTGGATCTTGTTTTTAAATTGCAGTAAGAAAATTTTCGACCATAGCTGCCATCCAAAGAACAAGCAGTCACGTCGGTTCAGAGCACACTTCTCCAAACAGCTGCTAGTTTGCTAATATGCTCCCTTGTAAATTGTAGCCTCAGCTGCTTATTTCTTGATGTTATTTGGACCTTTTTTTGTATGAAGTTGGCTTGAATTCGGATTTTCTTTAACCGTCTTCGTAACGTTCTTTCACTAATATTGTTCTCATGATCCTTGTTTAAATCCGTTAACACATTTCGAGCCTTTTCACGTGGGTAACTTTTAAAAGAATGATAATTCAGCGGTCTTCCCTTTCCGAAGTAACCTTTTTTTTCTGCTTCCACGGGCTCGGTTTTTTACAGTTCCATGTGTTTTTTGTTTTGCAATTTTATAATAAATTGTTCTTTGACTGCAGTGATATTTTGCCGAAAATTCTACTGCCGAAGCACCGGTTCCAAATTCTGCAACAATAGCCGCACGTTTCTCCGTTGATAATTCCCTAGTTCTAGCCATTTAAAAGTTTTAGAAATTGGCTGAAGGAAAGAAGCTAAACTACTAACAATGACTAATCGATTTGCATCGAAAAGTCGAAGAATTTAACTATGGGTACAGTGTTCATACACCAGTCAAAGTGAGTGTAAGTGTTTCATTATTCCTATCGCGAATTGCAGAAAACGTTAAAATTTCTCATAAGCGAATTCGTTGCGACTCTGGTGACGGCGATGATCGCCCTCCCAGCAAGTTTTCATTAAATAAAAATAAAAAAGAAATTCATTCTAAAATGATCAATAATCAAAACTATTATCAGCCGTTGCAAAGCCTTATGGCAGACTCGGATGAAATTGCCGACAACGATAATAATGAACGTTTAAACGTCATAAAAGAAAGTGTTCCTCCTATCGTGGTGCTCAAGTCCACAAGTGAACGAGTTCGTCTCATGCTCAGTGATTTAAAAATCGATAAGTATCTTATCAAAAATATTTCACTCGGTCAAAAAATTATTTCCCCATCTATGGAAACATTTGAAGAAATAAAATCCGAACTAAAAAGATTAGACTATGAATTTTTCTCATATTCTCGCAAAGATACACGACCTTTAAAAGTAGTTTTATCGGGACTTGATCTCATAGCAGAAAAGTTGGTTAAAGACGAACTTATTTCATCTGGTATAAAGTGCATCGATGTGAAAATGATCTCAAACAACGCGAAACCGAATACCCATTTTAATAGCTACATTTACATCGTGTATATTCAACGTGGTACAATAAAATTAAATGAACTTAAGAGAAATCATTATAGTTTATTTAAAACACTAGTTCGCTGGGACTTTAAGAGACAAAGTCCCGGAAAAATTACGCAGTACCATAATTGTCAACTGTATGGACATGGCTCCATGCATTGCCACATAAAAAGTTTTTGTGCTAATTGCTCCGGCAGTCACAAAACAGCTGATTGCAAAAATTCTGACGTGATTCGATGCGCCAATTGCAGTGGACCCCACAAGTCATCCGATCCCAATTGCATTAGCCGCAAACAATATTTGGATATCCGTCAAAAACTGACCACTCATCGACGTGCAAACAACAACAAACGCACACCACCTACACCAATGCCACAAAAACCCATAGATACGCACTCTCTTTCCCATTTTCCTCCTTTACCCTCACGTCCTAATGATTGGCGGTGACTTAAATTGTCGCCATCAGCTATGGAATTGCCTCAGAGCTAACTGCTGGGGTAACGTATTGTACGATGTTAAAGAGACGCATCCAAACTTTTCTTTACTGTACCCTCCCAATCACACTTATGTCCCAACATCTAAATCTAAAAGTCCTTCTACTTTAGACTTTTATGTTACAAATATTCCAACCTTCTGCAACAGGCCATTCACCTTCAATAAATTAGGGTCGGACCATCTTCCCGTCAATATCGAAATGAATTTCGTATTACAAATCAAACAACCCAAACTGTACTACAAATATTCCGCAGCCAAATGGAATCTGTTTTCTTCTTTTTTTAACAAAAACTGCAGATTAAATAATATTCCTCCTGTGGTAAACAGCACATCCCAGGTTGATACAATGTGAAGCAATTTTATTTCCCTTGTAAACAGCGCTGTTGATTTTGCAATACCCAAGTATCCTGTTAGGGATACTCATTCAGTTCGACTTCCTAGTAACATTTTACTATTAATACGGCTGAGGAACTCGGAGAGAAGGAAATGGCTTCGCTATCGTTATGACTGCTTCCTTCATAGTATGAAGTTTCTAAACAAAGCCATTACAAATGAAATTATTGATTTCAAAAATTCTCGTTGGAACAACATTCTTTCCACCTTTGAGAAATCTAGCAAGCCGTTCTGGAAAGTCTCCAAAATTATTAAGAAAGAGGTTTAAGTATTCCGCCTCTTAGAGTACAAAACGAACTGTATATTGCCCCTACAGATAAAGCCAACCTACTTGCTAAACATTTTTCAAAAAATCATTTAATTACAGCCCATTTCAGTGATCCTTCTACTTCCACTGATGTCTCTAACTCAATTGCTACTATCTCACAATCAAACGTAGAATTGACAGATTCAAATTTTTTAAATCCAAATAAAGTGAGAATATTGATTAAAAACTTGAAAACCAAAAAAAGTCCTGGTTTAGACGGTATAAATAATACACTTTTAAAGGCCCTCCCCCTCACGGGCTTACGATATTTAACTGCGATTCTTAATGCATGTCTGAAACTAAGCTACTTTCCGGATTGCTGGAAAACAGCTATGGTAATACCGATTGCAAAACCCGGTAAACCAAAAGATGATGTTAATAGTTATAGGCCTATAAGCTTACTAAGCTCTATAAGCAAACTATTAGAAAAAGTAATCAAAGAAAGGATAGACATTCACTTAGCAGAAAATAATATTTTGCCTGATTATCAATTTGGATTCAGGCGTTTTCATAATACATACCATCAAATCCTACGGATCAAAAAACTTGTTAAAGATAAATTTCAATCAAAAGAGTCAACTGCCTTGGTACTATTAGATATCGAAAAAGCTTTCGATACGGTTTGGCATGCTGCATTAATATATAAGCTTCTTCAACTCAACTTTCCAATGGAGACTATTAAAATTATTCAAAGTTTTTTAAGTAACAGAAAATTTGTAGTTAAAGTGCAAACCGATAAATCTTCTGTTCAAAGTATCACATACGGAATACCTCAAGGTACAGTACTCGGTCCCACTCTTTTTAATATCTTTGTGTCTGATTTACCACATCTTGGAAATATTACTAATATTGCGATGTTTGCCGATGACACGGCTATATTTGCATCAGGAACATACTACTTGGACGTCTACCATACGTTGCAAATCGCTCTTTCTATACTAGAAAAATACTTTTTTAAATGGAAGATAAAGGTAAACCCTTTGAAAACGCAAGCAATTTGGTTCACACGCCGACGAAAAGCCTGTTTTCTTCCAAACAATGTGCAACTTAGAATGGGCTCCGTCAATATAGAATGGTCCGAACACTGCAGATATCTTGGCATTATGATTGACAAAAAATTTAATTTTCAAAAACACATATCTACCACCGTTTTTAAAATTAACAAATACATTAGAATTCTTTATCCCCTTATAAGTAGGAACTCAAAACTTAGCAACGACAATAAACTTATATTGTAAAAATCAATCTTCCAAGCTATCCTTTTGTACGGTGCTCCTGTCTGGTACGATTGTGCCAAAACTCACAAGCTTAAGCTCCAAAGATGTCAAAATAAAATTATTAAAATGATGCTTGATTTACCATGGTATTATTCAACCCGCAGGCTGCATGAACAAAACAATATCAACTTTTTAGACACCCTTATCGAAAAGCTAACTCAAACATTTTACGAAAAATGTTCTACCTCTGACAATGCACTTGTTAAATGTTTATCATCATAGTGAATATTAATGTTATTTAAAACGTAAAATAAGTCAAAAAATATTTTGACTTGGGAGCATTGCAATATTAGTTTTAAGAGTTAAATAAGGGTTTTTATTTGTAGCTTTCCCTTGAATGGAATTTGAAAATATCTCACTTGTATCTTGTTATCTCTATTTATTATCTAAGATCATAGTTGTAAAGGATGCTGTGTCCTAAATCTCTAAATAAGAATGTTCTTACAAACAGTAAATAATATTGTTTAATGCTACTAACTATGGGTACATATCCAGAACAGTTAATTGCATTTGTGCAAATAATTTTGCCTGTGTTTAGTGGTGTTACAATAATTTTGCCACTTTCTTTTCTATGGTTTTAACGTTTACTGTTAGAAATTTGATTTTGTTTTTTTATTTACCGTTTCAAGATGACTTAAAAGATTGTTAATTAACAAGGACATAACTAAAATATTGAATTTTTCAAAACATATACAACTTTATTGAAATGATATGGTGTAAGCATTGAATTGTGCAAATAATTTTGCCAGTGACTGTATGTACATACGAAATTACAAGACACAAGACATGAACCGTCGTTTTAGTTGCCAGCAATTTGGTCATGTGGCTTGGTGCGCTTTAATTTTCTAGTAAGACCGTTCGTATCGGTGTGTTTCACTGCTTCTGCGTTTACATATGTGTCGTTTCAGCCTTTGGTCATGGACTCCTGCGTAATTTGCAATGGTTTCTTCTACAGTGTTCAGATTAAGATCGCTATGAAAGTCTATGTTCCTTATATACCATGGTGCATTTACTATGCCTCTCAATACTTTAATTTGGAAACGTTGGATCATTTCGGTATTATTGTACCTTCACGTAGCTGAATGCCGTATGCCCATACAGGGGCCGAATTACGGCAGTCGATAATGAGTGAGAGAGTAGGACTCGTGATCGAATGATCGAGTAACCTCACTGGGATGACGGCACTCGAAAGCTCACGTATCGAATGAAAATAAAATTGTACTAGAAAAATTGTACTACAACTCACAAAGTGACATTTCTCCGGTTGATATAAAAGATAGAAAAATATTATTTGCAGTGAAATGTATAATCAATGGATTTATTTGTTTATTTGTCCTCGGATTCCGATGATGATTATCGCGAACTGTGCTATGAGACCCTTGGTTTGCGGCTCCGAATGCCCTGTGCGGTTATGCCTCTAGCAGCATCTAGCCCACTCGCTGTTCATTTCATTTTTTCATTTCATTTATTTATTTCATTGGATAGGTTTGTACATTAAGATTTAATCTTTTATAGTACTTAGTATTTAAGTTAGAGATCGTTATATAAATGCCTTAAAAACTAGCTAACATTAAGTATCTTAATCTAAGAGGTGATAGATAAGGGGAGAGTCTAAGAAAAATGATCAGAGGGAGGAGATAATGAAGGTTCAGGTATGGTGGTATAAGTTGGAAAAATGTTGAAGGATAGCACTTTTAAAGTTGGAATGATTTGAAATATTCTTGATTTTAGAGGGTAAAGAATTCCAAAGTCTAACAGTATGGATGAAAAATAAACGCGAGGAGTTAAGATAATTATAACTATAGGGAATAAGGTTAATGGTTCTTGAAAAGCGAGTGAAATTAATTCTGTTATATAAGTAAGTTGGACATTGAGTATGCATAATTTTATGTAAAAATATACAATTCCTGGCGTTGATGTATTCAGGCAAAGTACAACCAATTAAACCCCTGGCGTACACAGAGATATGGTCGTATCTACGAATGCCATAAATATAACGCACTGCATCGTTAGAGGCAACTTGCAGTTAACATTGGGATAACGAGTCAAGACTGCTGTAGACCACCTCGGCATATGTTATGAGAGGTAAGACTAAGGTCAATACCAGCTTCCGTCGTATTTCTTGTGGAGTAAAATAAGCACTGATCCACAATTTGCGAAGACATCCGTATATACGACCAATGACCACTTTGGTATGATTATAGCCAGACAAGTTTCGGTTTATTATGTAGCCTAGACTAGTGACTGGCTCAACAGCTTTAATTTTGTTGTTATTTAGATTTATATCAGGTAAGACACACAAATTAAAACTATTTTTAGAAATGGGTATTACTTGGGATTTTGATGGATTTAGTAGTAACCCATTAGCTACAGACCAGGAATAAATATAACTCCTCATTGAGAAGAAGAACTAGCTCATTTAAGTTGCAGAAGGGTTTCGCTAGATGAAGTTGGACATCGTCTGCATATAGGTGTACCGAAGCATATTTACAAACTGAGGGAAGGTCATTTATGAACATGCAGAAGAGAATCTGTCCTAATATTGAGCCTTGAGGCACTCCCTGCTTAATTTCTTTTGAGAATGAAAGACGTTCATCAGAAATAACCCTTTGCGGTCTGACAGAAAGAAAACTGTTAATCAAATTATCTACCCTTTCGCTGAAGCCAAACTTATTTTTAAGCTTCGCAGGATTTGATGATTAACATTATCAAAAGCCTTCGAGAAGTCTAGCAAACAAAGCAACGAAACATAACCCCTGTCATAGTCTTGCCTTATTTCCTCTAGTAGATTAACCATAGCTGTAGAACAGCTGTGGCCAACTCTGAAGCCGGATTGCTGAGCATATAGCAATTTATTGAGAGATAAGTGCTTCGTTATCTGCTTAGCCATAATTTTCTCCAATACCTTTGACAGACAAGGTAGAATGCTAACCGGTCTAAAATCAGCAGGAGAAGATGGGTTAGTTTTCTTTGCTATTGGCAAAACTCTTGCAGTTTTCCAGAACTGAGGAAAAGTTGATGTAGTTAAGCACCAGTTAATCACATGAGTGAGATGGGAGATAATTTGAGGTAGAATAAGTTTTATAAAACGTATTGGAAGGCCATCCTCACCTATGGAATTGGACTTTATAGCAGTTACACATTGAGTGATTTCGACTTCTGTGGCTACTACAAAATCCTCAAATATTGGTACAGAGTTTACAGTCTTCTATCCAATTAAATGCAGAACAACTAGCAGTAGGACCATCACCCAGAAAAAAGTAATTTAGTATATCCGGATCAAGAACACATTTAGAGCCACTGCTTCCGCTGGAGATACCAATTTTACGTAAGTTACTGCAAAGTTTCTTCGCAGGGAGGGAAGAATTTAATTTAGAGGCATAAATGTTTTTCTTTGATATTCGCAGGACGGTGGTTGAGTAATTACGCGCTGCTTTGTATGCAGACCAGTTGACATCAGATGGTCTACGCTTCCATTTGCTATATAATTTGTTTCTAGTTTTTTTTAGAGCTGATTACCTCAGACGTAAACCAAGGACATGCTATGTTCTGAATTTGAACGGTTTTGGTTGGTACACATTCATCATACAATTGTACTAATATTGATTGAAGCAGTCTTACTTTTCCATTGGGATTTGCGGTTAATCGGCATTGTTCCCAGGGAGCCGAAAAAGTTGCGATTTGAAGGACAATCAATTGAATTAAAATCTTTAAAAGTAAAAGTATCAGTGACCGCAGTTTTCGACAAATTGATGTCATACGTGCAGAAAAGTAAATCATGATCTGAAACATCAAAAGATAGTTGATCAAACAGAAGAACGAGCGATGGACCAGAAACAACTGTTACAACAACTGGATGCGATAATTGTACTTAGACTTGGTGCCGAAATTGCGGTAGGAAATTTAAGGCTTTGGGTAAGCATTTCCACTTGCTAAAAATCTAAGAGTTGCACAAAGTCTTTCATGAGGTGGTATAGCTTCTCTCATATTGGTATCCTGTTTTTTTATAATTGGCGTCACTAATTCTAGTAGCTCCAAGTATATACTTTCACTCATACGCAAATAATTTGAAAAGTCACAGTGTTCAAATCGCAATTCTCGCATTAAATTTACGTGCGAGAGTGATTGTCTTTTTAAATACCAATCTTTGTTCCATTTACTCCTTTTTTTCTAGGTTTCTTTAGCGACAAAACTATAGCTACTGCAATTAAACTTTCTTCGTCCATCACGTATGTAGGTCTTGCAACGTTTGATCACTACTCACGAATAAAATGAAAGCTCAACTGAATACCGAACTGATGTTTAAATGCATTGCCTTTTTCAACTGAACTGATAACTGAACTGACAACTGAAACTGAAACTGACCGTCTAAATGGGGCTTTACAGTCGCGTAATTCAACTAGAATATATTCAATTCCACTTCCGCTAGACTTAGAAATAATATCACATCTCATATTCGATTTGCAATAAATTGCCACCCCGCCACCCGTAGTATCAGTGACTCTATCGTTCCTGAAAATTTCATAACTGGGAATTTTATATAACAAATCAGATATATTCGGATTGAACCATCTCTCACTTATACAAATAACATCAAAACAGGAATTGGAAAACAAGTACTTTAAATAATCTAATTTTCGATTGTTTAAACTCCGCGCATTTAAATAACAGACTTTGAGTCCCTCATAACACTTTGAGAGAACATTTACCATACCGTACGTTGATTTTTCATTAATACTGTATTGGTTTCCTAACATTGTAATATCAATTTTAAACAGCAACAAGAAAAGTGCATTCCAAAGAAAAGTGCATTCCAAATAAAGAAAGGGTTAGAGAATGTGGAGAGGCTTAAAGAGAGAGGGGTAAAACAGAGGAAAAGACAACAGAATTACGACAGTAAGCTTACGTTATGAACATTAGGTGCAAGTACAATTATTATTGATGAGTCGCAGCAGCAGCAGCAAGCAGATCTTCAGTGCTTTCGATGAGAACGTTTTTTCCATTCGCCAACTTCTTAACGTAAACAAATCCATATTTCGTGTAGACAGCAAACAGCTGTTTTTTTCGTCTGAGGCTCTCGTTGAGATAACAGCTTTTGTCCGATTCAATGCCCAGATGTTGGAAATGTAATTCGGTTGCATTTTTCTTTCGGTAATTTGCTGCTGACATCAGAACGGTGTTTCGCTTTTTTTTTTTTTTTTTATAATTTGCCCGCACTCAAGGGTTTATGAATACCCTTTAAATGTGTATACACAGTGCGGGCGTTGAAAGGAAGATATAGAGAGAGAAAGAGATTGGTGTAGTGGTTAGAAACTCAGGTGTATTAGGTTTCACACATTAGCTCCAGGGGTGGGTGTCCAGATAACTGGGGAGGTTGTTTGATGTCATTCTGTCTTCGCTTCTGATTCACAGTATTTTTTTCCCGGTCAACCTGATGTCATAAGCATATCAATCATCAACAGAGCGAACAATTTCTCCAGCCATATGACAAACCTACTGCCAGTGTTATGCCTTCGCAGTAGTGTTGTCATAAGCTTTCGCAATTGTTCGGACTGCCTCTTATCATATAATGCATGCTGACATCAGGGATTGAACTGTGAACCATCAGCTCGACAAACGATGACGCTACCACTACACCATTGCCACGATGGGAGATGTATCGGTGTTATTATTACTGTTTCGCTTTCTGGTTCGGAAAACATTTTTTAAGAGAGGCGGCTTACAATCGATAGTGTGACAAAGTTTAACGAATAAACTATTCAGGTTCTCATTTGGAACTGCAAGTATTCCGAAAAGCACTGCATCACACGCAACTTCTTTCCTTTCCAACGCGTTGCAACGCCGTTGAAGAGCTACAATCTCAGCGTTTTGCGATTGTATAGCTGTGTTGGTGTCTTCAATCAGATCGATGCGATCGATGATATTTTTCTTCAGTTCATCAAATCGCTGATTCCAGGTTGTGTTTAACTCATTAATTTTGTGTTTAATAGTGAACCCGAGCTGCAATGAATCAGCTTGCTTGTTGAGGAGTTCCTCTAAAATTTTGGCGGTGAGGGGAGAATTGCAGTCACTCAGCTGTTTTACTGCAGCTGACTGTACGGGTTGTGTGTTTACTTTAGTGAAGAAAAGACTGAATATTCACAGTAACCGGAACAAAAGTTTCAAACCATTAAGTCTATAGGCTTAGTATAAGTTTATTTATCGACTTTACACACTATTTAGCTCACTTTAGCTGGACGATTTAAAAACGCGTCTATTCGTGCTTACTGACCATAGTGAACTCATTGCTGTTAGCAATAGTTCATCAGCTTCAGTCATCAGCTTCTTGATCCTTGATCTTTTATTAAAAGATAATTTGTTTTTCACAAGATACTTTTGATCTGCAAAAGTCTACCAAAAAATGAGATTATTGATTTATATTTATAATATAGAATGATTACCTTTCTCCAACTTTTTCATCTTTAACTGGTGGTCCATCTGCATTTAAGATTCCCGTCGTAGCGATATTGCTTTTCCTTGTCTACAGTTCGGCAAAATATTCTTTGCCAAATCGGGGTGTTGGGCCATAAAATCGACCAAAATATTTTTTTCCAACAAATTGATATTATTTAAATTGGACCTTAATTAAAAAAATTCACATGATATTAGTTAACTCTCTTAAAAAAAAAATTTAAAACAAAAATACTCACATCTTTGTTGCTTCGCTCGATAGCTCGACAGCACAATAGTGATCGAGTGAAATGACGCACTATAACGTGTGCTGTCATCTCAAATTTCGATAGTGAATGCTCGATCAGGAGAGCGGTAATGACAAATCCTCACATTTCGGTTACGAGTTACTCGTTATCGACTGCGGTAATTCGGCCACAGGTCTTAGTATTTGTTTATACATCATCATCATCAAGAAGTTCCCTCAACCCCGGGCGGGACAAAGGGCATTGATCGCAGTTTAGATTTCTGCAACTGTTGGAGGTCCGGTGTCAATACCTCTATAAGATCTGCGCCTGTGGAGCAATTGGGGATTCATTGCTGTACTCTACTCGCTGGAATCATCATTAAGCAGTGCGCAGAACTAGAGTACCGTCCACATCCAGTACAGGATGGTTGGTGTTGCTTTTTTGACCGACAACTTCTTTGAATATTCTGTACAGTTTTCTAATATCTCCCCTTCTTGCAGCGATTCCGCGTTCTCCGTGAGACCGTCCAACCTCATCCTCCTGTCACGTCTCACACTGCAATGAGCTATGAGCTATTCGATATTCGCTTCGTAATTCTACATTTCATAGAACATCTGTCTTGCCGTTTATTTTTGATTTCAACGATCTACGATACGCGATTTTGTCCCATGTGCTTTGGGATATCCAGAAGTCTCTAGTGCCAGACCATCTGGGCACAGTTTTGGTTCCAGCTTCAATAATTTGAATTTTTTTTTTTTGAGGGGAGTTCGCTGGAAGGCAAAATCATCGACGACATTGCAGAGCTAGTACGCGAAAGATGCTTCTGCAATAGTGAGGGACTTTAACCCGATCTAGAAAACCTCCCGAGGGAAACTGACTTTCGTCATCTTAATGGAATTGCGCCTAGTCGTTCGACTAATCGGCAATTCTTTTTTAAATCATTTGAAAAATAAAGAAGAAAAATTCGCCGTTTGTCGGATTTCTAGACTTTTTTGTTTGAAAATATTACCTAATTTTTTGGCCTTAGCCCACTCTCATAGATCAAGAGGTTTCAACAGTCTTAGTCTCCTGATTACACTGTCAGTATTTAATAGTTCTACTATTTCTATGTTAATAAAGTTGAGAAGCCTACTTCTACTTTGCGCTTTTGAGCAACTGTTTTAATTTCATCTTCAACCATTTCAATATTTAGATCTTTATGTCCAGCTTCAATAAATACGTATCTTATTTCGTCCCACATTGCTTTAATGGATGGATCTCCCACTTCGTTTAGAGACGGTGCTCTGTCTTTGAAGGTTGTGGTAAAATTACGAAAATTGTTGGTGCCATTAAGAGATAAATAAATGTTGAATTTGGATATCCTCGCTGCATCCTCTGTGCACCGCTGCACAGATGGTCACTTGTTGTCGGCATTCTTGTTGTCTCTCCACAGAAAAGACTCTAGACCACTTATAGGCGTTCTCACGAGACATTTTTCTTTCGCGAAGCATCTTAGTATGTTAATTGACAGCACAATCTGCGACGCTTGTGGAGAGGGTGACCATACTTTGATCATTTCCTTTGTTATTGCCCTGCCTTTGCTCGGACCAGGTTGTTGCATTGTACTCCCAGCGACTGCGTCCCATGCCTCCGGGCTTTTTAACATTTCACCAACTATGTTTTTTGGCTGACCTAGTTCACTCCTTAGTGTATTGCTTTCATCGAGGCATCTTGGGCATTGAACAAACACGTGTTCGGTGTTTTCTATGCAGTGTAGGGGCTGTCGTCATGCTTGTATATACTTAAAAAGGTACGAGCGAAAGCATCCGTGGCCTGTTAGGAATTGCGGTAATCGAAAAACAAGTTCTATCCATGGCTGGATTTGTTGGATGAGTCGATGAGTCCACCTGCCTTTCTCAAAAGCGTTGCAGCGTTCTTGCCACTCTCGTAGGCTTTCTGTTCTATGCAGCTGGTTTTCGTTGGGCTCATTTCTTTGTGTTCTTGCGCAGTACTGACGTTGCTGTTCTATTGCCAGAATATCTACTCGGAGTATTTTCGCTACCACGCAGGTTGCATCGCTTGCAGAGGTTCGAAATGCGCAGCTAGCTATGTATGTGCATTAAGAGCTATGTATGTATGTACATTCTATGCTATGTAGGCTATGAATGTGCATTAAGAGGAGGCTGTGCATTTCGAACCAGGTTGTAGATCTTCGTTACTGATGTGGTGAGTGCTGATACTGAAAGCTCTGTGCCTTCTCGCCTTTCTCCGAATGTTTAAGAAATTCATGTAAAATGGGTAATACTGGATCTTGCCAGAAAACTACGGTAAAACCGATAGAGGGCGAAGAGATGAGCCGAAGGAGAGAGGCATCCCCGCGCACATCGAGAAGAGGCAGGAGAAGCAAGAGTTTTGATACTACCTGAGGGTTCTCCAAAGCTATCACTCATGCCTATTCTGAAAGTCTAGCTGTTGTTGCGGAAGCGGTGATGTGTCCCTAGAAAAAAAAATATGGATCAAAATGAATGAATAATAATTATCTACTTACATGCGGACCTGGCTTGAAGCAATTTGTATTTATGTTCCATTTTGACTTTTCTTCTTGCGTTTTTTTTTTCTGATCAGTACAAATGTCCTCGTCACACATTGTTTGTACTATTCACTCCTCTCTTTGCTTTCCAATAAAGGAAAATCGATAAATCGATAGCAAAATGAATCGGTTATTTCAAAATAAGACTGAGCGAGGATTAGGATTAGCGTTAGTTTACGTATTTTATTGTAATTTTATGTATTTTATTGTTATCTATTATTTATTTCATCGTATTGTCTTAGTATCTATAAACCCCAGACGAAAATAATTTTATAGGAAACATTAGATGACGAAGGGAACTGGAAGGTGGGATATTTTCTTCTCTCCTTCCAGGTGCCCGAAAAACGCAAAAGCAATATTAGAAAAAGAAAAATAATAGATAGAGACGAAGACAGGAAGGAGAACGTTAAAACAAAGAAAATTGAGCAAAGACAAAGAAAAAGAGAGAGACAAAAGGAACATAGGGGAACGACAGTAGGGGTAACGACAGAACTGAACTACAAAGAAGAGAACAATGCGATAACGAAAACTTGAGAGAGCGGTCAACGCACTGTAGACAACAGCGTACGAACATATGGTATCGGCGTATACAAAATACACAAAAAAAAAATTATATAAAACGAATAAATGCCACGTAAAGTGACGCAAAAACGGCACCGGTAGACCAAAGAGGGTGAGAAGAAGGAGGAAAAGCTCTGAAGGCAGGCAACCAAGGGTGCAGAGCAAACAAGATCGGGGACGTAAAAAGCCGCCACAAAGCTTGGCTATCAGGCCGCCTCTATAGCGGCCCCTGAGAACACCTGCCACACAGAAAAGGGGGTGCTACGCCACCGACAACGGCATCGGACCCACCGCGTTTACCGCCACACCGGCACACACCACGGAGCTGCTCACCCTTAAGGGATGCTTCGAGGGACCCCCAAGATACATATATACAATTCAGTGACAGTGAATTTCTTTTATTTAGTGAATTTTTAAGTGATAGTTCTTTTAGTTTCATTTTATCAATATCAATATATAGCGCATAGATTTTTTTTATTTTTTTTAAATTAGATGAATTCCAAGATTTAGTGATTAGTTTCTTTAGCCTTTAAATATTAAGTAATCCTGAGTGTAAATCTGCGCTTAGATAGTGTATTTGTGTTTGTTCGCGGAAGGCTCGATTGGAGCCACGACAACAAACGAGATTTCTCAGCAGTGCTGCCGGCAGGACGACGGGGGATCCTTAAAACGTGAGTAACCTTTTTTATTTATTTAGATCCTGAAGAAAGGAAATACATATATATATATACCTAAGGGCAGAAATTTCAGTAGCATAAAAGGTTAGGATTTATTTTTAACTTATGTTTAGTTTAATTTATGTATATAATAAAGTATCGAGTAGTGCGAAACAGCAGAATGTGTGATTGGGTTTTTTTTGTTTGGTGTGTGGAAGGACGGCCAGGCGGGGCCGTCTCCTGTAGATGGACGAGAACTAAACAGGACCATACGAACAATGACACTTGACGTTAAGACCGACTAACATTCCACTACGGACTTAGGTTGTGGCTGAGAGGGGTACTATAGGGGCTACCTTTCGTAGATTTCTGCCAGGAAGGTAGCATTTGGTTTGTGTCGTAATACACGAAGGGTGGGCTGGCCAACCTTTGCCATCAACATCTGGCATACGTAAACTAACGTGGAAAGTACATACCGGAGGGGTATAGGACGCGTTCGAGGACCCGAATGGAGCAAGACCGACAGACGGAACAGGTCAATAGGCGCCCTGCTACACTAACAGACGGACTACCAGACCTTAACGTGACAGTTTACGAACTCCCCTACTGGGACTCTAATCTACGTACGGGACACACATACAAAGAGACTGACGATACATACTTACCGAACCAGACGTATCCGAATATGACAACGCAGAAGAAAGCCGTCCCACCTTCATTAACGGTGATTCAGGAAGAATCAGGGCGGGAACGGCAAAATCTTCAATTCGGCGACAGATTGACCGACGAGACCAACGAGACGACAACTCCACGTAGAGTCTCAGACGGACGACGCGACAGACTGCCAGATGAAACAGATGAAACAGACGGTTGTAATGGCCAATGGACGAAACGAAGACAGATACAACTTTACGGACATTCAGCAGGAGACACTGGAACACAACAGACAAATTACGCAACATATACAGAAGGTGGTATCTCATGCAGTGAGAGAGAACCAGGTTGAGATTATGTCGGTGTTCACCCAGAGTATGAAGGACATGATGGCCACGTTCCAGGAGAACATCAGGGTGATCAACGACAAAATCTGCAATCTGGAACTCTCGGCGGCAGCACAGAGAGAACCACCGATGACTACAGACCGACGACCAGCAAGACAAGATCAGTCAACTCCAACACAGACCCATAACTTTAGTGACCTGCTGCGAAAGCCGACTCCAACGCTTCCAAACCTAGTCTTGTTCCACGGGTAGGAGAAAGACGAGAGACGATGACCCATTATGGAGATAGGAAGGTAGACGTGCACAAGTGGGGAGTTAAATTCGATGGGACACCTAAAACGATGTCGGTGGAGAGCTTTCTCTTTAGGATTGAGACCCTGCAAAGAAAAAATAGTCTGCCTGACGATCAATAACTTCCACCACCTAGTCAGTGGTCCCGCAGAGCGATGGTATTGGCAGTTCCTCCAGGAGAATGAGGAAGATTCATATCTCAACTACCATGACCTCAGGAGAGAACTGCTGAAGCAATTTAGGGACAATATTAGGGACCACGAAATTCTGAGAAACATTATGGATAGGAGACAGTCACCCCAGGAGTCTTTTGACGACTTTTACGGTGACGTGCGGACAATGGTTCTACAAATGACAAACAGGCCCAACGAACTGGACTTAGTGGACATACTACGACAGAACTTAAAGGATAGGGTAGCGACGCTAATCTTTGGGTGCTCCATAAAGAGCATCCAAGGATTAAGAGACGAAAGCAGACGGGCCGAAAAACACTTGACAGCAAGAGAAACCAAATTCAGGCGACATGTAAACGAAGTTGACGACCATACCGGCTTCAGGACAGAGGACACCGTAGAGGACGTAGGGGACGAAGAAGTGGAGGTAGCCGCACTTCAACGGTACAAGACGGACAGGCCGACGACGAACTACATGAAAACTGACAGAACGCTACCTAACAAAAACATGACGAACAGACCTGACATGACTAGGAGTGCAGCAGCGATTCCATCGGCGTGCCCATCCACGTTTCACACACTAACCTGTTTCAGCTGCGGCCAAGGGAACCTAAGCTTCAACTGTGCACAGTGTCAGGGAAACTTGATGCTCGGCGGTGCGACCAGGACGAAACCGCCGACGAAGACAAATCTCCCGGAAAACAAGACCGACCTGTCCAGATCATGAAGCGGAATCCAATAGGGGATAGTACCGCAACGAACCAGGAGATCCATCGTAGAAAAAGTCTCCATCAGAGACTGCAGGAGTACGCCGCAGCCAGAAGAAGAATCTTTGGAGAGGAAGTAACGCCGCCGATGGAAAGGACTAGGAAATATCTTAAAATTAGGAGGCTTAGGAAGAAAAGTGCAATAAATAGACGACGAGAGAGAGACATAGTAGCGACTGTGATAACATTGAATGACGATAATAGGCCCTATGCGAAGGTTAAGCTAGAAGGAGAAGAGATGATGGGCCTATTAGATAGAGGAGCTTCGATAAGCTGTTTAGGAAAAGGAGCCAAGGAATTTATTGCTAGACACGACATAAATGTGACACAGATGACTAGCGACATACGAACAGCTGACGGGAAGCACCAACGCATACTGGGACGTTTTAAGACAGTAATCTTCTGGGGTGGAAAGTCTCATGAAGTTGAGTTATTTGTGGTACCAAACTTACAACAAGTCCTTTATTTAGGGGTTAACTTTTGGAGAACATTTAAGGTCGCTCCAGACATAATCAACGAACTCGACATCCCATCACCGACAGACGATCGATCTCCAGTCCAGGCGCTCTCACCAGCGCAGACACAGGAACTGGAACGAACCAAGCAGGTGTTTCCCTGTTTCGCGACGTTGGGATTGGGCAGAACTAGCCTCGAAGAGCACGTATTCGAGGTGGAGGACGACAAAAATTCCCATCAAACAGAGGCACTACCCAGTCCCACCGGTCGTGCAGGCGCTCTTATATGACGAGTTAGACCGGATGATTTCACTCGGGGTCATCGAAGCGAGTAACAGCGCTTGGAGCTCTCCAGTGGTGCTGGTGAGAAAACCTGGCAAAAATAGATTGTGTCTGGACTCGAGAAAAGTAAACGCGGTAATCAAAAAAGACGCTTACCCGCTCCCCCACATCGAAGGATTGTTAAGCAGGCTCCAGGACACCAAGTCCATCTCGGGCATTAATCTCAAGGACGCATTCTGGCAGATTCCTTTGGAGCGCAAGTCAAGGGAGAAGACAGCCTTCACAGTCCCTGGTCGGCCGTTATATCAGTTCACGGTTATGCCGTTCGGGCTGTGTAACGCTGCCCAGAGAATGTGTCGGCTTATGGACAAAGTCATACCTCTCGTTTGAAAGAGCATGTCTTTATCTACCTCGATGACCTCTTGGTTTGTTCTCCAAACTTCGAGTCGCACGTCATGCTGCTCCAAGAGGTCGCAAAGTGTCTCAGGGAAGCCGGCTTAACAATCGAAAAAGTAAATTTTTTTACCGGGAGATCAAATACCTGGGGTATATCGTCGGTGATGGCTGCTTACGGACGGACAAGGACAAGGTATCGGCGGTCGAGAATTTCCCGATCCCGAAGACTCCGAGGCAACTTCGAAGGTTCCTAGGAATGACGGGATGGTACCGACGTTTCATCCCGAATTTTGCTACGTTAGCGGCTCCCATGACCGATTGCCTGAAGAAAGGACAGACATTCAACATGACAGACGAAGCGCTTAACGCCTTTCAAAAGCTTAAGTCGACCTTGGTGACAGCACCAATACTAACAAATCCTGACTTCAAGAAACACTTTTACATACAATGCGACGCTTCGACTTCTGGCGTAGGGAGTGTGCTCTTCCAAATGGACGCGGAGAACAACGATCGACCGATAGCATTCATGTCCCAGAAGATTAATTCCGCTCAGCGTAATTATAGTGTGACGTTCAGGGCTTACGTGGAAGGATTGCCTTTTACTATCATAGCCGATCATGCAACTCTGAAGTGGCTCATGACGCAGAAGGACCTGTCTGGTCGTTTGGCCAGATGGAGCCTGAAGCTTCAAGGGTTCCACTTCGTGGTCGAACGTAGGAAAGGTGTCCAAAATGTAGTCCCTGATACTCTCTCACGAGTCCATATGGAGGAGCTCAAGACCGATAAGGTAATGCAGGAGGTTGACTTTAATTCCCCATATTTTTCTTCGGAAGAGTACGAGGAATTAAAGAAGACAATTGACCAACACAAAAACAGACTGCCCGACACATGTGTTTCTGACGGATTTGTTTATAAACGGACCGACATTCGTACTGGCGATGTACTTCAGGAGGATCGGGCATGGAAGCTCTGGGTACCGACGGAGTTGCGTCGAAGTCTGCTGGAATCGGCACACAGCTCACCCGCTGCAGGCCGTAGCGGAATCCACAAGACTCTAGCCAAGCTAAGGCAGAAGTATTTCTGGCCTGGGATGGTGGCCGATGTGCAAAGCTTGGTTAGATCTTGTGAGATGTGTAAGGCCAATAAGCCACCAAACGCGATTTCTAGGCCGCCGATGGGACAACAAACGATCACGGAGTGACCTTTCCAGAGACTGTACATAGACTTCTTAGGACCTTATCCACGGACAAAGACGGGAAATACTCACATTTTTATAGTACTAGACCATTTTAGTAAATTCGTATTTTTAAGGCCTATTCGTAAAGCAACGGCAGCTGAGGTAGCTACATATTTAGAAGAGAGTGTGTTCCATATCTTTGGTGTACCCCAGTATATCCACTCTGACAATGGGAAACAATTCCTTTCCGAATTGTTTGCCAGCTTTCTGAATAAGTACGGGGTCAAACATGTTCGCACCGCGTTCTACTCGCCACAAGCGAATGCGTCGGAGAGGGTCAACCGTTCGGTGTTGACTAAGATACGGTCCTACATCGACGGTGACCAGAGAAATTGGGATCGACACGTCAGCAACGCGGCATTTTCGTTGAGGAGTGTGGTTCACGATGCGACCATGTTTGAACCCTACTATGCGATATTCGGTACACCAATGACCCAGCACGCAGACACATACGAAGTACTGAGGAAGCTAGATTTAGTAAAAGAAACAACAATAGAAATAGGAAATAGAAACGATAAGCTAGACCTCATTAGGAGAAAGATATTTGACAATCTAAAGATAGCCCACGAAAAAGCAACAAAAATATACAACACTAGGAGTAGGGACGTGCAATATAGTGTAGGCCAAGTAGTGTATAGGAGGAATTTTAAGCAAAGTAGTGTGGCGGAAAACTATAACGCTAAGTTAGGCCTCAAGTTTATCAAGTCTATCATACTGAAGAGACTTGGGAATTCCCTCTACGAGGTTGGTAACTTGAGGGGAGAAATGGTTGGCACTTTTCACGCGAAAGACCTCCATGCATGAAGATGAGACTGATATAAGACGCACTCTAGCCTGCCGTTGCTAGTTTATGTTAGTTACGTCTTTTACGTATCATCTATGTATATAGTTTATTTAGTTATTTATTTATTTATTTATCTATGTATGTATGTCCAGAGATAGAGATTTATTTATAGAGTTTATTTATATTTATTTTAGAGAGAGTTTATTTATTTATTTTATTCATTTACATAGTTCTATTTACACCATATTTATTTTAGAGTTAGGATGTAAGTATATTTTTCAGCTGTGATATAGGTTAAGAACTTGAGTCCATGTTGCGGGATGTAACTGCCCGGTTATGGTATAGCCATACCATGTATGGACACATTTACAACCGCAGCATGGACGTCAGTGATAGGCGCTGTGATATATGTAGGTTAAGGAATCGAGACCATGATGCGAGAGGTAGCTACACGGTTGTTCCATTTAGGGATACAGCTAGGTATATTCGCAGCATGGACGCCTGTGATAAAAACTGTGATAATTAGGTTAAGTTAAGTATGTAAAAGAGACACTTGCCTGTTTAACTCAGTCGGTAGAGCATGAGACTTCATAATTCAGGGCGTGGGCCCTTGCCACACGTTTGTAGTGAAAACTACCCCTCAAGCCAGCGGGAACACAGAACCGCACACCTTTCTTTTACGAGGCCGGTTGTCTCACGACCACTCACCAACCGTCGTCGATCCTGTTGCGGAAGCGGTGTGTTCGTAGAAAAAAAAGGGGATTAAAATGAATGAATAATAATTATCTACTTACATGCGGACCTGGTTGAAGCAATTTGTATTTATGTTCTATTTTGACATTTCTTCTTGCGTTTTTTTTTTCTGATCAGTACAAATGTCCTTGTCACACATTGTTTGTACTGTTCACTCCTCTCTTTGCTTTCCAATAAAGGAAAATCGATAAATCGATAGCAAAATGAATCGGTTATTTCAAAATAAGACTGAGCGAGTATTAGGATTAGTGTTAGTTTACGTATTTTATTGTAATTTTATGTATTTTATTGTTATCTATTATTTATTTTATCGTATTGTCTTAGTATCTATAAACCCCAGACGAAAATAATTAGATGACGATGGGAACTGGAAGGTGGGATATTTTCTTCTCTCCTTCCAGGTGCCCGAAAAACGCAAAAGCAGTATTAGAAAAGGAAAAATAATAGATAGAGACGAAGACAGGAAGGAGAACGTTAAAACAAAGAAAATTGAGCAAAGACAAAGAAAAAGAGAGAGACAAAAGGAACATAGGGGAACGACAGTAGGGGTAACGACAGAACTGAACTACAAAGAAGAGAACAATGCGATAACGAAAACTTGAGAGAGCGGTCAACGCACTGTAGACAACAGCGTACGAACATATGGTATCGGCGTATACAAAATACACAAAAAAAAAAAAAATTATATAGAAGGAATAAATGCCACGTAAAGTGACGCAAAAACGGCACCGGTAGACCAAAGAGGGTGAGAAGAAGGAGGAAAAGCTCTGAAGGCAGGCAACCAAGGGTGCAGAGCAAACAAGATCGGGGACGTAAAAAGCCGCCACAAAGCTTGGCTATCAGACCGCCTCTATAGCGGCCCCTGAGAACACCTGCCACACAGAAAAGGGGGTGCTACGCCACCGACAATGGCATCGGACCCACCGCGTTTACCGCCACACCGGCACACACCACATAACAGGGTACCTCACCGTATCGTCCGGTGCCCTGCAACGGAGCTGCTCACCCTTAAGGAATGCTTCGAGGGACCCCCAAGATACATATATACAATTCAGTGACAGTGAATTTCTTTTATTTAGTGAATTTTTTAGTGATAGTTCTTTTAGTTTCATTTTATCAATATCAATATATAGCGCATAGATTTTTTTTATTTTTTTTAAATTAGATGAATTCCAAGATTTAGTGATTAGTTTCTTTAGCCTTTAAATATTAAGTAATCCTGAGTGTAAATCTGCGCTTAGATAGTGTATTTGTGTTTGTTCGCGGAAGGCTCGATTGGAGCCACGACAACGAACGAGATTCCTCAGCAGCGCTGCCGGCAGGACGACGGGGGATCCTTAAAACGTGAGTAACCTTTTTTATTTATTTAGATCCTGAAGAAAGGAAATACATATATATATATACCTAAGGGCAGAAATTTCAGTAGCATAAAAGGTTAGGATTTATTTTTAACTTATGTTTAGTTTAATTTATGTATATAATAAAGTATCGAGTAGTGCGAAACAGCAGAATGTGTGATTAGGTTTTTTTTGTTTGGTGTGTGGAAGGACGGCCAGGCCGGGCCGTCTCCTGTAGATGGACGAGGACTAAACAGGACCATACGACCAATGACACTTGACGTTAAGACCGACTAACATTCCACTACGGACTTAGGTTGTGGCTGAGAGGGGTACTATAGGGGCTACCTTTCGTAGATTTCTGCCAGAAAGGTAGCATTTGGTTTGTGTCGTAATACACGAAGGGTGGGCTGGCCAACCTTTGCCATCAACATCTGGCATGCTTCGGGTTCCTGAGGAAGCTATGGAGAGGAGAGACACTGGGAAGGTGTCACCGCGTTTAGGGTATAAGTTGGGTTAAGTTAAAGTTAGTTTAGGTCTAGGTTAGGGCTTAGTTTAAGTTTTAGGTGAGTTTAGGTGTAGTTTTAGGTTAGTTAGGTAAAGCTCGCGAAGGCCCTTCCAGTCTTTCTCCTGGCCATAGGCATAAGCCCTTGGACACTTTCTTTTCTTCTATCCTTTTTTCTATCTTTTGAAGTCCGTCTGAGGTCAACGTAGAGTAGCTTTCTTCTTTTCTTTTTTTGATTTTTTTTTTTTTATAAAAGGCACGAGATCTTGTGTGCTGAGCAGGTGGTGTATGGTGGGGTGTGACAAGAACCACCCCGTCCGACGAGCTGAGCCGAGCAACCGCGAGCGTGCCGCAGTCCTCCTCACCTACACCGAAGTTGCCCCGTGGCCTCATCCTGGCTCACAACACTGTCAATCGTGAGGACACGATCAGTTAAGAATTGCCGAGCTGATAAGCCAACGTCATTACAGGTACCTTTATAAACAGTTGCTAGGAGCCACAGAGGATGATTCACTCACTAATAGCAGTGACGCAACCTGATGTATATGTGGCAACACCCCACACTAAGTAAATGTCAGACAGCGACATGCGAGACAAACTACTGTCACGCAGTCAATCAGTTTTTGCCCAGCTCTCATGGTGGTCGAAGTTTAAGAATTAAAGTTAATTTTTTAATCAATAAAAATTTGTTTAATAAACGCGGAGTTTTTCTTATTCTATGTGGTCAAACCGCCACATTATTGGTGACCTTTCGACGTGGTCTTGAACTCGTTTCTCCTTTTCAATTATTTTTTTCTATTCGAATAACTTCGACGACCACCACCACGCATTTTTTTTTTTTTCCCCACGCCACCATGCTTGATTCGACGGACCAATCACAGCACGAGCAGAACATCCGATTCGATCACCCGAGTAGTCTCCTGTCATCGAGTGAGGTTAGGATGCCGCCCTTTCCTGCTGAAAAACCAGCACTCTGGTTCGCCCAGTTGGAGGCCCAATTTACCATCCATGGAATCCTATCCGATACACAAAAATTTTTCAGGACAATTCCATTAATCGACACCCGTCATGCAGCAGAGGTGGAAGACATCATCGTCAAACCTCCGGCACTCAACCCGTACCAGGCGCTAAAAACGGCGATAGTCACACGATTTTTCAAGTCAAAGGAAGCTAAAATAATCCAGCTCTTGGACGGAGAAAAACTTGGAGAACGCACTCCATCTCAACACCTGCGCCATCTAAGAAATTTGGTCCCAGAAATCGACGAAACAGTGTTGAAAATTCGCTGGCTATCCCATTTGCCAAAGGAGGCTCGAGCTTGTCACTCAATACAGAAATCCGCTACACTCACTGAACTAGCTGAACAAGCAGACATTCTCTACGAGATTTATTCACCACACTATTTGGCAGCAGCCACTCAGCAGATAGCCGATTTAACCAAACAAGTGGCAGCACTTACGGCGACACTATCCACCTCACAAACTTCACACTCCTGATTGACGGATGGCAAACGTTAAAATAGAACCAGGTCGAAAAGCATACACGGTCAGCGTGTGTCGCCAAATGCAAATTTCGTCTGCTGGTATCACACCAAATTCAACAAGGATGCTAAAAAGTGCCTTCCAGGGTGCAAATTCCAGGAAAACTCCAACGAGAGTCGCTAGCGGCAGTAAACGACTCTTGCCCATCTTCCTTCCTCTTTGTTACAGACAGCAAGACCCAAGACAAATTCCTGATTGACACTGACAGATGTGTCAGTTTACCCATACAAGCTACTCGCTGCAAATGGCTCGCCGATAAACACCTTCGGCGCAATCAACATAACACTCAATCTTGGCCTACGCAGAACTCTCACCTGGCGATTCATCGTAGCTGACATTTCTACTCCCATCATTGAAGCCGACCTGTTGAGCCATTTCGGCTTACTTGTCGACCTCACAAGCATGCTCCATCCGAGTTCCACCAGTAGTCACCGACGAGCCGTATGCGACACTTCTAAGCCAGTACCGAAGCATCACCCGACCAGGAAAGGCAGCTCAATCGCTTCAGTACTCAACGCTCCACCACATCAAGACCCAAGCAGGACCTCCAGTTTCCAGCAAGGCTAGACGACTCGCACCGGACCGTCTCAAAATTGCCAAGGCTGAGTTCGAGAAGATGGTTTCTCTTGGCATCGCCCGCCGATCCAACAGTCCATGGCCGTCTCCTCTTCATCTCGCACCAAAAAAATCCGATGAGTGGCGTCCCTGCGGGGATTACAGACGTTTAAATGATCTCACCATTCCAGATTCCTATCCAGTGCGCTACCTCGACGACTTCACTGCTGACCTGCTTAAGAAAAAAATCTTCTCCACCATCGACCTGGTCCGTGCATTCAACCAAATACCAGTCGCACCTGTGGACATCCAGAAGACGGCGGTCATCACCCCATTTGGACTCTACGAGTTCCCATTCATGACGTTTGGTTTGCGGAACGCCGCACCAACGTTTCAACGTTTCATGGATGAAGTGACTCGGGATTTGCCGTTTGTCTTCACGTATATCGACGATCTTCTTGTGGCAACAGCACCTAGAACATCTGAAGCTGCTTTTCCGAAGACTTCAAGAAGCCGGACTCATCATCAACGCCTCGAAGTCTCTCTTTGGAAAAGAAGAAGTGGTTTTTTTGGGTCATTTGGTTTCCGCGCATGGAATTTCACCCCCGCCTGAAAGAGTGTCCGCAATTATCGATTTTCCGATACCAAAAACAGTCAAGCAGCTACGTGCCTTTCTGGGTACTGTAAATTTTTACCGAAAATTCATAAAGAACGCGGCCCAGCTTCTCGGTCCGCTAAACAACCAACTGGCGGGGCCGAGTGTGAAAGGCTCTCAGGAAATCACCTGGACACCGGAGTTGGAGCAATCGTTTGTGGACTGTAAGCAGGCGCTCGCAAATTCGGCCCTACTTTCACACCCCGACATCAACGCCGAGTGGGCAGTTTTCACCGACGCATCGGAGCAAGCTATCGGAGCAGTCCTTCAGCAGCGCTGTGGAACGGCCTGGCATCCATTGGCCTTCTTCAGTCGTAAGCTATCGCCATCCGCCCGGGGACAATCAACGTATGACAGGGAGCTGCACGCCATCTGTGAAGCAGTTCGGCATTTTCGGCACATATTCGAGGGACGGCACATTACCATTTATACCGACCATAAGCCAATCGTTCATGCATTCAAACAGCGTCCGGAACGTGCTTCACCCTGGCAATTCCGGAGGTTGGAACTTATTGGCCAGCTTACCACAGACATCAGACACGTCGCTGGCGGCGCCAACATCGTCGCAGATACATTGTCGCGCGTTGAAGCGATTTCTACTGCAGTTTCACCTGAGGAGTTCGCCCAAGCTCAATCAACTGACACCGAGCTTAGAGAGATTCTGAGAAATCCCAGTTCAACACTTCAGCTCCGCAAGCTAAAGCTGTTTCCCAACGTTGAACTCTCCTGTGACATCTCGACGGGGACCATACGGCCTTTTGTTCCAGAGCACCTCAGACGTCGGATTTTCAACTCGCTACACTCATTGGCTCACCCTGGACAACGCGGTTCCCGGAGACTGGTGACAGAACGCTATGTTTGGCTTGCGATGAACAGGGATTGTGCAGAGTGGTCGAAGCACTGCATTCCCTGCCAAGCTAACAAAATTACCCGCCATACAGTGTCACCCATAGCAAACTTCGAGCTCCCATCGCAGCGATTTGAGCATATCCACATTGACCTGCTCATGCTCAAACCATCCCAAGGTCATAATCAGTGCTTAAGCATCATCGACAGGTTCACCAGGTATCCTGAAGCCGTCCCACTGGAAAATGCAACCGCAGAAGCTGTAGCCCGAGCGCTGGTGTCATCATGGATTTCACACTTTGGAGTTCCTCTTCGAATGACATCAGATTTAGGCCGACAGTTCGAGTCGGACCTCTTCAAAAATCTCATGCAAATCCTTGATAGCAAACATCTACGGACAACGCCATACCACCCACAATCGAATGGGCTTGTGGAACGCTTCCACAGACAACTGAAGTCAGCAATGTTGTGCCATGGAGATTCGTGGTACCATGCTTTACCAGCCGTCCTCCTCGGCCTGCGTGCAGCCTGGAAGGAAGATCTTGGTGCAACTCCAGCGGAACTTGTGTATGGCGAGCCTATCCGTCTACCAGGTGAATTCCTTCATCCGTCTTCCAGAACCACCTCAGCGCCGGAATTAGTGCGCACGCTTTGTGATCACTTCAGACAGCTCACACCACAACAAATGTCCCGTCATGGCCAGCGAGCGACCTTCGTTTTCAAAAATCTCGCTAAGGCCACACATGTCTTCGTGAGGCACGACCACATCCGCCAGTCATTCGCAACACCCTACGATGGACCTTTCCGGGTTGTTGAAAAGCGCGAGAAATATTTCATCGTCTGTTTCAAGGGCAAAAACATCCCGATCCCGATCGATCGCTTGAAGCCGGCATATATACTCCAAGACGACACCCACACCAACCCACCCAACCCCTCGACCAGCAACGAAATTCGTCCGACAAAGCATGTCCGCTTTGTCCCTTATCACCAACCTTCTTATTCCACGGAAGGGGAATAACACACTAAGTAAATGTCAGACAGCGACATGTGAGACAAACAACTGTCACGCAGTCAGTCAGTTTTTGTCCAGCTCTCATGGTGGTCGAAGTTTAAGAATTAAAGTTAATTTATTAATCAATAAAAATTGGTTTAATAAACGCGGAGTTTTTCTTATTCTATGTGGTCAAACCGCCACATGTACAAATACAACCATAATAAAGTACGGTGACCAATAGTCTTGTTGTGGTTTGTTCACAATTTGAGTTCTCTAGTCATTCGAAAAAGTGATCAATAGAACCCTGGCAAAGTGGGTTAAAGAAAGGCATGCAAGTTTTGCGGCAGGGCATGATGCTGTTCATGCCGCATCTGAGCTGAGCTCGGATCAAAGCTTGATTGGCTTGAAGAAGGCCCTCAATACCGTATGGAAAGAATGAATTTCATACAAATTAAGCCGATAGGGCATAAGCAAGCCACTTCTTTACATTCTTCGAAATATACTCACCAGTCAATAGCTCATTATGAAAAATGGCAATGTGACTTTTGCTGGGACGTTCGAA
Organism: Blera fallax; assembly: GCA_946965025.1. Lineage (NCBI taxonomy): Eukaryota > Metazoa > Arthropoda > Insecta > Diptera > Syrphidae > Blera > Blera fallax. The sequence goes on from OX337245.1 coordinate 35,289,327, forward strand.
ATTTAAAACAGTATTAAATTACGCAATTAGTTAGATTAGGGTTATTTTAAATTTTATCAATACAAGCAATAAAATTTTCGTAAGTTTTCTCATTCATTAGGAATGTACATAGCAAATATATGTCAAAAGACAGCTTAGAATGCCGGCATGAAGCAAGAAATTAAGTGCAACATAGTTAAGTTTTGCTAGTTTTAGGCAACAATGAATTCCTTAGATAAAAGTGCTTTAAAAATAAAATGTGTGTTAGACTGGGATCCCAGAAAACATAAAACAAAACGATTTTTCATGGTTGTACATAGCCGGACTTCTCAGTTCGACTTTCGGATATGGCTTCATACGATTTGTTGCGCGAAAAATTTGTGTTTTTTTATTTATTACTAGCTATTTCAAAGTATTTTTTTTGTTATGTCACCCGACTAATAAAGTTATAATTCCATACGTAACGGTTGAAAATAATTAAATGATATATTTTTTCAGAGATCAAGAAACAAGATGCTTATGGGATCGATACATGCAAGTAATCAGCACGTGCTTGGAAAAGATGTACCACGCATGAATTGAATTTTTGTTTAAATACAAACATAATTTTTCAACTTATTAAAGGAATTGTGTCAATTTTGCTTAGATTTTTAAGTATAACATAAGTTGTAATTAGTTTTCAGATTAAACTGGGTCCGATTAAAAAATAAATAGAAGTATTGATGTCATAAAATTCCAACCTTAGGGTAACTAACAGAAGACTCAGTGAAGCAATGACATGAGGAAACACTACAACTGATACTAACCGAAGTTTATGCACTAGATATGCGATTCAAAAAGTTAAAAAGCGCCAACGACAAAGTATAAATGCTTAACCATTTATCAAAATCTTAAAGTAATATGTGGAATGCAAGTGGTCTCCTGATACATTAACAATATTAACAACAAATGACATAGACATTTGTCTTATCTTAGAAACTCACTTTACCAAACACACCGCTCACCCTGAAAGCACAACCAAACCGGAAAGCGCAGTTCTATTAAAAAATAATATCCAATAATATGAGCAGTTACAGTACATTACAAAGAAAATACAAGCTGTAGAAGTACATACGTATGTATGTATAAAAGCTAAACATTTTTTTTGTAGTGAAACTTTATAAAAATGTTTACATATTATATTATATTATATATGTACATACGAAATGAAGACATGAACCGTCGTTTTAGTTGCCAGCAATTTGGTCATGTGGCTTGGTGCGCTTTAATTTTCTAGTAAGACCGTTCGTATCGTTGTGTTTCACTGCTTCTGCGTTTACATATGTATGTGTCGTTTCAGCCTTTGGTCATGGACTCCTGCGTAATTTGCAATGGTTTCTTCTACAGTGTTCAGATTAAGATCGCTATGAAAGTCTATGTTCCTTATATACCATGGTGCATTTACTATGCCTCTCAATACTTTAATTTGGAAACGTTGGATCATTTCGGTATTATTGTACCTTCACGTAGCTGAATGCCGTATGCCCATACAGGTCTTAGTATTTGTTTATACATCATCATCATCAAGAAGTTCCCTCAACCCCGGGCGGGACAAAGGGCATTGATCGCAGTTTAGATTTCTGCAACTGTTGGAGGTCCGGTGTCAATACTTCTATAAGATCTGCGCCTGTGGACCAATTGGGGATTCATTGCTGTACTCTACTCGCTGGATTCATCATTAAGCAGTACACAAAACTAGAGTACCGTCCACAGGATGGTTGGTGTTGCTTTTTTGACCGACAACTTCTTTGAATATTCTGTACAGTTTTCTAATATCTCCCCTTCTTGCAGCGATTCCGCGTTCTCCGTGAGACCGTCCAACCTCGTCCTCCTGTCACGTCTCACACAGCGATGAGCTATGAGCTATTCGATATTCGCTTCGTAATTCTACATTCCATAGAACATCTGTCTCGCTGTTTGTTTTTGACTTCAACGATCTACGATACGCGATTTTGTCCCATGTGTTTTGGGATATCCAGAAGTCTCTAGCGCCAGACTATCTGGGCACAGTTTTGGTTATAGCTTCAATAATTTTAATTTTTTTTTTTGAGGGGAGTTCACTGGAAGGCAAAATCATCGACGACATTGCAGAGCTAGTACGCGAAAGATGCTTCTGCAATAGTGAGGGACTTTAACCCGATCTAGAAACCTCCCGAGGGAAACTGACTTTAAGATGACGATCTTAATGGAATTGCGCCTAGTCGTTCGACTAATCGGCAATTCTTTTTTAAATCATTTGAAAAATAAAGAAGAAAAATTCGCCGTTTGTCGGATTTCTAGACTTTTTTGTTTGAAAATATTACCTAATTTTTTGGCCTTAGCCCACTCTCATAGATCAAGAGGTTTCAACAGTCTTAGTCTCCTGATTACACTGTCAGTATTTAATAGTTCTAATATTTCTATGTTAATAAAGTTGAGAAGCCTACTTCTGCCTTTGCGCTTTTGAGCAACTGTTTTAATTTCATCTTCAACCATTTCAATATTTAGATCTTTATGTCCAGCTTCAATAAATGCGTATCTTATTTCGTCCCACATTGCTTTAATGGATGGATCTCCCACTTCGTTTAGAGACGGTGCTCTGTCTTTGAAGGTTGTGGTAAAATTACGAAAATTGTTGGGGCCATTAAAAGCATTCATGTTGAATTTGGATATCCTCGCTGCATCCTCTGAGCACCGCTGCACAGATGGTCACTTGTTGTGTCTCATTAGAAAAGACTCTAGACCACTTATAGGCTTTCTCACGAGACATATTTCTTTCGCGAAGCATCTTAGTATGTTAAGAGACACCACAATCTGCGACGCTTGTGGAGAGGGTGACCATATTTTGATCATTTCCTTTGTTATTGCCCTGCCTTTGTTCGGACCAGGTTGTTGCATTGTACTCCCAGCGACTGCGTCCCATGCCTCCGGGCTTTTTAACGTTTCACCAACTATGTTTTTTGGCTGACCTAGTTCACTCCTTAGTGTAGTCTGTGGCTGACCTAGTTCACTCCTTAGTGTATTCCTTTCATCGAGGCATCTTGGGCATTGAACAAACACGTGTTCGGTGTTTTCTATGCAGTGTAGGGGCTGTCGTCATGCTTGTATATACTTAAAAAGGTACGACCGAAAGCATCCATGGCCTGTTAGGATTTGCGTTAATCGAAAATCAAGTTCTATCCATGGCTGGATTTGTTGGATGAGTCGATGAGTCCACCTGCCTTTCTCAAAAGCGTTGCAGCGTTCTTGCCACTCTCGTAGGCTCTCTGTTCTATGCAGCTGGTTTTCGTTGGGCTTATTTCTTTGTCTTGTTGCGCAGTACTGACGTTGCTGTTCTATTGCCAGAATATCTACTCGGAGCATTTTCGCTACCACGCAGGTTGCATCGCTTGCAGAGGTTCGAAATACGCAGTTAGCTATGTATGTGCATTAAGAGCTATGTATGTATGTGCATTCTATGCTATGTAGGCTATGAATGTGCACTAAGAGGTGGCTGTGCATTTCGAACTAGGTTGTAGATCTTCGTTACTGATGTGGTGAGTGCTGATACTGAATGCTCTGTGCGTCCGTTACTGATATTCTGCCCGTATCGCACACAATCTCTGGCCACATGGAAAAAATCACCGAATCGCAGTCAAACATATCAGGTTCTCTTAAATCTCTTAAGCTCAAGCTTGCTGAAAACACGGAGCGTATAGAAGATATTCAACTTGAACTGAGCTCCTTAAGGGACGAATCGGCATCGACAAGGACAGCTATCAACGAAATTGTTGAGGAATTAAAGCTGGCATCTAGCACATTAGATTCTATCCCTCTTGTTAACAGCCCACCAAATAAATCGCTACTTAACGAGCTAATTAATGCTGTTCCTGATAATCCGATAGCCAACTACAATCCGCCTCTCGATCAGTTGCCTAATGCAACCCCCACTGCTGAAACTGATCCTCCTATCGATCTACCGGCTGAACTTGCTCCACAAGGTGTTCCTGTACCAGTTTCTCCAGCCCCCTCCGCACCTATACTTCTCGAACGACTCGGAACTTCGTGGACCCCTTCAGAATGGATTATGAGGCTCGAAAAGTTAGGTTCGGCCAACGCTGACAATTCTTACACTACATTCATCATCAAAGGAGCCCCCGATATGCTGACACGGTCTGGATGCGTAATCTTTTTAAGCAGAAGTTCGCTTTCGCAATTGCTAAGTGCCAGAAGATTTCCCCAGTTAACTCCAATAAATCCAACAACTTCAAGCTGGACATTCCCTCTAAATACGCATGGATGTTCTGGACCTCTCCCGGCGATGTTTTCCGTATGGGCAGTATGAGCATGGTCAAATCGATTAACAAGACTCCCACTAAACAGGTTAAGCTTAGAAATACTAAATCTCTCCCTAGTAGTAAGCACACCAAATCTAATTATAGCAATAATATAGCTTCTTCCTTACCATCTCATCCTCACACCCCTCCGAAACCCAATTGGAGCTTTAGAGCGGGAACCTTTCCCAATTTTTCCCCACTACTTCGCCCACCTTCTCCGTTCCGCAACAAACTCACTAATGTCTCAACGAACCCCATTCACACTCTTAAATCTCAGCACAACCGTGTTTCATTTAACCTGCCACCCGGTGCTGCTGCCCCTAAAAATAAACGCCCGCCTCCTGGTAAAAATCCATCATCCATCAATTATCCGAACTTTATTCACTCCCATACCCTCAATCCTTCCCCCTCCAAACCTTCTTTCTCTTCCACTTCTTCTCATTCGGCCACTTCTTCCACACTTTCCCAGCTTATTGACTCCTCTAATTCTGTTGTACCACCCCCCTCTCTCTTAGATCCATTATTTCCACCCACTGCCAAACTTACGAAGCAGCTTTCTGAATCTGGCGAAGTTGATCGCTATGTTCTATCACGGTTGCGAGATCGCAAGATCTATGATAATGTGCGCCTCTACTTAGCCTACTTACACAACAAAGACGACACTGTCTGTATTGACGGGATCACTAAAACCAATGTCATGGTCTCGCTTCACCAAGAAGGGCTTCCAACCAACCCCGCTGAACTCAAACGGATTTTCGTCCGTTATCATGAATGTCTCAATCTTGAACCCAGTAATGTAGCTAATGATCTGTCCACTTTTGCCTCCCATGTTGAATCGAAACGCATCTCCCATTTACAAAGAACTCGCGCTAACTACAATAACTTTTTTCGTTCCTAACCTACCCAGCAGTAAAGCGCCATGCCCTAATAACGCGAACACAAGCCCTGTTAAACACCCATCCATTTACTACCAAAATGTACGCGGATTGCGTACCAAAACTACCACTGTGTTCCTCAATTCTCAAAAACTTCCCTACGACGTCTTCGCCCTAACTGAAACAAATCTCTCATCTGTTTATAAGAGTAACGAGTTATTTACCTCTGACTTTAACATCTTTCGCGATGACGGCCTTGAGAAGGACGATGACTCTTCTGGTCGGGGAGTTCTCCTGGCTATACACAACCGTTTCGACTCAGCACTCTTTAAAACGTCGCATACCGCAAATTTTGAGTTTATTTGCGCTAAAATTACCATCCTTACGCGTAATCTATACCTGCTTTGCTGTTACATTCGCCCCTCCCAACCAATTCAAGGCTACCAACTTGCTGTAGATGCTATAGACTCTCTCTTTGATGTTACTGATCCAAACGACGATGTCATCATCTTAGGGGATTTTCATCTTCCCCATCTGCATTGGGCTCTGTCTGAAGATGAGTCTCATTTTGTCACCTCAAATGCAACCTCAGAAAAGAAATAATTTTCGCCGATTGTCTCTCCAACTCTGGCCTCTATCAAATCAGTGGCGTAACTAATAACCTTGGCAGACAACTTGATCTCATTTTCTCAACCGATGCTGATAATTGTATTGTTACAGAAAGTAGTCATCTTCTCTCTACTCTAGACCACTACCATCCACCCCTCTTTCTTTCGTTTTCCTATGGTGACACGAATTCCAACATTCATACTCAGAATTCTTACAGCTTCAACTTCCGGAAAGCTGATTTCGCCAAACTTAACAACCTGCTCGTTAATGTTAATTTTAACTTCGCACGCGTGATTGTGGATAATGCTCTCTCGTCTTTCTATTCTGTAATATTTGATTGCCTTGCTCAAACTGTTCCCCACTCGCTCCAAAAAAATTGTTCTTCATCCCCACCATGGTATAATAAACAATTGCGCTCACTTCGTAACAAGAGGAACAAACTTTGGAGAGCATACTTGGAATCTCGTTCTGGCTATGACTACTCCATTTATCACCACTCACACACTCAATTCGCCGAACTCTCCGAGGCTCTTTACCATGATTACCTTGACCGAATGCAATCCAGTTTAATTACTGATCCTAAGCGGTTCTATCATTTCATAAATGCCAAACGTAAATCTGATAGTTATCCATCTACCCTTAAGCTCGCCAACACCTCCTCATCAGACCCCAAAATTCTCGCAAACTTATTCGCTCACTTTTTTAGTCAGTCGTTTACTGACCGCATCTCCGAACCCGACCATAATTATTTCTCTTATATGGACAATTGCGCCCAAACACCACTACCATCCACCATACCATCTTTAGTTTCGGTTAATATCACCGCGCTACTTGTCACGGAGAAGATTAATAAACTTGAGGATGACTACTCCCCCGGTCCTGATGGGTTGCCTGCAATTTTTCTAAAAAAAATGCGTGACGCACTTGGCTCAACCCTTGACTTCTCATTTTCTCATGTCCTTATCCGAAAGTTCTTTCCCCCTTTCACATTTATCATCCCCATTCACAAGAAAGGCCCAAAAAATGAAATACCCAACTATCGGCCTATAGCTAAGCTTTCATGCATACCGAAACTCTTTGAAAGCATAGTGTACGACTCGATGTTTTTTCATTGCAAATCCTTATTTTCTACTAACCAACACGGATTTCTCAAAGGGAGATCAACAACTACCAACCTAATAGAATTCGTTTCTAAAGCACTATATGCATTTGAAGATGGCAGTGAAATTGACGTAATTGCCACTGACTTTAGCAAAGCATTTGATAAAATCTCGCACCGGATAATTGCTCTTAAGTTAAAAACTCTAGGTTTTCAACCTGGGTTTGTCAATTGGGTCAAATCGTACTTAGAAGGTCGACATTACGAGGTTATATTTAGATCTTCTCTCTCTAACCCCATTAAAGCCACCTCGGGAGTCCCTCAGGGTAGTCACCTTGGTCTTTTCCTTTTCGTCTTGGCCACCAACGATGTCGCTTGCATTATTAAAGACTCTTATCTCTCTGTCTATGCCGATGATATGAAAATATTTAGATATATATCTTCTCCATCTGATTCTCGCCCTCTTCAAGATGACCTTAACAGATTTTCTGTCTGGTGTCAGAAAAATTATCTCGAACTAAATGTTAGTAAATGCCAGTCCATCACCTATACTCGTAAACGCCTCCCACCAACCCCTAGGTACTACTCTCTCTGCAACGAGATTGTCCCATCAGTCTCATCTTTGCGAGACTTAGGCGTTACCTGCGATAGGGAACTTAGCTTCCGTTCTCATATCGACAACGTAATAAGTAGAGCCAATTCTGCGCTTGGCTTTGTGAAGCGTTGGTCCAAAGAATTTTCGAACCCCTACGTTACCAAATCACTTTATATCACCTTCGTCAGACCCATCCTTGAATACGCTAGCCAGGTATGGTCGCCACACTACGCTGTCCACACCCAACGTATTGAAGCCGTCCAGCGCAGGTTTATCGGTTTCGCTCTTCGCGATCTCCCTTGGGTTGATAGATACAATTTGCCTCCCTACCCTGATCGTTTAAAACTGATCAATCTCCAATCTCTCGAAGATCGTCGCAAAATTGCTGACATACTCTTCCTTCATCAGCTAATTACTGGTTACATTGACTGCCCCGCGCTTCTTGAACTGATCTCATTTAATACCAATCCCCGTAATCTAAGGTCCATTCTACTCTTCCGTCTTTTTCCTCATCGCACTAATTATGGTTATAACGCACCACTGTCCAGAATGCTGCGTTTGGCCAACAATACGGAAAATACTTTTGACTTCCACTGCAGCAGAACCACTCTTCGAAACAACCTCCTGCATCGCCCCAATACCGAATAACCATATCTCGACCTTCTCGACCTTGCCTCTGCCATACCTCTCCTCTCCTATCGTCTCCCTATTTATTTATCTTTAGTTTTTAGTTATGTAGTTTTTAAGTCTTGTCCTTAGTTTTAAGTTTAGATTGTTTAAGTGCTTGTATTAAGCAAAATAAATGCCGGTAGTGCCGGCGTCAATACCCTTCTCGGCTTTCTCCGAATGTTTAAGAAATTCATGTAAAATGGGTAATACTGGATCTTGCCAGAAAACTAGTTGCTGTTGCAGCTGGGTAAAACCGATAGAGGGCGAAGAGATGAGCCGAAGGACAGAGGCATCCCCGCGCACATCGAGAAGAGGCAGGAGAAGCAAGAGATTCGATACTACCTGAGGATTCTCCAAAGCTATCACTCATGCCTATTCTGAAAGTCTAGCTGTTAATCGTGAGGACACGATCAGTTAAGAATTGCCGCACTGATAAGCCAACGTCATTAGAGGTACCTTTATAAACAGTTGCTAGGAGCCACAGAGGATGATTCACTCACTAATAGCAGTGACGCAACCTGATGTATACAAATACAACCATAAAAAGTACGGTGACCAATAGTCTTGTTGTGGTTTGTTCACAATTTGAGTTCTCTAGTCATTCGAAAAAGTGATCAATAGAGCCCTGACAAAGTGGGTTAAAGAAAGGCATGCAAGTTTTGCGGCAGGGCATGATGCTGTTCATGCCGCATCTGAGCTGAGCTCGGATCAAAGCTTGATTGGCTTGAAGAAGGCCCTCAATACCGTATGGAAAGAATGAATTTCATACAAATTAAGCCGATAGGTCATAAGCAAGCCACTTCTTTACATCCTTCGAAATATACTCACCAGTCAATAGCTCATTGTGAAAAATGGCAATGTGACTTTTGCTGGGACGTTCGAAATTTAAAACAGTATTAAATTACGCAATTAGTTAGATTAGGGTAATTTTAAATTTAATCAATACAAGCAATAAAATTTTCGTAAGTTTTTTCATTCATTAGGAATGTACATAGCAAATATAGTAGTATTTTTTTTTTGTTATGTCACCCGACTAATAAAGTTATAATTCCATACGTAACGGTTGAAAATAATTAAATGATATACTTTTTCACCCTTACGTGACTGCACACCTCGTCGTGGTGTAAGGGCCTAGTAGAGGTCAATGACTCTCGGGATTTAATCCCTAGATGAGATTCGCAACCAAGATGCAGTCGAACTCCAATCCTACCGGTTCACATCCTTTCCTTTCCCCTTTCCCCTCCGGTGGGCTGGATCAAGGTGTCATATGACCCGTGCCGAGGATCAACCTGGCTGGGAGCCCATCCCAAAAATAGCTCAGTCACAAACGGAGTATTCGGATGCCTGGCGACCTCCGGATTAGCTAGCCTTATCTGTGTAATGCGGATCTCTGCACAGACCGACACACCTTTCCCCGCTACTCGGTCCCCCTTTAAGACCGGACGGTAGCACGGCGACTAAGCTGTTTACCGGGAAAGCTCCTGAAGAGCTGGCTGGTAAAAAGACTGTGGCTTTACATGGTCCGACTACTGCCAAAAGCCGCTTGGAGCCTAAAGGTACCAATATCCTCCCACATTCCTCTAGGGACCCTTCGGGAGCTAGGCGTAGCGCTGCTCCCTCTAAACAGGCGTACAAAGATCGACGTACAGCCAGTCTGAAGCACTTTGGAGATATTCTGGAATGCAGCAGAACCGAAAAGATGAATGCTCGCATCGAATGGGCCAAAAAGATCGTCAGCGAACCTGGGACAAGCGGCGACTCCACGTCAAAGCGTCAAAGATCGTTGGAGCAATCCGTTTCGGATTCCAAAAGGTGCACAAGAACAGCACCTCTTCCAGGCCACCCAACGCCACATCGATGTCCTACAGTGATGTCCTTAAAGACAAAATAGTGCTGGCGGTTATCGCCAAAAGCGACCCAGGCAGTTCGATAGCTCCTGACAAATGGAAGTTTATTCCAGCCAAACTTCTTCTTTTCTTTATTCAAATCATGAAGGAGAATCCAGGTCCTATTCCTAGATGCAGCGATGGTGGATGGAATCAGGCCACGTGAAGCTTATCGCCTGCGCTGACCAAAGGTCGTACGACCTCTAAAAGCTAGCTGTCAAAATAAAACGACCGACCTCTGTGGAGTACAAAACTAGAGTGAGTGTTTATTTCAATAGATAGTCTTCATGATGATGAGCATTTAATATAAGTAGCGTACATAGCTTACAAAAGAGAGAGAGTTTGTAAACAAGTTAGAATAGGAGCATATAATTAAATTCTAAATATTGCTGAATTACTCTTAATACTCCCACTTTCACCAATGTTCAATTTTTTATTATACTATCAATTTAATTTTAGTAGAATTAAATTCAAAAATAATAAAAGCAAACAAATTAATTAATTAATTAATCAAAAGTAAGGAAAAATTATTCAGTTTCAGAACTGTTAGATTTAGTTATCCCAATTTTATGTCTTAATAGTTCAAACCTATTCCTTGGTAAAGGTTTAGTAAAAATATCCGCTAGCTGATTTTCAGTCGGAATGTAATTGACATCGAAAAACCCCTCAGCGAACTTCTCTCTAATGAAATGGAACCTGACTTCTATATGCTTACTGCGTTTATGATACTCAGGATTGCGGATCAGCTTGATAGCACTTTGGTTATCCAAGTACAGAATCGGTTTGCCGCATCCCTCTCCAAGAAGCTCGTTCATCAGCCGCGATAGCCATATAATCTCCTTAACTGCATGCGAGCATGCGAGCATTGTTGTTGTTGTGAGGACCAAGATATCGGTGACTCCCCAAGTAAAAACACAAAGCCACTCGTTGAGCGCCTTGTCTCAACGTCACCAGCATAGTCTGCATCGCTATAACAAGTGATGATTAGTTCTTTATTTGATTTAAAAAGTATACCAAATAGCCTAGTCCCCTTCACGTATCTTAAAACTCGTTTCACAACGGCAATGTCCTGGGTAGTTGGTTTGTCCAGATGCCGACTAACAACCCCAAGAGCGTAAGAGATGTCTGGCCTGCTTCCATCGCCAAATACATAAGGCTCCCTACAGCCTCTCGGTACGGAAAATCTCGGAACACTTCATTTGAATTTGTTAAGTCCTTATTGATATCAATTGGTGTAGTAACAGGATTAGCATCATTCATCTTAAACTTAAACAGGATAAACTGTCAGCATAAGTAGATTGCTGGAGAAAAATCGATCCATCTGTCTGCCGCTCTATCTGCAAGCCTAAGAACCAACGCGCTTCGTAAACTTTGACTTCGAAAGTCCTTTTCAGGTAATCTATTAGTTCATTGATGTCCACTTCGTTTCCTGCAATCAGACCGTCATCAATGTAAATGGCCATTATGATGTTTTTCCCGACAAAAACGCACGGATCGGCTTCTGTAGCTTTCAGTTGGAACGAACGGAGAAAATTCGAAAATTTTATGTTCCAACACCTGGAAGCTTGTTTTAAGCCATAAAGGCTTTTCCTTAGCTTACACACACGACCAGTTTTATCTTCAAATCCACTCGGTTGTCGCATATAAACTTCATCCTGCAAATCGCCATTAAGAAATGCGGTCTTAATGTCGAATTGCTTCAAAGACATATTTTTACTGGCCGCAATAGCAAGAATTGCTCTAATTGAACCAAATCGGGCTACAGGGCTAAAGGTTTCTTTGTAATCAATTCCGTATTGTTGCGAGAATCCCCTAACAACTAACCTTGCTTTGTATCTTTCGGGTTCATTGACATTTGCATGCTTTATTTTGAACACCCAACGATTATCAACCAGTTTCTTTCGAGGTGGGAGATTGACCAGTTCCCAGGTATTGTTTTTATTGAGTGCCCTGATTTCTTCCTCCATTGCTGTTCGCCACTTTGCCTTGTCTTTGGATTCAAGAACTTCCTCATAACTTCGTGGTTCACACGATGAAGCTACAAATGCTCCTGCTTCCAGGATAGATACTAACGAATTCCCCGTTTTATTTTGAGCGCTTCTCAAACGTTTGCTTATTGGCTCTACAGGATCTAATTCTACTTTATTTACCTGCACCGAGGATAAATCTTCTACATCCAACTGTTTGCCTTCGTCCAGCAAGGTTTCTTCCTTCTCAGGGTGTGATTCAGTTGTGAGATGCTTTCCTTCCTCGTCATTTTGTGCTTTGCACTGTGGATGCTTGCTCACTTCATTCATAATCACCGTTCCTGAAATAGGCACATTTTTAAAGACAACATCACGATTTACCTCAATTTTATTGCTCGCAGGAAAATAAACACGGTATCCTTTAGTATTTTCCGGATATCCAACGAAGATTCCTTGTTTTGCCTTTGGATCCCATTTCTGACGTTTTTTCAGTCCCGAATACCTTTATATCCTTAAGATTTACCGTTTGATCACTCCCAATCCACAAATCCAATGGACTTTTACCATGAATGTCCGTCGGTCCCGTGCGATTCAATAAAAAACATGCAAAATTAACCGCTTCTGCCCAAAATCGTAAAGATAAACCTCGTGCGTGAATCATAGTCCTAGTGGCCTCTACTATAGTTCGCATCTCCCTCTCCGCCCTACCGTTTTGCTGAGGAGAATAGGGTACAGATGTTTGATGCCGAATGCATTCCTTTTCAAGCAACTTTCTAACACCTGAATTCACGAATTCTAGACCATTGTCCGTACGTATTGTTTTAATAGACATCCCGGTTTCAGTTTTAAATTTGCTTATAAACATTTTAACACATTCGTATACCTCGCCTTTCTCCTTTATAAAATAGACAGTTCTGTATCTGGAAAAATCGTCCTTAAATAAAAGGAAATATTTAGATCCTCCAACGGAATTGTTCTGCATGGGGCCACACAAATCGGCATGGATTAGTTCACCTACCGCACATGCTCTACTGCCACTTTTTTTAAAAGGGAATCGATGCAACTTCCCTAGTTCACATGCATCGCAAAAGAGGTTATCTGTGTCATGGAAATCTATACCACGCTGCTTTAAAAAATTTCGGATATAATTTACATGCTGATGTCCAAATCTCTCATGCCAAGTCTTAATGTTTTCAATCTTTTCGCCGACGCTTGCAATCGCTGGTTCATTAATTTTAAACATCATCTTAAATAATGAAGATTCGCGTACTCCCACTGCCACAGTACGCCCGTTTTGCAAAAGCTGACATTTGTCTTTGTTAGACACCATTTTTAAATTTTTATCCATTGCTGCATTTGACGAAAATAAATTTAGGTGAATATCAGGAACATACATTACGTTTGAAAGAAATTTTGGCAGCCAGGATTTACCGTTGAACGAAAGTATGTTAATTTTTCCTCTACCAAAAGCACTAATGGTTTCTCCGTTACCCACGCGAACGAATTGCGGATTTTCAAACGGTACATAATCCACTAACCAATCCATGCGAAATGTCATGTGGTCGCTTGCTCGAGAATCAAGAAACCATTCATTGGATTTCCCTTCAGTAGAAGCAACCATTGTGCATGTGCACACAAAAGCGTCACAATGAGAGTCCTTTTGGGCAACATGTCCATGTCCATCTTGAAGGACAATCCTTTTTCCAGTGGCCCGGCTTCTTGCAGAAAAAGCATTTTCCTGACTTACCCTTGGATTTCATCTGGCTCTTTGGAAAAGATGTTCCCCTTTTAGCAACTAATGCACTTGTTGTCGTGGCTGTTTCAACATGAACCTGTAAATTTAAACGTGACTCTTCCATTATTAAACGAGATGTTAGATTCTCAATAGTCTTGTCACTTGATGCCGTTGATTCCCATGCAGTAAAGAAGTGGTTATATTCTGGTGGCAAAGTCATAAGAATTTTCGTTATGAGCATTGTCGCCGATATCGATTCACCGCATTCCTTTAATTGATGTGCAATTGATTCGAGTTTTGATATATGCGTAGCAATATCATCAGAAGGATCTTTTGAAAAACTATAAAATCTTTGCTGAATCAGATGTATATTAGTTTCTGCCTTTTACTCATATACCGATTCTAATTTCTTCCACATGGCATGTGACGTGGTACAGTTCATTATATGAACAAGTGCTTGTGGACCCACGCTCATCACAATCATTTTTTGTGCTCTCCTGTCTATCCTCTCCCATTCTTGCAACTTTAAAGCCTCCTCCACCATCGGCATCTTTCTTTCCCCATTAACAATATCATACATATCGCTGGCACTTAGCATGACTCTAATCTGGAACTTCCATGTACTCCACTGGTCTGCACTCAACAGCTTATCAATTTTAAATAAATCGTCCTCCATCTTCAATATATATACGAAAGACTATGCAAACTAAACTAACTGCTCCTCTGAATATTCACCTTCCGCTATTCTTAAATTGCCGAAAAAATTATTAGCAAACCAAAAAAAACTACCGCAGGGAAAACTATTCTACGCTTTAGTTAAACTGTACAAAAACCGGTAATACAATGGACTTGGGTCTGGGCCCATAACCTGTCAAAATAAAACGACCGACCTCTGTGGAGTACAAAACTAGAGTGAGTGTTTATTTTAATAGATAGTCTTCATGATGATGAGCATTTAATATAAGTAGCGTACATAGCTTACAAAAGAGAGAGAGTTTGTAAAGAAGTTAGAGTAGGAGCATATAATTAAATTCTAAATATTGCTGAATTACTCTTAATACTCCCACTTTCAACAATATTTAATTTTTTATTATACTATCAATTTAATTTTAGTAGAATTAAATTCAAAAATAATAAAAGCAAACAAATTAATTAATTAATTAATCAAAAGTAAGGAAAAATTATTCAGTTTCAGAACTGTTAGATTTAGTTATCCCAATTTTATGTCTTAATAGTTCAAACCTATTCCTTGGTAAAGGTTTAGTAAAAATATCCGCTAGCTGATTTTCAGTCGGAATATAATTGACATCGAAAACCCCCTCAGCGAACTTCTCTCTAATGAAATGGAACCTGACTTCTATATGCTTACTGCGTTTATGATACTCAGGATTGCGGATCAGCTTGATAGCACTTTGGTTATCCAAGTACAGAATCGGTTTGCCGCATCCCTCTTCAAGAAGCTCGTTCATCAGCCGCGATAGCCATATAATCTCCTTAACTGCATGCGAGCATGCGAGCATTGTTGTCGTTGTGAGGACCAAGATATCGGTGACTCCCCAAGTAAAAACACAAAGCCACTCGTTGAGCGCCTTGTCTCAACGTCACCAGCATAGTCTGCATCGCTATAACAAGTGATGATTAGTTTTTTATTTGATTTAAAAAGTATGCCAAATAGCCTAGTCCCCTTCACGTATCTTAAAACTCGTTTCACAACGGCAATGTCCTGGGTAGTTGGTTTGTCCAGATGCCGACTAACAACCCCAAGAGCGTAAGAGATGTCTGGCCTGCTTCCAATCGCCAAATACATAAGGCTCCCTACAGCCTCTCGGTACGGAAAATCTCGGAACACTTCATTTGAATTTGTTAAGTCCTTATTGATATCAATTGGTGTAGTAACAGGATTAGCATCATTCATCTTAAACTTAAACAGGATAAACTGTCAGCATAAGTAGATTGCTGGAGAAAAATCGATCCATCTGTCTGCCGCTCTATCTGCAAGCCTAAGAACCAACGCGCTTCGTAAACTTTGACTTCGAAAGTCCTTTTCAGGTAATCTATTAGTTCATTGATGTCCACTTCGTTTCCTGCAATCAGACCGTCATCAATGTAAATGGCCATTATGATGTTTTTCCCGACAAAAACGCACGGATCGGCTTCTGTAGCTTTCAGTTGGAACGAACGGAGAAAATTCGAAAATTTTATGTTCCAACACCTGGAAGCTTGTTTTAAGCCATAAAGGCTTTTCCTTAGCTTACACACACGACCAGTTTTATCTTCAAATCCACTCGGTTGTCGCATATAAACTTCATCCTGCAAATCGCCATTAAGAAATGCGGTCTTAATGTCGAATTGCTTCAAAGACATATTTTTACTGGCCGCAATAGCAAGAATTGCTCTAATTGAACCAAATCGGGCTACAGGGCTAAAGGTTTCTTTGTAATCAATTCCGTATTGTTGCGAGAATCCCCTAACAACTAACCTTGCTTTGTATCTTTCGGGTTCATTGACATTTGCATGCTTTATTTTGAACACCCAACGATTATCAACCAGTTTCTTTCGAGGTGGGAGATTGACCAGTTCCCAGGTATTGTTTTTATTGAGTGCCCTGATTTCTTCCTCCATTGCTGTTCGCCACTTTGCCTTGTCTTTGGATTCAAGAACTTCCTCATAACTTCGTGGTTCACACGATGAAGCTACAAATGCTCCTGCTTCCAGGATAGATACTAACGAATTCCCCGTTTTATTTTGAGCGCTTCTCAAACGTTTGCTTATTGGCTCTACAGGATCTAATTCTACTTTATTTACCTGCACCGAGGATAAATCTTCTACATCCAACTGTTTGCCTTCGTCCAGCAAGGTTTCTTCCTTCTCAGGGTGTGATTCAGTTGTGAGATGCTTTCCTTCCTCGTCATTTTGTGCTTTGCACTGTGGATGCTTGCTCACTTCATTCATAATCACCGTTCCTGAAATAGGCACATTTTTAAAGACAACATCACGATTTACCTCAATTTTATTGCTCGCAGGAAAATAAACACGGTATCCTTTAGTATTTTCCGGATATCCAACGAAGATTCCTTGTTTTGCCTTTGGATCCCATTTCTGACGTTTTTTCAGTCCCGAATACCTTTATATCCTTAAGATTTACCGTTTGATCACTCCCAATCCACAAATCCAATGGACTTTTACCATGAATGTCCGTCGGTCCCGTGCGATTCAATAAAAAACATGCAAAATTAACCGCTTCTGCCCAAAATCGTAAAGATAAACCTCGTGCGTGAATCATAGTCCTAGTGGCCTCTACTATAGTTCGCATCTCCCTCTCCGCCCTACCGTTTTGCTGAGGAGAATAGGGTACAGATGTTTGATGCCGAATGCATTCCTTTTCAAGCAACTTTCTAACACCTGAATTCACGAATTCTAGACCATTGTCCGTACGTATTGTTTTAATAGACATCCCGGTTTCAGTTTTAAATTTGCTTATAAACATTTTAACACATTCGTATACCTCGCCTTTCTCCTTTATAAAATAGACAGTTCTGTATCTGGAAAAATCGTCCTTAAATAAAAGGAAATATTCAGATCCTCCAACGGAATTGTTCTGCATGGGGCCACACAAATCGGCATGGATTAGTTCACCTACCGCACATGCTCTACTGCCACTTTTTTTAAAAGGGAATCGATGCAACTTCCCTAGTGCACATGCATCGCAAAAGAGGTTATCTGTGTCATGGAAATCTATACCACGCTGCTTTAAAAAATTTCGGATATAATTTACATGCTGATGTCCAAATCTCTCATGCCAAGTTTTAATGTTTTCAATCTTTTCGCCGACGCTTGCAATCGCTGGTTCATTAATTTTAAACATCATCTTAAATAATGAAGATTCGCGTACTCCCACTGCCACAGTACGCCCGTTTTGCAAAAGCTGACATTTGTCTTTGTTAGACACCATTTTTAAATTTTTATCCATTGCTGCATTTGACGAAAATAAATTTAGGTGAATATCAGGAACATACATTACGTTTGAAAGAAATTTTGGCAGCCAGGATTTACCGTTGAACGAAAGTATGTTAATTTTTCCTCTACCAAAAGCACTAATGGTTTCTCCGTTACCCACGCGAACGAATTGCGGATTTTCAAACGGTACATAATCCACTAACCAATCCATGCGAAATGTCATGTGGTCGCTTGCTCGAGAATCAAGAAACCATTCATTGGATTTCCCTTCAGTAGAAGCAACCATTGTGCATGTGCACACAAAAGCGTCACAATGAGAGTCCTTTTGGGCAACATGTCCATGTCCATCTTGAAGGACAATCCTTTTTCCAATGGCCCGGCTTCTTGCAGAAAAAGCATTTTCCTGACTTACCCTTGGATTTCATCTGGCTCTTTGGAAAAGATGTTCCCCTTTTAGCAACTAATGCACTTGTTGTCGTGGCTGTTTCAACATGAACCTGTAAATTTAAACGTGACTCTTCCATTATTAAACGAGATGTTAGATTCTCAATAGTCTTGTCACTTGATGCCGTTGATTCCCATGCAGTAAAGAAGTGGTTATATTCTGGTGGCAAAGTCATAAGAATTTTCGTTATGAGCATTGTCGCCGATATCGATTCACCGCATTCCTTTAATTGATGTGCAATTGATTCGAGTTTTGATATATGCGTAGCAATATCATCAGAAGGATCTTTTGAAAAACTATAAAATCTTTGCTGAATCAGATGTATATTAGTTTCTGCCTTTTACTCATATACCGATTCTAATTTCTTCCACATGGCATGTGACGTGGTACAGTTCATTATATGAACAAGTGCTTGTGGACCCACGCTCATCACAATCATTTTTTGTGCTCTCCTGTCTATCCTCTCCCATTCTTGCAACTTTAAAGCCTCCTCCACCATCGGCATCTTTCTTTCCCCATTAACAATATCATACATATCGCTGGCACTTAGCATGACTCTAATCTGGAACTTCCATGTACTCCACTGGTCTGCACTCAACAGCTTATCAATTTTAAATAAATCGTCCTCCATCTTCAATATATATACGAAAGACTATGCAAACTAAACTAACTGCTCCTCTGAATATTCACCTTCCGCTATTCTTAAATTGCCGAAAAAATTATTAGCAAACCAAAAAAAAACTACCGCAGGGAAAACTATTCTACGCTTTAGTTAAACTGTACAAAAACCGGTAATACAATGGACTTGGGTCTGGGCCCATAACCTGTCAAAATAAAACGACCGACCTCTGTGGAGTACAAAACTAGAGTGAGTGATTATTTTAATAGATAGTCTTCATGATGATGAGCATTTAATATAAGTAGCGTACATAGCTTACAAAAGAGAGAGAGTTTGTAAAGAAGTTAGAGTAGGAGCATATAATTAAATTCTAAATATTGCTGAATTACTCTTAATACTCCCACTTTCAACAATATTTAATTTTTTATTATACTATCAATTTAATTTTAGTAGAATTAAATTCAAAAATAATAAAAGCAAACAAATTAATTAATTAATTAATCAAAAGTAAGGAAAAATTATTCAGTTTCAGAACTGTTAGATTTAGTTATCCCAATTTTATGTCTTAATAGTTCAAACCTATTCCTTGGTAAAGGTTTAGTAAAAATATCCGCTAGCTGATTTTCAGTCGGAATATAATTGACATCGAAAACCCCCTCAGCGAACTTCTCTCTAATGAAATGGAACCTGACTTCTATATGCTTACTGCGTTTATGATACTCAGGATTGCGGATCAGCTTGATAGCACTTTGGTTATCCAAGTACAGAATCGGTTTGCCGCATCCCTCTTCAAGAAGCTCGTTCATCAGCCGCGATAGCCATATAATCTCCTTAACTGCATGCGAGCATGCGAGCATTGTTGTCGTTGTGAGGACCAAGATATCGGTGACTCCCCAAGTAAAAACACAAAGCCACTCGTTGAGCGCCTTGTCTCAACGTCACCAGCATAGTCTGCATCGCTATAACAAGTGATGATTAGTTCTTTATTTGATTTAAAAAGTATACCAAATAGCCTAGTCCCCTTCACGTATCTTAAAACTCGTTTCACAACGGCAATGTCCTGGGTAGTTGGTTTGTCCAGATGCCGACTAACAACCCCAAGAGCGTAAGAGATGTCTGGCCTGCTTCCAATCGCCAAATACATAAGGCTCCCTACAGCCTCTCGGTACGGAAAATCTCGGAACACTTCATTTGAATTTGTTAAGTCCTTATTGATATCAATTGGTGTAGTAACAGGATTAGCATCATTCATCTTAAACTTAAACAGGATAAACTGTCAGCATAAGTAGATTGCTGGAGAAAAATTGATCCATCTGTCTGCCGCTCTATCTGCAAGCCTAAGAACCAACGCGCTTCGTAAACTTTGACTTCGAAAGTCCTTTTCAGGTAATCTATTAGTTCATTGATGTCCACTTCGTTTCCTGCAATCAGACCGTCATCAATGTAAATGGCCATTATGATGTTTTTCCCGACAAAAACGCACGGATCGGCTTCTGTAGCTTTCAGTTGGAACGAACGGAGAAAATTCGAAAATTTTATGTTCCAACACCTGGAAGCTTGTTTTAAGCCATAAAGGCTTTTCCTTAGCTTACACACACGACCAGTTTTATCTTCAAATCCACTCGGTTGTCGCATATAAACTTCATCCTGCAAATCGCCATTAAGAAATGCGGTCTTAATGTCGAATTGCTTCAAAGACATATTTTTACTGGCCGCAATAGCAAGAATTGCTCTAATTGAACCAAATCGGGCTACAGGGCTAAAGGTTTCTTTGTAATCAATTCCGTATTGTTGCGAGAATCCCCTAACAACTAACCTTGCTTTGTATCTTTCGGGTTCATTGACATTTGCATGCTTTATTTTGAACACCCAACGATTATCAACCAGTTTCTTTCGAGGTGGGAGATTGACCAGTTCCCAGGTATTGTTTTTATTGAGTGCCCTGATTTCTTCCTCCATTGCTGTTCGCCACTTTGCCTTGTCTTTGGATTCAAGAACTTCCTCATAACTTCGTGGTTCACACGATGAAGCTACAAATGCTCCTGCTTCCAGGATAGATACTAACGAATTCCCCGTTTTATTTTGAGCGCTTCTCAAACGTTTGCTTATTGGCTCTACAGGATCTAATTCTACTTTATTTACCTGCACCGAGGATAAATCTTCTACATCCAACTGTTTGCCTTCGTCCAGCAAGGTTTCTTCCTTCTCAGGGTGTGATTCAGTTGTGAGATGCTTTCCTTCCTCGTCATTTTGTGCTTTGCACTGTGGATGCTTGCTCACTTCATTCATAATCACCGTTCCTGAAATAGGCACATTTTTAAAGACAACATCACGATTTACCTCAATTTTATTGCTCGCAGGAAAATAAACACGGTATCCTTTAGTATTTTCCGGATATCCAACGAAGATTCCTTGTTTTGCCTTTGGATCCCATTTCTGACGTTTTTTCAGTCCCGAATACCTTTATATCCTTAAGATTTACCGTTTGATCACTCCCAATCCACAAATCCAATGGACTTTTACCATGAATGTCCGTCGGTCCCGTGCGATTCAATAAAAAACATGCAAAATTAACCGCTTCTGCCCAAAATCGTAAAGATAAACCTCGTGCGTGAATCATAGTCCTAGTGGCCTCTACTATAGTTCGCATCTCCCTCTCCGCCCTACCGTTTTGCTGAGGAGAATAGGGTACAGATGTTTGATGCCGAATGCATTCCTTTTCAAGCAACTTTCTAACACCTGAATTCACGAATTCTAGACCATTGTCCGTACGTATTGTTTTAATAGACATCCCGGTTTCAGTTTTAAATTTGCTTATAAACATTTTAACACATTCGTATACCTCGCCTTTCTCCTTTATAAAATAGACAGTTCTGTATCTGGAAAAATCGTCCTTAAATAAAAGGAAATATTTAGATCCTCCAACGGAATTGTTCTGCATGGGGCCACACAAATCGGCATGGATTAGTTCACCTACCGCACATGCTCTACTGCCACTTTTTTTAAAAGGGAATCGATGCAACTTCCCTAGTGCACATGCATCGCAAAAGAGGTTATCTGTGTCATGGAAATCTATACCACGCTGCTTTAAAAAATTTCGGATATAATTTACATGCTGATGTCCAAATCTCTCATGCCAAGTCTTAATGTTTTCAATCTTTTCGCCGACGCTTGCAATCGCTGGTTCATTAATTTTAAACATCATCTTAAATAATGAAGATTCGCGTACTCCCACTGCTACAGTACGCCCGTTTTGCAAAAGCTGACATTTGTCTTTGTTAGACACCATTTTTAAATTTTTATCCATTGCTGCATTTGACGAAAATAAATTTAGGTGAATATCAGGAACATACATTACGTTTGAAAGAAATTTTGGCAGCCAGGATTTACCGTTGAAGTATGTTAATTTTTCCTCTACCAAAAGCACTAATGGTTTCTCCGTTACCCACGCGAACGAATTGCGGATTTTCAAACGGTACATAATCCACTAACCAATCCATGCGAAATGTCATGTGGTCGCTTGCTCGAGAATCAAGAAACCATTCATTGGATTTCCCTTCAGTAGAAGCAACCATTGTGCATGTGCACACAAAAGCGTCACAATGAGAGTCCTTTTGGGCAACATGTCCATGTCCATCTTGAAGGACAATCCTTTTTCCAGTGGCCCGGCTTCTTGCAGAAAAAGCATTTTCCTGACTTACCCTTGGATTTCATCTGGCTCTTTGGAAAAGATGTTCCCCTTTTAGCAACTAATGCACTTGTTGTCGTGGCTGTTTCAACATGAACCTGTAAATTTAAACGTGACTCTTCCATTATTAAACGAGATGTTAGATTCTCAATAGTCTTGTCACTTGATGCCGTTGATTCCCATGCAGTAAAGAAGTGGTTATATTCTGGTGGCAAAGTCATAAGAATTTTCGTTATGAGCATTGTCGCCGATATCGATTCACCGCATTCCTTTAATTGATGTGCAATTGATTCGAGTTTTGATATATGCGTAGCAATATCATCAGAAGGATCTTTTGAAAAACTATAAAATCTTTGCTGAATCAGATGTATATTAGTTTCTGCCTTTTACTCATATACCGATTCTAATTTCTTCCACATGGCATGTGACGTGGTACAGTTCATTATATGAACAAGTGCTTGTGGACCCACGCTCATCACAATCATTTTTTGTGCTCTCCTGTCTATCCTCTCCCATTCTTGCAACTTTAAAGCCTCCTCCACCATCGGCATCTTTCTTTCCCCATTAACAATATCATACATATCGCTGGCACTTAGCATGACTCTAATCTGGAACTTCCATGTACTCCACTGGTCTGCACTCAACAGCTTATCAATTTTAAATAAATCGTCCTCCATCTTCAATATATATACGAAAGACTATGCAAACTAAACTAACTGCTCCTCTGAATATTCACCTTCCGCTATTCTTAAATTGCCGAAAAAATTATTAGCAAACCAAAAAAAAACTACCGCAGGGAAAACTATTCTACGCTTTAGTTAAACTGTACAAAAACCGGTAATACAATGGACTTGGGTCTGGGCCCATAACCTGTCAAAATAAAACGACCAACCTCTGTGGAGTACAAAACTAGAGTGAGTGTTTATTTTAATAGATAGTCTTCATGATGATGAGCATTTAATATAAGTAGCGTACATAGCTTACAAAAGAGAGAGAGTTTGTAAAGAAGTTAGAGTAGGAGCATATAATTAAATTCTAAATATTGCTGAATTACTCTTAATACTCCCACTTTCAACAATATTTAATTTTTTATTATACTATCAATTTAATTTTAGTAGAATTAAATTCAAAAATAATAAAAGCAAACAAATTAATTAATTAATTAATCAAAAGTAAGGAAAAATTATTCAGTTTCAGAACTGTTAGATTTAGTTATCCCAATTTTATGTCTTAATAGTTCAAACCTATTCCTTGGTAAAGGTTTAGTAAAAATATCCGCTAGCTGATTTTCAGTCGGAATGTAATTGACATCGAAAAACCCCTCAGCGAACTTCTCTCTAATGAAATGGAACCTGACTTCTATATGCTTACTGCGTTTATGATACTCAGGATTGCGGATCAGCTTGATAGCACTTTGGTTATCCAAGTACAGAATCGGTTTGCCGCATCCCTCTTCAAGAAGCTCGTTCATCAGCCGCGATAGCCATATAATCTCCTTAACTGCATGCGAGCATGCGAGCATTGTTGTCGTTGTGAGGACCAAGATATCGGTGACTCCCCAAGTAAAAACACAAAGCCACTCGTTGAGCGCCTTGTCTCAACGTCACCAGCATAGTCTGCATCGCTATAACAAGTGATGATTAGTTCTTTATTTGATTTAAAAAGTATACCAAATAGCCTAGTCCCCTTCACGTATCTTAAAACTCGTTGCACAACGGCAATGTCCTGGGTAGTTGGTTTGTCCAGATGCCGACTAACAACCCCAAGAGCGTAAGAGATGTCTGGCCTGCTTCCAATCGCCAAATACATAAGGCTCCCTACAGCCTCTCGATACGGAAAATCTCGGAACACTTCATTTGAATTTGTTAAGTCCTTATTGATATCAATTGGTGTAGTAACAGGATTAGCATCATTCATCTTAAACTTAAACAGGATACACTGTCAGCATAAGTAGATTGCTGGAGAAAAATCGATCCATCTGTCTGCCGCTCTATCTGCAAGCCTAAGAACCAACGCGCTTCGTAAACTTTGACTTCGAAAGTCCTTTTCAGGTAATCTATTAGTTCATTGATGTCCACTTCGTTTCCTGCAATCAGACCGTCATCAATGTAAATGGCCATTATGATGTTTTTCCCGACAAAAACGCACGGATCGGCTTCTGTAGCTTTCAGTTGGAACGAACGGAGAAAATTCGAAAATTTTATGTTCCAACACCTGGAAGCTTGTTTTAAGCCATAAAGGCTTTTCCTTAGCTTACATACACGACCAGTTTTATCTTCAAATCCACTCGGTTGTCGCAAATAAACTTCATCCTGCAAATCGCCATTAAGAAATGCGGTCTTAATGTCGAATTGCTTCAAAGACATATTTTTACTGGCCGCAATAGCAAGAATTGCTCTAATTGAACCAAATCGGGCTACAGGGCTAAAGGTTTCTTTGTAATCAATTCCGTATTGTTGCGAGAATCCCCTAACAACTAACCTTGCTTTGTATCTTTCGGGTTCATTGACATTTGCATGCTTTATTTTGAACACCCAACGATTATCAACCAGTTTCTTTCGAGGTGGGAGATTGACCAGTTCCCAGGTATTGTTTTTATTGAGTGCCCTGATTTCTTCCTCCATTGCTGTTCGCCACTTTGCCTTGTCTTTGGATTCAAGAACTTCCTCATAACTTCGTGGTTCACACGATGAAGCTACAAATGCTCCTGCTTCCAGGATAGATACTAACGAATTCCCCGTTTTATTTTGAGCGCTTCTCAAACGTTTGCTTATTGGCTCTACAGGATCTAATTCTACTTTATTTACCTGCACCGAGGATAAATCTTCTACATCCAACTGTTTGCCTTCGTCCAGCAAGGTTTCTTCCTTCTCAGGGTGTGATTCAGTTGTGAGATGCTTTCCTTCCTCGTCATTTTGTGCTTTGCACTGTGGATGCTTGCTCACTTCATTCATAATCACCGTTCCTGAAATAGGCACATTTTTAAAGACAACATCACGATTTACCTCAATTTTATTGCTCGCAGGAAAATAAACATGGTATCCTTTAGTATTTTCCGGATATCCAACGAAGATTCCTTGTTTTGCCTTTGGATCCCATTTCTGACGTTTTTTCAGTCCCGAATACCTTTATATCCTTAAGATTTACCGTTTGATCACTCCCAATCCACAAATCCAATGGACTTTTACCATGAATGTCCGTCGGTCCCGTGCGATTCAATAAAAAACATGCAAAATTAACCGCTTCTGCCCGAAATCGTAAAGATAAACCTCGTGCGTGAATCATAGTCCTAGTGGCCTCTACTATAGTTCGCATCTCCCTCTCCGCCCTACCGTTTTGCTGAGGAGAATAGGGTACAGATGTTTGATGCCGAATGCATTCCTTTTCAAGCAACTTTCTAACACCTGAATTCACGAATTCTAGACCATTGTCCGTACGTATTGTTTTAATAGACATCCCGGTTTCAGTTTTAAATTTGCTTATAAACATTTTAACACATTCGTATACCTCGCCTTTCTCCTTTATAAAATAGACAGTTCTGTATCTGGAAAAATCGTCCTTAAATAAAAGGAAATATTTAGATCCTCCAACGGAATTGTTCTGCATGGGGCCACACAAATCGGCATGGATTAGTTCACCTACCGCACATGCTCTACTGCCACTTTTTTTAAAAGGGAATCGATGCAACTTCCCTAGTGCACATGCATCGCAAAAGAGGTTATCTGTGTCATGGAAATCTATACCACGCTGCTTTAAAAAATTTCGGATATAATTTACATGCTGATGTCCAAATCTCTCATGCCAAGTTTTAATGTTTTCAATCTTTTCGCCGACGCTTGCAATCGCTGGTTCATTAATTTTAAACATCATCTTAAATAATGAAGATTCGCGTACTCCCACTGCCACAGTACGCCCGTTTTGCAAAAGCTGACATTTGTCTTTGTTAGACACCATTTTTAAATTTTTATCCATTGCTGCATTTGACGAAAATAAATTTAGGTGAATATCAGGAACATACATTACGTTTGAAAGAAATTTTGGCAGCCAGGATTTACCGTTGAACGAAAGTATGTTAATTTTTCCTCTACCAAAAGCACTAATGGTTTCTCCGTTACCCACGCGAACGAATTGCGGATTTTCAAACGGTACATAATCCACTAACCAATCCATGCGAAATGTCATGTGGTCGCTTGCTCGAGAATCAAGAAACCATTCATTGGATTTCCCTTCAGTAGAAGCAACCATTGTGCATGTGCACACAAAAGCGTCACAATGAGAGTCCTTTTGGGCAACATGTCCATGTCCATCTTGAAGGACAATCCTTTTTCCAATGGCCCGGCTTCTTGCAGAAAAAGCATTTTCCTGACTTACCCTTGGATTTCATCTGGCTCTTTGGAAAAGATGTTCCCCTTTTAGCAACTAATGCACTTGTTGTCGTGGCTGTTTCAACATGAACCTGTAAATTTAAACGTGACTCTTCCATTATTAAACGAGATGTTAGATTCTCAATAGTCTTGTCACTTGATGCCGTTGATTCCCATGCAGTAAAGAAGTGGTTATATTCTGGTGGCAAAGTCATAAGAATTTTCGTTATGAGCATTGTCGCCGATATCGATTCACCGCATTCCTTTAATTGATGTGCAATTGATTCGAGTTTTGATATATGCGTAGCAATATCATCAGAAGGATCTTTTGAAAAACTATAAAATCTTTGCTGAATCAGATGTATATTAGTTTCTGCCTTTTACTCATATACCGATTCTAATTTCTTCCACATGGCATGTGACGTGGTACAGTTCATTATATGAACAAGTGTTTGTGGACCCACGCTCATCACAATCATTTTTTGTGCTCTCCTGTCTATCCTCTCCCATTCTTGCAACTTTAAAGCCTCCTCCACCATCGGCATCTTTCTTTCCCCATTAACAATATCATACATATCGCTGGCACTTAGCATGACTCTAATCTGGAACTTCCATGTACTCCACTGGTCTGCACTCAACAGCTTATCAATTTTAAATAAATCGTCCTCCATCTTCAATATATATACGAAAGACTATGCAAACTAAACTAACTGCTCCTCTGAATATTCACCTTCCGCTATTCTTAAATTGCCGAAAAAATTATTAGCAAACCAAAAAAAAAACTACAGCAGGGAAAACTATTCTACGCTTTAGTTAAACTGTACAAAAACCGGTAATACAATGGACTTGGGTCTGGGCCCATAACCTGTCAAAATAAAACGACCGACCTCTGTGGAGTACAAAACTAGAGTGAGTGTTTATTTCAATAGATAGTCTTCATGATGATGAGCATTTAATATAGCGTACATAGCTTACAAAAGAGAGAGAGTTTGTAAACAAGTTAGAGTAGGAGCATATAATTAAATTCTAAATATTGCTGAATTACTCTTAATACTAGCTATAGCCAAAGTGGGAGAGGTATGGCCAGGTGCTAAACTCGAGGTTGTTGCGAAGGAAGATATCCCGAGCAGACCAAGAACTCGCACTTGGATCCCAGCCGAACCCTCCAACACGGATACGATCCTAGAGATCCTAAGAACGAGCAACCCCGATCTTCCGACAGACAACTGGAAAGTCGCTAAGCTGGATGAGCCAAAAGGTCTTTATAGATGCGCAATAATCGTTATAAATAAGGAATCTTTGGCTCCATTGGCGAAGACTGGTGGTGTCGTCTACTATGGCTTTGACCCTGTCACCATCAAGGTTTACAAAAAAGATGAGGAATCAGATCAGGGCATACTGCCCCCCCACCCTTCTGAGTCCACTCCTCCAACCGACGTACCCGAGCCTGTCACGTTCCCTTCCTTGGATAGTGACGACTCTCAAACGTCACTTCCTAAGCAGAATCCGTCTCTAGTCGATGAAGACAAATTGTCGGACATGGAGACGGATGACTGCTTCAATAAACTTCATCCAAACTTCTGAATACCACCGTGGTGAGGGCTTCTCTACCTAATTGTATCACCAATGCTGCAGTTAGTCCAGATTAACTTACACCACTCCATGACGGCTTCTGCCGGCCTTCTTCTCCGTCTCTCAAAGGATAGGGAAGATATAGTCTTGGTCCAGGAACCTTGGGTCGTGGACAATATGGTATGTGGACTAAAGACTCCAAACTACTAAACCCTGTATATGCGTAACAAAGGTAAACCCAGATCGTGTATACTGGTGAAAAGTAACCTAAATGCCATTTTACTCCCTAATTACAGCGATCGAGATACTACCGCAATAAAAATGGAAACAACCAGCGGTGCCTATTACTTGGTTTCGGCGTATCTCGCCCATGATAACATGGACTCTCTTTTTGGGGATAACCTGGAAAGACTGATCGCAGATGCGGGGATACAAAAAACTGGTCTCATTATTGGTTGTGAAGCTAACGCTCATCACACTGTATGGGGCAGTTCCGATATTAACAAAAGAGGTGAGTTACTTTTCGATTCTATTCTAAGTACAAACCTTATTTTGTGCAACATAGGTAACGAGCCTACCTTCGTCACCAGAAACATTCAAGAAGTACTGAACATCACACTTGCCTCCGATATCATTTCCCATGGTATTAAAAATTGGAGGGTGTCAAGCGAGCCCTCATTTTCGGATCACATGTACCTCCAATTCTCCTTATATGTAGACTCTCTTAGCCCGCCAGTTTTTAGGAATTATCGCAGAACTGATTGGCTCAAATATAGGTCAACTTTAAGTTGTTTAGTTACCTCAAATCACCTTAACCCCCCATGCAATCCCCAAGAACTTGATCGCATGGTTGAAGATTTAACATCAGCCTTAAACACAGCGATGTCTTCTTCTTGCCCTCTGATCAAACCCAGGGGCAAAAAGAAGCCGCATTGGTGGACTGCAGGGTTGGGCCCTTTAAGAAGTAATTGTAGGAAACTCTTCAATAATGCCAAAAGTACGAGAGACGCGCTAGATTGGGACTTGTACAAGGCATCCCTAAACACATACAAAAAAGAATTAAGAAAAGCAAAACGAAATTCTTGGAGGCTCTTCTGTGGTAAAATAGAAGAAGTTTCTGAGGCATCTAGGCTAAGAAAAATTCTCTCTTCAAATCCAATTACACCCAGTTACCTCAAAAAACCGGATGGAACTTGGACTACTTCCAGCGAAGATTCGCTAAAATTACTGCTTGACACCCATTTCCCAGGCAGTTCCCAAGTTGTTAATAGTATGGTTTCCAGCAGACCATTTCCACAAATTATCAACTGTTCAAACTTGATCACACTGAGCAAACTCCACTGGGCACTACACAGCTTCAAACCATACAAATCCGCGGGACCAGACGGCATAATACTTGCCGAGTTGCAGAAGTCATCGGACATAATTATGCCGGTGCTGAAGATGATTCTGCAAAGTTGTCTAAACCTGGTTTATATTCCAAAGATATGGAGAGAAGTCAAAGTTGTATTCATACCCAAAGCGGGTAAATGCTCCCATTCAAATCCAAAAGATTTCAGACCTATCAGTCTACCATCATTCCTCTTAAAAACATTGAACCGACTGATTGATATCCATTTACGCAACAGTATTGGTAAGAAGCTACTGTCAGCGGCCCA
This sequence comes from Blera fallax, assembly GCA_946965025.1. Classification (NCBI taxonomy): domain Eukaryota; kingdom Metazoa; phylum Arthropoda; class Insecta; order Diptera; family Syrphidae; genus Blera; species Blera fallax. The sequence goes on from OX337245.1 coordinate 35,319,378, forward strand.
ACATGCGTATTGCAAAGGCAAATCAGTGGAGACAGCATTGCACTCACTGGTTCGCAAAATTGAATATTCCCTGTTCCACAAGGAGTACACAATGGTTGCCTTTCTGGATATAGAAGGCGGTTTCAACAACGTCAATACATCAGCGATAGCAGATGCACTATCAGATCTGAAAGTTGACAGCTCTCTCCGCGAATTGATCAATCTACTGCTCAATGGTCGGATTATCAACTCCAAGCTGGGTGGGACGTCTATCAGAAGATTTGTTAGTAGAGGCACTCCACAAGGAGCTGTGCTATCCCCGCTTCTGTGGAATTTGGTGATCAATGAACTATTGATACGGCGATCGCTTATGCAGATGATGTTGCCTTGGACGTCTTTGGAAAGCACCTAAATACTCTGAAGGAACTCTTACAAAAAGCTCTAAATAAGCTCACTAGATGGGCAGTTCGGTGTGGTCTGGATGTAAACCCCCACAAAACTGAACTAGTACTCTTTTCAAGGAAATATAAAATTCCGCTAGTCGACCCTCTCTCTCTTAATGGAACCAGCTTAACTTTCTCTGATAAAGCAAAATATTTGGGTCTTATCCTGGATAAGAAGCTAAGTTGGAAACCTAATATTCAAGCGAATCGGCCAGGATTTCAGCATCAGACAGAATTCGGATGCTGGCCGATTCGCTTAACGACAAGGATGAAGGCGATGATGAAAAATCCGTCCCGATACCGTTCGTCTCACTGAACGAAGCAAGGTCATCATTGAATATTTTGCGTTTATATGCACTTAGATCGGAGGTGGGTGATGAAATGTTCCCAGGCCTCGCAACGACAGAAAACTGGCTTGACCAGGCACGCTGGGGCTTGCTCACTCAAAAAAAATGATTTTCAAAAATGATTAATTAACTTGGTTGATTACAAAAATGTTTGTATCAATATGAATAAAATATAAAGTGATTTTTGAAAAAATTTACTCTCGTTAATTTGAAATGTTTCTTATTTCTTCTCGATAATTAATTTGTTAAATAAAACTCTCAATAATTTGAACTCTTTGCCAGGTCGCCACAGATTAAATTATTGCTGTATATTCTCACCTAGACCTTTTGAAAGTAGTTAAATAAACCTCTCAATAATTTGAACTCTTTGTGAGAACTTTATGTGAATGCAAGGTGTTCGTATTGTGTATTTGCGTTTTCTCATTCTCATTCTCTTCAACACGACATATGGGAAGTAACAAAATGAAGATATGCCGGAAATCAAAAGATCGAATAATTGTCGTCCACTTGTATGAAAACTTTAATAATTTAATATTAAATAAGACTATCATCATAATTTTTATTAGAGATAAAGACCAAGCGTAAGGAATAAAACTAAAAAAAGTTATCAAAATCTGTCCAGTAGTTTTTACGTGATGCGCGAACATCGATGGACCTAGAGCCTGATTAGATAATTACTCTCCACTACGTAGTGGGCAGTCATGTCGTGTTCACACAGTGTAGTGCCCAGTGCTGCATTGCTATACTGAAGTTTAGGGGTGTAATGAATGAGTTGGAGCAGTTGTGTGTCGGCGAGCATGTATGTAGGTAGTTTCGTGTTGCGATTCTTTCCGAAAGAAAATGGTGCGAAATGGTTTTTTTTTGTTTATTTAGTTTATTAGCATTGATTATATTTCACAAAAAAACAATTATACATACTATCAAGTTTAGAAAAAGCAAAAACATACATAGTTCATTTGACTAATTTTAATTATTCATTGTATGTGTTATATATTTCATTTATGTTCAATTCATTGTTTTGATATATTCTATACATTTCTTTTTAAATATTCTAAAGTTTGATTCATTCTTTATTTGACTAGGGAGGTTATTGAATAATTGCACTCCTTAATATATCAATGTTTTTTGAGCTGCTACTGACGTCTGTCGTTGCAATCTCAAATCGCGCTGATTCCTTAGTTGGTAGGGGAACCTGGGGACACTTGATCCCCTGGGAGACTTGCACCCTGGGTATTATTTCCACAACGAGAATTTTTTTCTTGGAATAATAAAGTGGCATCACTGCATTTGATATTGAAAATTACCTCAGATGCCATTTTGCCAATCGTACGGAAGAACTTGAACTTCAACGGTGTGTTTCGTCTTAATAGCCGTAAAGTTCTTTTTTTTTAAGTTTTTTTGTACACTCCACAGTGTTGTTAAGTGAAGTGTTTTGTGTATATTTATTTTGGAAAGTCTTTATTTTGGTAAGTATTTGTGCATATCTCCCAATAAAATATAGTTCGTTTTCCATAAAAAATTTGTGAACAAGTAAGAAACAACCAAAGGGGAGATTTGATCCCATTAAAGTAAGGCTCTAGGTCCATCGATGTTCGCGCATCACGTAAAAACTACTGGACAGATTTTGATAACTTTTTTTAGTTTTATTCCTTATGCTTGGTCTTTATCTCTAATAAAAATTATGATGATAGTCTTATTTAATATTAAATTATTAAAGTTTTCATACAAGTGGACGACAATTATTCGATCTTTTGATTTCCGGCATATCTTCATTTTGTTACTTCCCATATGTCGTGTTGAAGAGAATGAGAATGAGAAAACGCAAATACACAATACGAACACCTTGCATTCACATAAAGTTCTCACAAAGAGTTCAAATTATTGAGAGGTTTATTTAACTACTTTCAAAAGGTCTAGGTGAGAATATACAGCAATAATTTAATCTGTGGCGACCTGGCAAAGAGTTCAAATTATTGAGAGTTTTATTTAACAAATTAATTATCGAGAAGAAATAAGAAACATTTCAAATTAACGAGAGTAAATTTTTTCAAAAATCACTTTATATTTTATTCATATTGATACAAACATTTTTGTAATCAACCAAGTTAATTAATCATTTTTGAAAATCATTTTTTTTGAGTGAGCAAGCCCCAGCGTGCCTGGTCAAGCCAGTTTTCTGTCGTTGCGAGGCCTGGGAACATTTCATCACCCACCTCCGATCTAAGTGCATATAAACGCAAAATATTCAATGATGACCTTGCTTCGTTCAGTGAGACGAACGGTATCGGGACGGATTTTTCATCATCGCCTTCATCCTTGTCGTTAAGCGAATCGGCCAGCATCCGAATTCTGTCTGATGCTGAAATCCTGGCCGATTCGCTTGAATATTAGGTTTCCAACTTAGCTTCTTATCCAGGATAAGACCCAAATATTTTGCTTTATCAGAGAAAGTTAAGCTGGTTCCATTAAGAGAGAGAGGGTCGACTAGCGGAATTTTATATTTCCTTGAAAAGAGTACTAGTTCAGTTTTGTGGGGGTTTACATCCAGACCACACCGAACTGCCCATCTAGTGAGCTTATTTAGAGCTTTTTGTAAGAGTTCCTTCAGAGTATTTAGGTGCTTTCCAAAGACGTCCAAGGCAACATCATCTGCATAAGCGATCGCCGTATCAATAGTTCATTGATCACCAAATTCCACAGAAGCGGGGATAGCACAGCTCCTTGTGGAGTGCCTCTACTAACAAATCTTCTGATAGACGTCCCACCCAGCTTGGAGTTGATAATCCGACCATTGAGCAGTAGATTGATCAATTCGCGGAGAGAGCTGTCAACTTTCAGATCTGATAGTGCATCTGCTATCGCTGATGTATTGACGTTGTTGAAACCGCCTTCTATATCCAGAAAGGCAACCATTGTGTACTCCTTGTGGAACAGGGAATATTCAATTTTGCGAACCAGTGAGTGCAATGCTGTCTCCACTGATTTGCCTTTGCAATACGCATGTTGGGCCGCTGACAGTAGCTTCTTACCAATACTGTTGCGTAAATGGATATCAATCAGTCGGTTCAATGTTTTTAAGAGGAATGATGGTAGACTGATAGGTCTGAAATCTTTTGGATTTGAATGGGAGCATTTACCCGCTTTGGGTATGAATACAACTTTGACTTCTCTCCATATCTTTGGAATATAAACCAGGTTTAGACAACTTTGCAGAATCATCTTCAGCACCGGCATAATTATGTCCGATGACTTCTGCAACTCGGCAAGTATTATGCCGTCTGGTAACGCGGATTTGTATGGTTTGAAGCTGTGTAGTGCCCAGTGGAGTTTGCTCAGTGTGATCAAGTTTGAACAGTTGATAATTTGTGGAAATGGTCTGCTGGAAACCATACTATTAACAACTTGGGAACTGCCTGGGAAATGGGTGTCAAGCAGTAATTTTAGCGAATCTTAGCTGGAAGTAGTCCAAGTTCCATCCGGTTTTTTGAGGTAACTGGGTGTAATTGGATTTGAAGAGAGAATTTTTCTTAGCCTAGATGCCTCAGAAACTTCTTCTATTTTACCACAGAAGAGCCTCCAAGAATTTCGTTTGGCTTTTCTTAATTCTTTTTTGTATGTGTTTAGGGATGCCTTGTACAAGTCCCAATCTAGCGCGTCTCTCGTACTTTTGGCATTATTGAAGAGTTTCCTACAATTACTTCTTAAAGGGCCCAACCCTGCAGTCCACCAATGCGGCTTCTTTTTGCCCCTGGGTTTGATCAGATGATGATGATGTGATGTTCAGTACTTCTTGAATGTTTCTGGTGACGAAGGTAGGCTCGTTACCTATGTTGCACAAAATAAGGTGATGTTCAGTACTTCTTGAATGTTTCTGGTGACGAAGGTAGGCTCGTTACCTATGTTGCACAAAATAAGGTTTGTACTTAGAATAGAATCGAAAAGTAACTCACCTCTTTTGTTAATATCGGAACTGCCCCATACAGTGTGATGAGCGTTAGCATCACAACCAATAATGAGACCAGTTTTTTGTATCCCCGCATCTGCGATCAGTCTTTCCAGGTTATCCCCAAAAAGAGAGTCCATGTTATCATGGGCGAGATACGCCGAAACCAAGTAATAGGCACCGCTGGTTGTTTCCATTTTTATTGCGGTAGTATCTCGATCGCTGTAATTAGGGAGTAAAATTGCATTTAGGTTACTTTTCACCAGTATACACGATCTGGGTTTACCTTTGTTACGCATATACAGGGTTTAGTAGTTTGGAGTCTTTAGTCCACATACCATATTGTCCACGACCCAAGGTTCCTGGACCAAGACTATATCTTCCCTATCCTTTGAGAGACGGAGAAGAAGGCCGGCAGAAGCCGTCATGGAGTGGTGTAAGTTAATCTGGACTAACTGCAGCATTGGTGATACAATTAGGTAGAGAAGCCCTCACCACGGTGGTATTCAGAAGTTTGGATGAAGTTTATTGAAGCAGTCATCCGTCTCCATGTCCGACAATTTGTCTTCATCGACTAGAGACGGATTCTGCTTAGGAAGTGACGTTTGAGAGTCGTCACTATCCAAGGAAGGGAACGTGACAGGCTCGGGTACGTCGGTTGGAGGAGTGGACTCAGAAGGGTGGGGGGGCAGTATGCCCTGATCTGATTCCTCATCTTTTTTGTAAACCTTGATGGTGACAGGGTCAAAGCCATAGTAGACGACACCACCAGTCTTCGCCAATGGAGCCAAAGATTCCTTATTTATAACGATTATTGCGCATCTATAAAGACCTTTTGGCTCATCCAGCTTAGCGACTTTCCAGTTGTCTGTCGGAAGATCGGGGTTGCTCGTTCTTAGGATCTCTAGGATCGTATCCGTGTTGGAGGGTTCGGCTGGGATCCAAGTGCGAGTTCTTGGTCTGCTCGGGATATCTTCCTTCGCAACAACCTCGAGTTTAGCACCTGGCCATACCTCTCCCACTTTGGCTATAGCTAGTATTAAGAGTAATTCAGCAATATTTAGAATTTAATTATATGCTCCTACTCTAACTTGTTTACAAACTCTCTCTCTTTTGTAAGCTATGTACGCTATATTAAATGCTCATCATCATGAAGACTATCTATTGAAATAAACACTCACTCTAGTTTTGTACTCCACAGAGGTCGGTCGTTTTATTTTGACAGGTTATGGGCCCAGACCCAAGTCCATTGTATTACCGGTTTTTGTACAGTTTAACTAAAGCGTAGAATAGTTTTCCCTGCGGTAGTTTTTTTTTTGGTTTGCTAATAATTTTTTCGGCAATTTAAGAATAGCGGAAGGTGAATATTCAGAGGAGCAGTTAGTTTAGTTTGCATAGTCTTTCGTATATATATTGAAGATGGAGGACGATTTATTTAAAATTGATAAGCTGTTGAGTGCAGACCAGTGGAGTACATGGAAGTTCCAGATTAGAGTCATGCTAAGTGCCAGCGATATGTATGATATTGTTAATGGGGAAAGAAAGATGCCGGTGGTGGAGGAGGCTTTAAAGTTGCAAGAATGGGAGAGGATAGACAGGAGAGCACAAAAAATGATTGTGATGAGCGTGGGTCCACAAACACTTGTTCATATAATGAACTGTACCACGTCACATGCCATGTGGAAGAAATTAGAATCGGTATATGAGTAAAAGGCAGAAACTAATATACATCTAATTCAGCAAAGATTTTATAGTTTTTCAAAAGATCCTTCTGATGATATTGCTACGCATATATCAAAACTCGAATCAATTGCACATCAATTAAAGGAATGCGGTGAATCGATATCGGCGACAATGCTCATAACGAAAATTCTTATGACTTTGCCACCAGAATATAACCACTTCTTTACTGCATGGGAATCAACGGCATCAAGTGACAAGACTATTGAGAATCTAACATCTCGTTTAATAATGGAAGAGTCACGTTTAAATTTACAGGTTCATGTTGAAACAGCCACGACAACAAGTGCATTAGTTGCTAAAAGGGGAACATCTTTTCCAAAGAGCCAGATGAAATCCAAGGGTAAGTCAGGAAAATGCTTTTTCTGCAAGAAGCCGGGCCATTGGAAAAAGGATAGTCCTTCAAGATGGACATGGACATGTTGCCCAAAAGGACTCTCATTGTGACGCTTTTGTGTGCACATGCACAATGGTTGCTTCTACTGAAGGGAAATCCAATGAATGGTTTCTTGATTCTCGAGCAAGCGACCACATGACATTTCGCATGGATTGGTTAGTGGATTATGTACCGTTTGAAAATCCGCAATTCGTTCGCGTGGGTAACGGAGAAACCATTAGTGCTTTTGGTAGAGGAAAAATTAACATACTTTCGTTCAACGGTAAATCCTGGCTGCCAAAATTTCTTTCAAACGTAATGTATGTTCCTGATATTCACCTAAATTTATTTTCGTCAAATGCAGCAATGGATTAAAATTTAAAAACGGTGTCTAACAAAGACAAATGTCAGCTTTTGCAAAACGGGCGTACTGTGGCAGTGGGAGTACGCGAATCTTCATTATTTAAGATGATGTTTAAAATTAATGAACCAGCGATTGCAAGCGTCGGCGAAAAGATTGAAAACATTAAAACTTGGCATGAGAGATTTGGACATCAGCATGTAAATTATATCCGAAATTTTTTAAAGCAGCGTGGTATAGATTTCCATGACACAGATAACCTCTTTTGCGATGCATGTGCACTAGGGAAGTTGCATCGATTCCCTTTTAAAAAAAGTGGCAGTAGAGCATGTGCGGTAGGTGAACTAATCCATGCCGATTTGTGTGGCCCCATGCAGAACAATTCCGTTGGAGGATCTAAATATTTCCTTTTATTTAAGGACGATTTTTCCAGATACAGAACTGTCTATTTTATAAAGGAGAAAGGCGAGGTATACGAATGTGTTAAAATGTTTATAAGCAAATTTAAAACTGAAACCGGGATGTCTATTAAAACAATACGTACGGACAATGGTCTAGAATTCGTGAATTCAGGTGTTAGAAAGTTGCTTGAAAAGGAATGCATTCGGCATCAAACATCTGTACCCTATTCTCCTCAGCAAAACGGTAGGGCGGAGAGGGAGATGCGAACTATAGTAGAGGCCACTAGGACTATGATTCACGCACGAGGTTTATCTTTACGATTTCGGGCAGAAGCGGTTAATTTTGCATGTTTTTTATTGAATCGCACGGGACCGACGGACATTCATGGTAAAAGTCCATTGGATTTGTGGATTGGGAGTGATCAAACGGTAAATCTTAAGGATATAAAGGTATTCCTTCGCAAAACCGTCAGAAATGGGATCCAAAGGCAAAACAAGGAATCTTCGTTGGATATCCGGAAAATACTAAAGGATACCATGTTTATTTTCCTGCGAGCAATAAAATTGAGGTAAATCGTGATGTTGTCTTTAAAAATGTGCCTATTTCAGGAACGGTGATTATGAATGAAGTGAGCAAGCATCCACAGTGCAAAGCACAAAATGACGAGGAAGGAAAGCATCTCACAACTGAATCACACCCTGAGAAGGAAGAAACCTTGCTGGACGAAGGCAAACAGTTGGATGTAGAAGATTTATCCTCGGTGCAGGTAAATAAAGTAGAATTAGATCCTGTAGAGCCAATAAGCAAACGTTTGAGAAGCGCTCAAAATAAAACGGGGAATTCGTTAGTATCTATCCTGGAAGCAGGAGCATTTGTAGCTTCATCGTGTGAACCACGAAGTTATGAGGAAGTTCTTGAATCCAAAGACAAGGCAAAGTGGCGAACAGCAATGGAGGAAGAAATCAGGGCACTCAATAAAAACAATACCTGGGAACTGGTCAATCTCCCACCTCGAAAGAAACTGGTTGATAATCGTTGGGTGTTCAAAATAAAGCATGCAAATGTCAATGAACCCGAAAGATACAAAGCAAGGTTAGTTGTTAGGGGATTCTCGCAACAATACGGAATTGATTACAAAGAAACCTTTAGCCCTGTAGCCCGATTTGGTTCAATTAGAGCAATTCTTGCTATTGCGGCCAGTAAAAATATGTCTTTGAAGCAATTCGACATTAAGACCGCATTTCTTAATGGCGATTTGCAGGATGAAGTTTATTTGCGACAACCGAGTGGATTTGAAGATAAAACTGGTCGTGTATGTAAGCTAAGGAAAAGCCTTTATGGCTTAAAACAAGCTTCCAGGTGTTGGAACATAAAATTTTCGAATTTTCTCCGTTCGTTCCAACTGAAAGCTACAGAAGCCGATCCGTGCGTTTTTGTCGGGAAAAATATCATAATGGCCATTTACATTGATGACGGTCTGATTGCAGGAAACGAAGTGGACATCAATGAACTAATAGATTACCTGAAAAGGACTTTCGAAGTCAAAGTTTACGAAGCGCGTTGGTTCTTAGGCTTGCAGATAGAGCGGCAGACAGATGGATCGATTTTTCTCCAGCAATCTACTTATGCTGACAGTTTATCCTGTTTAAGTTTAAGATGAATGATGCTAATCCTGTTACTACACCAATTGATATCAATAAGGACTTAACAAATTCAAATGAAGTGTTCCGAGATTTTCCGTACCGAGAGGCTGTAGGGAGCCTTATGTATTTGGCGATTGGAAGCAGGCCAGACATCTCTTACGCTCTTGGGGTTGTTAGTCGGCATCTGGACAAACCAACTACCCAGGACATTGCCGTTGTGCAACGAGTTTTAAGATACGTGAAGGGGACTAGGCTATTTGGTATACTTTTTAAATCAAATAAAGAACTAATCATCACTTGTTATAGCGATGCAGACAATGCTGGTGACGTTGAGACAAGGCGCTCAACGAGTGGCTTTGTGTTTTTACTTGGGGAGTCACCGATATCTTGGTCCTCACAACGACAACAATGCTCGCATGCTCGCATGCAGTTAAGGAGATTATATGGCTATCGCGGCTGATGAACGAGCTTCTTGAAGAGGGATGCGGCAAACCGATTCTGTACTTGGATAACCAAAGTGCTATCAAGCTGATCCGCAATCCTGAGTATCATAAACGCAGTAAGCATATAGAAGTCAGGTTCCATTTCATTAGAGAGAAGTTCGCTGAGGGGTTTTTCGATGTCAATTACATTCCGACTGAAAATCAGCTAGCGGATATTTTTACTAAACCTTTACCAAGGAATAGGTTTGAACTATTAAGACATAAAATTGGGATAACTAAATCTAACAGTTCTGAAACTGAATAGTTTTTCCTTACTTTTGATTAATTAATTAATTAATTTGTTTACTTTTATTATTTTTGAATTTAATTCTACTAAAATTAAATTGATAGTATAATAAAAAATTAAATATTGTTGAAAGTGGGAGTATTAAGAGTAATTCAGCAATATTTAGAATTTAATTATATGCTCCTACTCTAACTTCTTTACAAACTCTCTCTCTTTTGTAAGCTATGTACGCTACTTATATTAAATGCTCATCATCATGAAGACTATCTATTAAAATAAACACTCACTCTAGTTTTGTACTCCACAGAGGTTGGTCGTTTTATTTTGACAGGTTATGGGCCCAGACCCAAGTCCATTGTATTACCGGTTTTTGTACAGTTTAACTAAAGCGTAGAATAGTTTTCCCTGCGGTAGTTTTTTTTTGGTTTGCTAATAATTTTTTCGGCAATTTAAGAATAGCGGAAGGTGAATATTCAGAGGAGCAGTTAGTTTAGTTTGCATAGTCTTTCGTATATATATTGAAGATGGAGGACGATTTATTTAAAATTGATAAGCTGTTGAGTGCAGACCAGTGGAGTACATGGAAGTTCCAGATTAGAGTCATGCTAAGTGCCAGCGATATGTATGATATTGTTAATGGGGAAAGAAAGATGCCGATGGTGGAGGAGGCTTTAAAGTTGCAAGAATGGGAGAGGATAGACAGGAGAGCACAAAAAATGATTGTGATGAGCGTGGGTCCACAAGCACTTGTTCATATAATGAACTGTACCACGTCACATGCCATGTGGAAGAAATTAGAATCGGTATATGAGTAAAAGGCAGAAACTAATATACATCTGATTCAGCAAAGATTTTATAGTTTTTCAAAAGATCCTTCTGATGATATTGCTACGCATATATCAAAACTCGAATCAATTGCACATCAATTAAAGGAATGTGGTGAATCGATATCGGCGACAATGCTCATAACGAAAATTCTTATGACTTTGCCACCAGAATATAACCACTTCTTTACTGCATGGGAATCAACGGCATCAAGTGACAAGACTATTGAGAATCTAACATCTCGTTTAATAATGGAAGAGTCACGTTTAAATTTACAGGTTCATGTTGAAACAGCCACGACAACAAGTGCATTAGTTGCTAAAAGGGGAACATCTTTTCCAAAGAGCCAGATGAAATCCAAGGGTAAGTCAGGAAAATGCTTTTTCTGCAAGAAGCCGGGCCATTGGAAAAAGGATTGTCCTTCAAGATGGACATGGACATGTTGCCCAAAAGGACTCTCATTGTGACGCTTTTGTGTGCACATGCACAATGGTTGCTTCTACTGAAGGGAAATCCAATGAATGGTTTCTTGATTCTCGAGCAAGCGACCACATGACATTTCGCATGGATTGGTTAGTGGATTATGTACCGTTTGAAAATCCGCAATTCGTTCGCGTGGGTAACGGAGAAACCATTAGTGCTTTTGGTAGAGGAAAAATTAACATACTTCAACGGTAAATCCTGGCTGCCAAAATTTCTTTCAAACGTAATGTATGTTCCTGATATTCACCTAAATTTATTTTCGTCAAATGCAGCAATGGATAAAAATTTAAAAATGGTGTCTAACAAAGACAAATGTCAGCTTTTGCAAAACGGGCGTACTGTGGCAGTGGGAGTACGCGAATCTTCATTATTTAAGATGATGTTTAAAATTAATGAACCAGCGATTGCAAGCGTCGGCGAAAAGATTGAAAACATTAAGACTTGGCATGAGAGATTTGGACATCAGCATGTAAATTATATCCGAAATTTTTTAAAGCAGCGTGGTATAGATTTCCATGACACAGATAACCTCTTTTGCGATGCATGTGCACTAGGGAAGTTGCATCGATTCCCTTTTAAAAAAAGTGGCAGTAGAGCATGTGCGGTAGGTGAACTAATCCATGCCGATTTGTGTGGCCCCATGCAGAACAATTCCGTTGGAGGATCTAAATATTTCCTTTTATTTAAGGACGATTTTTCCAGATACAGAACTGTCTATTTTATAAAGGAGAAAGGCGAGGTATACGAATGTGTTAAAATGTTTATAAGCAAATTTAAAACTGAAACCGGGATGTCTATTAAAACAATACGTACGGACAATGGTCTAGAATTCGTGAATTCAGGTGTTAGAAAGTTGCTTGAAAAGGAATGCATTCGGCATCAAACATCTGTACCCTATTCTCCTCAGCAAAACGGTAGGGCGGAGAGGGAGATGCGAACTATAGTAGAGGCCACTAGGACTATGATTCACGCACGAGGTTTATCTTTACGATTTTGGGCAGAAGCGGTTAATTTTGCATGTTTTTTATTGGCAGGGGATGTGTGTTGATGATCCTGGTGTTGCGTTTTCCATCTCTTTGTTTTCTTTGTTTGCTTGAACTGGTCCTGATAGTGCTTCTTTCTTTTCTCTGTTCCTTTCTTCGAAAACGTTGGTGACTTGGATTCGTGTTGATCGCTTCTTCTTGATTAACTTAACTATGAGGGCCGAGGCAAACATAAGTAAGGCTATTATTATGACGAGGTTTGTTATCGTAATAGTGCGATGTTTAGACTCTAAAAGTTTTATATCTTCGGTATTGTTGATATGTAGTTCTTTCAGCATTTCCAAAGATAACAATTCTTCTATGTCCTCTGCTGTAGAAAGTTGTGCTATGGCGGGTAGTGGTTTCAGTGTGGAAACTATGATATCGGATGCGTAGGTCTTGTTTTCAATTTTTATTGTCGAATTTTGAAATTTGATGATAAATGTGCCAGTTAGTTCGAAAGTATTATTGTTGTCCTGTATTAGAGTGCCATTGAACTGGTTAAGCAGGATTAGTCCAGGTGAAATTTCATCTACTGTTGATACATGTTCATTATTATTAATCTTTGTACAAATTGCTTTTATGCTCTGAAGGAGGTTAGGGATACAGGAAGTGCCGCTTAATTCTACAAGATAATTACTGGGGCAATTTGCCAAATTATTATTTGACTTTCAATCTATTTTTATTCTGAATATTGTGTTTTGACAATTTAAAATTTGTTCATACTCAAGTTTGTTTATAAAATTATGCTTTTTTACGGATTTTATTAGTATTTTATTACAAGTATTCAATGCTACACTTGGTATGCTTACAATATAAATTATCAAACTTGAGTTTGAAGCTACTTTGATTTCTGCCAGGTTTAATGCCTCGACAATTGTTTCATAAGGAATATTTTCGTTTTTGAGCAAATTTCTTGCTATATTTATTTCTGCTACAGATAAAATACATGAGTTTAAGACTCCTTGCTTCGCCCAATGTATGGCATATTCTATGTTAATAAGTTCTTCTTTAAGTAGTTTGATTTTTTGTTGGGTAACAGTTACAATATTGTTTTTAAATATATCTTGGGTTGCCATCTTTTTCAAAACTTCGTTTGTTACATTAGTTATTTTATTTACTTCGTTAATTATGTCTCTATTTATTAACACTTTTTTATTATTGTTTCTTAATACATTGTTTATTTTGTTCTTAGCAATTTCAAAATCATCATGGTCAGGAACCCATTTCCATACAGTTCCTAAAAAATTTAGCGACCTTTTGTTTTTATTTTTTGGCTTAAGCCTATCCATTAAATTGATGATTTGTTTTAATTCATGGAACAAGAACGGATAGGAGGGATGGCTTTTGCTAATGTTGTGTTCTATTGTGTCTTTTATATTGTTTATTATCTCTTCACACGGTTCCAGATCTATAATGTGGACAATTTTGAAATGCCCATTTTGAATTTTTGCTATTCCTGTATCTATAGCTACTAGCTCACTTAATGTGTAGTCTAGTATTTGAACTCCGGCTCTGCAGCCTACTATAAGAAACCTAAGGAGAGAAAGTAGAAATGTTGATAACAATTTTCAATTTCGAATGTGGCTTTTATGGATAATTTTTCCTGATTTTGTTTTAACTGTTGACTTGAAATTTTCCTGAACTATTTCTTTATTATATCGATTCGTTAATTTCGAACCTACTCGTTTGTTTATTTTTACGTAAATTTGATCACCTGGGTTATAATCTTTAGCTTCCTGTTTTCTTTTATTATGATATTTAAGGTCTTTTCCTGTTCCTCCTTAAGTTTTTCGATGTTACTTTGCCTGGTTTTTTCGTAATCTTCTGGTCCGAAAGGGACTGTCCTACCGAAGAAAAGGTCCACTGGTTTTTTCTTCGTAGTGGAATGGAAAGAGTGATTATATTCATTAGTTTCTTTTTCCAGAAGTTTTTCGAAATTATTGTTATAAGTGTTTGGTTTGATACATCTCATGATTTCGGCTAGGGTGGAATGAAATCTTTCCACTTGGCCGTTTATTGTGCTTTTATAAGGGGGAGTCGTAAAGACTTGTATGTTTAGTTCACTTTTAGCTAAAAACGTGATACTTTCAGAATTGAGTGATTTTTCATTATCTATAACTATGTATTCGGGTACGCCGAAACGAAAGATAATGTCGAGGAGTGGTCGTCTAATATCTTCTATTGCTTTATATATTTAGTCATGGCGAACTTTGTAATTTTATCTATTGCAGTTAAGACCAAGTGTTTCTCTGTCGAAAATATGTAGTTTGGTATTGGTGTTTTTTCTATGGATGACGTTCGTATTTGCTTGTTTTGCACAATGAACATAATCTAGTGATCTGTTTGATTTTCTTTTTCATCTGGGGAAAATAGTATGTTTGAATAATTTGACTCTTATTTTCTTCCGGGCCACGATGTGCTCTGTTGTGGGTTTCTACAATTACTTCATTTTGTCGTTCTTCTGATGGAATATCCTCAACTTCTACTCGAGTAAATCTTATCTTATAGTTACTAAAATAAAGGGGGTAAATTTCCTGGATTAAGCCCATAACTCTTTCTGTGGTCATTATTCCGTTAAGGATGGTTGGGTTAAGAAATCTCTTAAAGACTCCGATTAAATTTTCTTTTTTGTAATAGGGTTCGGTTATAATGTGTTTCGTAAATTTTGGGAAAGGTGTTTTATATTCATGTGTAGAGGCATTACCAGTTTTTAAACTAAGTTGATTCCTGAAAACATTTATTGGTGTTTCGGTTAGTTGAAACAGGTTGTGTGACGAGTTTTCTTCACTTTGTACAGTAGATGTTAACGCTAGAGGATTTGAGAGTAAGGCATTTGTTTGTGGGGCGGGATAGAGCATCTGCTACGACATTTGATTTTCCTGGAGTGTATTTTAGTTCATAATTATATTCTTCCACTATTGCCTTCCATCGCTTCATCTTAGTGTTTGTGTTCTTATTACTAAGAGCGTATGTTAACGGCTGATGATCCGTGAATATAATTACTTTCTTTGCTCCGTATAGGAAATTACGTAATGAACTTAAGGCCCATATTATGGAAAGCATTTCTTTCTCATTTGTAGCATATGATTCTTCAGTTTTGTTAAGACTTCTGGATAGAAACATAATTGGTTTACCTTCTTGGCTCAAAACTGCTCCAAGTGCACAATTTGAGGCGTCGGTAGTTAGTTCGAAACATTTGTTAAAGTCAGGATAAGCTAGCATGACATCTTCAGAAATAAGGGAATTTTTTATATGTAGGTATCCAAAAATGCTTTTGATGTGGCTGCATCAAGATGAATTGGTTTTTATTTCGATTGGGACTTGGACACTCGTCCATCTTCTCCTCTGAGAAGGGCTGTCAAAGGTTTCGCTATCTTCGCGTAATCATGAATAAACCGTCTATAATATCCTGATAGACCAAGGAAAGATCTAAGGTCTCTTAAAGTATTTGGGATGGGAAATTCAGCAATAGTGTTGACTTTTGTGTGATTGGTTTTTATGCCTGATTTGGATACTATAAACCCTAGGAATTCGACTTCGGGTTTTAGAAATTCGCATTTATCCATCTGGACTTTTACATTGGCTTCTTGTAAAATTTTAAAAATAATTTTAAGATCTTCGAAGTGTTATTCTTCGGTTTCGCTAAAGATGATAATATCATCAATGTATGCATAGCATCGGATGCCAATATGCTCTCTTAAGATATCATCTATAGCGCGCTGAAAGATTGATGGGGCATTTTCAGCCCAAAGGGAAGCCTCGTAAACTCATATTTGCCGTTATTAATAGAAAAAGCAGTTTTTTCTATATCGGCATCGTTCAAAGTAATTTGGTGGAATCCACTTTTTAGATCAATGATCGTAAAGAAGTTACATTTACCTAAATTGTACAGAACATCGTTGATTTCCGGTATAGGGTACCTATTCGGTACTGTGATTAGATTTAATTTTCGATAGTCAACGACCAAACGATATTTTTTTTTTCCTGAAGCATCCAGTTTTTTCGAAACGATTATTATAGGAGAATTATAAGGGGACCCCGATGGTCGAATTATTCCATTTTCTAAAAGGTCATTTATGAGTTTATCTACTTCGTTTTACAATGCACTTGGGTAAGGATATGGCCTTGTGTAAACAGGTTCGTCGGAGGTTGTTCTTATTTCTCCTTCTACCTGTGTTATGTAAGTTAGATTTTTATCTGGTTCACTAAATAGGCTAGAAAATGTATGTATGATTTGCTTGATTTGATTTTTTTGATGTGTTTTTAAATGAGATGTTCGTATATTGATGCTATTTACTGCCTGAGTTTCATATTGCTTAAGGGGAAAAAGGTGTTTTTCTTTTAGAATAAAATAGTTTTTATCGGTGTGAATAACCGCTCCTAACTCCTTTAGAGTATCATTCCCAATAATACCATCAAAGGAGTCAAGTCCGTCTAGTATAAAAAATTTAATGTTTCCGATTTCTGTTCCCATAATCTCGAGATTTGTATGGTGTGTAATTTCAATTTTACCGCTAACGAAATTTGCAAAAAAAGGTTTTTGATTAGGAATGGGGTTTCTTACATATCGAGACTTCACATAATTTTTATTTGATCCTGTATCTAGTAAAAATTCTAATAGTTTTCCACTCTTCGCTTTGAATTCATAATACGGTAGCGAAGAGTGTTTTAGTCTAAAAAATTAAGCTCTTCAAAATCGTCACAAATTTCTAGAACTTCTTCAGTTCCTGGCTGAATATAGTCGACAAGTGTTTCCTCACGAATCAGATTATCTTCTATTTCCTGGTTATAATTGTTCATCTCTTCTTGAGTTGCATTAATATGAAAATTGGGTTGAATATTGTTTGATGTAGGTAACTGTTGCGATCTTTGTGCAAATTTAGTTCTGGTTTGCAAACTCTGCATATTTTCTCTAGATTCTAACTTTACTGGTTTTTGTGTAAATGAAGGCTGTGCCCTAGGTGTAAAAGTTGGTCTTGGCCCTGACTGAAAATTATAGTTGCTTCTAAATTGTGGGACGGAAGTCTGGTTGTAGGTTTGTGGCTGATATGCGTTATTTTGGGGAGCTGAATAACCTGGTTGGGGATTGAATCTATTTTGATGTTGTACGGGTCTTTGATTATTGTAATACAATTGACGATCATAGTTTGGCTGTTCCTGGAATGCCGTTTTATTACCTGCTACGTGTGGTTGCTGTAATCTACCCGAAGAAAAATGAGGGGGCGAAAGTACTTGCACTTTTTCAGAGTACCTTGTGCATTCATAGCATAATTTGATCTGAAATTTTGATTGTCTAACTTTAGACAGAGGTGTAGAGCCTGCGGCAGATCGACTGGCTCTCGCATTCCAAGCAGTCTGGGGAGGTCTCCTTTTAGACCCCTTATAAAAGTATCTAAAGCTTTATCTCTATATGTCTGAGTGAACAGAGCAAGAGATTCACCACTTATGTCCATACAAGATATTCTATTTAAAATTAGAGATAAATGGGAGTAAACTGTTTGGTAAAATTCTTGAACCGTTGAATTTCCTTGAATTAAGGATGTCATTTGATACTCTAGCGTTGTGAGATCACGCTTATCGGCGTAATGCATTATTAGGCAACGAGATATACTCGGCCAATTAAGTGGAGTGTTGTACGACTCTAATGCCGCATCTGCTCTCCATATAATTTTATTACAAATAACGCTAAGTATTCCGTAATATTTTGCACTTCCTTTTATAGGTTCGTATATTTGTAATATGCGCTCTACACTTTTCTTCCAAGAGTTAAACTCTTGAGGATCTCCGGAGAAAGTACGTAGACACCGTACCACGTCTAGATCCTCCAGTTTATTACGTTGGTCGACTGAGATTGTTTGATCACTGTGTTCACTGTTTTTGTGTTTTTGCTCTTCACTGTGGGCTTCTCCGGGCCCTTAAATTTCTCACCACTACACGATTCCGTAGGACCAGTAGGTTTGAAGCGAATGCTACTTTATTTTTTAAACACGCACGGCGGCTACTTTAGGCGACTGGCTGTGTATATTTTTTTTCCCGTAAGCGCGGCGGCTACTTGAGGCGACTGGCTTAATTACTTCGCGACCCACTGGTCCCTGCTCGGGCGCCAATTAAAAACTTTACTTCATTTAAAAATTAAAAAAAATTTATTTTATTTTTATGAGGATCAAAACCTTTTTATTATTCTGAATCTAAATTAAGACTAAAAACTTATTTTCTAACAAAGTGAACTTAACACCTTAAACTTAAGTCTATGCGACACACATGTAGGCGGATAGGAGAATGAAAGAATGGGAAAAGAATGTGTCATAGGACACGGCAGGTGTTGGCTCCAGACGTCAAGTCAGCAACATGAATCTGGAGCGTGTTTATGTGGGTCAACATGAGCCGGGAGTGTGACTTCATGATGACTTGGATACTATTGGGATTTGATGAGGTAGGGAAAAAATGATGGAATGGATAGAAGGAATGTTCTTAACTTATATGCTCATTTTGTGTTGATCTCTCAAAGGTGAAACATTCAACACCGCTGTTTACGCAACCGTTATCCAAATATAGCCACTTTCCGTAGTCGAATCGACGAAGGTTAGTAATAACGCGACTTTTTGCTTATTTATTTTTTATTTTTCTTTTTCAATTTTATGCTAAATTTTTTATCAGATGAACAACGAACAAATTAGCAGGTATTTACAACAGTTAACAGCTGATTCTGGGAATGAAGAAAATTCAGGAAGTGAGATAGAAGATGCAGTTTATGAAGAGGATTTGCAGTTGACGGATAGTGATAGTGATGTCGATTTGGAAGAAAAAAAGCGAACAGTACTGAGTCTCCTTCTACATTAACGAATATAACATACGTTCAAGAAAGTACTCAAAGCGCAAAATCAGAGGTAAATACTTCAATAATTAGTTTTGCTACCCCAGGTTTAAGGGGGAAGAATAAGCACAAGTGGTCCACCTTACGCGCTAAGCCTGCAAAATTACCAGGCAGAAATGTCAAATGTGCTCTGTTATGACGTGTAGCCGCAGGACCAGAAGATGGCCTCAATGTATTTTCTACGGCATTTTAAATATTGCTTTTGTTAACAGTTATGTAATTTACTTCGCAAATATGTTTAGTGAAAACAAGGAGCCACTCTCACGTCGAAAATTTATGAAGGAATTACATAATTCGTTGACCAAAGAATGGATGGAAAAACGGTTGCAGAAAAAATCAATTCCAACTTCTCTCAGAGAAGTGATAACTAATATATTGGAACCGAATGCTGCAAATCAACCAGAAACTAGTTCTGGACAGCCAGCAAATAAAAAAAGAAAGATTTGTGCGTTTTGTCCATCCTCAAAGAGAAGGATGAGTAAAACACAATGTGCCAAGTGCGGAAAAACTATTTGTGGCGAGCACAAAGTTGAAGCGTGCCATTCATGCACAAAAAATAAACTTTGAATTTTTTTTTTTGTTTTGTCATTAAATTACCTTTTATTAAAAAAAATTAAAAAATAAAAGTAATGAATTTTATGTTTTTGTATATTAATTTTATTGTTTATTACATAACTGCCTGTTTTTGAAGAGACTGTTTTTAAAACAAAAAAATAAAGTCTGTGTAGTATTACTACTTTATATAACTTATAACAATACACAATAAATGAATTAATAATAATTAGGTTAATAAAAATCGTTTTTCATTGAAAAGTTTAAAAAAAAATTGTAATTTTATGTTTCGTAGTCGAATCGACGAGGATTAGTAATAACAGCCAACTGAAATAGGTTAGTAATCTAGGGTTAATAATTCGTTTGAATATTCAATGATTCTGGACCCACATAATAAAGAAGAAGTGAGACTTTCCTTTGATCATCCTGACTTTCGAGGTTAGATGCACGCATGTAGATTTTGAATAAGTTCAACCAATTTTTCCATGTTACCGGCAAACTATGTACTTTCCAGATTTAATGGCAAAACTGGTGCTATCGGTGCCATTGACGAATTTGTCTGCACTGAATTAGGCAGATCGATTTTAATATCACTTTTTGGTGGCATTGATTACGAGTAAATTAAAAATTAAATATCATTCGCGATTACTTTGTAGGTATATAATATAAGTATGTATGTGTAAGTATAGACTATGGACATAATACATAGTACAGTAGTTTATGTGTTTGGTATAATGTTATACTTGAAAATCATACTTTATACAACAATAAATAAATCTAATTTTGAAGTAGGAGACTACGTATATTTAAGAACACAGAATAAGAAAAAATTTGATAGGCCATTTAAAGGACCTTATAGAATAATATCATAGAAAGGCGTAAATAGTACTATATTACTAGATAATAAGGAATATCAGATACATAATAATAATTTATTTAAGTCGAGACACATTTAAGTATAGGTAGAATGTATAAGTAGAATGCTATCTCATGAAATAATAGTAGAACATGTAAAAAATATAACATTTAATGTACATAGATCCCCTTACGTGACTGTACACCTCGTCGTGGTGTAAGGGCCTAGTAGAGGTCAATGATTCTCGGGATTTAATCCCTAGATGAGATGAAACCAAGATGCAGTTGAACTCTAAACCTTCCGTTTCACATCCTTTCCTTTCCCCTTTCCCCTCCGGTGGGCTGGATCAAGGTGTCATACGACCCGTGCCGAGGATCCACCTGGCCATCCAAAAAATAGCTCAGTCACAAACGGAGTATTCGGATACCTGGCGACCTCCGGATCAGCTAGCCTTATCTGTGTAATGCGGATCTCTGCACAGACCGATATTCCTTTCTCCGCTACTCGTGGGAACACAATGAATACTTCTAAAAAACTTCTAACAAAACAAAAAACAAGCATTACGACCGGTCCCCTTTAAGACCGGACGGTAGCACGGCGACTAAGCTGTTTACCGGGAAAGCTCCTGAAGAGCTGGCTAATAAGAAGAAGAAGACTGTTTTGCATGGTCCGACTACTGCCAATAGCCGCATGGAGCCCAAAGGTACCAATACCCTCCCTCATTCCTCTAAGGACTCTTCGGGAGCAAAGCGTAGCGCTGCTCCCTCTAAACAGGCGTACTAAGATCGACGTACAGCCAGTCTGAAGCACTTTGGAGATTTTCTGGAATGCAGCAGAACCGAAAAGATGAATGCTCGCATCGAATGGGCCAAAAAGATCGTCAGCGAAGATGGGACAAGTGGCGACTTCACGTCAAAGCGACAAAGATCGTTGGAGGAATCCGTTACGGATTCCAAAAGGGCCAATGTGCACAACACCAGCACCTCTTCCAGGCCACCCAACGCAGCATCGATGTCCTACAGCGAAGTCCTTAAAGACGAAATAGTGCTGGCGGTCATCGACAAAAGCGACCAGGCGATTCTATAGCTCCTGACAAATGGAAGTTTATTCCAGCCAAACTTCCTCATATATTTATGCAAATCATGAAGGAGAATCCAGGTCCTCCTCCTAGATGCAGCGATGGTGGATGGCATCAGGGCCACGTGAAGCTTATCGCCTGCGCTGACCAAAGGTCGTACGACCTCTATAAGCTAGCTATAGCCAAAGTGGGAGAGGTATGGCCAGGTGCTAAACTCGAGGTTGTTGCGAAGGAAGATATCCCGAGCAGACCAAGAACTCGCACTTGGATCCCAGCCGAACCCTCCAACACGGATACGATCCTAGAGATCCTAAGAACGAGCAACCCCGATCTTCCGACAGACAACTGGAAAGTCGCTAAGCTGGATGAGCCAAAAGGTCTTTATAGATGCGCAATAATCGTTATAAATAAGGAATCTTTGGCTCCTTTGGCGAAGACTGGTGGTGTCGTCTACTATGGCTTTGACCCTGTCACCATCAAGGTTTACAAAAAAGATGAGGAATCAGATCAGGGCATACTGCCCCCCCACCCTTCTGAGTCCACTCCTCCAACCGACGTACCCGAGCCTGTCACGTTCCCTTCCTTGGATAGTGACGACTCTCAAACGTCACTTCCTAAGCAGAATCCGTCTCTAGTCGATGAAGACAAATTGTCGGACATGGAGACGGATGACTGCTTCAATAAACTTCATCCAAACTTCTGAATACCACCGTGGTGGGGGCTTCTCTACCTAATTGTATCACCAATGCTGCAGTTAGTCCAGATTAACTTACACCACTCCATGACGGCTTCTGCCGGCCTTCTTCTCCGTCTCTCAAAGGATAGGGAAGATATAGTCTTGGTCCAGGAACCTTGGGTCGTGGACAATATGGTATGTGGACTAAAGACTCCAAACTACTAAACCCTGTATATGCGTAACAAAGGTAAACCCAGATCGTGTATACTGGTGAAAAGTAGCCTAAATGCAATTTTACTCCCTAATTACAGCGATCGAGATACTACCGCAATAAAAATGGAAACAACCAGCGGTGCCTATTACTTGGTTTCGGCGTATCTCGCCCATGATAACATGGACTCTCTTTTTGGGGATAACCTGGAAAGACTGATCGCAGATGCGGGGATACAAAAAACTGGTCTCATTATTGGTTGTGATGCTAACGCTCATCACACTGTATGGGGCAGTTCCGATATTAACAAAAGAGGTGAGTTACTTTTCGATTCTATTCTAAGTACAAACCTTATTTTGTGCAACATAGGTAACGAGCCTACCTTCGTCACCAGAAACAGGCAAGAAGTACTGAACATCACACTTGCCTCCGATATCATTTCCCATGGTATTAAAAATTGGAGGGTGTCAAGCGAGCCCTCATTTTCGGATCACATGTACCTTCAATTCTCCTTATATGTAGACTCTCTTAGCCCGCCAGTTTTTAGGAATTATCGCAGAACTGATTGGCTCAAATATAGGTCAACTTAAAGTTGTTTAGTTACCTCAAATCACCTTAACCCCCCATGCAATCCCCAAGAACTTGATCGCATGGTTGAAGATTTAACATCAGCCTTAAACACAGCGATGTCTTCTTCTTGCCCTCTGATCAAACCCAGGGGCAAAAAGAAGCCGCATTGGTGGACTGCAGGGTTGGGCCCTTTAAGAAGTAATTGTAGGAAACTCTCCAATAATGCCAAAAGTACGAGAGACGCGCTAGATTGGGACTTGTACAAGGCATCCCTAAACACATACAAAAAAGAATTAAGAAAAGCCAAACGAAATTCTTGGAGGCTCTTCTGTGGTAAAATAGAAGAAGTT
Source organism: Blera fallax (assembly GCA_946965025.1). Taxonomy (NCBI): domain Eukaryota; kingdom Metazoa; phylum Arthropoda; class Insecta; order Diptera; family Syrphidae; genus Blera; species Blera fallax. The sequence continues at coordinate 35,342,841 of OX337245.1, forward strand.
TCTGAGGCATCTAGGCTAAGAAAAATTCTCTCTTCAAATCCAATTACACCCAGTTACCTTAAAAAACCGGATGGAACTTGGACTACTTCCAGCGAAGATTCGCTAAAATTACTGCTTGACACCCATTTCCCAGGCAGTTCCCAAGTTGTTAACAGTATGGTTTCCAGCAGACCATTTCCACAAATTATCAACTGCTCAAACTTGATCACACTGAGCAAACTCCACTGGGCACTACACAGCTTCAAACCATACAAATCCGCGGGACCAGACGGCATAATACTTGCCGAGTTGCAGAAGTCATCGGACATAATTATTTGAATGCTTCCATTCAAATCCAAAAGATTTCAGACCTATCAGTCTATCATCATTCCTCTTAAAAACATTGGAACGACTGATTGATATCCATTTACGCAACAGTATTGATAAGAAGCTACTGTCAGCGGCCCAACATGCGTATTGCAAAGGCAAATCAGTGGAGACAGCATTACACTCACTGGTACGTAAAATTGAATATTCCCTGTTCCACAAGGAGTACACAATGGTTGCCTTTCTGGATATAGAAGGCGGTTTCAACAACGTCAATACATCAGCGATAGCAGATGCACTATCAGATCTGAAAGTTGACAGCTCTCTCCGCGAATTGATCAATCTACTGCTCAATGGTCGGATTATCAACTCCAAGCTGGGTGGGACGTCTATCAGAAGTTTTGTTAGTAGAGGCACTCCACAAGGAGGTGTGCTATCCCCGCTTCTGTGGAATTTGGTGATCAATGAACTATTGATACGGCGATCGCTTATGCAGATGATGTTGCCTTGGACGTCTTTGGAAAGCACCTAAATACTCTGAAGGAATTCTTACAAAAAGCTCTAAATAAGCTCACTAGATGGACAGTTCGGTGTGGTCTGGGTGTAAACCCCCACAAAACTGAACTAGTACTCTTTTCAAGGAAATATAAAATTCCGCTAGTCGACCCTCCCTCTCTTAATGGAACCAGCTTAACTTTCTCTGATAAAGCAAAATATTTGGGTCTTATCCTGGATGGGAAGCTAAGTTGGAAACCTAATATTCAAGAAAGAGTAAAGAAAGCTACAGTAGCACTTTTCTCTTGTAAGAAAGCCATTGGGAATAAATGGGGATTACAACCTCGAATTACTCACTGACTCTACACCTTGATCATTAGACCTATACTCACATACGGTGTGATTGTCTGGTAGACAGCCTTAGATAAAGCTATAAATCGCGATTACCTAAGTAAGGTCCAACGTACAGCTTGTCTGTGCATAAGCGGAGCATCACGTACAACTCCCTCCGCGGCACTGGACATTATATTCCATCTAATACCCCTCGATATACATATATAGCAAGCAAATGGCAGCGATTGCAGCCGTTCGTCTTGAAGCTACCCAACAGTGGTCAAGAAAAGAATACTAAATAAATTCAAAATCTCTCCCGAAAACACGGACTACACCATACCACGTCTAAATTTTGAGGAGAACTTACTTGTCACCATCCCTTCCAGATCACGCTGGGAGGACGATGCATTTTTAGAAGATGATTCTATTCACTTCTACACTGACGGGTCAAAAACCAAAGACGGAGTCGGTGCAGGTGTTTTCTTCGATAAGCTAAACCTTAAGCTCTTCTTCCGTCTTCCTAATCACTGTAGCGTGTTCCAGGCGGAAATAATGGCGATCAAAGAAGCCCTATCTTGGCTTAAGAAAAACGTGATATCTGCTAGAGATATCCGCATCTTTTCTGATAGCCAGGTGGCAATCAAATCCCTGGAATCGACCTCCATAAACTCTTTAGTAGCCCTAGACTGCCATTCGTCTCTTGTGGAGATGGCTGAGTAGTTCAATATTCACCTGTGTTGGGTGCCGGGGCATAGAGACATTCCAGGGAATTGTAAGGCCGATGAACTCGCCAAAGAAGGAACAACTTTACCCATCTTGCCGGACAATGGCACCTTAGGTATTCCAATCGCTACTCGCAAACTTAAACTTAAGCTGGATGCTATCGAGAGTGCAAATCTTAGGTGGACAAGTGGATCAACATGTCTAGCGACAAAACAGATTTGTCCAAAGCTGGATCTAAAACGCTCTAAGAATTTGATTTCTCTCAACAGTTTGCATATCGGCACCACAATAGGTCTCATCACCGGACACTGTCTAATAGGCAAGCACGCTACAAGGCTGGGCCTCTTCGCTAACGATTTCTGTAGAAGCTGCATGGATGAAGAAGATGAGGAAACTATTCCTCACCTTCTTTGTTTCTGCCCAGCTCTCTCCCGTAGAAGGAAACTTCACTTAGGAACTTCCTATTATAATGATATAGGCGACCTGATGAATATTGACATCAAGAGCCTCCTACGCTTCATAAGAAGCTCTAATTGGTTTTAAGACGAGTAGGTGGAGGGAAGTTTCTCCCATGATCCAGGTGGTATCACAACGGACCTCATTGGTCTAAGTGTGCTGGCGAATCCTAGCTGGCAGCCACTTCAACCTAACCTCAACCTAATGTACATAGATCAAATGAAAATCGTAACACATAGCAATATTTATTTAAATTTTAAGAAACGTAAATAAATATCTTTTTTGTAGGGAAAGGATGTAGTGCAAATGCAAGCAAGAGACAATGATGCAATAACCTCATGGTAATGAACTGCCCCAGTTACTGCTTGCGAGTGTCAAATGGCATGCACTCGGTGGCGACAGTGATTCACTTAGGAGAGGTTCACTTGTGTCATTGCTCTGTTTGTTATTGTTTACATTTTTGCATTCCTCTTTACACTAAGTATTCGATAACCCTAAGTCAGCGCAGTAAGCAATTTAGAAGTAATAGTATGAATGAATGGAAATAGAAATGTAATGAGTAAGCATATTTGTAATTGGCGATTGGAGTATAAATACTCCAGTCATCCATAATAAAAATCAATCATAGCTTAACATTAGTCTTTGATTCATTCACTGCGGCATTCTTGCCATATTGATTTAGCGTGCTGCGCTTTGTACAGCAACCTTAGGGAATTTAGGGACCTCCCATCCGTGTTGGCACACATCTTTATTTATATTGGTTACCTTCCAGTTGTTTCGATAATATATTGTTGTGCCGCCAGTTCTTGTAGAAGAAGACAAACATGATATATTTTTGTATCCATCAATTTTTATTTCTGTATCTTCAGTAAGGTGCGTTTCTGACAAAATAATAAATTCATATTGGTAGGTTTGTGACAAAATTTTCAACTCTACAAAATTATTGATAAGGCCTTGGATGTTTCCGGAGAAAACTTTTATCGTCTTTGATTGCTAGTATCCAATATGCTTTTTTCTAATCTTGCTTAATGTCAGATGGTTTTCATCCAGCCCTAGGCTAAGTCTTTCATTGACTCACATACAATTTACGCATTTTATAATTACTTCTTTATCGCAATAACTTGTTTTATAATGCTCCAGGCACTTTAGACATATTACCTGTTTTGGGCAAATCGCTGCTTTGTGACTGAATCCCTTGCATTTAAAACATTCCATAACTTTCAACTCCATCTATTACTCTGCAACGTTCTCGACCAATGCTGAGCTTATCCATCTCTATAACCGTTGGAAATGCATCTGGATCTATTTCAATAATGGCATTGTAATATTCAGGTCCATTTTTCCTACTTTTATAGTACTTTATTAGTTTCAGATGACTATCACCTATCACTGAGTTTTATTTTTTCAATTTTTCCGAGATTTCTGGTTCCTCATTTTTGTATTTCATGTTTATCACCACAATTCTCGGATTTATTTTATTTGGTACTTTTTCTTCGTATTCTTCTCCTATTTTTTTTTCAATCATTTCAATCAAATTTTTTTTTTTATTTCTCTCTTCGATATTTTTTCTCTCTATTATGATTATTCCACTACCTGCGTTTTCAATATTAGATATCTTTAGACCTGTTGGGTCAACTTCGTTATTCAGGTCTTCTCTGGTTTTGGTAATTTTTTGTTTCTCTTTGGATTTAATTAAAAGTGGCATCTCCTTTCGCATCTCTAGCTGTGGCATCACTTCTCCGTGTCTGTTTTGGCTAGATTTTTGACAATTTCTGAGTATGACATTTGTTTACCGGTTCCAGTTTGTTTATTACTAATAATCTCTTTTACTTCATTACCTACATATATTTGTGTTATTATTTCGCAGTTCATTACATATTTCCTTGCCTTCTTCTCTAAAATTTTCAGTAACGTAGCTCATTTTCTTTATTTCTAAAACATTTTTTTCGCATATTTCTTGTGATATTTTCATTTCTTCTAGTCTTTCTGCATATCTTTCCTTGATCGCTTTCAGTAGTGTTTAACTCTTCTTCATTTTGCTTAAGAGCTTCTTTGAATTCATCCCTGTATAATTTAAGATATTGCGTGTTCCTATTGACATTTTCTTGCATATCCTTGACCATCAGATCATCATTATGTATATATTGAATGCAGTCATCACAAATAAATCTCGCCATAGCATGGGTTCCGATAATGCCGCTGCTGTTACTGTCCAAACCTGAATATTTGCCGATGTCTGGTACACCTTTGAACAAACTCCAGCACAGCTAATTCCGGTTTCTCCACGAATTTGTGATTTACACTTCATGCATTCAGGCATATTTATATATGCCTAAATAATTTATATTTCAAGAAAATTTTTCGAGAAATTTTAAACCCTTTTTTCTGTCTAAATTTTTTTGGACTATCGCTATCTCACTAGTCTGTTGACTCTATGTACTCGCTTGCCCAGCAATTATATCTTTTTCTCGAGGCAAATAAATTAAAAAAAAACAATGAACGCATACATCAGCTACCCCTGCACCACTCTTTTTTGATTCTTCCGAATATTTTTCCATTGAAGTCAGTGCCGAATTTAGGCGAGGCCAGCCGGGGCTATAGGCCCGGGCCTCCACAAAACAGGGGCCCCCACAATAGACTTTGAAAAAAAAAACATTTCAAATTCCAACGAGTAAACACCAGAAAAAAAAACAAAAAAAAACCAAAGCGCCATCATCATCAAACACAGGACCGACGACGATGAACATCATCTTTAACATCTTCGAATTAGAACTTCAATATTCTCGATCCCAAATAGCGGTAAATTGCAGAGGCGTGAGAAATACATCTCAAATCAACAACCAGCTGCATTTGGAATCAGTAATGAGATTAGTGCAACGAGGAAAAGTCACAGGACGCTTCGATCAAGAGCTAGCGATACAAGAGGCACAAAAAATACAGTATTGGCAAAAAATCTTCAGAATTAACGTTACTATCAAATTCATTGCTGAGAGTGGATTAGCCTTTCGAGGTGACAATAAAATTATTGGTTCACGGAGAAATGGAAATTTTCTGTGCATTTTGGAATTGCTAGCCGAGTATGAACCAATCCTTGCAACCCATTTGAAGAAGCATGCAAATAAAGGAAGTGGTCATGTCAATTACTTTTCGTCCACGATTTGCGAAGAACTGATCAGATCTATGGGTGACAAAGTGCTAACTGAAATAGAATCCAGAATAAAGAAATCCAAATATTATTCAGTGTCAGTTGATTCTACTCCTGACGAATCTCATATCGATCAACTAACTATAGTTGTTCGATATATTGAAGGATCGATGCCAAAAGAAAGATTACTCACCTTTTTACCCGAGGCCATAGCAAACGCTTTACTAAAATTTTTAGGTGACCATCAAATAGACATTTTGGATTGCCGCGGCCAATCATATGACAATGCTGCAAACATGAGTGGTAAATACAAAGGAAAGCAGGCTCTTATTTTGGAGAAAAATCATTTATCGGCGTTTGAACCATGTTGTGGTCATTCTCTCAATTTAGTTGGAAATGCAACTGCTAATTCTTGTCCATCGGCTGTTCAATTCATTGATTTCGTTCAGAATTTATATACGTTTTTCACAACAAATACAGAACGATACCAAATTCTGACTGAAAAATTATCGCAGAAAAAAGGTGGACAATTTTACGAAAAAATTTTTTTCTTGTCGAGCAGAAGCTACGAAAGCCATTGTCGATGGTTATTCTGAAATCAATGGAGCTCTAACCAGCATATCTTCTGATAAGGAACAAAACGACATCGTGAGGAATGAAGCATCGTACCTTTTACAAAAAATGAGATGTCTCGAAACCGCTCAATTTGCTATCTTTTGGAACGACATCTTGGAGCGATTCGATGCTACAAACAAGATGTTGCAGGACCCGAAAATGATTTTTGAATCTGCAATGCGTGCATTAGAATCATTGAAATCATTCGTTGAATCCAAAAGAGACATTTTTGATAAATACGAGGAAGCAGGTAAAGAAATATGTCATACTGACCAATATGTACAATCACGTACCAGAACAAGAAATGTGAGATTGAATCCACTCGATTACATGAAAGCACAAGACCCAAATCTGTCACCAAAAGAGAAATTCAAAGTATCCGGTTTTATCCCAGTGATCGATCAGCTATGTGTTTCTCTTACTGAAAGATAGCATGCATACGAAGCTGTACGTTCGAGATTCGGATTTCTCAATCACATAGAGAAGATGGATGCTGCAAATTTGCACGCTGCAGCAGAGGCATTGGTGAAAGTGTAATGAGTTGGTTCAATTTGTATCTTTGATCGACTTATACAAAAAGGATTATAGAAAAGACCAATCTACCGAGCTATTGAAATTGCACTGAGAATGTATTTGGTTTGGTTGGTGTCTAATTGCACTGGAGAGCGATCATTTTCAAAAATGCAAATTATAAAAAACAGGCTTCGAACTACGATGGGACAAAACCGTCTATCAAAGCTATCCCTACTCAGCATTGAAAGCGATTTACTCCGGGAACTAGATTTCTGCGAAATCATCAAGGATTTTTCGTCGAAAAAAGCTCGCAAGGTTCCATTTGTTAGCGCTTTAATTTAATTTCATATACAGCCCAATTCTAAATATTCCCGGGGAGAAGAACTCCCCGGGAGTTGTGTTCTCCCGCGAATAGAATTCCCCTATTCCGAATTCCCCGAGAGGCAATTTCTCCCTTCGATTTCGGGAGTGGGAATTGTGAATGTTCAAATCAACTGTTCATTGGCATTTGACGTTTAATCAAAGTGAAGGAATCAAGTGAAGGAGAAAAAAAGTTATAAGTTGATCTTACTTAAAGAAATTGGTGAAAAATTAACAAAATGCATAGCATTGCGTTCAGGATGTTGGCTGAAGAGGAAGAACGCGAAGAACGACAACCAAGGGCCATAAGAAGATGCTTGCGGGATGCCACTAATCCTCTGGAGCTACCTCAATTATTGTAAGTGGAAACAAGTGTTATTTTAATTAGCATAAATGAATTTGTTTCCTTAGGTTTCAAAAGTATTATAGGGTCAACAAAGCGGCTTTTAAATATTTGCTAGACGTTCTCACAACGTCCTTGCAGCCGGCGAAAAAGCGCTTTGCAATCCCACCGATTTTTAAATTGAGCTCGTGTTTGCGCTTTTTTGCTGAAGGAGGATACCAAACCGGGGTTGGAATGGATTTTTGCATTGGTCTGGCTCAATCTAGCTTCAGTAAAGTGCTTACGGAAGTAGTGGACTTATTCGAAGCCCAGCTATGTCCACAGTGGATTACTGCATGCAAGATGGCCGAGGACAGAAGAAAAGTAGCACAAGCATTCTACGTGAAGTATATCTTTCCTGGCATTGTTGGATGCGTTGATGGCACGCACATCCGCGTTGTTGCCCCTTGAGCGAATAAGCATTTATTCTATAACAGGAAAGGCAGCTACAGTTTAAATGTCATGCTGGTAAATAAACGCTGTTTTGTTCCTAAATACATATTCATACATAAATCAAAATTTTTACTTACAGGTGTGTGATGACGAATTGAGGATTCGCTACGTCGATGCCTCTCATCCCGGCGCATGCGATGACTCCTTGGTTTGGAGTACAAGCAAGCTGAGGGCGCACTTTGAGCAGGAGTATAAACGTGGTAATATGAATTTTTGGCTTTTAGGTAAAATGACTGTGATTAACATCAAAACTTTTTTCAAAACGTTGAGTTTATTATTAGGAGATGCCGGATATCCTTTGGAGCCTTGGCTTTTGACCCCTCATAGGAATCCAGCAGTAAGTTGCATTGAGAGCAATATCAATGAGGCCCACTCACGCTGTCGAAACATTATTGAACGCACAAATCGAGTGCTCAAAAATAGATGGAGATGCCTTATAGGTGCGAAGGAGCTACATTACAGCCCGAAGAAGGCTGCATAAATTACTAACGTGTGCTGTGCATTGCACAATATTTGCATCCATTTCAACGCGGAAGTTCTGAGCGATTTTCCTCCAGTTTTAGTAGATTTTTCCAATGTCGAGGTCAACGGTAGCGAAACTGATCCTACTTTGGAGAGTTCTCAATATTCCAATGCAGCGCGGAGGATTCGGGCCAATATTGGAAACAGTATTTAATGTTAAAACAAAAGAAATCAAATAATTAAATATTTATGCTCTAACACTTGTGTCTTACTTTGTTGTTTTAGACGATCAAAGTTATTGAGGCCAACAAAGAAATGAAAGATATGCCCATGTAATAAAAAAATTTAAAAAAATGTATTCACTAGTAGGTTAACAAAAAGTAATTCATAAAAACATAATATACATAAATTAAATTCATTCATTAAATATCCAACTATATCATAGAGTGAGTTCTAACAAAAAAAAGAAAAAAAGAAGAATATTTTGCATGAAAATATTGTATGCATGTAGGGTTCATTTGCGAGTATTTCCCACTCCTCTGAACTTATATTTACATTTGCTGGCGAAGAAACTATAAAACTTTTTTAGGTGGCTGTGGCTCCACATTCTCCTTATTTTTTCTTTTGTGAGCCAAACCGTCTAATCCAAATGACGCTACACCAACACCTTCTACGGACTCTTTCATCCCAACCAAGTTGTAAATTGCCTGCTCTGTGACAGAGAAACGTTGTTCCTTGTTGGGTCCACCTCCGGTTCCATTCCTTGCCTTTAAATTTAATGCAGCCTTAGCTCTCACATTTTTCTTTTGGTCACTCCAAACCTATGTATTTATAAAAGGTAAATAATAACTATTGCTGCAAACAATTCATAAATTACTTTTTTCCACTCCGAAATACTTTTGCAAGGTGGTCCTGCTGAGTTCAACTCAGTTTCAGCTTTTTTCCAAAATAAAAAGACTTCTTCTTTACTTCTCTTCTGGAAAGCACACGCAATATCGGAATGCGCCTCCATTAAATTAAGGAGTATTCGCAGCTGAATCTTGTTTGTTGTCTTAGACCTGAAAAGTTGTTTTAGTTTTTAATACTTTATTAGAAAAAAGGAAAAACTTACATTTTTTCATTGAACTCCCTGAAAAAATTGCGGGGAACAAACACATCGAAAAACATTTACATTCTTCCTTTTTTTGACATTTAGAATGCCTACTTTTCTCCCCGGTATATTTTTCCCATTTTCGAAGTTTGTTTAGAATAGGAGAAAAGGGAGAAGCGAAAAAATCCCCCGGGAGTTTTTATTTAGAAAAAGAGAAAGGGAAAACGAGAAAAAATTCCCCGGGAGTTCTCATTTAGAATTGGGCTGATAATTCTTGTTTTTGTCTATATTTATATGTATATGTATGTTTGTTTGTTACTGGGCGCCGTGGCTCAAGTGGTTAGTGCGTTGGATCGCTGAGCGTGAGGTTCGAGGTTCGAATCCCAGAGAACACGAAAAGTTTTTTACGGTCCCACCTCTCGCGAACGTCTGACAAACGTCCGAGAGTAATAACTGTCAAGAGAAAGCTTCTCAATTTGCCTTTCGGATATGGCTCTAAACTGTAGGTCCCTTCCCTTTGTGTGAAAAATATAAAACGCACAACACGAATGGTCGCGAGAAGCTAGGCCCTGGACCACATACGGTCCGTTGCGCCAAGAATTGGTATTTTTTTTTTTTATGTTTGTTAAGATAATTTACTTGGTTTCGCAATAAATTATTGAAGCACTTGACTGAAAAAAAATTTTAATTTTATCCACTCATTTGTTGCCCCAGGGCCTCAAGGCCAAGTAAGTGCGGACCCTTAAATTTAAAATTACGCTCAACGCCATCTAGCGACCGATGTTCGTTGACAACTTGCCGTAGTGAACACTTTCTTCTACTGTCAAAGTTCTTTGTTTTTTTTTTAATTGTGCCGCCAGAGAAGGAAGTGTAAACCGCGGTAAGGAACCAACGTTAATTTAATAAATACTTTGAAATAATTGTACTTCTTTCAGAAATAAATGACAATAGTACTTGCGCATTCGTTTCAAACTTCTTTATTGTATAGTCCTTTTCATTTAAATTAATTTTTCTTCTCTCTTTTTTCTATTGTATTTACATAATCCTCGTTTTTGAAAATATACAAAATATCATAATCCTCGTATATTCAAAGGAGCGCTTCCATGTGCTCTCTTATCCATAATCCGCTATCCTTACTACTCCACGATCGATCCAATTATGACAAAATAGAATAGAAACAGAAACAGAACATTTGTATCATACAATCCTACCCCTCCACATCTAGTCATCGCAGAAAAACAGGAAATATAATATATAATTTGGCAATCATAAAATTTAAAGAGACATGTCGAAAAAAGAAACGAAATTATTATCAACAACTTGCTCTGGATCTTGCTTCTGAAATAAACATAAAACAGTATTGGAACAAAATTAAAGCTTTAAGAGGCTATACACACTCATATGGAGATAATTTAAACGCAGATTTATTAAGTAGACACTGGTAACAAACACAGTTCAGTATGCGGAACCCTATATTGAAGAACCAAGCCTAGCTGTAAGCATAGAATTAGATGAAATTTATGCTGCAATTCGTCGTTCAAAAGAGGGAAAAGCTCCAGGGCCAGATCGGGTATCAGCGGAATTCTATAAAAACGCCTCAAACGAGTTTCTGAAAAAAATGTGCGATGGCTTCAATTACATCTTTAGTAAAGCAAAAGTACCAAACAGTTTCAAAGAAGCTGTAATATTCCCTATATATATAAAAAAGGAGATCCAAAAATACCAGCTAACTATAGAGGAATATCATTCACAAATGCTATAGCAAAGATTTTTACCGCTGTTCTACTGAACCGAATAACTAAATGGGTCAATGATAAAAATATTCTAAGCGAATTTCAATCTGGTTTCCGCTCTGGATACTCTACTACAGACAATATCTTTAATTTAACAGTAATTGCCCAGGACTTCATTCGAAGAAACCGCAAGAGTTTTATCTTCTTCATAGACTTTAGAGCAGCTTTCGACTCAATTGACGCGCTATACTACAAACTAAGCCAACTGGGACTATCAACGAAGATGTCATCTGTGATAAAAGCAATGTATAGGGGAACACGTTCAGCTGTATGGGATGGTGAATTTGTATCAAATTGATTTGAATCTAAGACGGGCGTTAGGCAAGGATGTCTTCTGAGTGCAATCCTGTTCACATTATTTATAGATGACATAACAACGTTTCTACCAGCTGGAGTAAACATCGCGAATACTAAAATTAAAGCTCTCCTATATGCAGATGATATAATCATTTTGGCCGAATCACCTGAAAGTTTGCAGCTGATGCTTACTAAACTATATGATTATTGTCGTTGTTGGAATCTTACAGTCAACTTGGATAAATCGAACGTTATGGTTGTAGGCTCTGGAAGAGGGAGACGCGCGCAAAATGAGATCTGGAACTTTGGAGGAGAGAAGGTAGAACAAGTAAAAGAATACAAGTATCTTGGAGTAACCTTAACCCCAAATTTTAATATGAAAAACATGTACAAAAAAAATTGGCTGCGACAAAAAAACGCTATTAATGCCACATGGCATCCATTGCTGCGAAAGAAAGAGCTTTCCAGTTCGGCAAAGTACAAAGTATACAAAGCAGTGCTACGATCGGTCATGTGCTATGGTGCTCAAGTGTGGGGCTATCAAGAATATGAAGAAATTGAAAAACTTCAAAGATTCTTCATCAAAAAAGTATTTCAACTTCCACAAAATACACCTAATTACATGATTAATTTGGAAACTGGCTTATCCTCGCTATATATGTACACTTTAACACTTCATTTTGACTATTTCGTAAGAGCAATTTCCCTTAGTCATAATAGGTTACCGCACATTCTGTGTAAATATGCAATACGAAGGAAACTGAATTTTGTGCGAAAATAGAGACAATTAGCAGAAGAATGTGATCTACGGATCGATTTTGGAACGGAAAATCATGTAACGCTTAAAGAGCAGCTTAATATTAAGAGAAACAGATACAGCTCGCAGAAACGGATACATTCAAAAAGCCATAAATTCGGAAAATCGATTAATTTACCCCAATTTGGAATACAACCTAGAAGACCATAATTATTTCCACGATAGTAACAGTTGCAGAAAAATATCTCTACTATTCAAAGCGAGAGGAGAATTGTTAAATCTCAACGGTACACCTTTTAGTAATGTTGAAAACAAACACTGTACCTTATGTAACCTATGCGCTAAACAAGATACATTCCATTTTATTGGCATCTGTCCCATCCTGAGACGATGGAGATTGGAGTACTTTAGTTCTCATTTAGAATTGGGCTGATAATTCTTGTTTTTGTCTATATTTATATGTATATGTATGTTTGTTTGTTACTGGGCGCCGTGGCTCAAGTGGTTAGTGCGTTGGATCGCTGAGCGTGAGGTTCGAGGTTCGAATCCCAGAGAACACGAAAAGTTTTTTACGGTCCCACCTCTCGCGAACGTCTGACAAACGTCCGAGAGTAATAACTGTCAAGAGAAAGCTTCTCAATTTGCCTTTCGGATATGGCTCTAAACTGTAGGTCCCTTCCCTTTGTGTGAAAAATATAAAACGCACAACACGAATGGTCGCGAGAAGCTAGGCCCTGGACCACATACGGTCCGTTGCGCCAAGAATTGGTATTTTTTTTTTTTTATGTTTGTTAAGATAATTTACTTGGTTTCGCAATAAACTATTGAAGCACTTGACTGAAAAAAAATTTTAATTTTATCCACTCATTTGTTGCCCCAGGGCCTCAAGGCCAAGTAAGTGCGGACCCTTAAATTTAAAATTACGCTCAACGCCATCTAGCGACCGATGTTCGTTGACAACTTGCCGTAGTGAACACTTTCTTCTACTGTCAAAGTTCTTTGTTTTTTTTTTAATTGTGCCGCCAGAGAAGGAAGTGTAAACCGCGGTAAGGAACCAACGTTAATTTAATAAATACTTTGAAATAATTGTACTTCTTTCAGAAATAAATGACAATAGTACTTGCGCATTCGTTTCAAACTTCTTTATTGTATAGTCCTTTTCATTTAAATTAATTTTTCTTCTCTCTTTTTTCTATTGTATTTACATAATCCTCGTTTTTGAAAATATACAAAATAACATAATCCTCGTATATTCAAAGGAGCGCTTCCATGTGCTCTCTTATCCATAATCCGCTATCCTTACTACTCCACGATCGATCCAATTATGACAAAATAGAATAGAAACAGAAACAGAACATTTGTATCATACAATCCTACCCCTCCACATCTAGTCATCGCAGAAAAACAGGAAATATAATATATAATTTGGCAATCATAAAATTTAAAGAGACATGTCGAAAAAAGAAACGAAATTATTATCAACAACTTGCTCTGGATCTTGCTTCTGAAATAAACATAAAACAGTATTGGAACAAAATTAAAGCTTTAAGAGGCTATACACACTCATATGGAGATAATTTAAACGCAGATTTATTAAGTAGACACTGGTAACAAACACAGTTCAGTATGCGGAACCCTATATTGAAGAACCAAGCCTAGCTGTAAGCATAGAATTAGATGAAATTTATGCTGCAATTCGTCGTTCAAAAGAGGGAAAAGCTCCAGGGCCAGATCGGGTATCAGCGGAATTCTATAAAAACGCCTCAAACGAGTTTCTGAAAAAAATGTGCGATGGCTTCAATTACATCTTTAGTAAAGCAAAAGTACCAAACAGTTTCAAAGAAGCTGTAATATTCCCTATATATATAAAAAAGGAGATCCAAAAATACCAGCTAACTATAGAGGAATATCATTCACAAATGCTATAGCAAAGATTTTTACCGCTGTTCTACTGAACCGAATAACTAAATGGGTCAATGATAAAAATATTCTAAGCGAATTTCAATCTGGTTTCCGCTCTGGATACTCTACTACAGACAATATCTTTAATTTAACAGTAATTGCCCAGGACTTCATTCGAAGAAACCGCAAGAGTTTTATCTTCTTCATAGACTTTAGAGCAGCTTTCGACTCAATTGACGCGCTATACTACAAACTAAGCCAACTGGGACTCTCAACGAAGATGTCATCTGTGATAAAAGCAATGTATAGGGGAACACGTTCAGCTGTATGGGATGGTGAATTTGTATCAAATTGGTTTGAATCTAAGACGGGCGTTAGGCAAGGATGTCTTCTGAGTGCAATCCTGTTCACATTATTTATAGATGACATAACAACGTTTCTACCAGCTGGAGTAAACATCGCGAATACTAAAATTAAAGCTCTCCTATATGCAGATGATATAATCATTTTGGCCGAATCACCTGAAAGTTTGCAGCTGATGCTTACTAAACTATATGATTATTGTCGTTGTTGGAATCTTACAGTCAACTTGGATAAATCGAACGTTATGGTTGTAGGCTCTGGAAGAGGGAGACGCGCGCAAAATGAGATCTGGAACTTTGGAGGAGAGAAGGTAGAACAAGTAAAAGAATACAAGTATCTTGGAGTAACCTTAACCCCAAATTTTAATATGAAAAAACATGTACAAAAAAAATTGGCTGCGACAAAAAAACGCTATTAATGCCACATGGCATCCATTGCTGCGAAAGAAAGAGCTTTCCAGTTCGGCAAAGTACAAAGTATACAAAGCAGTGCTACGATCGGTCATGTGCTATGGTGCTCAAGTGTGGGGCTATCAAGAATATGAAGAAATTGAAAAACTTCAAAGATTCTTCATCAAAAAAGTATTTCAACTTCCACAAAATACACCTAATTACATGATTAATTTGGAAACTGGCTTATCCTCGCTATATATGTACACTTTAACACTTCATTTTGACTATTTCGTAAGAGCAATTTCCCTTAGTCATAATAGGTTACCGCACATTCTGTGTAAATATGCAATACGAAGGAAACTGAATTTTGTGCGAAAATTGAGACAATTAGCAGAAGAATGTGATCTACGGATCGATTTTGGAACGGAAAATCATGTAACGCTTAAAGAGCAGCTTAATATTAAGAGAAACAGATACAGCTCGCAGAAACGGATACATTCAAAAAGCCATAAATTCGGAAAATCGATTAATTTACCCCAATTTGGAATACAACCTAGAAGACCATAATTATTTCCACGATAGTAACAGTTGCAGAAAAATATCTCTACTATTCAAAGCGAGAGGAGAATTGTTAAATCTCAACGGTACACCTTTTAGTAATGTTGAAAACAAACACTGTACCTTATGTAACCTATGCGCTAAACAAGATACATTCCATTTTATTGGCATCTGTCCCATCCTGAGACGATGGAGATTGGAGTACTTTAATAGAGCAACACTGACGCTGGAAGAGGCGAAAGTAATACTTAATGGGCAGAACTGGGAGATGTTATATGGGTACTGCGAAGCAGCACTTAGATACCGAGGTCTTATAATGAGTGAATTCCTGTTATATGAGAAAAAGGAAAAACAATTACAACAGAATAATATGTCTATAGTATAAGGCTCAATATATAGTGTCTATCTGGCAGACGGCTTAGCCATTGTCATTATAATTCATTTATTTATATACGTTTACGTAATCTTATTATGTTAATAATTTGTACTCAATAAATGAATCTTATCTATCTATCTATTTATCAGAACATTTTGGGTGTGGAACGTGACTGCTACCCCCGATTTTTATTTTTTCTTCGTGACTGTCGCATTCCCTGTACCTCTCACTCTTCTCACCCAAAAACCACCGACATAGCGCACTCATGAGTAAGCATCTAAACAGGGTCCTAGCTATCATTTTATTATATAGATGCTTTTTCCTCTAATGCCCTGGGACTCTTTCCCACTTCTGAAGTTATAGATCAGTTTTAGCCAGAACAAAAAAAAAATAAAATAAAATATAACAACTATGTTCCGCAACAACTGTCTTTATTCTTTCTCTTCTGTGCACTAGTTTCTTTTATGTCAACTAATCTTCGATCTCGGGCGAAAATCAGATAGCTTGCAGTTCATCCGTTGACACGGTCATCCACTGCTGTTGCCGTGTATACATCTGAAGAGCAGCAATATCAAGGGCGGCCTCTAAAAAAAAGGCGCGTTAGGCGCCTACGTAGATCAAACTTAATAATGAAATTGTGGGTGTTGGTAGAAAAGGTGCTCCAAGCGATTGATTTGATCACAGCAGAGATCATTAAGCTCTTCCCGAAGAAAGGCTTAGCAAAGCTAGTTCAAATTACGTATATGCCACATTTCGGTTAAGATGAGTACCGCGAATGAGGAAAGTCGCTGAGGTAATTATGGTGTCTGTAACGATTCTTTTATCGTTATACGATGCTAACAGACCAAGATTCTTGTGTCCTAACTGTTGTTGGGGTTACTGATGGCACATCAGAACACCTAGAAAGTGAGATAAAAGATATCTGAACTTCAGTCTTTATTTTTACCATTATTTATATAAAATTATTGCTCAGCCTAGCAAATTAAGTGATAACAAAAATAAAACTAACTTATTCTAATATTGCTTACGCGACAAAAACCAGAGGTAATAAAATTGGGAATTTAAAAATGGAAATGGAAAGACAAAAAAGTGTTTTATGTTATTGGTAAGGAGTGCATGTTGTAATATAAGATGGGTTTATTGTGTGCAATGCATAGGGTGTATTTAGGGTTGCCAGTTCTCCCGATATTCCGGGAGTCTCCCGGTTTTTTTACTAATTTCCCGGTCTCCCGGAAATTCTAAGAAATCTCCCGATTTTCCAATTTTTTTATTTTTACTTTCCCAAAAAATCACGAACAAGTTCAGAAAAAGTTTTATTACGAAGAAGTGTAATCAGCGCCTAATGTAAGCATACAAAATAATTTGGCATTACTCTTTCTTGTTTTTTTAACATTGACATTTCCAAAAATATATTTGTTTGCTAGAAGGAGAATGGTGGCTTAAAATTTTTCTACGGAAAATATCAAATGTAATGTACCTAAGTAATGTTTGTACAAAAACCTGAAATAAAATTACGAAATGTTTTATACTATGGAGTAATGAGTTTTTATTTATTCTCCCGATTTTTTCTCAATCTCCCGATATTTTTCCTGAATCCTCCCGATTTGCTAAGAAATATTTCTGGCAACCCTAGGTGTATTGTGAGTTGGGCGATGTATGTATAGGGTGTACTGTGTGATATAATTATTTTTATTTTTATTGGTGAGCAAATAGGGTTGCCAGAAATATTTCTTAGCAAATCGGGAGGATTCAGGAAAAATATCGGGAGAATAAATAAAAACTCATTACTCCATAGTATAAAACATTTTGTAATTTTATTTCAGGTTTTTGTACAAACATTACTCAGATATTTTCCATTTACATTTGATATTTTCCGTAGAAAAATTTTAAGCCACCATTCTTCTTCTAGTAAACAAATATATTTTTGGAAATGTCAATGTTAAAAAAACAAGAAAGAGTAATGCCAAATTATTTTGTATGCTTACATTAGGCGCTGATTACACTTCTTCGTAATAAAACTTTTTCTGAACTTGTTCGTGATTTTTTGGGAAAGTAAAAATAAACAAATTGGAAAATCGGGAGACTTCTTAGAATTTCCGGGAGACCGGGAAATTAGTAAGGAAACCGGGAGACTCCCGGAATATCGGGAGAACTGACAACCCTATGAGCAAATAGTAATAATAAATTAATGTTATTTTTAAATTTAAACATTTATTATGATCAAATAGTAATAATAAATTAATGATATTTTTAAATCTAAACATCCTGCCCCTCGGTGATAATCCTTGGATTATCAGATGTTAACCGTGAAAGGGTTTCTTGGTGTTGGTGTTGGCTTGACCGGCGTCCATTTGCAATAACTTGGACGGTGACTCCATAGTAAATACATGACAACTGCAGCCGCTAGGAATAGTCCGCAAGAATCCACGATGGTATGCCGGATGTTATGATGATTGTTAAATCCGCAGTACTGAATTAGTTTACGCAGCATAATAAATAGCATTGCAAAATTCGAATAAGGTTCATTGTCACCTGAGTTCAAGTTCATTAAAATTAATACGTTGCATTTTTGGATTTATTATTGTTTGTTTTTTTGTTTGCTCTCTTTTTATGTTCGCATCCGTTGAAATATGAGCATAACAGGTGCATTCAGTAGTTCTTTTTAATTAATAAGATATGTCAATTAAGCATTATTGCATTTATTAGATATGTCAATTAAGCATTATTTCGAGTATAGGTATTGGATAAATTTTGGTATAAATAGGGTAGATTGGAGAAAATAAAACGAAGTTGATTCAAACAGTTAACCAAGATTTTTATTTGCCTCAAGTGAATCTGCTTGAGAGACTGTTCGAACCCTTTAGTATAATCGATACAAGAATCGAATTGTACATTCAACTAAGTCTAGGTTTATGCACCTAAGACATTTACTTCAGTTTGGGTAAAAGTACCCAATCTTTAACATTTGGCGACCGTGACAGGACTCTGGGGCCCAAAGAATTATTTTTTTTTGTTTGGTGCGTACACTGGGCCATAACACAGTGGAAATCTCAGACTACGTACATTTGGTTCACAAACACTTTCGCGTTTGGGCGTAAAACTGGGCCATAACACAGTTCATCCTAAATTGGAACGCCGGTTATTAGGATTTTCGTAAGACTACTTCGTTGGAATTGGATCAAGACATCAGGATGGACTTGCATACCATAACCAAGGAGCAGAGTGAGGTGGGACAGAATATCTGCAAATTATGGAGGAATTTTAAGAAGGATTCCCCAGACCGCAAAACAATTACCTACTTGAACGCCCGATTGCATCAATTAGACTCACTTTGGAAGGACTTCGATGCAACGGATTCCAAGATTAGGGAGACCGAGGAGATAGACCTTAGTCATCCGTACTTCAGCAATGATTATTATGAAGAGATCAAAAAAATAAGAGAATCATTCTATGACGAGATCAAGCAGAAACTAGATATTGCACTGGCTGCACCAGCAGGCGTTGCGACAATCGGTGATGGAGTTGAGACGGGTTCGAAGGAAACCGAGATTCCAAAAACAGAAAACAGAATACACTCCACAACCAGAACAAGCGCCCATCAGTTCCTTAAGGCAACGATACAAATTGATTATGGGGATCATAAAAGGCTCGATGGAAAGGACTGCATTACAGTAAATAAGGGCAACGCATTTTGCCAAATAAAAATTCGTACATTGGAGCAAAATTGGGATAACTTATCTGCCATGTATGGACAAATGGAAAATAACTTAACTCAGGACGACATTGAAGAATATTTCGAGCTGCAAGAGCAAATTGTAGAATTATTACAGCATCTCTACGGAACTATAGAATCGGACTAACCAACAAACCATCGATTGTCGAGCTCTATTGGATTCTGGATCCCAGATCAACCTCATTACCCGCAGAGTTGTTCGAGCCCTAAACCTCAGGCCTAAACCGGATTCTTTGGTCATAGAAGGGATTGGCCAGGGGAAGCATGAGTCAAACCAGAGAGTAAATGTGAAACTTCAGTAAACCACAAATAACTACTCCTCGAGGGTTGAAGCATTTGTGCTCAATGACATTATTTCTCCTCAACCTTCGCAAACATTGAAAATCTCATCCTGGAAAATACCAACAAATATAAGGTTAGCAGATCCCGGATTCAATCGGCCAGACAAAGTAGACATGCTATTAGGTGCCGAATTCTACCATGAATTGCTCGCTGTAGGGCAAATTAAGCTAGCACAGGAATTACCGATACTGCAAAGCACAGTGCTCGGTTGGGTTATATCTGGTAAGGTTCATCAGTATTCCAGCACCACCGCCACGTGTGGAATATGCACTGAAGATGAGCCATTGAATCGAATTATCGAACAATTTTGGCGATTGGAGGATATCGTAGAGGATACTAGCAGCAGTACTATAGCAGAGCAAAGATGTGAGAGTCATTTCGAAAAAAACTTTCAGCGGCACAAGGACAGTGGAAGGTTCATAGTGAGCTAACCTTTCTCACGCCAGCCTTCAGAATTAGGTGAATCCAGGGAGATAGCTCTGCGAAGATTTTTGGCCCTGGAGAAAAGATTAAACAAGGACGCCGAGTTGAGAAATTTGTATGGCAACTTTATGCAAGAATATATCGATCTGGGGCATATGAGCGAGGTCGACGTAAGGAGTATAAGATCACCACACTACTTCCTTCCCCATCATGGAATTCTCAAGCCTGATATTACCACGATCAAACTCAGGGTAGTGTTCGATGCATCGATGAAAACATCATCTAATACCTCATTAATGACTTGCTACTATCTGGTCCTGCAATACATGACGACATCTTTTCGATACTCTTACGCTTCAGAGCGCCGCGCTTTGTATTTACGGCAGATATCGAGAAGATGTACCGACAAGTCATGGTGAAAAAGGAGGATCGAGGCTACCAGCTTATATTTTGGAGAAATGGACCGGATCAAGAGTCGAAATGCTATCAGCTTAGCACCGTAACGTATGGTACTACATCTGCTCCCTATCTAGCAACACGCTGTCTTCGACAACTCGCCACTGACAACTCACATAAGTTTCCATTGGGAGCCCAAATCTTGTCGAATGACTTTTACATGGATGACGTTATGTCCGGCTCTAACAGCCTGCTAGAAGCCGTCGCCATGCGAAAACAATTAATTAAAATTTTGCAATCAGCCAAATTCAACCTTCGGAAGTGGTGCAGCAATATACCACAGTTGCTTAATCACATTCCAGCGAACGACCAACCTATTCAAACTGATGTTCGAGATAAGGAATCCCAAACAGTAAAAACCTTGGGACTTATTTGGAATCCACGAACGGATGAATTCCTAATCAATTCAGCATTAAAGGTAAACAAACGAATCACGAAAAGAACAGCCTTATCAGAAATTGCTCATATTTTTGATCCATTAGGCATCGTGAATCCGATTACAATCACAGCCAAGATATTCATCCAGCACTTGTGGAAGCTGAAATTTGATTGGGATGCCGCTTTACCAATGGAGCTAATCACCAAGTGGGATCATTTTCGAAAGGATTTAGTGGGAATAAGGAATATAAGCATTCCTAGACATTTATTCTCAAATCAAGTCCCAAGGAAAATCCAGTTACACGCATTTGCCGATGCCTCAGGAAAGGCCTTTGGTGCTGCGATATACATTAGGTCAACTAACAACAGCGGTACGATAACAGTCCAGCTAATTTGCTCGAAGACCAGAGTTGCCCTAATCAAAGGGGAGAGCGACGAACGGCTCCTTTCCGCTGTAACTATACCTCGGTTAGAACTATGTGCAGCTAAATTGGCAACGGAGCTAACGCATCGGGTAGCAAAAGGATTTGAATTTAGGAGAATTGGAAGCACACTTTTGGACCGATTCAGAGATTGTACTGGCTTGGATAAATTCAGAAGCATCTAATTACCATAGTTTTATTGCTAATCGAGTAAGGGCCATCAGAACCAGCACCTCTCCTCAGCAGTGGCGACATGTACCTACAAAACAGAATCCTGCGGATATAGTCTCCAGAGGAATATCGGCGTCAAAACTGAAAGACTGCACCATGTGGTTCTACGGATCTTTATATCTATATGGTCCAGAGAATACTTGGCCAGGAAAATTTGAAGGAAGAAACACCGACCACGAGAAGAAAAAATCCAAAATCGCACTCGCAGCAACACTCGAACGAGCGGCAAGTATGCTCGACAGATTTGAGCACCATAACTCATTCAGACGCTTACAGCGAATCATTGCGTACATCAGGCGATTTACTAATAACTGCAGGAAGAGCGATCGAGGACAACGACTCTACGAGCATCTCTCCCTATCCGAGCTGGAAGACGCCCATCATACAATAATAAGAGAAGTTCAACGTCGGGGTTTTAGGGAGGAGTTGAATCAACTATCAAATGGAAAATATTGTTACACCTTCGGGGAGCGAACCATTTTGGGCGATGATCGAGGAAAAAGAATAAAAACTTTTTTTTTTATTTCGTGAGGGAAAAGAAAATTTATTTTAAATTATTTCGGTTTTAAATTATTTCGGGCTTAAGCGCGGCAATGTGCTCCGTGTCGCTGTCACTTCTTTCTTTTTTTTTTCCTTCTCAGCTTCTGTCATCATTTTTGGCAGCTCAATTCTATTTTTGGCGGTTACATCATCGTAGGCAATGTCGTTTACGACTTTAAAGTCATAACACTGCCCCCCGCATTAAAAGGTCACGACTGCCCCCAGTCGTCAGATCATAGCTAGTAGGTGGGAGCAAAGAATATATGATGTGGTTTTTTTTTTTTTTTTATAATTTACCCGCACTCAAGGGGTTGTGAATACCCTTTTAATGTTTATACACAGTGCGGGCGTTTGAAAATGAAGATAGAGAGAGAGAGAAAGAGATTGGTGTAGTGGTTTGAAACTCAGGTGTATTAGGTTTCACACATTAGCTCCAGGGGTGGTATCCAGATAACTGGGGAGATTTTTTTGCTGTCATTATTTGTTTTGCCTTCGCTTCTGATTCACAGTATTTTTTTCCCGATCAACCTGGTGTCATAAGCATATCAATTATCAACAGAGCGATCAATTTCTCAAGCCATATGACAAACCTACTGCCAGTGTTATGCCTTCGCAGTAGTGTTGTCACAGACTTTCGCAATTAATCGGACTGCCTCTTATCATATAATGCTTGCTGACACCAGGGATTGAACTGTGAACCATCAGCTCGACAAACGATGACGCTACCACTACACCATTGCCACCCTTTTTTTTTTATAATTGGCGCGCACCAAGGGGGGTATGAATACCCTTATGCTGAATATTCAGGGCACGGGCGTTTGGAAAGCGGGGGAAAGAGGAACAGAGGAGATACCGGTGCACGTTGGCTTTAAATGTTTGGATGTTGTACCGATGAGGAAATACAGAGCCTGGAATATCATTCCACATACGTGTCGTTCGGCTTATAAACGAATCCCTGTATTTGACAGTACGTCCGAAGTTGGCCTTGAGGGTGAACTGATGAGAATTCGTAGCGTGACGCGTATTCTTGCATCGCTTAAGGAATCCTAGACATTTTGCAGCATTTTTGGCGACCTCGAATATGTGATCGTTCCAACGAAGATGGTTGTTAATACACATACCGAGAATGGCAAGTCTTTCTGTTTCGGCGATGCAAGTACCATTCATGAATAATGGTTGAGGGTGTTTTTTTTCGCTTGGGAGACAGAAGACAGCACTGAGTTTTAGATGCATTGAATTCCACTCTGTTAGTTGAGCCCCATTTGATTATGCTGTCAAGGTCGGAATTTAATGAGTTTAACATACGTTGCCGTTCCTCTTCTACGGCCGAAGAGCAGGGACGTGAGTTGGGGAACGAATATGAAAAACTGAGGGTACTGTCATCAGTGAAGGAATGGATTGGATTAGAGGTTGCAGACAAGAGATCATTTATGAAAATGAGAAAGAGGGTCGGAGACAAAACTGAGCCCTGGGGGACACCGTTAGTTATATGGTGAATATCAGACTTCAAGCCGTCCAAGACAACTTGTATTGAACGCCCCGAAAGATAATTTCTAATCCATTGAAGAAGAGACTCATCGATGCCATATGCACGCATTTTCGACAAAAGAGCCTGATGCCAAACTCTGTCAAATGCCTTTGAAATATCAAGTGCAACTATCTTTGTTTAGCCGAGGTGATGGAGAGATTGGTTCCACTTCTCGGTGAGATATGCCATCAAATCACCAGTGGACCTGTTGCTACGAAAGCCGTACTGCCGGTCATTGAGAAGTTTTCGTGAATCAAAATATTTCATAAGCTGATGATTTATCAGCGTTTCCATGACCTTGGAAAGAAGGGACGTAAGTGCAATGGGTCGGTAATTGGTCGGAGAGGGAGATTCGCCTTTTTTAGGGACAGGCTGGACAAATGCTGTTTTCCATCTTCTCGGAAAGAGTCCAGAAGAGTAGGACAGATAGAAAAGCTTACGCAGAGGTTTTGCCAGTGAAGAAGAACACCTCTTCAGAACCATTGGGGGGATACCATCTGGACCAGCGGATTTGTGTATGTTGAGACCTTTGAGAACTCCTGCAACTGTGCGAGTGCGAAAATGGACTTGTCCCATACAGAAATCGAGCACAGGGAAAGACAAAGCACTATCTTGCAGTGTGGAGTTGGCTGCAAATTGTGCAGCGAGCAGATTGGCCTTGTCTAAGGAGCTGACAGTTGGAATGTCATTGTAAATGAGCGTTGGGATGGCGGATGAGGCAGAATTTTTAATGTTTTTGACGAATGACCAACAATTTTTACTACCTTTGGGACACTGTAGTATTTTTTGCCTCAGTCTTTGGTCATGTAGAAATTTGACACGTCGGATATGGGCATTGCAGTCATTTCTTGCTTGTTTAAACTTCTTTCGGTTTTCCTCAGATTTGTTGGCTTTATAAGATCGAAAACTTACTTCTTTCAACCTGATAGCCTCTTTACAGCTCTGGTCGAACCATGAGTTTACCTTAGGTTTGATGCTCTTTATTCTGTTAGGAATAGAGTCATTCATACCTAAGAGAATCGTGTCGGTGATCATATCAGCGGCGGCATCGCTATCGAGGAAGCATAGCGACCAGTTAAAACTCCTAAAGAAGCTATTAAGGCCGTCCCAGTTGGCTTTTTCGTAGCGCGATACTTTTCTTTTGGGAGTTTGTTCTTTAACAGTGTGGTCGGAGTACGAGAATTTAGCTGATATGATGTTATGGTCAGACCAGCCTAGGGGCGCTAAAACGTCAGTGGTGTATTTATCAAGGTGAGAAGTAAGAAACAAGTCAAGGGTGTTGGCGGAATGACTTGCAATGTCTGGTATTCGGGTCGGCTCATTTACAAGCTGAGTCAAGTTGTTAATCTCAGCGAAAAGTTCAACATACCTTCCTTCGGGTGTTGTCTGGCCAGAGTGTCGAACCCAATCCGAATTGTGGATATTGAAATCGCCCGCAATGACGATTTCAGTACGAGGATACAGGGATACAATTCGAATGATGGAATCGGACAGCGCATCAAACTCGTTCAAGGTTGAGTTGCTGTCCGCACTAGGGCTTCTGTATATAAAACAGTAGTGAATAATTTGCTTACGGACGGTGAATTTTAGCCATTTGAAGTTAAATTCCGGATTGCAACAGTGGCCATACTGTGACGGAATTTGGTAAGCGATATCACTACGGATGTAAATGGCGAGGCCGCGGTGGGGAAAGAGTAATGGCACCAAGATATATCCTCATCATCATTACAACATAAAAACACAAAAAACACAACTCGGACGAAACTAAGCGTAGCCGCGAAGTGTAGATCCTAAGAATAGTTTTCCACAACAAGCTGTCGCAGGTGTTATGCCCAAACGACAGTCAGCTGTGGTCCGCTATTCGGATAAACACTCACGGCCCGCTATACTTCAGATATTACGCTCTCTCAATCAACGCAACAGAAGAATGTATAGTGCATCCAACAGTTGCGTTGGTTGAGAAGCCTAACAGCGAGTGAGTGGGAGGGGAGAGATGGAGGGCCCGGCACTGATTTTTTATTTTTTTGCACCTCTGCACTTCACTGAAGTGATATTAAGCGCGCGCGATTAATGTGTCTATTTGTTGTATTAATGATATTTTTTTTTTTTTGGTTTTTGTTTTATTGTATTTTTTTTTATTTGATGTTGGGTGGATTGTTAATTGTTTATATCTTTTTTTTTATTATTGTATTTCGTCGTGACCGGTTTATTATTTTTACTATTTTTTTTTTTATGGAGAGGTTAAACGCGTGCACCCACGTCGACAGGCAACTCGGTACTCGGTTTCTACGAGGAAAGCTGGCACAATGCCAAACGATCCCTGTGTACTACAAGGGATTTGTTTCCTCCTGTCTTGACGATTCTATAAATTACATCTCCCATTTTCTTAACAACGGTTTAGGGTCCCTGCCAATCATTTTGGAGCTTTGGACAACGTCCTTTCTTTCCTTTTGGGGCGTACAGCCAAACCTTGTCACCATCAGCAAAAGGCGCAGCTTTAGCGTGGAGGTCATATCTGTCTTTCATTCGTCGACTGTATTCCAGCAGCTGATTCCGATTAAATGCATACGCTGTTTTCAAACGATGAACAAAGTCTTCGACGTATTTCCAAGGGGTAACGGACCGATCGGGAGGAGGCCCAGTGTATAATTCAGTCGGCAGACGAAGTTCACGTCCAAAAGTTAAAAATGCCGGCGTCTGCTTCGTAGCTTCATGCACTGTAGTTCGATAAGCTAGCAACAAAAATGGAAGATGTGTATCCCAGTCCCTCTGATTTTCATCCACATATTTGGCCAAATAATTTAATAGAGTACGGTTGAACCGTTCCACCATTCCATCCGATTGGGGGTGCAAGGCCGTAGTTCTTGTCTTATCGATGCCTAATT
Organism: Blera fallax; assembly: GCA_946965025.1. NCBI lineage: Eukaryota > Metazoa > Arthropoda > Insecta > Diptera > Syrphidae > Blera > Blera fallax. The sequence continues at coordinate 35,369,550 of OX337245.1, forward strand.
TCTCCACAGTGCGCCTAACAATAACGGATTCAAAATTCCTCCCCTTGTCTGAGTGTAATTGTAGAGGAACTCCAAATCGGGAGAATACATGGGCGATAAGGGCTTCCGCTGTGGGAGGTGGCTTCTACCCACTGGCGTACGATTGAAAGATCCGCATCTTGCTTCTGACTATCAGCGATATCCATGGTTAACATCGTCGACCGGACCAGGACGTTTTGTTTCTCCTCCAACCGAAAACAATGTCGACACTTCAAATCCTCACAGGGATGTCGGGGTCGATGCTCTACAGAGAAATCAAACTGCTGCAAAACCTCCAACCAGCGAGCCATCTGTCCTTCTGGCTCCCGAAAATTCATCATCCAACGAAGAGAGCTGTGGTCGGTTCGCAGAAGAAAACGTCTTCCTAGCAGGTATGGTTGAAAATGGGTGACAGCTTTAACGATCGCCAAAGTTCTCGCCGGGTAACACAGTAGCTCCGCTCTGGTTTGGTAAAGGTTTTGCTGTGATATTCGATAACCTTTTCTTCTCCCTTCTGCAGCTGTGATAAAACCGATCCACATGCGTGAAGGCTGGCATCTGTATCCAAAATAAATAGGTCATTTTCAGTGGGCTGTACGAGAATTGGAGCAGAAGTCAGCTTTTCCTTCAGCAGCTGAAAGGCATCTTCACAGCGGCCATTCCACACAAATTTTTGCCGTTTTTCGGTCATGGTTGTAAGAGGTTTTGCGATATTTGAGAAGTTTCGGATGAAACGGCGATAGTAGGCACAAAGACCCAGGAACGATTGAATTTCGGTTTTATTATTTGGCACAGGCCACTTTTGAACTACCGACACCTTTTACGGATCAGCTGATATACCCAGGCCAGAAACGAGATGCCCAAGAAATCGAACCTCTTGCTTCGCTAGCCAACACTTTTTGGTGAAAGACACAAACCTGCGTCCAATAAGTGTTTAAAAACAAGTTCTAAATGGTGAAGCAGATCATCAAAAGTCTTCCCGTGGACGATAATGTCGTCAAGATAGACCAGACAGACATTTTAGGGAATCTCTTGAAGTACAACATCCGTTAGTCAAACCCATGCTTTCACGCTTTCCCCGTATCGATCTGGTGTTGAGCAAGGGAACTCCACCCATGCCTAGCTTCTGATTGAGCAAATACAGAACGGTTGCGTATAACTAACGATTCTAACATTTTCAGTTCCCCAGCTGACAAGCTGGCAGCATTTCGCATCGTCATGTCGTATAAATCAGGTGACAACACGCCCTCGAAGTTACCATCTATTGCGCGTCTGACTTTGAAAATTTTAGTTTGGAGGTCGAGCTGAAGTAAAGTCGTGCGTCGTGGAATTCAAACATCGTTCGCGGACAGATTAGTTACGCAGATCGGAATTTCCCTGCTTATTATGCAGTCATCGAGAATTGGGGCTACGTACACGGAATGGCGGGTTGTGAACGTTCCTATCTGCAGGTCGACTTCCAGAAACCCTTCTACGGGTGCAGTGTCTCCAGTGACGGTCTGAATGATAGCGTGCGATGAGTTTATCGCTGAACGGGTGACCATCTTCTTCACTACTCGGGGATGAATGATCGATTGGGTTGCTCCGGTATCGAGGACTCCAAGGCAGTTGACGTCGTTTATTTTGATTCGGGCGAGGAGATTGTTCGGGTTATTTGTACAGCGAATGAGAATGGAAACTGGCGTAGGGGTATCCTCTTTTCCCACTAAGTCTACCGCTCTCGAGATAGTGGGTTCTAGTTTCCCGCGCCGCACTCTTGGTTGTTTGAAATGTCGTCTATTCTAAGGTTGATGGCTCGTGGACCGAGTCGGGCGGTTTCCACATCGAATATCACAGCCTGGCCTTCTCCACTTAGACTAGGATTTCGACGAAACTCACTTCGAGGTACGTAAGCGACATCGTCAGTGTCATTTCGTCGAACGAACCCATATCCAGTCCTATGAATAAATTTTATCCTGCCTTTAATACCTGATGCGAGCATTGTTTTGGGAGCATTTGGGTGTGGTCGCTGCAACTTTCGCTCCACTTAGCTGCGCGATTCTCGTTTTCCGACGATGCAATCGAACTACATGAATCGCCGTCTGATATACGTACTTCCGCAGCTCGAATCGGCCTTCGACTTAAAAAATGCCATCAATGAATTGAGCAAGAGCTATTCGGTCTTTTACCGATTCGGGACAGTCTGGGAAAGCAAGATAAACAAGGCGCTGAATATGAAACTCATTCAGTGACTCCTTAGGTTTCTGCAGCCTTCCACGTAGTTCAGAATGTGCCGTCGACTGTTCGTATTCGTTGCCAAAACGTTGTTTTTAGGCCTCTTCTAGGCGAGTGTAGTTATCTCGGACATCTGGTTGCAGTGTCTCGCCATGTCTACCTGTGGGAGTAGACAGGTTAGCTAAAGCATCTAATCGGGCACTAAAGGATTCCTGTTGAGTGGCTTCGACTTTTTTTAAACAGGGGAGTTGATTTCCTCTAAAGACTTCTGCAAAATCAGTCATGATGGTTGATTGCTCGGCAAACTTATTCAAAATGTGATCGAGCTTATTCGAGAGTTCTACGGGATCCGCCATTTTCGTCGTGTTTGTGTGGTTTGGTTATGACACGATTAAGTTGTCGTTCGCAGACCCCACATCTGACACCAATTGTTACACCTTCGGGGAGCGAACCACTTTGGGCGGTGATCGAGGAAAAAGAATAAAAACAATTTTTTTTATTTCGTAAAGGAAAAGAAAATTTATTTTAAATTATTTCGGGCTTAAGCGCGGCCATGTGCTCCGTGTCGCTGTCACTTTTTTCTTTTTTTTTTCTTATGAGCAACTGTCATCATTTTTGGCAGCTCAATTCTATTTTTGGCGGTTACATCATCGTAGGCAATGTCGCTTACGACTTTAAGGTCGTAACAATATGTCAGAAGTCACAGCCCAATGAGTAGTTTATCTCCATTTTTGGACGGAGAAGGAATTCTTCGCGTAGGAGGACGCTTAGAAGCAGCAGAGCTGAGTTACGATGCCAAGCATCCCTACAACCATAAATTCTGTAAATTATTGATGCAAGAGATTCATCTAAAATATCTACACGTTGGACCACAGGGTTTGCTGGCAGCGGTGCGCCAGAAATACTGGCCCATAAAAGCTGGTTAGGAAGATTTGTCTGGTGGGCCTTAATTTGGTCACGTAGGCCTTGAAGTTATATAATCTGCGTGCTGCCAAATGCGTCATATTGGGTAGATTTATAGCTTGGAAGAATCTGATTTGTGACAACCGAACATTGCTCGAATATATGTGATGAGCTTGCAGAGTCAGGAAGTTTTGCTTTACAACATAGGTTAGCCGAAGTTTCAAAAGGCCGATTCTACTAATTATGAGAAGCGATGGTTGATTGTTACATACTGCATTCAATATTCATCTTGGTGAGCGTTTACTGCAAGATATGTAGATGATGGTTCTATGGCGATAAACGTATTGTTTGTAATTGCTGGTATTGGGATGTTCCTAAACGTTGCGAATTCTTCTCGTGCTATCAGTGGTAAACTAATCTTAAATATGACATGGTTGCTCATGATTCGTCCTTCTGTCGGGATAAGTTTGTAGAGTGTTTCAGTAAATAATTAGTTTTCCCATGACTCCGCTAGTACGGTGAGAATGGATGTTTGCGTTCGTTGTATGTTGGTGATGAGCAGTGTAGTGTATATAGCCCATGATGAAAACAGTTGTTGAACTTTTATTTGATATGCGTACTCAGTGAGGTTATGTACGCGATTTATTATTTTATCAAGTTGCGTTACGAGTGCCTTATGCCGTTGATCCATAGCCGCCTGATTTTTTGCCATTATGTTGACAGTGGAGTCTAAAATTGACGTGTGATTTTTGAACAATTCAAGTAGATGATTTCATTGGCATAGACCTTGTCGATGTTAGCAGACATCTCTTCAGCGTATCGTGAATCGAGAATTCCGAAGAGTGCATTTGCGATGTGACCAACAGCGTCCACAGCACCTCTTTTTGCCCTCCTTGGTCTAGACTGAGGTTGATTCATGAGTAATTCATTCTGGTCTATGAGTTGTTGAAGAATATACTGAACCTCTTGGACAACTTGCGTGCATAAGCTCCTTGACGTGACTTGGTTGCACACATACTGCATTATCTACTGCTTGAAGTTCTCTTTTATATGGGTCAAGATTATAATAGATGACTTAATTCCATTGATTAGCCACCAAGTGTACAGTTCCTTGATTAAAGAAGTGTATTCCGGAAGTTGGATCAAATTTTGTAATTTCAACACCATTATTTCCTCTCACAATTGGCACTAATAAACATACCAGTAGTGTAGTTAGCTGTGTCGAGCCCGACTTACGGATCCTTTTAACCGATCCATCTTTTTTATCTGAAGGTCCGTCGGAAAGTTCTAGATGCCTTACTCGCTCGCGATCCTGAGGGGCTCCAGATGGCTGGGTCCATGTTAGAGCGTTTCCTGATGTTGGTTTGTCTTCATCGTTGATGAGTGGAGCCAGTTTGTGTATTGGGCGTCTTAGGACTCCCGATTTTCTGCGCACATCCGCAACTCTGATGAATCCGTCAGTACCGTGATACACCTTGACAATTCTACCAAGTGGCCATTTCATAATCGGGATATTGTCTTCCTTGATGATGACCACCGTGCCGATGGCAAAATTTGTTGATGAAGTCTTCCATTTGCTACTGTGCTGTAGTTCATTCAGGTACTCCTGCGACCAGCGTTTCCAAAATTCTTCTTTGATGTGAGAAACTAGTTTCCATCTGCTGCTAAGACTTCCACGTAACGGCTCTGCATGAGGATCGGCTATAGCTCTTAGCGGCTCTCCTTTAAGGAAATGGCCAGGGGTTAGTGCAGTCAGGTGCTTGGGATCAGTAGAGAGAGGTGTGAGGGGTTTTGAATTTAGGATAGCCTCTGCATCTACACTAAGAGTACACAACTCTTCATATGTCAATGAGGCTGATGCGATCTTTCGCTGAAGCAGATGTTTTGCCGATTTTACTGCCGCTTCCATAGTCCTCCAAAATGAGGAGCTCTTGGAGGAATAAAATGGAACTCTAAATGCAAGTAAATGATATCAAGTGTTGAGCTTGTTCTGAATATATGGCTGTTCATAGCTCAGTCAATTGATTGCTTGCGCCGACGAAGTTGGTGGCATTGCCGCAATAAAGATTTTTGCAATGCCCTCGGCGACCAATAAACCTCTTTAACGCGCCGATGAAAGCGTCTGTGGATAAATCGCTAACGACTTCAATGTGTACGGCCTTCGTACTAAAGCAGCAGAATATTGAAAGGTAGCTCTTTTGTGCATGACTTCCCCTCGAACGGTAATGAATCCAGATTGGGCCACAAAAGTCTACTCCGCAATTGATGAAAGGGCGCGCTGTTTGAACCCTATGGGGTGGTAAGTTACCCATCATCTGGGAATACATATTAGGTTTAGCTCTAATGCATTCGGTGCATTGCTGGGCTATTGAACGAGCTATTTTCTTTCCCTTGATCGGCCAAAAACGTTGTCTGGTTATAGCTAATAGACCTTGTGGACCCACGTGCAGATTTTCTCAATGTATGTTCGTCATCAGCATTTTGACAAATGGGTGGGCATAAGGCAACAATATTGGATGCTTGGCGTCGTAAGATAAAGTCGATGCTTGCAACCTTCCTCCCACTCGCAGGAGTTCGTTTTCATTCAGAAACACTGATATTCCAATTGGTTTACTTTTTGTTTCTAGATCCTAGTATTTTTTAAGTAAAGTGTGTCTGCCTTGAATTCGTGTTCTTGGACGTTCCTCAATATGAGTCGAAGACCGTTTTCTATTTCTGCGATTGTCAACGGCCAGATTGGTTTAGTCAGTTGTGAATGTGAATGTCTCAGCGCATGTAATTTAGAACAAAACTGACCATTCTTAATAAATCCAATGAACCGTAGACAATAAGCTATTATTCTTTTAAGCTTGCAGAATGAATTTGATTGTTTAATTTGTCCAAATAAATCTCCCCCGCTTACTACACTTACTGATAATGCTGTCTTTTTCCTTTCTTCTGCACACGGACTGTGACTTGTATATGTTGGTGGCCATATTGTTTCATTGACACTTAAGAATTTTGGACCATAGAACCACAGGTTGTGTTCTCGTAGCTTCGTAGCAGCACATAATTCTAGTCGAGGAATAGTTAATGAACTTATTCCTGTTGAAGTCTTGGTAGCTGGTGTTATTCTGGATTTAGAGCATAGTAGTCGAACTATTATCGTGCCATTTTCGTTCGTGGACCTCATGTACACTGCAGCGCCATAAGCCTTCTCGGATGCATCAGCAAATGTGTGGAGTTGTACTGACGTGGGAACACATTGAGCGAATACATGCCATGGAACTCGAATTCGGTCTAATGTTTGTAAGTGCTTACGATACGTACTTCATCTGGTACACATTTCTACTGTGAGGGCAGCATCCCAATCGAATTTTAACTCCCAAATTTCTTGAAGAAATAGTTTAGCCACGATCACCACCGGCGCAACAATACCGAGTGGATCGAAAAGTTTTGCTATCTCAGATGCTACTGATCTCTTAGTTACTCGTTTTTGTGATTCACAATTGATTTTTATGCTGAATACGTCTGATTTTGGTAACCATATTAATCCGAGTGTTTTCACAAATCCTTCTTTATCGCCTTCATCAAAACTGATTTCCTGATCCTCCAATGGAACGTTTTCTAGTAGCTGCTTGTGATTTGCGCTCCATTTTCTCAATTTGAATCCCCCTTGTTGAAGCAGTGCTGACAATTGCGTCTGAATGTCTCTTGCCATAGTTAAACTATCTGCGCCAGTCATCGCGTCATCTACATAGAAGTCCCTCTGCAACGCCTTTGAACCTAAAGCTAGATACACACGAGGCAACCGTTGAAGCAACGTGTTGCAGCACCCTGTTCTGTTTGTTGACTACACACGTGGCAACTGTCGCCGCAACCTCAGTACTGTGTGTAGCTGTGGTAGAGAAAAGACAAAAGTGGAAAAAAAAGTAAAATTAAATTCTTGTATTTTTCACAAGTTATGTCCCATAGCTCTCTCAAATTTTTATATGCGTTAATAAAATTAACATAATTTTCATTATTTGAAATTGCCATTTTCCTTTTTTTTCACTTAATTTTTCTCCGTGACCTTCGTATTCGCTTGTTTCCGTCGAAGCAACGGTTGCGGCAACACGAAAATCAATGGGCAACACAGCTACACACGAAGCAACGGTTGCTGCAACATGGCTGTGTTGCTGCAACGGTTGCCTCGTGTGTATCTAGCATAATGGATAGGTAATCTCATTCTCTTGAGCCAGTTTCTGCAGATATCTAGTTGCCAAGTATGGGGCTGCCGTTGTTCCGTATGTTACCGTATTGAGTCGATAGCATTTGACAGGTTGATTTGAATCTGCTCTCCACCAAATTAATTTGTACCATCTGTCTTCTGGGTGTAACCATATCTAAATGTCGGCCTTAATGACGTACCTTGGCAGCCTGAAACGCAGCAAGATTGTGAATACTTCTTCCTGGATAGTTGGACCTGCATGCAAGATATCATTCAAGGAGGTATTTGTTGAAGTCTTTGCTGATGCATCGAAAACTATTCTCAGCCTTGTGGTGCTACTGTCTGGTTTAATCACTCCATGATGTGGGAAGAAACAATGTGGTACCTTGATAGAGTTGTAGTCAATTCCTTGCATGTGCCCCAGGTTCTTGTAGTCTTCCATAAATTCGACGTACTGCGTCTTTAAGTAGATATCCTTTGCTAGTCGGCGTTCTAGTGAATAGAACCTAGTCAATGCTATATCCATGGATGCACCCAACCTTGTTGGATCCATGGAGAAGGGCAATCTTACTACAAACCTTCCCGAAGCGTCCTGTTTGGAAGTTTGATTAAAATGTTCCTCGCAGTGTTGTTCTGCTAAAGTGCGTTTGGGATCAGTCTCCGGTAGTTTCTCGATTTCCCAAAATTTCTCAATCGCCTTCTCATGGGTTTCATCTTGCGTAAAGATACCACAAGTTGAAGTTAATGTGGATGCTTCACCGATCCTACCCGTAACAATCCATCCGAGTAAAGTGTTTTGAAGCAGTGGGAGCTCATTTCCCAGCCTTATTTGTCCAACGCAAAGAAGCTGATGATAGTATTCTGCTCCGATTCGTATATCAATGCGGTTGGTCATATGAAATTATGGATCTGCCAACTTGATGTTTCTTGGTATCTGCCATGTAGATATGTCGAATGACTGCGAGGGCTGTGGAGATACTACTTGAGGTAATAAAATGGCTTCGATCCTCGTTGAGAAGTTAGTTACGTCAGATAATAATTCAATATTAGCTCTTGATTGTCCAATACCGTTTACTATAATTGGGTTACGTACAACTGGTATCTCCAGTTTGCGCATCATTCTCTCCGTTATTATGTTGACTTGTGAGCCGGAGTCTAAAATAGCGCGACAAGGTATAATGGGTCCACTGTTGCTTACCAGCTTCACTAACACGGTGCTTAGAAAGACATAACCTTCCCTTGTATTGTTGCTCGCTGCCGCTAGTGAACTGTTGCCCTGAGAGTCGATGATTACATCTCTTGCTGGTGACATTATGCTAGCAAAATTCGAAGGCGTTGATATTTGTTGAGTTGAAGACGAGTTATTTGCGTTGGTTGAGTCAGTTGCTTGACTCTTTTTATTGCTTGATCTGTTAAATGAAGTCTTTGTGGCAACTGATGAGCTCTGAATGGCATTCTCTAGATGAAGAAGTGTGTCGAGGCTTTTCGAGCACACCCTGCATCCCCGAGATGAGCATTTTGACGACGTGTGTCCGTTCCTTAGGCAATTTATGCACCCGTTTGATTCCTTCACCAGTGCCAACCGTTGAGATGGTGTCATTTGCAAGAATTGCTTGCAATCGAACAATTGGTGGTTTTCCTTGCAGCACTTGCAAGTTACAAAATTAAAAACCAATTACTTTTTTTAAAAATGTTCTTTATTCACTTGATGCATCTTACTGACTGACTCTTACTCTAATCAACCGTCGGAAGGCAAGCCAAGTTTTATTGCTGAATTGCACTTGTTGGAGTTCGGACATTGCCCGCCGAATCAATATTAGGCAATCTCAATTGACCTACTTCCAACAAGTGACAATAATGTAATAAATGATAAATGCTTAATGGACACTCTTTCGAAATCCGGGCATTGAACGACGACATGAGTAAATTATAAATGACCCAATTTCGTAGGAGTGCATCATGCCGTTTATCATATAACTCCTCCCTTCCTTCTCTGAAGATTCTCCTGAATCGTTTCAAATGGTAATTCTATTGGTTTATTTAAATTAACATTTACATTTCTATTTCACTTGAATATTAATAGGATTATTATAATAAAATATTTTTTACAAATATTTTTTTGTAAGATATATTTTTTGATTTTTTTTTATGTTACTTATTTCTTTTAAAGTAAAATTGCTAAAGCGCAAATGTTGAGTAAGATTGAATTCTGTTCTTTCCTCCAGTTTTATGTCAAATTTAAATTCCGTTTCCTTATTGCTGATTACTTCATTTCCAATTTTAATGCTACAATTATATATTTGTATTAAACAGTTAACACATTGTTGAAATTTTTTTTTGTTACATTCATTTTTGATTTCATATATATTATTTTTTACAATGACAAGATTATCTGTAATATATATTATCTCGACATTATAATTTTTCCTTAGCATACTGGTTTTCCTTTGAATACAATCGTTTCTTAATATTAAATCTTTGGAATACACTACATCAATTCTTAAAGTATAATTATTACTATTCAAAGTTACATATCGGATATTTTCTGAATCTAATTCCAAATGCTGCATGTTTGGTATCGGTATATCTATTTTTAAGTCTACTAAATCAAAAGTTTTTGGAATTTTGATTGCTAATACCAGCATTTCATCTTCTACTCTAATGATACCTGTCTTTAAATTTTGTAGTCTGTCTATGTCCAAGTTTTCTGATTGTAATTCTTCATAAGTCAATAGTCCAGGGTGTACTAGTCCTAGCTTCATCATAGATATTTGGTCCAAGATTATGTCTATTTGGTCTTCTATCAGTTTTGTTCTCAATCTAACCTCCATTTCCTCTAGTTTGTTTATCAATTGTTTTTCGATATTGTTCAGCCCTTTGGACAGGTCTGCGAATTTGCGTCGGTCGTCGTCAAGAGTTTTCTTTAGCTTTAGTATATTGTCTGACAAGTCTCTGTTCATAGATATCTGTTTATTAACTGTTTCAATTAGATTATGATAATTTTTTTTTATAATTTCCAAATTTTGATCTATGAGTTCCCTGTCATCGTTGTCCATAGTCCCAAACAACCATTTATGGGCTTTTCCTATCACATTAATCAGTCCTCTTTTTGACCTATTTCTTGTTAATATTTTAATCTTCTCTGTTAATTTAAAAAATGTAAAATGAGTGTATTTGATGAGTTACTTGGGATGTCTATCGCCAATTGGTTCACTAATTTTTTTACTTGATCGAGATCTATTAAATGTAGGATAATGTCGAAGTCCTTGACTATTTTAATTTCATTAATGATTACAGTTGTCATTCCGGTCTGTGACCTCAGAGGTAATATCATCAGCTCTGCTCCCCCTATTGGAATTATTATTGTCAGCAACAGCATCCCCATTACCTGCAAATAATTTTTCTTTTTTAATATTTGATGAATGCACGTTTTCTAATTTTTTCTTCCTATAGTATGGTTGTGCTTTGTTCCTAACATGTCTGTAATTCTTTACGCATCCTCCTTCTCGTCTTTCTGTAAAATCGATTCTGTTTTTGTTTAATTTTTCGGTCCTCTTCACTTTTTCCTGAATTATCCTATTTCTGATTTCTATTATGTTCCTATCGTTAACTTCGTTCGGTTTCATTTTTATTATACTATGAGTTCTATTATTGCATATGTTAAAAGCTCTCAGCACGGTTTCCCATGTGGTGTCACCTAATTTCTTATTAAGTTGAAATCCTTCCAATATTGTTGTGTCCCGGTGTGTGAGTTAGGTTTCGTGTAATGCAATTCTATTGCGAGCTCTCTCAAGAAATCTTTCAGTTCTACGGAGTTGAATTCATTGTCTAAAATTATAGTCTTGGGCTTTCCCACTTTTGTAAAATGTTCTGTAAAACATTCTCTTTTATGTAAATGGTTTTTGGATTGAAGTTTATACACTAAACCTTTTTTAGAGAGTTTATCTATTGCTGTAAAGTAATACTGCTTCTCTATATGGTATAAGTATGTCTACGTGAATCGTTTCATTTATTCTTTCGGGAGTAGGGTTAACTTTATATTTTTCTTTAATAGGTTTTCTATCATATTTACCCGTATTGCATTTATCACAATTGTTAATAATTCGAGTAATTTCCTTTAGCAATTTAGGATAATATATTTTATTTTTTAAAGTATTGTATGTTTCCATTATTCCTGAATGGCCCGCCCCTCTAATATGGTATAACGATATTTGCCCTTGAACCTCCCTAAGTGTTTGGAATTCTTGTGCTCTTTTTGTAAATTTGACAAAATGTACTTTTGTGCTCGTTGCGAAAAGTTCGAGAACTATACTTTGAAATAGATCATAATCCTGTTCTGTTGTTTCTGAAAATATACCCACTCTTCCTGAAATGATATAAGTTTTTAAGCTATCCTTCCACATGTTTTCAGTCTGATTCACTTCCAGATAAAGAATCCGTCTACCATGGAGCACTTCTGTTTGATTTCTATGTTGTCTTGTTATGATAATTTGCGTTTTACATACATAGGTTTACTATTCCATCTTTTCTTTACCTTTTAGGTATTCTATTTCGAAGTCAAATTCTTGAAGTTTGAGCAACCACCGCTGATTCCGTTGGCTGAATTCCTTGCCTGAGTATTTATTTTTCATATATTTAATTGGCATGTGATCTGTTTTGAGTTTAAACTTTTTTCCCCACAAATAAGGCCCAAGGTACCCTGTAGTCCAAACAATTGCTAAGAGTTCCTTGTCGGTGGTTGAATAGTTCTGCTCATGATCATTCAATGTCCTAGAGGCATATGAGACAGGTTGCCCATCTTGAGTTAAAACAGCTCCTACAGCATAGTTGCTCGCATCCGTGAAAAGAGTAAATGATTTAGAGAAGTCCGTGTATTTGAGGATCGGGTGATCGGGTATCATAAGTTTTAACTTCTCGAATGATTCTATATATTCAGGGTCGTTAGTGTTTATTTTGGTGTTCTATTTCTTCAAGTACTTAATCATAGGATATGCGATTTTAGCATATCCTTGAATAAATTTTCTATAGGATCCCGTGACTCCTAAAAAACCTTTAAGCTGTTTTTTAGTGCCGGCTATTTTATAATTTTGGATTACTTCGATTTTGTTAGGGTTAGGTTTCATTCCCTCTGAAGTTAGGATGTGCCCTAAGAATTCTGCGTTTTTCCGAACATTTCTGAACATTTAGTGGCTTGTATTTTTAAATTGTGCTCTTGAAGTCTCTTGAAATTTTTTTCTAGGGCTAATAAATGCTCTTCAATAGTAGTTGAAAAAATGAAAATATCGTCTAAATAGACAATACAAATTTTATTAATATATTCCCTTAGAATTTCATTCATCAAACGCTGAAATGTAGCCGGGGCATTCTTAAGCCCGAACGGCATCCTGACAAATTCATATAGACCCATTGGCGTTGCAAATGCTGTCTTATGTATGCCTTGGGGCCCCATTAATATTTGGTTTTAGCCCTTTGCAAGATCTAGCGTTGAGAAATACTGTGTTCGCCCTAATTTTGTGAGAATTCCCTCTATGTTGGGCAATGGAAACTTATCATCGACAGTGATCTCGTTAAGTTTTCTATAATCAATACACATTCGGTATTTAACTTCACCATTGGTATTCGGCTTTTTGGCTACTATAACCACTGGTGATGCATACCGACTTTTGGATTTCCTAATGATTCCCTGAGCCTCCAATTCGGTAACCTGTCTAATTACTTCTTCCTCATGTTTCTGTGGTAATCGGTATAGCCTACAGTGAAACCCTGTGTTTCTTGGAACTAAGTCTATTTAATGCATAATACTTTCCGTATTGGTCAATATATTTCCTTCTCTATATTGTAAGTTTCCATATTTCTCAAGCAGATTTCCTAGTTTATATTTTTCCTCCAAATTCAATTCTACCATAGTTATTATGCCTTCATCTTTCAATTCAAAACACTCCCATTCACCTATGCTGTTCTGAGTCATAGGTAATCTGGTATCATTTTTTAAATGGATTTGCTTTTTTTCTAAATATATATCTTTTACAATATTTTGGACAATGTCCATCCCTAATAATAAACTATAATCCTTGTCTACTAAATTCATGCCATATGCTTTTATGAAAAAATTAGAATTATACCCAAATTCATGGGGTACCGGAACTTGATAAATTGTATACTGTGCATTGGTTCTACCATTCACAGTATTAAGTTGAATGAACACTTTATCTAGTTCGTTATACGTTTCTTTTATTTTATTTGTATTTAAGATAGTGATAGTACTACCTGTATCCCAGAGACAGTAGTGCTTTTCATTATTTCTGATAAAGGGTGTTAATACTTTGTTACCGAGGCACCGTTGAGAAAAACCGGCTCCTCCACAGAATGAACTTCTTCAATCGGATATTTATAATTTGATTCTACCATATTGACGTCCCTATGTTCGATATTTTTCTGCGAACTTCTAAATTGTCTAGATGAGCTAGGATTCGGTTGATAGTTAGATCTAACCCTATATTGTTTACTGTCGGACCTGGAATTCGGATTCTGTGACCTAGCATAATTTGTATCCTGACTAGAATAGGGTTGCTGAAAACTCCTTGAATTTTGTGGTGTTTGGTCAGTAAATCTACCTTGCTTTGATTGAAAATTCCTTAAATTGTGTGATCTTTGGTCAATAAATCTAAATTGATTTGATTGAAAATTCCTTAAATTGTGTGATCTTTGGTCAGTAAATCTAGATTGATTTGATTGAAAATTCCCCTGTTCATAACTTGCATAATCATATAATATTTTCTTTACTTCCTGTAGACTGTCTATATCTCTTACTTCTTTAGCTAAATTACCGATGCAAAAACTTTTAATTTTTACAATTATTGTATGGTATTGTAATTTCCTAAAAGAGTCACTATCATTCTCGTATAAAGCGGCTGTGTTTATTTCCGCAACTAAATGTTCTACTTTATTAATTAAATCTACTATCGAACTCACTTTGAGGTAAAATATCCTGTTCGTTAGGTCCATTATATTTATCACAGGTCGAAAATTATGTTTGAACGATTCCTTGACATCTTCCCACGATTCCAGTCCATTGCTAAGTACAAGTTCTTGAGCTCTTCCTGTCAGTTTGGTTTGCCTTATAGCTGACCATATCTCGGGTCTTCTCGCCTCTTCAGTAGTAGCCAAATGGGTATCCACCAAGTGTATAAAACGAGTCAGAGTCGATTTGTCTCCATTAAATTCTTTGATGTAATTCATCTCCCTCATTATGTTAGCTGTACTGTTGAACGATGCGTGTTGCAGTATAGATATGGCGTTGACCCTGTCTACTAATCCATCCAGGGTAGCCGCCATTGACTGAATTTCACTCATTATTAGGTATTTCCTTTCCTTTTTTTTTACTTACACAGTTTCAAAATTTTCAAATTCACTTTTAGGATCGTTTGCTTTTTTATGTACAGTTCCAAATATAGAATTCAATTTTCAATTTCTCTTTTAGGTTCAACTGTTCGACTGCGCCAGTTACAAAATTAAAAACCAATTACTTTTTTTAAGAATGTTCTTTATTCACTTGATGTATCTTACTGACTGACTCTTACTCTAATCAACCGTCGGAAGGCAAGTCAAGTTTTATTGCTGAATTGCACTTGTTGGAGTTCGGACATTGCCCGCCGAATCAATATTAGGCAATCACAATTGACCTACTTCCAACAAGTGACAATGATGCAATAAATGATAAATGCTTAATGGACACTCTTTCGAAATCCGGGCTTTGAACGACGACATGAGTAAATTATAAATAACCCAATTTCGAAAGAGTGCATCATGCAGTTTATCATATAACGAAAGTGAACTATGTGTGGCTGATGTTGTAGCGAGAGACGTTTGAGAGAACAATCGCCTGTTTGATGCGTCGTTACTCATTGGTTTACCGCCTAATGCTTCAAGTGACTGAAACCTTGTTTCTAGAAATTGCAGCAAATCATTCAGTGATTGTTTCATGGACTGCTCCCACAATGCATGTGTGTTCATGTCTAGTTTTTTCACTAGAACATGGAGGAGCATTGGATCCCACGTGGCTGTGTGTATACCTAACCCTTTCAATGCTAGAAGACATTCCTGAGTTGTGTCGTGGATTGATTTTATACCTGAGGCACTCTCAGTGGTTAATGTTATCTGGCCCATAAACTTGTTGACCACAGCAGTTACTAACAGGCGCTTGTTCTCGAACCTGTCATTGATGATCTTCCAAGCTGCGTCGTAGTTCTCTCCTGTTGGCACTCTATGACGTATCAGCTTTTCTGCTTCGCCAGTGAAGCTGGTTTTTAGGTAGTAAATTTTTTGGCAGTTTGCCATTGGTTGTTTGTGTACTAGTTCCATAAACAAATCGAATTTTGGCAAAACTATGTTTGGTAACTTTAGCGAGCTTGCTTGGTTACAAGAATTGTTGCGGAGGGTTGCTTGTTGTTCCCATTGGTTGGATCGCTCGTAGAGGTCCACCAGGGTCTGTTGAACTTCTTCCTCTAAGTTAAGAAATTGTTGAGCGTTGTACCCGTTGAGTTCTGGGTCTGCCGATTACTCGTATATTTGACTGTGCAATTGTTGGATGCCGTCCCAATGACGTTCTATCTGTCTTATCTTGAACTGATAGAATTCCCTAGTTTTGTTCGCTACTTCGATAGGAGTGGCTCTGCGCAACCCTTCTATTGCCGCTTGTTGCTTTCGCACTAAGCCCGATATACTGGTGCCGTCTTGAAATGATTGGCGTGCGGGCACTTCTGGTTTACCAATGGTCTCTGCCTTGCCCATTTCCTGTGCAGCGTCAACTATCCCTACCCTCTTGAAATTGGGAAATGCGCACTTTTCTTCGTTGGGTTTGGCGCTAGCCTCCGCACCGTGATCCTCCGTGGTTGGTGGAAGAGTATCCGGATTTTCATCGGTCTGAATTTCTTCCAACATAGCTTTAAGATCGCGGTAGGCAGTATGAACCCTTTCTGGTAGGTTCCCAGTGACATATGGTGTATCCGTCTTGACGTGCTGCTTGATTCGCTGATGGTTTGTGACGAACTCTTGCCAAATGGCTTCGAGTCTTTGTAATCGATCGGCCTTATATTTGCTCGTTTTTCTTTCGAGGCCGTCTTTCTTGAAGTTGGTTCCTAGCTTCGTTAGCTCATCCGCCAAAGCCTTTTGCCTCGCGACCGCTGTTATTGTCTTGTGATTTCTAAATGCCCCTTACCACTGGTGGGAGGAAGCAATTTAAAATGATCACATCGGAGTCACCAAAAAATGTAACGATTCTTTTATCGTTATGCGATGCTAACAGACCAAGATTCTTGTATCCTGACTGTTGTTGGGGTTACTGATGTTACATCAGAACACCTAGAAAGTGAGATAAAAGATATAAGCAGTTCCAAGCAGACTCACTTGGAAAATTAAATGAAAGTCTTACACAACTGCTTGCCGATATCTGAACTTCAGTCTTTATTTTTACCATTATTTAAGTATATATAATTATTGCTCAGCCTAGCAAATTAAGTGATAACAAAAATTAAACTAACTTATTCTAATATTGCTTACGCGACAAAAACCAGAATTGAGAATTTAAAAATGGAAATGGAAAGACAAAAAGTGTTTTATGTTATTGGTAAGGTGTGCATGTTGTAATATAAGATGTGTTTATTGTGTGCAATGCATAGGGTGTATTGTGCGTTGGGCGATGTACATATGTATAGGGTGTACTGTGTGATGTAATTATTTTTATTTTTATTGGTGAGCAAATAGTAATAATAAATTAATGATATTTTTAAATCTAAACATTTATTATGAGCAAATAGTAATAATAAATTAATGATATTTTTAAATCTAAACAGTGTCAAAGCCAGGTAAACCACTAAGTGAAGTAACCTCATATCGTCCCATTTCCCTGCTGCCTGGCTATCTTTAAAAAAATGTTAATCAAGCGACTGCATCTGATAATAGATGAAAGGAAATTGATACCAAATCATCAATTCAGATTCAGGTACAAGCACTTAACTATAGATCAGGTACATGGAATAATAAACCATATAGAACAAGCACTTAAAACACTTGTTTCGCAAGCGTTCGACAAATTATGACTTTAAGGGCGCATACCCAAGTTGCGAAAGCAATTCAGTCGAATATTGAAATCCTATAAAGAGCAAAAATTATTTAGAGTAAAACACGATGTCGACTTCTCAATACTTAAAGAAATAAAAGATGGTGTACCTCAAAGAAGTGTATTAGATCCTATCCTACTCCTTTTACATACAAATGATTTACCACAAAGCCAACAAACAACCGTAGCCACTTTCGCAGATTATGCAGCTGTACTTGCCGCAAGAGAAACCATGCAGAAAGTAATCATATCGACATGGACAAAACAATGGCAAATAAAACTAAACGAACTAAAGTTTGTCCATACTAACTTCACAAATAAAAATCTACAACACATACCAGTGGTCATTAATAATAATGCAGTGCAAACATAGCAAAATATGTATTTGGATATGAGTGTTAACGCAAAACTACGCTGGAAAGCCCATGTTAATTGAAAAATCTTAAATGGAATTTTCCTTCAGAGAGATAAATTAAAAATCAACCTTCACGCTTCAACTGTAGAACTTTACAGACTATAAAAAAATATTCACAATACTCAATAAGACTTAATAATAAAGAGAACCTGTAAACACAGTCTTAGTATTTATGTGTAGGTAGGTAGGTAAGACGCGACTTAACATGCCGGCCTCCTTGAAGTTTACAAGGTTTGAGGAGTATACTTCAATCGTTATATGGTAATGGGTACAGCTTGGTTACAGCTCGCTTAAATACTCCATGTTGTGTTTTGACTTCAGCAACCCGATGGATCCCATCCTGACCAGGAATGCTGGAAATTACTCTGCCCAGAGGCCATTTGTATGGTGGAAGATTGTCGTCTTGGATGATAACGACTTTATTTGGTTGCAAATTGCTGACCTTGGATATCCACTTGTGACGCTGCTGAAGCAAATGCAGATATTCGTTTGACCAACGGTCCCAAAAGATTTGTTGAAGCTGCTGGAGCCGACGAAATCTTGACAGTCTGGAGACAGGGACTTCGGAGATATTTGGCTGGTGAAATGATGTGAGTGGGCAACCAATTAAGAAATGCCCAGGCGTAAGCGCTTCCAAATCATTGGGGTCAGATGATAATGGTGTGATCGGCCGCGAGTTTATAACTGCTTCCACTTGAGTGACCACCGTACATAGTTCTTCGTAGGTTAAGACGGCATTAGCGAGCACTCTAACCAAATGATGTTTCGCCATTTTTACCGCTGCCTCCCACAGACCGCCAAAGTGGGGAGACCTTGGAGGAATATGAGACCATTCAATTCGATTTTCCTGGCACAACTGTTGAATTTGGCGTTGATGGTGCTGTTGTTGAAACAGTCGATGTAGCTCGGAAAGTTCATTCCTTGCCCCAACAAAGTTAGTAGCATTGTCACAAAAAATTGTTCTGCAGAGCCCTCTTCTGGCAATGAACCGGTGTAGTGCAGCGATGAAAGCTTCGGTTGATAGGTCACTTACAACCTCTAAGTGAACGGCCTTTGTTGTAAAGCACACGAAAACGCAAAGGTACGCTTTAATAGGGGCTCTTCCTCGTATCTTCGAACTGATGCGCAATGGTCCGCAGAAGTCAACACCAGTGGTTAAGAAGTGACGCCCAGGTTGAACACGTTCCGGCGGCAAGTTACCCATCAGTGGAGTTGATCTCGTTGGCTTCGTTCGAAAACATCTGACGCATTCATGCACAATACTGCGACATAGGTTTCTTCCGCCAATAGGCCAATAGCGTTGTCGAATTATTGCCAACAGTGTTTGTGGTCCGGCGTGGAAATGCATGAAATGAAAGGAATTGATTAGTAATTTTGTAATGATATTTTTGGGAAGAATTATTTGATGCTTTGAGTTGTAAGGAAGTAAGGAATTGTGTAACCGTCCGCCAACGCGAATAAGGCCCTTGTCATCGAAGAATGGATTTAAGCTCTTAATGCGACTGGACTTGCCAACTTCCTAATTCTGGGACAGTGTATTATATTCTGCGGCTAAATCGCGACGTTGAATATTGTGAAAAACTGCTGTATCCGCTGCGTTGAGCTCGTTGATGGTCAAAGGTCCAAGGCTTCTATCCGCCTTTAGTGATTTTGCGTTTTTAGCGAACCTCAGACAATATGCAATTATCCTCTCCAATTTTTGCCACAGTCCACGATGACTGACTTCATTTGGCGTTGGTCAGGAATGTCGATGAGTTCATCTGCGATGCTGTGTTGTGGCCAAGCTTCGGCTGATAATTGAAGAAATTCAGGTCCATTTGCCCAAAGAGAAGACTGCAGGAACACTTCAGGTAGTACGCCTCGGGAGATAATGTCCGCTGGATTTTCCTTCGTGTCAATGTAGCTCCATTCGTCGACTCTTGAAAGTTCCTGAATTTTAGCGACGCGATTGGCTACGAATGTTTGCCAGGTATATGACGGTCGAGCTATCCATGACAAGACGATTTTTGAATCCGTATATAGGAATCGCTGGTGTATTGTTATAGGTAAGAGAGATTGAATTCGTAATGTAACTGACTTAGTAGGCGCGACTCTTGACTTGGAACATATAAGCCTGATCGTGATGTTGCTATCTTTGTCTTCGCAGCGTATATAACAACAAGCACCGTAGGCAAGTTCGCTACTGTCCGAAAAGGCATGGAGTTGAATGACCTTTGGAAACCTGGTGCTGAGAAGATGGCGAGGAACCTTTAAGTTACGCAGCAATTGAAGCTGGTGGGCGTATTGCAACCATTTCTTTTGATATGGATCAGGTAACATCTGGTCCCAGGAAACTTCCAGCTTTCAGAGCTCTTGAAGAAATATTTTACCGAGAACTATAACTGGGCCAAGAAGTCCTAGAGGATCAAAGATTTTTCCCAAATCTGACAAGACAGTGCGTTTCGTCACAAAATTGTGACTATTAAGAGAAATATTGAAGACAAAAACATCATCTGTTGGTTCCCAAGCAATTCCTAAGGTCTTTACAATGTCATTCTGTCCGATTTTCAGGAGTGGCTCTCTGTGCTCTGGTGGAACGGAGTTGATGAGAGACGGTTCATTTGCGCAGAACTTTCTCAGCTCAAAGCGTGCTCCTTTCAACATTTGGATAATACTGGCTTGCAGGGAGATGGCATCTTCGAGAGTGTGGGCGCCTGTCATAATGTCGTCGACATAAGTTTCTTTCAACACAGCCGCTGAGGCAAAAGGGAATTGCTTCTCTTCATCCATAGCTAGTTGGTTAAGACAGCGTGTAGCTAAGTAAGGTGCAGCTGACGTTCCGTAAGTTATGGTGTTAAGCTGGAAGTAACTAATATTTCTTTCGGGATGGGATCTCCAAACGATCATTTGATATGGACGGTCGACAGGATCTACCTCGATTTGACGGTACATTTGCTTGACGTCTGCAGTGGATGCATATCGGTATGACCGGAATCGTGTTAGGACGGTAAACAAATCTGACTGCACCGTCGGACCTCCCATCAAGAGGTCGTTCAATGAAACACCAGATGAAGATTTCGCCGAAGCATCGAAAACTACTCTGACCTTCGTGGAAGAACTATCCGATTTGATGACGCAGTGGTGCGGTAAAAAGTAGTTCAATGGTGGTGGTGCGGATAATAACTGCATGTGTTGAAGTGACTCGTATTCAGTCATGAAGTCAACATATTTCTGTTCGAGCTCCGGTTGTCGTCTAAATTTTGATTCTAGCGAACTAAGACGTTTAGTGGCGGTAGCAAGGGAAGTTCCTAACATGGCAGTGGATTGCTTAAAAGGCAAACGCACTACGAAACGACCATTGTCCAATCTTCGAACTGTGCTTAATAAATGAAGCTCGCAAAGTCTTTCTTCGTCAGTGATGGATCTTCTCGGCGTGGTGTGACCCTCAAGTTCCCAAAATTGTCGCACAATTTTCTCAAGTGACGATGTAGTTGTAAGTTTGCAATGATAGGTAACTGTAGCTTGCGTGGATGAAACAACTGGGCCGCCTACTATGTATCCAAATTGAGTGTTTTGCAATACTGGATAATTATCACCGAGACGAATCTGATCTTGAATGAGAACATCGTAAAAGATTTCAGCCCCAAGCAAAATATCGATTTTAGTGGGTCGATGAAAACTGGGATCAGCTAATTTGACGTCCAAAGGCATTTTCCATTCGGATATATTAAAATCAAAGTTTGGCATGGGGTCACTAATCCGTGAGAGTATGTGGAAGCAAAGTTCCGTTGAGTAAGCGGTAACACGCGATTGCACTTGTGTGTGTAGAATGTATCGGGCTGACGTTGAAGTCTCCTCTACGCCACAAATTGAAGTGAGTACTCTTGAACGTGGACGTCCTAATTGTTGAGCTAAGGTTTCTGTGATAAGATGCACTTGAGACCCAGGGTCTAGAATGGCTCTGACTGCATGAAGAACGCCGTGCTTACCGAGAATGTTAACGATGGCTGTCGCGAGAAGCATTTGCCTAGATTCGTGCTTAGGTTTCATGGTTGCTGAACTAGCAAGCGATTTGCCTGCAGTTGATGCAATTGGGGTGGCATTTGCCTCTCTGGATGAAAGGGAACTAATATCAGGTTTCGTTACAGGTGTAGGACTTGATAAGAGCGAGGAGTAATCGTGAATCAGAGTGTGATGATTGCCCTTGCAGTGTCTGCATTTTTCCGATTCACACTTCTGATGATCATGACCACGCTTAAGGCAGTTAATGCACAGGTCATTTTTCTTTGCTGCTATGAACCGTTCCCTAGGTGAAAGAGTAAGGTACTTTCTACACCTGTAAATGTTATGATTGTTTTCATTACAGTAAAAACATACCTTTTGATTGGTTGCAGTTACAAATGAGACCTTGGGCGCTGTTATCCGAAACGGTTTTGTTACCTTTGATGTCGATGGACCGGCAAGTAGTAGGTGCTGATGTGCTGTCCTCCGTTCTAATTGCTGACATCGTTTATCCAAGAATTTCATTAGCTCTTTAAGTGTTGGAAGCCGCTCGGTTGGGCGTTCGTCGATCCATTTGTCGTTGGTAGAGCTGTCTAACTTGGACAGAACGATGCAAATAACTAAGTCGTCCCAATGAAGAACCGGTCTACCCAGCGATAACAACGAGCGCAAGTGCACGTTTACAGTGTCTACTAACTCGCGAATGCTTATTGCGTTTATTTTAGTTATTGGTGGATAATTTAAAATGCACTTCACGTGTTGTTCCACGATGATACCGGTATTCGCGTAGCGGTCCTTTAGCATGGCAAGCGCTTCAGCATAGTTTTTCGCGGTCACTTCAATTGACTGAATTCTTCGTAATGCTTCGCCCGACAACGAGGATCGTAGATAATGAAACTTTGTAACTGTGTCAAGGGAGTCATTATTATCGACCAACGCGGTGAACGATTCAAAATACGACATCCATTTTGTATAGTCTCCGGAAAAAGTAGGTAACTGTACCTTGGGCAATTTCACCGTAGACCCACTGAGAGTAGCGTTAATGACGGTAAAGTCTTTCGCGTTATTGGCTTCAATGCGTTTTTCGGAAATCGAGGATGAAAACGAGGGATGCAATGAAAAATAAGTTTCCTCAAATGAGGCCCGAACATTTGGCTCATCTTCTGAAGCATTATAGTCTTCGATAACCGACTGTACTTGATCGAAGTCACTATAATATTGTTCAAGCGCCTTTAGACGAATTTCCAATTCACCGATTGTGGCCGTTGCCAATTGTTTTTCCACGAAATCACCTATTCGATTTTGTTGTCCGATAAGCGTAAGCCTTTTGATTTTTGCACTTGCAATTTTCTTTTCACTCATTTTAATTTATTTACGCGTTTTACCGAAAACGAAATATACAGCGTTCATACAAGGTTCACTGAGATTTTCCGCGTGAAAATATACTGCTTGTCACGACAACTGCAAGACAACGTTTTTAACCGCTTAACTTATTCGCAGCACACCAAAAACCAACAAATAAAAGAGAAAAAAAAGCGCACTGGAGTTTGCCGCACAAAAATGTACTGTTTTGTCACATCTGCAAGACAACGTCTACCATGATCGTGTGCACAAAGGAAAAAAATTAAAAAATGTGCCGTTTCCTTGTGAGCCGCTTGTGTGGCGACGTCGAATAGTACATACAAGAAGAGGGATGAAAATGGAAATATTTAAGTGTTGCGATGAACAAGGTTTTTTTGTTTTACAGAAGGAAACAATTTAACTCTTTTACTTATATATGTAGTTCCAAATTAAAAAAGTCCTGTCACGCCAATGAAAAATCTTAAATGGAATTTTCCTTCAGAGAGATAAATTAAAAATCAACCTTCACGCTTCAACTGTAGAACTTTACTGACTATAAAAAAATATTCACAATACTCAATAAGACTTAATAATAAAGAGAACCTGTAAACACAGTCTTAGTATTTATGTGTAGGTAGGTAACATTAACTTAACATTAATAAAAAACGCGAAGAACTAGACATACGTTATAGAAATTTGTATTGCCTAATTGGAAGAAAACCATTCCATATAACTTATGGGCGTCACAGAAAGTTACATGACCTGCCGGAATTCCACGGGAGACCTAAGGAATGGCCAACATTCTGCACGGCCTTCATCGAATCGACGAATATCTTTCACTATAGCAAAGTGGAAAACATGTTTCGTCTGCAGAAATCCATTAAGGGTAAAGCAGGAGACGTCGTTGAGTGCCTTTTTATCCATTCGGACAACGTCAAGCAGGTCATGGCCAATCTAAATTCCGTTTCGGTCGTCCGAAATTGTTTGGTCCAAAATAAACTAAGAAAGATCAGAGAGATTGGACAGATTCCGGAAGGCAAATTAGAGCTAATGATACTCTTCGCCACGAAAGTTCAAAGCCTGTCAGTGTGGAATGCACCAACACGTCGCACTAATAATATAATACTATTGTAACTCAAAATACGAATTTCGATCGTAATTAAAGTTGATGCAATATCGGTGGGGGTTTAATACAGTCAGTCAATCATGAATAATGACTCATAGTACCATCTCTTATTTGTTTCTGTAGAGCCTGTGGGTTAGCTGCCGACGAGTAAGAGTTTGGAGTGGGCACAAAATAGCGCATATAGCGCATATGTGGTTGAACAGGGTGGCGCGTCTAATTTGCCTCGTTACAACAACATCAACACATCCGCCATACAATGATAGAGGCGAGCTTGCTAGGTCAAAAAATATTCTGCATACCAACGATAGTCCTGCACCAAATATTTTATGGAATACAATGATAGAGGCGAGCCTAAGCTTAGGTCAGAAAATATTCTGCATACCAACGATAGTCCTGCACCAACCATTACATCAAACAGCAACATCCGGTTACTAAATGCAACAAGTTCACGAAGTTGGAGTCAGAAGCCATATGGAAATTCGTGAAAGCAAGTAAACTTTGCCTTGGTTGTCTTTTTTTTTTTTTGTGCCAAGGGATGTGGTAATCTTCTAAAGATACTAGTAGACCGAGCTATTAGCATGCACAATTCGCAAACCCGAATAATCGATCCCGGAAGTGCGCCTACGTACTAATACATACCCTGCACACTTCTACTACTCTCCCCGCGGTATTAGGTATTAAGGCCGAACTATAATAGTAGAATGGGTGCGTACGTCGACGTACGTAACTGTGCGAATACAGTTTTGCTTCGATTCGTCAAGTTTCGTTCACTTTTGCTCACTTACGAAAAGAGGGAATCCATTCGCTCTTTCGTACGAAAAAGTTACATTTGAACAGCTGTGTTTAGTTAAAAATTTAAAGTTGCCAAGAAATTTGGTTTTATTTATTTGTAATTTAAAATTATCAGTTAAAATAACAATTATTATTTTTAGATTTCATTTACATACTTAAATTAGATAGATTTTATATTCATACTTGGAAAAAAAAATGGCAAAACGATTTGACTCTGACAGTCGCTTCCGTTCACATACGCCTATTATGGGCAACTTAAGCAATTGAGAGTACTGAAGGAAACTTAACGTAGAATTTTGACATTAGCTTCCGATTGCTTTCGACTATTATAGTTGAGCCTTTACTTCGCGGGGCTGGTTAGCATATTATGCCATTCATCTTGTGTGAGCCGTTGCTGCTTCCTCTGCTTCTGTTGCTTTGCGAATTTTCTCTGTCCTTCGCAGCTCAGTTTGCACCTTTGTTATGTAACCGACAGTTTCTCTCCAGCTCCCTTCTGTTATAATGTTGCTCTCCAATTTAAGAACCGCCTGCAGTGGAATACTGCGTGCTCCGTTGTTTCCTCTTCTTCAGAACATTCGGAGCTAAGCGGTGAGATATCATGCCCAAATTTGTACAGGTACTTTCGATATCCTTCATGACCGGATAAGAAATGTGTAAGCTGATAGTTACAGTCTCCGTGCTCGTAACTTGTTCAAACATCGATTTTTGGTCTATGCTTTTAGGTCCATCTGCCTTTTGTGGCCCTGTCCCATCTGTTCTGCCAGCTGGCTAGTGATGTTGACCTTTCTTCTTCTTTTATTGTTCTCGCTGCACCGGCGTCTTTTGGATGCCTCCAGTCTGTTTTTATATATTACAGCATCTTTTTTTTTTTATATATATTACAGCATCTCCACAGGGCTCAGCTTAGGCTACTGTGGGGTTCAGCAGGTGGCGGATCGCTGAACGGCCTATAGTACACAGGTTAGCTGCGAATAACAAATAAGCAGTCCCCGACCAAAAGCGGCAGAGAATGAGGGTGAGGCTGAAAACGTCTCAGAAACCCTGTGAACTCTCCGTGACATGACGAGTCGGTGCCGTCCACAAACAAGTGCCCCCCACTCCAAGGAGGAGTGGCAACGGGGGAACCTATGAAGCATACACATCTATACATGAAATTCTGCACGGAAAGCCTATATGTTAGGCATTAAGACCGAGCCCGGTAAGGTCTTAATTACGGTATACCGGACTATCGATTGGACTAGATTGCTGTGGGCTGACGGTTGTAGTATTCTGTTACCATAGTAAGCTAGAGTGAAATTTAGTTGAAACGGCTTTCAGGCTAATGCTGCAACCGCCCCCGTCCCGTTAAAACCTTGGCAGGCCTCAAAGTACGTTATCCGTGACGTCACCGTTAAGTTGGTGGTGTATGTTCAGATGTAACATTCCTGATTAGCAACAATCTGGCTCTGACACAGACACCCACAAGGTCCTGTGTCAACTCTCGCATGGCCTCCCTGCCTGCGTAGATAACCATGGGATCATAGAGGTGAATACACATCCGGACGGAGATAGCGGCTTTGAGTCGGTACCCATAAGAGATGAATACAAAAATAAATTCAAACAATTCAAACAACCAAAACAAGGAAAACAATAAAAATGAAATGAGTTCAGAGGAGGATTCGTCAAGCTCGAAGCCACTCGAGGTAGGCAAACCACCAGGGGGAAATATGTGACACACCCAAAAGTTTGAGTTTATTGAGTTTGAGTTTGAGTTTATTGTCTTCATAAAGAAAAATTACAATTTATAAAATAGAATTCAATATCAATATCTTATAAGCCGCCCAACGTCTCCATGGAGTTATCTCTTCAATGCTGGATGAAACCTTGAAGCGGTAGAAGAGAGTCCGTGTAAGATACTGGTTGGCCTTAGAAGATTTTTTAAAACATTTAAACTAAAAGTTCATAATATGACAATATGAAATCTACGAAGCCTAGAGGCTTTTCTGCAGAAGATTATTCAGAAGGAATTTACATTTAGTTATGAGTAATTCTTGTTAGTTTAGGGAACACAAATTGATTCATTGTATAATTTTAAAGATTTACATTATTTAATAAAACATTATTTTTTATTTGTCGTTTTCTTGTGTGTATCGGCTGGATATTCCATAGAGAGCGTGGAAGTTGATTGTATATAGTTGGAACCACAAAGGAAAGTTGTCGTCTTCCATATGAGTTGTGGATCCTCGGGATCTTCAAGAGTCCATTTGCCCTTTGCCTGGTGTTGACACAATGGTCGATCGGATGTTTGAATCGTGTGTCGTTATACGTCTCGTTGATTACATTGAAAAGAAAATTTTTTTTTACGGTTAATATATTTAAGTTTTCGCTTAGATTACACATATTTTCGACATAACAAGTACGATTCTTTGCTCGCCAGAGAATCTTGAATATTCTATTTTGAATTCTTTGAAGTTCCATTATTCTATATTGCGCTGCATTACCCCATGCCGTTATTCCGTACTGAAGTATCGACTCCACCAGAGAGTAATATACTTGCTTCAGTACTTCAAACGACGTGTGGTTGCTCAAGTGGTAAAGAGCATATGTCGACTGCCGAAGTCGCCTGCATAAGTTCTTTATGTGGTAGTCCCACTTAAAGTTGCAATCTACTTCCACGCCGAGATATCGATACACGTTAACTGCATCAATATACTCTGCGCAGTCACTCCAAACTGTGGAACTATATTTTTATTGGTGTTCTTATTATGTGATGAGGACGAATATGCATGACCTTGGTTTTCTTCGAGTTTATAATAAGGCCATTATCCTGACACCATCGCAGAATATTATCGAACTCTGATTGCATTGTTTGAGTGGCAATGTTAATATCTTTGTGGCTCGCAATTATGGCCGTATCATCAGCATATTGAAAACCGACGCTCTTTTTCAACACAGACAGCATATCGTATACATATATGATGAATAGGAGAGGTCCTAGAATCGACCCTTGAGGTACACCAAATTCAACATTTCGCGAATCACTATAGCTGTATGCCGAAGATAACTCGCAAACCAATCCAATGATCGACCACGAATACCTATCTTCTCCAGCATTTTAATGATGTTCGTGTGACAAAGTGTATCAAAAGCTTTCTTGAAATCTAGAAAGATCACCAGAGAGTGGAAGTTCTTATTGAGATTGCTGTTTATATTATTGGCAAATTCACTCAGTAATTGATTTACATTTCGGTTTCTCAGGAAACCATACTGGTTCTTATTTATAATTTTGTATTTGGCAATGTAATCTTGCAACCTTCTCGCCATTACTTCTTCCAACACTTTGTCAATCGCTGGTAATATTGAGATAGGACGGTAGTTCGAAACATCGGTTTTCATCCCGGACTTGTAGATAGGTCGTACAATGGCGGTTTTAAGTTTCTTCGGAAATTGACTTTCCTCGAAAGACTTATTCACCAATTGCGTGACTGTGGGTGCTAAGACACTCGAGTTGTGTTTCAAGTCCTTAGCCCTGATATTATCTACGCCGGGAGACTTACTTGCGTTCATCTTGTTCAAAATGTTCGTTATCTCGGTTTGCGATACGTGGCCAAGGAACATTGATTGTGTTGTACTCGACTCTCTACCATTGTATGTTTTTATGTTGCATTTGTGAATAATCGACTTTATTTCATCAGTGAATTGTGCAGCAAATTTGTTGGCTATGCCTGTTGCATTACTAACCGATGGGAAATTTCTACTAATAGTCTCATCGATGTTATTGGTGGTCTTTCCTAATAAATTGTTTATTAGTCGCCAGGTACTCTTTGCATCCTTTCTATACTCTGCAAATTTGTTTTTGTAATATTCCGATTTTATAGTTTTAATCCTTTTATTTACATAATTTCGGAAATATTTGTAATGATTTTCGTAACTCTGGCACTGTCTGTTATTTTTCCATTTATTGTACAGCTTATCTCTTGTCTTGCACAGATCTAGGATTTCCGCTGTTATCCATGGATTTGGTTTTTCTCTTTCCTTGACTTTTATATTTACGTAGGACTTTTCGTACACACCATTGAATATATCTGCTAATTTATCATACATATCATCAACATTAGTTTCATTATTCAGAAGGCTCCAGTTAACTTTCGACAATTGTTCGCGTACTTTGGTCTCGCTCAGCACTGATTTTGTCGTTGCTTTGCTCTGTGTCTTTGAATCTTTGGGTATTCCAAACATTAACGTGTAATGATCCGATACATTGGATTCTACAGTAGCTGCATATATTGTTTTAAGCTCACAACGTACCAAACAATGATCGATTTTTGTACTGGAGCCTCTGTTTAAGTCCACCCTGGTGTTTGACTCAACAATATTCTGCAGGCCTTTACCACTTATCATTTCAAGATATCTTGCCGCATCAGTATCGTGGTCTTTGTTAACATCTATATTCATGTCTCCCATCAATACTAGATTTCGGTTATTATTCGCAGAGTTTATTTGATTTTCTAATTCTTCTGTAAAATTATACGCGGATAAACTTGGTGGTCTATAAATCGCCAGAAAAGTAAATTCTTTGTTGTTTAATTTAGCTTTTATCTGTAAGTTTTCGTAATTCACACTTCTGTAGACGGTTCTTTCATAACGAATGTCTTTTCTTACAAATATAGCAATTCCACCACCACTTCTGTAAGGTCTATTTAGAAATTCAACATTAAAACCTTCTAGTTGATATAGACAATTTTCTTCATCATATATGTTTGTTTCCACCAGTATGACTATTTTAATATATTTAATTATATTATTTGTGCTACACACAAAATTATTCCAGTGTTTTCTTAACGACCTTATATTCATATACAAACAAAGACAATCCAAATTTTCCAATTCATTTACATTTATGCCGGTAAACATATCATATACCCTATAATTCACACTTGACATTTGAACACACCCATTTTCATTTTCATTGCTGTCATTTTTATTGTTGTCAAACATTTTGACGTTCGTGATGTTTGTTTACAGTGTTTGACAGGTGAAAGAAATGTGTTTTATATTATTTTGTTTATGTCTTCAATATCAGTAATTCGTAGTACTGTTGCTCCTTCGTATTTTACAGTCAGTAACCCATACATATTTCCAACCGGCAGTTTATTTGCCATAAAAGATTTCTGTTTGTCGCCGTTAGTTGGCTATTTATATATGTATATTTTACTGTTTAAAAGTTCGGTTTTCCTACTTTCAGTGATTTTGGGCATATTGACACTTTTTACAACATTCATCGCTTTCAACGGACCTCGTGATTTGGCAGATTTTAAGATCTTTTGCTTGCAGATGGAATTGGTAAAAGAAATAACTAACTTCGGAAAAGGGACACAACACCCAAGAGTGCATCACGTTCAAATTTGTTGGCCAAACAGCTCCCACCATCGAAAAAGAAGAAAGCGTCGGTATAAAAAGGTGACACGAAGGATAAACCCAAGAAGACTGCAGAAATATCCACCAAATCACTGGCGGCAGATAACGAATCTGAACCTGGCTGGATCAAACAAAGGCCACGAGCAAAAGTTCGAAGAAAACCAACCCGCCCCGACGCGCTGGTTCTAAGAACAAAGGGCAACCTGACGTAAGCAGATATGCTGCGAAAGGTGAAAAGCAATCCTGAACTCAAGGAACTTGGCGAAAACGTGAACCGCATCAAGAAAACGGCGAAAGGAGACCTACTCATCGAGCTAAAAAGATCCACCAACTCGCATTCCACAAAATTCGAGGAAAGAGTGAGAAATGTCCTAGTTGAACAAGCGGAAGTGAAAATCCTAACACACGAGACACTGATTGAGGTGAAAGATCTTGACGAGGTCACCGCGAAGGAAGACGTGTTTAATGCGTTAGTAGAGAACTTTGGGAGTACCAGTGCCATAAAGGCACTGACAATCAAATCACTTCGGAAAGCCTACAGTGGTACCCAGACGGTAACCGTGAGCTTGCCAGCAGAAGCGGCCAAGCAGCTCATCGAAATAGGCAAAGTACGCATAGGATGGGTTGTGTGCCGAATACGTGAGAAGCTAAACCTAACCAAATGCTACAGATGTATGGACTTCGGGCATATAACGAAAGCTTGCAAGAGCTCAAGTGACTTGTCCAAACATTGCCAACGGTGTGGTAAAAGTGGCCATAAAGCGAAGCTATGTAACGAGGAGCCAAAATCTCTACTCTGCCAAGGCAAGGAGGGTATTGATAACAACCACTTTACGGGAAGCCGTAGATGTCCATCGTACCAACGAGCATGGAGGGAGCTGCTGTCCAAACAATGAAAGTGCTACAGCTGAACCTAAACCACTGCGAGGCGGCCCAGGCTCTTTTAACACAAACAACTCCTGAACTAGGCGTAGACGTCGCAATCTTAAGTGAACCATATCGACAATATGACAATACAGTATGGATAGCGGACGCAACAGACAAAGCAGCAATATGGACCTGCGGGTAACGACCCTTCCAAGCAACAGAGGTGATTCTTGATAGATATTTCGTTCGAGCCAAAATTGATGGGTGTTACTTCTACAGCTGTTACGCCCCACCGAGCCTTAAGATCGAGGGATTTGATAGCTTCCTAGATAGGTTGACAATAGATGCTAGAGGGCGAAGCCCGGCTTTCATAGCCGGAGATGTCAACGCATGGGCCACAGAATGGGGCTGCTCAAGGACGAACAGGAGGGGAAGCAAACTGCTGGAGGCCTTAATGATCCTTGACGTAGTGCTTTTAAATAATGGTAATCAACACACATTTAGCAGGAATGGGGCGAGCTCGATAATGGACCTTACTTTTGTAAGCAACTGCCTTGCTCGGAGAACAACATGGAGACCACCATTATACACACAGCGACCACCAGGCTATATTGTGTGAAACAATTAACGAAGAAAGGCGACACCAAAATACATCAAGGAGAGTAGGCAACAAATTAGGATGGAAAACAAACACATTCGATGAAGAGGCTTTCGCTCTTATGATCGCGGATGCTGCGTTGACGGGCTCGGCGAACGAGAAATCTGTACAACTAACCACCCACATCACAACGGCGTGCGATGCATCTATGATCAGAAGAACAACGAATACACGCTACCAATCAGTTTATTGGTGGAATGAGGATATCGCGCTACTGCGCTCTAAATGTCACCGCGCAAGGAGACAGTACCAACGTAGCAGAGGAAGAGAACATCTCACCGAACTGCACCGCCGATATAAAATAGCGCGAAAAGAATTGAAAATGGCTATAAATACCAGCAAACGCCGGAGTTTCGTCGAACTATGCAATGGAGTAGATGAAAACCCCTGGGGGAGAGCGTACCAAGTGGTGATGAAAAAGTTGAAAGTTTTTCGAGCCCCATATCCCACACGCACAGATGTATTGGAGTGAATAGTCGAAGTCCTTTTTCCAAGGCAACCGGGAATACCACTGGAGGACGAGCCACCTATTGCGACACAACAAATTCCTAGGATAACACCAGAAGAGATTCTTGAGGCATGCAACAGGGTTGGGAACAAAAAAGCCCCTGGGCCGGATGGCATCCCGAATGTAGCCCTTAAAGCGGCGATTAAAACCAGAATGGACATATTTGTGGACATCTATAACACCTGCCTGAGCGAGGGAGTTTTTCCTGATCAATGGAAGAAACAGAGACTCGTACTAATACCCAAGGGAGGTAAACCAGCAGGAGATCCATCAGCCTACCGCCCGCTCTGTATGTTGGACACGGCGGGAAAAGTCCTGGAGCGCATCATCGGCAACAGGTTGGAAGCAGCAATTGAAGAAGCAGGAGGACTATCAGAACACCAGTACGGATTTCGAAAGGCACGTTGGACTGTTGATGCCATTAAAGATGTGGTTGACACAGCGAAAAGGGCCATCGAAGGAAGACGATGGAGAAGAGGTGCAAAGCAGTACTGTTGCGTCATAACGCTGGACGTCAAAAACGCTTTTAACACCGCGAGCTGAAAACATATCCTTCAAGCGTTACGAAATATGAGAGTACCAACTTACATTAGGGACATTCTGAAGAACTATTTCCGACAAAGAGTGCTGCTCTATGACACAGATGATGGTGTGAGGGAATACGCAATTACTGGAGGAGTACCCCAGGGCTCGATCCTGGGACCAATACTATGGAACCTCATGTACGATGGCGTCTTTCGTCTTCAAACACCAGGTGAATCAAAAATTTTGGGATTTGCAGACGACATAGGCATAGTGGTAACAGCAAAACTGCTGGAAGAAGTGGTTCAAATTATCAACGAAACAATTTCAATTGTTCGACGGTGGCTATCATCAATGGGCCTCACGCTAGCTGAACAAAAAACGGAAGCTGTACTAATTACCAGTAGAAAGCAACGAGAAACCATTACTCTCACAGTAGGTGGACACGAGATGGTATCCAAACCAGCCATTAAATACCTTGACGTTATGATTGACGCAAGGCTTACATTTAAAGAACATCTGGAGTATGTAAGCAACAAATCCTCTCGGGCGTGCGCCTCCATTGCGCGGATTATTCCGAATATGGGAGGACCCAGATATAGCCGTAGACTACTCCTAGCTAAAGTAGTTGCATCTATTGTGCTTTATGGATCACCAGTTTGGGCCGGAGCTATGAAAGTGACTTCATACAAAATGAAAATTGGAGCAGTAAATCGATTATGTGCACTTAGAGTGAGTAGCGCTTTCCGCACAACCTCTGACCATGCAGCCTGCGTCATCGCTGGAAAGTAACCCATCGATTTACTGGCGGAAGAACTGCAGAAAAAGTTCCTAGGGAGGAGGAAGGAGGGGTTACCGTACGGTGAAACGGACACAACAGGAAGAACCGCAAGTATGATAGAGTGGCAGCAACGCTGGACCCTTTCGTCTAAGGGCCGCTGGACTTATCGCCTTATCCCGATCATAGAGACCTGGGTAAACCGCAGACATGGTGAAGTTAACTTCTACATAACGCAACTGCTTAAAGGACATGGGTGTTTCCGAGCATAATTATTTAAATGCAGGAACGATGACTCTCCCACTTGCCCATCGTGCAGTGATACTCCCGAAGACGTGGAGCATGTATTCTTTCACTGCTCAAGATTCCACGTACAAAGAGAAGCACTACAAACAGCACTAGGAGAAACACCAACTCCAGAGAATTTGGTACAACACATGTTGGAATCCGAGGATGTGTGGAATGCAGTGAGCCTTTATGCCAAGGATATATGTCAAGAGCTGAGGAGATTAGAACAAGAGAGAAGAGAAAGCGAAGAATACGCAATGAACAATATAGCGGTAGCAAGTGGAAACGCAGCTACGTACCAAGATGTACCTATGCAAACGTACAGACAGGCGGACATACGTACATACATGGGCACACAACAACGGAGAGCCCAAGAGGAAGAAAATCCTGGATCATAAGAAGGAGAAGACATGATGTCAAAACCTGCCCTACGAAGAAATGCCTGAGTGGCGGTACCGTAGGGGAATCAGGACAGGGTTGGGGGGTGTTTTAGCCACGTATACATGCAGGAGCGTGGAATCTGGCATAACTCGCGTAGCACGGGCTACTGAGTATCCATAAAGGATTTCAACCA
Source organism: Blera fallax (assembly GCA_946965025.1). Taxonomy (NCBI): domain Eukaryota; kingdom Metazoa; phylum Arthropoda; class Insecta; order Diptera; family Syrphidae; genus Blera; species Blera fallax. The sequence goes on from OX337245.1 coordinate 35,404,238, forward strand.
TCCAGCGCATCGAAAAAAAAAAAAAAAAATATTACGGCTTCTCATCTGCCAGAATGTCAATGGGGACCATTCCGGCTATAACAAATGCTGCTTCATCCTAGATTGTTCTAAATCCACTTATAGCACTTAGAGCACAGAGTCTGTATACCGAAGTGAGTTTGTGTTGTATCGACTTTGTTGTCAATGCATTCACCCATACCGCGACTGCATAGAGGAGGACCGAGCTCACTACTCTTGAGAATAGAATTCACCTGGCGTAACCGTGTCCCCCGATATTTGGAAGGATCCTGCAGAGCGCTGCCTGGATTCCCGAGGCTTTTTTGCTCATGGATTCTACATGGCTCTTTAAGTTCAGCCGGTTGTCTACCATCACACCAAGGCATTTGATGGCGTCTTTGGGCTTTATTTTGCTGGTTCCAACCTGAATGTTGATATATTCTGGAACTTTTCGGCTGGTTATAAGAACAGCCCCCGTTTTATGGTATGCCAATTCCGGACCAGCTGTCGGTAACCAATTTTTAATGCGGCATATTGCTTCATTTGTGGCTGTCTCCATATCATGGGTATATTTCGCAACGGTAACCACCGCGATATCGTCAGCAAATTCAATGATTTTAATTCCTTGCGGCAGAGATAGTCGCAAAACTCCATCGAACATGATGTTCTGCAGAAGGAGGCCGAGTGCGGAACATTGTGGAGCCCCCGCAGACACGTTGTAGTATTTCAAGCCCTAGTCGGTTTCATACCTAAGTTTCTGTTAAAATCTACTACATAGTTCTGATATTAAAAAAACTAAACATGCAAATGTTTATGTAATATTTATACATAGTTCCAATATTGAAAACTATACATGTAAATGTTTTGTAATATGCATCCTTTTATCAATCGAACAAATCTCTTAACATCTGTCACTTTTAAATCACTCGTGCTTGAGTCACACCACTTTTTCGCTTTGAATAATAAAAGGAATTTTATCCAGTTTTTTATATCACAACCCCAAGTTGTTTTAATAGTCTCCTATTAGTCAGATAGTTTGCCACTATTTCTACCGAGTTGAACGCGTTTTTTATGTCCAACGTCACTACCGCGCAGTATTTCTTAGTCCCGAAATGCCATCTATCTTCCTGTATCGCTTCGGCTGCGATGTCGACTACCAACTTAATGGCGTTTATCGTGGAGCTAGATTTTCCAAATCCGAACTGAAGGTCGGACAATGCATCTTTCTCTTCTGCTACCGCAAAAGGTCTCTCGTACATGATGCGCTCTAGCACTTTTCCCATTGTATCTAGGGGGCATATTGGGCGACATGAGGATGGCTCTTTGGGTGGCTTCTTTTCTTTAGGTAAGTAAAACCAGATGTTGTAGTTTCCATGGCTGGGGGAAAACTCCTTCCTCCATACACTTTGAAAATGTCTGGTCTCTTTTGGACAGCTGTTTTTTACGCAATATTTTTTATGCCATCAGATCCCGGCACTTTTTTGTCATCTACTCTTCTGCATGCTCGGAATAGTTCCTCCGTTGTAATTGCTGGGGTCTCCTCTTCTGTGCTTTCCATAATTGTGTTGCATGCAGTGAAGGGCTTTCGAGGGAATAATTGCTCCACTATTGTTTCAAGCACCATCGGGCAAGATATTTGCGGTGACTTGTGACCCTTTAGCTTTGTCATTACCATTCTATATGCTATACCCAAAGGGTTAATCTTTGCTTCATTATATATCTTCTTAAGACAGGTGGTCTTGCTTTCCTTTATTGTTTGCTTAAGCTTGCGTCGTGCCAGTATTAGGCCTCCTAAGCGTCTTTCGAAGTCTTCCCTTCTCCTAGATCGTTGGGTTCTGCGTCGGGCTTTTAGACACGCTGCCCGTAGCGATTTGATCTCCTCGGTCCAGCAATAGCACGGCGTACCTCTGTTGCTGCTAGTACGTCTAGGCATCGATGCATCACACGCAGTAATGTGGCACACCTCATACATAGCTTAGAGCGATCATCTCCTGTTTTGCAGTATTTGGCTAGATGTCCAAACTCCAGACATTTGAAACATTTTGTTAGGTGCGTCCGTTCGCGAAGACCACCCGGCACGTGGCAGAACACCCATCCGATTTTAATTTTTCCTACTTTCAGCATCCTTTTGGCGCCACCGTATGCCTTTCATAGGGAAACACAGTCTGCAGGCGGCATCTCTTCCACTCCGAATTGGGTCTTAATCGCCTCACAGATATCTCTTTTTGTGGTTACCTCATCGATGCTTGCTCCTTTAGAGCTTTGATTATGACATCTTTAAATTCGGCCGTCTTAACTCCAGTTTCTCTGCGCTGTATCAGCACTTCTCCTTTCTGGTTCCTTCTGACCCTGGATATCGCCTCGCCAACGGCTTCCAGTTTGGGGTCAGTCTTAACGCTGCGTAGTATGTCTACGTAGGAACGTCCATCGATGACAATGGCATCTGGAATTGATTTCTTGAGTTCAGGCTTCTTATTAGCTTGAGTTCTCTTGGATTTTTTGGCTCCTTTTTTCTGTTTCGGTTCGCTATTGGTGACCAGTCCTCTAATTTGCTCTCCAAGTTTGTGAAAAGCTATTTTTTTAGAGACTGGATCAGACATCTTTACGCTCCCTTTGGCGTTTCTTTGGAATATGTTTTCCATCTCTTCTTCTTGTGTTTTTTCTCCGTTGATTTTGTGTTGTTATTTGTAATCATTGCAAGTGGGTCCCCACTCAAAGCCGCTATCAATGCTCGAATGTGTAGTTACCTAGTGATCCCATGGTTGTCTATGCATGCAGTGAGGTCATGTGAGCGTTGAAACAGACCCTTATGGGGTTATGAGCCAGAGCCGTATCGGTGCTAAGCATAAATGTTACATCTGAACCTTCACCACCAACCTAATTGTGACGAACGTACTTTGAGGCCTGCCACGGTTTTAACGGGCGCCCAGTTCCCGTTGTAGCATTAACCTGAAATTTCAACCAGATTTCACTCCAGCTTACTCAGGTAACAGAATACTACAGACGTCAGCCTTCATAGCTATCAATCTAAATTAGTGTTTCAGTAAACCATAATTAAGACCTTATTGGGCTCCCGGCCAAATATACTTACAGATACTCAGATACTCAGAAGTGACTGAATATTCACGCCGCGTTTGCGGTTCCTCATTGGCCGCGGCTTTTTCTCCGGGCGGGTTGAGGGTTATACCGCCCCTACTCGGTCACAAGAGCCTCGTCGGTCGAAAGCATGGTACACCACGTGCAGGTGAGGTTGGTAGTTTGTAGGTTGAATTACGCTGTCTGAAATATAGACACAGGAACGTGCAGACTTCGTAAAGCATGTGAAATCCATGAATGTCCGAGTATGCATCACGTCTTACTACATGAAGCCGATTCGGTGTAGACGTCAAGACCAATGACGAATGACAAAGGTCTAGAAGTCCAGAAGTCAGTGCTTAACAGCAACAACGACTGATATGTGAAGATACTTTTCCCAGTGCTTTCTGTAAGATTATACAATCGTGATGTGGTGGTAAGGACATTTGCGGTATTTAACGAGGGAACTTCTATTAGTATCATAAGTTCGGACTTCGAAAACGATTAAAGTTGAGAGGTAAAGCCAAGGACCTCTTACGCCAAGAATTTTAACGACTTAAGACTCGTCGATCATCTCAAATCCGTAAAAGCAATAACTTTTTACCGCCGTGCGGACGATTATGTGGACAGCTTCTGAAGCCATCAACGGCAGGGTTTGAGTTGTGAAACTATGCACCAACCTATAGAGAACTCATTCGAAGCATATCTGAACTAAGTAGAGCAGAAAGCCGAAGCTCAATGATATGTGAACATCGATGGCGCTGTGATGACTAAGAAGGTTGTTGCCATGTGCTGGGACACATTAGAGGACGATTCGTTTTTCGTCTCAACTTTCCACGGGTGAGCCAAGCTGTCATGTCCCATGGCAGGTGTCCTACGAAAAGGGAGTTCCTTGCTATCACAATGTTGACATTCGATCCATTTGGGATGATTGCAATTCGGAGCGTATCGAAATCCCTTAAACCAAAAAGTTTTAAAACGCCGTTTGCTAAAATTCCGGTTTTACAATCTCCATATTGTAATCCCACTTTTTCAGGAGAGATGGTCTGGATTGATCCCTGTATAAAGTTTTATTGAGTCTAGCGGGGTCTCTAAGGGTCTCAATAGAGTCGCAGTATGCCCATCTGATACCAGGTTTGAATGTTTTAAGGCATTCTTTGTAAGGCTGCCAGTATTTACATTTGTAGCAGATGTTGAAGGTCTCTCTGGGCAGTTTAATGAGGTTAGAGAGTTTTCCTTCTACGTCGGAGGAAAGAACACGCAACTTTAAATACAGTGCTAAAGGCTTTTTCGGAAGTCTTGACTTCTGTGTCTAGTTTTATAACAGAAGTTATTTTCGAGTTGGGAGTTCTGTGCAGTTAAGATTTAGTGACTTGATTGGCATCAGCCATAGCACCGTACATGTTGGCTCTCACTTGGGGAGCAGTTCGTGTGTCACTTACTTGAAGATTCGGGCCAAATTCTCTTGTCGAAGCTCAACGTAATTTCCTTGAAACTTCAAAGACCGTTACAGCCTACAATGAAGACAACTGTCCGATGTTGATGTAGTTGATCAGTTAACTGAAGGTATGAACACTTTCGCGGGATGAGTGCGAAAGCGAAAACAGTGGTCGATTATCTTGCAATTGCACTTCAACTGGAAGCAACAGTCGGACGACAGTCAACATCGACTGAAGCCACAGCCTATCTCATTAATTTAGCGAGATTTTGTGCTTACCACTTCAGACAATGACACAAACAAAACCTACAAGTCCATGTCGTCATTGTACGCAGGTGGGAGTGTTATAGAAAGACATATGTTCATGGTTAAAGCCCGTATGACACTACATTTTTTTCTCATTTTTAATGCATTAAATCATGTCTGAGTGTCAGCCTTGCATAAAAGAGACAACACGATTTTTTAAGAAAGGGAAAGCAATTATTTTGCAGGAAAATAATAAACTGTCAGCTTTTGTTTTTGTATTGAGCCGAACAGAATCACAAACGGCAAAAATTAATTGGGAATTTAGGTTTTTGTTTCTCTTTGAACATTTCCAAAACGGTTGCAATTAATAAATTTATATTTAAAACACACAAAATAAGTACATCTGGATCCATTTCGCAAATTCAAAACAATTTAGTTTTGCAATGAACCAATTTAATGCAGAAATGTCAAAAAACAAGCTGCCAGCGGCTGAAAAATGTAGTTTGGGTTACATTTTTAATGCATTTTTTTGACATTTTCACATTTATTAGGTTAGTGTGTACGCACTCACACTTAATGGAAATTTCAGTAGTGAAATTTTCGTACTGCTCTAATTTCATTTTCAGAGCATTAAAAATGCGAAAAAAATGTAGTGTCATACGGGCTTAAGGTTTACTTACGACTTTATTCTCACCATACTATTTCATATTACATATGTATGTGTCATATAAATACTATTGAGAATATGCTACATCTTACATTAATGTCTTTCAAATACTATTGAGAATATGTTAAAGGGAGGAACACAGTGGTACTGGAATCGGAAGTGTTCACATGTTAGTACAAAAATGTCAAATACCAACAACAACTCGGTCCAGGAAAACTGGACGGTCTTCGTTAAAAGATACATATAACGGTGAAGATCAGTTACGTACCAATATGTGCAATTAACGACTTCAGTAGTACCATTGATGTCATAAGGTCACATCACTCGCCAAAAATCTGAACTTAAAGCACATCCGTACTCAGCTATTGCTGCGTAAAAAAAACACAAAAAGCGACGGCTACCTCACAATCGACTCAACAACTCGTGGAGTCACAGTTCATATTTAAGAATGGGTGAGTTCATAATTGCAAACATGTTGCCCAAACCCTGCAACAAATATTCCTTATATACATTTATGAACACAAAACATAGTTGCATTGATACCGCAGTCATGCATTGGCAAAAATGCGTTCATAAATGTAAATACAACCGACTGTCAAAAAATTACGTACATATGTAAATGAAAAACATTCTGCGAAAGACCAGTAAATATCGGTTTCGAGCCAAATTTTTTTGTTCCATTTTACTCCTCTGGAAGACAAATTATTTATTTCATATTTTAAGAAAAAAAATATTTTGAACATATTTTAGCGATAATTTGCAATAGTTTTACATTTTCTCCAACTCCAAAGTAATAAAAGCCTGTGTAGTTGAACGGTCTTACAAACGGCGTCAGACGATCTCCTGGCAGTTGACCCATTAGCGGTGGCAATGGTTTGGCATATCGGATTCTGCAAAACTGGCACTCCTTTCTCACTCGTCTCACGGCAGGGCGCAGGGCAGGAACTCAATATTTCTGCCGCACTCTGCTTCGTCCAGCTTAAGAAATGTTGGTCCTCTTACCCAGGCATTATTGATGTGGAGTTGTGGCGGGTAGCGGGCACTTGTTCCCTCATCTGTCAGGTTCAACTTAGTCGGAGTCCAGCACAATTGATTGATTTGACTGCTTTCTAGAATTTCCGCTATTCGAAAGGCCACGAACTCCTTGTGACGGCGAGGATCGGTTCGAAGCCAATGTAGCACGGTCTTCAAATCGCTCCAAATCACTCGGTTGGTAATAAGCAGGTTGTGAAAATCGATGATGGAGCTGCAAAGTCTTACTACAAGCACAACAGCCCAAAGCTCAAGACGGGGTATAGACAGGGGTTTCTTCGGCGATATGTGTGCATTTCCGAATTCCATGCGAAGATATGTAATAGCGCTAAAGGCTTCCTTGCTGGCATCGACGAAGGTTCACGCATAGGGTTGCCAGTTCTCCCGATATTCCGGGAGTCTCCCGGTTTTTTTACCAATTTCCCGGTCTCCCGGAAATTCTAAGAAGTCTCCCGATTTTCCAATTTTTTTATATTTACTTTCCCAAAAAATCACGACAAGTTCAGAAAAAGTTTTATTACGAAGAAGTGTAATCAGCGCCTAATGTAAGCATACAAAATAATTTGGCATTACTCTTTCTTGTTTTTTTAACATTGACATTTCCAAAAATATATTTGTTTGCTAGAAGGAGAATGGTGGCTTAAAATTTTTCTACGCAAAATATCAAATGTAATGTACCTAAGTAATGTTTGTACAAAAACCTGAAATAAAATTACAAAAATATTTTATACTATGGAGTAATGAGTTTTTATTTATTCTCCCGATTTTTTCTCAATCTCCCGATATTTTTCCTGAATCCTCCCGATTTGCTAAGAAATATTTCTGGCAACCCTATTCACGCATCAACACGAAGAGCGCTGTTCAGATGATAACTATGGCACCTGGGAATCTCCAACTGCATTTAACTTGACAGTTTCCATCGCTTGAAGACCTTCTCAGGAATTGAATCATCCCAATCGACTCCATTACTCCAAATCATCCGTAGCAGCAACTTCAAATCTACAGCATAGTTGGCAATTATTCCAAATGGATCATAATATCGACATCATTATACTCAGCAGTTCCCTTTTGGATGGGCATATGTCGCGTATTATGACGTCTTGGTTCACGTGTGCGAAGTTAAGGCGAAAAACAAACACATCCCCCACACTGTCCCAGCACATGCCGAGCACCTTTTTGATCCCCAGAATCGCCGCGATGTTCATGTCCGGCATCATCTCTGAGTGTTTTTCTTTTCCTGAGTCAACAACCCGAGTAAGTACTTCCTTTGAGTTTGATTTGCAGTTTCGCAGCTCGGAACCACTCTTACAATGAACTGAGACGACGTCCTTGGTAAGCGATGGCCTCTGGGACACTTTGGAAATTATCCACAATTATTATAATGTATCATAGACTCAACGGCTCTGGGTTTATCCTTTGATTAGTGGGATGCGTTTAAAATCTTTACGAAGAGGGCTGAACACGGTGAACAACTAGTCCCCAAAAGTCATCGCGGTCATCACATAGATACTATCGATACTATCTGCCCGATCCTCTTTCCAGAGAAAACTTCCGCTCTTATTGACACCTGATGAAACATTTCCTCATTCGAAAATTATACAAGATGGCTGTTATCGGCCTATAGTTGTCCGGGTCTTTCAGAAGCGCGGAGTTCAAAGAGGTGCCATTCACGTCAGCTGCTGTGTCGTAAACCAAACGAATTTTCCCTGGTTTGTTTGGATTCTTATCACCTAAATGTGGAAGGTACCAAGGCCTTGGGGTATTGACTTGTGCTTTAGCGTCGCTAAGTTTTCTGGCGTACTCTTTCTTCACGTAGCTATTGAGAATTTCTTTATATCTTTGTGCGAATTCAGGATGTTTCGTAATTTTATTTTTCAGGCCGAGAAGTCTTCGTCCGGCTTGGGGGTAGCTCTCGGAGCAGTCTCGCAGCATTGTCCTTCCACAGCAGGCCAGTTTCATATCGCTTTCCGATCTTCACATTTGTTATTGACAGGATCTCCTGTGCTCTTTTGTCGGCATCGGAGATAGGCTTCTTTTTCAGCGACCTGATACCAAAGTTCTCGATGCGAAAATATTCCACGACGATTTGCTGCAGACTTGTATCCTGTTCACAATGTTGATTGTTGCATAACCCGATAACATCTTGTCGGTCAGTTGCTTCATTGGTTATTGACTTGTCATAGACTACCCATCGAAGATTCGTTTGAGCTAGAATTGGCCCATTGGCTGTGATACGAACTGATCCTATCGGCGCTTTAAGCTGACTATTGTTGAGACCGATGAGAATCTACGGCGTGGCATAACTGTATTCAACCAATGGCGCTCCTGGTAACTGACGACTTGCTGTGTCTAACTCGGCGGCGATGAATATCTGATTACGTAAGTACAACTCTTCCACGGTTTGTACTCCATTTAAAGAAAATCTTTCGGTCTCGTCCTGATCAGCGCTTATTTCTACGTCGACGGCGAATAATTTTTTGAGTATCGCCCCTTTGCTGAACCACTGCACACTCAGATCTTTTTTGACTCCGCTCAACTGCAACCGCTTAGCCATATCAAGGGTCATTATGGTGACGGAAGATCCTTCATCGAGTAGAGCAAATGTCTGCACTACTACACCACCATTGTAAACTCGCACTGGCAACACTCTGAACAGGATCTTCTTTGCCGCTTTGAGGCAGAGGAACGGGTTCCTGTCTTTTGCTACTTTGGGTGTCATAGGTTTTCGTTTCGGATGTCTTCTTTGGAGTTTCTTGAGTCGCCTTTATTTTGCGATTGCTTAGGCAATGAATTCGTCGTGAAGATACAAACCAAGCGTGCTAGGTGACTTAACCACTCGTTCAAAGTTTTAATTGTTGCAAATGGCTGAACGTTGCCACTTTACTGCACGCAGTCCAATCGTTTGCTCATGGGATGATTGCTCATGAGTTCCTCGATCAACGTAGGATTGGACAGATGTTGGTGCATACAGAAATATTGACAGGCTCTGTACTTTGGTAGCAAATGGAATCACCAACTCCAATTTGTCTTCTGGGATCTGCTTCACTTCTCAAATTTTTGCCAATTGACTTTGAATCAGGCATTCCGGACATCAGAAACGGAATTCGAAGGTTGCCATCACTTGGTCCACGTTGTTTGGATGAATGAGAAGCGACTCTACCACTTCTCTTGCTTCTCCTCTAATACTCTTCTGGAGACGGAACATATTTTCCACCTTGGTGTATCCCTGCATGTTGGTCGACTCGATGAAGGCAGTACAAAACCTGGGCCACTCTTCTGGCCTACTGTGAAACTCTGGCAGGTTATTCAGCTTTCGATAATTCCCAAAGCTGGCTGAGGATGGCAGTTGAGTTGACTGGACTGGCGGGAAGGTTGGCTACGACTGATAGCTTGGTTGGTCAAACGTTGGGAGTGAACCTAGCAACGGCAATAGGAACAGCTGCGATAACATCAGTAACTGTGCTTGCTGTTGTAGCTGTATGTGTAACAGTTTCAACTGACGAGGTGACACACAAGGCTATGTCTGATGAAACTGTGCTTGTGTTTGATGTAGCTGCCAGGGATCGCCCTTGACTAAGCAGATCTTCAAGGCGTTGGCACTCCTGCTTCTCGACTGCGGCTGATGCTCTTAATGCGTGCAGCTTCACTAGTAATTCCTTGACTTTAGACGCATTCTCGTCCTCGCTGCTGGACCACTGCTTTGGCGTAGCAGTTCAAAGCTTTGCGTTCCGTGTGGTGACCCCAATAGGGTTATGTGACAGCGACATCGCTTTTGGATTTGGCGTAATGAGAAAAGAGACCAAGTAAAATAAAGATGTTCACCAGTTTCTTCGGTCCGGCTGCCGATAAAAAAATATAACACCTGAAAACAATCCAACTCAGAGTTTTTATTTTCTAGGAAAATATGAACAATAAGTATATTTCATTTACAATAGGCGTTTTTCTTTTTTAGTTCAGAGTAGAGCTCGAGCACATCGGATCATACCTTTGCTCAATTTAAACCCTAAAATAAAGTTTACAAATAAGCAGAATATCTACTATTAGTTATTTTTTACATTATATTACCTTCTACGCCAAAACAACAAACCTCGTTCGGCATTTTAATTGTCTTGGATTTTTGTTTGCTTGTTTTCCCTCCTGTCACATAAAAACAATGGCCGTGCTCAGCTTTATGCTCTGAATGCTCGGTCAATTTATTCTGAGCTCATAGAGTGCGCTCTGAGCATGCTCTGAACGAAAAAAGAAAAACGAATTCAGAGCTCTGATGTGTCTGAGCTAAAAAAGAAACACGAAATTTTTTTTGACAACTCAGGCTCTGCTCTGAACTAAAAAGAAAAACGCCTAATAATTTTACTTACATTTGGCTAATTCGGCTGGCTGGCGTCTGGACTCGACTGAAAAAAATGACGGCTAACCATGAGGTCGACACGCAGCATGGGGAAATTTCTTGTTACTGAAACAGACCTAATAACTCGCTACTCAGACGTACACTCATGTCTTTCTTTCTTTGAACAAACGCGCGCCTTTATATTTTATTTTTTTTCCTAATTTGCGAGGTGTTCGAATCAACGCCATATCTTTCACAGCTTTTTAATTTTCATGTCTGGAGTTTGGCTTTTTCCCAGCAAGCAAGGATAAAATTGTAAAATTTTTATGAAATCTTCTTGGTCCATTCCAGACCTCTTTTTTTAAAGTTTTTTCACTTATTCCGTCAAGGTATTCTTCTTCCGAAACAATATTCTCAATTTTTTTATCTCTTGAAGTTACCTTCAATGCACACTCAATTTCTTCAAGTGTTCACTCGATAGATTTGATCTTTATTCACACCAAAATGGAGGGTTTTCCTCCAATCCAACTGACTCAACTATCAAAATAGGTGAGTGGAGGGTTTTCGTTAAACGTAACGGAACCTACTTTTATTCCCTCCTAAATGCTGAGGGAACACTCACACTATTCGGTCATTAGGGGGGTTCACACGTTGCTGCATGTCTGACAGACATGGTCTGAACGACTTAAGTACGACGCAATGTGAATGCAAGATACAACGGACTTTGCGACATGTTGTTTGGTTTTCAAATTTTTTTGATATTTTGTTTGTCTGGAGGAAATTTCATTTCCGAACTGAAGTCTACCGGAAACTTGGAAAATAAAAAGTGAGGAATAGAAGAACAAAAACTTAAGAAAAAGCGAGTGAACAGTTGGTGGGAAAATTGAAGGAAATTGAAACAAACGTGACAGTTGACACTTTAAAAAACAAATAAATAATTCTCGAAATTCTTATCGAACGGAGTCGCTTCTTCATTCATTCTTTTACCCAAATTCGCTTCCTTTTCTTTCTTCGATTTCTTTTTCTTCTATAAATCAGTACGAGTACAAGTACGTTCACCATCTTTTAAATTCACCGGAAAAAGCCTATCAGACGTACCACCGCACCGTGTGAACTCTCCTAATGCTAAGATGAATAGCAATGTACATACTTAAGAGCCGAACACAATGCGTGTCTGCGTCTGTGTGACTCCTTTCGCTGAGTTGCTGCAGCGATGATACTTGGCTGAACGTATAGCCGTATTTTTAAAGGAGGTTTCGTCTCGATTTTTATACTTATGAATTTAATTTTTTGAAGTTCAAGATGTTAAAATCGGAGGTTCAACATCAATTTTGGATAACTAAGAAGGCTGTTCAGAGGAAATTGGGATCGAAGGAAGACGAATATATTGTTTCATCAGATGCCGGATTAGACTCAAAAATAGTATTGTTTAAATCTATATCAGAAACTTGCTTGATCTTAAATAAGATTATAGATCAATACCAAGAAAGACTATGTGTGCTCTCTCAAGAAGAATGTACTTTTGGACGATTTTTGAAAGAAATTGGGAAACGTAGTAAAACCACAGGTGCAAGTATAACTAATTCCGGGAAAGCAATATATTACTCTGGACAACAGCGAATGGCTGTAAGGGTGCCGCTTCTAAGGCTGCAACATGAAGTAGATGTTTTTCGATGTAGAGCGGTGGATGATACATTAACTACCATGAATTGTATGGAAAAAGAAAGAACTGAGTACCGAGCAGCGCTTTGTTGGATGAAATCGCTTAGCACCCAGTTGGACCCAGATAATGGAAAAGGGCTCGACAAATTTCGCCGAGCGCAATCTCATGTGCGTATTGCGAAGGAAAATTTCGATAAGCTCTCAATGGACTGCATTCAAAAGGTACCTCAATACCTTTAATACGAAGATTACAAATGACATTATAAGTTATAGATTGATTTGCTGGCAGCTGCTAGGTGTAACTTGTTCTCTCATGGTCTTGTTGCCTACATGTCAGCCATTCATCAGTTTTCTAAGAAGTCAAAATCAACTTTTAAGACAGTGGCAACATCACTGGTTCTACATCCACGTTACGATTTCTGTGTGCTTAAAGATCTTTCTACTAACAACACTCAGTTCAAACTAGAAATTCAGAAAATTCAAACTGGTGACAGTGACCAGACTATGTTTTTTGCGGTAAGTTTACAAAAGTCAATGAATGCAGTTGAGCTTCGTTTATTTTATTTTTTATTTGTTGCACTTGTTAGCTTCGGTGAATGATGGTAAAAATCACTCTTATTGTTAAGGTGTGTTGGTGTTGTTTTCATCAATAAACCTCGATGGTGTCATTTTACTTTGTGGTATTATAGTGGACACTGTATACATATGTCACATATGAAGTGTTCACGTTTCACATGTTACGTTAGCACCAAACTAAAAGACAAAGCAGAATGGTCTTGTGGTCATTTAGGAGCACCACGATCTGTGCTCGTTTTAGTAAAAGACATGCAGGTGTCGATCGGTCGATGCCTTGTTTTGACAGTCTTAACTTAAAGAGCAGGAGGTTCGACGTTCGAATCCCAGAAAACACCAAAAGTCATAAGAAAGCTTCTCACAAAAAGGATCTTTTCGGATATAGCTCTAAACTGTAGGTCCCTTCCATTTGTGTGAAAAATATAACACGTACCACGAGAATGGTCGCGGGAATCTAGGCTTTGGATTACTTACGGTCTGTAAGTATTTGACGTGTTACATAGTATTGATCCAAAAGTGTGTAAAATCATATATAATTCCATGGTGAATGGCGTATTCCCAGATACATAGAGAGAATCTACTGTAGGGCCAGTTGAAAAATTAAAAATCCTACAAAACCAGCAGATTTTCGCCCAATCAATTTACTACCCAATGAAACCAAAATTTTGTAAAAAAAAAAACAGCAACTTCAGAAATACATACGTATATGGAGGACAAAAGGATACTTGCTGAGTATCAATCCGGCTTCAGAGGCAGACATAGCTATGAGTCGCTGCTAAATCTTATAATTGTAAACTGGAAAACGAAGGTTCAAGAAAAAAGTTGCTGTTTTCATCGACTTTCGGCGAGCGTTTGAAATTGAAAAGGGAATTCTACTCAATAAATTTGGAAAATACGAAAGTAGAAAGTATACTAGCTGTTTGCCCGCGGCTCCGCTCGCGTGGACTACAAAATTAATGTTACATAAATTTAATATTTTTTTTAACTAAAGCTAAAACATACTTGCAATAATTATAATAAAATAAAAGATATTTTATTCAAACAAAATAATTATTAAATGTTCACGTTGAAAAGCACAGTTTACGAGATCGCACTAAAAATTGTTTTATTTTGCTATCTGGAGTATCGCGAATAACTCGATCTTATTGACTCTTTCACGCAAAAGTATTAAGCTACCGCTAGTCTAATTAATGGAGCTTTAATAATTCCATTCACACAACCACAAACCAATATATGTACCTGCTTCATTTTTCACAAAGAGATTTTGCGCATAGCCTTCTCACTTTATTCATTCATATTTTTTTCCCACTCTTACACAATATCTGCGTGCAGAAGTGTGAATAACAAACCAAATCCTATACAAACAGTCTGATTGCACCAGCGCACACTGAATCAATTCCCCGGAGTATCGCACTTTACTTCAATCGCACACTGGATGAATAATCTCGAAATTGACAACTTAGGTGTGTATTGGTTTACACCGATGTTATACTAGCATAGCATACTGCACACTTGCCCTCCATTTTCTATAAAATGAGTTTTATCCCGGGGAATTGATCCAATGTGCGTTGGCGCATTGGGACTGATATGTATTAAACCAATACAAAATGTTTTTCTCTGTCAATGAATTACCTAATTCTGACTGTTTAATTTTGTTCGACTATGGTTTGCACTGAAAAGGGATGACCACACACTGAAGTTCAAAACATGATCACGCTAGAGCGCCCACATATACTCACGCACACTATTATAACGATACCCACTGCTGCATGACTGCTGACAGTGGTCTCCACTGAAGGGAAATTGTGGGCGTTGATTTAAATAATTGTTTTGAACATTGCTCAGCTTCAGGACAACGCAGAATGATGTTTTATATCTCAAATAAATCAGGGGAGAATTTAATAATTTCACCTTTTATTTTGTTTTTAAATCCGATAAGCCATTATTGAGTTAGAGCTGTAAAATTTAACTTTTTCCCCACTTAATTCACTATTATCGTTACTCCTTATTTTACCTAACACAACAAAACGTCCTATAACCTGGAGAGTAAATATGTCTATGAAATAAAAAAAAAACGTAAATCGGATACGTGGTTCTCCGGCTAGGAGGTCACTAACAGGAAATGACTGCCTTTTATAAGTATTAGGGAAGTCTTTGCTTAATTATAGATAAGAAACCTACAGTCTACCCGGAGCTTTTGTCTGCGCATGACATATACGTGTGACTTACCTTCCTCAAAACAATAAGTAAAATAACACCAAAATATCCAAGCGCGATAGATCGCCTGAAACCGAGGACAATCGCTTGTCCTTGGATAAAAAATTCCGTGGCATTATGAAAAGTGCAAGTGCTCGTAAAAAAGACTCCAGATCAAATTACTGGAGTCCCCTTTCATGTCTTCCGGACAGTGATAATGACGATATGGAAGATGTAATAATATCTAGTGAAGTCCCAAAAAAAGTGTATGTGCCGCCAATAAAACTGCTTCAAAAATCGAGTGAATACGTTCACAATCTTTTAAAATCACTAAAAATTGCGGATTATTGCATTAAAAAAATTTCCATCGGTATTAAAATTATATGCGATTCCATGGATTCTTATAACTTAGTAATTTGCAAACTAAAACAAGAAAACTGTCAATTTTTTTCTCATGATCTGAGAAGTGTGAAAGCTTTTAAGGTAGTGCTATACGGTTTGGGAGATATGGACCCTAATGTACTCAAAGCTGAACTTACAAAGCTTGGTCTTAAGTGCATTGAAATAAAAAAAAATTTAAAAAAAATATGAACACTTTAGTGACACTATATATCTAATAGCTTTGGAAAATAGCTCTATTAAACTGCCCGAGCTTAAAAAGTGTTACCGATCCATTTTTCATACACAAATTAATTGGAATTACCAAAGAAAATTCAAAGGTAAACTCACACAGTGCCGCAATTGCCAAATGTTTGGCCACCGTGAGAGAAATTGTCACATCAAGACATATTGTGCCTCCTGCACTGGGTCGCATAAGACTACTGATTGTGACAACGTTAATGTTGTCAAATGCGCAAATTGCAGCGGTTCTCACAAGTCCACTGATCCCACTTGTGTAAGCAGGATGAAGTACTTGGAGTTGAAAGACAAATCTTCAAAGCTTAAATCGATCTCTCAACTTAAACCTCCACAAGTGACACATATTACTCAACACACTACACAGAGGCAAGTCTCTTTTGGTTCTCTGTCGGATTTCCCTCCATTGCCGCAGCGCCCCCGTAAGCAGACGACTACCGAATTCTCCTCTCAACCAAGTAATACGTGGGAGAACTACTCCCACTCAAATGTCATTCACGGCAGTTCCAGCAACATCGGCTGCAACATGTCCATCAGTGTGCCCAGCAACATGACTGGGAACACTTCCAGCGATCCTTCCAATACGTTGTTTACGGCTGAAGAAATTAATGCATTGTGCATGGAAATGATCACCAAATTAGCTACTTGTAAGAATAAAATTGAACAATTTAATGTTGTCGCACATTTAGCTACTAAGTTTTTATATCCAAATGTTAAGTAACAATATGATAGATAGATACCTAAATATTATAACATGGAATGCGAGAGGAATACGCAACAAAATGATAGAATTCATTTATTTTTTAAATGCTAGCAACATTGATATTGCTTTGGTCACTGAAACTTATCTTAAAAATGATTTACATTTATCAACACCTAACTTTAGATGTTATCGCAAAGATCGCACTGATAATTTAGGTGGTGGTGTAGCAATTTTTATTCGAAGAACAATTCAACGTTCGCTCCTACCCGTGATTAAAACTAGCTTTGTGGAAAATATAGGGATAGAAGTAAAGCTGAGAAACCAAAATACTATAAAATTTTTTTTGTATTTACTTCCCCGGAGGCCGTGTGTCGAATCTGAAAAAAATTGCAGTTAAAAATGACTCGAAAGTTATTTACCATAAATGGTGAGTTCCTTATTGGAGGAGATTTCAACTGTAGGCATAGGGACTGGGGTTGCTTAAATGCAAACGCATGGGGAAATATTCTTTCAGATCTCAATATTACGTTTCCAATTTCTGTTTTGTTTCCCCCTAGTCCAACGTATTTTCCAGCTGGTTCTCGTGGTCGTCCTTCTGTCCTTGATCTATTTGTTAGTAATGTGCCTAGTCTTATTACTCAACCTTCTGTCTTGGATGATCTTAGTTCTGACCATAACCCAGTTTTTTGTCGACTCCGTTTGTCAGGGGTGAAAAAGGTGCAATATGTTCAAGATTTGAAAAATGCTAACTGGTCACTTTTTCGATCAGAAATAAATGCAAGGCTACGAAGCACTTCTGTCGATATAGGATGTGTTTCTAGTACCAATAATGTTGATGAAATTGTTAATCAATTTACATCGTACGTATTAAGTGCCGCTGAAATTTCTATTCCAAAAAAACCTATAAAAGAATATTATGTTAAGTTACCTTCTCATATATTAGAGCTAATCAAAATAAGAAATAAATACAGAAGAGAATGGCAGAGATATCGTCTACCTATTTTCAGACATCATGTATCTTATTTGAATAAACTCATAGCCATCCATATCTCACTGCATCGTAACAAGGAATGGAATAAAAAACTAAGTACTCTTGACAAAAACAGTAAACCGTTTTGGAATATTGTCAAAGTAGTCAAAAACAAGAAGAGGCAACTTCCCTTTTTAAAGGATAACACAAAAACATATTTTTCTGACGTCGAGAAAGCAAACGCACTTGCCCGAAATTTTCTAAAAAATCATAGCACTGCAACTAATCTTGGGGATGCTGATACTGAGAGCCATGTAAATAATACCATGCACTCTTATTTTAATGACAGTAGTAATTTTACACCCAGCATTAATTTTGTAACGGAGGAAGATGTGGAATATATAGTTAAAGATCTAAATATAAAAAAAACTGGTGGTGTTGATAATATAAAAAATACGTATCTAAAGCATTTACCTAGATCGGGTATTATATACTTAGCCTTTCTTTTAAATGCCTGTTTAAAAATGGAATATTTTCCCGAAAATTGGAAAATTGCCAAAGTCGTTCCTATTGTCAAGGCTGGTAAACCTCCTGAAAGTCCAGAGAGTTATAGGCCAATTAGCTTGCTAAGTAGTTTGAGCAAAATCCTTGAAAAAATATTAAAGGAAAAAATTTTAACGGCATATATGTGATAATAACATTTACCCCAATGAACAATTTGGATTTAGACAAAACCACAACACAGCGCATCAAGTACTAAGAATATGTAACTGTGGAGATTTTTACTAATATTTTTTAAAGGTTCTGGTGACAAAAATTGAGCAGCAAAGAAAAAAGGGAAAAGAAAAAAAATGCAACCACATGCTTAAGTTTCAGAACGCACAATAAAAAAAAAAGGGCATAGATTTATTCAAATTGACAACTACTACAATTCATTAATGTCAAACATTGTACCAATCCATCTCAAAATGTAAACATTCCGCCCGCCTCGACGATTCGTTTCGATCGTTGAAATATATGTACATAAGTCTAATTGTTTCAATTTGATGTGTTTGTGTTTTCTATCTCGATAGGTAGTAGGCAAAGCTTTACTATCGGGCGCTTTAATGTTCGCGTTTGTGTCCGCACAGTGCCCACCCTGACTAACCCGTCTGGGCCGGGATGTGTGCTGATAACTCGAGCTAGAGGCCACTTAGTAGGGGGATAGCGCTCGTCGACCACAAGTACGAGAAATCCTTCTTTAATATTCTGCGATGGATGATGCCACTTCATGATGTCCTGGAGTCGTTGAAGATATTCAACTGTCCATCTCTGCCAGAATTTCTCTAACATTTGTCGCAACATCTGATATCGTGAAAGTTTTGATTTCGGTAGATGTGTCAGAGAGGGTTCAGGAACTGTATTGATTGCTTCCCCAGTGATGAAATGTCCAGGTGTGAGAGCTTCCAAATCGCTGTGATCATCTGATAATGGGCAAATAGGTCGTGAGTTTAGTACAGCCTCAACTTGAACTAGGAATGTAGAGAATTCTTCGTATGTGAGGACAGCATCATCTATAACACGCTTTATATGAAATTTGGCTGATTTCACAGCCGCTTCCCATTTTCCACCAAAATGGGGCGAAGCAGGAGGGTTGAACGTCCATTTAGTGCCGTCATTAGCTAGCAAATCTACTAAATGTTTGATGTTATTAGATGCAGAATTAAATAACTTACGGAGCTCAGCATCAGCACCAATAAAATTGGTTCCACAATCGCTAGTTAGTGTAGAACATATTCCTCGTCGACCAGTAAATCTTTTGAATGCTGCAAGAAACCCTTCAGTAGAGTAATCGGTGGAGACTTCAAGGTGTACTGCAGATGAAACGAAGCAAATAAATAGGACTAAATAGCCCTTGTAAACTTTTGCTCCTCTTCCTCTCCATGTTTTTAGTGAAAAGGGTCCCGCGTAATCCACTCCTGCATGCAAAAACGGTCGAGATGGTAATGTTCGATCGATAGGAAGTTGGCCCATTAACTGTTTGGACGTGGAAGCCCGATGTCGTGTACATGTGACGCAGCGATGAATAAAGGCACGTACAGGATTACGTCCTCCAATGATCCAATAATTTCTTCTGATTGTAGCTAGCATTAATTGGACTCCACCGTGAAGTGTTGTTCGATGTATATGATCAAGAATGAGATAGGTTTAATAAGATTCACGTGGTAATATGATTGGATGTTTCATGTCCGGATCAATCTGCGCATTGCGAAGCCGCCCGCCAATTCGGAGAATTCCCTCGGAGTCGACAAATGGAGTTAGACGAAATAGTGGGCTGCTACGGCAAATTGGTTTGAGATGACACAGTTGGTTGATTTCAGAAGAAAATTTATGATTTTGTACGCATTTGATCCAGTAAGATTTTGCCTTTTCCAGTTCTTCAGGTTCTAGTGAAATTTTATGATTAGATAACAGATTAGATTTAAGATTTTTATGAAATGTTATGATACGTCTGCACCAAGCTGTAATCCGCAAAAGCTTAGTTAGTGATGAATACCTTCGGAGAAGATCCCATGTATTATCAGTTCTTTTAAACGTTACAGCAACAGTCGGGTGGCGTTCTTCAATGTCGACATATGCGCTCGGTTGAGGAAAAAATTGCGGCCAGTGATTAGAATGAAGCTTTAACCATGGAGGTCCATGCCACCAAAGAGAATTTTCTGACAGTTGTTTTGGTGATGATCCCCTCGACGCGAGATCCGCTGGATTACTTTCTCCTGGAAGGTGATGCCATTGCGCTGCCGGCATAATAGTTTGGATTTGACTGACACGATTTCGTACAAAATCTTTCCATCTATTTGGTTGACCTTGGATCCAATAAAGAGTGGTACTGGAATCCGTCCAGAGATGAGTGGCTGATACATCAATAGATAAAACTTTCTGAATATGTGCGACGTGTCGTGTTAAAAGTAATGCTGCTGATAACTCTAGTCTGGGGATTGTAACTCGAATGGATCTTGGTCTCTTAGTTGATCTTGTTGTTCTTCCAATCGGGGCGACTTTTGATTTGGAGGAAATAATAGTAACTCGAATGTTTTCTAGTTTTGAGACTACTCTTAAATAAACAACTGTACCCAGAGCAGATTGGGAAGCATCTGCAAATCCATGAATCTCTACAGACTGCGTTGTTGGAGATAATCCAAGCCACCTAGGAACACTTATTAATGATAAATCTTGCAGCTGATTAACATAGGTTATAAATCTTGACTCAAATGTAGTAGAGATTGGTTCAGCCCAACCGATTCCTGCTTCCCAGAGTTCTTGCATAAAAATCTTGCCCCGAACTATCACTGGTGATAGCCAGCCCAGTGGATCGTAGAGCTTTGCAATACGGGACAGCACTTCTCTCTTCGTGTATGTGGTTGGATGAGTAGTTTTGTCAGCAATGAAAATGAATCGATCTTGTTGAGGCTGCCAATTAAGGCCCAGTGTACGATGGATGGGACCATCAGTAATAGATAACGATGATGAGTATGCAGCTCTTTGCTCCTGTGGTATGTCTTCCAGAAGCCGTTCATCGTTGGAAGCCCATTTTTGGAGTGGAAAGCCACCTGCCTTAAAGAGATTTATTATTTGTTTAATCTTTAGCTTACCATTCACAATGGATGCTGCTCCGCCGTAGATGTCATCAACGTAAGTGCTTTGTTCAATGATTTCCTTTGCATCAGGATATAAATGACCTTCATCCTCTGCAAGCTGACGTAAAACTTTGTTGGCGAGATATGGAGCTGGGCTAGTTCCATACGTTACTGTGGTGAGGCAAAATTCAACGAGGCAAGAATCTTCAAACCACAGAATTCGTTGATAGTCCCAGTCATCACGATGAATAAGAATTTGTCTGAACATTTTTACCACATCGGAAGAAAAGGCATATTGATTTTTACGCCATCGCATTAGAACGTCTGGGAGATCAACATGAAGCTTAGGGCCTTCGTGCAAGCAGTCATTTAGTGAAGTGCCTTGATGAGTTTTAAGTGAGCCATTGAAGACCACTCGTAATTTTGTTGTTGAGCTTGATTCGCGTATTACTCCATGATGGGGCAGATAGAAGGCTTGTTCTTTAGATTGAGGTGGTGTATGTACTCGACGCATATGCCCCATGTCTTCATATTCCTTGATGAATTGTGAATAGTCAGCGTGGAAGGAAGGATTCAGACGAAATCGGTTTTCTAGTCGATGAAGCAGTTTCAAAGCCTGGGTTCTTGAGTCTCCAAGTCGTGGTGGATAAAATTTAAAGGGAAGTCTGACAATATACCTTCCGTCGGAATTTCGAGAATACGTAGTCTTGAAAAACTCTTCGCAGTATGCTTCCTCTGGAGTCACGCCAACAGCAGCGGTTTGAAAAACTTCCTCCTGCATCCAAAATTGCTTGACCAATTCGTTCAAATCGTGATCAATATGGCAGTGAAATGCTTGTGCTTCTCTCTCTTCGGAAAACAATGAACGTGTTGGTAGTGCAGCACCAGAAATAATCCATCCCAGATTTGTTTGCTGTGCTATCGGTGCTTCTATGGAACCTTTTCGAACGCCGTTCTGTATTATTTGGCTGTAAATTTTCACCCCAAGTATGAGATCGATACGTCCTGGTTGATAGTACTCGGGATCCGCTAGCTCGAGATCTTGTAGATGAGGCCAATTCTGAATTGCTATCGTTGTTGATGGAAGATAATTTGTGAGCTTTTTCAATACGTATGCGTCGAAGCTGCAGGTAAAATCATTTACACAAGAAAGCAATTTCAAAGTTACCCTTCCTTTTGCCTGATGAGTTGATGAAAGCTCAGCTCCTATGCCAACAATGGATAAAGATGTGTGAGACCGTTTCATTTGAAGAAGTTGACTTAGATTCTCCGATATTAAATTTACTTCTGACCCCTGATCCAGAAAAGCTCTTACTACATGAAGATCACCGGTAGCGGATGGAATTTTGACCAACGCAGTCGTAAGCAGAGTTCCACAGTTAGATGGATAAATGTTAGTTACGTTTGTTGAAGCTGTTTTGACAGAAGACGCTGTTTGTGAAATTGATGCCGCTTGTTGTGTAGTATTATTGTCAGTGTATGGGTGAATAGAAGTATGATGATGTCCGCCGCAGATATTACATCTCTTGAACCCAACGGCGTCTTGTGCTGTGAGCCAAGAACCTTAAGTTTTTGCGACAGCGCTGAACAAGTTGAGCTGATAACGTTGCTCAGTGCTCCTTTGTTGATAATTTGGACAAGCGGTGATATAATGAGTTTCTTTACAATTGGAGCATGAGTGGATCGGATTCTTTACCGAAACATGATGTGATTTCACTTTGTTAGGTGGATATTTTGTGGAAGAAGTTGATGTTGACTTTCTGTGGTCTGGATGTGAAGCCACACTTCTTTCGAAAGCTTGGAGAGAGCGGATGCGTGTCTGCATGAAATCTTTGAGCTCTTTCCACACAGCGGGCTCTTTGGACGATCCAAGCTTTTTCTCCCATTCTTTTATAGAAGAGGAATCTAGTTTTCGTGAAACTAAATAAACTAATACTTCATTCCACTGTTCAACCTTGACTCCAAGCCCTTCAAGAGCCCCTAGTGATTGATTGACATTGTTTAGAAGTGTTTCTAGATCATTTGCTGACTCTCGAGTGACTGATTTCGATGCGAAAAGATTTTCCAGCGATGTATCAATCAGTATTCTTTTGTTGTCGTAGTACTCCACTAGATCATCCCAGGCAATCTTGAAATTAGCTGCAGTGAGTGGCAAATTCATTAGACGCTGAGCTGCTTTACCCGTGAGACAACCTTTAAGATATTGGAGTTTTTCTACGCATGTAAGAGATTGATGTGCACCAATAACAGATGTGAATGTGTCCTTGAAAGGTACCCATTCGGCGTAGTCTCCACTAAATGAGAGAAGATCGAGCTGCGGTAGGCGAATATTAGTTGTGAATGATGGTAGCTGTCTAACCACAGATGTGTCGGCTAAAGATGCTCCATTAGCTGTATTTTTTGACTGAATTTCTTCAAGCAGAATAGTCATTTCTTCCATAGCGTCGAGATAATTTTCTTCACATTCGGAGAATAGCTTTTTCTTGAAGTACGGTTCTTCTTCGCATTCCGTTTTGGCTTCCGTTTTCAGCGAATCTTTAATTGACCCCAAAGTGATGTGATTCTGTTTGAAATTGCTCCAATTCTCCGTCAGCGCAGATATGCGAGATTGTACACGTTGATTTGTAATTGTGGTGCTGATTTTAAGTTTAGAAACTGAATTCGATATAACCTCAAAAAGTTCGTCTTGTTGCTCCAATTGTAAATGTTGCAACTGCTCCGCTTTCGCCATGCTGTTGTAAAAACTCCCGATGAATACTCAAATTGGCACCAAAATCCAGCAATCGAAGGACCATTAATGTGGAGATTTTTACTAATATTTTTTAAAGGTTCTGGTGACAAAAATTGAGCAGCAAAGAAAAAAGGGAAAAGAAAAAAAATGCAACCACATGCTTAAGTTTCAGAACGCACAATAAAAAAAAAGGGCATAGATTTATTCAAATTGACAACTACTACAATTCATTAATGTCAAACATTGTACCAATCCATCTCAAAATGTAAACAGTAACCATGTCAAGTACAATCGTACCATAGGGAAATCTACTGGAATGGTATTACTGGACATCGAAAAAGCATTCGATACAGTTTGGCACAACGGTCTCATCTTCAAAATGATTCAATTGAATTTCCCGTCACATATATGTAAAATAGTCCGAAGTTTTTTGTCCGGTCGCTCGTTTAAAGTCTACGTCAATAAAGGTATGTCTCATTTAGTCTCATTTGCTTCCGGTGTCCCACAAGGATCCGTTCTCGGACCGATTTTATACAACATATATACATCGGATTTTCCAAGTTTACCAAATTGTGATGCAGCCATTTTTGCTGATGATACTGCAATATTTTCCTCACATGAATTTGCTCTTAACATTGAGAGTAATTTAAAAAATGCGATGAAGATATTGGAAAAGTATTACAAAAAATGGAAAATAAAACTAAACGAGGGTAAGATGCAAGCTATTTTTTTCACTCGAAAAAGGAAGACTTGCTACCTTCCCAGTGCTCAGTTACAGATAAATGGGATTAACATTGCTTGGGAGCCTACCGTTAAGTACTTAGGAGTTCATATTGATAGCAAACTAACCTTTAACGAGCATATAAGTCGGACAGTGAAGAAAATAGGTATCGCAATTAAGATGCTGTATCCGTTTATAAACAGAAAGTCACTCCTCTCAACGAATAATAAAACTATTATGTATAAAGTTATCTTTCAGGCAATTTTGTTATACGGATGCCAAGTGTGGGGAGATTGTGCAAAATGTCACATAAAAAAACTACAAATTTGTCAAAACAAAATTCTAAAAATGATGCTTAAATTACCTTGGCACTATTCAACTCTGGATCTGCATAATAAAGCGAACGTTGAATTAGTTTATTTCAGAATTCAAAAACTTAGAGATAAATTTTTTGATCATTGTACTTTTGCTGACAATCCTCTCGTAAATCAATTAAACACTAATAACAATTAATAAATATTATACTTTCAGTTTAACTAATTTAATTTTTAATTTGTTTAATTTTTATTTTTGTTTTTTGTATTAACTGTAATGTATTGCATTTCTTTATTGATCTATGTATTTAAATATTAATTAATTAATTTATTTATCTATTAATTTATTTATTTACTTATTTATTAATTTATTTACTAATTTATTTATTAATTAATGTACTAATTTATTTATTGACTTTTTTTTTTTTTTTATTAATTTATTTATTTATTAATGTATTTATTTATTTATTTATTAATTTATTATATATTTAGTTATGTATTTGTTTCTTAAACTGTTTATTAAAATTTATTAATTTATTTTTTTTTTTTATTTATTTATTAACTTATTTATTAGTTTATTGATTTATTTACGTATCTATTTGTTTATTTAACTATTTATATATTTATTCAATTATTTATTTATCTATTTATTTATTTATTTATTTATTTATTTAATTATTATTATTATACATTTTTCTTTTTTTTTTTTTTTTTCTGATTGGAGGTTTTTTCTTCGTATTTTCCTTCTAGTCTATTACACTTTTAATTAATAAAACTCAATTTAGATTAAACATTATATCATATTTCTGTGGAAAGATAAATGTATCAAATCCCTGTGCTGTAAAATGTGCGGCAACAAGCCAATGTAATTTTTTATACGAAATAAACGATCTATCTATCTAGATAAGAAACCTACAGTAGTGCAAAGAAAGAAAGAAGAAAATGGTTTGTTTGATGAACATGAATATGCAGGTACTCCACTGATGAGCCATTGATTGCAATGACCTCCACATGTCGGTGATATCTCAAAAAATCAGATAATTACATTTTTGCTTATTACTTCCGTTATAAGAATCACAAAATAATGATTTATACCTCAATCTCTTCAGCAGGAAATGTACTAATCAAGGAATCAAGTCATATTCAAATCGCAACTTTTTGCAAGTTTTTTTTTTTTTTTTTTATTGAAACGTTATATGGTTATATGGTATACATTTCGTTACACTGCAACTAGTATAAACTAACGAGCAATTTTTATTTAGTTGAATGAAATTACTATGTTTACATGTATATATGTACGTACATGAACAAAACAAAACATATATAAATATATTTTTTTAATTAGATACAAAATATCCAGAAGGGTACGTTTATCTAGAAAAGCTGATCGCATAACTCGTGTGGTTTAATACGCCTGAGCCTTCGGGTCTGCGCATTGGTGTCACTTAGCCTTGCTGCTTCCTGGTTGATGTGGTGCCTCAACTTCATGAAGTGCGTTCTAGCGTACTTGGAAATTGTCTCCTTCACGGTGTCTATATTAAGGTTGCGTTGTAAGTCCGTATTCCTCACATACCATGGTGCTCTGAAAATGCCTCTAACGACTTTGTTTTGGAACCTTTGAATTATGTCAATATTTGTTTGGGAAGTACACCCCCATAGCTGAATACCGTACGTCCATACTGGTCACTGATAGATGTGATTTTCTACCAATAAGCCAGTTAAGGTTTCTTAATTTGATATTGAGCTCTTCTTTTTTCTTTTTTACATGCTCCTTCCATCGTAGCTTGGCATCTAAATTCATTCCTAGATACTTGGCTGTATTAGAGTAGGGAACTTGAAGATCAGAAATAAATATTGGCATATGTCTAATTTTTCAATTTGTGAAATCAACATGGACTGATTTTGAGCTATTTAGGTGAATTCGGTTCTTTTTAGTCCAGCTAAGAACTTCATCTACAGCAGTTTGAAGAAATGCAGTTGAATCGTTCTCGTTTTTTGCAACTGTGAGTATAGCTGTGTCATTAGCAAATGTAGCTATTGTGCAATTTGAAGGTGTTGGTAAGTCTTTAGTAAACAAAAGGTATACCACTGGACCTAGAATACTCCCTTGTGGGATCCCGGCATTGATCTCTTTTAGTTGAGAGTAGGAACTACCTTGTTTAATTCTAAAGTATCTATTTGAAAGATACGATTTTAGTACCTCTGTATATTCCTTGGGAAAAAGTAATTTAAGTTTTTCAAGAAGCCCCTCGTGCGAAACTTTATCAAATGCCTTTGCGGCATCCAAAAATACAGCTGAGCATATCATTTTATCTTCTAGAGCTTTTTCGATGATGTCGGTAATTCGGTGTACCTGTTCTATGGTAGAATGTCTTTCTCTGAAACCAAATTGATGTATTGGAATCATGTTTCCGCCTGCTATAAAAGGGCTTAATCTCTTTAGAAAAACTTTTTCCAGTACTTTTGACAAGATGGGTAAGAGAGAGATGGGCCTGTATGATGACGGTTCGTGGGGATCTTTTCCAAGCTTAGGGATCATAATCGCGTCTGCTACTTTCCAGGGACAAGGAACATGATGCAAGTTAAAACACGCGTTTATTAAAATTGCCAGCTTAAGCAAAGCTCTTGGTGGTAGCTTCTGCAGGACTTCGGTGGTTATTAAATCGTAACCCGGTGATTTTTTCGTTTCAAATTATTTTCAATAATTAAGTTGACTTCAAAAGGTGTAACAAAAGGAATTTTTTTCATTTGGCTGCTCCACTTCTGGCCATATTTCATCAGTTTGAGATTCGTTAGGTTGAAAGATATCCATTAGATACTCAGCAAATACGTTCCTCGATCTTAAAGGTGGGATCTGCTGTATGGGACGTTTTAGGTGTTTGATTGACTTCCAAAGAGATTATTCTGTTTGCTTATCGGCAGTCAGTTCACTCACAAATCGGTGGAATGATTCGTTTTTGAACTCTTTTAGTTGGTGTCTTATCAGTTCAGTTAACCTATTGAGCTGTGACTTGTAGAGCGGATATCTTGTTTGTTGCCATTTTTTCCTAATCTTTCTCTTTTCAGCTATAAGATTCATTATTAGTCTTGGGTATTTAATTTCAGATGACTTTTTGTTAACAAGAGGGGTACTTTCCCAAGCAGCATTTTGTATTTGTTGAGTAAAGTTAAGTACTTCGCTCTCTAATTCAGTTTTGGTAGTTAGCAGTTTGTTAAATTTTAAGTTTTTATCTAACAGAGCTTTAAAATATTGCCAATCCGTATGTTTGTTTGTGAGGTGTATATTCGGATTTGCCATAATAACGCATTCACTAAGTGACAAGTTTATTGGGGAGTGATCAGAATTCAAATCTCTTCCCTCTTCTATTAGAAGAAAGTTTTTTGAAACTTGCTTTATTATGAAGAAGTCAATTAAGTCTGGTATTTTATCTCTATCTGTGGGCCAATATGTTGGCTTACCAGTGGATATAAAATCACATCCCTCTTTTTGAAGTGCTTTTAGTAGCTCACGTCCTTTGGTTGTGGTTAACCGGGAACCCCAATGTGTATGCTTAGCATTAAAATCGCCACCCATTATAAATCGGTTTTTGTGTTTTTGTATTAGATTTTTGTACTGTTCACAGATAATTTTATGCTTTGGTGGGCTGTAAACTGACGTAAGAGATAGTTGTTGATGTTTAGTTATGACAGTTACAGTTGTTGTTTGAAACTCTACCGTACGTATCTTATCTTCTTCGAAATGTTCAATGGATTTTTTTATAAGTATTGCACTTCCTCCTCTTGCATTGTTGAACGGGTAGTTTGTATAATATGTTACATAATTTTTAATTTTGAAGTAAGTTTGGTCTATTAGATGTGATTCAGTAACTAAACATATATGTATCAATTTTTTCTATTTCAAATACGGCTTGTAGCTCCTCTTTGTGGTTAAGCAGGCCGTTTGCGTTCCATAACATAATTTTAAGAAACTTAACCATGGGTTGTAATTTGTAAATATTGATCAAATTTTTGCAAGTGTATTAAGAAAATTAATTATGATTTGGAACAATTTGATAAATGGTTTCTGATGAACAAATTATGTAGGTTAGGTTAGGTTGATGGGTTGATGAGGATGGATTGCTCCGTTCTCTATCACACTTAGGTCTGCGTAGACCCATTGTGACGCCCGGTTTAGGGGTGCATCATTGTTGTTGTTGGATTGGTCCATTTTCTCCTTACTCGTTAACCAACGCTGTCCATCCATTTTGATGATCTGGTAAACCTGAAAAGATTCGTTAGCGGAATTATGGATATTTCAAAAATTTCTTGGAAGAAGTACTTCCTAAAGTTCTGTTCCTCAACTGACTGAGGCTAGGAGAGTGGCACAGAAAGTGGGGTGTTTCTTCACAGCTTTCTGCATCGCCACATCCCCTCCATATGTCGTCAGTGCTGAGATTTAATTTCATAGTGTGGTATCTTAGAGGATTATGACCCGTGAGTACTCCCACCAGTAAAGATATGGTCTTCCTGTCATTTTCCTTAAGTTTTTTGGTGCGGGACTCATCGTAGTTTGGCCATGTTTTCCTGGAAATTTCGCAGGTGGGTAGTGAGTTCCATCTGTTATTTGCCTTCATACGGATCTTACATTCTACTTGCTTTCTAAGATCACAGAGTGGGGGTTTAATCCATTGGAGGGCTTGGTTGCGATCCATTGCATATCCCAGACGTGCAAGCTCATCAGCTTTATCATTACCTTGTATGTTCCTGTGGCCAGGAACCCAACGGCGTCTTGTGCTGTGAGCCAAGAACCTTAAGTTTTTGCGACAGCGCTGAACAAGTTGAGCTGATAACGTTGCTCAGTGCTCCTTTGTTGATAATTTGGACAAGCGGTGATATAATGAGTTTCTTTACAATTGGAGCATGAGTGGATCGGATTCTTTACCGAAACATGATGTGATTTCACTTTGTTAGGTGGATATTTTGTGGAAGAAGTTGATGTTGACTTTCTGTGGTCTGGATGTGAAGCCACACTTCTTTCGAAAGCTTGGAGAGAGCGGATGCGTGTCTGCATGAAATCTTTGAGCTCTTTCCACACAGCGGGCTCTTTGGACGATCCAAGCTTTTTCTCCCATTCTTTTATAGAAGAGGAATCTAGTTTTCGTGAAACTAAATAAACTAATACTTCATTCCACTGTTCAACCTTGACTCCAAGCCCTTCAAGAGCCCCTAGTGATTGATTGACATTGTTTAGAAGTGTTTCTAGATCATTTGCTGACTCTCGAGTGACTGATTTCGATGCGAAAAGATTTTCCAGCGATGTATCAATCAGTATTCTTTTGTTGTCGTAGTACTCCACTAGATCATCCCAGGCAATCTTGAAATTAGCTGCAGTGAGTGGCAAATTCATTAGACGCTGAGCTGCTTTACCCGTGAGACAACCTTTAAGATATTGGAGTTTTTCTACGCATGTAAGAGATTGATGTGCACCAATAACAGATGTGAATGTGTCCTTGAAAGGTACCCATTCGGCGTAGTCTCCACTAAATGAGAGAAGATCGAGCTGCGGTAGGCGAATATTAGTTGTGAATGATGGTAGCTGTCTAACCACAGATGTGTCGGCTAAAGATGCTCCATTAGCTGTATTTTTTGACTGAATTTCTTCAAGCAGAATAGTCATTTCTTCCATAGCGTCGAGATAATTTTCTTCACATTCGGAGAATAGCTTTTTCTTGAAGTACGGTTCTTCTTCGCATTCCGTTTTGGCTTCCGTTTTCAGCGAATCTTTAATTGACCCCAAAGTGATGTGATTCTGTTTGAAATTGCTCCAATTCTCCGTCAGCGCAGATATGCGAGATTGTACACGTTGATTTGTAATTGTGGTGCTGATTTTAAGTTTAGAAACTGAATTCGATATAACCTCAAAAAGTTCGTCTTGTTGCTCCAATTGTAAATGTTGCAACTGCTCCGCTTTCGCCATGCTGTTGTAAAAACTCCCGATGAATACTCAAATTGGCACCAAAATCCAGCAATCGAAGGACCATTAATGTGGAGATTTTTACTAATATTTTTTAAAGGTTCTGGTGACAAAAATTGAGCAGCAAAGAAAAAAGGGAAAAGAAAAAAAATGCAACCACATGCTTAAGTTTCAGAACGCACAATAAAAAAAAAGGGCATAGATTTATTCAAATTGACAACTACTACAATTCATTAATGTCAAACATTGTACCAATCCATCTCAAAATGTAAACAGTAACCATGTCAAGTACAATCGTACCATAGGGAAATCTACTGGAATGGTATTACTGGACATCGAAAAAGCATTCGATACAGTTTGGCACAACGGTCTCATCTTCAAAATGATTCAATTGAATTTCCCGTCACATATATGTAAAATAGTCCGAAGTTTTTTGTCCGGTCGCTCGTTTAAAGTCTACGTCAATAAAGGTATGTCTCATTTAGTCTCATTTAGTCTCATTTGCTTCCGGTGTCCCACAAGGATCCGTTCTCGGACCGATTTTATACAACATATATACATCGGATTTTCCAAGTTTACCAAATTGTGATGCAGCCATTTTTGCTGATGATACTGCAATATTTTCCTCACATGAATTTGCTCTTAACATTGAGAGTAATTTAAAAAATGCGATGAAGATATTGGAAAAGTATTACAAAAAATGGAAAATAAAACTAAACGAGGGTAAGATGCAAGCTATTTTTTTCACTCGAAAAAGGAAGACTTGCTACCTTCCCAGTGCTCAGTTACAGATAAATGGGATTAACATTGCTTGGGAGCCTACCGTTAAGTACTTAGGAGTTCATATTGATAGCAAACTAACCTTTAACGAGCATATAAGTCGGACAGTGAAGAAAATAGGTATCGCAATTAAGATGCTGTATCCGTTTATAAACAGAAAGTCACTCCTCTCAACGAATAATAAAACTATTATGTATAAAGTTATCTTTCAGGCAATTTTGTTATACGGATGCCAAGTGTGGGGAGATTGTGCAAAATGTCACATAAAAAAACTACAAATTTGTCAAAACAAAATTCTAAAAATGATGCTTAAATTACCTTGGCACTATTCAACTCTGGATCTGCATAATAAAGCGAACGTTGAATTAGTTTATTTCAGAATTCAAAAACTTAGAGATAAATTTTTTGATCATTGTACTTTTGCTGACAATCCTCTCGTAAATCAATTAAACACTAATAACAATTAATAAATATTATACTTTCAGTTTAACTAATTTAATTTTTAATTTGTTTAATTTTTATTTTTGTTTTTTGTATTAACTGTAATGTATTGCATTTCTTTATTGATCTATGTATTTAAATATTAATTAATTAATTTATTTATCTATTAATTTATTTATTTACTTATTTATTAATTTATTTACTAATTTATTTATTAATTAATGTACTAATTTATTTATTGACTTTTTTTTTTTTTTTTATTAATTTATTTATTTATTAATGTATTTATTTATTTATTTATTAATTTATTATATATTTAGTTATGTATTTGTTTCTTAAACTGTTTATTAAAATTTATTAATTTATTTTTTTTTTTTATTTATTTATTAACTTATTTATTAGTTTATTGATTTATTTACGTATCTATTTGTTTATTTAACTATTTATATATTTATTCAATTATTTATTTATCTATTTATTTATTTATTTATTTATTTATTTAATTATTATTATTATACATTTTTCTTTTTTTTTTTTTTTTTCTGATTGGAGGTTTTTTCTTCGTATTTTCCTTCTAGTCTATTACACTTTTAATTAATAAAACTCAATTTAGATTAAACATTATATCATATTTCTGTGGAAAGATAAATGTATCAAATCCCTGTGCTGTAAAATGTGCGGCAACAAGCCAATGTAATTTTTTATACGAAATAAACGATCTATCTATCTAGATAAGAAACCTACAGTAGTGCAAAGAAAGAAAGAAGAAAATGGTTTGTTTGATGAACATGAATATGCAGGTACTCCACTGATGAGCCATTGATTGCAATGACCTCCACATGTCGGTGATATCTCAAAAAATCAGATAATTACATTTTTGCTTATTACTTCCGTTATAAGAATCACAAAATAATGATTTATACCTCAATCTCTTCAGCAGGAAATGTACTAATCAAGGAATCAAGTCATATTCAAATCGCAACTTTTTGCAAGTTTTTTTTTTTTTTTTTTATTGAAACGTTATATGGTTATATGGTATACATTTCGTTACACTGCAACTAGTATAAACTAACGAGCAATTTTTATTTAGTTGAATGAAATTACTATGTTTACATGTATATATGTACGTACATGAACAAAACAAAACATATATAAATATATTTTTTTAATTAGATACAAAATATCCAGAAGGGTACGTTTATCTAGAAAAGCTGATCGCATAACTCGTGTGGTTTAATACGCCTGAGCCTTCGGGTCTGCGCATTGGTGTCACTTAGCCTTGCTGCTTCCTGGTTGATGTGGTGCCTCAACTTCATGAAGTGCGTTCTAGCGTACTTGGAAATTGTCTCCTTCACGGTGTCTATATTAAGGTTGCGTTGTAAGTCCGTATTCCTCACATACCATGGTGCTCTGAAAATGCCTCTAACGACTTTGTTTTGGAACCTTTGAATTATGTCAATATTTGTTTGGGAAGTACACCCCCATAGCTGAATACCGTACGTCCATACTGGTCACTGATAGATGTGATTTTCTACCAATAAGCCAGTTAAGGTTTCTTAATTTGATATTGAGCTCTTCTTTTTTCTTTTTTACATGCTCCTTCCATCGTAGCTTGGCATCTAAATTCATTCCTAGATACTTGGCTGTATTAGAGTAGGGAACTTGAAGATCAGAAATAAATATTGGCATATGTCTAATTTTTCAATTTGTGAAATCAACATGGACTGATTTTGAGCTATTTAGGTGAATTCGGTTCTTTTTAGTCCAGCTAAGAACTTCATCTACAGCAGTTTGAAGAAATGCAGTTGAATCGTTCTCGTTTTTTGCAACTGTGAGTATAGCTGTGTCATTAGCAAATGTAGCTATTGTGCAATTTGAAGGTGTTGGTAAGTCTTTAGTAAACAAAAGGTATACCACTGGACCTAGAATACTCCCTTGTGGGATCCCGGCATTGATCTCTTTTAGTTGAGAGTAGGAACTACCTTGTTTAATTCTAAAGTATCTATTTGAAAGATACGATTTTAGTACCTCTGTATATTCCTTGGGAAAAAGTAATTTAAGTTTTTCAAGAAGCCCCTCGTGCGAAACTTTATCAAATGCCTTTGCGGCATCCAAAAATACAGCTGAGCATATCATTTTATCTTCTAGAGCTTTTTCGATGATGTCGGTAATTCGGTGTACCTGTTCTATGGTAGAATGTCTTTCTCTGAAACCAAATTGATGTATTGGAATCATGTTTCCGCCTGCTATAAAAGGGCTTAATCTCTTTAGAAAAACTTTTTCCAGTACTTTTGACAAGATGGGTAAGAGAGAGATGGGCCTGTATGATGACGGTTCGTGGGGATCTTTTCCAAGCTTAGGGATCATAATCGCGTCTGCTACTTTCCAGGGACAAGGAACATGATGCAAGTTAAAACACGCGTTTATTAAAATTGCCAGCTTAAGCAAAGCTCTTGGTGGTAGCTTCTGCAGGACTTCGGTGGTTATTAAATCGTAACCCGGTGATTTTTTCGTTTCAAATTATTTTCAATAATTAAGTTGACTTCAAAAGGTGTAACAAAAGGAATTTTTTTCATTTGGCTGCTCCACTTCTGGCCATATTTCATCAGTTTGAGATTCGTTAGGTTGAAAGATATCCATTAGATACTCAGCAAATACGTTCCTCGATCTTAAAGGTGGGATCTGCTGTATGGGACGTTTTAGGTGTTTGATTGACTTCCAAAGAGATTATTCTGTTTGCTTATCGGCAGTCAGTTCACTCACAAATCGGTGGAATGATTCGTTTTTGAACTCTTTTAGTTGGTGTCTTATCAGTTCAGTTAACCTATTGAGCTGTGACTTGTAGAGCGGATATCTTGTTTGTTGCCATTTTTTCCTAATCTTTCTCTTTTCAGCTATAAGATTCATTATTAGTCTTGGGTATTTAATTTCAGATGACTTTTTGTTAACAAGAGGGGTACTTTCCCAAGCAGCATTTTGTATTTGTTGAGTAAAGTTAAGTACTTCGCTCTCTAATTCAGTTTTGGTAGTTAGCAGTTTGTTAAATTTTAAGTTTTTATCTAACAGAGCTTTAAAATATTGCCAATCCGTATGTTTGTTTGTGAGGTGTATATTCGGATTTGCCATAATAACGCATTCACTAAGTGACAAGTTTATTGGGGAGTGATCAGAATTCAAATCTCTTCCCTCTTCTATTAGAAGAAAGTTTTTTGAAACTTGCTTTATTATGAAGAAGTCAATTAAGTCTGGTATTTTATCTCTATCTGTGGGCCAATATGTTGGCTTACCAGTGGATATAAAATCACATCCCTCTTTTTGAAGTGCTTTTAGTAGCTCACGTCCTTTGGTTGTGGTTAACCGGGAACCCCAATGTGTATGCTTAGCATTAAAATCGCCACCCATTATAAATCGGTTTTTGTGTTTTTGTATTAGATTTTTGTACTGTTCACAGATAATTTTATGCTTTGGTGGGCTGTAAACTGACGTAAGAGATAGTTGTTGATGTTTAGTTATGACAGTTACAGTTGTTGTTTGAAACTCTACCGTACGTATCTTATCTTCTTCGAAATGTTCAATGGATTTTTTTATAAGTATTGCACTTCCTCCTCTTGCATTGTTGAACGGGTAGTTTGTATAATATGTTACATAATTTTTAATTTTGAAGTAAGTTTGGTCTATTAGATGTGATTCAGTAACTAAACATATATGTATCAATTTTTTCTATTTCAAATACGGCTTGTAGCTCCTCTTTGTGGTTAAGCAGGCCGTTTGCGTTCCATAACATAATTTTAAGAAACTTAACCATGGGTTGTAATTTGTAAATATTGATCAAATTTTTGCAAGTGTATTAAGAAAATTAATTATGATTTGGAACAATTTGATAAATGGTTTCTGATGAACAAATTATGTAGGTTAGGTTAGGTTGATGGGTTGATGAGGATGGATTGCTCCGTTCTCTATCACACTTAGGTCTGCGTAGACCCATTGTGACGCCCGGTTTAGGGGTGCATCATTGTTGTTGTTGGATTGGTCCATTTTCTCCTTACTCGTTAACCAACGCTGTCCATCCATTTTGATGATCTGGTAAACCTGAAAAGATTCGTTAGCGGAATTATGGATATTTCAAAAATTTCTTGGAAGAAGTACTTCCTAAAGTTCTGTTCCTCAACTGACTGAGGCTAGGAGAGTGGCACAGAAAGTGGGGTGTTTCTTCACAGCTTTCTGCATCGCCACATCCCCTCCATATGTCGTCAGTGCTGAGATTTAATTTCATAGTGTGGTATCTTAGAGGATTATGACCCGTGAGTACTCCCACCAGTAAAGATGTGGTCTTCCTGTCATTTTCCTTAAGTTTTTTGGTGCGGGACTCATCGTAGTTTGGCCATGTTTTCCTGGAAATTTCGCAGGTGGGTAGTGAGTTCCATCTGTTATTTGCCTTCATACGGATCTTACATTCTACTTGCTTTCTAAGATCACAGAGTGGGGGTTTAATCCATTGGAGGGCTTGGTTGCGATCCATTGCATATCCCAGACGTGCAAGCTCATCAGCTTTATCATTACCTTGTATGTTCCTGTGGCCAGGAACCCAACGGCGTCTTGTGCTGTGAGCCAAGAACCTTAAGTTTTTGCGACAGCGCTGAACAAGTTGAGCTGATAACGTTGCTCAGTGCTCCTTTGTTGATAATTTGGACAAGCGGTGATATAATGAGTTTCTTTACAATTGGAGCATGAGTGGATCGGATTCTTTACCGAAACATGATGTGATTTCACTTTGTTAGGTGGATATTTTGTGGAAGAAGTTGATGTTGACTTTCTGTGGTCTGGATGTGAAGCCACACTTCTTTCGAAAGCTTGGAGAGAGCGGATGCGTGTCTGCATGAAATCTTTGAGCTCTTTCCACACAGCGGGCTCTTTGGACGATCCAAGCTTTTTCTCCCATTCTTTTATAGAAGAGGAATCTAGTTTTCGTGAAACTAAATAAACTAATACTTCATTCCACTGTTCAACCTTGACTCCAAGCCCTTCAAGAGCCCCTAGTGATTGATTGACATTGTTTAAAAGTGTTTCTAGATCATTTGCTGACTCTCGAGTGACTGATTTCGATGCGAAAAGATTTTCCAGCGATGTATCAATCAGTATTCTTTTGTTGTCGTAGTACTCCACTAGATCATCACAGGCAATCTTGAAATTAGCTGCAGTGAGTGGCAAATTCATTAGACGCTGAGCTGCTTTACCCGTGAGACAACCTTTAAGATATTGGAGTTTTTCTACGCATGTAAGAGATTGATGTGCACCAATAACAGATGTGAATGTGTCCTTGAAAGGTACCCATTCGGCGTAGTCTCCACTAAATGAGAGAAGATCGAGCTGCGGTAGGCGAATATTAGTTGTGAATGATGGTAGCTGTCTAACCACAGATGTGTCGGCTAAAGATGCTCCATTAGCTGTATTTTTTGACTGAATTTCTTCAAGCAGAATAGTCATTTCTTCCATAGCGTCGAGATAATTTTCTTCACATTCGGAGAATAGCTTTTTCTTGAAGTACGGTTCTTCTTCGCATTCCGTTTTGGCTTCCGTTTTCAGCGAAGCTTTAATTGACCCCAAAGTGATGTGATTCTGTTTGAAATTGCTCCAATTCTCCGTCAGCGCAGATATGCGAGATTGTACACGTTGATTTGTAATTGTGGTGCTGATTTTAAGTTTAGAAACTGAATTCGATATAACCTCAAAAAGTTCGTCTTGTTGCTCCAATTGTAAATGTTGCAACTGCTCCGCTTTCGCCATGCTGTTGTAAAAACTCCCGATGAATACTCAAATTGGCACCAAAATCCAGCAATCGAAGGACCATTAATGTGGAGATTTTTACTAATATTTTTTAAAGGTTCTGGTGACAAAAATTGAGCAGCAAAGAAAAAAGGGAAAAGAAAAAAAATGCAACCACATGCTTAAGTTTCAGAACGCACAATAAAAAAAAAGGGCATAGATTTATTCAAATTGACAACTACTACAATTCATTAATGTCAAACATTGTACCAATCCATCTCAAAATGTAAACAGTAACCATGTCAAGTACAATCGTACCATAGGGAAATCTACTGGAATGGTATTACTGGACATCGAAAAAGCATTCGATACAGTTTGGCACAACGGTCTCATCTTCAAAATGATTCAATTGAATTTCCCGTCACATATATGTAAAATAGTCCGAAGTTTTTTGTCCGGTCCGGATTTTATACAACATATATACATCGGATTTTCCAAGTTTACCAAATTGTGATGCAGCCATTTTTGCTGATGATACTGCAATATTTTCCTCACATGAATTTGCTCTTAACATTGAGAGTAATTTAAAAAATGCGATGAAGATATTGGAAAAGTATTACAAAAAATGGAAAATAAAACTAAACGAGGGTAAGATGCAAGCTATTTTTTTCACTCGAAAAAGGAAGACTTGCTACCTTCCCAGTGCTCAGTTACAGATAAATGGGATTAACATTGCTTGGGAGCCTACCGTTAAGTACTTAGGAGTTCATATTGATAGCAAACTAACCTTTAACGAGCATATAAGTCGGACAGTGAAGAAAATAGGTATCGCAATTAAGATGCTGTATCCGTTTATAAACAGAAAGTCACTCCTCTCAACGAATAATAAAACTATTATGTATAAAGTTATCTTTCAGGCAATTTTGTTATACGGATGCCAAGTGTGGGGAGATTGTGCAAAATGTCACATAAAAAAACTACAAATTTGTCAAAACAAAATTCTAAAAATGATGCTTAAATTACCTTGGCACTATTCAACTCTGGATCTGCATAATAAAGCGAACGTTGAATTAGTTTATTTCAGAATTCAAAAACTTAGAGATAAATTTTTTGATCATTGTACTTTTGCTGACAATCCTCTCGTAAATCAATTAAACACTAATAACAATTAATAAATATTATACTTTCAGTTTAACTAATTTAATTTTTAATTTGTTTAATTTTTATTTTTGTTTTTTGTATTAACTGTAATGTATTGCATTTCTTTATTGATATATGTATTTAAATATTAATTAATTAATTTATTTATCTATTAATTTATTTATTTACTTATTTATTAATTTATTTACTAATTTATTTATTAATTAATGTACTAATTTATTTATTGACTTTTTTTTTTTTTTTATTAATTTATTTATTTATTAATGTATTTATTTATTTATTTATTAATTTATTATATATTTAGTTATGTATTTGTTTCTTAAACTGTTTATTAAAATTTATTAATTTATTTTTTTTTTTTATTTATTTATTAACTTATTTATTAGTTTATTGATTTATTTACGTATCTATTTGTTTATTTAACTATTTATATATTTATTCAATTATTTATTTATCTATTTATTTATTTATTTATTTATTTATTTAATTATTATTATTATACATTTTTCTTTTTTTTTTTTTTTTTCTGATTGGAGGTTTTTTCTTCGTATTTTCCTTCTAGTCTATTACACTTTTAATTAATAAAACTCAATTTAGATTAAACATTATATCATATTTCTGTGGAAAGATAAATGTATCAAATCCCTGTGCTGTAAAATGTGCGGCAACAAGCCAATGTAATTTTTTATACGAAATAAACGATCTATCTATCTAGATAAGAAACCTACAGTAGTGCAAAGAAAGAAAGAAGAAAATGGTTTGTTTGATGAACATGAATATGCAGGTACTCCACTGATGAGCCATTGATTGCAATGACCTCCACATGTCGGTGATATCTCAAAAAATCAGATAATTACATTTTTGCTTATTACTTCCGTTATAAGAATCACAAAATAATGATTTATACCTCAATCTCTTCAGCAGGAAATGTACTAATCAAGGAATCAAGTCATATTCAAATCGCAACTTTTTGCAAGTTTTTTTTTTTTTTTTTTATTGAAACGTTATATGGTTATATGGTATACATTTCGTTACACTGCAACTAGTATAAACTAACGAGCAATTTTTATTTAGTTGAATGAAATTACTATGTTTACATGTATATATGTACGTACATGAACAAAACAAAACATATATAAATATATTTTTTTAATTAGATACAAAATATCCAGAAGGGTACGTTTATCTAGAAAAGCTGATCGCATAACTCGTGTGGTTTAATACGCCTGAGCCTTCGGGTCTGCGCATTGGTGTCACTTAGCCTTGCTGCTTCCTGGTTGATGTGGTGCCTCAACTTCATGAAGTGCGTTCTAGCGTACTTGGAAATTGTCTCCTTCACGGTGTCTATATTAAGGTTGCGTTGTAAGTCCGTATTCCTCACATACCATGGTGCTCTGAAAATGCCTCTAACGACTTTGTTTTGGAACCTTTGAATTATGTCAATATTTGTTTGGGAAGTACACCCCCATAGCTGAATACCGTACGTCCATACTGGTCACTGATAGATGTGATTTTCTACCAATAAGCCAGTTAAGGTTTCTTAATTTGATATTGAGCTCTTCTTTTTTCTTTTTTACATGCTCCTTCCATCGTAGCTTGGCATCTAAATTCATTCCTAGATACTTGGCTGTATTAGAGTAGGGAACTTGAAGATCAGAAATAAATATTGGCATATGTCTAATTTTTCAATTTGTGAAATCAACATGGACTGATTTTGAGCTATTTAGGTGAATTCGGTTCTTTTTAGTCCAGCTAAGAACTTCATCTACAGCAGTTTGAAGAAATGCAGTTGAATCGTTCTCGTTTTTTGCAACTGTGAGTATAGCTGTGTCATTAGCAAATGTAGCTATTGTGCAATTTGAAGGTGTTGGTAAGTCTTTAGTAAACAAAAGGTATACCACTGGACCTAGAATACTCCCTTGTGGGATCCCGGCATTGATCTCTTTTAGTTGAGAGTAGGAACTACCTTGTTTAATTCTAAAGTATCTATTTGAAAGATACGATTTTAGTACCTCTGTATATTCCTTGGGAAAAAGTAATTTAAGTTTTTCAAGAAGCCCCTCGTGCGAAACTTTATCAAATGCCTTTGCGGCATCCAAAAATACAGCTGAGCATATCATTTTATCTTCTAGAGCTTTTTCGATGATGTCGGTAATTCGGTGTACCTGTTCTATGGTAGAATGTCTTTCTCTGAAACCAAATTGATGTATTGGAATCATGTTTCCGCCTGCTATAAAAGGGCTTAATCTCTTTAGAAAAACTTTTTCCAGTACTTTTGACAAGATGGGTAAGAGAGAGATGGGCCTGTATGATGACGGTTCGTGGGGATCTTTTCCAAGCTTAGGGATCATAATCGCGTCTGCTACTTTCCAGGGACAAGGAACATGATGCAAGTTAAAACACGCGTTTATTAAAATTGCCAGCTTAAGCAAAGCTCTTGGTGGTAGCTTCTGCAGGACTTCGGTGGTTATTAAATCGTAACCCGGTGATTTTTTCGTTTCAAATTATTTTCAATAATTAAGTTGACTTCAAAAGGTGTAACAAAAGGAATTTTTTTCATTTGGCTGCTCCACTTCTGGCCATATTTCATCAGTTTGAGATTCGTTAGGTTAAAAGATATCCATTAGATACTCAGCAAATACGTTCCTCGATCTTAAAGGTGGGATCTGCTGTATGGGACGTTTTAGGTGTTTGATTGACTTCCAAAGAGATTATTCTGTTTGCTTATCGGCAGTCAGTTCACTCACAAATCGGTGGAATGATTCGTTTTTGAACTCTTTTAGTTGGTGTCTTATCAGTTCAGTTAACCTATTGAGCTGTGACTTGTAGAGCGGATATCTTGTTTGTTGCCATTTTTTCCTAATCTTTCTCTTTTCAGCTATAAGATTCATTATTAGTCTTGGGTATTTAATTTCAGATGACTTTTTGTTAACAAGAGGGGTACTTTCCCAAGCAGCATTTTGTATTTGTTGAGTAAAGTTAAGTACTTCGCTCTCTAATTCAGTTTTGGTAGTTAGCAGTTTGTTAAATTTTAAGTTTTTATCTAACAGAGCTTTAAAATATTGCCAATCCGTATGTTTGTTTGTGAGGTGTATATTCGGATTTGCCATAATAACGCATTCACTAAGTGACAAGTTTATTGGGGAGTGATCAGAATTCAAATCTCTTCCCTCTTCTATTAGAAGAAAGTTTTTTGAAACTTGCTTTATTATGAAGAAGTCAATTAAGTCTGGTATTTTATCTCTATCTGTGGGCCAATATGTTGGCTTACCAGTGGATATAAAATCACATCCCTCTTTTTGAAGTGCTTTTAGTAGCTCACGTCCTTTGGTTGTGGTTAACCGGGAACCCCAATGTGTATGCTTAGCATTAAAATCGCCACCCATTATAAATCGGTTTTTGTGTTTTTGTATTAGATTTTTGTACTGTTCACAGATAATTTTATGCTTTGGTGGGCTGTAAACTGACGTAAGAGATAGTTGTTGATGTTTAGTTATGACAGTTACAGTTGTTGTTTGAAACTCTACCGTACGTATCTTATCTTCTTCGAAATGTTCAATGGATTTTTTTATAAGTATTGCACTTCCTCCTCTTGCATTGTTGAACGGGTAGTTTGTATAATATGTTACATAATTTTTAATTTTGAAGTAAGTTTGGTCTATTAGATGTGATTCAGTAACTAAACATATATGTATCAATTTTTTCTATTTCAAATACGGCTTGTAGCTCCTCTTTGTGGTTAAGCAGGCCGTTTGCGTTCCATAACATAATTTTAAGAAACTTAACCATGGGTTGTAATTTGTAAATATTGATCAAATTTTTGCAAGTGTATTAAGAAAATTAATTATGATTTGGAACAATTTGATAAATGGTTTCTGATGAACAAATTATGTAGGTTAGGTTAGGTTGATGGGTTGATGAGGATGGATTGCTCCGTTCTCTATCACACTTAGGTCTGCGTAGACCCATTGTGACGCCCGGTTTAGGGGTGCATCATTGTTGTTGTTGGATTGGTCCATTTTCTCCTTACTCGTTAACCAACGCTGTCCATCCATTTTGATGATCTGGTAAACCTGAAAAGATTCGTTAGCGGAATTATGGATATTTCAAAAATTTCTTGGAAGAAGTACTTCCTAAAGTTCTGTTCCTCAACTGACTGAGGCTAGGAGAGTGGCACAGAAAGTGGGGTGTTTCTTCACAGCTTTCTGCATCGCCACATCCCCTCCATATGTCGTCAGTGCTGAGATTTAATTTCATAGTGTGGTATCTTAGAGGATTATGACCCGTGAGTACTCCCACCAGTAAAGATGTGGTCTTCCTGTCATTTTCCTTAAGTTTTTTGGTGCGGGACTCATCGTAGTTTGGCCATGTTTTCCTGGAAATTTCGCAGGTGGGTAGTGAGTTCCATCTGTTATTTGCCTTCATACGGATCTTACATTCTACTTGCTTTCTAAGATCACAGAGTGGGGGTTTAATCCATTGGAGGGCTTGGTTGCGATCCATTGCATATCCCAGACGTGCAAGCTCATCAGCTTTATCATTACCTTGTATGTTCCTGTGGCCAGGAACCCAACGGCGTCTTGTGCTGTGAGCCAAGAACCTTAAGTTTTTGCGACAGCGCTGAACAAGTTTGTATTTTATTTCGATGGCAGAAATTGCTTTTATGGCTGCCAGGCTGTTAATAAATATGGTAATATCATCTCGTGGTATTGTAACAACAGGTTCACTGCCTCCGTTACTGCCAGAACCTCCGCTTGGAAGACACTGCTGTAATCAGGTAGTCAAAGCGAGCTTTGTATATTAAGCCTTTCGTAGTATAGGCCAGCACCCGTGTCTATATCCATTTTCGACCCATCCGTGTAGAAGTGGCTCATCCGCTTCCCAGTTCTCTCTACTCGGAAATATGCAGTTGAAGGGTATATCAAAGTCGAGATATAGGGTTAGATAGTCGGAGGAGGTGTTTGACCGTACGTGATCCTTAAGAATCTGTGCATGCTCAATTGGGCCTGAGGTTCAGGCCTGTGATTGGCTAAGCCTCACAGCACTTTTTGTAGCAGATTCCTCAAGAGGTAGCAAATTGAGAATTGTTTCCAACCCGGAAGTTGATGTTCTCATTGCAGAAGTAGCGCCGATACATGCAATTCTTTGTATTTTCGTCATGGCATTTAGGTTGGTGGTTTTATTGGTTGCTTGTCACCTGACTAAGCTGCCTTAAATGAGTATTGGTCTTACAATCGCGGTCCAGAGGATAATTTTTGGTTTTGGACCTCATTTCCTGCCAAAGATTCGGTTACATGTATAATATGCAATTGAAGCTTTCCTTACTCTTTCTTCTAAGTTGAATTTCCATTAAAGTTTTCTATCTAGGATAATACCCAAATAAGTTGCTCTGTCGGATAAATTAAGGGGAGCCCGAACTGTGGAATTGTAGTAAATTGTAGTAGTTGAAACAAATTTAACGATTGTAGTAAATCACCAAATTAAAAGATTTGGTACACCCTGTATATGCTGAATGCTGAATGCTGAACTGTCAAAAAATAGATATAATAAAGTAAAGCGTAAAGGAAGACGGTCGTCCTGATTTTTAAATCCGGCGGCATCCATATTATTTTAAATAAAATAAAGGTACTAAAACTTTCAGAAGTGGGATTTAACAATCAATTTACTTCACCGCAGTGCTATTTTATAAAAAAACGAAATGGAAAATAATATGTTGAAAGCCCAGTTGTTGGACGCTATGGCACTTGCCAATATTGATGTCCCACGTGGAGCGACAGCCGCAGAACTCCGGAAGCTGTTTGCCGAACATCGGAATGAAATCGAGGATGCACTCACGAACAATGATAGCACAGGTAATATTACGATGGTATCCAGTGTAGCAGCCACACCGCTTTCCTCCGTTACTGGC
Organism: Blera fallax; assembly: GCA_946965025.1. Classification (NCBI taxonomy): domain Eukaryota; kingdom Metazoa; phylum Arthropoda; class Insecta; order Diptera; family Syrphidae; genus Blera; species Blera fallax. The sequence continues at coordinate 35,449,149 of OX337245.1, forward strand.
ACCACCGACACCAGAAAGAGCGCCAATGAAACTCCGATGACCATATGGAAAGAAAATGCCACCTCCGTTCTGATTGCCACCTCCGCAGATGTTACTGCTAACAGTGCCCCGATTGTCACCGAAGAACCGATTGCCTCCAAAGAACCAACTGCACCCGCAGCACCGATTTGTACGGACGTCGCCGAAGTAATTGCCGACGCTACACCGACTGTTTCTTCCGACATCCCAATTGCTACCGAAGCTCCGATTGACACCGTAAACCGGACATCAAACTACGATACTATAAGAGCGACAGAAGCTGATGCGTTAGAGCTCAAGCTTGAATCTACGCCGACGCCATGAGATCCTGCGACTACGTCAGGAAATAGAGGTTATGGAAAGGAGCCGAGTCGCAGTATTCATTTTCATGATATCGAACACGCTATCATAAAGTTTAGTGGAGAAGACCGCACATATAGTGTGTATGACTTTTTCCGCCATTTGGAGGAGATCTGTCAGCAGGTGAATGCGGACGAACTGCTGAAATTGTTAGCTCTGCGGAATTCGTTGACGGGTATTGCACGGCAGCTGTTTGGTCGTGGTGCTTTAACATACGGTGAACTTAAGGCAAGCCTTAGGCTAGGGCCACGCAATGAGCGACTGAGCGATTGAGCGACGAGCGACAAGCGATAGAGCGACAAGCGATAGAGCGACAAGCGATAGAGCGACAATTCTGAGCGATAGAGCGACAAGTCTGAGCGATAGAGCGACAAGTCTGAGCGATAGAGCGACAAGTCTGAGCGATAGAGCGACAAGTCTGAGCGATAGAGCGACAAGTCTGAGCGATAGAGCGCCAAGTCTGAGCGATAGAGCGACAAGTCTGAGCGATAGAGCGACAAGTCTGAGCGATAGAGCGACAAGTCTGAGCGATAGAGCGACAAGTCTGAGCGATAGAGCGACAAGTCTGAGCGATAGAGCGACAAGTCTGAGCGATAGAGCGACAAGTCTGAGCGATAGAGCGACAAGTCTGAGCGATAGAGCGACAAGTCTGAGCGATAGAGCGACAAGTCTGAGCGATAGAGCGACAAGTCTGAGCGATAGAGCGACAAGTCTGAGCGATAGAGCGACAAGTCTGAGCGATAGAGCGACAAGTCTGAGCGATAGAGCGACAAGTCTGAGCGATAGAGCGACAAGTCTGAGCGATAGAGCGACAAGTCTGAGCGATAGAGCGACAAGTCTGAGCGACGAGTGGCCTTTTACTAAGCGACGTCGCTCGAACGATTAGTAGTGAAAATGTCGTCGAGTTCTGTACGTCGTAATCTTTTACTGGAAAGTCGTGCCCATATTTATCGATTGTTTATACGGTCCAAAAAAAGAAGATTTGGTGTACATCCTATAAATCGAGAAAGATCGGATTACGGTGAATACTATCACTTATATACAAATCTTCGTAAGTATCCGGACTACATGCGTATGTCAGTACCATCTTTTGTAGTATTTTTATTTTTAAAGTTTTAAAGCTTTTTACAGCTGAAATCAAAATTTCCAAGTTTATTTGCTCCATTTTCACTTTATCGCTGAGCGATGAACTACAAAATTAGAACAAAATTGAATTCAGAGCGACTTCGCTCTGTCGCTCAGAAAAATCGCTCATCGCTCAGCATCTACGTGGCCACAGCCCTACGATTTCATATGTTTTAATTTTTTTGCGTCGCTCAATCGCTCAGTGCGTGGCCCTAGCCTTATGAGTGAGTTGGGTAGGTCAGTAAGTCGTCAGGAGGTATACCAAGCATTACGTTGCAGAACGAAGAAAACCGATGAAAGCGTCCGCCGGTATATTATGGAGATGGAGTCAATTGCTTCACGGAGCGAGTTCAAGTTGGTGGCTTTTATACAAGAGGGCCTACAGAACCGCATTACTGATTTCATACTATTTGTGGGTGCGAAAAAACTGTCAGATCTTAAGGATGCTGTGAATATGTTCGACCAGAGACGATCGATGAGAGGGGTTACAGAAGATGTCATCCGTCATACTAAACCCAAAACAACAGAGGCAAACCCGCAACCAACGCTGAAGACAAGTGAGGATGGAGTTCGCTGTTCACGTATGGGCCACATGAAGACTGAATGCCCTTACGAAGAGCGACCACAAGGAGTATGTTTTAATTGCTGGCAGTCCGGGCACACCCGGAAATCATGCAACAAACCGAAGCGAGTGCAGAAACTGAGGTCGACTATAGCTGCCGTCTCCGGACAGAGAAACTGGGAGGACGATACGGAAGATCCGAATGTAGCCGCCATCTGTTGTATTAATCTGGTAAGTGTTGTCTTTAGGGATGCCCGAGAGGAGTTTAGTGGAATAACAATTATTTTGTCTCTTTTTTGATACCGGCAGTCCGATTAACTTAATACGCAAGTCCATGGTCCAGTTGCTCGTGCGTGAGGTTAAAAATGAAACTGAATTTTGTGGACTCGGGAAAAGTCGAATATGGACCTATGGAAGATTAACTTGCGAAGTAACTTTTCGAGATCAAACTCATCCGATGACAGTTTTAGTTGTGCCAGATGATACCATTCCAGTGCCTTTACTTTTGGGGCGATATTTTTTTTAATGAAATTCAGTATTCTTTTATGTTCAATAAAAAAGAAAGCAATCGATATATTTTCTTCTGATATCGGAAAAGTTAATTTAATAAATTCAGATAAAAATAAAGAGTTGTGTTTCTGCTCACTTTCGCTTAGCTTTAGCGACCATTGACTCATCACCGTCTGCATTGCTAGAAGAATCCGTAAGCATTGTTGCAACGACGAAGCAATATCAGATCCTTTTCATGAGGAGTTGTCTAGAATGATGGCAATTGACGTTTCCCAGAATTTCGACGAGATAGATATTAATCCAGCCCTGAAAATTGAAAATATTAATCAAATAAGACGAGTTATCTTGGGAAAACTATCTTCAATGTCACTGTTAAAACCTACGACTACGAATTTACTATTCGTTTGAATTCAGATGTTCCCTTTCATTTCCCGCCACGAAGACTGTCTATAGGCGAACGCACAGCTCTACGAAAAATTCTTAACGAACTCTTAGGAAAAGGTATAATAAGACCTAGTGAGTCACCATATGCTTCCCCCGTTGTAATGGTTCTAAAGAACACTGGGGAATATAGGATGTGCGTTGATTACCGGGTATTAAACAAAAATGCTATCCGAGATAATTTCCCTTTACCGCTGATAGAGTCATGTTTAGAATACTTGGGAAAGAAGAGATATTTTTCCACACTAGATTTGCGGAATGCATTCTACCACGTGGGTGTAGCTGAAGATTCTAAGAAATATACCTCGTTCGTAACACCGGATGGACAATTTAAATACAACCGTATGCCTTTCGGCTTAAGGAACGCCCCATCCGTGTTCCAGCGCTATATTCATTGGGCTCTGCGAGATCTAATCGAATCAAAGAAAATTATCGTTTATCTCGACGACATATCCGTGGCTACGGAAGATTTGGATTCACATATTGAGATTTTAACCGAAGTTCTAGAAAGATTAGCAAAGCTGGGACTTGAGTTAAATTTAAAAAAATGCAAATTCGCTTATCAGACCGTGGATTATTTGGGGTACTCTGTGGATAAAGACGGTATACGACCGAACGGAACCCATATCCAAGTTTTTTGACGGTATCCTATGCCGACAAATTTCAAGCAGTTTAGGTCATCTAATGGGCTTTTCTCCTACTTCCGAAAGTTCGTTCCAAACTACGCGAGCATAGCACACCCTCTACAGCGTTTGTTGAGGAGTGGGGTTAAATTTGAAATCGACGAGGATTGTAAACGCGCGTTCTACGAGCTAAGAGACAAACTCATGTCACCCCCTGTTTTAGCCATTTATGACCCGGAAAAAGAGACTGAACTACAAACCGACGCGAGTAAGATAGGATTCGGTGCTATGTTACTGCAAGATAGCCAGGTGGGTCCTAGAGTTAGAGCACTACGCCTACAAAATTCAACACCGTAGTGGTGTAATAATGGGCCACGCCGATGCGCTAAGCCGATCCCACGAAGCAGAAATTTCCGAATCCGAGGATTTACAGGCCAAAGTGTTAAGACGAATGGTCGCCGCATGCTCCGAAGGAGAGGATATCTTATCCGACGTTAGTAGTTCTCCTGAAGGGAACGGCTGGGCCGACGAAGACGTGTCCATTGATGAGAGCATTTCCACCAAGATAGCTAACCCGAATGAAGCAGACGACTCAGCTGATGTTGAAATCCCGGGTACAATACCGTATAGTGCGGTCACCGTTGCCGATAAGCAAGAGTTGGATATTCTGATACGGGTCACGCCAAATAGAGATGAGGAAATATTGCAATTAAGAGAGCAACTAGAGGAGGAAGAGGTCGTTGGATACGAGTTACGGGATGGATTAGTTTTTCGAAAATATAAAGCCAACACTTTGCAGTTATATGTGCCGGCCGAAATGGAGAACAATGTTATACGATTAGTGCATGAAAAGATTTGTCATATGAGTATAGAAAAGACATATGAACAACTAAAGAAAAATTACTGGTTCAAGAAAATGAAAGATAAAACTGAAAGATATATGAAGAATTGCATACGCTGTATTATGTGCTCCCCCCGGGCCGAATAAATGAACATAACCTGTACAATATTCCCAAAAAGCCTGTTCCTTTCGACACCCTACACATAGACCATTTTGGCCCACTTCCCTCAATAAATTCGCAGAGGAAGCATGTATTAGTAGTTATTGACTCTTTTACCCAATTCGTTAAACTGTATGCTGTAAAGTCAACCAGCACGAAAGAGGTTGTCGCATGCTTAGACAAATATTTTATTAGCTATAGTAGACCTTGACGCATTATTAGTGACCGGGGCTCATGTTTTACTTCGTTGGTCTTTGTTGGAAAAGAATGTTGATCATGTCAAAATCGCGGTCACAACCGCTCAGGCAAATGGGCAGGTAGAGAGGTTGAACCGGGTCCTCAAAACTATGTTGAGCAAGATAAGTGATCCGATTAATCATGCAAACAGGTCAAGGATGTTAACAGAGATAGAATTTGCAATGAATAACACAACCTATTGCAGTACGAAAGAAACACCGAGCAGACTGCTCTTTGGAGTCGAACAACGAGGGGAAGTAGTAGACAGACTAACAGATTATTTGCAAGAAAAACAACCCAGCGGAGTATCGAGAAACTTGGAGGAGATCCGAATGGACGCATCCGCTGCTATACAGAAGTCACAAGATAGTAATTAAAGATACTTTTTAGAGAGAAGTAACCCAGCAAGAACATATTTGGAAGGAGACTATGTAGTCATTCGACATTTTGATACGACTATTGGCACGAATATGAAACTGAATGCGAAGTACAGAGGTCCCTACGTTGTTCATAAGGTTTTGCCTAATGACCGGTATGTCATACGTGACGTGGAGAATTGCCATATGATGGTGTGGTAGAAGCTTCGCGTATGCGGAAATGGCTGGTGCGGTAGGGGTTGAGTCATGGTTGCGAGTTATTTTTGACAACACTGTTCTAATTGAGGTCAATCAATAATCAGTCAGGAATGGCCGAGTTGTAGTAAATTGTAGTAGTTGAAACAAATTTAACGATTGTAGTAAATCACCAAATTAAAAGATTTGGTACACCCTGTATATGCTGAATGCTGAACTGTCAAAAAATAGATATAATAAAGTAAAGCGTAAAGGATGACGGTCGTCCTGATTTTTAAATCCGGCGGCATCCATATTACTTTAAATAAAATAAAGGTTCTAAAGAATGATCCTTTTATTTGTAAAAAGCACAATGTCGTTTTTTTTTTAAGTAGTGGGGGGCAGATAAGGCATAAGTTAAGCCTAATAAGCACGTCGACCTGAAAGATCTTTTGTACTATCCCCTGAGAGTTGCTATTTTATATTTTGGCTTCTAGCTGAAATCTAGTTCATTAATGAAACTATAGATAGTTTGGCCTGAAAATGTGACATCAGATGGTGATGTGAAGCCTTTGTTAAAGTGTTTAATAGTAGAAACACATTGACACAGCAACAGCAACTTTGACAACCGCCGGGCAAAAACAGCCAACATGATAAGCCTACTATAAGCCTAAGCCCAGCTATGGCCGGGCATTCACACAGTTTCGATGTCTTCAAGACAGAGACGGGACATGTCCGATTGGACACGACCCATTTTTTTAAAATGTTAATTGAGAGAGCAATGTCCAGTACGGAAGTCATTTATAATCTTAGCCTTGTGTTTGTTCATGGAAAGAATGCCTGTAGATCTTGTTTTTGAGAAATTTATAAATTTCTTGGCGTGTCGTAAGCCATTTTGCGAGTTCCAGAATCAGAGCATTTCTATTCGTTCCCATAGATTAAGCTCTATCTTTATCTGGTTAGTAGGTAAACCACAGAAGGGTTCAGGTCCCGTAAACGGAGATTGAGCACCTAGTCTGGCAAGTTTATCAGCGGATTCGTTGCCAGGGATGCCCCTATATCCAGGGACCCACACAAGAGTAATTTTATTCGGACTCAAAATTGAAGGATGTAAGAGCTCTAAGAGCTGCTTGACTGTCTGACATTATATTTATTTGTGATCTACGAAGTTTTCGTCTGATGCATTCTCTGGCACATAGCTCGATTGCATAGACCTCTGCTTGAAAGATAGTAGTATATTGTCCAAGTGAAGTGGAGAGTTTGTAGTTAGGACCAAAAATACCAGCTCCAGCCCCATTTGACATTTTCGAACCGTCAGTGTACCAATCAAGTGAAGATGTGGTCTGAGGGATGAGAGGATTATCCCAAAACCTGCGGTCCGGTATAATGACTTTGAAAAGCTGATTGAGATGTATTCATTTTGTCATGAAATCAGTGGGGCAGATCGCTGGCGATGATAGCAGCGGAATTTTCTCCAGGATATTCATAGGTCCTACTAGATTGGTGTTAGTGTTATTACATAGAAGTTGAAGCTTTATTGCACTAGCAGCTGCAGACTCCATAATTCTTATGTGTAGTGGTGAAAGGTCTAAAAGAATTTCCAGCGCAGCTGTAGGACAGGTGCGCATTGCACCCGTAATACCTACACATGCTAATCGTTGCACCTTTTGTAGGGCAGATCCGATGGTGTGTTGATTAGCTTTTTCCCACCATACTAGCGATGCATAGGTAATTTTCGGCGTGACGATTGTGAGATAAGTCCAGTGGATTATTTTAGGTTTTAATCCCCATCTCTTGCCGAAAAACCTGGAACAGGCCCAGAAGGCTTTTGTCGTCTTTTCAATGGTTCTGTCTACATGAGGTTTTCAGTTTAGCTGCTGGTCTAGAGTTATCCCAAGATATTTTGTTTCTTAAGAGAAATCTATCTGTACATTACGTAGTGATAGCGTGCGGAGATTTAAGGAACTCCTCCTAGTGAAGGGAATGATTACGGTGCTGGTTTTTTTCTTCCCTCTTATTATAATGACTAATGTCGTGTAGGATTTTGTCCACAACAACGGAGCAAAGCAGGCGAGTTAAGACTCCTCCTTGGGGACAACCTTTAGTAGTTTTTGTGGAGATCAAAAATTGTCTGAGCTAGTAGTCGTTGATGCATTCTCTAAGTTCGTCTGGCTTTATGCAACAAGGAGCACCGGATCTGAGGAAGTCGTAGAATGGTTAAGAAAACGAGCTGTAATATTCGGTAATACAAGAAAAATAATCTCAGACAGGGGGACAGCATTTACGTCACGTGGGATTGGAGCCAAACAACGTACGCAACACATTATGACATCAGGCTACAATGTACGAATGGTACTGACAACGGGGACGAAGATTACGACAGAACAGCCGAAGGACAGCTACCCTTTCTTTATTTTTTGTTTGAGCAGTCTATTGGCATCAACCATTCAAGCAGTGCGCATCAGTGAGAAGAAGTTAAAAGTAAAATAAAGTATTACATTGTTTTTGGTTTTAATCGTTTCCTTTTATTCCATAAATCCCACATTTATATTACCACCGCAGACCCTACCTAGATTTTTTGATTAATTTTATTTACAATACCCTCATAGTTTAAGTTTATTAAGCTCATTAAATCAGTGTAATACTCTCCCAATACTTCTTCTGCGACTTGTTGTCCACACATAAGCTTCCTTTCTTTATTCCACATGAACCACTTGTTGCTCACTTTCAGCTTATCGTTGCGAACGCTAACGCGGTGGATCTGACTAACAGCAAGTATATTTCGCTCTAGTTTTTTTTATGCATTTTTATTTGTTAATTCATGAAATCTTACGTGCTAGACAAAAGACGCTTAAAACTAGCTCAACTAACTGAACTATGTTATGTACTAACTTACTGGCCCTATGCGGGTGCTCTAAGCTAAACTTAATGCTTATACTAATGTCTTTCGACATAACCTAGTTTATATTAAATTATTTAAATTACTTCACGCACTATTTAACTAAAAAATATTATTAACCAAAAGCTGAGTAAATGAACTGTTTTTTTTTTTTTAAATTAAAATTAAAATGGTCTTAAATCTAAAACTTACAGTCTTCCTTAAAATAAACCTTAAACTACCTTATTCTAATTACGTAATTAAATAAATAATTTTTTTTTTTTGTTATGCAGTGCTGCTTTTTTTTTAGTGATAATTTTTTTTTTTTATGAACTACCTAATCTACTTAACCTATGTAAGCCGGCCATAAGTAAGAATGGCCAACTTTGCCCCTTGAGACGCTACCCCGTATCTATTGAAAACGACGAAGGAGTTCCCTCCGTCCAAAACAATATCCCGCACATCGTGACCTGATACCACTCTACTAAACCGGAGACGCTCCGTAGTGCTGTGTGCGACGTGTCGGTCGTAGTTGAGCCGTCTATCCACAGCTGTTCGGGCAACATGGAAGATTAGCGGCACTGCTACATTGTCCTCTGTCAGACCTTCTCTATGTAGATAGAGGGACGTCTCTGGGGGAACGAAGCCGTTAAGGCGCACGCTCTCATGATACATGTAGTTGGGATAGTAAGCCCCGGAGATCAGATTATTAACCGAGTTCATTGCTCTTGCAATCTGGCTTCGAATCAACTTGATCGCCACTCTGTTTATGTAAGCCCTGTTATTCAGGCCACATTAGAATAGAATTTTTCGTACCGAGACTCTGGTGTTCTGTATAAACGAAGGCAAGCCCTCCCAAACACCCGAATCTTTTCCATCAAGCTTGGTCCCACGTTGAACCATACGGGGCAACCATATGCAAGCATGGGCCCGATGAGGGTCATGTAGCAGATTACCTTCACCCGAGTTGGCTGCTATAAAAGTCTCTTTGTGAGGGCATCAGCTTTGGCTCTGGCCAGAGCAGCATGTATATGTTTGTTAAAATATAGATATTGGTCTAGCCAAAGCCCAAGGTATCTGACTACATTTTGACACGCTAATGGTTGGCCGTGCTGTCCAAAGATTGAGAACTTTCGCCAATTCTTTCTGGTATCCGCAGAGGCCACGGATAACGACGTCCTAAACAGGATGGTTTCCGATTTCTGGAAGTTGATTTTTAACTTACAATCGTCGCAATATCGCTTGATCTTATCGAAGTCACGCTGCAATGACCTCGATCTTTGGTCCTGATCTGTACGCTATCAAGTCGTCTGCGTATGCTATAGCATGGTGAAGAGATCCTTCAAGATCGCTGGTGTAAATGTTAAAGAGGATCGGCGAATTGACCGCATCCTATTGCAGACCATTTTTAATATAACGTCCCAGCCACATTGCCATTTTTCACAATGAACTGTCTCCCGGTGAGCATATTACAAAGCATGTGGTTTAGCAGTGGTTTACTTATGCCCAGCCTACTCAACTAGTAGAAGAGTTCTAGCCATGCGGTATCGGAAGCCTTCTCCAACTCAACCAGGCAGGCACCCGTGCATTGTTTCTTGACGCGACGTATTTAGACGCGACATATGTAGTATCACTAGGTGACCCGTGCTCGCCTTGCTTCGCCCCCTGCCAGTTTTAAGACAGAAATGTATTCTGCTTCTGAATTCCCCATGAAAATGATTTATAGGAAATTGGGATTAACGTTACTGTCAGACATTAACCGATAAGGTGGTAAACTTAAAAGAGAGAATAGAGTTGCCTTCTGTTATGCGTTTATCACCAAATGAGGTCATTTGAAAGGCTGAGTATCTCTCTGGGAATCTCTAAAAAAAATTTTGACTAAAGATGATCACCCAGTAAAATGCTCTTTGGTGGTTCCGGTGGTGGACCTATGCATTTCTCTGAACATTACTTTTCCGTTTGAACAACACAATCCAGCAGATTCTTTTGCCCACTTTTGTGCACCACAAAAGCTACAAACCTCAGACATTTGCACATCTCTCAGGCTAGACATCCGCCTAATTTTTGTATCTGTACTCCTTCGCCCAATATCAGAATATTAGAATATCTCTTACTCAGTTTAGCTGACGCCACAAACTCGTACAAATACAATTACCAACTCAATTAGAACATCCCCAGTGGGAATCGCTACCACAGCACACACAGACACAACATGCACACAATCCATCCAGTATGCATGTATAACAGAAAAATAAGGATAAGGAAACACACATTCTCCTATCGCCAGCCACTCGCCTCTGCTCATAAATTTAGCGATGAAGCAGCGAAAGGAAAATAAAGAACAAAAAAATGATTATCACCACTGAGACATGGTTGGGAGACATGATCAATGAAAAATTAATCAAATTCAGTATTTTACAAATGATATTTTTGATATTGCTCAGCTTCTAAAAGAAATTTGATTAAAATCGACAAAGGCAAAGTTGATGTTGCTTGTGTTTCTAAGTTTTTTTTGTCTCTTTTCGTCACTTCGTCGATACCCACGGATTTTTTCCTTCTTAATGAGTAGAAGATCGCTTGGAGTTCTACCTTCGATATGAACGGGAGATGTATCACCTCATCGGCGATGGCATTATTTGCCATATGTTCTTCATTGAACTCGGTGAAGCCGATGTTCTCAGATCGCCAGTGTTGCATATCATTTTAAAGATAGAAGTTGTGCACACGGACTCGATTCTCCAGGTCGTGGTTCGGGCAAATGCTATCATTCACCTTATAAACTTCCTGGAAAATCGCTCCTATAGCCTCTTCCTTCTCCTGTAGATCCTCGATCACAAAGAAGTTATCATCACTGACTGCATTCCCTGGATCTACGCCTGCTGTTATAATTTTTTGTTCGTTGTTCGTCGTTCGGGGGATCTTAAGACACGGCAGGTTGTTTTGATTATTCCTCTAAAATATTTTGTTTATTTGCGGGAACATACTCGGGTTGTTGGATTTTACAGCCCGAATTTTGTTGTTGCAGTGCAAGTATACAGAAAGTCTGTAATTTTCTTTAATCAACGTTTGGAGGTTTTTAATCAACGACTTGAGTGTCCTGACCTCCGAGTTTTGTCTGTCAGTAAACCGTCTGTACAAGGTTTTAAGTCTTGTCAGAAGTCTACTTTTTTGTTTGCGAAGTTCGTCAATTGTTGCGTTGCAGTATATGCCTACGTTGTCAGTTTGTTGATACCGAGGTATCGTACTGTCCATCGTTCGTTTAATTTTCTCGTCCATTCGTTGTAGATATCCGTCGATCTCCACATTTGACAGGTTCCTATTGGACGGTGGATAGAGCGAATTCAAGGAAAGTGCTCTTGTCTCTAACCTCTAACCCTTTGAAAACTACATTTTTATTTTTATCTGATTTTCCGGCTGTCTCATCAGTTTGTGCTCTTTATCTTTTTATTTTTTAACTTTTGCACTTATTTTAATGTCTTGTCTTCAGTTGTTAGCATATCCACTTTCAATGTTGAATCATTTATATCTTGTTTGACTTCCTCAATATCCTCCTTTGTGGGCAGAGTCTTAATTTTTTCATCGAGAAGTGCTGCTAATGAGATATTCATCATGCTCATCAAATCCTGTACTGCCATCTCTCCTATCAGATCATTTGCTGCCGTAGATCCTGGCAAAGTCGTTTCAGATACTTTTCTCTTTGCACTCTGCGGCATTGGTTTATTTTTTAGCGGGGTTTCTAATGCATTGTTCGCATATTTTTAGGCATTATAGTACAAATAAGATATTATATTGGTAATATTCTTATCTCTGCTAGTAAGTATCTACGAGAGCTTGAATTCCACAGCTAATTGATTCCACTCACCCAGCTTTTCAATGTTGATAAGATTGTTTATTAGCGTGAAATTTAGTATGATTACACTCAGCTGATGGAATAAATTGTTGTCAATCCAACATCGCCTTTTATTAATTATGCGCACTTTTAATCAATTTAACTTCAATACGTTTGCACAAGCTTTTAGCTTTGTTTTCACACTATCCTCTACTTTTTATTGTCCTAATCTCTGCACAATTTCACGGAGTTACACTGTGTACGTCTGCTCCTTATCAAAGTTGTCAAACTTTATTATTTCGTCTTTATTATGTCTTTATAGGACTTAAATGAATTTATTACCTTATAAGAAAGGAGATTTTTACTATGGGTTTTACTATTATTCAATCGCGAAAAACATCGATGCACTACCGTGTAGGGAAATTAAGTGTTAGTGTAGATTTGGAAATATTCAAAAACATTGTAGGATCAGATCACCAACCCCATAATGAGAGGAATAAAAAACAAACGAATTATGACAATGATGATTTCCTACCTCCGGAACGGAGAGGAACTTTGAGAAGAAGACAAACATTGTTCGTCAGCAATATTTTTAGTTTTTCCTAATTTGGCCCAAAATTTTGTCAAATTCTGAGGCAAACATTCAGTCATTACGTACAAAATTAAAAATTTTTTGATTTTAAGATGATAAATGCGTCGCTGGGCTCACCTGGATGCTTAGATTGCCTAGAAGTGATTTCTCCTCTTAATCGCCTTTTACGACACGTGCTACTCATCGGGGAAATCTGCAGAGATATTCTTAGACCGTCCCTGCACAAGTTTTCTTTTGAAAGTTTAATAAAAACAACTTAATCTTTTAAAACAATTGTTTTGCGCTATCTTCCAAATTACAAAGTTTTTCATCGCACTCAATGTGAAATGATGCCACATGGAATCTTAAAGTGCCACCGTCCAATTTTAAGTAAAAAATGCCACAATGGCACGATCGTGCCACATCGGCAACGTTGGTTTCAACCACTGGTGTCCCTTTGTTTCGGATGTGCTATGTATGTATGTATGCATGTATTTTTTTTTCCTTCTTTAGTTAAAGCTAAATCAAGAGGTCTTATTCTTATTCGCACTCAATGTGAAATGATGCCACATGGAATCTTAAAGTGCCACCGTCCAATTTTAAGTAAAAAATGCCACAATGGCACGATCGTGCCACATCGGCAACGTTGGTTTCAACCACTGGTGTCCCTTTGTTTCGGATGTGCTATGTATGTATGTATGCATGTATTTTTTTTTCCTTCTTTAGTTAAAGCTAAATCAAGAGGTCTTATTCTTTTAAGCCTTCGTAACTGGTTTTCGTTATTTAACAGTCTTCTTGCATCTCTGTATATTTATATGCTCTTCTAGTTTTTATTTGGGTTTTTTTGTATGTTCCAAAGTTCCGAATTTACTTTACTTTATGTACTTTAATTTATTTTCACGGAGAAACTTCAGGTCTCGATGAAGGCCAGTGTTTCTTATGTACCAAGATGCATTTACTATATTTCTGAACACCTTATTTTGGAATAGTTGTATTGTGACCACGTTTGTCTTTTTGGTACAACCCCAAAGTTGAATTCCATATGTGCATGTTGGTTTCAGAAATTGATTATCTAAAATCACTTTACTTAATTGAGTCTATTCCTATCAGCCAGTGTAGCTTTCTAAATTTGATTCCTAACTCCTCTCTTTTTCTTTTTTACGTTCTCTTGGCATCTAGAGTCATACCTAAATATTTCGCTGTATTAGCACATAGAACTATTTTGTGATTTATAATGATTGGTATATGCTCAACCTTCTTAATAGTAAAGTCAACATGGACTGACTTAGACTCATTTAATTCTCCACTTTTCAGTCCATTCGCAGATTTTGTTTTGAAGTTGATTTGAAGATTTGAAGTTTTTATTAGTTCTTCCTACTGCTAGTATTACAGTATCATCTGCAAATGTAGCCATAGTATGGTTTTCTAGTTCCGGAATATCACTAGTGTATAATAAGTATAATATTGGACCCAGTACACTACCTTGCGGTACACCGGCCTCTATTTCTCCCAGTTTTCAATAAGTATTCCCCTGTTTTATTCTAAAATGTCTTCCATCTTAATAAGATTTAAGAATGGAAGCATACTAATTTGGCAGCATACATCTCAGTTTATAGATAAGATCTTCGTGCCATACTTTGTCAAAGCCCTGCGCCACATCCAAGAATACTGCCGAGCACAACTTTCTTTCTTTTAATGCTCCTTCGATTTTATTCGTAATTCTTTTGTATCGTTGAGTGCTGCCTTCGAAAACCAAATTGATGGTTCGGAATCTTTCAATTATTTTATTTCACCTTATTGCGAGCAATTTCTCATACATTTTTGATATCATCGGCAATAGCGATATAGGTCTGTAGGATGACACTTCATTTGGTGGTTCCCGGGTTTGGGAATCATTAGGACATCAGCAACTTTCCACAAACTAGGGACGTGTTTAAGCCTAAATGTTGCATTTATTAAATTTGTTATTTTCATTATTACCTTCCTTGGCAAGTTTTTTAATACATGCAGGGATTTTCTTTGCATTTATTTCACGCTTATTAAGTTGCTTATTTCGTTAGGAGTTGTGGGCAGAACTTCTTTGCTTTCCTTCTCATATGGTTCTATTAGCATCGTTTGTGTATTTCCGTTCTCATCTGGTGATTTAAATATGATTTTTAGGTAGTCTGCGAAAATAGTGGCTTTGTGTCCACATCGCTTTTTTCCCAGTTTCCATCGGGTGTTTTAATTGGAGGTATGTGCACAGTAGGTTGTTTTAATCTTTTTGTCGCTTTCCATAAAGAGTGATTTGTTGCATATTCAGCTGTTAATCCTCTAACTGTTTCATTGAGTCTTCTTTAAATTTTTTTATTTCTCTACTTAGTTGCCGACAAAGGTTGTTAAGCTTCGCTTTATGTTGTGGAGCTCTTTTCTGCAATGTTCTCCTTGCTCCCCTTTTGTCTCCTGCAAAATCTTTAATTTCTTTTGGGTAGCTTATTTTCATGTTCTTTCTAATTACTCCGGGAGTACTTTTCCAGGCCGATTGCTGAATTTTGCTGACCATCTTATGCATTTCTTTTTCTAAGTCATTTTTGGTTATAAGAAGTATCATTAAATCTTTTCTATTTGTTAAATTCAGCTTGAAAGCTTGCCAATCTGTTCTTTTGCTTGTTAAGGTTTTAACATTTGTATTTTTCGTTTATTTGTTCACTCATTTGGAGAATAGTCGATGAATGGTCAGAGCTTAGATACTTAAATTTTTCAGTATGTATGTACATAAGTGCTTGACAAGTTTCTGATTATGAAGAAATCAATTAGATCTGGTATCTTGTTTGTGTCTGTGGGCCAATAAGTGGGCCACCCTGTCGAGAAAATTTCGCACTGATGTTTTTGAGTTGCAGCATAAAGTTCTCTTCCTCCCGTTGTAGTCAATCTAGATCCCCACTTTAAGTTTTTGGCACTAAAATCATCACCTATTATGTATATGTTTCCTAGTTTTTCAAACAAATCTGAATATTAAACATGATATTAATTCTTTTATGTGAAGCTTTTCACACTGCTGTAGCTTGTCTGTAACATATTTTAACTATATTGTTGGATATTGTTTCTTACTATAACCTCGCTTCCACCCTTAGTTGTGTTTTCAGGATGAGCGGTGTGGTAGATTTTATAGTTCTTCAATTTTGTTTACGTGTGTTTTGGGTTTCTGAATTTTTTTTTTTTTTTTTTTTTATAATTCGCGCACACCAAAGGGGGTATGAATACCCTTATGCTGTTTATTCAGGGCACGGGCGTTTGGAAAAAGGGGAAAGAGGAACAAAGGAGATACCGGTGCACGTTGGCTTTGAATGTTTGGATGTTGTAGCGATGAGGAAATACAGAGCCTGGAAGATTATTCCACATACGTGTCGTTCGGCTTATGAACGAATCCCTATATTTGACAGTACGTCCGAAGTTGGGCTTGAGGGTGAACTGATGTGCATTCGAAGCGTGACGCGTATTGCGGGTGAAATTTTGAAGGGGAGGAATGCAAGTGGCTAATTCGTTGGAACATTTTTTGTGGAATAAGCGATAAAATAGGGAGAGACAAGAGACTTTTCTACGATGCTCTAGTGAGTCTATGGAGCTCACAATGTCTCTATCACCTATTAGTTTTATCGCGCGATTCTGAACCCTATCAAGAATGTGCAAGACGGTCTTGGGTGCACCAGACCAGATGGGGGCGTTGTATTCCATCTTTGGGCGAATGAATGCCTTATATATTGAAGCCAGATCAGACGGGTTAAAATATTTCTTGCATCGCTTAAGGAATCCTAGACATTTTGCAGCATTTTTGGCGACCTCGAATATGTGATCGTTCCAACGAAGGTGATTGTTAATACACATACCGAGAATGGCAAGTCTTTCGGTTTCTGCGATGCAAGTACCATGCATAGATAATGGTTGGGGGTCTTGGTTTCGCTTGAGAGACAAGACAGAACTGAGTTTTGGATGCATTAAATTCCACTCTATTAGTTGAGCCCCATTTGATTATGCTGTCAAGGTCGGAATTTAATGAGTTTAACATACGTTGCCGTTCCTCTTCTACGGCCGAAGAGCAGGGACGTGAGTTGGGGAACGAATATGAAAAACTGAGGGTACTGTCATCAGCGAAGGAGTGGATTGGATTAGAGGTTGCGTACAAGAGATCATTTATGAAAATGAGAAAGAGAGTCGGAGACAAAACTGAGCCCTGGGGTACACCAGCATTTATATGGTGAATATCAGACTTGAAGCCGTCCAAGACAACTTGTATTGAACGCCCCGAAAGGTAATTTCTAATCCATTGAAGAAGAGACTCATCCATGCCATATGCACGCATTTTCGACAAAAGAGCCTGATGCCAAACTCTGTCAAATGCCTTTGAAATATCAAGTGCAACTATCTTTGTTTCGCCGAAGTGATGAAGAGATTGGTTCCACTTCTCGGTGAGATATGCCATCAAATCACCAGTGGACCTGTTGCTACGAAAACCATATTGCCGGTCATTGAGAAGTTTTCGTGAATCAAGATATTTCATAAGTTGACGATTTATCAGCGTTTCCATGACCTTGGAAAGAAGGGACGTAAGTGCAATGGGTCGGTAATTGGTCGGAGAGGAAGATTCGCCTTTTTTAGGGACAGGCTGGACAAATGCTGTTTTCCATCTTCTCGGAAAGAGTCCAGAAGAGTAGGACAGACAGAAAAGCTTACGCAGAGGTTTTGCCAGCGAAGAAGAACACCTCTTTAGAACCATTGGGGGGGATACCATCTGGACCAGCGGATTTGTGTATGTTGAGACCTTTGAGAACTCCTGCAACTGTGCGAGTGCGAAAATGGACTTGTCCCATTCAGAAATCGAGCACAGGGAAAGACAAAGCACTATCTTGCAGTGTTTAGTTGGCTGCAAATTGTGCAGCGAGTAGATTGGCCTTGTCTAAGGAGCTGACAGCTGGAATGTCATTGTAAATGAGCGTTGGGATGGCGGATGAGGCAGAATTTTTAATTTTTTTGACGAATGACCAAAAATTTTTACTACCTTTGGGACACTGTAGTATTTTTTGCCTCAGTTTTTGGTCATGTAGAAATTTGACACGTCGAATATGGGCGTTGCAGTCATTTCTTGCTTGTTTGAACTTCTTTCGGCTTTCCTCAGATTTGTTGGCTTTATAAGACCGAAAACTTACTTCTTTCAACCTGATAGCCTCTTTACAGCTCTGGTCGAACCATGAGTTTTTCTTAGGTTTAATGCTCTTTATTCTGTTAGGAATAAAGTCATTCATACCTAAGAGAATCGTGTCGGTGATCATATCAGCGGCGGCATCCACGTCACTATCGAGGAAGCATAGTGACCAGTTAAAACTCCTAAAGAAGCTATTAAGGCCGTCCCAGTTGGCTTTCTCGTAACGCCATACTTTTCTTTTGGGAGTTTGTTCTTTAACTGAGTGGTCGGAGTACGAGAATTTAGCTGATATGATGTTATGGTCGGACCGGCCTAGGGGCGCTAAAACATCGATGACGTATTTATCAGGGTGAGAAGTAAGAAACAAGTCAAGGGTGTTGGCGGAATGACTTGCAATGTCTGGTATTCGTGTCGGCTCATTTACAAGCTGAGTCAAGTTGTTAATCTCAGCGAAAAGTTCAACATACCTTCCTTCGGGTGTTGTCTGGCCAGAGTGTCGAAGCCAATCCGAATTGTGAATATTGAAGTCGCCCGCAATGACGATTTCAGTACGAGGATACAGGGATACAATTCGAGTGATGGAATCGGACAGCGCATCAAACTCGTTAAAGGTTGAGTTGCTGTCCGCACTAGGGCTTCTGTATATAAAACAGTAGTGGATAATTTGCTTACGGACGGTGAATTTTAGCCATTTGAAGTTAAATTCCGGATTGGAACAGTGGCCATACTGTGACGGAATTTGGTAAGCGATATCACTACGGACGTAAATGGCGAGGCCGCGGTGGGGAAAGAATAATGGCACTAAGCTATATCCAGGCAGTTCCAAATCAGAAGATTCTTCTACTACCTGTGTTTCACTAAGTGCCAGAACAGCTGGCGCATTCCCATTTATGGGAATGGGTGTGGGCATACACATCGAAGAAATTCGTTCGAAGCCCACGTATGTTGGAAAAATCAACCCTAAATTCCCCCATCATCACAACATAAAAACACAAAAAGACTCAGATCTGACGAAACTAAGCGGAGCCGTGAAGTGTAGATCCTGGGAATAGTTTTCCACAACAAACTGTCGCCGGTGTTATGCCCAAACGACAGTCAGCTGTGGTCCGCTATTCGGATAAACACTCGCGGCTCGCTATACATCGAATGTTATGCTCTCTCAATCAATGCAACTGAAGAATGTACAGTACATACATCAATTGCGGTGGTTGAGAAGCACAACAGCAAATGAGTGGAGGGGGAGAGATGGAGAACCCGGCACTGATTTTTTATTTTTTTTTAACACCACTGCACTGCACTGAAGGTTTGATTAGGCGCGCGCGATCAGATGGTCTATTATTCTTTTTTTTTGTTCTATTGTATTTTTTTTTTTTTGTTTTATTGTATTTTATTGTTGTTGTTGCGTGTTTTTATATTGTTTCTATTTTTTTTTTTTTTTGTTTTATCTTATTGTATTTTTTTGAGTTTTGTTTTTGTGAGTAAAAGTTGCGGTAGAACGCGTGCGCCTCCGACGTCAGGCAACCCGGTAATCCAAATGTCTATGTTGTTTGTATCAAGAAGCATCTGCAATTCCTGTTGATGGTGCAGGAGACCATTTGCATTTCAACATATCACTTTAGGATTTTTATTCATGGTTATGCTTAGATACTTTGTCGTTGTAGCTTGGTTGACTCTTATGTTGGTTACTCTCAGGTTAAACCACTTCAACGTGGGATGAACATTTGACCCCGTTATATTCATGTTCTTTCTAGTTACTCCTCTTCTATAAACTTTGTTTTACTATGGAGGAAATGATCAAATGTGCGCTGGCCCAATCAAGTGAATTTCAGCGTGATTTTGATGATTTTTCAGTCTTCAGCTCATATTTTATGATATTGTCGGTAATTGAAGTGGAAATTTCAGTGATTATGGTGAGTTTATCGAAAACATTCAAGGTTTCTTATGTTTTCAGTGCGAATCAGATAATATTGCTTCGAGGATGATAATTCGACTTCTTTGATGACATTGTACTTTCAGTTTTCGGGAGGCATTATGCCGCCGATTAGAAGATCAAGCATTGGCTCACGAAATCGTAATGCACGAAGATTGGCGATTCGCCGTGCTAATCAAACCCCTGAGTAATACGCCGAAGCGAATGAACAGATTCGAGTACATACGTCGCGAATTCGTGCAGGACGAACTTAGGAGGAAAGAGAAGCACAAGCAGCTGCTGAACGACTGAGACAGCAGCGCAATCGCGATCTGCATGGTCAAGTTCAATCGAACGCCAATCGTCGAGTGAGAAAAAGTGCCATGAGTGTCCAATTAAATCGCGCCGTTTTCCAATATGACTACACGATTCACTACAGCGAACTGCCGTGTGTTACGATTGGGTCCATGGATGTGATTTGCCAAAATTGCAATGCGCTAAAGTTTCATTCGGAATCATCAGGATTGTGTTTTGCAGGTAGTAAAGTCAAATTACCACCGCTGGCTCAACCACCAGAACCATTGCGCTCTTTGCTTTACGGTGACTTACCAGAATCAAGACATTTCTTGACGAATGCCCACAAATACAACGGTTCCTTTGAAGACGTCATTCGGTGCGAATATTGTTGAAGAACCTAGATATAATCCGACATTTAAGGTAATTTCGTCTCAAATAAGTCTTTAATTAGATTTCTGTGGACCAACGATACTCATCCAATTTGAACTTGCCACCAACTATATAGATTCAAGGGCAAATTCACCATCGAACCGGATCATTGTTGCCGCCACCGAATGAAGAACACAAATTTCTTTAAATTTATTTCGAAATTGATCAGCGTTGTGCGATTAACCGTGGTATGAAACGTCAGATCATTGGAGAATTGCAAAAACTTTTTGACGAACACAACGATGTGAACGTCAATTTAATGCCCCCACAATTGATGAAATTGCTATCGTCTTCGTTGGTGAAAATGTTGAATCCCGTGACATTGTTCTGAGGGGGCGTAATGATGGCCAATTGCAACGTGTTTATGAGACCCATCGCTCTTGGCCAATTATATGTGGCATGTTCGCGTGTTGGGAAGCCTTCATCTTCGTTTATTTACGAGCCGGACAACAAAACAAAGAACTTACCACAAAGCATTGAATTGACCTTACATGTGATTCCCTCAAATTCTTTAAATTCCGTGTAAATAAAGGATATTGAATTCAATCCAATTCGAAAACTGTTTCATTCAATCAATAATTGAAATTCGAGTGGAGGCATCTGTTACCGATCGCGAATGTTCGATCAAAAAAAATTTAGAATCATGAATGCTCGAAATTATTTTAATCAAAAAATCAATTTCGGGCGAAACGAAGTTCGCCGGTTCCGCAAGTAAAGTGTAAATAAAATAAATTACTTTTGTTACGCACTGCTAAGACAATCAATGTGAAACCGGGCATTTGAGTTTAAACTCTCACTGTAAAACTGGTCATTAGTTTTTAAGCTATAAAGTACAGTTAATGCATAAATTTAGTTAGGTTACGTCGAAAGACATTAGAATAAGTATTAAGTTTAGAGTTCCCGCATAGGGCCAGTAAGTTAGTACATAACATAGCTAAGCTAGTTTTAAGCGTTTTCTGTCTAGCGTGTAAGATATCATGAATTCTATTATTATTATTATGACTTTATTAACTCATAAATAAATCACAAAATTAATATAAAAGCACTAACCCGAGGGTTTACGGCTGGTTGGGTATAAAATTTAAATTAAGTTTTCTAATTTTAATAATGACAAAATTGTATATGTGTTTTGAATATTAATTTCTGATGGATTATAAAGTAAATCGGCAAATGTAGCGTTCGGAAAGAGTTTTTTAGTTGTGGATTCGATCTTGGTGCAGGCATATACTAGACGTTGGATTGTAAATGTTTCGTTGGTTGAGCAAAGATGACAAATGGGTGGTGTGATTTTGGAAAAGAGGTGTCCGTGGGTGAGTGATGTATGTCCTAGACGAAGACGGATGTAAGCCCTGACTGCTTTCTTGGAGTAGTTATATGGGTAAGTGGGTATACAGGCATCCGGGTTGATTGTAGCGTAATGGTAGGTGTAATGCTTCCATTTTTCCCTTTTCCGTACTTCCCAAAAACGTATTATGGCTTTGTTCAGGTCACTTTTGTTAAGGATGAAGTGGTAAATTAGGGGTTCCCTTAGGGCAGCTTTAGCAGCGGTATCCGCGTCTTCATTCCCTTTGATCCCCGAATGTCCTGGTACCCATAGCAGTATATTTTTTCCTTTCTATTAACTTGTCTCGTATAGATACAATGATAGGCGTTTTATTGTTGATGTTTTTAATACCCTCTATAACAGACAGGCTGTCTGTGCAGATGATGGTTTTATGGAATTTTGAAACTTCGATGGCCTTCAGTATTGCCATAGCCTCAGCTGAGAACACGGAGGCCTCATCTGAAACCAGTCCTTTGGATAAAATTTTGCCAGTTTCATCAACAACTGCAAAAGTAGTTCCATTTGGTGTCTTAGAGCCATCAGTGAAAATGAAGGTCCAATTAAGTTTTTTTTTAACCCGATAAATTTCGAGAAACCTTTGTACATAGGTTTGCATTGGGCGTAGAACTTTTAGGAAGTGTATTAAGGGATGCGTTAATTGACTGCTTTATTAGCAGCCATGGGGGGTAGGCCACCGGTTTATCTTTTTTGATGAGTATTGGTAATCCCATATTTTTGGCAGCTTGGATCGTTTTATATATTGTTGACGGGTACTTTGGTGTTTTCTTCCGTGCAAGGATTTTTGCCGCATCACACTTAATTTGTGTACTAATAGGTGAAATTAACTTAATTAATGAGTAGTTGGAGCTCTTGATGGTTGTTAAAAAGACCATTAAGATTCCATTGAAGAACTTTTATTAGTGAATTTTGTGAATCAAACGACTTATTCACAGTATAATCTCTGTTATACTGTGAAAAGTCAGAATTGGACGTATTTTGGGGTTGGGTATTACGACTGGGCTGCTCGGATGTTGAGCCGCCCGAGTTCGGCAGAGAACTCGGACCGCTCAACCTCCGAGCAGCCGTGTCGGGGATGCACAAGCAAGTGTTATTGCGGAATTGATCCATTATTATCAGATTGTGTGGGTTTTATATAATAATTGTTGTTTTTTAATAGAGTTTGCGTGACACGAGATATGGGTGAGTAAGTTGGTGTTGTAGTAGTTTTATTTTGAGTGGTTGGAGAGAGTTGATTGAGTGAAATTTCATTTGAGTGGTTATTATTTTGTGTATGAGAGTTAGTTGGAATGTTTGGGCAGATTAGGTTGGGTGAAGTTTGAGCCAAATCGTTGGTGAGTGGGAGAGAATGAGTTGCTTTGAATTGGTGTTGGTTAAGAGTTTCTGAGAATGGGATTGTATTTTTTTGTTTAGTTGGGGCGTCTGGATGGGGAGGGGTCTGAGTTGGAGAGTCAACATTTTAAGAAGTGGATGGATTAGCAGCGGTTACTGGGATTGTGCCCGTTACCTCTTGCTGGGTTTTACTTTTTGTGACTGCTCGAGTTGTGTCAGTTACTCCGGATTGGGTTGCATTTTTTGTAACAGATGAGAAAGTTGCCGGGAGCGGGGGGGTTGGGTTTTGTGTTCTATACATTTGCCGGGCCTCAGCCATGCTACATTTCTTGAGAGTTTGTATTTTGAGAATTTTCTTAGCTTGAAGGTACCGTGGGCAGGTTTTGGATGACGACGGATGCTCCTGAGAGCAATTGGCACATTTGGTTTGTGTACATTTTTCAGGGAGGTGGGGGGGTAAATTACAGCTTTCACATGACGCATTGCCTCTGCATCTTTTGAGAGTGTGGCCAAGTAGCTGGCAGTTGCGGCAGCGCATGGGGTTAGGAAAATATTCGGAGACTTGTACGCTATACCATGAAATATTGACAGAACTGGGAGGTCGGAAAAGGTCAAATGTAAGTAACAGGCCCCCAGTGGGGCATTGTTTCCCATCAATGATTTTATTAAATTTGTATACACCAATGACACCTTGGGATCGCATTTCCTCGATGATTTCTGATTCCGGGGTATACTTAAGAAATGGGGCAAAGATCGTACCTTTAGATGAGTTTAGGTTGGGATGAAGAGTTACAGATATTGGGCAGATATTGGAAAGCATTTTTTTGTGATGAAGAGATCGGCTACTTTTTGTGATTTGGTTAATATGAGAATATTGCCATCCCGCATTAGTGTGATTTTTTCGTATGCGGTGCTAATGTTATCAATAGCTTTTTTTAGGAGGAATACGCTGAACGATGAGAATGGTTTATTGCTATCTGTTGGAGAAAGAATTATAAATTTGGGGTTATTTGATACCGCGTGTGATGGGAAAATATTTCTTAGGTCTATGGGTGGGGAAGGGTTTTTACGTTTTTTATGCTTTGGCTCGGCAGGTGGATCTGGATCCAGTGCACTAAACCGGTTTCCCGGGAGCCCTTGGGCCATGATATTTTGTTTTGTAACTATACTTCACTCACTGACAACTCGCGACGAGAGAGGAGAAACAAATATATGTTTGTATAGGGCTATGTAAATAGCGAAAAACGTACCGAAGTAAACAAGAGTAGACACAATCCGTTAAACGATGTAGCCGCTGCAAAGGTTAGTCGAAGACTGATCATGAATTCTAATTGGTTAGTTGTCTTATAATAGTTAAAAAAAATCTACTGCACTTGGATTTGCTGGGTTTTTTTTTTTTTTTTTGAAAAATCTACTGCTGAAAATAATTTTCTACGTCCGAATGCTGGTAGATAGTTCAAATATCCGCGTGATTACCGAGTATTAAGAACAAATTCACTTATTATTAGAACTTCTCTTGGAAACAAGAAGTAGTGGCTACTGTGTAAATTTCTAATATAATATTAATATTATTAGAAATATTTCCATATTTGTTAGATGCTTTTTAATTGCATATTTCTCAGCTGTTAAATGCAATCGCTTGCTTGCAAACATTTGACGAAATTGAGCTGGCTTCCATTATGGCTAATGTTATTAGGGTTCCTAACTGCCTGAGCCCTGAAATGAACACATACGAAATGTTTTGAACTCACAATCATAACACATTATAAAATTACCCTACTTAATTATCTTTACATTTCGCTTCCTTAAAATATGTTACTTTCTATTTCTAGGATGATTTCGAAGACAAGGAATCCGAACAGACACAAGAAGCTGCTGTCGAAGACCGAATTGATGACATATTAATACAATTGTCTCAGACCATAGAAGAGATCGATAACTCAACTAGTGGTCTTGAAAATAATTTAACAAATATCTGGTGTGATGATAGTCACATTAAAAAGTATTTTGCTGATAGAGAAACATTTCAGTCCCGAGAATTTATTTTAGATTCATATAAGAAATGTCAAAAAAGTGAAAATGTTATGCGTACTGAGATGAATGCAAAACATAGCACATCATCTGAAATCCCTGGAAGAAAAGGCGTCACTAAATGGTTCGACTTATTTTCTGATTTAGATCCCCTTGAAAACCTTCAATCATTTGATTTAAAGCTTAATGGGAAAACAAATACACAGCAGACCTAATATATAAATATTTTTAACTGGTCATAATATTAATCTGATCTCATATAATTCTAACGAGTAAAGGTACACAAAAGAAGTTTTGTTTATTTCGATTTTTGTATTTTATTTTTATTTTAAACAAAAATAAATTTTTATTCTAAACAATAGAGTTGTTCAAAAGCTTATTCAAAACTTTTAGCAGTAGCAGTACCTACTTATAAACTAAATATATTCATTTTGGAGAAAACAGTTTTTTTTTATTAAAAAGAGTTAATAACAGTTCAATTCATCTTTCAGAAATATTAATTTTTTACAGAATCACATTAGTTTAACAGTATTGACCCAACATTCTGAACCCAAGAAGTGAAATCTTAACTAAATAGCATTTTAGGAAAAAATAAGTTCCAGCCGAAGTTCGGAAGAGAGGCAGGCGGAAAAACAATTGGGTTACTCAGCGAGGAGGTAATTCAAAATAGAGCGGTTTGTATACGGATATTGAGGTCCGCAAAATAAGCCAACCCCACAAGCGGCGCAGTAGCAAGGAAGAAGCGTGGGAGAAATATATAGCATAAGATGTACGTGTACGTACGCATTATATGTATATTTAAACGGTTAATAAAAGAAAAAGGAGAAGTGAAATTTGTTAATACTAAAAATAAGTGGTCTGGCAAAACGTAAAAATACAGCTTTTATTTGAAGAAGGCAAAAATGAAATTCAAATAGTTATAGAAGTAAAGTGTTCGTGTTGTGCAATTAGGCGGTACAGCCAGACTGATTCGCACACAAATCGCCAAAAATCTGGGAGAAAAAAGATTACCACCCATCGGGAGGAACGATATTTGAAACGATCTTCGCTAAAAAATCGAACGAAAACCTCATCTGAGCTTGATTGTGAGTTGTCAAAGGATCGGGGAAAAAAAATTTTGGCAGAACCGTTAGATAAAGACATAGGGAAGTTGAAAACGCAAAGCAAGAAAGAAGCCGTGGCTCATGGAAAAAACAAGAAGTCGCGATTGGAGTGGACGAAAAAACATGTGGATTTCACTGAAGAAGATTGGTCCAATATATTGTGGTCAGATGAATATAACTTTGAGGAACGTTTCGTTTATGGATCACTTTTAATTTACATATCAAAAAATGTAATTAAGTTTTATGTTCTTTAGATGAGTTTTTCTTTTGAGAAAAACATCTTTTTTAACAAATTTCCCTGGTGTGACTTTTGTGAGAGGAAGCTTTGGAGAATAATACAACCCAGAATGCATGGTACCGACTGTTAAGCATGGTGGAGGCAGTAAAATGATCTGGGGATGCATAGCTGCCGGCGGCGTGGGTGAAATGCATGCGTGTGATGACCGGATGGACTCCTGCAAGTACATAAATGTGTTGGAAAATGTACTTTAACTTTCCTTTTCCAACATTTTCGGGGAGACTTACATGGAAAATGTCAAATTCAAAAAAAACAATGCACCCTGCCACAAATCATTCCTAACTTTGAACTGATTTGATTACAATAGTATAGACCTGCTTGAGTGGCCCGTGCAGTCCCCGGATCACAACCCTATAGAACATCTATGGAGTATTCTGAAGCGTAGGATCCAGGAGTACTCGATTACATCAAAAGAAACATTTAAAAATGTGTTACAGCAAGAGAAGAGGGATATTTCTTCGGAAGAAATTATTAGAAATATTTCCATATTTGTTAGATGCTTTTTAATTGCATATTTCTCAGCTGTTAAATGCAATCGCTTGCTTGCAAACATTTGACGAAATTGAGCTGGCTTCCATTATGGCTAATGTTATTAGGGTTCCTAACTGCCTGAGCCCTGAAATGAACACATACGAAATGTTTTGAACTCACAATCATAACACATTATAAAATTACCCTACTTAATTATCTTTACATTTCGCTTCCTTAAAATATGTTACTTTCTATTTCTAGGATGATTTCGAAGACAAGGAATCCGAACAGACACAAGAAGCTGCTGTCGAAGACCGAATTGATGACATATTAATACAATTGTCTCAGACCATAGAAGAGATCGATAACTCAACTAGTGGTCTTGAAAATAATTTAACAAATATCTGGTGTGATGATAGTCACATTAAAAAGTATTTTGCTGATAGAGAAACATTTCAGTCCCGAGAATTTATTTTAGATTCATATAAGAAATGTCAAAAAAGTGAAAATGTTATGCGTACTGAGATGAATGCAAAACATAGCACATCATCTGAAATCCCTGGAAGAAAAGGCGTCACTAAATGGTTCGACTTATTTTCTGATTTAGATCCCCTTGAAAACCTTCAATCATTTGATTTAAAGCTTAATGGGAAAACAAATACACAGCAGACCTAATATATAAATATTTTTAACTGGTCATAATATTAATCTGATCTCATATAATTCTAACGAGTAAAGGTACACAAAAGAAGTTTTGTTTATTTCGATTTTTGTATTTTATTTTTATTTTAAACAAAAATAAATTTTTATTCTAAACAATAGAGTTGTTCAAAAGCTTATTCAAAACTTTTAGCAGTAGCAGTACCTACTTATAAACTAAATATATTCATTTTGGAGAAAACAGTTTTTTTTTATTAAAAAGAGTTAATAACAGTTCAATTCATCTTTCAGAAATATTAATTTTTTTACAGAATCACATTAGTTTAACAGTATTGACCCAACATTCTGAACCCAAGAAGTGAAATCTTAACTAAATAGCATTTTAGGAAAAAATAAGTTCCAGCCGAAGTTCGGAAGAGAGGCAGGCGGAAAAACAATTGGGTTACTCAGCGAGGAGGTAATTCAAAATAGAGCGGTTTGTATACGGATATTGAGGTCCGCAAAATAAGCCAACCCCACAAGCGGCGCAGTAGCAAGGAAGAAGCGTGGGAGAAATATATAGCATAAGATGTACGTGTACGTACGCATTATATGTATATTTAAACGGTTAATAAAAGAAAAAGGAGAAGTGAAATTTGTTAATACTAAAAATAAGTGGTCTGGCAAAACGTAAAAATACAGCTTTTATTTGAAGAAGGCAAAAATGAAATTCAAATAGTTATAGAAGTAAAGTGTTCGTGTTGTGCAATTAGGCGGTACAGCCAGACTGATTCGCACACAAATCGCCAAAAATCTGGGAGAAAAAAGATTACCACCCATCGGGAGGAACGATATTTGAAACGATCTTCGCTAAAAAATCGAACGAAAACCTCATCTGAGCTTGATTGTGAGTTGTCAAAGGATCGGGGAAAAAAAATTTTGGCAGAACCGTTAGATAAAGACATAGGGAAGTTGAAAACGCAAAGCAAGAAAGAAGCCGTGGCTCATGGAAAAAACAAGAAGTCGCGATTGGAGTGGACGAAAAAACATGTGGATTTCACTGAAGAAGATTGGTCCAATATATTGTGGTCAGATGAATATAACTTTGAGGAACGTTTCGTTTATGGATCACTTTTAATTTACATATCAAAAAATGTAATTAAGTTTTATGTTCTTTAGATGAGTTTTTCTTTTGAGAAAAACATCTTTTTTAACAAATTTCCCTGGTGTGACTTTTGTGAGAGGAAGCTTTGGAGAATAATACAACCCAGAATGCATGGTACCGACTGTTAAGCATGGTGGAGGCAGTAAAATGATCTGGGGATGCATAGCTGCCGGCGGCGTGGGTGAAATGCATGCGTGTGATGACCGGATGGACTCCTGCAAGTACATAAATGTGTTGGAAAATGTACTTTAACTTTCCTTTTCCAACATTTTCGGGGAGACTTACATGGAAAATGTCAAATTCAAAAAAAACAATGCACCCTGCCACAAATCATTCCTAACTTTGAACTGATTTGATTACAATAGTATAGACCTGCTTGAGTGGCCCGTGCAGTCCCCGGATCACAACCCTATAGAACATCTATGGAGTATTCTGAAGCGTAGGATCCAGGAGTACTCGATTACATCAAAAGAAACATTTAAAAATGTGTTACAGCAAGAGAAGAGGGATATTTCTTCGGAAGAAATTATTAGAAATATTTCCATATTTGTTAGATGCTTTTTAATTGCATATTTCTCAGCTGTTAAATGCAATCGCTTGCTTGCAAACATTTGACGAAATTGAGCTGGCTTCCATTATGGCTAATGTTATTAGGGTTCCTAACTGCCTGAGCCCTGAAATGAACACATACGAAATGTTTTGAACTCACAATCATAACACATTATAAAATTACCCTACTTAATTATCTTTACATTTCGCTTCCTTAAAATATGTTACTTTCTATTTCTAGGATGATTTCGAAGACAAGGAATCCGAACAGACACAAGAAGCTGCTGTCGAAGACCGAATTGATGACATATTAATACAATTGTCTCAGACCATAGAAGAGATCGATAACTCAACTAGTGGTCTTGAAAATAATTTAACAAATATCTGGTGTGATGATAGTCACATTAAAAAGTATTTTGCTGATAGAGAAACATTTCAGTCCCGAGAATTTATTTTAGATTCATATAAGAAATGTCAAAAAAGTGAAAATGTTATGCGTACTGAGATGAATGCAAAACATAGCACATCATCTGAAATCCCTGGAAGAAAAGGCGTCACTAAATGGTTCGACTTATTTTCTGATTTAGATCCCCTTGAAAACCTTCAATCATTTGATTTAAAGCTTAATGGGAAAACAAATACACAGCAGACCTAATATATAAATATTTTTAACTGGTCATAATATTAATCTGATCTCATATAATTCTAACGAGTAAAGGTACACAAAAGAAGTTTTGTTTATTTCGATTTTTGTATTTTATTTTTATTTTAAACAAAAATAAATTTTTATTCTAAACAATAGAGTTGTTCAAAAGCTTATTCAAAACTTTTAGCAGTAGCAGTACCTACTTATAAACTAAATATATTCATTTTGGAGAAAACAGTTTTTTTTTATTAAAAAGAGTTAATAACAGTTCAATTCATCTTTCAGAAATATTAATTTTTTACAGAATCACATTAGTTTAACAGTATTGACCCAACATTCTGAACCCAAGAAGTGAAATCTTAACTAAATAGCATTTTAGGAAAAAATAAGTTCCAGCCGAAGTTCGGAAGAGAGGCAGGCGGAAAAACAATTGGGTTACTCAGCGAGGAGGTAATTCAAAATAGAGCGGTTTGTATACGGATATTGAGGTCCGCAAAATAAGCCAACCCCACAAGCGGCGCAGTAGCAAGGAAGAAGCGTGGGAGAAATATATAGCATAAGATGTACGTGTACGTACGCATTATATGTATATTTAAACGGTTAATAAAAGAAAAAGGAGAAGTGAAATTTGTTAATACTAAAAATAAGTGGTCTGGCAAAACGTAAAAATACAGCTTTTATTTGAAGAAGGCAAAAATGAAATTCAAATAGTTATAGAAGTAAAGTGTTCGTGTTGTGCAATTAGGCGGTACAGCCAGACTGATTCGCACACAAATCGCCAAAAATCTGGGAGAAAAAAGATTACCACCCATCGGGAGGAACGATATTTGAAACGATCTTCGCTAAAAAATCGAACGAAAACCTCATCTGAGCTTGATTGTGAGTTGTCAAAGGATCGGGGAAAAAAAATGTTGGCAGAACCGTTAGATAAAGACATAGGGAAGTTGAAAACGCAAAGCAAGAAAGAAGCCGTGGCTCATGGAAAAAACAAGAAGTCGCGATTGGAGTGGACGAAAAAACATGTGGATTTCACTGAAGAAGATTGGTCCAATATATTGTGGTCAGATGAATATAACTTTGAGGAACGTTTCGTTTATGGATCACTTTTAATTTACATATCAAAAAATGTAATTAAGTTTTATGTTCTTTAGATGAGTTTTTCTTTTGAGAAAAACATCTTTTTTAACAAATTTCCCTGGTGTGACTTTTGTGAGAGGAAGCTTTGGAGAATAATACAACCCAGAATGCATGGTACCGACTGTTAAGCATGGTGGAGGCAGTAAAATGATCTGGGGATGCATAGCTGCCGGCGGCGTGGGTGAAATGCATGCGTGTGATGACCGGATGGACTCCTGCAAGTACATAAATGTGTTGGAAAATGTACTTTAACTTTCCTTTTCCAACATTTTCGGGGAGACTTACATGGAAAATGTCAAATTCAAAAAAAACAATGCACCCTGCCACAAATCATTCCTAACTTTGAACTGATTTGATTACAATAGTATAGACCTGCTTGAGTGGCCCGTGCAGTCCCCGGATCACAACCCTATAGAACATCTATGGAGTATTCTGAAGCGTAGGATCCAGGAGTACTCGATTACATCAAAAGAAACATTTAAAAATGTGTTACAGCAAGAGAAGAGGGATATTTCTTCGGAAGAGTTTCGCAAGCTACTCTGCACTTTGCCCAATAGAGCCGCTGTAGTCATAAAGGCCAACAGTGACCCAACTAAATAAGAATTTTAAAGGGTGCGTAAAACATTTGGCCAAGGCTGTACAATGCTCAATATGTTTTTGAAATTAATGTTTTTTTCTGTAAAATGATTGAATATTTCCACTCATCTATCTCCTGTAGTGATGTAAAATGTGAGTACATTTGACTACTCGTACTCATTCGTTTTTTTTTTATAAGTACTCGGATAAAAGTAACGAGTACTTAATACTCGCGGGTACCACCTATAAAATGCATTGGAAACTATGCAAATACAATTCTGTCACTTTTCTACGAACCGAATACAAAAGTAATCTCTTGCCTTATTTCCCTCAATATTGTATCCTGCTCTGACAAATATAAATTATTAGAAACAGATTTCTCTTTTCACTTTTGCCAAGCCGTGTGTTTGCTTGAAAGTAAACAAAACATATTGCGTGTCCGTGTGTATAATTTGTCTGCCTCCTTGTGAGGTGATATTGTTTTGTTGACATATTTTACAAAGGACAATTTTATACGATTATAGTATTGGTGTAGGGTGAGTAAGAAAATCTCTTAAAATAATTCTTGTTGGTAGTGCAAGAGAGAACGGGTATTCGAATACATATCTGTGGCGAATAAGAATCCCCTGAAATGTGTTGGGTAGTGCAAACAGAATGAGTAAGCAAATACGTATCTGAGTACTTTGCAGGTAACGAGTACGAATGAGTACATGGTAGTAACGAATACATTGTACCGAATGAATACTTTTTTTACACCACTAATCTCCTGCAGTCTTCTGATTATCTACCAATTCTGCGATTTTGCCCAAAGTGACATAACTTTTTACACACGCAAATTCATCGAAAGTTTAACTGTCATCAATATTGAAACCGCTTCTCTTTCTCATAATAAACATTAAACTTTCTTCAACTTGGTCCCAAGACGGAACTGCACGGAGAAGTACCTATTCCAAAACTTCAACTTCAACAAATGCTCTGTCCCATTGACTTTAATACTTGGCGCAACACACCGTATGTGGTCCAGGGCCTAGCTTCTTGCAACCATTCGTGTTGTGCGTGATATGTTTTTTCACACAAATAGAAGGGACGAGTTTAGAGCCATATCCGAAAGGCAATTTGAGAAGCTTTCTCTTGACAGTTATTACTCTCGGACGTTTGTCAGACATTCGCGAGAGGTGGGACCGTGAAAAAACTTTTTGGTGGTTTCTGGGATTCGAACGTTGAACCACTTGCTTAGCGTTCCAACGCACTAACCACTTGAGCCACGGCGGCCACAAATCGTCAATGCAACCATTGTAAAAACCACTCACGTGTTTTTTGATTTTTTCTGAAATAGTAAGATCTTTTTGCTCTAAACTCGTAACAATTTTTTTTAATAATTATTGGAAAAAAACACTCATCTCTTCTTTGTTCTATTTTTAATTTAAGATCTTTTATGATCAAGGACACTTCCGTCATGCATATTTGGGACTCAATCTGTAAAATGTTATTATGAAAAAGAGTAGCCTGACAATGTGCAAAAGAAAAATCAAACTTCGGAGCAAGGATTATTAAAGAATTCCTTTAAAATAGTTTGACACTTTGGTTGGGATAAAAAGTAAACCTTGAAAGGTTTAAAAAGTTTAAAAATTCTTTCTATCAACGGTTTAAGAGTAAGCCATCAAGTCATCCTAAATCCCATTAATTGTCGATATTCCGTATCAACTGCGTCGCAAATTTCTTTTAATTGTTCAACACAAACTCTATAAATGTAAAAGTATGAATATATTTTCAAAACAATTACTTCTAAATCTACTGGCACACACTCTACCGACGTTTGAATACAGTTGTTCAAAATGTTGGCTGCACAGTTGACTCCAATGAGATTATTTCCAGTAGATAGTTGAAGTTTATTGAACAAATAGTTTTTGCCCCTCCTTGCCGCTTCACCAAAGTTACAATTAGTATTGTCTGCGCAGATGACAACCAGGTTTGTATCAATATCAAATTTTCGAAATAGATCCGAGATATATTTTGTTAATAAATCGGACGATTCTCCTGGCGGGCTTTCGACTTCCAATATTTTAACTTGAATACCTTTTAGTGGCATGAAGTAGCGGACAAGTACTGGGCAAATTTTTATACTGCCATGATTTGAACAATCGGAATACGTTGTCAAAAAACTAATAGCAGAATCAGTCAGAATTAAGTTTGGCGACAACACAGACGATTGCTTCGCACTTGATTCGCACACATGAATATTTTTCATCAAAACACTTTTTTATAAGCTTAGATGTGCAGTCGCTTGAGCGAAAAGAATGATTGCGCTTTATTGTATGAAATGCCCAGGTACCTTCGTTGACGCTTGTTGTTTTTCCTGCTTCATAAATTTTTTTTTTCCGTAAGAATGATGTTAAATTTTTGCTTGATGAAGCAGCAATATCAGCACTTTTTTGCTTAGACTTTTTTAAATGTTGTTCGACATCGAGTTTTCCATAGTTGGCTATTGAAAATATGGCCCTTATTGCAAGTGTCGTTTGTCGATCGATAAACGACTTTTGTCGATAGTCGATTGTCGAAAGTGAATTTTGGTATGGCGTATCTCTATTTTGAACGAAATTTTTCGTTTTGACAATCGATCTTTTTCGTTTACATTTTCCCGATCGACTGTGTGGAAGAAGTGCAATGCTATGAACAAAAATGCAATGTGTTTCATTGTTTTGACCTTTTATTTAAAAAAAAAAATAATTATATTGATTACAGAACAAAAGTAGTGAGTAATAAAAAATAAATGGGAAAGTTAGTTTCATTAATAACAGCCAATTTCTATTCCGGGCAATTTTTAACTGATTATGGGAGTAAATTCTTCTTCCGAATCGTCGAAAAAAAGCAACAACACAATATCAAAAATATATGCTGTATTCACAATAATCACGTTCGTTATTCACAGTAACAGATATCTTTGTCGATTGAGATACACAATACCAAAAAGGGAATTTGTCGTTGCGATCGACTCTTATCGAATCGAACGCTGATCGACACTCGCAATAAGGGCCTATTGCTATGCATTTGCCGCATTTCACATAGCCAATTGTTGTTGTTTTAAGAACTTGCACTCCCTTTGCAAGTCGTCATTAAACACGCATTTTCTCCTGGGTGGTATTAGGGTTAACTAAAATATGTAATTTTCGATATTTATTACTTTTTAATAAATAATTTCAAGTAAAACTTACCAGTTTCAATTTTTACCACAACGCAGACAAATAATTTTTGCATTTGGAAAACGAGTTCAGCTGGCGTTGCTTGGAGATGCTCTTTAAAGGCAGAACGAAATCCGAGAAGCACGGCAGGTATGGCAAAAGAACAGGTATCACCATGACAAAGTAGCGCGGCTTTCAACTGCCGATGAAAGCGTTTGACCAATTTATTTGATTGCGGATGGTAAGGAAGGTGTTTGCAGCAAGAAGTTTGGTTAGGCATCTGAATAAGTCGGATTCGAACTGCATCCCCAGGTCCGAAGTAACTCGCAGGGGAACACCGAAACGCGAGATCCAAGATGAGAGCAGAGCTTGAGCTACCTTTTCTGCACATCCGTTTGGCGAAGGGACGACTTCGGGAAATCGCGTAAACCTGTCGATGATCGTTAAGCACTGGTAAAATCCATTCGACTGCGTGAGGGTTACGAGGTCAATATAAATATGCTCGAAGCGCTTTGTTAGTGGTTGGAAGTTGGCGATCGGTGAGACTGTATGTCGGGTGATTTTGTTCGCTTGGCAAGGGATGCAGCATTCTACCCACATGGAACAATCTTTTTTCATTGAAGGCCAAATGAAACGGTTGGTTATAAGTTGACCAGGGTGTACCAGCGAATGCAGGGAATCAAAGACCTTTTTGCGAAGCAGTTATGGGACATACATATAGGCGAATGCTGACAGTGGAGATGTCGCAGTAGAGCTCGACTTGGAGGTTGTTGAATCCCAAACGACAAAGTTGAATTGAATACTGGAGTCTCGGATGTTCAAAAGTTCTCGAAGCTCGGTGTCCTTGCTTTGAGCTAGTGATGGGCATAATCGAATGATCTGAAGAATCGAGACATAAGTATTCGAATGATTTGAAGAATCTAATGATTATTCGAGATACGGGTGAATGAAATTTGCAATGTTGCGTCGATACACTTTGCTTTTTTTCTTAAGTAAAAAAGTGCTATTTCATTTATTTCATTACACAAAAACGAGTATAATTAACGCAAAAATGTTTATTATTATGAAAGCTCTAGATATTAGATTCATATATGTAGGCACATACTTATGTACATAAATAATTTTTCTCAAAAGAAAATTCCAACAGAAAAACCAGTTCAATATTTCTAAATTTGTAACGCAAACTGTAAAAACGCAACGAATAAAACCACTGTGAAGAAAATAAATATATGTACTTACATATGTATGTACATATGTATATATTGTACATTTGTAGGTATGGCATGTAAATAATATAAAGCGGATCGCAACCAATTACCAATAAATGGGAAGACTTCCGGCTATAATACTTTTGTCTATAGTAAAAGCCTTCTGGTTATTTTGTTTCGCAACACATAAAACCTCGAGAAGTTCTCGAAAACCCTGGACATTCATTCGAGAAGTTCTGGAAAACCTCTCGCTCATTGTGTTCTCGATTCACACCGAGAACATTTTAATTCGAGAAATGAGATCATTCGAGATCCGAATGAGATATACCATACAAAGGGCATGAAGAAAATCATTCGAGATATGGCCTTGTGTTCTGAGTAAAAGAAGTGAGTAATGAAATGAATTAAGAGAAGAAATATTGTAGAATGTATGGCGCTCTTCGACAGTTCATAAGAGCACTAACACAAAACGTACACAATAGCTTTGCTCAATGAGAAAAAAGGCAAGGCAGAGCAGCATAAATTTGTGAAAAATGTCATATCAAAGGTAGAACAGAAAAATACAGCCATATGTTAGTTGTCAAAAATGACAACTTCATTTTCGATTGTTGGCTAATTATTTAAGTTTACAGTCTAGTATGAATCGTGAAATCGTGATCTTAATTTGTTGGAACTAATGGTATTAGAGGCGATGGATTCAGAAAGTGACAACTTTTCACTTCGAGGAAAAAACAATACAGCTGATTTTGACGTTTCTCACAAATCTGTTCTACCTCAAAAGTAAGTGCAGAAATTCTGCTCAGGGCAGAGTCCAGGCAGAGTCATTGAACAAAAACAAACATGAGCTGGACAGAAATTTTTCTCATTGAACACGAAAACCTGTAATTTACATGCTTTGGACTAAGCTAGACAGCCTCATATATGTATATATTATATTAAGCGGTTTCGATACATATACTCACGCACCACAGATAATAAGTTCATTAGTGGTGTAAAAAAAGTATTCATTCGGTACAATGTATTCGTTACTACCATGTACTCATTCGCATTCGTTACTACCATGTACTCATTCGCATTCGTTACTACCATGTACTCATTCGTATTCGTTACTACCAGGTACTCATTCGAACTCGTTAACTGCAAAGTACTCAGATACGTATTTGCTTACTCATTCTGTTTGCACTACCCAACACATTTCGGGGGATTCTTATTCGCCACAGATATGTATTCGAATACCCGTTCTCTCTTGCACTACTAACAAGAATTATTTTAAGAGATTTTCTTACTCACCCTACACTTTTTTCTTACTTTTATACTATAATCGTATAAAATTGTCCTTTGTAAAATATGTCAACAAAACAATATCACCTCACAAGGAGGCAGACAAATTATACACACGGATACGCAATATGTTTTGTTTACTTTCAAGCAAACACACGGCTTGGCAAAAGTGAAAAGAGAAATCTGTTTATTTGTTAGAGCAGGATACAATATTGAGGGAATCAAGGCAAGAGTTAGTAGAAAAGAGACAGAATTGTATTTGCATAGTTTCCAAAGTATTCTATAGGTGGCACTCGCGAGTATTAAGTACTCGTTACTTTTATCCGAGTACTTATAAAAAAATATCGAATGAGTACGAGTAGTCAAATGTATTCACATTTTACATCACTAAAGTTCATAGGGATAAGGGACTGTAAAATCGAAAGAGTAAGTAAAGAGAGTCATAAGAAAATAAAAAACAAAATCATGACGAATGATTTTGTTCTAAGAATCGAGACATCTCGAGACATTTTCGTAATCGATTATAATCGAATCTATTATTCGAATGCGCCCATCACTAATTTAAACATCCTGGTGAGCCTAGCTACACTTTTAACATCTTAAAACTAATTTAAACATTTTGGTGAGCTTAGCGACACTTTTAACATCTTAAAACTATCCCGAAAGTGTGCATGCGAATGATTATGATGACGGGTGAGATTACCGGTGTCATCAAAGGAGAAATCAAACAACAACAAATAATAGGAGCATGCACGTGTCAAAAACAAATTTGCTGGCACGAGTACGATAACTTTGGCGCCATAAATTTATAACGATTTTTTGTAGAGGGGTCAAAAACAAGCATTTTTTAATTCTCGCCGCGTTTAGGAGGTAGGGGCAATTTAAAAAAAAATTACTTAAAATGAAAAAAAAATTATTAAAAAACAACAACAACACTTACAATGAAGTACTACACCGGTTTTGAAAGGCAGAAACCTGTTCTTTAATCCTAAATTTAAATTAAATTATTTATGTCAATAGTTTTTGAAAAACTCGCATGCAAACTCAAAATATTGATAAAAAAATTGAAAAAAAAAGTTTTGACCATTTTTTTTCAAAATTGTGAAATGAAGTGCTAAATTGGCTTTTTGTGGTCAATGCTTATATCAATTCTGAATGGAACACAAAAAACCGAATGGTTTTATGTCTTCTAATTTTTTGAGAAAATTGAAAATTACTAAACCTACTTTTTTATGAGATTTCAGTTTTTTGGCATTTACGTGGTCTTCCTCTGAGGTAAGTGAATGAATAATAGATTAAATGTCTGGCAGGCGCCTATATCAACAGTTTTCTTAATTAACAGTACCCGGGTGGCACGCTTCGCGGGATAAAGGGATTTAAACTCTCTTTTCGCATGCGGCAGGTCCCGCTCACCCAGCTCCGCTTGGGGTAGGTGCTTTTCGTCAGGCAGGAGCCTATGTCATCAATACTCTTCATCTACAGTACTCATCCCAAAATTACAAAGTTCACATTAATGACAAAGTTTTGCTGATTAACGCACCACCTTCACCAATATATGGCACTTTTCTTTTATCGAAAATACTGCCTTGAAAAAGAATATAAGGACGACTTGGGCTCCCAAATCCTGGAATTTTTACTAGACGTAAAAAAGTGTACCCATATTTCATCCATGGTGAAGAAAGTGTGGGTTTGCAACTAAAGGGCTTCGACCCTCCCACCGTTCACAGTGAGCACTTAGAGGGTGTTTTACCGCCAAAACAACCTCGGCTCCTCACCACCAGCGACGAACTCAACGAACTCGACAGTTCTTCAAGTTCTTGTTTGTTCTTCAAATTTCGCGAGAATAACTGAGAAAACATGAGAGAAAGGGTCCGTCGAAATTTCAACGTTTTTTGTTTTTTCGGATGCCGCAGCCTGAGCGTAAGTCTGCACTCCTGCTGTCCGAGGACCAATACCCAGTGGCTTCTCCAATGGTACCGTTTCTTTTGTGAACAGGGGTTGAGGACTTTTCGGTTGTTACTCTTTCTCTAGCCTTTTTGTGCTCTGAACCTGGTAGTTTTAGTTTACCGACTTTCTCCTGCGCGTTCTTAAACTTTGGCTTAGTTTGCGGTTTCGATTGCGGATTTATGGATTTAAGGAGCGCATCTCTCCGTTTTTGCAGCTCTTTAGCTACTTCACAGCCTCTATAATTTGCCGGATGCTTACCCTTACAATTAGCACAGGTTGCGGAGGTCTGTTTGTTTACTCCACAAACTTGGGAGAGGTGTTTTCCGGCACATTTCACACACCCCGTTCCTTTTTGCAGTACATTTGCGTATGATTAAATCCTTGGCAACGTTTGCACTGCGGAATAATTTTTAAATTTCTACGCATGGGCTTTATTCTGACGACAATACTTAAGATAGTTTTTATTCGGTAGATATCGTCAATATTATCAGACTTATCGAACGTAAGCATAAAGAGTGGAAGTCCACGCCTTACCAGGATGTCTTTGTCTATTTCCGTTTGTTGCTTCTCCTTCTTGATGATATTAACGGCATCAAGAATTTTAAAGCCTTTGGCTTGAAGGCCGGTCATAACCTCTTCTTTAGTGCAAGAGGGGTGGAGTTCCCTTGCAACAACACGATGTGGCCTTTCTGACTTGATTTCGAAAGTATACCACTGAATCTTCTCGCTATTTAGCTTTTGGGACACTGCTCGGTAGTCGTCGATGTTATCGACGTTAATTTTCCACACATTATCCCTCAATGATGTGACTTTATATTTCTCTGTTAGCGTTTCCTTAAGGAGGCTATGCAACTTATTATATTGCATTATCCCGACGACGTTTATTGGTGGTGGTGGACGAAATTGCGCTCGTAGTTGATTTTTTTGCGGTTCTTCGAGCTTTTCTTCTTTTGGGAGCTCGACTTCGGGCGAAGAACCGGCTCTCCGTTTCTTACTAGGTCTTTTCTTTAGGACCCGATTAGTTTCGCGTGCTAGCTCTTCTTCGTCGGTGTGGTATTCCCGAGTAGCTACGCGTGCTGGAGTGCATTCGCGTTCTTTCTGCACATCCTTGTTCTTTAGGACCTTATTTTCTTCTTTTAAGAGGTCTATCTCTTTCTTAAGATCTTGATAGAGTAGATCCATTTCATTAAGCTTGATTCGAAGTATTTTATTTTCTTCCTCCAAGCTTTTATATTTCGCTGAGTCCTGAATTTGGCGCGATGGCGCTCCCGGTGAACTTATTTTCCCGGAGTTATTCGATCTTGGTGGAGGAGATCGAGATACCCCTGAACTTTTGGAGAAAGGGTCATTGGATTGCAATAAGCGGCACTCCCCAGAATCCGTAGAGCCGACCTCCGGATAGGGTGAATTTTCCATTATAGCTGGGCTGCCACCTGGGGTAATATATCTTGTCGTTTTGTTCATTGCATTTTTTTGTATACACTATACGCTCGGTATACGGAGATTGGATTTTAGTCGCCTCTTACGACAAGCATGCCTACCTCGGGTATATTCTAACCCCTACCCGAAGGCGGTGAGATCACCGTGAATACAAAAAAAACAAAA
Organism: Blera fallax; assembly: GCA_946965025.1. NCBI lineage: Eukaryota > Metazoa > Arthropoda > Insecta > Diptera > Syrphidae > Blera > Blera fallax. The sequence goes on from OX337245.1 coordinate 35,490,178, forward strand.
ATTTCATAAAAAAGTAGTTTTGGTAATTTTCAATTTTCTCAAAAACTAGAAGACATAAAACCATTCGGTATTTTGTGTTCCATTCAGAATTGATATAAGCATTGACCACAAAAAGCCAATTTAGCACTTCATTTCACAATTTTGAAAAAAATCGGTCAAAACTTTTTTTTTCAATTTTTTTATCAAAATTTTGAGTTTACATGCGAATTTTTCAAAAACTATTGACACAAATAATTTAATTTAAATTTAGGATTAAGGAACAGGTTTCTGCCTTTCAAAACCGGTATAGTACTTCATTGCAAGTGTTGCAGTTGTTTTTTAATATTTTTTTTTCATTTTAAGTAATTTTTTTTTTAAATTGCCCTACCTCCTAAACGGGGCGAAATAGACCCCCCCCCCCTCCCGAAATAAAAAATGCTTGTTTTTGACCCCTCTACAAAAAACCGTTATCAATATTTGGCGCCAAAGTTATCGTACTCTCCCCAATTCGCTTTATCTAGCATTATGGCAAAAAACACTGAAAAGAAAAGCGATTGTTTTATCGTTATTAGATTCTTGTATCCTAACACCTACAACGTGAGATATGAGAATTGCAGCTCCAAGCAGACTCACTTGGAATATTTAAATAAAAGTCTTACACAACTGCTTGCTGATATCTGAATTTCAGTCTTTATTTCACCATTATTTATATAAAATTTTGCTTAGCCTAGCAAATTAAGTGGTATCAAAATTAAAACTAACTTATTCTTATATTGCTTAAGCCCGTATAATACTTAATTTTTTCTTCATTTTTAATGCATTAAATCATGTTTGAGTGTCAGCCTTGCATAAAAGAGACAACACGATTTTTTAAGAAAAAGAAAGCAATTATTTTGCAGAAAAATAATAAACTGCCAGCTTTTATTTTTGTATTGTGCCTATCAGAATCACGAACGGCAAAAATTAATTGGAAATTTAGGTTTTTGTTTTTCTTTGAACATTTCCAAAACGGTTGCTATTAATAAATTTATATTTAAAACACACAAAATAAGTACATCTGGATCCATTTCGCAAATTCAAAACAATTTAGTTTTGCAATGACTCAATTTAATGCAGAAATCTCAGAAAAAAGCTGCCAGCGGCTGAAAAATGTAGTTTGGGTTACATTTTTAATGCATTTTTTCTGACATTTTCACATTTATTAGGTTAGTGTGTACGCACTCACACTTAATGGAAATTTCAGTAGTGAATTTTTCGTACGTTACGCGACAAAAACCAGAGGTAATAAAATTGAGAAATTGGAATGGAAAGACGAAAAAATGTTTCATGTTATTGGTAAGGTGTGCATGTTGTAATATATGATGTGTTTGTTGTGTGCAATGCATAGAATGTAATGTGCGTTGTGCGATGTATGTATAGGGTGTGCTGCGTGATATAATTATTTTTATTTTTATTGGTGTGAGCAAATAGTGATAATAACTTAATGATATTTTTAAATCTAAACATCCTGCCACTCGCTGATGATCCTTGGATTATCAGATGTTAATCGTAAAAGGGTTTCTTGGGGTTGGTGTTGGCTTGGCCGGCGTCCTTTTGCAATAATTTGGACTATGCCTCCAGAGTAAGTACGTGACAACTGCAGTCGCTAGGAATAGTCCGCAAGATCTCACGATGGTATGCCGGATGTTATGATAATGAAGCTGGTTAGGAAGATCTGTCTGTTGGGCCTTAATCTTGTCACGTAGGTCTTGAAGTTCTATTATCTGCGTGCGTCAGCACGTTGTGACGAAGTGCTGCCAAATACGTCATATTGGACAGATTTTTAGCTTGGAAGAATCTGGTATGTGATAACCGAATATTACTTGAATATATGCGATGAGCTTGCAGAGTCAGGAAGTTTTGCTTTACAACACAGGTTGGCCGCAGTTTCAAGAGGCCGGTTCCAGTAATTTTGAGAAGCTATGGTTGACTGTAACATACTACATTCAAAACAGTTTCATTGATTACGGCATATATCCATTGGTAGTGTAGTGTACATAGCCCATGATGAAAACAATTGTTCAACCTTTATTTGACATGCGTATTCAGTGAGATTATGCACTCGATTTATTATTTGACCAAGTTGCGTTACGAGTGCCTTATGCCGTTGGTCCATAGCCGCCTGATTTTTTGCCATTATGTTGACAGTTCTCTTCTATGTGGATCAAGATTATAATAAATGACTAAATTCCATTGATTAGCCACCAAGTGTACAGTTCCTTGATTAAAGAAGTGTATTCCAGGAGTTAGATCAAATTTTGTAATCCCCACACCATTGTTTCCTCTCACAATCGGCACTAGTTAATACACCAGAAGTGTAGTTAGCAGTGTTGAGCCCGACTTACGGGTCCTTTGGAACGATCCATTTATTTTATCTGAAGGTCCGTCGGAAATTTTAAACTGATTTACTCGCTTGCTATCCTGAGTGGCTACATTTGCCTGTTTCCATGTTCGTTTGTCTTCTAAGGTTACTTCATCGTTGAAAAGTGGAGCCAATTTGTGTATTGGAAGTTTTATGACTCCCGATTTTGTGCGCACATCCGCAACTCTGAACAATCCGTCAGTACCGTGATACACCTTGACAATTCTGCCAAGTGGCCATTTCATAATCGGGATATTGTCTTCCTTGATAATGACCACCGTGCCGATGTCAAAATTTGTTGATGAAGTCTTCCATTTCTCCTACGCTGTAGCTCACTTAGGTACTCCTGCGACCAGCGTTTCCAAAATTCTTCTTTGATGTAAGAAACTAGTTTCCATCTGCTGCTAAGAATTCCACGTAACGGCTCTGCATGAGGGTCGGCTATAGCTCTTAGCGGCTCTCCTTTAAGGAAATGGCCAGGGGTTAGTGCAGTCAAGTCATTGGGATCAGTAGAGAGAGGTGTAAGTGGTCTTGAATTCAGGATAGCGTCTACACTTAGAGTACACAACTCTTCATTTGTCAATGAGGCTGATGCGATCTTTCGCTGAAGCAGATGTTTTGCCGATTTGACTGCCGCTTCCCATAGTCCCCCAAAATGAGGAGCCCTTGGAGGAATAAAATGGAACTCTATTCCTCTCGAACTGCAAGTGGATGATATCAAGTTTTGAAATTGGTTTGAATATATGGCTGTTTGTAACTCAGTCAATTGATTGCTTGCGCCGACGATGTTGGTGGCATTTTCGCATTAAAGATTTTTACACGCGTGTGTAGATAAATCACTGACGACTTCAATGTGTACGGCCTTCGTACTAAAGCAGCAGAATATTGAAAGGTAACTCTTTTGTAGACGCCTTCCCCTGATAATGAACCCAGATTGGGCCACAAAAGTCTACTCCGCAATAGATGAAAGGATGCGCTGGTTGAACCCTATGGGGTGGTAAGTTACCCATCATCTGAGAGTACAACTTAGGTTTAGCTTTAATGCAGTCAGTTTCAAAAAAAAAATCTAAAAATGGAAGCAGCTGCAATTGAGGTAAATACAATTGTTTTTTTTTATTGAATTATAATCTATATTAACAATTTCTTTATTTTATAGTTCTTATTTGAAAGCGACGATGAAAGCGAAGAATCTGGCTCATCAACTTTTTCATTATTCAACCCTGAAAGCACGGATTCCTCAACCTCTTCTGAGAATGTTTCTGCAAATCACCAAAGAATCGGAGATTTTATGGAAGTAATTTGTGTTTACAACGATTAGGACTTCAAGAAACATTTTAGACTTCATCGGTCAACTGCCCACATTTTGATAGGTGTATAGAACTTCAATGTATACACATTCCCTCAAGTCTATACATATTTTGCAATTATTCATAGATCGCTACAAGTTATCGGAGCGGTTTGGAACTGCACCAAAAAGAGGACTGCCGAAAACTTCGCCTGAAAAGGAAATATATGTATTCCTTTGGTATATGGCGAACACAAACGCTTTCCGTGAAATCTCCAATTTATTTGGTGTATCGAGTTCGACGGCATGGAGCATTGTTATGAGGGTAACATCGTGGCTCATATCCATTGGCCATGAATATCTCAAATGGCCAAACAGAAATGAAGCTGCACAAAATGCAGCATTAATGGAAGCGAAAACAAAGATTCCCGGAATCTTAGGATGCATCGATGGTTCTCATATACGAATCAAAGCGCCAGTCTTAAACAAGGAAAGCTATTTCAACAGGAAACGCTGTTATAGTATTTCTGTACAAGCTGTGGTGAATTTCAAGAAAAAATGTATAAACATCTTCTGTGGAGAGCCAGGTAGATTGCACGATAGCCGAGTTTTAAGAAGATCTGATTTATACAGAGACGCTTGTCAAGAAACAGATGAACTTTTTCCAGGTAACACATGTTTACTCGGCGATTCGGCGTATCCATGTCTAGAGTGGTTAATTCCACCCTTTAAGGATAACGGAGCAATGACAAATGTGGAACGGAAATTTAATGAGATGCATGCATCTGGACGTATCATCGTAGAACATGCGTTTGGTTTACTGAAAACCCGTTTCCGAAGATTGCTGCACTTTACCGAGCAGACAAATATAAATTTGGTTGTAAATTTGATTGTCTGTGCATGTATACTGCACAACATGTGCACCGACAACAACGATGAAGTCGAGGAAGAGGATGAAGAATTTGAATTTTTTTAAGTCGTCGAAGTTCATCAAGGAACAGCGAATAGCACCAGACGGCAGCGTTTATTGGACGATTTAATAAATAGAAATATAATAAACGTATAATATCAAATTCATATTTTTATTATTGTTTAAACCATAAATATTGCAATTCATAAAAGAAAACGAAAAATAAAAATAAATAAAAAAAATAAAAACGTAAACTAAGGAACTTATTCCGATGAAAAAATTCATCATTTCATATTATTTAAACAACTCCCTAAACAGTGCCTCCTTTCTCAAAAAACGGGATTCCTTTCCTTCTTCGGCTTCTTCCATTTTTTTAATTTTCTTTGCAGCATATTCAGCCAAAATGTTATTTCTTGCTTCAGCTGTTTTTCTCTTCAGCTCCAAGTTTTTGTTGAAATTCTTTTCCCTACAGCTCATCTTTTTTTTGCCCGATGAAGATTGTGCCGAGGGATTTGACGTAGATGGACTTTCGGACCCTAATAGAGCTGCAAAAAAGAATGAATGTATGTAAGTTAAACATCTTATCAGTGTTTGATAACACTTACCAGAAGAACTGCTCTCTGACTCCAACAAATCTATGTCTTTGGTGGTATCTAATATTATTGGCAGTTCTTTTATTGGTTTTCCCGACAAATTTACAGTATGGCTGTTCTTTATTTCAGGTCGAGTACCAAATATTTCTTCCATTTGCTCCTCAAATGGAGCTTTACAGGCCGACTCTCCTGTTCTTTTACGTGCATCCGACGTCGCCTTAAATGCCCTTAATAAATTTTCAACTTTATTTGAAGCATTTCGACTGTAGTCGGCTGACTCTAAAAAAAAACATAAATGCAGGTAAAGCAGTAGAATGAAATAAAAGTTAAATACCAGAACTCCAAGTGCAAGGAGATCCTCCAGTACATTGGCCATCGTATATTTTTTAAGTTTTGTGTTTCGGAACTCAAACTGCCTCCTGCTGTACGCATCCAGAAAAGCCTTCGTTTCTTCTGTCGTCCAACTTCTTCTTGAGCTTAAAAAAAATGTAGGAGAAATTGTTAGTAAATACATGTTTTAAATAATTATTTGTTACAATTACTTACGATTTGTTACTATCCATTGCGATTGTGCAGCTGAGTTCCTTTTTGACATGACAACATACCACTTCGAGCAGAAATTTAATCTTTTTTTTAATTATTCGAACACAAAAATTATTTAATAAATATTTGGTTTCCATGTAATATTTAATGTTCTAATATGGCAACATACTCACTTAACAATTGTCAACAATTATACCAACCTTTACGAACAAAAATGTAACCTAGTGAGAAATAGCGCGAACTAGTTTTCGGATCACGAAAATAGATCCAAATGAAAAACAAGTTCTCGTGTTGTTTTTGTAATGCATACAAAATAGTCCAATTAGTTTACTTTTTGTTTCTAGATCCTAGTATTTCTTTAAGTGAAGTATATCTGCCTTGAGATCTTGTTCTTGAACGTTCCTCAAAATGAGTCGAAGACCGTTGTCTAATTCTGCAATTGTCAATGGCCAGATTGGTTAAGTCAGTTGTGAATGTCCCAGCGCTTGTATTTTAGAACAAAACTGACCACTCTTATTCAATCCAATGAACCGTAGACAATAAGCTATTATTCTTTTAAGCTTGCAGAATGAATTTGAATGTTTAATTAGTCCAAATAAATCTCCCGGGTTTCCTACACTTACTGATAATGCTGTCTTTTTCCTTTCTTCTGTATATGGTGGTGGCCATATTGTTTCGTTGCTACTTAAGAATTTTGGACCATAGAACCACAAGTTGTGTTTTCGTAGCTTCTCTGGGTTGATTCCTCTTGATAAAACGTCTGCTGGATTTTCGTTTGACCGGACATGTCGCCACTGATTGCTGCGATGCGATGATCTACGAATGCTTGGAATGATTCTGCATTCGAGTTGATCAAGTCAAGTACTATTTGAAAGTCTGTCCAGAAGTGAGTAGATGCTCCATCGATGTGTAAAGATGCGTGTCCATTTGAGAGTACTTTCGCTAGTAAACTCTCGAGAGTTACTCTCGGGTGGCTGTCCATTTGAGAGTAATATTTTCGACATTTTAATATCGCGTATTTTGGGAGTTTATTTCCTGAGGGCACTCTTATAAACCGTGTCCACTTCATATATTTCTTCTGCTAGTTATCCGTTGGAAGTTGTAAAAGAAACATGTATTCTTACAAGCGAAGAGTTGCAGCGGCTTTTATTATTGGTACTGTTCTTAAAAAGAAAAAAAAAAAAAAAAAAAAAAAAAGTGCTGAGTTAAACCATGGATAGATCGTCGTCACCAATTCGGTGCGGGGTCTACTCTTACAAGATAGCTTCAAACTGAAGATGCTCAGCAATTTACGGATTTTTGCCGTTTGGCAAGTAGTGAAGTAGAATATATAATAGAAGCCGTTGGACCCACTATTTTTAAAAAGGATACTCAATTAAAAGAACCCATACCTGTACGTGAGCGTGTATTGGTAACACTTAGGTTTCTAGCCTCTGGTAAGTCGGTTCATATGTATGTATGTACATTCGTATATATCATATTCGAAGAAAGTAAAAGCTCAGTCTTAAATTTTATAATCTGTTCAGGTGATTTATATGGCAGCCTTTGCTACTTATTTCGTATTCCAGTATGTACAATAGGCAGAATTGTGAGAGAAGTCTGTCCAGCAATTTTCAACGGTTTAAAAGATAAATATTTAAAGGTAAAAAAAAACACTTTATTATTAGGTTAAATTAAAATGAACAAAATTTGTTGATTTGTTTCCTCCAATGTCCACTGCTTTGCCATGTTAACTCTCGGCAGCTACTCGCAAAATACGAACCCTGTTGGAATTGGGCGAGCTAATCTCCGATAGTGAACAAAACGTGTGTGTATTGGCCAGTGAGTCTCAAAAAGTTCGAATGCCGAGAGTAAAAAGTCAACTCTCCGCGAGCTACTCTCAAGACTCTGTCCACTTATGAGTTTGGTCTTGAGAGTCGCTTGACAGCTGCTCACAGCTTTTTTACTCTCAAATGGACACGCACCTTAAAGTCGGATTTTACCCGGTTAGACAGTTCTGCGGCCAACAAGGCAGCACATAATTCAAGTCGAAGAATAGTTAATGAACTTAATCCTGTTGAAGTCTTGGTAGCTGGTGTTATTCTGGATTTGGAGCATAGTAGTCGAACTATTATCGTGCCATTTTCGTTCGTGGACCTTACGTACACTGCAGCGCCATAAGCCTTCTCGGATGCATCAGCAAACGTGTGGAGTTGTACTGACGTGGGAACACATTGAGCGAATACATGCCTTGGAACTCGAATTCGGTCTAATGTTTGTAAGTGCTTACGACACCATCTGGTACACATTTCTACTGGGAGGGCAGCATCCCAATCGTATTTCAACTCCCAAATTTCTTGAAGAAATAGTTTAGCCACGATCACCACCGGCGCAACAATACCGAGTGGATCGAAAAGTTTTGCTATCTCAGATGCTACTGATCTCTTGGTTACTCGTTTTTGTGATTCACAATTGATTTTTATGCTGAATACGTCTGATTTCGGTAACATATTAATCCAAGTATTTTCATGAATCCTTCTTTATCGCATTCATCAAAACTGATTTCCTGATCCTCCAATGGAACGATTTCTAGTAGTTGCTTGTGATTTGCGCTCCACTTCCTTAATTTAAATCCCCCTTGTTGAAGCAGTGCTGACAATAATGCCTGAATGTCTCTTGCCATAGTTAAACTATCTGCGCTAGTCATCGCGTCATCTACATAGAAGTCCCTCTGCAACGCCTTTAAACCTAATGGATACTTACTTACTTACTTAGGTGGCGCTACAGTTCGGGGTGAACCTGGGCCTCAACCAACAAGCCTCTCCAGTTAGCCCGGTCCTTAGTTAACTGCCTCCAGTTGCGCACTCCAAGTTGGTTGCGGTCCCTTTCTACTTGTGCGCGCCACCTTAGGCGAGGGCTTCCTCTACTGCCTTGTCCATCCGGGTTAGATTCGAAGACCCTGCGGGCCGGAGCATTGGTGTACATTCGCTCTACATGTCCTAGCCATCTTAGGCGACTGATGCGCAGTTTTTTGACTAGGTCGATGTCGCTGTACAGCTCGTAGATTTCGTCGTTGAATCTTCTCCTCCAAAGCCCGTCAACGCAAACGGGACCGTATATCTTCCGAAGAATTTTTCTCTCGGAGCGACCAAGGATATCTTCCTCCGCTTTCGACAGAGTCCATGCTTCAGCGCCATAAAGCAGGACTGGGATGATCAAGGTCTTTTACAGAGTCTCCTTAGTTGTTCGAGATAGGGCCTTACTACTCAATTGCCTTCTCAGCCCAAAGAAACAGCGATTGGCAAGAGTTATTCTTCGATTAATTTCCGCCGAGATGTTATTGTCAGAATTAATAGCAGAGCCAAGGTAGACAAAGTCCCTTGCTACCTCGAAGTTATAGCTGTCGACTGTGACGTCCTGATTCGTCAATGTTGTGTGTCCCTTCTTGTCGACAGCATATACTTTGTTTTGCCCTCAAAACCCATTTTGGCGGCTTCTGTTTCGATACCAGCGAACGCACCAGTGACGGGCCGCTGTGTTCTGCCAATTATGTCGATGTCATCCGCGTAAGCTAGTAGTTGCACAGACTTTTGAAAGATTGTGCCTCCGGTGTTGGCTTGTGAGTTTCGCACAATTCTTTCAAGAATGATATTGAAGAAGTCACATGACAGCGCATCGCCTTGTCTAAATCCTTTTTTGACATCGAAGGTCTCGGTGAGGTCATTACCGACCTTGATGGAGCAGCGAGCGTTTTCCATCGTCATCCTTCACAGACGAACGAGTTTGGCAGGGATGCCAAAACTAGACATGGCTCTGTATAGCTCGTCTCTATAAATGCTGTCATGTGCGGCCTTAAAATCGATAAAAATATGGTGAGTATCGATTTGGACTTCTTGGGTTTTTTCCAGGATCTGCCGGAGTGTGAAAATTTGATCGACTGTGGACTTTTGTGGCCTGAAACCACACTGATAGGGGCCAATCAGATTGTTGACGAAGGGTTTCAGGCGTTCACACAATATGGCAGATAAGATTTTGTACACGATGTTGACTGATACCTCTGTAATTGGCGCAGTTGAGGGGGTCTCCTTTCTTGTGGATCGGGCAAACGATGCTGAGGTTCCATTCATCAGGCATACACTCGTCTGACCAAATCTTGGAAATGAGTTGGTGTATGCTCTCTACCAAGTCATTTCATGCCTTGAACAACTCGGCCGGTAGGCCATCAGAACCAGCAGCTTAATAGATATGTAATCTCATTCTCTTGAGCCAGTTTCTGTAGATATCTAGTTGCCAAGTATGGGACAGCCGTTGTTCCGTATTTTACCGTGTTGAGTCGATAGCATTTGACAGCTTGATTTGAATCTGATCTCCACCAAATTAAATGATACCATCTGTCTTCAGAGTGTAACCATATCTGCCGATACATTTTTTGAATATCGGCCTTAATGACATACCTTGGCATACTTTCTTCTTGGACAGTTGGACCTGCATGCAAGATATCATTCAAGGAGGTGTTTTATTTATTTATTTATTTCATCAACAAGCTTAGCTTACAGATTACGAATATATAATAATAAATACAAAAACAATAATGAAAGAATATAATAAAAGTATAAGTACAAAAATCAGTTTGCAAGCAGTGTAATTAAAATGTATTTAAAACGCTCTCTAGAAATGTGAAAATCTACATGTCTACTGATTTCGTTAAATGATTTCAGAGATCTGGAAATTGGCTCATTCTGCCCATAGTTTGTTCTATGCCCCATGCGATAAAAGATATGACGATCCCTTAACACCCTTTCAGGGGCATGAATAGGTAACATGGATAGAAGTGCAGGACTATTTATACGAGAAGATAGAACATCTCTGACAAACATAATGTCATGTACGTACCTTCTTGCACTAAGTGTCATTATGCCTAATAATTGACATCTAGCCTTATAAGACGGTTCAAAGGGCCAGCGCATTTTAAAGAAAATGTATTTTGTAAAACGCCTCTGGACTCTTTCTATACGATCGGAGAGATATAGATAGTATGGATTCCACACAACATCGGCGTATTCAAGTATTGACCTGACTAGGGCAATAAAAAGGGACAAAAATGTATGAGGATCAGTAAAATCTCTTGAGTTTCTTTTAATGAAACCAATTAGGGAATTGGCTTTTGTAACTATAGTCGACGTGAGATACGAAAGTTAATTTATTATCAATAAATACGCCGAGATCCTTAATTTTATCAACCCTTGTTAAAGGTATGGATTCAATACAGTAATTAAAATATTGCTGTATTTGAGATCTAGAAAAAGAGATAGTTGTGCATTTACTAACATTTAACGTTAAGCAATTACTAACACACCAAGTAGACAAATTGTTAAGATCCATCTGAATCTTTGCACAATCATCGAAGTTTTTTACTTTGAGGAATAATTTAAGATCATCCGCATACAAGAGACAATTACAAAATTTGAATTGATGAACAATGTCGTTAATAAAAATAATAAACAGGAGGGGCCCTAAGTGACTACCCTGTGGAACTCCAGAAGTGCAAGGAATTAATCTTGAGTAATAATTGTCAAGGCAAACTCTTTGAAACCTTCCAATTAAAAATGAAGAAATCCAATCCAACATTGTTGAGTGAAATCCAAAATTTTCCAACTTCTTTATCAACAGCTCATGATTCACAGAGTCAAAAGCTTTGCTAAAGTCAGTATATATGACATCGACCTGGGATCCACTTTCAACGGCATTAATTGCAAAAGATGTAAAGTGGACCAGATTAGAAGTTGTCGAACGACCCGAAACAAAACCATGTTGGAACTCAGATATATACTCTTTTATGTGAAATTCTAATTTATTTTTAACAATGGATTCAAAAAGCTTTGGTATGGCGGAAAGTTTGCAGATACCTCTATAGTTTTCGACATTATTCTTGGAACCAGATTTAAAAATAGGCACCAAAAACGAGATCTTCCACTCATCAAGGAACGAACCCGACTTTAGCGACAAATTAAATATCATGAACAGAGGTTGGCAGATGGCGCTGCAACAGTTTCTTAATATTATCGCAGGAATACCATCAGCCCCAGGCTTAGGATTCGGCTTAAGGCCACAGATAGCAGTCTCAATATCCTGAATCTGCAGAACTAATTCCCCAAAATCAATTTTGGGCATTGTGGATACTTCAGGCAAAGTAGGAATCACTGGGTGAGAGAAGACAGATTCAAAAAACTGCGCAAATAGTTCGACGGAATTTTTAACGTCATTGGACACACAATTTTTATATACCATTTGGGTAGGCAATCCATTGGAACACCTTTTTTGGTTTATGAAGGACCAAAATGATTTGGAGTCCTTTTTTAGCTTAATTTCAGTGTTACTTATAAAAATGTTATATAAAAATGTACTCAAGACCGTAAAGTCTCTACGAAGATTAGTGAAAATTACTCTATCACTAGCGTTTCCAGAGTTTTTATAACGCTTGTAAGCTTTGTTTAAGTGCAAAAGTCGCCTATTATACCATAAGGGCCTAGTTTTGTATTTCCTCACAGAGCATGGAACAAACATGGAAAAACCGACATTAATTATTGAGACAAAGTGGTTATACATATCACGTAGACATAGATTTACAAATTCAGTATCCCAATTAAATGAATTCAGATACTCTTTTAAACCCACAAAATTACATTTAAGAAAATTTAAGGAACTAAGAGGACTCGTGTTTGCTTTTATAAGCATTTTGTCTTCTTCAGACCAAGACCAATTTACATCTCCAATATTAAAATCACCAAGTATACACAAGATATCTGATTCAGAACAATAATGACTAACAAATTCAAAATTTTCTATACAATTTTCATAAATTTCCAGTTTACTTCCAGAAGGTATATAGGTCACAATATAAATAAATCTAATACTTGCAACGTTAGTTGAAAAACAGACTTGGTCAGCATCTAAATTCGGCAATGGAATCCTTTTCCCAGAAAGAGTCAACAGAACAGCAGCAAGAACTCCTCCACCACGGTCATCAGATGAGTTACAGCGATCATGGCGAAAGACATCATAAATAGATTCATCAAAAATTTCACTCGATCTGATGTCCTCGTAAAGCCAAGTTTCTGTAATTATGATTATATCATAATCCTTGTGACTAGACGCAATAAACAAATCTGAGGTCTTCGATCTGCATCCGCTCGCATTGTGGTAATAAACATTTACGGGCTTTTGGTGAATATCATAACCATAAGCATTAACATGGCCTAGTTTTTTGCCGGAGTAAAAGAACGAATTTTAACACCGTTCGGCCAGAAGTTTCCATCGAAGACAGTGTTAGCATAATGAATTGGTATCCCAATTTTAAAATCAACAAACTTAAGTGATACTTGGCTGACATTCACTTTAGTTAATTTAAAACAAGATACGCATTGAGATGCAACATGAAGTTTCGATGAAACATAAGAAATTATTGCATCAGTGGTTGTGTCGGGGTGAAAGCTCGAGATGTGGAACCACTTGAGTTTACGAACAACATGCAGATCACAATTTTGCTCACTTGTTCCCAAAATAACTTCAGGACGTTTGTTATTGATTTCCTTATTCCTGATACCCACAACCGTAGGCTCAGAAATACACTCACCGGAACTAGCAGCATTCAAATTATTTTCACCGACAGCAACAACAAAATTATTATCAGCAATTCGAGCAGCACCATCATCCGACATCAACAGCAACCAATGACTCAGCATCATCAAAAAGAATAACGTTGTCATCATTTAATATGACGTCAGAGGAATCTCCTTTTACACACTTTTTCTTTACTCTCTTATCAACAGCAGCAGCAGTAATTGTTGGGGCCAAAGAACTCGGAGCGAGGTTGACGGTTATTTTGTCTGTCGAAGACCTAGCTGCACTAAGCGATGACAGGTCATCAGCAACAACAGAGAGATTCGGAGATGACGAAGATTTCTTTCTCTCTTTCCTGTTGGTTTTTAATGCACTGGCGCTAGAACGAGAGCTAGTGGGAGTGCACTTGTTGGCCGTAGTGGAAAGACGAACAAGAGGAGAAGAAGAAGTAGGAGCACGACGGTCAGCCGACAATTGCTTTATCGGTTCAACGAACTTTGGTTTTCTTTGAACACGAGTAGTATCGCGAATGTCTCGACTAGTATTCAGAGCGGGAAAGTTAGCAATCGATGGTAAACATTTAGATTTAGCAGAATCGAATGAAGAACCAATCAATTTAATGTCATTAATGTTCTTTTGCAAAAAAAATAGATAGGTCACTCATTTTTTGAATGCATGTTAATAATGGACTATTTATGCAATTATCACATTTGAAGAAAATGTTGGCATTCGTTTTAATAACTTTAGCGTCATTTATGTGAATAAAAGAACAATTTATGTGTGTGTTTAAACCACAAACATCACATGGTAAACAATTATCAGTATCAGATATTAGTTTTAAACACTTGTAGCACTTAGATAACATTATGACTATAGCAAATCAATACGCGTGTGTCACAGACGACAAGCAGACTGTTATTTTTCAAAACAGTGTTATGTGCAAACAAATATATTTTATTTCTAAACGTTAATTCGCATCTGTTTGTGGAAGTCTTTGCTGATGCATCGAAAACTACTCTCAGCCTTGTGCTGCTACTGTCTGGCTTAATTACTCCATGATGTGGTAAGAAACAGTGGGGTTGATAGAGTTGTAGTCAATTTCTTGCATGTGTCCCAGGCTCTTGTAGTCCTCCATAAATTCAACGTACTCCATAAATTAAGTTGATATCGTTTGCTAGTCGGCGTTCTAGGGCATAAAATCTAGTCAATGCTATATCCATGGATGCATCCAACCTTGTTGGTTCCATGGAGAAGGGCAATCTTACAACAAACCTTCCCTTCCTCGCAGTGTTGTTCTGCTAAAGTGCGTTTGGAATCAGTTTCCGGTAGTTTCTCGATTTCCCAAAATTTCTCAATCGCCTTCTCAAGGAGCTCATCTTGCGTAAAGATACCACAAGTTGAAGTTAATGCGGATGCTTCACCGATCCTACTCGTAACAATCCATCCGATTACGGTGTTTTGAAGCAGTGGGAGCTCCTTTCCCAGCTTTATTTGCCCAACGCAAAGAACCTGATGATAGTATTCTGCTCCGATTATTAGATCAATGCGGTTGGTCATGTGAAATTATGGATCTGCCAACTTTATGTCTCTTGGTATCTGCCGTGTATGTCGAATGATTGCGAGGGCTGTGGAGATACTACTTGAGGTAATACAATGGCTTCTATCCTCGTTGAGAAATTAGTTACGTCAGATAATAATTCAATATTAGCTCTGAAATGCATTTCGCGCCTTGATTGCACAATACCATTTACTATCAGTGAGTTACGTACGACTGGTATCTCCAGTGTCCGCATCATTCTTTCCGTTATTATGTTGACTTGTGAGCCGGAGTCTAAGATGGCACGACAAGTTATAATGGATCCACTGTTTTTTACCAGCTTCACTAATACGGTGCTCAGAAAGACATAACCTTTCCTTGCATTGTTGCTCGCTGCCGCTAGTGAACTGTTGCCTTTAGAGTCGATGATTACATCTCTTGCAGGTGATATTATGCTAGCAAAATTCGAAGACGTTGATATTTGTTGAGTTGAATACGAGTTATTTGCGTTGGTTGAGTCAGTTGCTTGATTCTTTTTATTGCTTGATTTGTATAGCAACTGATGAGCTCTGCATGGCATTCTCCAGATGTAGAAGTGCGTTGTGCTTTTTTGAGCATACCCTGTATCCCCGAGATGAGCATTTTGACGATGTGTGTCCATCCCTCAGCAATTTATGCACCCTTTTGATTCCTTCATCGGAGCTAACCGTTGAGATGGTGTTATTTGCAAGAATTGCTTGCAAACGAACAATTGGTGATTTTCCTTGCAGCACTTGCACGAAGGTTAAGCACGAAGCGCTGCCATGCGCTTCCGGTACTTCTCCTTTTCAAGAGCTTCTGCCCATATCTCGGCTGCATATAATAAGATTGACTCCGTCACTGACATCAGAAGACGGCGTTTGCTTGGTCTGGGCGCGCTGGTATTCGCCATCAATCTGCTCAAAGCAGCAGTAACTGACGCAGCCTTGTCAGATGCCCGCCTTATATGTTCCCAGAAGGATAGCTTCTTGTCGATGGCTTAGGTCATGCTGCTCCATCCACTCGTTTACCCGACGCATCACCTGGTTTAAACTGAGTTGGGCCAGCTCCAAATTCCGCGACACTATAACAGCTGCTACATCGTCTGCATATCCCACCAGAAATGTGTCTCTCGGCATCTCTAAGCGGAGCAGGCTGTCGTAGGAGACGTTCCAGAGGTCTGGACCAAGAATAAAGCCTTGAGCTGCTCCGGCAGTAATTTCCCTTCTTCTTTCTCCTTCTTTCGTGTTGTAGACTAGAACTCGACTGCTAAGATAGCTCCTTATCATGCAAAGAAGATATTTTGGCACGTTGAACTTATGTTTTAGGGCCTCCAGCATGTCCTTCCACTGAGCCGAATTGAGGGCGTTTTTAACATCAAGTGTAACCAGGGTACAGATTTTTTTCGAATGTCGATTACCTTGTTGAGCCGACCATACTGTGCTTATCACCTGTCGCACCGCATCTATCGTCGAACGCCCGCGTCTGAACCCGTACTGGTTGTCTGACAGCCCTCCAGCTTCTTCTATCGATAGCAGTAAACGTGGTTTCAGGAGCTTTTCGAATAGCTTGCCTGCTGTATCCAACATGCAAAGCGGTCTGTACGCTGACGAGGAGCTTAGGTCACCTTTTCCCTTACTAATGAGGGCAAGTCTGGCTATTTTCCAGCGTGATGGGAATATTCCAGCGCTCAAGCAGCAGTTGTACATATTAAGTACTTTGTGTGGGCATGTCTGCGTGGCAATCTTCAATGCTTCCACTGGTATCCCATCGGGTCCCGGTGCTTTGTTCGCCTGCATTAAGCTGACGGCTTGAAGAAGCTCTTCTTCGCTGAAGAACGGTATCTCTCCTAATTCACCTTCGTCTACGTCTTCTTCGCTTACTGGGTGAGCCGGGAATAACTCTCATACAATGTTGTTCATTACTTGCGGGCTCATCTTTGGGCTCGTATATGTGATTCCCAGTTTCTTGGTAACAATCTTGTACCCAAGACCCCAGGGGTTACGATCTACCTCATTTTTTAGCGACCTCAAATTTTCCGCTTTACTCCTTTTGATGGCATTTCCAAGCTCTTTTTTTGCCGCTTTGTGTTCTGCTGACCTCAGCGCAGCCTCAGGTCCTACTCTTGCTCGTTGCGCTCTTCGTCTGATACTTAGACAATTCCTGCGGTGATTGGCGATGTTTTCTGTCCACCAATACGCGGGGCGTCGATGGTTACCCGGTGGTCTTCGGCGCATTGATGAATCGCAGGCTTCGTGCAGTAGCTGCATGGTATTCTCTACAATGATGTCGGCGGTTGGTCCATCTGTGACAGTCTCGTGAATCCAAGTTGTTGCTTGTGTCCGCTGAAGATAGCTCGCGAACTGCTCCTTATCCATCCTCGAGGTGTTCCACGTTGGTCGGTTCCGCCTAGTATTTCTTCGTGTTACCCGCTCGCTAGCAACTAGGTTGAATGTGATATACTGGTGGTCACTGCCCGTGTAATCTTCTATGACTGTCCACCCGGACACTTTTGTAGCCAGTAGCTCTGATGCTAGGGAGATATCTGGAATGGTCCCCCGATATCCGGGGCGCCTAAAAGTCGGCGTTGATCCCACGTTGAGTACGATCAGGCCCAGCCTGGACACCATCTCCATTATGGACTTCTCCCTACTGTCTGGTTGTGGCATGCCCCACTCTACGGCTCTGGCATTAAAGTGACCAGCCACTGGGACATCACCCGCCGCGTGTCTTAAATGATCTTCGGGATCCTGCAGTTTTACCCGAAAGTCCGCTATGCTCTCATTGGGGGTGAAGTAACAGCTAACGAGTGTGGTTCGGTTGCTCCTGACCCAGACGAATCCATTTCCTGATCCGTGACTCTCAACTGGTGTTTTTGATGGATCTAGTACCCAGACGGCAGCGGTTCCAAGGTTGTCATCGAACCATGATGGGCTATCTCTTCGTTGGTACTGCTCACTGATGATAATCACATCAGCCTTCTTTTCGTAGCACATTTGTGTTAGCAGATCGTTCGCTGTCTTACTGCTATTCAAGTTTGCTTGGATTATTCTGATCATTGCTGCAGTTTTTCTTTCGCTGAGGCCAGCGCTTCTCTAAATATCATGCAGTCTCCTGAACCTGGGATGTGGCAGACTTTACCTGGCTCTTCTTTTCGTTCTATGCAAGGATAGCATCTTGGACTTAATGTGCAAGAAGCGGCTTTGTGCCCGTCATTACCGCATTTATAGCAGAGAGATCTTCTATTTGGTCCTACGCAGTTTCTGGCATGATGTCCATAGCCTAGACAGTTATAGCACCGTGGTAAAAGAATCCTTCGCCTAACCCTGCAGCTTACCCACCCGATCTTTATGTGCGTCAGTTCGAGAAGTTTGCTAGCGCGTTTCTCCTCCAACACCACTACTGCCAGATTTTGTCCTCTGCTATTGGGTTTGCTAATAGACACTTTCAACTCAGCCATGGTATCGGTTAGTTCTTTCCTGATGGAGACCTCTACGTCTTCCCTGCATGTGACGCTATCAAGATCTCTTATCTCCAGAGTTGCTTTAGGTGTGAGGTCGTTCACCTTGCCAGTCTCTCCTAGGGTGTCTTGAAGTGTGATACGGAAGCCTTCTCCGTCTCTGGTCCCACTTCCTAATTCTAGGAGCACATCACCTACGCGGGTCTGCCGAATAGATTTGATCTCCGTCTGACAGTCGGCTGGGTTCACCTACTTCTTGATCTCTGTCAATATCTCAAAATACCTATGCTGGTTTTATTAAAACCGCCTCACGTCGTTTAGGTGGGTTTTCTCTTTCCTTTGTCTTCTTGTTGTTTGCTTTACTTTCTGGAGCTTCTTTCTTATTCGAAGAAAGTATCGCGGTCTTTCTTTTTTTTGAAACAGTGGTCCACGCTGGCGTTGGTTCTTTCTCCTTCTTTTTCTTTGTAGCAGGCAGTTCCTTGGTGGTTTCTTCGGGGCTCTTGGTGGTGTTTCTCTCACGCTTTGATTTCACCTGCATGCTCTTGTCGTCAGCAGTTTGTTCTGCTTTTCTCAAGCTGGTAAGCTTTTCTCGTGCTCTTTTCCACCCTATGCGGCTTGCTTTGGCAGCGTCCAGTGCCTCCAGTACGGATCTCCAGCCTGGATCTCCATCTTCACATTCTTTGACAGGTGTTCCTCTTCCTCTCTCTCCATGTTGTCCATGCGCTGTTGCAACACGGCTATATCATCTTTCTTACCGCCGTTGATATTTGACGTTACCTTTTCAGTAATTGGTAAACAGCTCTCATTATTGGGCGGCTTATTAACCTGCCTTGGTATAATTATATCTCCTGTTCCTGAAGGGGGTGAACGTACGACCCTTGATCTTCGTGTAGAGGGATTTTCCGCCTCCATATTGCGGTCTAGGCGTTGAAAGCTCGTATGACAGGCCGGAACCTTTACGAGCTCACTTTTACTTCGTGTAAGAATTGTGTCTCTGACGTCCAATATTAAAGGGAGAAAAAAAAAATAAAAAAACTTGCACGAAGGTGAACTATATGTAGCTGATGTTGTAGCGAGATACCTTTAAGAGAATAATAGCCTGTTTGATGCTCCTTTTTCTACCGCCTAATGCTTCAAGTGACTGAAAAATTGTTTCTAGAAATTGCAGAAATTCGTTCAGTGGTTGTAGCGTTCTTGGCTGTTTTATGGACTGCTCCCACAATGCATGTATTTTCATGTCTAGTTTTTTCACTAGGACATGGAGGAGCATTGGATCCCACGTGGCTATGTCTATTCCTAACCCTTTCAATGCTAGAAGACTTCCTTAGTTGTGTCTTGGATTGATTTTATACCTGAGGCACTCTCAGTGGTTAATGTTGTCTAGCCCATAACTTGGAATTGCCCACATTTCATATTGTCACCATCGAATTTTGGCGAGACTATGTCTGGTTACTTTAGCGAGCTTGGGCGCGAAGGAATGCGAATGAATGAGTATGGAGGACAGGTATCAGGAGTTGGAGGAAATATGTATCTTTTTCGCCTGCTGATACGAACCAGGTTATCCACAAAACAACTTGAACAAGGTTACAATCATCTTCAAGATAGCCGCCCAGAGAAGAGAAATGCTCAAGAGATTCGTTCGCTAAAGTTCACTAACAATGCTCAAGGACAACTCCTTGTGGACAACGAAAAAATGCTACTGAGGTGGTGACAGCATTGTGAGAGACTTTCCTAACTGTGGATAAGTACCCGACATAACAATCGATAAAGTTGGAAAAGCAGTCAAATACAAAAAAAAACGGATAACAGTTGAGTCGGACGAGTTACCCTCTGAATTTTGAAAAAAATGGGAGACATCGGGTCTAGATGGCTTATGATTCTTATCTCCAAACTGATGAGAGAAGATCCAATGCCTAACCAGTGGGGGGAAAGTTATGTTCTTCCTTTGCACAAAAGAAAGGATGATACGAGCAACTGTGATATTTGCCGTTCTATTCAGCTGATGTCACACACCATGAAGATCGTTTAACGGGTATTAGACAGCCAATTGACGGCCAATACGGCTATCGGATGACCAGTGTGGGTTTGTCGTAAATTAACCACAGACGGAATCCAAAGTATGGGGATCATAATGGAATAACATCGTAATTCCTTAAAATATTTTTATGGTGTTGGCTGATTTTGGAAAAGCATTTAACCCAACAACAAAGAGATCTGATATGGGGGGCGCTAGGACATCGAGGAGTTTCAGAACCCTGCGTGCAGAAGATGATCATGGACATGTATTACGGAGCAAAGACAAGACTAGGATGCTCATTGAGTTCGGTTTTTATTGCTTGGCCGATCTTATTACTTGTGCAAGGTGTTGGATTAGCAGACATGTTCTCAAACGCTTACTTACTTACTTAAGGTGGCGCTGCAGTCCGGTGTGGACCTGGGCCTCAACCAACAAGCGTCTCCAGCCAGCTCGATCTTAAGCCAGCTGCCTCCAGTTTCGCACGCTCAGTTGGTTAAGGTCCCCTTCCGCCGCGTGCGCCACCTGAGTCGCGGTCTTCCTTTACTGCGCCGTCCCCTGGGAATGTATTCAAAGATTTTCCGGGCCGGAGCATTTGTGTCCATGCGCTCCACATGACCCAGCCATCTCAGTCGTTGAACCTTCACTCTTCTGGCCAAGTCGATGTCGCTGAACAGCCCATAAAGTTCGCTGTTGTATCTCCTCCTCCATTTACCGTCTATGCAGACGGGACCAAAAGTCACCTCATCCGCTTTTGACAGGGTCCATGCCTCTGCGCCATAGAGCAGGACTGGGATGATTAAGGTCTTGTATAGGGTCACTTTAGTTGCTCGAGAGAGGGCTTTGCTGTTCAATTGCCTTCTTAGCCCAAAGAAGCAGCGATTGGCAAGAGTTTGATCTCAGCGCTGATGTCATTTTCTGAGCTCATAGCGGAGCCTAGGTAGATAAAGTCCCTAACTACCTCGAAGTTATATCTGTCTATAGTGACGTTCTGTCCGAGACGTCGATGTTGGTTGTCTTTCCTTGTTGACAGCATATATTTAGTCTTGCCCTCATTAACCGCTAAACCCATCTTCGCGGCTTCCGCCTCAATACTCACGAACGCTCCACTGACATCACGCTGCGTTCTTCCGATTATGTCAATATCGTCGGCGAATGCGAGTAATTGGACGGACTCCTGAAAGATTCAAGGATGATGTTAAAGAAGTCGCATGACAGCGCTTCGCCTTGTCTAAATCCTTTTTTGACATCGAAGGTCTCGGTAAAGCCTTCACCGAACTTGATGGAGCAGCGTGCATTCTCCATCGCCATCCTGCACAAACGGACGAGTTTGGCAGGGATGCCAAAACTAGACATTGCTCTATATAGCTCGTCTCTATAAATGCTGTCATACGCGGCCTTAAAAACGATGAAGAGGTGGTGTGTATCGATTTGAAGTTCCTGGGTTTTTTCCATGATCTGCCGCAATGTGAATATTTGGTCGATGGTGGACTTTCCTGGCTTAAAACCACACTGATATGGACCGATCAGGTTGTTGATGAACGGTTTCAGGCGTTCACATAATATGGCAGATAAGATTTTATATGCTTTTATATGATTTTCTATTTCCTCGATCGCGCGCTTCTCATGCTCTTTCTTTTTTTTCCGGGGAAGCCGGTGTTCGTCTCTCCTCTTCTGCTCGTAGAGCAGCTGCTCACGAGCAGCTCTAGTCCTTCTATGCAGCGCCGCTTTGTATGCTACTTGCTTAGCTGCATGTGCTTGCCGGCACTCGTCGTCAAACCAGGGGTTTCGTTGTGGTGGCCGAATGAAATCCAGTACACCAGAGGCGGCATCTCTGATGGCTTTTGGCAATGTTGCCACTGGTTCTCAATACTTGATGCTGGCGGCATAGGATCTCTTGAGAGATTGAGGGAGACTCGATCGGAAAAGGATTTAGCGATCTCTTGCGATTGTAGCAGTTCGACGTCAAACTTCCTCGCAGTATTTCCTTGTCTTGGCGGTGTTCGGGATATCCGCAACCGTATCTTGGCTACAACAAGGTAGCGGTCCGAGTCAATGTTTGCCCCTCGGAAAGTTCGGACATCCATAATACTGGAGGAGTGTCTTGCGTCGATCGCAATGTAGTCAATCTGGTTGACGGTAGATTGATCAGGAGATTTCCCAGTTCCCTTGTGAATATCGAGATACGGGAACCGCATACTAGCTACGACAACATTTCGCCCCGCAGCAAACTCGATCAGCCTGAATCCGTTATGGGAGGTGGTGTCGTGTAGGCTGTACTTTCCGACAGTGCTACCAAAGATGCCCTCTCTTCCTAGCTTTGCGTTGGTTCCATCTGGAGAACTCGTCCGCTGTCGTGTTTATAGTGCTGCTATTTTTGTCTTCTGGTCAGCACTCGCACTTATAAGTTTAGCAAGCCGCGTCCGGGTGAAAAACAGCCAGTACCCGATGGCTACCACTTGGAGGTAAAATAAGCACGATTGATGTGTGGTAACAGTTACAACACTGGGCTTTGCCAAGTTAAAGCCAATCAGTGCCTACCCTATTCCCGCAGCATCCAGCCATCTCTCTTAAACGCTAGAGAGATAGTAACTGTTACCCTGTACACATGAAAGGCCGATTTCAGATTTCGATATGAAATGTATGATTTTGACATTTTCGTTTTTATTAAATCTGAGGTTACGATTACTCTCAGCAAAAAGCTATCAAAAATTAATAGAAACACAAACTATCAAAAATAAAAGTAAAATAAAGTACGTTTAAAGGCGGCTGTTAATTGTACAAATGTTGTTAATGCTTGTATAACATTCGGAAAAGGATGGTAAAAGAAAACGGAATTATTTTATCGGATGATTATAACAGAGGCGCTAAAAACTTATTTAAACTATTTTAACTAATTGACATATGAACTTCATTAAAATAAATAAATAAATACTCAAATAGAGTTCTAATTCAATTTTATTAACTAATCATCTTCTTTATCTGATGATTGCGATGAAACAAAACGTACTTCTGTAAATTTTGACAGTGGAATACCTAAACGCACTTCCCTTTCACGGCACTCCAGCTGTTTACAATAGTAGTTTTTTTTTTGAGGAGTTCCTTTCTAAGCTTTTGCTCCTCATCTGTTTTTTAATTTTTTTTCAGGTGTTTTACCGCTCTGAGCATGAGTACTCGTCGATGGCTGACATGAAACTGGCTCTGGAACCTTCTTGTTTCTTCCATCACTTTCGGCAGCATCTAGACCATACACTATCTATTAAACGAAAGAAACTCAATTACTCGGAATTAATTAAAGTTTGACTGAAAATTTTATACCTCATCGCCCACAATCGCAAACACAAATTTGTCGCTTTCCTCCAAAAGATCCTTACTGGATCCTTTAGTCTGTAAATATTCTGGATTTTCTAAAATTGTCTTAGGTAAAGAAACAACTTATCTCATCAAAGCATTGCGGCGCCAATTTTGCCAAGTTACTCTCCTAATCTTTTCCTCATCGCTATCGTTGACAAGCACATAAGCCAATGCCAATGAAACTATTTTCTTCCAAGCACTCGAAATCTCTGTTTTTGTTGCCGCAAACCTTCCAAAAAGCTAATTTTTTTATCGTGCATTTCTTGCAGCACGATAATTTGTTGTTCCTTTACTGTATTTATAAATAATAGTAATAATAGTAAAAAAGTACTTACTTTTGTATATTTTTGTTTGTCGAAATTCATAGTAAAGAAATTACAACAAATTATTGTGCTGTATGAATTTTATGATAAATTTGAGGTTAAACTGCTGTATGAAATGTATGATAAATTTCTGTGAAACAGGATCATACAAGATTCTAATACTTCCAGTCAATTCTCCGTTTGTAAATTGTTGTATGGTAGCATACGTCAATTTTGTTAAACAGAAATCATTCAGCAGAACTGTCAAAATCATACAATGTATGTGTTGTATGATCTGTGAAACAGGCCCCTGGTTTTTCCTCCGTACAAAAAAAAAATAAATACCCACACTACGACCATCTGTCAGTTCGACTCCTCGACCCAGGTATAATTCTGTGGCCACAAGCCATAACCGCATAAGTCGACTTAAGACGAAAATCAAATGTTTGTATAATTTTCATTGCAAATAAGCGTAATTAAAGAAATAAGAAAATGTTGGTACAATTAACCGTAATTTGCACTTTGAGAATCTGTAATGGTTTGTTACTTAAATGCGGAAGTTTTTTTTCAAACTGAAAATTAAATTTCAAAATTCTTCTTCTGAAAATTGCATTTTCGACTTAAGCGGTTATGACTTGCGGCCTTATTCCACAATTTTGGTGTGGTTAGTTTTTATTATGCTAAGTCGAAAGGGTTAACCCTATGTAGATGGTGGACTAAATTTGTCTCATGTAGAATCAGAAGAACTTCACAGTTTAAGTGACATGCCGAGATCTCTGTGGATACCGCCGTTTCTTATGTATCACGGTGCATTAACTATTTCTTTTAATACTTTATTTTAAAAATTTTTATCGAACATTCACCTCAATTCTTCAAGGCGAATGCATAGTCGCATTTTCTTTCGTATTTAGATTTGCGTAAAAAATAAATTCATATTCTTGGATTCGTATATAAAGTTTTCGGTGAACAAAATAAAAAAATTAATTCAAAAGACCTTTTTCGATGAAGAAGTGGTGCCGGTTGAGAATTTGGCAGCAATTCGGAGAACAATTCGGGATCATTCAAATCCAATGCAGTTACCGCATTCTTGGCAAGTATTTAAAAATTTTCCTTATTTAACACATTTCAACCTACTGAGTATTAAAATACCCAAGAAAATGGTAATACTTAAAAAATTCTGGCGCGGGCCCTGTGAGAGATATAGCGGTAAAATTTATTTTATAGTAAAGAGGAAGGGTGTACCTACAAAAACAATGTAATTTTTCGCGGCCTACTTATAGATTTTTACAGGTAAGATTCGCGGTTTTTTTTCACGGAAAATGCTCACGAAAAGTGCTGCCAAATTTAGGGAATTGGGAAAAACGAAAAACGCGCACCCTTATCAGATACCTGCAGGTCTCCTTTATGCTGTGGAGCAATCGCGATCTTCTAGGGAAAATGAAACAACCACTCAGTGTGGACGTTGTGAATCGAGTGCCGACAACTCTGCTCATCATCTTGCACGCTACCTATCCTCTTGCCTAGATCGTCACCAGTTCCAGGTCAACCACGCATTCTATTTTCATACCCTGACACAGTTTTATTGTCCAACACAAGATGTGCAGCACTTGACATAGTTGCACTACAATAGGTCAGTATTGCTTATGTTTGCAATATGATCCCGCATCGTATTGTTTTGCTGCTTTGGTTGACACAGTTCGATTGCTATTCCTATGACTGTGTCGAATAGTAGGTTGCACGTGTGGAACATTTTGTTCATGTGTCATGTGTTTACAGGCGGTTCGTGGGAATCGTGTGTGTTCTCTAGGTTTTGAGCACAACACTCCTCCCCCCTTAAAAGGCGTACGAGATAACGAGTGCGATCTTTCGGCTTTAGGTGTGCATGAGGGTGATTAGCACAGAATTCAGTACTTGTTATTATTTGTTTTATTTTTTTTTTGACTGCTTTTTTTATATAATTTTTTTTTTTTCATGGGTACATTACATATACTTATGTATATAATTTTTTATATCTATAATAATATATATATAATTTTTTTTTTTTTTGGTACGGTACATATATGTATATAATCTTTTATATCTATAATACAATATTTTGCTAAATTTGGTTTACATTCTTTTTCCGTTTTTTTTTTTTTTTTATACTTCGGCTGTTTCTTCATTGGTTATTACATTTTCTGTTGACTTTTCTTTATTTATCTTACATGTAATTTTTATATGTTTATTTATTATAATATATAGAGCTACAGCTATACAGGTACAAGAGATAATAGTTATGGAAAAATACACATGTTTATGACTTACAGACAATAAAATTTTGTTTTTGTTTATTAAATCTTTTAGATTTATACTATACTTGTCTAAATCCAGTTTTTCTACATGTATCGTGTGGGGTGAAATTTGGGTTAAATTGGTTGGGATTTCTAGTGTTTCGGTAACTGTCATGTCTTCGAAGTAATATAGGATTGGGACCCTATTATAGACGTTATTTGAGGCCTGCAAGTAAACTTCGTCAGTTACTGCTTTGCAATATGGATTAATTTTAAATAATCTGGTATCTGATAGCTTCACTGTCTGTGTTGTGTCGCCACATAGAATTTGTACGTTTTTGGATTTTGGCATAACATAAAGCCATGAGTTTTTGTTTCTTAGAGTAAACCAAATCTCGTGTTCAAGTTTGAAAATCTTGTATTCGCAAATTTTTGGGTTTGGGTTTCCCGAAATTAATTGTATAATACAATTATTCGTGTTGTGGTTATGTATGACGAAATTTTGTTCGCATACGAAGTGTTCTGGTTCACTCATTTTACATTTTGCCAAATCGTTGGAGCTTAGAAAAATATACCGTCTATAATTTTCATTGACTGCAATAAGGTCATTACTGGTGGAGACGTATCTATAGATGTTCTCTTTATATTTGATGGTAAGTGTTGTTGCTTTAAACTCCTCGTTCACCATTGGTATGCTTACTTGGATCATAAAGTTATCATTTACATACACAGGCGTAGTTGTTGCTAGTAAATTGATTATGGGTAGATTCATTTTAGGGACTTTATAAGGGAATCGTATGTTATGCGGGAGTTCAGCTTGTATGTGATTTAATGACGAAATAAATATTTCTGAGTTTAAAAATCTGCTGTCAAGTTTCCCTAATTTTGCTTCCTGTAAGACGTCTAATAATTCGGATTGTTTTTCTAGAATTTGGGATACGCACATTGTTGCTAAATTTGTCATTTCTTCAAAGTCGTGTAACACCTTTTCAAATTTCGTCAGATTAACTAGTTTGTTTGTATTTTTCTTTATTTCTTCCGTTATTGCGTTAAAGCTGTTATTTATTTTACGTGTCGTGTCATTGAGTGCGTCGAAGACATTCGTTATTACTGTGCGCTGTTCTTCGGTTATATGATAAAGACTATTTTGGTTTTCTGAGAGGGATTGTAATGCTTCTTTGATTTTTGCCGCGTCTCTGAAGTCCATCGTTCCGAATAGGAATCTGAATGTGTGTAAGTTTTAATTAGTTTGTTTTGTGCTTTGTGTTGCTTTGATTAAAGTGCTTAATTAAGTTATTGTGTACAACTTTTTCTTTCCTGCCTATTATTAACTTGGAATTTTCTGGAGATAATATTTCAGTTACCTCGTATGGTCCTTCAAAAATTGGGGTTAGTTTTTTGTTCGACCGGTTCTTGATTTCTAATAGCACTTTGTCGCCAACGTTATATGTAGTTTGCTTGGAGTTTTGGTCGTAGTATATTTTAGACTTCTCCTTTGCTTTCAGTTGGTTGTTACGAGCAAGTTCATAACCAATTTTCATTTTTGACTTCATATCCGTGATATAGTCGTCGTAAGTGTATGTTGGCTGTACTTTTCTGTTTAAGATGGAGGGAACGGGTGCTTCAACACCGAAAAGGACTTCGAATGGACTGTAGTTGGTGCTTGAATGTGGGGTTGTGTTGTAGCAAAATATTGCGTACTCGAGGTAGTTGTCCCAATTTGACTGGTCTTTGCTAGCATAGTTTCTTAGGTAATCACCTAACGTTCTATGCGACCTTTCCAGAGCACCATTCGACTGTGGGTGGTATGAACTAGTTTGAATCTTTGCTATTTTTAGAACTTTGCAGACGTTTTTGAACAGTTCACTAGTAAAATTTGTTCCTTGGTCGGTGAGAATTGTGCGGGGAATACCATAAGTACAAATAATTTTCTTTACTAATGCTTCGGCTATCGTTTGGGCTTCTTGGTTTGGTATTGCGACAGCTTGACCGAATTTAGTAAGGTCATCCTGGAAAGTGAGTATATATTTGTTATAACTTTCGGCAATCGGGAGTGGTCCCACTATATCGAGGGATATAGTCTCTGGCAAAACATCTGCTAATTTGCCAGCCGGACCAATGGGTCACCGCAAAGAAAGCAGAAAAACATCAGCCCCTTCGACCGGTAAAGTGACCGGTTCACCTCATCCGTCAAGCGGCGCCACTGGGCACGCTTATCGGAAGGTTCCAGAGCCGACTAGAAGCAGACCACAGGGTCTCTCTACTCAGGTTGCTTGTCGTAGAGGAAAGGGTCCTAAAAAGGCCCAATTACTCCGGCAAGCCAGATCCTCGAAGGAGGATTAATGGGCACAATAAGAGTGCTACAGGCGAACCTGCATCATGCTAAGGGCGCGTCCGCTACCCTTAGTAAGCGGTTCGCCGAAGAAAACATAACCCTTGGTCTTATCCAAGAACCTTGGGTTATTTGCGGACAATTAAAAGGTCTACGGAATAGGTCAAGTAAGTTAATTTTTAAGTGTGGGGAGCCAGTGCCAAGGGCGGCCTGCTTAATGAGCACAAATATAAACTTTCTTCCTATTCCAGAATACATCACGAAGGACCTGGTGACACTACTCATAGAAGTCCCGACCGAGAGGGGAACACAAAACATCGTGTGTGCCTCGGCATATTTCCCCGGCGACGACGACATCATCCCGCCCACAGAGGTCCAAGGACTTATTCAGCACTGCCAAAAAAACAACCTACACTACATCATAGGTTGTGATGCAAATGCGCATCATGTTGTATGGGGCAGTAGTGGCATCAACAGAAGAGGTGAGTGTCTTTTAGAATACCTTACTAGTAGTTGTGTAGATATTTTAAATAGAGGCTCTAAACCTACCTTCATAAATGCGATTCGGGAAGAGGTACTTGATCTCACCCTTGCTAGTCCATTTATTTCTAATTTTATTGAAAATTGGCATGTCTCTGACGAAGCCTCGCTGTCGGACCATCAACACATCAGGTTCGACATTCAAGGCAAACTGTCACATGCTTCTAGTAGATATGATCCCAAGTCAACGGACTGGAATTTATATCGAGGACTTGTTCTCTCATCATAGGTTGTGATGCAAATGCGCATCATGTTGTATGGGGCAGTAGTGGCATCAACAGAAGAGGTGAGTGTCTTTTAGAATACCTTACTAGTAGTTGTGTAGATATTTTAAATAGAGGCTCTAAACCTACCTTCATAAATGCGATTCGGGAAGAGGTACTTGATCTCACCCTTGCTAGTCCATTTATTTCTAATTTTATTGAAAATTGGCATGTCTCTGACGAAGCCTCGCTGTCGGACCATCAACACATCAGGTTCGACATTCAAGGCAAACTGTCACATGCTTCTAGTAGATATGATCCCAAGTCAACGGACTGGAATTTATATCGAGGACTTGTTCTCTCAAAATTGGATATGCTCGTTACACCTATCGAGTCCATAGGGGACCTAGATGAAGCGGCATACCAATTGAATGATGTGCTGCTTACTTCCTACCACGACAGCTGTATTCATAAAACCAGTTTGTGTAAACGAAAGGTTCCCTGGTGGAATGATCAGCTTGCCAAACTTAGGAAGCAAGTCAGAAAACTCTTCAACCATGCTAAACGCACGAAGAGCTGGGACGAATACAGGTCCGCTCTTACTAAATACAATCTAGAATTGAGGCGATCTAAACGTGCTACATGGAGAAAATGCTGCGAAAACATTGCTGACCTGCCAGTAGCAGCACGAATCCATAAGGCACTCGTTAAAGATCATACTAACTGTGTAGGCTTAATAAAAAAAACCTGATGGCACTTACACGTCGGACCGTATGGACACTCTCAAAACCTTACTTGAGGTCCATTTTCCAGGTTCGTCCACCCATGTACAACACTTGTACTCTAACACAGCTGACCATAGGGTCGGTATTGCTAATAGAGCAATTAGTTTATCCGGAAAAATTTTTAGTCCAGATAAGGTTAAATGGGCGGTGAGCTCCTTTAAACCATTCAAAGCCCCCGGCGGTGACGGTATCTTTCCAGCACTTTTGCAGAAAGTTATCGACCTCATCATGCCGGGTATCATAGCTTTATTTAGAGCCAGCTACTATTGGGGATACATCCCGACTACCTGGAGACAGGTAAACGTGATCTTTATTCCCAAACCGGGCAATAGGCCCAGTGAGCTGCCTAAATCTTACAGACCCATAAGTCTAACATCATTTGTTCTCAAAACGATGGAGAGACTCATCGATGTTCACATTAAAGGTCGGTTAGATTTGTCTACCCCTCTGCACTCAAGTCAATTTGCATATAGGAAGGGCAAATCCACAGAAGGGGCTCTTCACTATCTTGTGAAGAAAATTTAACGAACTCTTGGTTCTAAGGAAATAGCCCTATGTGCCTTCCTTGACATTGAGAGCGCTTTCGATAACACTGGCTACAGCTCAATAGAGAGAGCAATCAGTAGCAGAGGCATCGAAGATTCGACCAGCAAATGGATAAGAGCCATGCTCGAAAGTCGAATTATGACTTCCTCCTCGGGAGGAGTTTCTGTGTCGGTGACCGCAGCTAAGGGCTGTCCCCAAGGTGGAGTTCTCTCCCCCCTTCTATGGTCACTAGTCATAGATAACCTTCTAGTCGATCTTCATAGATTAGGCTATACCGCCATTGGTTATGCGGATGACTTGGCGATACTTATTAGTGGCAAGCACAGCGCAACCATCTCCAGCGTCATGCAAGGTGCTTTACTACATGTTTTAGAATGGTGTAGCAGAGAAGGACTATCCATCAATCCCTGCAAAACTGTTACTAGGAAAAGACTGGTCAATCTAGGACCTATCATTATCAAAGGCACTACTTTAGCTTATTCCAGTGAAGTCAAATATCTCGGGGTTATCCTCGACAAACGGCTCAACTGGAATTCTCATATCAAGTTCGCCATCGAGCGTGCTAATAAGGCCATGTGGGCCTGTAGGCGCCTGTACGGCAGAACTTGGGGCCTAAATCCAAAGATGATACATTGGATGTATACAATGATGGTGAGGCCTATTATCACATACGCGGCCATCATCTGGTGGCCGAAAGTTCTTGAACGGACAACGGCAACTAAACTCCAGAAGTTACAAAGAGTTGCCTGTCTCGGCATCACAGGTGCTATGCGTACCTGCCCGACGGCAGCTTTAGAAGCAATCGTTGGGCTTTCACCCCTTCATATCTTCATTAAGAAGACAGCTGCTAGGTGTGCTATCAAGTTGCAGATAGAATACAAGTATAAATCAGGTGACCATGTGGGACATCTGAAAATTCTTGACTCAATCCCCAAAAGAGACATGTTTTGTACCATCCCAGACACCATGGTCAAGGAGTACTGTTTCGGTAGGCTATTTGAGGTAGAAATATTAGATCGTGCAAATTGGTCTAATGGTGTTCCGGTATTAGACCCTAGAGGTCTAGTTTGGTTCACAGACGGATCGAAAATGGAATCTGGAGTTGGAGCTGGTGTCTTTGGACCCAACACCAAAGTCTCGATACCCATGGGAATGTGTCCCACGGTATTTCAGGCTGAACTCCATGCCATTGAAATCTGCGCTAGGTTAAACCTTAGTAAGGGTATTAAAGGCGCTAAAATTTTTATATTTTCAGACAGTCAGGCAGCACTCAAAGCGCTGTCGTCCAATTTAGTGGACTCCATCTCAGTTAAAAACTGCTACGATGCACTGCAATCCCTGGCGAGACTAAACAAGGTAAAACTTGGATGGGTTCCTGGCCATCAAGGGATTGCAGGTAATGAACTAGCAGATGAACTAGCTAGGGCTGGCTCAGAATCTGCGTTCATAGGACCTGAACCTTACTGTGGCATTAACTGGTCATTCGCCACAGCGCTGATTAGTAACTGGGAACACAAGCTTCGTCTGGACCACTGGGAAAATGTCCCAGGGTTGAGACAATCCAAATTACTAATCAGACCCTACTCCTATAAGGATATACTTAACCTTAATAAGGAAAGTATCAGGAAGCTAGTGGGCTTTCTCACGGGCCATTGTGGCTTGAGATATCACCTTAACAAACTTAACCTGGGCTCAGAGACGGAATGTAGGTTCTGCTCGGAGGAGGACGAATCGTCCGAACATGTTCTCTGCAATTGCCCAGCATTACATTGGTTAAGGAGACGTATTTTCTATAAAGAAATATGTACGCCAGCAGAAATGAAAAACTCTGCTACTAAGGACCTACTATCCTTCATTAGGGAGGTAGACGGTCTCTTAGACTAAGAACACCCTTATGATACAATAGATCTTCTAGGTCGCAGTGTCTGCCACATGGGCAAGGGTTATATTTAAAAAAAAAAAAAAAAATATCGAGGGAAACCCTTTCAAATGGGGTTTTAACTGTTGTAGTAATAACCATAGGAATCTTGTTACATGTGT
Source organism: Blera fallax (assembly GCA_946965025.1). Lineage (NCBI taxonomy): Eukaryota > Metazoa > Arthropoda > Insecta > Diptera > Syrphidae > Blera > Blera fallax. Next base: position 35,522,889 of record OX337245.1, read on the forward strand.
ACGTTTTATTCTTTTGGCACATTTCGCAGGACATTATGTAATTTTTTACGTCATCATACATATTTTTCCATTTATACGATTTTCGAATACGCTTCAGGGTACGTTTCATTCCTTGATGACCTCCCAGTGGTGTGTCGTGGAATTCGTACATTATTTGTTTGATTTCATCTGGGTCTGAAACTTCAATGACGTTGTGGCTTACTTCAGGTTGTTCATTAGGTGAGACTCTGTTATGGCTAGGGGTTATTACTTTGACTTCAGCCATGTTTAACCGTGACAGTGCGTCTGCGTTAGTATTTAGATGCCCCGCTTTATGCGAAACCGTGAAGTCGTACTCCTCAAGTTTTATGCGCCAGCGCATTATTCTCGAAGTAGGGTCCTTCAGGTTGAACATCCACACTAATGGCTTATGGTCAGTATGGTCTAAAGTGTGTGACTGCCCAGACTACCGCAAGTGCTTCCTTCTCGATAGTGGAATAGTTTTTTTCGGCCTTGTTTAGTATTCTACTGGCAAAGGCTATTGGTAAATCACTGCCATTTGAGTCTCTTTGGGACAGTACCGCGCCTATGGCTTCATTGGTTGCATCGGAAGTAATGTAAAAAGTATTTTTAAAATTTGGGTAAATGAGAATAGGTGATTCGACTATGGATTTCTTTAGTTTCTTAAAAGACTCGCCGCAGAAAGCATCCCATTTAAAGGGGACATCCTTGCGTAACAGTTTATTGAGTGGATTAGCTATTTGGGAGTAATTTTTTATAAATTTTCGGTAATAACCGGACAAGCCTAGGAAAGACTTTATTTGCTTTTGGGTTTTTGGGGTTCCGATATTGTTGATCGCTGCGATCTTATGGGGATCTGGTTTTACACCGTCTGCTGTAATAACGTGTCCTAAATACATAACTTCTGTTTGAAGGAATTTGCATTTAGATAACTTGATTTTGAGATTATATTCGTCTAAAGCCTTGAGAACTTCAATTAACTTCTTGTTATGGTCTTGCAAATTTTTCCCGTAGATCCCGTCGTCGAGGTAAACCAAACACATTATCCCCTGTAACCCAGAGAGTACGACGTTCATAAGTCTCTGGAATGTAGGTGGGGCATTTCGTAAGCCAAATGGCATTCTGTTGAACTCGAAATGACCGTTAATAGTACTAAATGCCGTTTTTTCTTTATCTTCTTCGGTAATCTCGAATTTGGTGGAAACCCTTTGCCAGGTCTAGTGTGGTGAAATACTTTGAATCTCCAAGTTGCCCGAGGATGTCGTCGATATTGGGGATTGGGTATGCGTCCGGAATAGTTGCCTCGTTTAATTTTCGATAGTCTATTACGACTCTCCATTTTTGATCTCCCTTTTTGGGAACTACGAGGAGTGGAGCATTCCATGGACTGGTGCTCGGCCTTATAACTTCGACTTTTAGCATTTGATCGACCTGTTTTTTTTATTTCTTGCTTGTGGATTTCTGCTAGGCGATATGGGCGTATATTTGCAGGGACTGTGTTTTCAGTTGTTTTAATAAAGAACAAGTGATTAAAATTTCTGCAGATATCTTTTATCGACTGCCTTTCTTCTGGAATAAGATGGTCAAGTTTCAATTCTGTTTCTAGTTTTCCTAATCTTCCTTCCACTATTTGGTAGATATACCATCTAGAGTTTAGGTTATATACTACATAGTGATCTATGCTTTCTGGCTTCAGGTTCAAGTTTTCAATATTGACGTCTTCGTTGTTGGCGTTCACAACTGATATGAATACATAGCCGTCTTTAGGTGTCGTTATCGTTGATGCCGTATAAACTTGTGGGGCTATTTCCTGGGCTAAATACATTTGATTTGAGGGTTCGTGGATTGGTCCATATTTAATAATTTTTTCAGATCTAGCAGGTATTGTAACGGATTTTCGTTTGTTTATGAAGTCTGTTGTGTATCTTTTATCTTTATAGTGGTATGTTAGTGTGTTGTCTTTGTAATTGAGTATGGCATTAAAATTTCGGAATAGGTCTTCTCCCAAAATTCCATTTTGTGTTATAGGAAAATTTTCTGGCACTACGTGAAGTAGGTGTTTTAGATTTACTCCCCGTGTTATTTCTATATTTAGGAGGAGTGCACCTAATGTGGATGTAGTAGTATTACCTATGCCTTTTAATTCGGTGATGGTGTCAGTGTGTACCCAAAGCTCTTTATTTAATTTGCTTATTTTGATCAAGCTCAGGCTTGCGCCAGTATCTAAAAGCATAATATTACTTTTGGAGATGGTATCTTTGGACGTGACTTTAATTTCGCTTTTGAAGCTGGAGGCATTATTTAGGCAACCTATAAGAGCGAAACGTTCTGATTTTGCGTGTTGAATTTGCATATTTTTGGGGTTGTGAGAATTAGAGTTAGCAGAATGGCTTAAATCAGAGCTTATTGCTTTATTTAGAAATTCGTGTAAGTTATTTACTTCGTTTCGGCGATAATTTTGATTTAATGAAGTATTTGTAATCATTATTTCATTTTCGAGTTTCTTCTTGTTTGAATTTATGTTTAGCTTACTTGGCTCCTGATATTGTTTAAACTTAACGTATACATTATCTTGATTTTGAATTTTGGATTTGGTGTTTTGAGCGCCAACGTCTCGATTTTGATTTGGAGGATTTTTTAGTCGATTTCGTATTTGGTTACATTTTGCATATGTATTTTCCTTGGATCTAAAATCTTGAGATACTTCGTCTCGGTTTAATTTTCGAGGATTTAGGTTTTGATTTTGAGCATTGGATTCGGTTGAGCAATGTAGCCTTTTAAAATTGGTATGTTGGGGTAGTGGATTTTGATTTAAAGGTTTTGATTTTTTCGTGAGATTTAGAGAATTTGGATTTTGGAGTTCGACGACGTTTAAGCACGAGGATTTATGTCTTTTACCTGACTCCGCGTGCCGGACGGGCCAGGTCGCTCGTAGTTTCCCTGATTAGAATTAGGACTATTACCTGGATTCCTGTTATTTTTGTACGCTCTTTTGCGGCACTCCTCTATAGAGTGACCTGACTTTTTACAGTACCTACACATAATTTCATCTCTTACTGTGTTAATATTAGTTCTTTCTGAAAAGGGGTTGTGGTTAGAAGGAGTTCGACTTGAAAATGACTGGTTATTATTGGGAGCTGATCTGTGGTTTGTAAATTTGGTAAACCTGCCTCCGTTGTTGTTGCTAGTATAACCTCGTACGTTTCTAGAACTACGACATTCGCCGGTGTTGTGCGTTTTCGTTTTGCAGTTTTGGCAGTACCTGTTGGATTTATTTGGGTACTGGTTCGTGGATGAGAGAAGTTTTTCCTCTTCCATCGCAATATCAACTGCTTCGTCGAGCTCTTCGCACCTCGCACTTTTGAGGAGGAATTTTAGCTGCGACTGAAGTCCGTTACAAAAACTATTCAACACCATAGCACTGTTAAGAGAACAAATTGCTTTATTAGCAGAGGCATCTTCAGTATTTGCGTTTGCATTGTTAAGCTCGTCACACAATGCATTTGCTCTTTCCATGTAGGAGGCAACAGACTCGTTAAATCCTTGTCTAAACTGAAAGATCTCTGTTTGAATGAGCTGTATCGAGCGACACTTTCTGAAATTTTTGACTAGTGCTTCTTTAAGCTAAGACCAATCATTATAGTCGCTATATTTTATTGTAGCGTTATAAGCTCGGCCTGTTAATTTAGATTTCATTACGTCGACTAGTTCAATCTTATGCGCGTCGTCAGTTGCCTTTTTGGATTGTAGTTCCACTAACTGGATAAATCTATCCAGGTTTTTGGCTGACCCATTGAACTCAGGTATCAGTTTGATGGTCATTGTGTTTACTGATTTTGTTTTGGGAGGATGGGGTGAAACAGATTTTTCGCGCTCCCCTTCTGGAGGTGGAGTATTAACAATTCCTTTTTTTGTGTAGCGTGGAACCGTGGAAGATCTGCGAGGACGTTCCATCATTCTATTTCTTAGTGAAATGTTTAGATTCAGACTAGACATATATGCCCGACAAAGAAAACCCGGAAATTTATATATCGGTCACAACAACAAAAATGTGATAATAAGTTTAGTTGGAATGTAGAAAACTGGTTACAATCTAATGCAATTATGGATATGTATGTGTTTGTATATTTTAATTGTATGGGAAAAGGTAAAAGTATAGCTTTTTATTGTATAGGTAGAAAAGAAAAAAGTAACTTAATTTATTGCTTACAATAACATGTTGCTGGTGATTTGATGATGCTGGACTGTTGATTGCAATAGCATGCTGCTGGTGATTTGATGATGCTGAACTTGTTGGTTGCCTCGGCGTGGCAATATCTTCTTTTTTTTTCACTGATTTTTCCCTGGAGATTTTCTTTCACAAAAAAAAGGCACAGTTTATTAATGAGTTTTTTTTTCACTGAGATTGGCTATTATTATTTATATATTTTTTTTTTCACACACGTAACTGAAACGCAAAAGTTAACTGGGAATATTTATCGAGAGTTAAGGCAGATGCTTTACCTTGACATCCCACCGCTGCCACCAATGTTGGAATCGCGATCTTGTAGGGAAAATGAAACAACCACTAAGTTTGGACGTTGTGAATCGAGTGCCGACAACTCCGCTCATCATCTTGCACGCTACCTATCCTCTTGCCTAGATCGTCACCAGTTCCAGGTCAACCACTCATTCTATTTTCATACCCTGACACAGTTTTATTGTCCAACTACAATAGGTCAGTATTGCTTATGTTTGCAATATGATCCCGCATCGTATTGTTTTGCTGCTTTGGTTGACACAGTTCGATTGCCATTCCTACGACTGTGTCGAATAGTAGGTTGCACGTGTGGAACATTTTGTTCATGTGTCATGTGTTTACAGGCGGTTCGTGGGAATCGTGTGTGTTCTCTAGGTTTTGAGCACAACACTATACCGATATGTCAACACACCTGGCTGTCACACCTGGTATAATGACAATGGGTATTTAAATACCCGACAGCCGTGGGTGTGTACTATTAACATTTTTTTTTGCTATATTGAAAAGTTTCATTTGGAGTGAATTAAAGGCCCATTTAAATTGGATTTTTTTTTAATTGAGAAATTATGCTGTTTACTGATTATTAAGATTTAGCAATCTTCTTCTGATCTGGGGCAACACCGTTGTGGTAATCCAGAAAGCAAAGAGCAGGATGCAAGTTCGCCTGGCACTTCAAACATCCGTATTCAGTCTTGTCACCGCATTGCTTACAACGATGACGAGTATTGAGTTTCCCAATGAAATGATCGGTACGATCGTAACGCATTGCCAATTGTGCACCGGAAACCATCGATCAACCCGGATGATGATAATTGGACTTGACCATAATCGATTCGCAAATCTCCACTCGGAATTCGTATTGAGACATCGGTGGCTTCTTGTCATAACTGCGACGAAGACAATGTAACTTCCACGGATTGACCATAGTCGCGTCGAACGCATTTGTTATGAATGGCCAATACCACTTCTTTCCCCGAATCCGAATGCAGTAATTGTTGATGGCGTTGTCAAAAAGGTCCACACCTCCCAAGCAATCGTAACCATTTTCCGTTGCTTTTGATCACACCGTTCCGCGCGAGCCATTGGCGTATGGCTCAAGAAATTTGATAGTAATTTCATAGTAATAGTAATAAGAATGAATGAAGAACATATAAAAGCTGGACAAAAAGATAAGAATGAACCAATGGACGAAATGTGTATGGGACATGGTTGGTTCGATTATCACGAACAGTTCCCAAGGCGAAGAAGCCATCGTTTGACAAACGAGTCATTAGTTTGTGACTAGTAAAAAAGTTGTCAAACGTCACAGTGTGCTTGGCTCGGTCCTCTAGATGCGATAAAAGCGATACGACAACCCTTTCTCCCAGCCCGAATCTTGGGCCCTCCTGTTCTGATGCACCAGCGTATGGAATGAATTGGTACAAGTAGCCTTCTGTCGACGCCAAATACCAATACTTGTACCCGAATCGAATGGGTTTTCCTTTTATGAAGATTTTGCATGAATGCCGGCCGTAATATGCAATCATTTGCTCATCAATCGAAAGGTTGTGAGAGAATACACCGAATTGAAGGAATTTCTTATTCAATAAATCGTTCAATGATGCGACTTTTGCAAATTTGTTTTTCGGATCTAAAGAGCCGAACAGAATGCGTATCTGTGTCTGTGTCTTGTAGCGCTGTCAAACCTCTGCCGCGCGTCTTGTGGTTAAAGCAAACACTATGAAAGCGACTGTCACATTTGTATCTTGTGTGTTTACTTCTTGGAAATATATTTTATTAGTGCTCAAAAGTGTTTTTTATTTGTGAAGATGGACGAGCAGGAAGAAATAGCTTTCATTATGTGTGTTCTGCACATGTGTTATTTAGCAATTAAATTAAGGAAAATGAGGAAACGCAGATGGTGGGTTCGCCCCCTTTATGAGCAAAGGAAAGAAAGAGGATTCTTTGAGACCACTTTCAAACACCTCAAAGAGCGCGACGAGGACCTTTTTTTTAAAGCAACAAGAATGAACTCATCAACTGTAAACAATGAAAACAAAACAAATGGAAACAAAATTTACAAATACTTTTTTTTACTTGTTATCCCAAATTCGTCGGATATCTCCTTCCATTATGCATATTTTTTTTTTAATTTTTGTAATTGGGATTGGATAAATTCCAAAGAATTTCATTCAATCGTACAGCTTCAATAAATTTTTCGACTTCCATTTCCACATCAACAACAGCTTTAGTGTACAAATTCTTAAACGTCAATCTTGTAGCTACGCTTGAAGTTGAACAAAATCCAACTTCGCGATACACGACACAGACGCAGACACACATTGATTTGCGGCTTACGGGTTTCCATACATTTAATAGTTTGACAGCTTGCGACACAGACACAGACACGCATTCTGTTTAGCCCTTAATGCTGAGTTGTTGCACACGTGAAAGAATGGTTTGATTCGTCTGAATCTGTCCCCCTCGAAATGCATTCTTTTATGAGCGCGCATCCCAAAGACTCTTTATTTTACCAATAACTTTGTGTTTGCGGTAACGTGTGGTAACCGGTTACATACTACACGCCCAAAAATGTTTTCATTTCGCTAATTGATGTAACGAATGATGGGCAATTGTTGGCCGCAGCATATTGGTTGGTGGAAGTGACCAAAAAGTTCAACACCTCGTCATCGATGAACATTTCCCAAAGCTGAATAGGATTCATGGCACCATCTGTTCATACAACAATGAAGTGGATGTATCATCGTTTGGAATCTTATCGAATTGATAATTTTGCCTCCTAGACCATTTTGGTTTCATTCCTTCATCGATTCGGGAACGATTCTGTTAACGGCGTCTGCGTGTTGGCCAAAGTTCTCTTTCCGTTCAATATTTCCATCAGACCAATTATCAACAATAGCTTGCAGCTCGGCAGCGGTAAGAACTTTCTGTCGACGAATCATTCGGAATCCAAATAATCCAAAAACATTTTTTAACACTAGAACAGGGCAGCGCGCTTTTTTTTCAAGTTTTAGCATTTACAATCCGTAACGAACACCAATAAACTGATTTGTTTTCTATTGCATTCTTGCATACACATTTTCTAGCGGATTTCTTCGGATTAGCTGAAAAACTTATTCTAACGAAGCGTGCCATGAGAAACGGTAAAAGAAGAAGCTAAGCTGACTTTTTATGAAAATACTCAGACTCAAGTCTCACTTTTTATAGCATTAGCTTAGGTTCGTATGCAAAAAGTAAATGAGACACATCTCAGAGACTGAGCTTTTACTAAATGGATGAGACAGTGGTCATGCTTTGATTTCTCGTATGCAAAAAACATTGCAATGTCTAAGAACAATGAGAAAAAGCTCATAAAAAATCAAGATGAGAAATTTCTGGTCTCATTAGGTCAAATGGCTGCGTATTTAAACGTTCTCGGTGCCACTGCCCAAAATTGGGACTCCAAAAGTTTGTATCGATCTAATTCGGTGCAAGTAGATTGGGTAATTTATCACTTTTTCTAAGACAGTGAAGACTGGATAAAATTTCCTATGTGTACGGTGGAATATGAATCCGAAATGCCCTTATGACAGCTGAAAAACATTTTTACGTCATGAATTTTAAAAACCTTTCTTTCTGTTTGTCCCTCGGTTTGACCTGATCTAACAACTAAATAACAGTTATTTCATTAAGTGCATTTTTATTGCCATTTCTTCTTCACTACAGGCTTCAGTGAACTCATTTTTGCAATTGTTGAGCAATCAAATTAAATAGTTAAATAGTTTACACTTTAAAAGAAATTGTACTTAATTTTACATATTTTCATATATTTTAATCTTCAGTTCAACTTTCTTCACTTATGCTTCTAACTTGTGTGCTTTTATCTTCAATATGCGTTTTCTGAACACTTTTTTATCTTAAATTTATACTCTTAGAAGAATTAATTAAACATTTTTCTTAAATATCTATGTATTTGTTTCTTGCTGTTCTTGTCGGCAATTCTCTTCAAAAGTTGTTTATGTGATGATACTGAAGGCATACCGGTGAGCAGATTTTGTAGTGATGCTTCTAATGGCTTATCAGGTGCTCTAATTTCTTTATTCTCCTCTTGTTTTTCTTGGATAGCATTGTTTCCACTCCCTTGTGTGGCTGCATCTTCTCCGAATTCTTCTCTGATAGGTGGGCAACTGATGCCAAACGACTGCCCTTTTGGATTAACAATTATTTCAAAGTGAAGTACATAGGTTAGCATTGCTCTCCTCAAAAGTCTTTAATATGTGGAGTTTATTTGGCCCACCTCCAGTCCCTTCAAGCTGATGGTTATTATGTTTTAACTTTTGTTTTACGCCGTATTTCTGATCGTTCCAAACTTGAAAATAAACACAAACTATATAGTAATTTCGACTGGGTGGTCCAGGACTATTTAATTTGATAGCAAGAGTACTCAAAAAGTGTTTGTATCCGTTTTGTATATACCGCTCTTGCCATGACCCCCAGCGACAACAAGGTTTTGTTCCATTTCAAAAACCAGTCTTTAAAATTGGATGCGATTCGTGACTTTCCTACAATAAAAGCACACAAAAGTATAAATATAGATATTACTAGTGAAAATACATGTATTTACTTACATATGTTTTTTTTTCCATTTTCCTTGACGTTGAAGCTGAGTCGTAGCCAACTTTGAACACGAGTGAAATACGAGTAAAATACGACCAACAAACGACCAATTGAATACACCATAATAGCTGAAAAATTCGATAATCGTATGCGTTGCGATGCATACGGCTACTGTCAAAAATTACATACAACTGTGTGTAGTGCACCGGTCGAAAGAGAAATTGCAGCTACGTACGATGTGTGCCTGTTGTGCTAGCGTACATAGCGACAGCATACTGTAGCTGTTGCTCTCTTCCTGGTGCCGCTATGTAGACGATGGAAATTTCCACTGTCGTCGTCGTCGTCTGCTGGCCATCGTCGTGTGGTCAAACTGGTGTTGCCATTGAAGAGTAGTCTTTAATTGTTGCTATCAATCTCTTCCTTGCGGAGAGATAACGAGATATCTAGAGCCAATGCGGTGACCCTCTGCTGGGTACCAGGGCACATGGATATCAAATGAAATGAAAAGGCTGATGAGCTGGCTAGGAAAGGATCGGCGTTGCACTTATCGCAGCCCCCCCCCCCCCCCCCCCCTTTTGTAGTAACCCCAATTAGTTCCTTACGGAAAAAGATAGAAGATGAAGCCATCAGTCGAGCAAACAGACGTTGGGTTCATCTGGAAACATGCGCAACGGCCAGAGCGCTATGGCCGGCCTTCAGCAAGAAGAGATCAACCTCTCTGGTAAAACTTAGTCGTTATAACGCACGGGTTGTTTCTGGCATAATTACTGGACACTGTGCTATCGGCGTTCACACAGAACGACTCGGTGTGCTACATAACGACTTTTGCATAAGTTGCAGGGACGAAGAAGAAATTGAAACTGTTCGTCTTCTGCTGTGTGATTGTCCTGCCCTATCCGTCATAAGAATGAGGACTCTTGGAAGTTACTTCTTTTCGGAACTGGAGGCTAAGGAAATGTAGAGCTGACGGACCTCCTGAGATTCATATTATACAAACCATCCTGAGGACCTGATAAATTTCATAATCTTGTCTGATGGCGTGCTGGCGAGTTCATCTAGGTCTTGGAAGAAATAGCTCCCTAGGAACCTGTTCCTACTGTGTTGGACGCCAGGGCAGTGACATAGGAAGTAGGTTGTGTCCTCAAAAGCTCCCTCGTCCCCGCAACCTCTGCAGAGTTCTTCTTCCGTTAGACGTAGTTTTTTCAAATGATACCGTAGAGAGTTATGCCCCGTGATAACCCCAACGAGGGTGGAAAGGGATTTCCTGTCTTACCGTATAAGTCTCTCGGTTCTGCCTTTATCGAAGGACGGCCATAGTTTCCTTGTGATTACACAGGAATCCAAGGAGGTCCATCTGGTGTTTGCCTCCTGTGTGGCGATTTTCCCTACTTCAAGCTTAAGTGCGCAAAGCGGGATGTTCACGAGTGGTTCTGTTTGTCTTGAAACGGCTGCAGAACTCTCTCTTGGTAGTTCGTCAGCTTTCTCGTTGCCTGGTATACCCTCATGTCCAGAGACCCAGCAGAGCGATAGCTTGTGCTGTGTTCCAAGAACCTTAAGCTCTTCTCTACAGCACTTCACAAATTTAGATTCAATTTCTGTGGCAGTTATTGCTTTTATAGCTGCCTGACTGTCAATAAAGAAGGTGATACCCTCTTGTGGTATTGCCCTTACTGCAGACTCACGGGCGGCTGTTGTCACTGCCAAGACCTCCGCTTGGAAAACGCTGCTGTGGTCTGGGAGGCGTATTGATTTCGATATTCCCAGCGATTCGGAGAAGATGCCTGACCCTACGCCAGTGTCCATTTTTGATTAAAGTCTAAGTATGGTGTGATGTAATCCGTAATGGGTACATGGCCAATATACTTCTGAAGGATGGTCGTATGCCCTATTGCATTCGACCTCCATGTTCCTGACTGGCTGATTCTGATGGCGCTTATGGCTGCAGATGTTTTGATGAAGATATCTAGCGGAAGCAGGTTGAGAATAGCCTCAAGTCCAGCGGTTGGAGTTGTCCTCATCGCACTGGTGGTCCCGATACACGCTAGTCTTTGAATCTTCATGACGGCCATTAGCTTAGTGACCTTGTTCATCGCCGGCCACCAAACAAGACTGCCGTATGTCAGTATGGGTCTTATTATAGCCTTATACATCCAGTGAATTATTTTAGGAGAGGGACCCCAGGTTTTCCCAAAGATTCTGCTGCATGAGTAGAAGGCTATAGTTGCTTTTTTAAATTTTTTACTAATCCGTCCTTGCCTCGAAGAACCGCCGTTATAAGCCCCAAAAGCCATACGGAAGGTGGCATGCTGTCTTGCTTGATTAGGACCAGGTCTCCTGTCTCTACGTACTCGCGCTCTACGTTCCACTTGAAGTATTGGTGTTGATGTACTCTTGCCTCCATCTCCTCCAGAAGTGCTATTGCAACTGATAGATGGTCCCCCACAGTTTCAGTCAATTCTGGGGCACTTAACTGACATCTGCCGTCAATGGCTGTACAATTTGCTCCACGATCAGGAAATGTCCTGGCGTCAGTGCGCTCAAGTCATCTTGGTCATCAGTCAATGCCGTGAGTGGCCTCGAGTTCAGGCAGGCCCCAATCAGCACTAAGGTGGTAGCCAAGGTTTCAAAGGTGAAAATATATTTGCCCATGCTCCTGCGCAGGTGGTGTTTCATGGACTTCGCCCCAGTCTCCCAGATGCCATTAGCGTGCGGTGCGCCTGGTACGACTAACATCCATTCCGTGCCCATTGCACTGATCTGCTCGATTGGAAGTTTGTTGATCCACTGCTCTGCATTTGCCTAAGTTCCTTATAAACCAAGAGCCCGCTGCAATTTTTTGGAGTGAGATATAACCAAAAAATTTGCAAATAAATATAAACCTCTGAGATATGTAAAATCAAATATGAAATTTTTTCTTCACTTTTTTTATTTAAAATGCATTTTTCTCAAAACTTTTACTAAGCAAACAACTTTTTTTCATAAAACTTATCTCTGATAAATTTTCTAAAAATTATGTTAAAAAACTTTTTTACCTACGATTAGCGGAAGTTGTAGTAAAAGCCATTTTCATCCGACAAAAAGGGTCAAAAAAAATTAAGAAAAAATTGCGTCTGGATCAGGATGTTCATATCATTGTTTTAGAGTAATCGGTATGTGGTTATACCTACTATTTAAAAAAATTATTTTTTACGTACTATTAGTGCGTCTGGCAAAGAGATAGCACCATATGAATCGTCTGGGACCTACACATTTGTATTCAAACGGTTCAGCTCTTTTGTTTGATACTAAATTCAAGTGGTTATATCAACGATCCGCATTTTGGAAAAAAACCCATTTTGAACATAACATTACTAACATAAGCACCAACAAAATGCTGCCAGACGGTCATATTTGATTTTACATATCTCAGAGGTTTATATTTATATGCAAATTTTTTGGTTATATCTCACTCCAAATGAATTTTATACTTAGGTGTGTAAGTATGTGCGAACTGTATATATGGTGCAGACTGCATACTGTAGCTGTTTCTGCTCTCTTTCTTGTGCCACTATGTAGACAATGGAAATTTCCATCGTCGTCTGCTGGCCATCGTCATGTGGTCAAACTGGTATTGCCATCGTCGCGTTGTCACTCCGTTTCTAACAGAGTGCAATTTGCCAAATCTTTTTTTCTTCGCGGCCGTTCTTAATTTGATCGGTATTCCCATGTAATTAATTGGTCAATTATAGATTGCTTACTTCTGAATCCAAACTGATGATCAAGAATAAAATATTTTAGTTTTTTAAAGAACTTTGGACATAATTGGAAGAAGGGAAATAGGTATGCATTATTCTTATTACTATTTTTTTTTTCATTTGGCGGTTTCTCTAACTTTGGGACTTCTATAACTTCTGCAGTTGGCTGGGTGTTGTGGGATAGGGTAGACACTGATTGGTTTAACCCTTTCCATCCACGGGCTCACAATTGTGAGCTTTCGAATTTTTCCTCTAAAATGAACTACAAATAAATAATTTGGTTTACTCCTCTTTCACACCATTGTGAGTTTAACGACGATTCATTTGTTGCCCCACATTGCACACTTACGATGTAATGGTGTGCGTTAATGCTTCAGTCAAAAGTGTTGTGCACGTCCCATATGTCTGGTGTTACAAAATAATTAAAATTAATTAAATAAAAAGAGTTATTAATTTTTTTTGTAGTGATTTCAAATCTTTAAAGGTAAGTTTATAATTAAGAAGTGTTATTTCATAAGTTTTCCAATCGAACGTACAACCAGACACTCTTAGATTGGATTTTCACAATTGTGAGCTCCAGTTCTGAACAGTGTTGGAAAATATTGAAATTGTTGAGCCGTTAAATTTGAATTTTTTTCCGTTGCTTGGTTTAGTATGGCTCGAAATCATTTTACTGAGGAAGATCTTTTACAAATGTTGATGAATGGTGATGAACTACCTATGGATGATTGTGATGAAAATGATAAATTTATAGTCGAAGGTGTAGAAGAGGACGCGGAATCAGATTTTGATTCTGATGATGAAAGTCCACTGGCTCAGCTAAGAAAAGTTTCGAGTCAAGAACCATCTACGTCAGCTTCGTTTACATTGAATTCCCGGAAAAGGATTTTCCAGTGGATTAAAAGGCCGTTTGGGCCAAATGAACCATTCCACAGGAATTTTCAAGATGAAATTCCGGTAAATTTTATTAAAATATATTAAATGCATAGGTTTAATATTTTACAACTTTTTAGGCTGAAAAATCGCCGTACGAATATTTTTCAAAATATTTCACTAAAACTTTAATTGAAAAAGCGGTTGTCCATACGTCGCAATATTATTTGGCATCTACTGGTCGGGAACTCAAGACTTCGTTCGAAGAGATGTCTGTTTTTTTTTGGAATGCATGCAATTATTGGCTGCATTAAGTTTCCACGCATCCATATGTACTGGAATACAAGGTTTCGCTTTGACCTTATTGCACAAGCTATGCCTCGCGACAGATTTTACACTCTTCGGGTTAACATCCATTTTGTGGATGTGAATGCAGTGTTTGAGGAAGAAAAAAGCGCAAATCTGCTGTGGAAAGTGCAGCCTGTTATCGATTGTGTCCAGGGAAGATGTTTAGAAATTAGCAGGAGTATGTTCAACGAATTTTCAATTGACGAGCAGATGATACCCTTTTTGGGGCGATGTGCAGTGCGTCAGTTTGTAAAAAATAAGCCGCGCCCAGTTGGACTTAAAAACTTCATGCTTACATCGTCTTGTGGAATGGTCCTTGATTTCGAAATTTATCAGGGTGGAACAACACCTCTTAAGGACAGAAGTCTCGGTCTTGGTCCAGCTGTAGTCTTGCGATTGGTAGAAACACTGCCAAAGAATACCTGCGTGTACTTTGACAGATGTTTTACCACGCTCCCGCTGCTTCAAAGGCTGAAGGAAAAAGATATCTATGCCACTGGAACCCTAATGCAAAACAGGTTAAATAATTACTCTTTCACAAAAGACTCGAAGATGAAAAGGGGAGAATTTGAGGAAATCTGCTCAAATGACAATTCTTTATGTGTCTTGAAATGGAAAGACAATAAAGCTGTCTTGATGGCATCGACTCGAACTGGGAGTCAACCAGTTAATACCGTCAAACGCTGGGATAAAGTAGCAAAATCAAAAGTTGATGTTCCATGTCCAGCAAGTGTTTCATCATACAATTTTAGTATGGGAGGAGTCGATACTTGCGATCAACTAATTGAGTGCTATCGCACGTGGTTGAAAACCAGAAAATGGACGGTAAAATCAATTTTCCACTTATTTGACTTGAGTATCGTAAACAGCTACCAAGAATATATTTTCGACTGCAAACTTAACCAGCTGCAAAGAAAAGAAAAAAAGGATTTGTTACAGTTCAGACTGGAAGTCGGAGAATATTTATTGGGTGGGGTCAGCAAGCAAAGAGATGAGCCAGAAGTTTCAGAGCCAATCGACGAACTCTTGGAAAAGAAGAGAAAAAAAATTCAGCCATTACCAGGACAAGACAAGAGGTTTGATGGTTTTAACCACTGGCCAGTTGTGGAAACTTTAAAAGCACCTCTTAAGTGCCGTCTGGTCAATTGCCCTAGCCGCTCTCGTACAAAGTGTGAGAAATGTGAAGTTTACCTTTGCCTGACAAAGGATTCAAATTGCTTCAAGCAATTTCACACAAAAAATTAAAAAGAAGTAAATTTAATAGCCATAACCGTTTTTTCAGTTTTTTTCTTATTTACTATAAAAATTAATATTAAATTAAATTAAAAATACTTTTTTTAAAACGTTGGTTTCATTTTTTATTTTAAGGCCCTTTTTGGTATTGGTAGACTCCTGAAGCTCACAAATGTGACTGTCCTTTTCTCAGGACATCGTTGAAAAAAAATTTAAGTTTCATATATTTTTGTGCTTCTGAATTACTAAAGAATAAGAACACACCAAATTTATAAAAAAAAAATTATTTTGAACAACTCAGGAGGGAAAGGGTTAACCTGGCAAGGCCAAGTGTTGTAACTGCTACCACACATCAACTATGATTATATTGCCTCCAAGTGGTAGCCATCGGATACTGGCCGTTGTCCACCCGGATCCGGCTTGCCAAACTTATAAGCGTGAGTGCTGATCAAGAGAAAATAGCAGTACTATAAACACGACAGCGGACGAATTCCCTCGCTGGAAGCAACGGTGGGGTCTCATTTTCCACAACGGAAACAACACCTTATCTGGGCTACTTCGAGATATTCGAAGCTCAGGTCGATAAGGATTATTCAGGTACTAGTCAGGGTCCTGGAAAAGAGATGGTGGCGGATGAGCCCATAATGGGCCAACGGCAGCGCTCACATCCCCGAAGTGGGTTACTGTCCTTGGTTTATCCGGCCCCTCGTCCTAGGGGTTTCAACAATGGACCTGTCCCTCCAAGTTGGGGATTGTGCCGTCGGGGTAACTTCCCTACCACGTAAAAAACCATAGTTATGAGAGAGACACAACATGCCTCGGATAATGGACCTCATATGGCAATACGACCGGAACGTCAAAGGACTATGAATTAAGAGTATGCACCTGGAACGTGCGTACACTGTATACCCCCGGCGCTACTCAAAAACTTGAAATTTTAAAAGATACAAAAACGACAAAGCTGCGACAACTATTACAGCTGTCACAAAAGATTGCACATATTAGGATGTGGATTCGTCGTAGGAAATCGGCTTCAGTCAAAGATCATTGACTTCAAGCCGATAAGCGATCGCCTAGCTGTGATCCGCATCAGTGGCGCATTTTACAGCATCAGGCTAATATCTGCACACGCCCCTGAGGATGCCCGATAAGGCTGAGGATTCCATCAAGAAGGAATTTTTCGACCTCCTGGACGGAGCCTACGGAGCCTGTCCGGAGTATGATACGAAAATCGTACTCGGGTATTTCAACCACAAAATTGGTAAGGAAAACATCTTCGGCGGGTTAGTTGGCAAGCACAGCCTCCACGATACGACAACAGATATCGGCTTCCGACTAATAGACTTTGCAGCAGCACGTTATACGGTGAAAGGTAGCACTTGGTTTCCAAGACTACGAATCCACACAGCCAATCAAATAGACCACGTGCAAATTGATGCGAGACACGCATCAAACATCCTGAATGTACACACATTCAGAGGAGCCAATGTCGACTCTCACGATTTTCTTGTAACAGCAAAATTTAGAGCTCGACTGTCCAAAGACAAAGAAAAAGAAATCTAATTTTGGACGCCTTAGCACGTATGGGGAGGCTAGAGACTACAGAGAGCGCCTGAGCGAGAGACTCTCCACTGTGCACCCACCATCCACAAACGCCGACAATCTGTGGAACCAGTACCGCGATATCATCAAAGAGATAGCCGAGTCCACAGTTGGATATCAGCCACCAATCAAAAAGAACCCGTGGTATGGTGATGAGTGCGGAGAATGCACACAAACGAACGTTGCGGGGCAAAACAAGAGCAGCGATGGAAGAGTATCAAGCCAGAAGAAGGGAAAAGAAAAAGATTCTGCGAAGGAAGAAAAGGGCAAACGTAGAATTAGTCCCTCCTCCAAGTATCGAAGAGGCCGGCACAGCTATCGAAAAGCTAAAGAATAACAAGGCCGCCGGCTCTGATGGACTGCAAATACGGTGGTGATGTTTTGGTAGGGTGCATGCACCAACTCATCAACAAAGTATGGGAGGATGAAAGCATGCCCGATGACTGGACAATCAGCTCCATATGCCCCATCTACAAAAAGGCGATCCTATGTCCTTCAAAAACTACAGAGGCATATCCCTGCTAAATGTCGCGTATAAGATCCTATCGAACGTAATATGTGAACGTCTAAAGCCTTTCTGCAACACACACATCGGCAAATACCATTGTGGCTTACGGCCCGGCAGATCGACCAAATAGATAGATAGATAGACCAGGCAGATAGATAGACCAAATCTGCACATTAAGACAAATCCTGGAAAAGACCAACGAATTTCAAAAGAGCATATGATAGCATTCATCGCCGTGAGCTCCACATGGCGATGGCCGAATTCGGGATCCCGCGCAAACTAATCCAGCTTTGTTGCCTCGTGCTGGAGAACACGCGATGCAATGTGTAGTTCGGAAGCAGTTCTTCTGAATTAATTCAAACGTGTACCGGATTTCGGCAAGGAGATGCGCTATCGTGTGATTTCTCCAATCTAATGCTGGAATAAATAGTGCGCAGGGCAGGCGTCAACACGGAAGGCACTATCTTCAACCAATCCGTCCAGCTGCTGGGATACGCAGACGATATTGATATCATCGGTCGCTCCCAGCGTGCCGTCATAGAAGCTTTTACGGCAATTAAAGAACAGGCGAAACGAGTCGGTCTTGACGTAAACGAGGACAGGACATGTTCAGCCCTATTTCGAAGATCAACTATCAACCGATTGACGATTGATGAATTTGTCAATTAAAATTGATAATGGTATTGCGAAAAGCAATTGATAAATATTCGAGCTATTGTGAACAGCAAACCAAAAATAAGGGCATTGTGAATGGGAATTTAAGTTTGACAGTTCTCAAACATTTTTTATTTGTTAAAAAGAGAATTACGAGTTTTGCTACAAATTTAACAGATTTGATATATTAAGATAAGATTTGATAATTAAGCGGTGTTGTGCATTTAGTATTTTATTAAATTACAGCTTCCTCCAAATTGTTGAAACTGTGCATCCTGTTCGGTCCACCACCAGTTGATATAATTTCAGTTTTGTTTTCTGATTTCTTCTTCTTTGTCTTACACTTCAGATCGATCCATACCTATAAGTTATCAAATCAATAAACAACAAGTTAAAGAAATGGGTAAATTAAATTTACTCTTTGCCATTTGTGCCACTCCCGTGTGGGTGGACCTAAAATATTTAATTCCACCGCGAATTCATTCCATTTTTTTTTGTGCCGCAGATTTGGAGGAAAATCCTTTGGCAACATCTAAAATCTCCTCCAATAACTCCACTAACCGACTCAACTGCCTCTTGTTGCTAACTATCTTTGCCCTTTGAACAAACAACATTATAATTGCTACAGAAATACAAAATTCGGAAAACTTACATGTTTTTGCAATCGGGTATAATTCCTTCCACCACACTTTTACGATTGAAAGAAAAATTGACAAATACCAATATAATTGATCACAATTGACAGTCACAATACCGATTTCTTCATTCACAATCGAGAATTGATACAAATTGACACTGGATCAATAATTCATTGATAATTGACAATCACAATACCGCTTAGACAATTTAGTTGATAAATATCAACTATCAATTGATAGTTGATCTTCGCAATAAGGGTGGTTGTCAACAAACAAAGCAGCATCTGTCCACCTTCTAAGACAAAACATGACTGTTGATAGCAGTACCTCCGAAGTAGTTGAGGAGTTTGTCTACATCGAAGTGCACATCAACTCCACGAACACCTTAGTAGACAAGCAAGACCGAACCTCTGCAATAGGACCAAGCTATTGCGAATGCCAAAGCGCAGGATGGAAGGCTGCTGTGTCGCAGGCAGGGACCCTCCACGGGTTGGGAGCCAGTTAAGTTAACCAAGTATAACTTCTGCAACTTTCTATTGGCTCGGAAAATATTCTCATCTAAGCACAACGTTTATAATATTGAGAAGATTGATTAAAGCTTTTCTAGGCAGAGTTTTGTGTACCTCCCCTTGGATTAGGTCATGTCCCGTAGCGTTTTTTAGGTTTCAGTTTATTTATTTCTAGTCTAAGTTCAGTTCGTGTTTAAAAGGTCGAAAGGTTTTAAAGTTTCCTCCAAGTGGTTTCCTCCAAGTGGATCTTTATCGTCTTCGGTCTACTCATTATAATTTTTCTTCATTGGTGGAGCTTGGCTTTGAGATTTTTTAATGCCTTTGGATTCATATTTGATCTAAGTGATTTTTTCAGTGTTCTTGTTTGATAGCGAGTATTTTTCCAATGCAGGATTTCAACTTCGACATCAAGTTCATAGAGCGTCTTAAGTGACAAGCTCAGTGAAATATTTTCTTCAACATCTGTCTTGAAGCCTTCCCAGTTAGTTTTTTTGTTAATTAATCTAGCTTTTCCTTAAATTTAAATTCTTTAATTGATTAAAATTAATTAATCAGGCAATTTGAAATAAAACATAATTTTTTAAATTATATTTTTTGATTAATAATATGTCGGTTAAAGTGAAATGCAAACCTTTTTTTGCGAATTTTTAGGTAACATAATGGAAAATTCCCAATTCCTAATTAATTGATTAATTGCATCAATATTTATTGCTGCTAGACTTTTCCTTATCTCCAAGTGTATGCAAATTTGAAAATTATTCATAGTATAGTAATAATAAATAAAAATAAATAATAGTAATCCTTATTTGCTCACTTCACAAAAAGCTGAAACTTGTTAACTATGTACATATATGTATATGTATGTATAATAAAAATATCAAACAGTTTATGCGTCTTATACATTTTATTGTACGTATAATCTTTCAAACATAGAGCAGCGATCCTATCATTTGGGATGCTTGCAGCTTCCGGTTAAATATGAACAATATTGTGCGTTGCTAAATATGTAACTAGGAAATTACATTTCTTTTATTACTTCCCTAAACCTTTCTAAAAATAAGTTTGCATGCTTCTCTTCAAAAATTAATGCTGGACGAAAACGTATTGCAAGGTCACCGCATCCGCCCGATTGAACGCCTTTCATCCGTAATTTGTAGATTACTTTATCACGTAGCTCTGCATTCTTGCAATTAATAGCTAAGAATGTTCCACGTCCTCTTGTTGAGTTAAGCAAGTGTGAAAATTCTCCTTCAATTTCCAAAAGGCCAGATTTTAGAGCAGCCCCCGCTTTAGACACTATGCTAAGAAGTGCTTCGTCTCTTATTACTTTTATAATTTCTTCAAGTAATAATACTTTTGAAGGATCTCCCATCCATGTATTAAAAACCCTATACGGCTCAGCTGGTTTGAATTCCTCCTTATGGAAATAGCCACCTGTTTGCATTTTCTTACTAAAGGTGACAATATCAGGAGGTGATTCCAAATCAAAGTGTTCATGGCACCACATCTTTCCGGTTGGACCACAGCCAGTTTGTACCTCGTCAATAAGAAGTGCTGAACCATGTTTCTTGCATAACGACTGTAATTTTTGAAAGAAATAAGGAGATGCCTCGTTGTCGCCGCCTTCACTTTGAATAGGTTCAATTACAACACCAGCCACTGGAATACCTTTTTTACCGTATGCTACAATAAGATCATCAACTTCAGCTAAGCAACGTTCATCTTCAAATTTGTTTTTCCGCTCATTTTCGTGCAATGGATATTTATATATAGGAAAAGAAGCTATAGGCCAATCAAATGAAGGCATATCAATCTTGTGTATGTACTTAGAATGCGTCGTTGACAACACTCCAAGAGTTCTTCCATGAAATGCGCCCTTAAATGATAGTATGCTTAAGTTAGGTGCTCCTGGAGGCATATTTTTCATACATGATTCCATTTCTTTGTCTGTAAATTTGACATGTTCACCCCTTTGCTTTCTTCTATACCTGAAAGCAAAAAATATTGGTTAGAGATAAAATACAAAAGAAAATTTACAAATTTACAATACAAATCAAAAATTTTATAAACAAAAGTAACTTTTATTCAGGGATTATATTTTAGGAAAATATTTGAGGAAAATATTCCTTTTCAAGTCCTAATGGAATACAAAGATTAGTTAAAAGCATGTTTCAAACATTAAAAATGAATAGAGGAACCTCTTACAAATAAGTAACGATTTGTTCGACATGTTAGAAAACAACAATCACAAAAAATCAGCTGTTGCCATTTTGAATAGTTTTTGTTTCTGTTACAGTTTGCAGAAGAGAGATTGAAAAATAATGTTGAGCGTTTAATAGATTTCTTTCGATCCGATTTGGACCGGTGTTTGCAGAGTTTAATTTTTGACAGCCCAAAAACAGGATAAGTTTTCTTTTAAAATTGAGCAACCCGTTTTATTTAAAAAGATTTAAGATTAGAGAATACAAAATTGTTATTTTTTATCCTTAGCTGTTCTTTCCCATGTTAAGTTTGCAGATGTCATCTCTCCATCGTTTAGGTAGTTTTCCAGGTCTTCTTCTCCCGCTTCTAGGTATCCATTGTGCGGCTTTAAAGGTCAAACGATTATTTTTGATCCTGGCTACATGTCCGCCCAGTTCCATTTTTGCTGTTTCGCTACAACTGCTGCTGAGAAGTTTGTTATATTTTGATGCTTTGAGTCTTTGTCTACTTAATATTTTTAAAATGGTTCTTTCCATTGTTGTCTGCCAGTTTTTGAGTCGACTTAAATAACATGCTCCAAGTTTGGGATCTATGCCATGATGGGTAGTATTGCCACATTAAATAAATACTTTCTGAAGTGTGAACTAAGTTGTGAGTCGGAGATCTGTTTCCAATACTGCTTCCATTTCGCCCATTTCTTTTTCTTCCCTATTTGTAAATGATATAAGTTGTCCTAGGCAAACGAAGTCATCAACATCAACGTATTCTTCTATGTTGTTATTAATAATAATACCTTTCTGCTCGCCTTTGCACATTAATCAATTTTCTACACGCATTGATACAACTTTCCTTTAAATCTTCTTCATATACTTTACTACAACTCTTCTGCTGGTGTTGCAATGAGCACAATATCATCTGCAAATCTCAAGTTATGAGATATTCTCTATCTATCCTAAGTCCCAATGAATCCCAGTGGGCTAGCGCATACTGGATCATTTCCCTCGGGGTAATATCGGGCTATTACTTCAATCGCATACTGCATGAATAATTCGGGGGAAAATTGTGTATACATGAACCGATTTTCATTGTAGTGGTATTTCTGTTGCATCTCGAAATTGACAATTTGTGTGTGTATTGGTTTACGCTGATATTAAACCACTTCAACGCTGGATGAACATTTTACGCCCTTTTATACTGTACACAATGCACAATTAATAGAAGGTATAGTTTCCTGTCTGGTCATGTCGGTTATCGCAAATACCTCCACTGATTTGGACACGACGTGACAGTTCACCATCTTGCCCGGAGTGCCCGAACGAAGATGAAAATATGCAGCACGCAGTTTTTTACTACACACGCTTCATGGCATGGAGAACTACTCCGCCCAGTCCGTCTGTACCCCTCGACCATATTTTATGGTCGGAAGAGAATTGAATGACAACATGCAGTTTAGTAACAAATCTTCAAAGCGAGGTGCGGAGAAGCATCAGAAGCAGTAGAGGGAGCTGATAGCATAATAGCATAAACCAGCCCCGCGAAGTAATACCTAACGGCAGTCCCGCGGGGAGAGTCTTAGAAGTATGCTGGGTGTGTATTACCACTTAAGCGCATTCCTGGTATCGAGTACTCGGGCTTGCCAACCATGCATGCTAGTAGCCCGGGCTATTAGTATGTATCTTCAGAGGATTACCACATACTCGGTGCAACCAAAAAAATAAAAAACAAACCGCATACTCCGGGTGCGACTCAAAAACTTGAATCTGAATCTGCTGTAACGGACGGCCTAGCTGCCAAGCTGTTGTAAGCGGCAGGCGATGACTTGGTAAGGGGCATGTACCAACTTTTCTATAAAATATGGTCAGATAAAAGTATGCCCAATGAATGGGACCTCAGCATTGTTTGCCCAATCCTCTAAAAAGGAGATCATCTTAACTGCGGTAAATATAGAAGCACCAGCCTTCTTAACACGGTGTATAAGAACATATCTGCCGTGTTGTGTGTCGTTTAGGCCAGGAAAATCCACCGGCGATCAAATACACTACGACAGATCTTGAAAAAAAACCCAGGAGCTTCAAATCGATACGACACAAGTGCTGAGACCAAAGCAACAATAACTCTTGCCTCCGGGCCAAGAAAGCAATTGAGTAGCAAAGCCCTCTCTTGAACAACTAAAGTGACCCTTTATATGATCCTAATCATCCTAGCCCTGCTCTACGGTGCAGAGGCATGTACTTTGACAAAAGTGGATGAGATTGCTCTTGGTTATTTCTTGAAACAAATTTTCGTGCCCATCTGCATAGTCGGTGAGTGAAGGAGATACAACAACCAACTTTACGGGCTGGACATCGAATTAGTCAGAAGAGTGAAGGTCTAAAGATTAAGGTGGCTGCGTCATGTACACAGATAGTCTTCGAATCCACCATCGAGGGACGCAGCGACTCAGGTGGTGTACGCAAGTGGAAGAGGACCTCAACCAACTTGGCGAGCGAAATTGGCGACAGATAACTAAAAATCGAGCTGGGTCGGTTGAAGCCCAGGTCTACCCTAGACTATAGCGCCAAATAAGTAAGTAAGTACTTAAAAATTGGTGCCGTGGCTCAGTAGTTAGTGCGTTAGATTACTGAGCGGGAGTTCTGAGATTCGAATGCCAGAAAACACCGTCATGAGAAAGCTTCTCGGATATGGCTTTGAACTGTAGGTCCCTTTCATTTGTATGAAAAAATTTAACAAGCGCAAAACAGTAAATTATAGTTGCTATGTAGAGATGCATTTCATCAATTCTAATGCATTTTACGTCTGTAGCGAGCAATCAGTTTTTTTTTGTACACTGGTCGAACGAAGCAATGTGTGCTGGAGTAAATTTAATAAAAAAAAAAAAAACAAAAAAAATCAAGAAACAAATTTTAAAAAAATTAAAAAAAAAGATTCAAAAAAATCTATGTGTGTAAAACTCAATGTACCTATGTTTATATGTATTCTATGGACTCCGAAACCACCAAACCGATTAAACTCAAATTTTTAGGCAATCTTCAATATTATTCTGAGAGTGTTTCTGTGAAGTTTAGTCGAAATCGATCCTGCAGTTTGCCCACAACTGCATTTTGAGGGAGACGAATTTTCGCTGTATGTAAATTTCAGCGCGTTTTGCCAAATTAATAACAAAACTCAAAAATGGTTAATCGTTGGACTGCAAAGTTGTGCCCATTAAAAAAAGCAATTTGGAGTCTTCTAATTTTCACTATAAAAAAAAATCTTAACAAAATGTGCAAAAATCAAACAACAGCCAAAACATTTTCAGCAGTTTACGCATGTGTGTGTGTGAGTTAATTTTGCGATATTGATATATATACATAGTTAAATTAGACGCTCAATTCCTTATTGATTTTATTCGCATTCCATTTCTAATTAGTTTTGTTTGTGTGAATATTTCAAGTGACAACCATGCCGCTCACGCACGGAATAGTGCACTAATATTGCGAGACAAACACCGTCAGGCGATTTTCTTCATTTTCTTACGAAATTCGCATGCAGCAAGGGATTGCACTCGCAGTTTCGTCATCGGAGATTGCATCGACGTTACTCGATGGTAGACGCACCGCACATTCAGCATTGAAACTGCTGTTAAATTTAAATCAAAATGAAACGCCAACGTACAACACCAGCAAAAATTCCGGAATGGACACTGTGTTGAAGGAATGCAAAATTATCATTTGGGATGAATGAACAATGGCATACAAAAAAATCACTGGAAGCACATGATCAAGCTTTGAGTGACTTCAGAGGTAACACCCGCCTAATGGGAGAAGAAATCTAATACATCTTGCTGGTGATTTTCGTCAAACTTTGCCAGTAATTCCACGATCGTCACCCGCTGATAAACTGAATCCTTGCCTGAAAGCGTCGAGTTTTTGGAGAGAAGAAAGTAACGCTATCGACCAATATGCGCGCGAAAGTGCAGCTAAACGCTTCAGCCGAAACATTTGCCAGGCAACTTCTGGATACTGCTAAGGGCAAACTTCCTATCGATCCCATAATACAAGAGATATCGTTTACCCCAAACTTTTGCTAATTGGAAGAATCTATTAACGATGTTGTGCAAAAGATTTTCCCTGACGTCCAACTACAAGAATCATGATTGGCTTTGTGAACGCGCAATCCTTAATAAATAAATCATTAAATTCAATTGAAAATTCCCGGATACGCACTGAAATACAAATCAATTGACACAGTTATGTAAGAGGAACATGCCGTCAATTACCCAATCGAATTTCTGAACTCATTAAACTAAAATACACGCTTTTAAATACGTGTGCCCCCATTGAATAAAGCAGACAAAGAAAACCGTTTTGTTCTACTGCTTATATTAAATATTGCATGTGCGTAAATGGAGCAATCTTTTTTTTTTTTATTTCTCAGGGAACGGGCGCTTGAAGGAGGAGGAAAAAAGAACAGCACGTTGGCTTTAAATACTTGAAGGTTGTAACGATGATGAAACACAGAACCTGGAAGATCATTCCACATACAGTCATTGGCAAAATTATTTGCACAATGCAATGTTTACACCATATCGTTTCAATAAAGTTGTATATCTTTTGAAAAATTCAATATTTCAGTTATGTTCTTGTTTATTATCAATCTTTAAAGTCCTCTTGAAAAGGTAAATAAAAAAACAACATAAAATTTCTAACAGTGAACGTTAAAACCATAGAAGAGAAAGTGGCAAAATTATTGTTACATCGCTAAACACCGGCAAAATTATTTGCACAAATGCAATTAACTGTTCTGGATATGTACCCATAGTTAAATTCTTCGACTTTTCGATGCAAATCGATTAGTCATTGTTAGTAGTTTAGCGTCTTTCCTTTAGCCAATTTCTAAAACTTTTAAATGGCTAGAATTAGGGAACTATCAACGGAGAAACGTGCGGCTATTGTTGCAGAATTTGAAACCGGTGCTTCGGCAGTAGAACTTTCGGCAAAATATTACTGCAGTCAAAGAACAATTTATTACAAAATTGGAAAACAAAAAACACATGGAACTGTAAAAAACCGAACCTGTAGAAGCAGAAAAAAGGTTACTTCGGAAAGGGAAGACCGCTGAATTATCATTCTTTTAAAAGTAACCCACGTGAAAAGGCTCGAAATGTGTTAACGGATTTATACAAGGATCGTGAGAACAATATTAGTGAAAGAACGTTACGAATATGGTTAAAGAAAATCCAAATTCAAGCCAACTTCATACAAGAAAAGCTCCAAATAACATCAAAAAATAAGCAGCTGAGGCTACAATTTACAAGGGAGCATATTGACAGACTAGCAGCTGTTTGGAGAAGTGTGCTCTGAGCCAACGTGACTGCTTGTCCTTTGGATGGCAGCTATGGTCGAAAATTTTATTTCTGCAATTCGAAAACAATATCCAAACAACCCATAAAGCAACCAAACCAACCAACCAAAGCATTCCAAAGGAGTTCAAATTATGATATGGGGATGCATATCGTATTGTGGTGTGGGACCACTTATGCGGTGCTCTGACCATATGACACAGTCACATTATTTAAAGATACTAAATGATGTTGCACTGGTGGTATCCTCAATACTCATCGGGATCGATTTCATCCTTCAACGGGATAATGTATCCATACACGCTGCCTGGAACATCGAAAAGTTTTTAACGGAAGTAGGGCAAGTAGCTTTAAAATGGCCTCCACAAAGCCCTGGTTTACATTTAGGTAATAGGAAATGGCATCTTGTGAAGTCCAAAATTCCACAAAACATTGGAAGATCTGCAGATGAAACATGGAAGGACTTTATAACAGCTTAGAGTACCATTCCGGGAGAGCAAATTCAAAATTTGATAGGCTCAATGCCACCAAGGCGCCTTGCAGAAGTTATTGCGGTAAAAGGAGGAAACACAACTTATTAGATAATGCCATGCCCTCAAAACCATTGCGTCAATGTAAAAAAATTTCTCATTTTCGGCTTTCAGAAGCGTAAGCAGAAGTAAATTGTACTTGTGCAAATAATTTTGCCGGTTTTTAATGTTGTAACAATAATTTTGCCACTTTCTTTTCTATGGTTTACACCTTTACTGTTAGAAATTTGATTTTGTTTTTTTATTTACCTTTTCAAGAGGACTTTAAAGATTGATAATAAACAAGAACATAACCGAAATATTGAATTTTTCAAAAGATATACAACTTTATTGAAACGATATGGTGTAAACATTGCATTGTGCAAATAATTTTGCCAATGACTGTACGTGTCGTTCGGTTTATGAACGAATCCTATTGGTAAGTACGTCCGAAGTTGGGCTTGAGGGTGAACTGATGTGCATTCGAAGCGTGGCGCATATTGCGGGTGAAATTTTGAAGGGGAGGAATGCAAGTGGCTATTTCGTACATTGAAATAAGCAATAATTCATTCAAAGCAAATAAATCGAGTTAGGCAAAAACAAGACAAAACAGTTAATGCATAGCCTACATTCCCAGTCAAATAAGCAAAACAAAACAAAACATCTTGACCATGCTTAGATGGTTACTCATGAGTGCGCTATGTCGGCGGTTTTTTGGTGAGTAAGAGTGAGAGGTACAGGAAAGGCGGCAGTCACGAAGAAAACCGGGGGTGTCATGTTCCACACCCAAAATGTTCCGTTTCTATTCCATTGGCTTGATCGTGGTGTAGAAAGGATTAAAATGAATACATATTTCGATAAGAGAGCAAATGGTAGCGCTCATTTGAATATATTTTTAAACATGAGGATTATGTAAATACAATAGAAAAGAAAGAGAAGAAAAATTAAATTAAATGAAAAGAACTAAAGAATTAAAGCCGAATTTGATGGTCAAAAACATTCTGATGAAATTACGAATAATACGTAATTAGTACTTAAATGAAAAAATATTCCGAAAAAACAAAAAAAGAGTGGTGCAAGGGCAGCTGATGTTTGCATTCAGCTCCTGAGAAGATATAATTGCTGGGCAAGCTAGTTCTACCACATATGTGGTACATCTCTCATCATTTTCTTTCGGAGAGAATCGCAACGCGAAACTACCTACATGCTCATCGACACACAACTGCTCCGATTTACTCACTCTACCCCTAAATTTCAGTAATAGTAGAAACACATTGACACAGCAACAGCAACAGCAACTTTGACAGTTAACCAATTTACTAAGTCAGAGCTGCCAGAAAATGTTTTAAACGAATAGATTTCAGAAAAAGACTAGGATTAGACTCAATACGTCGTATTCCATTGTATAAATACGTTACGTATTGTTAAAATTAAAACTATATTTAACACGTCTTTATCCACCGTACAGTTTTTAGATCAATGGGAAGTAGTAGCGTATGTATACATAGATTTCGAATTCATAAAAAAGGGTGAAATATTTCGTTGACAATTATAGACGCAATGAAAATTATAAATAAAAAAATAAAATAGAATTATTTGAATTTCGGCCGAAAAATATATATTTTATTAATTCATTCCTCATATCATAACATTTTGAGGCTTGTCCGAAAAATGAGAAAATCTTTTTAGTAACAGAGCAGATGAACTCAGCGGATGTTTACAAAATGTTGGTACAGCGGCGACAGAGGAAATACGAATTTTTACATAATTATTAAATATTTCAACGGTTAATGAATGAAAAAGGAGATATAATTCGGTAATTGTGAACTTGTTCGGGGAAATATCGTGTTCGCAGTTTCGATTTGCTATAAACATGTATTATGTACACATAAATTAAATAGTTCTTTTGAAACAAAAACACTAATTACATACAACGCACAAAAAAATGTCTTGGGTACTAAGTTTAACCGAAGGAAAATAATAAAAGACAATCCAATTGAACGTATTCGACAGAAGCATTTGGGTTTCTTTTCGCTACACTGCTGACTTACATATATGCCATATTTGATCATAATTTTTTAAGAGTCCACCACTTCCAGGTGCTGCGAACTTTGTAAAATTTGACGCGCCAATCAGAATAACCCTGTTATGAGGCCTGTAATTTAGTAGCTTATGTTGAAAAAGATGGTTTCGAGAAATTTACATTTTCATCTAAAACGTTTAATTTTATTTTTTGTTAAATTTGTTTAAGCTCATTAGTGTAATGAGGTGTATAGTTAAAGTTTTATGTTAGTTTATGAGAAAAAATAAGTAAGGAAAGCAGTAATAATTAAGTTTTTAAACTTAAGTGCTTATGTAAAAATCAATTTGACAATAAAAGAAGCCTATGTAGACAAAAGTGATTCTGATAAAATTAAATTTGTTGTTTTTTTTTTTTTTTTAAATTTTGCCATAAGAACTTATATTGATTCAACCCTTTTGACCCGGCTTTCGGGGGACCAATTCCGGGCAAGTTTTGTGTTTTAATTTAATTAAAACCTTCAGAATAAATGATCCAGCACAAAAAATTTCAGTAGGTAAGAGGGCGTGGCCGGTGGGCGATGGTACAAAAATGTACCACCCGGGATGTTATGTGGTACAATATTGTACCAACCGTATTCTTTAGGCTATATACCTGGATAATATCTGCGTATACATGACTGTTGGTACACATTTGTACCACTAAAAAGGACGAATGGTACATATATGTACCACTCGTCAAAAACCATAAATTTTTTAGTATTACAATAACAAACAAACAAATTTATATGTATTCACTTGATATTATAATATCCTGCTTGTTTCACCGCAAAAGCTTTAAAAACACTGAAAACATCAACCGAAACGTCGAATAACTATCATTGTAAAACTCACTCAATCCTCTGAGTGTGAGTTCCATCGGGAGCCACGAGTGGATTATCGGGATCACTATGGTTACGGAGACCATTTTTGCAGATGCAAAAAAGAGGACAATCATTAATTAAACAAGTTTTGAAACAAACGATATTTATTCAAAATATTTGTAGTTCAGATTACATCAACCAGTTCAGTTTTTAAAACAAAAAATAAAAATAATTATAACAAAAAAAAAAAAAAAAAAATACATAATAAATACTTAAGTACTTAATTTAATAGTTTAACTCAAAGGAACTGTTAGTTTTTGTATTTTTGTCATCCCGACTTTTTAAAAAAGTCTTAAAATCTCCACAGTCATAGTCATAATTGCACTGTTATCAACATTGCCTCTAGTGTATCAACTTTTAATTGCGCTTTCTCAGGTGTCCAAATGTTATTAGAAATTGAAAACACTCTTTCCGTAGGGGCATTTGAAGCTGGAAGCGACAGCGAAAACTCTACGAGTCTTAGTATTAGAATTATTCAAACCAGTGCTGTCTACATTTTGTGTTTAAGTAATTTAGTACTGAAGAAAGTACTGTGTAGATCATAGAAAAAAGGTTTCAAAGAAAAAAAAGGACATTAAGAGGACAATTTAGTAAAAAGAGGACAAATTACTGTCCTCTTCAAGAAAAAAAAAAAGGACACTATACCGAAAAAGAGGACTGTCCTCTAAAAAAGAGGACGGATGGTCGCCGTTACTATGGTTGACTTTTAAGTACGAAGCCGTGTTCACCTAGACAGTCATATACCTTCCAATAATCTGTGTGAATTCGTGTTCCCGGATTAACGTGCTTCTTAATTAGGGGAATTAATACTTCTGCGCTTCGGATGTTTCCTGGACACACTTCCAGTCTCAAATCTTCAGATCCATCCTCAAACATTCCTAACACCCGATGTCCATCTACCCGTCTGCCTTTGTTTAACTTTCTCCGTCTTGCTTTCTTTAATCGATTTGGACTGTTTTTCCTAGCCCTCCGATCTTGTCTTTTGAATCGAACGTTTCAATTAAGTAGATTACTACTGCCTCACGACAGTTACTGTACCAATTGAAAATAGTCCTTTGAGACAAAGATTTTTCGTTTGAAGAAAAATCTTAAATTTTCACAGTCTCGTAGCAATATTTCCTGGCATGGCAATACATTAAATAATGTAAGATCCAAAGGAGTTTTGGCATTATCGAGTCAAGTTCTACATTCACGGCTTATTTTTTTGGTAGAACATGATGCTTTTATATACCCAAATCCACCGATGGGGTTGCTTTTCCCTTTAGATGCTCATAGCGCACTTGTGCTTATGGCACCACTTCGCCTTCGGTAACATTCCACGATTTTCGGCAAACTCAATAGCTTTTTCTTCATCACCTTCAATCAAAACTTTCCCGCGTAAAAGATAAGTTACATATAAAATTATATAGGTACACAAACTACCGAATTCCCGGATCACGCGAGTTATATTCTACTGCTTTTTAACTTCATCAGAATATAACCGTCGCACATAGGAGTATTTGCATCAAAAATCTGGCCAAAAGTCATGGGTCAATGCTGCACCGTTTAGATCGTTGTAGATCGTGCGTTGTGATAATAGAAGTTCAAAGTTAACGATTGCATTTACTGAATTTTTCTTTGACTGCGTGCCGTTTTGGTCAGTGTTATTCAATAAGTGATTTCGAGTTGTAGTGATAAGAATCTAACTATTTTTTGATAGAGAGTTCTACTACAGGTATGAATTAACATTGTACATTGAACTTTGGAAATTTTGTGCACTTTTTTTTGTTTCAATTCGGGTTTTAAAACTATATGGCAAAAATTAATATTTTTTTGTGTAATTTTTCACGTTTTATTAATTTTGATTTAGTATACCGTGTTATTCTGCAATTATTCAGACCTTATAAATTAATTTGAATATTTTTTAGCCCAATACAAAAAGAATCGTACCGTTTTTTTTTTTAAATAAAAGTTCTGTTCTCCTCCATAACCACAAATTTGTTTTTTAAGGGAGAAAAATTACACAGAAATATTTATATTAGAGAAAAAATGTGAGCAGGACAGGGATTGACAGACGGCAAGTAAGCCACTTAGCTAAATTACGCGTTTTTATTCAGCACATACCGTGAACGTTTATTTTGCGTATAACTAACATTTTTTAGTTTGTAGTTCATACTTAGATACCTACATGGAATGTCAATCCTATATGTGCCAATCAGACTTTTTAAGAGTCTTCTGCATGTTGCTTATAAGTTCCCAATACAAAAATGACAACTTAAATCGCATGAGGAGAAAGAAGAGTGTAAAGAATTAAAATTCAAGAAGAATTTATAAATAAGCACGAGCTGGTTTTGGCAACACAAATGTTGGAAAAACTATTCAAAAATCCTTTAATAATCCGGAAATTACGGTACCATGTCAGATCGCCCAAATCTGAAAAATGTCACATCGCCCAAAAATGTTGGACGACTTGTCACTATTTGTCGCCCAAAAACAAAAAAAAAATTGTCAAAACACAAAAGTGTGTCAGGATTCATTATTAACCCTGCTTCCGATCGCCCAAAACCAAATCACCCAAAATGGGAAAAATGCAGAAAAATGTCAAATTGCCCAAAAATCTTTGTGGGCGATTTAACATTGGGCCCTTTCCGTATTCTAGGCACTAGGTAGTCAAACGTTTCTGATTGGTCGAGAGATTCAGTTTTGACTGTAAAGTAAGGCTTTTTTTTTGAGGTAGTGGACTGGATTTGATGGTAAGAAAGTTCTCCCTACATTTTAAGTCAATCTGCCAATTGTCAATAACAGCTGATTCATTGGTATTTCTTTCATTGTTCGGCCGTTGTTTAAAAATTACGACTAAATAAAAAAATTAAATTCCAAGTGAATTATGACGGAGTGCTCTACGATTTGGACGAATCGGAGGAGACAATGAACAGGCTGAGGGCTAAAATGTTTGAGGCATTAATAGATAATAAATTAAGTAAATTAAAATTAATAAATTAACTTATTAATTAATTATAGCATTGGATTCTGAAGAACTAGCGATGGACTCAGTAAATCGTTTACAACAAATAATGCAACTTGACCTAGGATCTGAATAGTGTATTTTTGAAAGTCATTTACATGTATAAATAATATTATATTACTTACAGAGGATCTCATCTTTCATTTTTTGCACTTACGAATGCATATCTTTATTTACTTATTGATTTCTTTTGCACTGCAATTCACAATTTATAAATGATCTCAAGTAAAATCATAAAATCAGAAAGTAATTATGTCAAATATGACACACGAAAAGATGTGAAATGTCACCTACTTTTTCAGTCAGTTTGCCGTTCCATATGTTAAGCCTTACCTCAAAAAGTAGGCCTAGAATTCGGAACGGGTCCATTTTCAATTTTTGGGCTATTTAGCATAATGTCAAATTGCCCAAAAGTATAAATGTCATGTGCCGCGTAGCTGCGCCCTGAGCACATGCATATGACGCCGAAGGCCATCCACAGTTTTTTTTTTTTTTGCGAGCGTAGCGAGCCCACCCACCTCAACTTAGTATTGAAGCCTGAAAGTCGGAGTGGGTGAGCTCGCGACGCTCGCTAAAAAAACAGAAAACTATGGACATTTCCTCGACTCATACGCCGGACGGCCTTGGCCTCTCGTATAGGTGCTCAGGGCGACCCTACGCGGCATATAGTTACATAGGTTATATTCTGAAATCGCCCATTTCTGCTTTGGGTGATTTGACATTTTTACTTTTTGGGCTATTTAACATAGTGTTAGCTCAAAAATTTTAGGCGATAGCACAAAGTCGCCCACATTCTATTTTTTGAGTATTTTGACATAATGTCAAATCGTCCAAGAAATAAAAATGTCAAATCGCCCAAAGCAGACATTTTTGGGCCATTTGACATTTTTTTTTTGATTATTTGCACTTTGGGCGATTTGGTTTTAGGCGATTTGACATGGTACCGGAAGTTACCGCTGAAGTAACGGGAATTGATTTTCACTTGGTTTTCCGCTAAAAATTCGTTTTGCAGACAATTTCAATTGGATACAAAATTGATACTGTCAAATTTGGGTTATACGCAATGGATACAGCAAGACTATACATACATCCTATGACTCTAGCTATGCATAAAATCTTAATGCATGGATCTGTATTTATTGAAAACGCTCTCCTTCGAATTAGTTAATTATCAGAAGAAGCGCCAGAAGCCAAGAACAAACACTTTCGGTAATTTGTTTTTAGTTATAAAATAAAAAAACAAAGCTAAACAAAATAATAATGTGTTGAACTTTCAGATTATACCGTCTTAATTATGCCAATAAGTACTGAGCTGAGATACTTGGGGTATAGTAGTAAAATTTACAATGCACCACTGTTTGCTGTCAGAAAACGAAATGCATGCATTACAAATGTTAAAATTATCATAATCGCCGATATGATATTATTCGATATTACCCGTTACCTTAGTAGACAATGAAATGCTATCATAGAAACTGTATACAGTGTTCTCCATGTAATTAGGTCATATTACTTTAATTATTTTAATTCAAAAATGAATTTATGCCAAATTAAATTCGGATGATTTTTGGTAAAATCATCTGGAAAATCACCATGTAGCCAACAATGTTTTAGTGGCGCGCTTCGTGCAAAGCATTCAATTTAATTCCGGAGTGGTTTAGAGACTCACGCGACTTCATCGCTCCTTTAAGGGTATGTCAACAACTGTCAGGCAGGCACCTGGGGCTAAGTATATTATAGAACAGTTATGTGCCGGCCAACAGTGGATAAGTCAAAGTATTGCAACAGAACACCTAGATGTGTAAAATGTGCAGGTAAGCATCTTACAAGTGAATGCACTAAACCTAAAAATGTGCAGCCAAAATGTGTACATTGTGGCGAAAACCATCCAGCTAATTACCGAGGATGCAGTGTTGCCATTGAACTGCAAAAAATCAAAAACAACCATATGACAGCTAAAAACCGTAATACGGCCCAGAAACAAATCACCACAAAAAGTGTGCGACCCGAAAAAACATCAACAAATGTTAAAAATAGCAAAAGCCAAAGCACCAAAAAGGAAGATAATGGTAATATCAAATCATACGCTCAAGTAACAGCAAATAATGCAAGCCAACCTACCCAAGTAAGAACACACCAAAAAGTTGATGTAAAGGATGATCTCAAGGATACATTGCATCTTATAATAAGTAAATTAAATTCGTTAGACGAGCGACTTGTAACCCCCAAACCCAAAAATGGAGAAAGATCTTATAATATTATCTTGGAACGCCAATGGATTTATGCAACACCAACAAGAATTGCAAGCAGTCCTCGATATAGAGAAGATTGACGTGTGTCTTATATCAGAAACACACCTTACTAACCAATCGTTTATAAAATTTAGAAATTATTCAACATATCACACTGCTCACCCCGAAAATACCGCTAAAGGAGGAAGGGCAGTTATAATAAGGAATAATATTCAACATCATGAAGGACTTAAATATATTACAGAAGAAATTCAAGCAACAGCAGTAAATATAAAAGCAGACAATTACTCTTTTAATATAGTATCGATCTACTGTCCACCAAAACATTGCTTAAAGAGGAAGATTACCTGAAATTGCTAAGAAAACTGGGAAATAGATTCATAATTGGAGGAGACTTTAATGCAAAACACGTTCACTGGGGATCCAGATTGACGTCAACAAAAGGAAGAGAATTATTCAAAGCAACTAGACTATACGGATGCGAAGTCTTGTCTACCGGAAAACCGACATATTGGCCGACTGATCTAAATAAAATACCAGACCTGATAGACTTCTTTCTAATCAAAAACATATCTGCAAATCATCTTCAAATTGATGAATTCATCGATCTAAATTCTGATCACTCCCCAATACTACTCACATTGGGTCAGAATATAATTCGAAAGCGAAGCAGACCAATGTTAACAAACAAACACACCGACTGGGAAAGTTTCAAGAGGACCCTGGAAGACAGGATTGAATTAAGTGTGGCTATGTGCAATACTGAACAACTGGAAGAAGTGAAAAAATTTGTTAATGATATACAACAATCAGCATGGATAAATACGCCAGAAACTAGAATGAAGACTAAAGGGAACATCTATCCCAGACAAATCAGAGAACTTATTGCGGATAGAAGAAGAGCGAGAAAAATATGGCAGCAAACTAGAGACCCCCAAAACAAAACGAAACTGAACAATCTTACCCAACAGTTAAGAAGAAAAATTAGAACATTAAAAGAAGACTCAATAAAAGGTTATCTTAGAAGATTAACCAACGAAAAACCAACAGATTATTCGCTATGGAAAGCAATGAAAAACATAAAAAGGCCAATTATGCAGATACCACCCATCAGAACAACTGAAGGGAAATGGGCTAGGAGTAACGAGCACAAAGCCAGAATATTCGCAGAATACCTAAAAAATGTATTTCAACCAAACAGCGCGCTAGAAATATACATACCTATGGGAACAGTCGGAGATGAAAGTGAAGAAATAATACTAACGACTGCAAGGGAAGTGAGAAATGCGATTAAAAATAACATTAACCCGAAAAAATGCCCTGGTTATGATCTTATAACCGGTGAAATATTGAGGCAATTACCAATGAAACATATAACTAAACTAACAAATTTAATCAATGCTGCCTTTAGAATGAAATATGTTCCCAGCCTATGGAAAGTGGCAGAAGTAATAATGATCTTTAAGCCCGGAAAGCCACCAAACGAAGTGTCATCATACAGGCCAATTTCAATACTCCCAGTACTATCCAAACTTTTCGAAAAACTACTTGTTAAGCGACTCAATAGCATCATTGAACGAAAAAATTTAATTCCAAATTATCAGTTCGGATTTAGAAGACATCATTCAACAATTGATCAAGTCCACAGAATAACTAACATCATAGAAAAAGCATTAGAAGAGAAAAAGGTTTGTTCTGCAGTATTTCTCGACGTAGCGCAAGCCTTTGACAAAGTTTGGCATGTAGGACTAAATCATAAACTAAGATGTGTCCTACCAAAACAATATGCTGCAATACTAGAATCCTACATAAGTGGACGATTTTTTAGAATAAAACAGGAAGAATCGTATTCCGAATTAACGGAAATTAAAGCTGGACTTCCACAAGGCAGTGTGCTGGGCCCCATTCTGTATCTCCTATATACTGGTGATCTTCCAGAACTAGAAAATAGCACATTGGCCACATTTACTGATGACACTGCAATCCTAGCGGTAGGAGAGACCAATGCAGAATCCACAAAGAAGCTGCAATCAGCTGTAAACAAAATTTTTAATTGGACAACAAAATGGCGAATCAAGCTTAATGAAAGCAAATCAGTGCATATAAACTTCACTAATAGATTATTAAATCACATCCCGGTAACTATCAACCAGAAAGTAGTACCGTACGCGAACACAGCAAAATATCTTGGAATGACCCTAGATGCTAAGTTAAGATGGAAAGAGCACGTAAAAAAGAAAAAAAACGGAGTTGGAAATAAAGTACAGAAAAATGTATTGGCTGATAGGAAAAGATTCACCACTATCGATCTATAACAAGCTTTTATTATACAAGCAACATTAAGGCCAATATGGACATATGGTAGTCAATTATGGGGCTGTACCAAAAAGAGCAACGCAGACATCGTTCAAAAATTTCAAAACAAAGTGCTAAGAAATATAGTCAATGCACCATGGTACATAAGGAACAATGACCTCCACAGGGACCTAGGAGTGGAATTCGTCACAGATGAAATTAAAAAAAATGCACGAAGGCATGAATCAAGCCTTCTACTAAACACAAACACTGAAGTAGTACAGCTTTTGGACAACGGAAACATAGCACGAAGGCTCAAAAGGACAAAGCCATTTGAACTGGTTTAGGTCAATCAGACCGCCCATTCAGAAATAAATATATATGTAGGAATGTATGTATCTGGCCATCTACCTAACATTGGAAAGTATGTAAGCAGAAAAATAAGTACTTACTTCATTATGATATCATCTGTAGAGAGACGTCGATGGGCGGAACTCTCGAAACGACAAAAACCCTACAGATTACACTACATTTTTTCTTCGTTTTTAATGCATTAAATCATGTTTGAGTGTCAGCCTTGCATAAAAGAGACAACACGATTTTTTAAGAAGAGGAAAGCAATTATTTTGCAGAAAAATAATAAACTGTTAGCTTTTGTTTTTGTATTGAGCAGAACAGAATCACAAACGGCAAAAATTAATTGGGAATTTAGGTTTTTGTTTTTCTTTGAACATTTCAAAAACGGTTGAATAAATTTATATTTAAAACACACAAAATAAGTACATCTGGATCCATTTCCCAAATTTAAAACAATTTAGTTTTGCAATGACTAAACTTAATGCAGAAATG
The DNA here is from genome assembly GCA_946965025.1 of Blera fallax. Taxonomy (NCBI): domain Eukaryota; kingdom Metazoa; phylum Arthropoda; class Insecta; order Diptera; family Syrphidae; genus Blera; species Blera fallax. Next base: position 35,561,497 of record OX337245.1, read on the forward strand.
TCAAAACAAAGCCCGTATGACACTGCATTTTTTTTGCATTTTTAATGCTCTGAAAATGAAATTAGAGCAGTACGAAAAATTTACTACTGAAATTGCCATTCAGTGTGAGTGCGTACACACTAACCTAATAAATGTGAAAGCGTCAGAAAAAATGCATTAAAAATGTAACCCAAACTACATTTTTCAGCCGTTGGCAGCTTTTTTTTTTGACATTGCTGAAATAAATTTAGTCATTGCAAAACTAAATTGTTTTGAATATGCGAATTGGATCCAGATGTACTTATTTTGTGTGTTTTAAACATAAATTTAATAACAGCAACCGTTTTGGAAATGTTCAAAGAAAAACAAAAACCTAAATTCTCAATTAATTTTTGCTGTTTGTGATTCTGTTCGGCACAATACAAAAACAAAAACTGACAGTTTATTATTTCTCTGCGAAATAATTGCTTTCCTTTTCTTAAAAAATCGTGTTGTTTATTTTATGTAAGGCTGACACTCAAACATGATTTAATGCATTAAAAATGAAGAAAAAATTAAGTATCATACGGGCTTTAATAAGCTTGTGTGGAATTGATTTATGTACCAATCAACCAACACCTTGCATCGTTAAAACGTTGGTGGCCAGATTGTGGAAATAGGATTTATAGCGCTTGCTGAGTAACGAGGAAGTAGTCCATGGGAGATGGGTTTCTTGGAAAGAGATGATTGAAGGGTTGATATCGAGTAAAAGAATTTGAAGTTCACGAAGATTGTTGAAGTAGCCATCAAGGTTTTGTACAGTATAAATTGGGTTATGCTGTGAAAAGTCAGAGTAAGGTAAGTTGCTGGTGTGAAAGTTGCGACCCTGCCGTCCGGAGACCGAACCACTTATGCTCAATGTAAAGCTTGAATGATTCAATGTCCGGGTGGCAGGGACACCGTTTTGGGAGGGCGTATTGTTTATTTCAGATGTCATCATCGCTATCTATTTGTGGGGGTTATTGGTAATATTGGTTTTTCTTAATAAGAGATTGGGTTACAGTAGAGCTAGGAGAGTTGTTTAAAGTGTAGCCAACATGTTTGGTTTCTTGATTTGAAAAAAGTTTAATTGTTATTTTTGTTATTGGGTTCACGTTTGAGTGACAGGGGAGGGACAATTTGGAAGTATCACCAATTTGTTGAAATTCGTTGTAAGTTGGATGTAGATGACTTTTTGTCAGAGGTAGGAACTATCGTTTGATAAATGTTGTTGGTGAGTGGATTATGTGTTGAATTTTCATTTTTGTGGTTGTTGGGAGAAAGAGTAGTTCGTGTTACATTCGCATTTTCGCTATCGTGAGAACTTAGAATTTTCACAGTTCACAACACCTTGAAGCGGTTATATGATATTTTTAAGAACACGGTGACAACGGATATGTTTTGAGGAATGCGCTCATGGGATCCAAGAATGATCGAAAATGCGAACATTTCGGAAGAAGAACAGAAAAGTTGGTGAGTTGATTTTGAGCATTCAGCGGGAGAACATCGGTAAAAGGCTAGCATCGTAATAAAGAAAAAATTAACAAAAGTGTTTAGGAATGAATGCAGCAAACCAGCAATTTAAATATTAAATATTATAAAACTTAAATATTTTGTTGAATATTTATTTCATTTGCCAAACAGTGCGCATTTACCCTTTTTGCATTTATATAATTCTCCTTATCAACTAAGCGCACTCACTTAATGTAATTATTCTCTCATTTAATGCTCTCATCTTTGTTTATCTATTGTCTAACAGTTTTGATAATATATTTTTTGTCATTTCGATTTCTCGTCCTTTTGGATTGCAGACACAAAGCGGGTAACAACTTAAATATACGTAGATAGACATTTGTTAGATCACCGGTGTTTTTCTTTGATTATCTCTGAGCTCATCTGGAGTCGTTTTCGTCGTTTTATGATTAAACAATTTTTTGGTCCTTCGAGCCGGATTATTTGCGGATTATTTGTAGGATTTGTGCAGAATTTTTGGTGGATCTGTTGCAGAATTGTATTTCGAATTTCATACTGAATCACGGAGTAAAAATATAATTTCTGTGGACTTGTTTGTTCGTGTGGATTGTTGCTGTTCTTATGCATTTGGGTTAAAGCATTTCTTTGTTATTTCGTCGTTAGTGCAATCTATTCGGAAGATTTTTGTAGAAGCTAACAAGGTGCTATTGTGTGCAAAATCTAAGCACGTGGTTACAAACTTTAAGAAACAATATTCGGTTAAATCAAAGACATTTAAAAGACATTAGCTTCTATCTTTTTCCGTGCATGGAATTTTATATGCATGTAAGAACATTTCGTGATCTTTCTTAGTATTTGCCACGTGCTAATCAACAAATTCTGAAATTTCGTGCGTTAGGACTATTTCGTTTATACAGTGTGGAAACATTCGCATTCGTAAAGCATCCTCAGTGTCATTACAAAATTCATTCAATAAAATTAAACCACGTGGTGCTAAAAATGACGGAGAAAATTTCTTTGCCTGCCCTTCGTTTAACTCGCGGTCACATGAAAGGTTCATTGACAAAACTCGCCACATACACAGAATCCATTAATGATTCGGTTACGATATCAGATCTTAAGGTTCGTCTGACAAAAGCCGAAGAATTGTGGAAGGAGTTTAATGATTCCCAAACCCGCATGTATGAATTCGCAGAAACCGCAGGTTATGTAGATCCGATGCCAGACTATGAAGATTTCGAGTCGAAATTTTTGATCGTCTCATCCGTTTTGTTATCTGCGATTAGGGAACGTGAAATAGTCGAGCAGAATAAGGACGTTGTAGGCAGATTAGCTGACCAACAGAAGGTTTTAGTGGAGGCATTAGCTAAGAGTAATTCGGTGGAAAGAAGTTCCGATCTTTTTCTCCCTAAAATTCGAATTGAACCATTTTCCGGTAACTATCGGGAATGGCCAGCATTTCGAGACATGTTTGAGGGCGCAGTCCATAATCAAAGTAACCTATCAAATACCCAAAAATTCCACCTTTTAAAGTCTTGCCTTCGTGACGAAGCGCTAAGTCTATTAAATCATTTGCCAATATGCGATGCTACTTATGATCAAGCATGGACTCGAATTGAAAAGCGTTATAATAGGCCACGCTTTATTATAAATAGCCACGTTAAGGCACTGATGGAACTACCATCCACCCATACTTCATCAAGCCTCCTACGAAAAATATCAGATGGAGCTGATGAAATTGTGAGAGGACTGACATCGCTCAACTCTCTGGATAGGGATCCATGGCTCATTTATATCCTAATCAACAAATTAGACCCTGAAACTCGTCAGGCTTGGTCAGAAGATAGCATCGCCGAAGACTATCCTACCATAGACCAATTTTTAGATTTCTTGGATCGTCGCTGCGAGGCTTTGGAGAGCTGTAAAACCAGCGCTTGCGAAAACAAGCGATCAAGGAACCCTGTAGTAAAAACTATGCATGTTTCGTCATCTGCATCTTGTGCAAAATGCAGTGCCTCTCATGGGCTTTGGCAGTGTCCTGAGTTCATAACCCTAGCAGTTAAAGATCGTAGAGAACTCGTGAAAGCCAACAAACTTTGCTTTAATTGCCTACGCAGCGGGCACGCCTCAGCACGCTGTCAATCTAAATTTCGATGCAGAACCTGCAAGACGCGTCACCGTAGTTTGGTACACGACGATATAGTCAACGCAGTAAATAGTCGACATTCGGACAATCGTTTCGTTCCCAATTCTTTCAACTGCAGCCAAACCAACCAACCCCTCCATCAATTTAACACTTCAAATCGTCCATCGACATCAGTAGAATCTCAGCATTTAGTCAACAACCATTCGCTCAATTCCGCGTATCTCGTACCTCAGACTTTACTTCCAACCGCAATTGGAAAAGTCCTAGACATTAACGGTAAATACCAACAAGTGCGTATCCTAATAGATTCAGGCTCGCAGGTTTCTTTTGTAACTGAGTCATGCGTGCAACGACTTGGGTTAAAAAGAAGAAATGCTCGCATACCCATCAGTGGTATTGGATCTACTAGTGCTGGTAAATCTAGAGGCCTTATTTCACTGGTAATCAAAACACGCTCGGATTTATTTAGTATCTCGGTTGATACGTATATATTATCAAGCGTTACCACCAATTTACCTACAAACACATTTACCATAGAAGATTGGGATCACTTGTATATGTTAGATTTAGCGGATCGATCATTTAACCAGTCCAACCCTGTTGACATATTGCTAGGTGCCGACAAAGCATGGGAAATCTTACAAGGAGAGGTCGTTCATAGCACAAATGGTTATCCTATAGCCCGAAAAACAATCTTCGGTTGGGTCTTGGCTGGAAAACTACCATCCAACAGCGAGCCCAAGATTATCTCGCATCACTCGATCACTGATATCGACTCGATACGACGATTGAAGAAGTCGATCCGAAATCGATTGTATCGAAAGAAGACCTAGACATCGAGGAACATTTTCTTCGAACCCATAGTCGCGATACAAAGGGAAAGTATATCGTCGATCTTCCTTTCAAATTATTGCCCCAGTTTTCTGATACGCTAAATGGAGCCGTCGCGCGACTAAAATGGATGGAACGAAAATTTTCCAACAATACGGAGCTCTTCGAAAACTACTCTCGGTTCCTCGATGAATACTTCGCTTTAGGACACATGTCAAAAATCCCTCACTCCGAGGTAGCAAGGTCGAACGTATTCTACCTACCTCATCATGCTGTTCTAAAGCCAGACAGCAAATCTACAAAGCTTCGTGTCGTTTTTGACGGGTCCTACAAGGACACGAACGGCAATTCATTAAATGACTCACTCATGATAGGCCCACCCATTCAACGAAATTTATTCTCGGTCTGCCTCCGATTTCGTCGCTACCAATTCGCTTTCACAGCAGACATAATTAAAATGTTTCGCCAAATATGGGTGTCGGATAAGGATGCCGATTTCCAGCGCATCGTTTGGCGGAAATCACCCTTCGAGGCTTTAGAACATTTTCGGTTACGAACTGTGACGTACGGTACCTCCTGTGCTCCCTTTTTATCGGTTCGGACACTGGAGCAACTTGCCAAAGACTATAAAAACGACTTTCCCATCGCGTCGGAAATCATATTAAATGACTTTTATGTTGACGATGTAGTCTCAGGTGGACACGTTGACTGAAACAATTTTCAAACGTGACAATTTAATTGAACTACTTTCAAAGTGCGGTATGCATTTGAGCAAATGGCAAAGCAACTGTGATGAACTCCTGCAAGGTCAAGATACTTCCTGCGGTACTGTTACTTGTTTAGACTCTGACGCGGATTCGTGGACAAAAGTGCTCGGCCTTTATTGGAACGCAAAACGCGATGTGTTTAGTTTCCGTTTAAACTGCACTCCTAACGAGCCAGTCACAAAACGCCAAATTCTGAGAGATGTTGCACGCATTTTCGACCCACTCGGTTTTCTCGCTCCCTCAGTTGTGCAATTAAAAATCTTATTCCAGGAATTGTGGCATCAAAAACTAGAATGGGATGACCGTATTCCCAATCCAATCGCAGCGCAGTGGAGCAAATATCGTGATGAACTAGTAATGCTTACCAAAATCGAAATTCCAAGTACTATAGGTATGAAAAATTCATCGTTCCAATTGCACGGGTTTTCAGATGCATCGGCATCTGCGTATGCTGCAGTCATTTATTCGCTCTACGAATTGCCTAATGGAGTAGTCAAGACTAGTATAGTGGCAGCAAAATCTCGCGTGTCTCCTATTAAGCAACTCAGTATCCCGCGCCTAGAGCTGTGCGGAGCAGTTTTACTCTCTAGATTACTTGTTGCAGTCCAAAAATCGCTTTGTATAACGTTTCCAAGTGTATATGCATGGTCGGATTCGAAAGTTGTATAATCATGGTTGTCCTATCCGCCTCGACGTTGGAATGTTTTCGTCGGTAATCGGACTGCAGAAATTTTGAATACAATCCCTAGAAACAGATGGTTCCATGTTAAATCGGAGTCCAATCCCGCTGATTGCGCTTCTCGCGGTATACCACCATCGCATTTAATCAAACATCCTATTTGGTGGACCGGTCCACATTGGCTAGGAAAGGGGATTGAAAACTGGCCACTGGTAAACAATGTCGAAGAAGAGCCTACTTGTAAGCACGAGGAGAAGAAGGTCGCAGCTACATCATATCTTATAACAAACGAAGAACATCCATACGACAAACTCGCCAAACGTATTTCATCCTGGAACATATTAATTCGAACAGTCGCACGGGTACATCGCTTTATTGCAATATGCCGAAGAAAATCGCAAGTGTGTTCACATGATCTAAATCCTAATGAGATCTTTGACGCCAAAATTCGGATTCTCAAATGGTTGCAAGATTTGTCCTTTGGAGATTACATAACATCCTACAACAAACATGGTTTTTTTTCCAAAAATTCCAAAATCATTAATCTTTCTCCCTTTCTAGATAGTGATAACGTTTTGCGAGTCGGAGGGAGAATCCAACAGGCAAGTATCTCGTTCAACGCCAGGCACCCTATCATTTTACCTAAGGGACATGCTGTAACAAAACTCATCGCTCTCGACGCACACATTCGTTTTTTACATCCTGGTACGTCGACATTATTCGCCTTAATTAGACAAGAATATTGGATAATCGGCTGACGAAATTTACTTCGGAAATTAACGCATGATTGTATGCGTTGCTTTCGTCAGCGAAAAGCTACCACCACCCAGCTGATGGGTAATCTACCCCCACAACGAATCCAATCAAGCAGACCATTCGCGCACTGCAGTTGTGATTATGCCGGACCGATAATGCTGAGAGTGAAATGGGGCCGCAAATCACAGTTCACTAAAGGTTACATCTCACTTTTCGTTTGCTTAGTGACTAAAGCCATTCACCTTGAACTTGTGAGTGATCTGACTACAGATGCGTACCTCTCGGCGCTTAGACGTTTCGTCGCACGTCGCGGAAAACCGTCACACATGTACTCCGATAATGGCACAAACTTTCATGGAACGGCTCGTTTATTATCGGAGATGCATAAACTAGTCTTATCAGAAAATCATAATTCTCTTGTAGCAGAAACACTGGCCCGCGAAGGAATTTCCTGGCATTTTATTCCCCCTTCGGCACCACACTTCGGCGGTTTATGGGAGGCGGGAGTAAAATCAGTCAAACAACATCTTCGTCGAGTAATAGGCTCAGATGCGTTGACCTTTGAGCAGTTCTATACTCTGCTGACCCAAATAGAAGCAATTTTAAACTCCAGACCTTTGTGCCAGATTTCCGACACTGATGTTGATCCACTAACCCCAGCTCATTTCTTTTTAGGCGAATCCTATGCTGCTATCCCGGAGCCAACGTTAGATTTACCAACAAATCGCTTAACATGCTGGCAATTTTGCAGTCTAAAGTCCAAGGATATTGGAAACGCTGGCACATGGAATATTTGACATCACTCCAGCATCGCCCTCGGTGGCAGCGCTCACAGGCTAACATCAACATTAACGGTCTTGTCGTCATCAAGGATGCAAGTCTACCGCCAGGAAAATGGGCCTTGGGCCGAATCACCGAAATCCACCCTGGAGCAGATGGTCATGTGCGGGTCGTTAAGTTGAAGACTAGCAATGGATACCTTATTCGCCCCATACACAAGTTGGCAGTCTTACCTATATCCTGAAACTGTGTTCCAGGGGTGGCGGAATGTTTAGGAATGAATGCAGCAAACCAGCAACTTAAATATTAAATATTATAAAACTTAAATATTTTGTTGAATATTTATTTCATTTGCCAAACAGTGCGCATTTACCCTTTTTGCATTTATATAATTCTCCTTATCAACTAAGCGCACTCACTTAATGTAATTATTCTCTCATTTAATGCTCTCATCTTTGTTTATCTATTGTCTAACAGTTTTGATAATATATTTTTTGTCATTTCGATTTCTCGTCCTTTTGGATTGCAGACACAAAGCGGGTAACAACTTAAATATACGTAGATAGACATTTGTTAGATCACCGGTGTTTTTCTTTGATTATCTCTGAGCTCATCTGGAGTCGTTTTCGTCGTTTTATGATTAAACAATTTTTTGGTCCTTCGAGCCGGATTATTTGCGGATTATTTGTAGGATTTGTGCAGAATTTTTGGTGGATCTGTTGCAGAATTGTATTTCGAATTTCATACTGAATCACGGAGTAAAAATATAATTTCTGTGGACTTGTTTGTTCGTGTGGATTGTTGCTGTTCTTATGCATTTGGGTTAAAGCATTTCTTTGTTATTTCGTCGTTAGTGCAATCTATTCGGAAGATTTTTGTAGAAGCTAACAAGGTGCTATTGTGTGCAAAATCTAAGCACGTGGTTACAAACTTTAAGAAACAATATTCGGTTAAATCAAAGACATTTAAAAGACATTAGCTTCTATCTTTTTCCGTGCATGGAATTTTATATGCATGTAAGAACATTTCGTGATCTTTCTTAGTATTTGCCACGTGCTAATCAACAAATTCTGAAATTTCGTGCGTTAGGACTATTTCGTTTATACAGTGTGGAAACATTCGCATTCGTAAAGCATCCTCAGTGTCATTACAAAATTCATTCAATAAAATTAAACCACGTGGTGCTAAAAATGACGGAGAAAATTTCTTTGCCTGCCCTTCGTTTAACTCGCGGTCACATGAAAGGTTCATTGACAAAACTCGCCACATACACAGAATCCATTAATGATTCGGTTACGATATCAGATCTTAAGGTTCGTCTGACAAAAGCCGAAGAATTGTGGAAGGAGTTTAATGATTCCCAAACCCGCATGTATGAATTCGCAGAAACCGCAGGTTATGTAGATCCGATGCCAGACTATGAAGATTTCGAGTCGAAATTTTTGATCGTCTCATCCGTTTTGTTATCTGCGATTAGGGAACGTGAAATAGTCGAGCAGAATAAGGACGTTGTAGGCAGATTAGCTGACCAACAGAAGGTTTTAGTGGAGGCATTAGCTAAGAGTAATTCGGTGGAAAGAAGTTCCGATCTTTTTCTCCCTAAAATTCGAATTGAACCATTTTCCGGTAACTATCGGGAATGGCCAGCATTTCGAGACATGTTTGAGGGCGCAGTCCATAATCAAAGTAACCTATCAAATACCCAAAAATTCCACCTTTTAAAGTCTTGCCTTCGTGACGAAGCGCTAAGTCTATTAAATCATTTGCCAATATGCGAGGCTACTTATGATCAAGCATGGACTCGAATTGAAAAGCGTTATAATAGGCCACGCTTTATTATAAATAGCCACGTTAAGGCACTGATGGAACTACCATCCACCCATACCTCATCAAGCCTCCTACGAAAAATATCAGATGGAGCTGATGAAATTGTGAGAGGACTGACATCGCTCAACTCTCTGGATAGGGATCCATGGCTCATTTATATCCTAATCAACAAATTAGACCCTGAAACTCGTCAGGCTTGGTCAGAAGATAGCATCGCCGAAGACTATCCTACCATAGACCAATTTTTAGATTTCTTGGATCGTCGCTGCGAGGCTTTGGAGAGCTGTAAAACCAGCGCTTGCGGAAACAAGCGATCAAGGAACCCTGTAGTAAAAACTATGCATGTTTCGTCATCTGCATCTTGTGCAAAATGCAGTGCCTCTCATGGGCTTTGGCAGTGTCCTGAGTTCATAACCCTAGCAGTTAAAGATCGTAGAGAACTCGTGAAAGCCAACAAACTTTGCTTTAATTGCCTACGCAGCGGGCACGCCTCAGCACGCTGTCAATCTAAATTTCGATGCAGAACCTGCAAGACGCGTCACCGTAGTTTGGTACACGACGATATAGTCAACGCAGTAAATAGTCGACATTCGGACAATCGTTTCGTTCCCAATTCTTTCAACTGCAGCCAAACCAACCAACCCCTCCATCAATTTAACACTTCAAATCGTCCATCGACATCAGTAGAATCTCAGCATTTAGTCAACAACCATTCGCTCAATTCCGCGTATCTCGTACCTCAGACTTTACTTCCAACCGCAATTGGAAAAGTCCTAGACATTAACGGTAAATACCAACAAGTGCGTATCCTAATAGATTCAGGCTCGCAGGTTTCTTTTGTAACTGAGTCATGCGTGCAACGACTTGGGTTAAAAAGAAGAAATGCTCGCATACCCATCAGTGGTATTGGATCTACTAGTGCTGGTAAATCTAGAGGCCTTATTTCACTGGTAATCAAAACACGCTCGGATTTATTTAGTATCTCGGTTGATACGTATATATTATCAAGCGTTACCACCAATTTACCTACAAACACATTTACCATAGAAGATTGGGATCACTTGTATATGTTAGATTTAGCGGATCGATCATTTAACCAGTCCAACCCTGTTGACATATTGCTAGGTGCCGACAAAGCATGGGAAATCTTACAAGGAGAGGTCGTTCATAGCACAAATGGCTATCCTATAGCCCGAAAAACAATCTTCGGTTGGGTCTTGGCTGGAAAACTACCATCCAACAGCGAGCCCAAGATTATCTCGCATCACTCGATCACTGATATCGACTCGATACGACGATTGAAGAAGTCGATCCGAAATCGATTGTATCAAAAGAAGACCTAGACATCGAGGAACATTTTCTTCGAACCCATAGTCGCGATACAAAAGGAAAGTATATCGTCGATCTTCCTTTCAAATTATTGCCCCAGTTTTCTGATACGCTAAATGGAGCCGTCGCGCGACTAAAATGGATGGAACGAAAATTTTCCAACAATACGGAGCTCTTCGAAAACTACTCTCGGTTCCTCGATGAATACTTCGCTTTAGGACACATGTCAAAAATCCCTCACTCCGAGGTAGCAAGGTCGAACGTATTCTACCTACCTCATCATGCTGTTCTAAAGCCAGACAGCAAATCTACAAAGCTTCGTGTCGTTTTTGACGGGTCCTACAAGGACACGAACGGCAATTCATTAAATGACTCACTCATGATAGGCCCACCCATTCAACGAAATTTATTCTCGGTCTGCCTCCGATTTCGTGGCTACCAATTCGCTTTCACAGCAGACATAATTAAAATGTTTCGCCAAATATGGGTGTCGGATAAGGATGCCGATTTCCAGCGCATCGTTTGGCGGAAATCACCCTTCGAGCCTTTAGAACATTTTCGGTTACGAACTGTGACGTACGGTACCTCCTGTGCTCCCTTTTTATCGGTTCGGACACTGGAGCAACTTGCCAAAGACTATAAAAACGACTTTCCCATCGCGTCGGAAATCATATTAAATGACTTTTATGTTGACGATGTAGTCTCAGGTGGACACGTTGACTGAAACAATTTTCAAACGTGACAATTTAATTGAACTACTTTCAAAGTGCGGTATGCATTTGAGCAAATGGCAAAGCAACTGTGATGAACTCCTGCAAGGTCAAGATACTTCCTGCGGTACTGTTACTTGTTTAGACTCTGACGCGGATTCGTGGACAAAAGTGCTCGGCCTTTATTGGAACGCAAAACGCGATGTGTTTAGTTTCCGTTTAAACTGCACTCCTAACGAGCCAGTCACAAAACGCCAAATTCTGAGAGATGTTGCACGCATTTTCGACCCACTCGGTTTTCTCGCTCCCTCAGTTGTGCAATTAAAAATCTTATTCCAGGAATTGTGGCATCAAAAACTAGAATGGGATGACCGTATTCCCAATCCAATCGCAGCGCAGTGGAGCAAATATCGTGATGAACTAGTAATGCTTACCAAAATCGAAATTCCAAGTACTATAGGTATGAAAAATTCATCGTTCCAATTGCACGGGTTTTCAGATGCATCGGCATCTGCGTATGCTGCAGTCATTTATTCGCTCTACGAATTGCCTAATGGAGTAGTCAAGACTAGTATAGCGGCAGCAAAATCTCGCGTGTCTCCTATTAAGCAACTCAGTATCCCGCGCCTAGAGCTGTGCGGAGCAGTTTTACTCTCTAGATTACTTGTTGCAGTCCAAAAATCGCTTTGTATAACGTTTCCAAGTGTATATGCATGGTCGGATTCGAAAGTTGTATAATCATGGTTGTCCTATCCGCCTCGACGTTGGAATGTTTTCGTCGGTAATCGGACTGCAGAAATTTTGAATACAATCCCTAGAAACAGATGGTTCCATGTTAAATCGGAGTCCAATCCCGCTGATTGCGCTTCTCGCGGTATACCACCATCGCATTTAATCAAACATCCTATTTGGTGGACCGGTCCACATTGGCTAGGAAAGGGGATTGAAAACTGGCCACTGGTAAACAATGTCGAAGAAGAGCCTACTTGTAAGCACGAGGAGAAGAAGGTCGCAGCTACATCATATCTTATAACAAACGAAGAACATCCATACGACAAACTCGCCAAACGTATTTCATCCTGGAACATATTAATTCGAACAGTCGCACGGGTACATCGCTTTATTGCAATATGCCGAAGAAAATCGCAAGTGTGTTCACATGATCTAAATCCTAATGAGATCTTTGACGCCAAAATTCGGATTCTCAAATGGTTGCAAGATTTGTCCTTTGGAGATTACATAACATCCTACAACAAACATGGTTTTTTTTCCAAAAATTCCAAAATCATTAATCTTTCTCCCTTTCTAGATAGTGATAACGTTTTGCGAGTCGGAGGGAGAATCCAACAGGCAAGTATCTCGTTCAACGCCAGGCACCCTATCATTTTACCTAAAGGACATGCTGTAACAAAACTCATCGCTCTCGACGCACACATTCGTTTTTTACATCCTGGTACGTCGACATTATTCGCCTTAATTAGACAAGAATATTGGATAATCGGCTGACGAAATTTACTTCGGAAATTAACGCATGATTGTATGCGTTGCTTTCGTCAGCGAAAAGCTACCACCACCCAGCTGATGGGTAATCTACCCCCACAACGAATCCAATCAAGCAGACCATTCGCGCACTGCAGTTGTGATTATGCCGGACCGATAATGCTGAGAGTGAAATGGGGCCGCAAATCACAGTTCACTAAAGGTTACATCTCACTTTTCGTTTGCTTAGTGACTAAAGCCATTCACCTTGAACTTGTGAGTGATCTGACTACAGATGCGTACCTCTCGGCGCTTAGACGTTTCGTCGCACGTCGCGGAAAACCGTCACACATGTACTCCGATAATGGCACAAACTTTCATGGAACGGCTCGTTTATTATCGGAGATGCATAAACTAGTCTTATCAGAAAATCATAATTCTCTTGTAGCAGAAACACTGGCCTGCGAAGGAATTTCCTGGCATTTTATTCCCCCTTCGGCACCACACTTCGGCGGTTTATGGGAGGCGGGAGTAAAATCAGTCAAACAACATCTTCGTCGAGTAATAGGCTCAGATGCGTTGACCTTTGAGCAGTTCTATACTCTGCTGACCCAAATAGAAGCAATTTTAAACTCCAGACCTTTGTGCCAGATTTCCGACACTGATGTTGATCCACTAACCCCAGCTCATTTCTTTTTAGGCGAATCCTATGCTGCTATCCCGGAGCCAACGTTAGATTTACCAACAAATCGCTTAACATGCTGGCAATTTTGCAGTCTAAAGTCCAAGGATATTGGAAACGCTGGCACATGGAATATTTGACATCACTCCAGCATCGCCCTCGGTGGCAGCGCTCACAGGCTAACATCAACATTAACGGTCTTGTCGTCATCAAGGATGCAAGTCTACCGCCAGGAAAATGGGCCTTGGGCCGAATCACCGAAATCCACCCTGGAGCAGATGGTCATGTGCGGGTCGTTAAGTTGAAGACTAGCAATGGATACCTTATTCGCCCCATACACAAGTTGGCAGTCTTACCTATATCCTGAAACTGTGTTCCAGGGGTGGCGGAATGTTTAGGAATGAATGCAGCAAACCAGCAACTTAAATATTAAATATTATAAAACTTAAATATTTTGTTGAATATTTATTTCATTTGCCAAACAGTGCGCATTTACCCTTTTTGCATTTATATAATTCTCCTTATCAACTAAGCGCACTCACTTAATGTAATTATTCTCTCATTTAATGCTCTCATCTTTGTTTATCTATTGTCTAACAGTTTTGATAATATATTTTTTGTCATTTCGATTTCTCGTCCTTTTGGATTGCAGACACAAAGCGGGTAACAACTTAAATATACGTAGATAGACATTTGTTAGATCACCGGTGTTTTTCTTTGATTATCTCTGAGCTCATCTGGAGTCGTTTTCGTCGTTTTATGATTAAACAATTTTTTGGTCCTTCGAGCCGGATTATTTGCGGATTATTTGTAGGATTTGTGCAGAATTTTTGGTGGATCTGTTGCAGAATTGTATTTCGAATTTCATACTGAATCACGGAGTAAAAATATAATTTCTGTGGACTTGTTTGTTCGTGTGGATTGTTGCTGTTCTTATGCATTTGGGTTAAAGCATTTCTTTGTTATTTCGTCGTTAGTGCAATCTATTCGGAAGATTTTTGTAGAAGCTAACAAGGTGCTATTGTGTGCAAAATCTAAGCACGTGGTTACAAACTTTAAGAAACAATATTCGGTTAAATCAAAGACATTTAAAAGACATTAGCTTCTATCTTTTTCCGTGCATGGAATTTTATATGCATGTAAGAACATTTCGTGATCTTTCTTAGTATTTGCCACGTGCTAATCAACAAATTCTGAAATTTCGTGCGTTAGGACTATTTCGTTTATACAGTGTGGAAACATTCGCATTCGTAAAGCATCCTCAGTGTCATTACAAAATTCATTCAATAAAATTAAACCACGTGGTGCTAAAAATGACGGAGAAAATTTCTTTGCCTGCCCTTCGTTTAACTCGCGGTCACATGAAAGGTTCATTGACAAAACTCGCCACATACACAGAATCCATTAATGATTCGGTTACGATATCAGATCTTAAGGTTCGTCTGACAAAAGCCGAAGAATTGTGGAAGGAGTTTAATGATTCCCAAACCCGCATGTATGAATTCGCAGAAACCGCAGGTTATGTAGATCCGATGCCAGACTATGAAGATTTCGAGTCGAAATTTTTGATCGTCTCATCCGTTTTGTTATCTGCGATTAGGGAACGTGAAATAGTCGAGCAGAATAAGGACGTTGTAGGCAGATTAGCTGACCAACAGAAGGTTTTAGTGGAGGCATTAGCTAAGAGTAATTCGGTGGAAAGAAGTTCCGATCTTTTTCTCCCTAAAATTCGAATTGAACCATTTTCCGGTAACTATCGGGAATGGCCAGCATTTCGAGACATGTTTGAGGGCGCAGTCCATAATCAAAGTAACCTATCAAATACCCAAAAATTCCACCTTTTAAAGTCTTGCCTTCGTGACGAAGCGCTAAGTCTATTAAATCATTTGCCAATATGCGAGGCTACTTATGATCAAGCATGGACTCGAATTGAAAAGCGTTATAATAGGCCACGCTTTATTATAAATAGCCACGTTAAGGCACTGATGGAACTACCATCCACCCATACCTCATCAAGCCTCCTACGAAAAATATCAGATGGAGCTGATGAAATTGTGAGAGGACTGACATCGCTCAACTCTCTGGATAGGGATCCATGGCTCATTTATATCCTAATCAACAAATTAGACCCTGAAACTCGTCAGGCTTGGTCAGAAGATAGCATCGCCGAAGACTATCCTACCATAGACCAATTTTTAGATTTCTTGGATCGTCGCTGCGAGGCTTTGGAGAGCTGTAAAACCAGCGCTTGCGGAAACAAGCGATCAAGGAACCCTGTAGTAAAAACTATGCATGTTTCGTCATCTGCATCTTGTGCAAAATGCAGTGCCTCTCATGGGCTTTGGCAGTGTCCTGAGTTCATAACCCTAGCAGTTAAAGATCGTAGAGAACTCGTGAAAGCCAACAAACTTTGCTTTAATTGCCTACGCAGCGGGCACGCCTCAGCACGCTGTCAATCTAAATTTCGATGCAGAACCTGCAAGACGCGTCACCGTAGTTTGGTACACGACGATATAGTCAACGCAGTAAATAGTCGACATTCGGACAATCGTTTCGTTCCCAATTCTTTCAACTGCAGCCAAACCAACCAACCCCTCCATCAATTTAACACTTCAAATCGTCCATCGACATCAGTAGAATCTCAGCATTTAGTCAACAACCATTCGCTCAATTCCGCGTATCTCGTACCTCAGACTTTACTTCCAACCGCAATTGGAAAAGTCCTAGACATTAACGGTAAATACCAACAAGTGCGTATCCTAATAGATTCAGGCTCGCAGGTTTCTTTTGTAACTGAGTCATGCGTGCAACGACTTGGGTTAAAAAGAAGAAATGCTCGCATACCCATCAGTGGTATTGGATCTACTAGTGCTGGTAAATCTAGAGGCCTTATTTCACTGGTAATCAAAACACGCTCGGATTTATTTAGTATCTCGGTTGATACGTATATATTATCAAGCGTTACCACCAATTTACCTACAAACACATTTACCATAGAAGATTGGGATCACTTGTATATGTTAGATTTAGCGGATCGATCATTTAACCAGTCCAACCCTGTTGACATATTGCTAGGTGCCGACAAAGCATGGGAAATCTTACAAGGAGAGGTCGTTCATAGCACAAATGGTTATCCTATAGCCCGAAAAACAATCTTCGGTTGGGTCTTGGCTGGAAAACTACCATCCAACAGCGAGCCCAAGATTATCTCGCATCACTCGATCACTGATATCGACTCGATACGACGATTGAAGAAGTCGATCCGAAATCGATTGTATCAAAAGAAGACCTAGACATCGAGGAACATTTTCTTCGAACCCATAGTCGCGATACAAAAGGAAAGTATATCGTCGATCTTCCTTTCAAATTATTGCCCCAGTTTTCTGATACGCTAAATGGAGCCGTCGCGCGACTAAAATGGATGGAACGAAAATTTTCCAACAATACGGAGCTCTTCGAAAACTACTCTCGGTTCCTCGATGAATACTTCGCTTTAGGACACATGTCAAAAATCCCTCACTCCGAGGTAGCAAGGTCGAACGTATTCTACCTACCTCATCATGCTGTTCTAAAGCCAGACAGCAAATCTACAAAGCTTCGTGTCGTTTTTGACGGGTCCTACAAGGACACGAACGGCAATTCATTAAATGACTCACTCATGATAGGCCCACCCATTCAACGAAATTTATTCTCGGTCTGCCTCCGATTTCGTGGCTACCAATTCGCTTTCACAGCAGACATAATTAAAATGTTTCGCCAAATATGGGTGTCGGATAAGGATGCCGATTTCCAGCGCATCGTTTGGCGGAAATCACCCTTCGAGCCTTTAGAACATTTTCGGTTACGAACTGTGACGTACGGTACCTCCTGTGCTCCCTTTTTATCGGTTCGGACACTGGAGCAACTTGCCAAAGACTATAAAAACGACTTTCCCATCGCGTCGGAAATCATATTAAATGACTTTTATGTTGACGATGTAGTCTCAGGTGGACACGTTGACTGAAACAATTTTCAAACGTGACAATTTAATTGAACTACTTTCAAAGTGCGGTATGCATTTGAGCAAATGGCAAAGCAACTGTGATGAACTCCTGCAAGGTCAAGATACTTCCTGCGGTACTGTTACTTGTTTAGACTCTGACGCGGATTCGTGGACAAAAGTGCTCGGCCTTTATTGGAACGCAAAACGCGATGTGTTTAGTTTCCGTTTAAACTGCACTCCTAACGAGCCAGTCACAAAACGCCAAATTCTGAGAGATGTTGCACGCATTTTCGACCCACTCGGTTTTCTCGCTCCCTCAGTTGTGCAATTAAAAATCTTATTCCAGGAATTGTGGCATCAAAAACTAGAATGGGATGACCGTATTCCCAATCCAATCGCAGCGCAGTGGAGCAAATATCGTGATGAACTAGTAATGCTTACCAAAATCGAAATTCCAAGTACTATAGGTATGAAAAATTCATCGTTCCAATTGCACGGGTTTTCAGATGCATCGGCATCTGCGTATGCTGCAGTCATTTATTCGCGCTACGAATTGCCTAATGGAGTAGTCAAGACTAGTATAGTGGCAGCAAAATCTCGCGTGTCTCCTATTAAGCAACTCAGTATCCCGCGCCTAGAGCTGTGCGGAGCAGTTTTACTCTCTAGATTACTTGTTGCAGTCCAAAAATCGCTTTGTATAACGTTTCCAAGTGTATATGCATGGTCGGATTCGAAAGTTGTATAATCATGGTTGTCCTATCCGCCTCGACGTTGGAATGTTTTCGTCGGTAATCGGACTGCAGAAATTTTGAATACAATCCCTAGAAACAGATGGTTCCATGTTAAATCGGAGTCCAATCCCGCTGATTGCGCTTCTCGCGGTATACCACCATCGCATTTAATCAAACATCCTATTTGGTGGACCGGTCCACATTGGCTAGGAAAGGGGATTGAAAACTGGCCACTGGTAAACAATGTCGAAGAAGAGCCTACTTGTAAGCACGAGGAGAAGAAGGTCGCAGCTACATCATATCTTATAACAAACGAAGAACATCCATACGACAAACTCGCCAAACGTATTTCATCCTGGAACATATTAATTCGAACAGTCGCACGGGTACATCGCTTTATTGCAATATGCCGAAGAAAATCGCAAGTGTGTTCACATCATCTAAATCCTAATGAGATCTTTGACGCCAAAATTCGGATTCTCAAATGGTTGCAAGATTTGTCCTTTGGAGATTACATAACATCCTACAACAAACATGGTTTTTTTTCCAAAAATTCCAAAATCATTAATCTTTCTCCCTTTCTAGATAGTGATAACGTTTTGCGAGTCGGAGGGAGAATTCAACAGGCAAGTATCTCGTTCAACGCCAGGCACCCTATCATTTTACCTAAGGGACATGCTGTAACAAAACTCATCGCTCTCGACGCACACATTCGTTTTTTACATCCTGGTACGTCGACATTATTCGCCTTAATTAGACAAGAATATTGGATAATCGGCTGACGAAATTTACTTCGGAAATTAACGCATGATTGTATGCGTTGCTTTCGTCAGCGAAAAGCTACCACCACCCAGCTGATGGGTAATCTACCCCCACAACGAATCCAATCAAGCAGACCATTCGCGCACTGCAGTTGTGATTATGCCGGACCGATAATGCTGAGAGTGAAATGGGGCCGCAAATCACAGTTCACTAAAGGTTACATCTCACTTTTCGTTTGCTTAGTGACTAAAGCCATTCACCTTGAACTTGTGAGTGATCTGACTACAGATGCGTACCTCTCGGCGCTTAGACGTTTCGTCGCACGTCGCGGAAAACCGTCACACATGTACTCCGATAATGGCACAAACTTTCATGGAACGGCTCGTTTATTATCGGAGATGCATAAACTAGTCTTATCAGAAAATCATAATTCTCTTGTAGCAGAAACACTGGCCCGCGAAGGAATTTCCTGGCATTTTATTCCCCCTTCGGCACCACACTTCGGCGGTTTATGGGAGGCGGGAGTAAAATCAGTCAAACAACATCTTCGTCGAGTAATAGGCTCAGATGCGTTGACCTTTGAGCAGTTCTATACTCTGCTGACCCAAATAGAAGCAATTTTAAACTCCAGACCTTTGTGCCAGATTTCCGACACTGATGTTGATCCACTAACCCCAGCTCATTTCTTTTTAGGCGAATCCTATGCTGCTATACCGGAGCCAACGTTAGATTTACCAACAAATCGCTTAACATGCTGGCAATTTTGCAGTCTAAAGTCCAAGGATATTGGAAACGCTGGCACATGGAATATTTGACATCACTCCAGCATCGCCCTCGGTGGCAGCGCTCACAGGCTAACATCAACATTAACGGTCTTGTCGTCATCAAGGATGCAAGTCTACCGCCAGGAAAATGGGCCTTGGGCCGAATCACCGAAATCCACCCTGGAGCAGATGGTCATGTGCGGGTCGTTAAGTTGAAGACTAGCAATGGATACCTTATTCGCCCCATACACAAGTTGGCAGTCTTACCTATATCCTGAAACTGTGTTCCAGGGGTGGCGGAATGTTTAGGAATGAATGCAGCAAACCAGCAACTTAAATATTAAATATTATAAAACTTAAATATTTTGTTGAATATTTATTTCATTTGCCAAACAGTGCGCATTTACCCTTTTTGCATTTATATAATTCTCCTTATCAACTAAGCGCACTCACTTAATGTAATTATTCTCTCATTTAATGCTCTCATCTTTGTTTATCTATTGTCTAACAGTTTTGATAATATATTTTTTGTCATTTCGATTTCTCGTCCTTTTGGATTGCAGACACAAAGAGGGTAACAACTTAAATATACGTAGCTAGACATTTGTTAGATCACCGGTGTTTTTCTTTGATTATCTCTGAGCTCATCTGGAGTCGTTTTCGTCGTTTTATGATTAAACAAAAAGCTTACAAGTAAAAAAACGTAATGTATTAAAAATAATAATATCTGTATAGTACTTGTACTACTACTACTACTACTACTTGTAGCCAAGTAGTCTCGTAGTGTGTGAAGTAACAACAATTATAAATACAAGCAAAAAACCAAAAATCTTTCTCTATCATAAGATATTAAAGAATATAAGCAATTCAATAAAATTGTGATTCGAATTAAAAACGAGTGTTTTAATTCAGTGTCTAAAGTCTCCTAAGACGAGGAACTAAATTGCGTGCCAGAAACCCATACCAAATAAAAACTGCAAGAGTTTGTTTGGAAGCAAAAACAAAAAAGCTTTCAAACCCAAACCAAATAAAATCTAGTCAGTGTACCTAATATAAATTGGCGCAGCCGTTAGGATAAAGGAAGCAACAGTTATTCATACTGGTAACAGCTTGAAAAGCCTTAACCCTCAAACCAAATACTGGGCAAGACTCACTTACCCTTGAACTCGAAACTGAGTCTGGTTCCGAGAGTGTTTTGGTACCAAATAATAAAATCGAAACTAAAAAAATATAAGAAACAAAATTTTATAAAAAAAATAACAACAATAAAGTCAGCCGAAGAATCCAACAACATCTTCAACCTCAACAAGTCAACCTGCTCTGACCTTCCCCCAAGGAAATCTTCAACTGTTGCCAAGACGATTGCGATCCGGGACAACACTTCCCCGTACAACACCTGTAAGTCTGAAAATTTTTTTAAACAATTTATACGAGACAGCGCGAGGTAATGAAAATTTATCCGTACTAAAGTGTGAAACTTTAAACACGCAGTTAGATAAAACTGCGAGCAAAGACTCGTTAAAATAAGAAAATTTAGAAACGATGCGGAACAATTCAAACGCGAATTGATAAAATTTCAAAACCTCTCGCTCTCTTATATTAGAGATAAGTCAATTCAAAATAGTGACGAAGATTGTGAGCCCGCAAACGGTGTTGATGACATAAGTGCTAGCGAATTCATCCTAAACTGTTTAAAAACTCCTCCCTGTGATTTAGACCAGGCATTGACTCCCCTTCGCAAACAAGGACCATCCAAAACGTTTAACATGTCTGTCGATTATGGTAAAATCGCCAAGCTTATGTCTCAGCTTGTGCCGATATTTACAGGTGGACAGGGTCCTTTAGTAAGCAGTGAGTTGCAAGCGTTTTTGAGATGTTGCAAGAAGGTGATCGAATGCCTACCTGCAGAGGAACATCCAGCGTTTTTGAACATATTTCCCACACGACTCAGAGGTGAGGCATATTTACTGATTGGCTCAAACTCAACAACCACCTTCGAGGAAGCTGAAAGGCTCCTCAACCAAACGTACCTGCCTCGTCTCGAGAAACATATCAAGAGCTGGTAAATATATTAATTACACTGAGACAGCACCCCTTGGAAGCTCTCATCGCTTTTACCGCAAGGATAAAGCAGATGCTGATGCTGTGCAAGGAGGCAGCAGATCACAGCAGACACAGTTGGAAGATTTTGCCAGAAATGCTTTGAAAAGTGGGGTCACAAATCCCCATCTCTGCCAGTACTTACTAACGATAGGAGACAGGTGAATAGATGAGAAAGCTTTAGATGAGGCCCTCCCCGCACAACAGAACCCCTATTTAGCAGCTGTTTCTACCAATTTGGCCCTCAACAGTGGTTTCACAACCCCGGGGTCATGGTTTCAGGGCAGCTCTTTCAATCCCAGTAAAACATCAAGGTTCCGTAAACCGAGATTATGTTTG
The DNA here is from genome assembly GCA_946965025.1 of Blera fallax. Classification (NCBI taxonomy): domain Eukaryota; kingdom Metazoa; phylum Arthropoda; class Insecta; order Diptera; family Syrphidae; genus Blera; species Blera fallax. The sequence continues at coordinate 35,583,631 of OX337245.1, forward strand.
AAGGCCAAAGATCAAATGTGCGTTCCCACACAAAGGATCTTACAGCCAACATAGTTTGTAGTTTTTGCTGAAAGAAAGGACATACGTATAGCGATTACCTTTAAAGGAAAAATACTCCATTCTGTACGTTTTGCAAAATTTACAATCACGACATTAGGGACTGCCGGCGATCGGAAAACCGCACAAATGTCGACAACTCAATGCCACGCAGAAACCCTTTCGGTGATCGAAACTCTAGCAGAGTTATTACCGTGAATTCCCCTAACAGCGCTCAATCTGGGAACACGCCCAGGGTCTACAATATAAGAAAAACCTGCGATTTTTGCGGTCGGCGAGGCCATGATGTCCTGGAATGTCAACAAAAGGTCAGATGGGATTCACAGAACCAGGGTAACGCATCAAGGTCGAGCCAAAACGCCCCGGTTCGACAGAATTAAATACTCATAATTTAGGGTACCCTCCGCTGCCAACAACCACTGTACCCACAGTTGATCTTCCATTAGATATAGGCCTAAACGGCCATGTTCACCTAGTAGTAGACACTGGCGCTGAGGTAAGCATTATAACTGAACAAGTACTTCAACCAAAAGATCTCTTTATTAACAAACACGACGCATGCACTTTACAAACACCATACGGTACAGGAAAGACTCCAGGAAGTTGCCAGGGAAACTTTAATCTAAGAACCAGAAATCCCTGCAATTTTCAAGTTGTCCGCAATATGCCTGGCTTGACCGAAGACGGACTATTAGGGAACGACTTCCTTTCTAAAAATTGTAATGTAGAGGGTCCAAGCCAACAGCTTAAATTTCCACGCACGGAAATAAACTCAGAAGAATTTAGCATTCCTCTAGATTTTAAAACCAAAAGCCCCAATCGTAAACGGGTAATCGAAGTAAGGCAAGTTACAGATAACACGGGACCCGAAGAGGTCAGAAATACCGCCTGTAGCGTCTCCAAGGTTTTTCCTACTCGAAAAGCTGGCTGCTAAACCTCAGCGGTGGTGGTGAACAATGGACAAGTAGAAATAGTTACAAGGGAAACTGTTTGCGTGCCTGCGCGGTCTCAAAAAGCAATAGCTGTTCCTGTAGAATTCAAGGAAGAAATGCTCTGTCTTAATAAAGACTTAGGCGATGGAGTCTTTCTGTCAAACACCTTACTACCAATGGGTACAAATGTTTCGATAGGCGTCCTTAATGTAACAAACGAACCAGTAACTATCTCCAAATTATCCTTAATACTGGTTCCGCTAAAGGACTACTTAATAGTTCCATTGGTGAATCAAGAAGAGCAGTCACTGAACGATAACAATATCAGGCTCAACCATTTAATGCATTCGATATCTTTTCACGGAAAAATAGCATGCGAACGTATTAAACAGTAACTTACGGTTACAGCAACTCGAAAAGGAGCTTCAATTAGACGCAAATTTAAACTAGGGGGAAAAAGAGTCTATTACAGAGCTTTGCCACCAATACTCTGATGTATTCCACCTAAAAGGTGACAAGCTCCCCTACACCAGTGCCATTACGCATGAAATACCACTAGTACAAAACCAAGCACCTATAAATCAAAGAATGTATAGACTGCCCGAGACAAAGAGGCAAATAATAAACGATCAAGTGAAAGAAATGCTAGAAAATGACATAATCAAATCTAGCAAAAGCCCGTGGAACTCGCCTCTCCTAGTAGTTCCAAAGAAATCCGGCCCAAGTGGTGAAAGTAGATGGCGAGTCGTGGTCGATTTTCGCAAACTAAATGATAAGACCATTCGCGACGCTTATCCTCTTCCTCGAATTGAGGATATACTTGATCAGTTCGGGCATTCCCGTTTACTTCTCGACTCTCGATTTAGCCAGCGGTTACCACCAAGTACTGGTAGACCCAAAGATCAATCTAAAACAGCATTCAGTACCATTATGGTATGCCGTTCGGTTTAAAAGCCCCGGCTACGTTTCAGAGGCTAATGAATGAACTATGTCCTCTCCGGTCTCCAAGGCCTTGAATGTTTTGTGTACTTGGATGATATTGTCATCCATAACGACAAACTTCAAAAAGTGTTCACTAGGCTAAGAAAGCACAACCTCAGATTGCAGCCGGAAAAAGGCAGGTTCCTAAAGAAAGAAGTTGTCTATTTGGAAACATATGTTCTGAGAAAGGGGCACTTCCAAACCCATACACAACTGCCAGTGTCCAACATTTTCCAACTCTCAGAACTGTTAAGGGAGTGCAATCTTTCTTGGGACTCGCCAACTACTATCGCAAATTTATTCCCCAATTTTCCAAAATAGTCAGCTTGAACAAATAAAAGAACTACTTATTTCACCCTCTCTACTTATTTATCCTGATTTCACCCAACATTTCAATCTTACCACGGATGCAAGCAGTGAGGCAATCGGTGCTGTGCTTTCCCAGGGAAAGGAAGGAAAAGATTAACCCATTGCCTATGCCAGTCGTACACTGAATAAAGCTGAACGTAACTACTCCACTATAGAAAAAGAGTTGCTAGCCATTGTCTGGGCTGTAAAAAAATTCAGATGCTTCCTTCATGGGCGTGAATTCACGGTGTCTATATGGACTACAAACCTCTAAAAAGCGTCTTTAACCTAAAAGATCCTACAACACGTCTGGTACGATTTCACCACAAGTTATCGGAGTTTGACTACCAAATTGAATACAAGCCAGGTAAATTGAATACAAATGCCGATGCTCTTAGTCGTATTCCCCAGGATGAAATGCCATCACTCTGGCATTGTAATGTATTAACACGCTCACAAATGCCAAAAAATAGAACACCCCAACAAGCACCTACCAATTTGTCAAAAAAACTAGCCAAAAATTCAGGAGGGCTAACACCCTTGCACGGGGAGAACACAATAGAACAAACAATTGATAAGAAACCAGTTGAAGTAATCATCAACCCCGATGAGACTCAAACGATATTCAAAGATTTTCATGATTCACCATTTGGCGGACACCAAGGGGTTGTAAAAACCTATAAACGACTTCGTAAAAAATATTGGTGGCGACATATGCTTGGAGATATCAAGAGATACATTAAACGATGTAAAAAATGTCAAACAATGAAATCAACACCTCTCCTACGAATGCCAATGGTGATTACGGATATCGCTGAAAAGCCTTTCGACAAAGTGTACTTTTACATATTAACCTTTCAAGATAATTTTATCTAGTTGCTAGATTGCTACGCGATACCAAATGCAGAGGGCCAGACTGTAGCTCAAGTGGTTTTTGATCAGATCGTCACCCGTTACGGAATTCCTAAACAGATAGTCGCCGACCAGGGAACCAGCTTTCTCAGTGACGTATTCAAAGGGCTGTGTAAACTGTTCAAAATACGAGAACAGCTACCTTTGTTTACAACAATAGCTGCCATGAAGGTACTAAACTCACACCCATGGATAGTCTGTATGTTTTCTCACCCGATGTACCCTCTAACCTGAAACGAGAGCCTGAACCATTATATAATTACGAGAGTTATTACCATCAGTTAAAATACAAACTTCAAAAGTAATACTCAATAGCAAGGCGTAATTTGCTAACAAGCAAACGGAGATCAAAAGCCTAGTATGACAAAATAGTGAGACCCTACAATTTCCACGTAGGCGATCAGGTCCTCGTTAAAATAGAAAATCGAAAAGGCAAATTAGCACCTATTTGGAAGGGCCCATATCCTGTTATAGTTGTAACAGGACTCGTCAACACAACTATTAAAATGGGTAGAAAACAAGTTGTGGTGCACAACAACCGTTTAAAGCCGTACTATGACTAACCTTTTGTTTTGGTTAAGAGATTCCCATTAGTGGTGTAAAAAAAGTATTCATTCGGTACAATGTATTCGTTACTACCATGTACTCATTCGCATTCGTTACTACCATGTACTCATTCGTATTCGTTACTACCAGGTACTCATTCGAACTCGTTACCTGCAAAGTACTCAGATACGTATTTGCTTACTTATTCTGTTTGCACTACCCAACACATTTCGGGGGATTCTTATTCGCCACAGATATGTATTTGAATACCCGTTCTCTCTTGCACTACTAACAAGAATTATTTTAAGAGATTTTCTTACTCACCCTACACCAATACTATAATCGTATAAAATTGTCCTTTGTAAAATATGTCAACAAAACAATATCACCTCACAAGGAGGCAGACAAATTATACACACGGACACGCAATATGTTTTGTTTACTTTCAAGCAAACACACGGCTTGGCAAAAGTGAAAAGAGAAATCTGTTTATTTGTTAGAGCAGGATACAATATTAAGGGAAACAAGGCAAGAGTTAGTAGAAAAGAGACAGAATTGACTTTGCATAGTTTCCAAAGTATTCTATAGGTGGCACTCGCGAGTATTAAGTACTCGTTACTTTTATCCGAGTACTTATAAAATAATAACGAATGAGTACGAGTAGTCAAATGTATTCACATTTTACATCACTAATTCCCATTAAAATATAAATTTCATCAATTTATCCAATAGCCCGATGTAATCTTTTTCTATTGTACAATTCCATTCGCAGAACATGCCTCTCCAGGTGATTTTATTGATCGTTGTACTAGAGCTTGTGACTTGTGTAGACAGGCATATGTTACGATGTTGGATAAAGAAACTGGAGTACACGCCGAAAAAATAGGCATGTTTCAGCATTCCCTAGGCACATGGGCATTAGAAATCCCTTTAGAGGGCAACCGGTTGCTAGAAGAGGGAAACCAACTGGAAGAGTCCGTTCGAACTTTTCACGAAACGTGTCATGCAACAGAGGCAAATTTATTAAATAAATATGAAAAAAAGTATCTTAAACCCCACTGCGAACTGGCAGCTAAAATTTTGACAGATATAAGTTCAAGAGTGAAGCAAAACCAAAAGGTTTTACAAAATTTATTTTTATTACAGAATCGAAAAAAAAGGGAGGTAGTAAATGTTATTGGAGAAGTGGCTAATGCTCTCTTTGGCGTGATGGATGACAGCGATGCCCAAGTAATAAATTCCTCGATACAAAATTTACAAAATAATCAACAAACAATAGCACATGTGGTCAATAAACAAATGACCGTAATTACAAACATAGGAAAGGGCTTAAATATATCCGCAGACAAAATAAATACCAACTTTTTAAAGTTAAAGGAAGAACTAGAGACTCTAAAGAACCAAGAGGACAACCTGACGAAAATAGAACTAGTTACAAGTTCTATTGATAAAAAAATTGCCTTTTTTACTATAGAACTAGTAAGTCTCGAGTTTAGACAAAATCGAATCCTGGACATAATTAACGACGCGAAGTTAGGCAATCTTCACAGAACCATATTAACAACCTCAGAGCTAAGGACTGATCTTCGTGAAGTACAGTTAGATGCTCTTGATGCGTTCAAATTTCCGTTCAAACTTAATACAGTCGTTCCTAGTGAGTTAGGCAAAAATCTTCTCCTCAACCCCTTCGCCAATCTTGGAGTATGGGACAGGGAAAGCGTCAGAACGGCTGATGCCGACATGGAGAAGATGATTCTTGATGTCGACGACAGCTGCTCTGTCGCTAACTCCAACCTCTCCAGATTGTCTACGTCATCCAGACGGAGTAAAATCTCCAACTGCAGAACGACTATAAAAAGACTAGGTACGAAGGGATGGGACGAACTGACGGAGACGGAACGTAAGCGGCTACATAACGCACGTGCCTATCTGCAGGAACAGCGACTAATGGAGAACAAGCCTACTGCTCGTACACCAAAGGAAGATGCTCCTGCAGGTGACACCAGCGCTATAAAGTCGATGGGGCCACCTGCCCCCCGGATCGGCAAAGGCCATCTGGGAGTCAGGCCGACCGCACCGACTGAAGCACTCAAGGATACCTCCGAGGAATCATCAAACTCTTCAAACAGACGTTGCATCGAGCCCCTTGCTCGTACGGGTCTGGAGAAGGGGGAGATGGTCCCTGGGGAAGTGAAGGCGTTGTCGTCCGATTGATACAACTCAACCAAGGCGATCACAGGCAACGCTTTCATATCCAAACAAAACTTGCAGACAAAAAGAGAGTGAACGGCCACCTAAACCAACCATCGGGTTACCGAACTCACCAACCAGACGTTGCATCGAGCCTCTTGCTCGTACGGGTCTGGAGGGAGAGAAGATAACTCCTTGTAAGGTGAAAGAGGGGGAGGCGCACCCGGAAAACATCCAGAGCCTTAGCTCCACATGCAATCAGGTTGCGACTTCCCCCCTAAATCAGGCGACGGAGGTCAGGATCTCTCGAAAAACGACACGACTAACGACAGCTGTACGACAGTCGTAGAGGTCTTGCCGAACGATTCCCGGCGGCCAGTGCAAAGAGCCCCTGACTCTAAAGCTACCGGCAAACGTAAGGCACTCAACGAACGTGAGATCCTACGAAGACAACGACGTAATGCAGTCAGAATCGTCAGACGACTGAGTAAACGAACTCCGGATACCTTAACGGAGAAGGAGAGTCAAGCTCTTGACAAGGCCAAGACAAGACTCAGAACGATTCCAGAGACTAGCACGGACGAACGTAAAGAGAAGACCCGACGTACGCCCAGCCGAACCTTGATTTCGGACAGACTCAAGACGCCCGGGAATGTGCACCCCCATACCAACCCCGAGCCGATTGCTAGTACGTCTAAAAGAGCTAGGCTTAACGACACCCTTTCCCCACTGACAAACAAAACGAAAAGAGCCAGATTTTCACTGCTACCCGTTACTGGACAGCAGGTCGCCGTTGCTGACTTGGGTAATCCTACACGGAAGCTAACTGAGGACCAATGGCGACTAATTGAGATCAGAATCCTTGATGAGGTAAACGACCTCATTGTCAAAGATAAGGAACCCCTCTCACTCTTTGGCACCCTTAACACCATCCAAGGATTCAAATTAGTGACCTGTGAAGACTCTCACACTCTCGCATGGCTCCGAGATTTCATCTCTAGGACCAAAGCTCCTTGGCCTAATGCTGACCTTCGTCTTATCGACAAAAAAGAAATCGTGCAGTTGACTAGACCAAGGGCCAAGTTCTTTGTACGAGGACCTTACATTCTTAGAGATCGGATCGGAAGGTACCTCAGATCTTTAAATAAAGACCAACTGAGCCATGCCTGGGAAGTGCTAGAAGTAGGGGACTACAACGAATCCGGTACGGAAGTGACAGTGTTGCTCAGTCACAAATCAATTCCGTTACTAAACAAGATCGGCTTCAAAGTCCGCGTCGGTATAAACCGATGTAAGCTCAGGCTTATTGCCAATTCGGCAAATAAAAGTAAAAAGGGGGAGCCGACAAAGCACTGTGATGAAGATAGTCCAAATAAACCTACATCACAGTAAGGCGGCCAGCGCCAACCTGATCTACCTCATGGAGGCTAGACAGATAGACTTGGCCCTAATTCAAGAACCCTGGATTACAGGTGGCAAAATAAAGGGGCTAAACTCAAAGGAACTTGTACTGTATAAAACGGCACAAGTAGATACAAATAGTAAGACCAGAACCTGTATAGTGGCTAGGAAACAGATTAATCTCTTTCTTCTATCTACCTACAGTGATATAGACCACACAACAGTCAAATATGAACGTGACGGGCTCCCGCCGCTGATCATAACATCGTACTACATGCCATATGATGCAGTAGAAGGACCTCCAGCAGAATTAACTAACTAACTAACTAACTAACTCGCCTACTTGTTCAGCGTGCCGCACGAGAAAAATGGGACCTAGCACCAACATCAACATAAGAGGTGAGTCACTTTTTGAATTCCTTATCCTAAATAACATACTAGTTGCAAATAGAGGCACAGAACCAACTTTTGTTATTAGAAATAGGCAAGAGGTAATTGATATCACTCTAGTAAGTAACACAAATACAGTAGTGATAGAACAATGGAAGGTACTAAAACATGAGACATTCTCTGATCACAAAATCATTGAATTTCTGATACCGGACAAAAATCATGTCTTAAAACCATATAGAAATCACAGGAAAACTAACTGGGATATCTTTATTATGGAAGTAGGGATAAAGACAGGAACTCTTCAGACGCATTCTATGCTTGAGCCTGAGAGCATAGACAACACAACCGATGACCTAACTAAAGTTCTCGGTATAGCTCTTGAGAAGGCATGTCCCCTAAAGGAGACGTGGAAAAGCAAAACAAAATCTCCTCCATGGTGGACAAAAGAACTGTACAACATCAGGAAAGAAACACGGAAACTTTTCAATGTTGCAAAACACACAAGAACAGACAGTGACTGGGAAACCTACAGATCCAGCCAAAGAAAATTCAAGATAGAAACCCAGCGAGCTAAACGCTGTTCGTGGAGGGCCTTTTGTAGCGAGATAGAAAACACCAACGATTCGTCTAGGCTAAGAAAAGTTCTTGCCAAAGAATCAACTGCACTGGGCTCTCTTAAAGACTCCGACGGCCATTGGATAGAATCCTGTTACGAAACGCTTGAACTCCTACTCAACACTCACCTCCCAGGCTGCACCTTCCATAAGAGTAATGACCTGGATGAGTACGACAACACGGAACATACAACACCAGCGGAATTGATAACAGAAGAAAGGATAAAATGGGCTATCAACTCCTTCTCGCCGTACAAATCTCCGGGAATGGATGGCATCTTTCCTATGATGCTACAAAAATGTGCAAATTACATCACACCCCACCTGAAAAACATATTCCTAAGTAGTTTAACTAGGGGATATGTACCAAAATCATGGCGTGAAGTCAAAGTGGTTTTTATACCTAAGGCACTCAACGAACGTGAGATCCTACGAAGACAACGACGTAATGCAGTCAGAATCGTCAGACGACTGAGTAAACGAACTCCGGATACCTTAACGGAGAAGGAGAGACAAGCTCTTGACAAGGCCAAGACAAGACTCAGAACGATTCCAGAGACTAGCACGGACGAACGTAAAGAGAAGACCCGACGTACGCCCAGCCGAACCTTGATTTCGGACAGACTCAAGACGCCCGGGAATGTGCACCCCCATATCAACCCCGAGCCGATTGCTAGTACGTCTAAAAGAGCTAGGCTTAACGACACCCTTTCCCCACTGGCAAACAAAACGAAAAGAGCCAGATTTTCACTGCTAGCCGTTACTGGACAGCAGGTCGCAGTTGCTGACTTGGGTAATCCTACACGGAAGCTATGTGAAATGTGCAAATTACATCACACCCCACCTGAAAAACATATTCCTAAGTAGTTTAACTAGGGGATATGTACCAAAATCATGGCGTGAAGTCAAAGTGGTTTTTATACCTAAGGCTGGTAAACCCAGTCACACTACCGCGAAAGACTTTAGACCTATTAGCCTAACCTCTTTCGTTTTAAAAACCCTTGAGAGGCTAATTGACATCTGCATTCGGAGTAAATTGAACCCGACCACTATATCTCCAGCCCAACATGCATATACAAAGGGCAAAAGTGTTGAAACAGCGCTCGACAGCGTTGTCAGTACCGTGGAAAAGACACTAATTGATAAGGAATACACTCTTGCGGCCTTTCTAGACATCGAAGGGGCTTTCAACAATGTCCAAACCGATGCGGTTAAAAGAGCTCTAGTAAACCTTAAAGTGGACAACACTATTATCAACTGGATAATGGGTATGCTCAAAAACAGACTGATCAACTCGGAAATAGGAGGTGTTCATATCAAAGTTTCAGCATCTAGAGGCACTCCTCAAGGTGGGCTACTTTCACCCCTTATCTGGATTCTTGTGGTAAATGAAATTTTAATTAAGTTAAAAAGTGGTGTTAAAGCAGTAGCATATGCTGACGATCTAGCACTACTAGCGACAGGCAAATTCCTGTCTACCATAAGCGACCAAATAGAATATCCATGGTAAATACATGGACCAAGAACTGCGGCCTTGCGGTCAACCCGTAAAAGACTGAGCTGATCCTTTTTACAAATAAAAGGACAATACCAGAATTTGATTTGCCATCAATTGAAGGGACTCCACTTAAAATTTCTGAAAGCGCCAAGTACCTAGGAGTTATCCTAGACAGGAAATTGAACTGGAATCTCAATATAAAAGAAAGAGCAAAGAAAGCAATGGTAGCTTTTTATGCCTGTAATAGGATATTCGGTAAAACCTGGGGTCCTAGTCCTAAGATCATCATGTGGCTATACACCGCGGTAATTAGACCGATACTGACATATGGTAATTTAGTCTGGTGGCAAGCGCTATGTAAAGCTACCAACCTCAAAACCATAACAAAGATTCAAAGAATGGCCTGCATCGGCACCACCGTGGCAATGAGAACCACCCCCACAGCGGGATTGGAAGCTATACTCAACCTTAAACCCCTTGATATCTTCGTACAGGAGTCTGCCGCAAACAGTGCCCTGCGACTTAGCCAAACTGGATGCTGGAAATCCAGTATAACGGGGCATGCGCAGATCCTACGTAAATTTACGGAAAATTATATATGTACAGACTACACAACCCCCTACCTTGACTTTGTAAGACCATTCGTTACTTCCTTTCCCAGTAGAGAAGAATGGCACGAAAATCAACTATCGGGTTACGAATCATCGATACCCATCTTCACAGATGGCTCCAAGATGGACATTGGTGTTGGCGCGGGATTCTACTCCGAAGTTTTGGAACTATCCAGTTCTATCAGACTTCCTGACTACAGTAGCGTTTTCCAAGCTGAGGTCCTGGCAGTGACAACAGCTGCTAATCAGGTCGCAATGAAGGCACTATCACACGCTGATATTACCTTTTTCATTGACAGCCAAGCGGCAATAAAAGCGATTTCTGACATTGAAATTAAATCGAAGCTTGTAAGTCGTTGTCGCGAAGAGCTACGGGTTCTTGGTGCACAGCACAACGTAAGACTCTGCTTGGTTCCCGGACACAAAGGGGTACCGGGTAACGAGAAAGCTGATGAGCTGGCAAGAAAAGGATCATCACTTGGACTAAATCAGGCAGACACTACTGTAAAAATCCCGCCTTGTCACATCAAACAAATGATAGGGAACAAAACATTAGTAGCTGCAAATGAAAAATGGAGAGTGCTTGATTCTTGTGCTATAACCAAGAAAATGTGGCCACTCTACGACAAGCAAAAAACCGAGAGAATTTTACAAATGAACAAAAAATCTTTTTCATCTCTTGTAGGTATTATTACTGGACACAATTTGCTGAGATATCATACAACGAAAATGAAACTTAGTACAACTGACCTGTGCAGAGGATGTGGTGACGAAGATGCACATGAAGATTCGACACACTTTCTATGTCACTGCCCATCACTCTGTCATATTAGATCTAAAACACTTGGTAGACACTTCTTCTGTGACCTTAAGGAACTTTCTGGCAAGTCTATAAACGACTTGCACAAATTTATAAACGCTTCGGGATGGCTTCAAAATCCATAATTTGTTTATAGGTTCTAGAGTATGGGAGGTTTTAAACCCCTAGGGCATCGCAATGGATCTACATTGATCTAAGTGTGACGGATGCAGAATTCTTTTCTGCCCGTCAACCCACTCACCTAACCTAACCTAACCTAGGCAAAATAGCTGAAATAAAATTGGAATACGCTCACTCAGAACTAGTAATCATAGTAGACATTCCTTTAATTTCGGGAGAATATGACTTTTACAGACTTACACCAATACCAATTAAATCGAAGAAAAACATTCATTGGTATGTTCAAGTCGACGAACCATTTTTGCAATTAATCCTGTCAAGCGGGAATACATTTTTCTAAATGCAGGCAGTTTTCACCAATGCATAAATTACAAAGATGGAATATATTTAAGTAAACGTAATTTGGTGGTGAGAACTGAAAATTTCCAAAATTGTATCTTTAATCTACTTGCTGGACATATGTATATCCCCGGAAAATTGCAATATTAACATATTTAACTCTTCACGAGAAATCTGGTATAGTCTGAGTTCAACAAACACTTGGCTATTTGTAGTGCCACGGGATACGCATTTAAAAATAATCTGTGACTCACAACTACAAATTTTTCCGATTAAGGCCACTGGGATACCTAGTTAAGACGCAGGATGCAAGGCGATGTCCACGGATGCTACCCTTGAAACCGTGCAGCAGGTAGTAAAAACGTCAAATATTACAGTGCATGTTAGTTCAGACTTTGTAGATACTATCCAAATCCTGGATGTAAAAGTAAAACCAAGACCCATTAGCAAAGACTTAAACTGCATCGGTTTTGAGGTTGTTTCTAATAGCGTTCCGATTGATATCCATCTAACTGGAAACAGCTATGTAAAATCAAACGACGGCTATACATCAAGCTTCTACAAGTTAATGTACCTTATTTTATTGTTTTTGGTAATTATCCTTTCCTTTCGATTATGGAAAAAATTATGTGTAAGATCAAAACAACAACCGGTGGAAATAAATAATGAGGAAACCCCCCCTCGTATTTCCGTTTGCGTACCAAGGGGTCAAAGCCTTCCAAACATTCCCCTTACAGTAAGGGAGCAGACCACCCATCCCACGAAACCCACAGCGTTTGGTAGGAGCGTCAATCTCGTTATTTAAAATAGAAAAAAAAAAATTTATTGAACCTATTGTACTAAGATTTAAATATTACATACATAAATATAAACTAAAAATAAATACTATTATTCATATGCAAAAAAATAACTATATGCATACGTATACATTTTCTATTTCCTATTACAAATAACTATTTTAAAAATAATGTTACTTAACATTGTTATACGTGATAAAAAATGAAATAAAATGTATTGTTCCAATATTAAAAAACAATATTTATATATATCCATTCATAAAACAGTATTATACGATTTTAAAGAAAATGTAGACCAGTTGTAGACCAGGTTTCCGTCAATGAAACCCTTGCTTTTGATTTGTAGACACATAATTTCAATAACATTTAAGTAAGTAAATTGAGAAAATGTAATAATGTTAGATTTAAAAAAAAAGTCAAGAAAAGATGCAATGTAAAAACTTTTCTGCCTTTCTTTCCGAAACCGAAAAGGAAAAAGGGTGGCAATGGTGTAGTGGTAGCGTCATCGTTTGTCGAGCTGATGGTTCACAGTTCAATCCCTGATGTCAGCAAGCATTATATGATAAGAGGCAGTCCGATCAATTGCGAAAGTTTGTGACAACACTACTGCGAAGGTATAACAATGGCAGTAGGTTTGTCATATGGCTGGAGAAATTGATCGCTCTGTTGATAATGGATATGCTCATGACATCAGGTGGATCGGGGAAAAAATACTGTGAATCAGAAGCGAAGGTAAAACAAATAAATGACAACAAGCAATCTCGCCAGTTATCTGGACACCACCCCTGGAGCTAATGTGTGAAACCTAATACACCTTAGTTTCAAACCACTACACCAATCTCTTTCTCTCTCTCTCTCTATCTTCCTTTCAACGCCCGCACTGTGTATAAACATTAAAAGGGTATTCATAAACCCTTGAGTGCGGGTAAATTATAAAAAAAAAAAAAACTTCTTTTGAAGTTTAATATTTGAGCATTATTCCTCTTCAAAGAATAGGTAATTCTCTTATATTGCGGGGGAAGGATTTGTTACATTCACATTTTCGGTATCGTGAGAACTTAGAATTTTCATAGTTCACAACACCTTGAAGCGGTTTAATGATATTTTTAAGACCACGGTGACAACGGATATGTTTTGAGGAATGCGCTCATGGGATCCAAGAATGATCGAAAATGCGAACATTTCGGAAGAAGAACAGAAAAGTTTGTGAGTTGATTTTGAGCATTCAGCGGGAGAACATCGGTAAAAGGCTAGCATCGTAATAAAGAAAAAATTAATAAAAGCTTACAAGTAAAATAACGTAGCGTATTAAAAAATAAAATCTTTACATATACAGTTTGTCAAGAAAATGTTTGCAAAACCAAAAACCAAACGGAAAATAAACTTAAAAGTATATATTTATTAAGAAATATATGATTTTTTCACCTTTTTTCTTTACAGTTTTATTTTCATATTAACTGTTTACTGTAATTCACAAAAACAAAAGAAAAATTAAACGAAAACTAGGAGAAATCTAATAAAAAGCTAATAATATTAGTTTTTTCAATGTCAAACAATTCTTTGCAAAATGCTATACATGGTTAAAATAATTTAAGAAAAAAACAAATGAAATACATTTTTTTAATTTTCAATACTTAGTGTGTCTGCCATTAGCCTTAATGACGGCTTGTAACCTACTCCTCATAGAATGTATGAGCTTCTGAAGGTCGTATTCCTCGGGAATCTTTATCCACTCCTCGTTGATAAACTTAACTAAGTCCTTTTTCGACTTTGCGCCCCTTTTTCCCACCTTCTTTTTTAAATAAGCCCACAAATTTTCAATGGGGTTTAAGTCAGGACTTTGGGCAGGAGTGTCAATTACTTTGCAGCAGTTATAAAGCAACCACTCCCTACATAAATAGGATTTATGTTTTGGATCGTTGTCCTGGTAAAACTTAAAACGCAATTTGTTTCCGTTTTCTGGGTCAACAAAGCCGAATTTTTGCACACTTCTTTTCAAGTTTTGTCTTAATATGTCCAAATATACTTCCTTAGTCATAATTTCATCAATAATTCTTATTTCACCAACGCCTTTGCTTGAAAAACATCCCCATACCATCACCGACAATTTTCCAAATTTAACTGTTGGAATGATGTTCTTGTTTTCTAGGGCTGTTAGCGGTTTTCTCCAGACTCTTGGCGGTCCTGCATGGTAGTACAACATTACTTTGGACTCGTCACAAAAAACAACATCGTTCCAGTACTCCATCGGAAGACAAATGTGCTCCATTGCAAAAGTTAGTCTTTTGCTAATATTTTGCGCTGAGAGTAATGGTTTTTTTCTAGCGATTCTCGATGATAGCGACTTTCCTGACGGTTTCATGGGAAACTTCAACTCCGCAATCCTTTTTTAAGTCCGTGGCTAACATTCTGGTGCTGGTATGAGGATTTTCTTCTATGGTTCTTATTATTTTTCTTTCATCCCTCGATGTTAGCTTTTTTGGTCTACCTGTTGAGTGCTTTAGGTCAAGTCTACCTTCTTTTTCGGCGCGGTTTATGATATTGTAGACAGTTCTTAATTTGATAGAGAACATTTCAGCCAATTCTTTAGCGGATTTGCCTTTATAATAATTATAATACACTAAGTGTATCAAATCCTCACTTAATCGTTTACCTGGCATATTTAAAATGGATTTTTTTAAACTATTTTTATGCCGATTCAAACGATTAATGACCAAATAACTTCAACACAACTCTAGAATGCAATAAGATTCCAGCTAATTCGTGTGTTCTTCTCTCTTTTGTTATTATTCGTGTGATTCCCCTAATTATATAACCTTTTGCAAAGAATTGTTTGACACTGGAAAAAATACCGTTGAATGTATTTTGTTGAATTTATCTTGGTTTTCGGTTGAATTTTCAATGTTTTTTTTTCACATTACGGCAAAGAATTCATATAAAAATAAAATTATAAAGAAAAACTGGAAAAATATCGTATATTTCCTAGTAAATATATACTTTTAAATCTATTTTTCGTATGTTTTTTGGTTTTGCAAACATTTTCTTGACAAACTGTATCTCCTAGCCAAGTAGTCTCGTAGTGTGTGAAGTAACAACAATTATAAATACATTTGATTTACAAGCAAAAAACCAAAAATCTTTCTCTATCATAAGATATTAAAGAATATAAGCAATTCAATAAAATTGTGATTCGAATTAAAAACGAGTGTTTTAATTCAGTGTCTAAAGTCTACTAAGACGAGGAACTAAATTGCGTGCCAGAAACCCATACCAAATAAAGACTGCAACCCGAACCAAATAAAATCTAGTCAGTGAACCTAACCTAACAAAAAATTTTTGTTTGGTTTGGTTTTTTTGTTTTTGCTTTCAAACAAATTCTTGCAGTTTTTATTTGGTATGGGTTTCTGGCACGCAATTTAGTTCCTCTTCTTAGGAGACTTTAGATACTGACTCAAAACACTCGTTTTTAAATCGAACCACAATTTTATTGAATTGCTTATATTTTTTAATATATTATGATAGAGAAAGATTTTTGGTTTTTTGCTTGTAAATTAAATGTATTTATAATTGTTGTTACTTCACACACTACGAGACTATTTGGCTAGGAGATATAAAGATTTTATTTTTTTAATACACTACGTTATTTTACTTGTAAGCTTTTATTAATTTTTTTCTTTATTACGATGCTAGCCTTTTACCGATGTTCTCCCGCTGAATGCTCAAAATCAACTCACATATCCGTTGTCACCGTGTTCTTAAAAATATCACATAACCGCTTCAAGGTGTTGTGAACTATGAAAATTCTAAGTTCTCACGATAGCGAAAATGCGAATGTAACATTCGGTTTTGATGATTGTTTGCAACTGTAAATGCTTTTGTGCTTGGTAGGGGTAAGGGTAGGTTTGGGGACAAATTGCTGCTAGAATCGACCGACGCTTTATTGTCAGTGATTGCTGTAGTTAATGCTGCTTGGGTTGCCGATTTTGTAACAGAGGTGTATTCAAGAGTATGGTTGAGAGTTGCATTTTTTTCTCTAAATATCGCTTCAACCATACTGTTAGCTTGCAAATAGCGTTTGCAATTTTTGGAAGAAGACGAATGTTGCTCAATACAATTAGCACATGATACGCGTGTACAATTATCAGCTGAGTGAGGTGAGTGCAACTATCACAGGACGCATTGCGCTTACAATTACGGGTTGTGTGGCCCAAGAATTGGCAATTTCGGCACCGCATAGGATTGGGGAAATATTTCTCAACTTTGAGATTATACCACCCTACATTGACTGCAGTTGGGGGCCGGAGCAGGTCAAAAGTACGTAAGACAAGGCCCGTGTGCCGCTGATTACCATGTTCTATTTTTTAAATTTATATACATTCAGTAACTCCCTGAGATTTCATTTCCTCAACGTTCATGAGGCATAGCGCATAGACCGTATCTTTCGAGGAATTAAGATGTTTTTGCAATTTAGTAAGGATTAACAGATTTCCGTTGCGAAGTTGGGTAATATACTCGTAACCGGTGCTAATGTTGTCTATGGCCTTTTCAGGAGAAAAACACTAAATGATGGAAGTGGTTTATCTGAGTCATGAATTTTGGTGATGAATTTTGGATTTTGGGTATTAGCGTTGGTCGGAAAAATATTGTCGAATTCACATGGGCTATAAGCAGGTTTCTTTTTTTTATTATTCTAAGCGGATCTTCATTTAATCCACTACAGCTGTTGCCTGTAAGAACACGTGGCTCAGGGGCCATGACAAATGGGATATTTTGCACTTGTTTTATTTATTTTTATTCTAATAACGGGGCAGAGATAAAAGATAAAACTAGTTGGCTTACGAAGTAGCGGGAATACACCGACAGAAAAGAAGAGCGATTGATACAGTAGAGAAAACGATCTTATTGGCTCCGAGGTTTATCGGTGACTGGTGAGATATCTAAAAACCTGTCTGTTGATTAAATTTGAAAATGCTAATGAATTTAGTGTATGTGGGTGAATTTAAAAAGGGGTGAGTGTAAATTTCATAAATTTAGGGTAGGTACATACATACCTATGTACCAATATTAAACGTGTGTATTTAGAATTTAAATTAAGGATTAATTGTCGAAAGTGTCGATAACTCTTTGAGTAAGTGTAGTGTTTCCAGCATCTAGTTTTAAATGGTACTTCACTGATTTAACTCCAGCTTTCCATAACTGTCAGGTGGCTGGTGTTTCCAGCATCTCGTTTTAAATGGTACTTCACTGATCTAACTCCAGCTTTCCATAACTGTCAGGTGGCTGGCAATGCTGGAAGTATAAAACTCCATTTCGTTTCTGCTAACTCTTTTTCGGGGTAGTTCGTTACCTTAAGGCTCTGTAATTCTTTAGCAGCACCCACGAAACTCTGAAGCTCCACAAAGCTGAAGCATATGAAGAATTATGGTCTTTAAAGCAGCAACAATTATTCTGAACAGGAGGTGGATGCCAATATTGCCGTCGTCATCTAAACCACGTAATTAGACCACCGCTCTACATATATATGTATATGCCTTCTCTGCTGCGTCCCAAAAATCGTTTATCTCCAAGTCTCTGCGATTGTCACCTAGATGAGTCCACCATATTATCTGGATACTCTCTATGGATGTCAGCTGAAGTCGGAATTCCTCCCATTGACTTTTCAGTTTTGCTGGAATTGGATCATCTCACGCAGCACCACAACTATTGCGTCTAAATTATTTCCAAAACTATGCACGGCCCAATCCATCCAAGGGGATCGAAGATTTTGGGAATAGGGGACTGCATCGATCTTTTTGTTTGAGCTTCAGATGCATCTACAATGACGTTTTGAAAACGAAAGGAAAAACCTATACTGCGTAGGAATATCCTTCAAAACCGCGTCATTATTGATTGTCCACTTCATCGCGTGAGGGTGCTAGTAAATGTCTCGACTCATCGCATATTTTTTGCGTCTCTTCCAAAGTGTCACCTCCACCGATTATATCGACAACATACATATGTACATATGTACATCCCTTTTCCGATAACCTTTGCACCGGTTGGACAACGATGCTCCTTGTCGTCTGCAGCTCTTCGGAGTGTACGATTGGCAAGGGGTGCGGTAGCAGTTCCGCAAGTGATTGTTTGCAATTCCTTATCAGGTGAATATTTTTTTCTATGACTGCGGTAATGGTGAATAGATACGTTCTCCATACTAACACCATATCAATAATGTAAGTTCTATCTATAAGTCCTCCTTCAATGAATAATCATCTAAAGACTTCGCAGCGGTATCAAAAAAGGACTCGCATTTTAGTCGTCGATCTGGACTTCCACTGAACAGCGTGGTGCACAACAAAATAATGATAACAAATATAGAAAAGGTCATCACTGAGGCCATTAACCTCGGATATATGCCCCAAATTCAGATATTCCTTAATACACTTCGAATATTCCTTGTGTAGTGTCGGGTTTGCACCGTTTCTCCAAGCGATGGAACCTACGCAAGGCACTTTGGCACTCCGAGGGTTTAAGCGTTTCCATCAATCGTCAGAGGGAAGAGATAATTCGTATTTTCTATCTGGATTGTTTCCACGAAATGCTTCTCACAAGGTACATTTTCCTTCGTTTCAGTATAAGCATAAGGTGCATCTTCAAATTGTCAAAACTTTTGTAACTGGACGTCGATGTCTAAGACCTGTAGAAAACGGTTTTTTTTTTAATATTAATGTATCTCTATAGGGACCTTACCCACCTGGATTTACAGTTAGAGCGCATGGACGCAAAATTTATATCGGCACACTTGTGACATGCTCCGCTGCTGACCTTTCCCAGCCTCGACACTTCAACTTACATACTCCGAGTCCTTAGGTTGAGCATACAGCTCCCACCTTGATGAACAAAGCTTCTAACCCTAGATTAATCGAAGCTCTAAGATTGAAATACTTCTCCCTACGCGACGTAACCTTAACAACTGCGGTAGCTAGATTGTAGATTGTATATGGTTATAGGGGTATAGGCGAACTGCGAACTTTAAAGATCTATTGTGCTACACCGACTTGGAGCTTTGGTCGATGAGATACTTGACTTAGAGCACCTCCTCCAGTTCGATTTGCTTGATAAATCGGAGTATCTAACAATGATAGAACATCTTCTAACAGTTGGTAGGCATCCATGTGCTTTCTTCTCTTGTGGATCAGTGCTTCATCCACATTCTCTTAGAAGGTGCCTGGGGTTTCCTCAACTTCTCCGCAGAATCTAGAGTCCCTACTTTGCTCAATACCCAGTTTCCTGAGGTGCTTCTTAAGTCTATTTTGACGCGTTAGGAAGCCTGTCAGGATGCACAGCCGGTTCTTGCTGATGTTTATGTTTATAGAGACGTTACTTCTTTTCCGGTTAGAGTTCCCGAGAAGCTATTTGGCCTGTATTAGTCTAAGGAGTTTCTTCCAAAGTTCCGCTCTTTTGCAGTCTTCTTCCCTTGTTAGTTTTTCCCATTTCATATGCAACCGCAGCCTACAAAATGTTTCCGGACTATTGAAGTGGTTGTATCAGCCAACCATGAGGGGAAAAGCGTCGTTTTAGTACCATAACTCAAATGACTTGTCGGATGTAAAAGCGGACGTTAACTAATCCGGATAAGGGAAAAGAGTAAATATTATTCAAATCCACCCCGTTACATTTCATAATTTTCCCAAAGCTTATCTCCACTAATTCTATTAGGGTTTGCCTAATGTGCGCCGTCTGGCACTGCCTAGTACCAGACACTTGCAAAGGAAATGCAGAATTGTTTCTTTTTCGATAGCAATATTGCGATAATGTACATTAAATGTAAAGCCTATTCTGGCCGCCAGTGGACAGTACTAATTGCCGAACTCTTTAAATATCTGCATGGTTTATGTTTTACAGCTCTTGTGTTCTGTTCAAGTAGTATTTGGGTCACTTCAACTTGAATATGACACAGCTCCGCATCCCCTGTCATCTACTATCAGCATTTATTAGAAAATGAACAAAGATTCTATTCTTAAGGGCCTCCAACGGGACGTTCACCGCCTCCGGAAGGGAACCATTAAGTTCAGATCCCCATAAGTGAACCGTTTATTTCCCACTTCGCCTATTTCCCATTCCCACTTCGTTGGGAATCTGACTGTAGCGTCATTTCTGAAGTTCACTATGGGAGTTGTATAGTCGGATAGATTAGCTACCAGATCCCTTGATGACACATTGAGCTGTTGTGACCATACACCAGCATCCTGTTTCTCTTAGTCTTACCGCACCACATGATTTGTGGTCTTATGTTGCAAACTATGAAACTATGAAATAAGAAACATCCCTGTGGATTGAATTTTGACGTGCGTACAGTCTCCACTGCTGCAATAACTCTTTGAATGCTCTAAAAATCCATTACTGTGGCATTGATTTCCTCGACGGTTTGATATACATACATATGTATTAGTCTCGTAGCACACAAATCGCTACTGATAGCTTTTTTCATTACTTTCGATGCCGTAGATTTGGATACATCGCATAAATTTTCGGATGCTATCAACATGCCTCCGCTAGCGAAAAGACGTGGTCAACAAAAACATAGACAATGCATAAATAATAATAATAGAGGCAATTTATTACACACACTTTTTTTTCTTTTTATATAATTCGCGCACGCCAAAGGGGGTATGAATACCCTTATGCTGTTTATTCAGGGCACGGGCGTTTGGAAAAAGGGGAAAGAGGAACAGAGGAGATACCGGTGCACGTTGGCTTTGAATGTTTGGATGTTGTAGCGATGAGGAAATACAGAGCCTGGAAGATTATTCCACATACGTGTCGTTCGGCTTATGAACGAATCCCTATATTTGACAGTACGTCCGAAGTTGGGCTTGAGGGTGAACTGATGTGCATTCGAAGCGTGACGCGTATTGCGGGTGAAATTTTGAAGGGGAGGAATGCAAGTGGCTAATTCGTTGGAACATTTTTTGTGGAATAAGCGATAAAATAGAGAGAGACAAGAGACTTTTCTACGATGCTCTAGTGAGTCTATGGAGCTCACAATGTCTCTATCACCTATTAGTTTTATCGCGCGATTCTGAACCCTATCAAGAATGTGCAAGACGGTCTTGGGTGCACCAGACCAGATGGGGGCGTTGTATTCCATCTTTGGGCGAATGAATGCCTTATATATTGAAGCCAGATCAGACGGGGTAAAATATTTCTTGCATCGCTTAAGGAATCCTAGACATTTTGCAGCATTTTTGGCGACCTCGAATATGTGATCGTTCCAACGAAGGTGATTGTTAATACACATACCGAGAATGGCAAGTCTTTCGGTTTCTGCGATGCAAGTATCATGCATAGATAATGGTTGGGGGTCTTGGTTTCGCTTGAGAGACAAGACAGCACTGAGTTTTGGATGCATTAAATTCCACTCTATTAGTTGAGCCCCATTTGATTATGCTGTCAAGGTCGGAATTTAATGAGTTTAACATACGTTGCCGTTCCTCTTCTACGGCCATAGAGCAGGGACGTGAGTTGGGGAACGAATATGAAAAACTGAGGGTACTGTCATCAGCGAAGGAGTGGATTGGATTAGAGGTTGCGTACAAGAGATCATTTATGAAAATGAGAAAGAGAGTCGGAGACAAAACTGAGCCCTGGGGTACACCAGCATTTATATGGTGAATATCAGACTTGAAGCCGTCCAAGACAACTTGTATTGAACGCCCCGAAAGGTAATTTCTAATCCATTGAAGAAGAGACTCATCCATGCCATATGCACGCATTTTCGACAAAAGAGCCTGATGCCAAACTCTGTCAAATGCCTTTGAAATATCAAGTGCAACTATCTTTGTTTCGCCGAAGTGATGAAGAGATTGGTTCCACTTCTCGGTGAGATATGCCATCAAATCACCAGTGGACCTGTTGCTACGAAAACCATACTGCCGGTCATTGAGAAGTTTTCGTGAATTAAGATATTTCATAAGCTGACGATTTATCAGCGTTTCCATGACCTTGGAAAGAAGGGACGTAAGTGCAATGGGTCGGTAATTGGTCGGAGAGGAAGATTCGCCTTTTTTAGGGACAGGCTGGACAAATGCTGTTTTCCATCTTCTCGGAAAGAGTCCAGAAGAGTAGGACAGACAGAAAAGCTTACGCAGAGGTTTTGCCAGCGAAGAAGAACACCTCTTCAGAACTATTGGGGGGATACCATCTGGACCAGCGGATTTGTATATGTTGCAACTGTGCGAGTGCGAAAATGGACTTGTCCCATACAGAAATCGAGCACAGGGAAAGACAAAGCACTATCTTGCAGTGTTTAGTTAGCTGCAAATTGTGCAGCGAGTAGATTGGCCTTGTCTAAGGAGCTGACAGCTGGAATGTCATTGTAAATGAGCGTTGGGATGGCGGATGAGGCAGAATTTTTAATTTTTTTGACGAATGACCAAAAATTTTTACTACCTTTGGGACACTGTAGTATTTTTTGCCTCAGTTTTTGGTCATGTAGAAATTTGACACGTCGAATATGGGCGTTGCAGTCATTTCTTGCTTGTTTGAACTTCTTTCGGTTTTCCTCAGATTTGTTGGCTTTATAAGACCGAAAACTTACTTCTTTCAACCTGATAGCCTCTTTACAGCTCTGGTCGAACCATGAGTTTGTCTTAGGTTTAATGCTCTTTATTCTGTTAGGAATAAAGTCATTCATACCTAAGAGAATCGTGTCGGTGATCATATCAGCGGCGGCATCCACGTCACTATCGACGAAGTATAGTGACCAGTTAAAACTCCTAAAGAAGCTATTAAGGCCGTCCCAGTTGGCTTTCTCGTAACGCCATACTTTTCTTTTGGGAGTTTGTTCTTTAACTGAGTGGTCGGAGTACGAGAATTTAGCTGATATGATGTTATGGTCGGACCGGCCTAGGGGCGCTAAAACATCGATGACGTATTTATCAGGGTGAGAAGTAAGAAACAAGTCAAGGGTGTTGGCGGAAGACTTGCAATGTCTGGTATTCGTGTCGGCTCATTTACAAGCTGAGTCAAGTTGTTAATCTCAGCGAAAAGTTCAACATACCTTCCTTCGGGTGTTGTCTGGCCAGAGTGTCGAAGCCAATCCGAATTGTGAATATTGAAATCGCCCGCAATGACGATTTCAGTACGAGGATACAGTGATACAATTCGAGTGATGGAATCGGACAGCGCATCAAACTCGTTAAAGGTTGAGTTGCTGTCCGCACTAGGGCTTCTGTATATAAAACAGTAGTGGATAATTTGCTTACGGACGGTGAATTTTAGCCATTTGAAATTAAATTCCGGATTGGAACAGTGGCCATACTGTGACGGAATTTGGTAAGCGATATCACTACGGATGTAAATGGCGAGGCCGCGGTGGGGAAAGAATAATGGCACTAAGCTATATCCAGGCAGTTCCAAATCAGAAGATTCTTCTACTACCTGTGTTTCACTAAGTGCCAGAACAGCTGGTTTATGGGAATGGGTGTGGGCATACACATCGAAGAAATTCGTTCGAAGCCCACGTATGTTGGAAAAATCAACCCTAAATTCCCTCATCATCACAACATAAAAACACAAAAAGACTCAACTCTGACGAAACTAAGCGGAGCCGTGAAGTGTAGATGAAGTGTAGAATAGTTTTCCACAACAAACTGTCGCCGGTGTTATGCCCAAACGACAGTCAGCTGTTTTTTTTTTTTTTTTTTTTTTTATAATTTACCCGCACTCAAGGGGTTATGACTACCCTTTTACATGTTTTCACATGGTGCGGGCGTTGGAAAGATAGACAGAGAGAGAGAAATAGATTGGTGTAGTGGTTTGAAACTCAGCTGTATTAGGTTTCACATTAGCTCCGGGGGTGGTGTCCAGAATAACTGGGGAGATTTGATTGTTGTCATGTATTTTTTGCCTTCGCTTCTGATTCACAGTATTTTTTCCCGATCCACCTGATGTCATGAGCATATCAATTATCAACAGAGCGATCAATTTCTCCAGCTATATGACAAACCTACTGCTGTGGTCCGCTATTCGGATAAACACTCACGGCTCGCTATACATCAGATGTTATGCTCTCTCAATCAACGCAACTGAAGAATGTACAGTACATACATCAATTGCGGTGGTTGAGAAGCACAACAGCAAATGAGTGGAGGGGGAGAGATGGAGAACCCGGCACTGATTTTTTATTTTTTTTCAAACACCACTGCACTGCACTGAAGGTTTGATTAGGCGCGCGCGATCAGATGGTCTATTATTCTTTTTTTTTGTTCTATTGTATTTTTTTTTTTTGTTTTATTGTATTTTATTGATGTTGTTGCGTGTTTTTATATTGTTTCTTTTTTTTTTTTTTTCTTATTGTATTTTTTTTTGTGTTTTATTGTTTTTGTGGGTAAAAGTTGCGGTAGAACGCGTGCGCCTCCGACGTCAGGCAACCCGGTACTCATATCTTCAATGTCTGAATTCTTTCTTTTTAAATAAGTAAACTTTTACAACGAATTAAACCAATTAAATTAGCAATTTGGGCGCCGTGGCTCAAGTGGTTAGTGCGTTGGATCGCTGAGCGTGAGGTTCGAGGTTCGAATCCCAGAGAACACCAAAAAGTTTTTCACGGTCCCACCTCTCGCGAATGTCTGACAAACGTCCGAGAGTAATAACTGTCAAGAGAAAGCTTCTCAATTTGCCTTTCGGATATGGCTCTAAACTGTAGGTCCCTTCCATTTGTGTAAAAAATATAACTCGCACAACACGAATGGTCGCGAGAAGCTAGGCCCTGAACCACATAAGGTCCGTTGCGCCAAGAATTTGTTTTTTTTTTTGTAAATTAGCAATTTCACTCCAATATATAATCACTGAAATATAATTGACAGAATGTCGTCTGTTTATACATAATAATATGTTTTAATATCAAAACGGAGTATTTATATGAAAACATATTCAATTGTTTCAAAGGAACACAAGTATCTAAGCAATTTCTCTACAAAAAAGAAAAACAGTTTGGAGTTGACTTAGTTCTGTTTCGCTGTCAATAGTGCACTTAACGGATCTTTATTTTGTTTTTCTTTGTTCTCTGTTTGATGTTTTGTTTTACCTTTGAATTTTCCATCTCTAGAGTATGATTGCACTTCTGAAATCCCTAATACTTATAAAAGGCAGAGTCATTTCCTGTTAGTGACCTCCTAGCCGGAGAACCACTCATCCGATTTATGTGATCTTTGTCCTTTCTACGTTGCCCTGAAGTTGAGCAATGTTCAAAACAATTATTTAAATCATCTCCCACAATTTTCCTTCAGTGGAGACGACTGTCAGCAGTCATGCAGCAGTGGGTATCGTGTCAATAGTGTGCGTGAGTATATGTGGACGCTCTAACGTGATCATGTTTTGAACTTCAGTGTGTGGTCATCCCTTTTCAGTGCAAACCATAGTCGAACTAAATTAAACAGTCATCTTCGGGTCGTTTGACAAATTCGCTCCTCCAAGCTAAAAATTACCCAAAATCGTATTTGTATTGATGTTTCAGCAATCATTAGATAATTCGATGACAGAGAAAAACATTTTGTATTGGTTTAATACAATATTTATCAGTCCCAATGGGCCAGCGTACATTGGATCATCAATTCACCGGGGTGAAACTCGGTTTATAGAAAAGGGAGGGCAAGTGTGCAGAATGAAACGGGGTAAAATTTTCATCCAGCGATGAAGTGGTTAAACATCGGGGTAAACCAATGCACACACAAGTTGTCAGTTTCGAGATACTACAGAAATACCACTACAATGAAAATCGGTTCATGTATAGACAATTTTACCCCGAATTATTCATTCAGTGCGCGATTAAAGTAAAGTGCGATACTCCGGGGGAATTGATCCAGTGTGCGCTGGTGCAATCAGACTGTATTCGATAGGTTTGTTACCGTTGGTCGTTCATTCACACTTCTGCACGTAGATATTATGTGAGAGTGAGAAAAAAATATGAGTGAATAGAGTGAGAAGGTGAAAAATGAAGCAGGTATATTGGTTTGTGGTTGTGGGAATGGAATTATTAAAGAATTATTATTATTACCATAAAGTGGTACACAGTCGGATCGAAAACATCTATAGGATCAAATATTCGAAAGCCATGGGAATATACCACAGTATCTTCCAAGCAGAAATATATGCAATTGAAAGGTGCGCCAAATTTAACCACTATAGAAAGTATCGCGGGCAAGACATAGCGATACTGTCGGATAGTCAAGCCGCAATCAAGGCTTTAAGCTCCTATGAAATCAGATCTAAACTGGTGTGGGAGTACCTTGACAAAACAAACCTATTAATGCCCGGTTGTACAGTGCAGGTTTGAACTCCATTTAAATACATATCAAGTTTAAGCTGACGTTAAAGACGAAGTAGTATATTTCAGTGCTGGTTTAAACTCCACCGATAGTTTAAACTAAGTTTAACTTAAACGGCCATGTATGTATGATGAGGTTCAAACCGACATTTTTGATGCAAACGGAAAATGTATACTTAAGACAATGCATAATTACTTACGAGACCTACAGTAGTGCAAAAGCCAGAAAGAAGAAAAAAAGGTTTGTTTAAGGAACATGAAACTGGTGAGCCATTGATTGCAATGCCCTACGCATATCTGTGATATCTTTATATCTCAAATAATTACATTTTTGCGAATTCGCTACTTCCGATATAAGAATCACAGAATAATGATTTGGTGATCTCTTCAACAGAAAATGTACTAAACGAGGAATCAAGGAATATTCAAATCGGTTCAGACATTTTGTAGTCATAAGTGTGTAAATCAAAGGAAAATGTTTTTTGTCAGTTAAAAAATCATAAAGCCCAATAACGGATTCAGGATACTAAAATTACTCCTAAAGCATAACCCATCTCAAGACAAATCGATTGATGTATATTGTTGAGGTATCGTTACGTACCTATTCGCTATTCAAAATCACAAAAGGACTGCAAGGATTCTTGGGTTCGAGTGCATATTTTAGAGACGGATATTTAAATTTGGAGTTCCTCAAAAGTTTGCTTTTCACGAAATTAAAAAGGCTTCGTTGACTAAACCTATCTTAAAGCTAAACTAGAAACTCAACTCCTCTTACAAAAATCTAACTATGGAAAATTTCACAGGATTCATTTTGTTAACAAGAAATCTTCCCCTGCCGAGAAACGCTGTCATAGCTACGAACTGGAAGCTTTAGCGATTATCAATGCATAGAAAAACTACACGTCTACCTTCTGGGCCTACGGTTTAAGATTATCACATATTATTACATATTAAGGCCCGAATTGCAGGATGGGCCCTTATTCTCCAAGACTTCGATTATGTCCTGGAACATAGACCAGGCGTTCGCATGAGACAAGCAGATTCTTTGAGCAGAAATCTATTTACGACGGGCATATCAAGCAAATTTCTCGATCGATTACAACTACATAGCTCAAGAAAACTTTAACTTAGAACACGGTGTTCTTTAAAAGGAATCCTTAGATGGTACCAAACTGCTATGCATACCAAAGAAGTTGTAATTGGAAATAATAATTAAAGCCGTACGCAACGATGAATAATAGTTCATGAAAATTTCATAATAATCCGGAGAAGCCAAATTGTAATTTGTCGAGCTAACTGTATAATATACCCTGTATTTTGGTTGATAAGGCCGCAAATAGAAAGATTACCTGCATTCTATTTCGAAAAATTAACTACCGCTAGATTCGTAACACTTCGTTCACCTAGGACCACTTAGCGGGATCAAAAGTATTGCTACATCTTTCGTGTAGTCGACGTCTTTTCTAAATAAACTTCGATTTTCCCATGTAAATCAACTTCAATTTAGCGATGTAAATCAACGATGGCTGCGGAAATAATTCAAAAGTTGGAATTGCAGAAAATACGTTTGGCGACATTTGTATAACAATATAAGATCACGGATCTGTATTTATTTGTTTTTAGGGAATTAAACATTAAACATTAAAGGACTCAGCACCTACCTACTCATTATGACGAGTGTACCTTGCGCAAATGGACATGTAGAACGAATTGTTGTTGGATGAAATTCATAAAACTGCTTGTCAAAATATGTTACGAGTTCCAAAAGAAAATGCAGTACCGTTTAGCAAAAACCCAATCTAACTAACAAATACGACTTATGCGATTCAATAACAATCAAACGAACACAGTTAAGTACTGATCTAAAACTTTATCATAAATTTCAAGGTGACCAAAATCTGTCCAAACGATCGTTATTGAGCTTTAAAAGCTGGAAATCAAGAGGGACACAGAGCAACCACTACGAGCGCTAGATATTTGAAACCGTGGCGATCAGGCTTACAGAAATTCTCCAGTGAAGATAACAAAAGACGAAAGTACCTATCTTACATATAATAATCCATCAGTTTAAAAGTACTAGCAAATCATTTGCGATCATCAAAACAACCAGCGATGGCGAAAAGAACATCTGCTTCGACGAATATTACTATCAATACCATCGAAGAAGCGTATAAAGGCGAAAATAATCCCAGAAGATTAATACGTCGAAGAAGACGTATGCATCAGAGGAGAAGAGTCGAACAGAACAGATGGACTTAACGCGACGGTAAAACAACGATGATTGAATAATATTCCGACACTAGAGAAACCTCCACTATGGCCGCGCTTGTAAGATCACCCTATGATCTCCCTGCTCGATGAAAGAGATGAACGCTTGCCTCGGAATCGCAGGTACTATACATACTTGTCCCACAACAGCCATAGAGGCCATAATCGGTCTCACTCCGTTACATGTATTCATAAAAAAAGCGGAAATTCACAGTGCAGTTAGTCCCCTACTGGACTGCCAACCTTGCTGCGGTGTAGGGGCTGAGTAAGGTCAATGATTCTCGGGAACTATCCCCAGATGAGTCCTGAAACCAATAGGTAGTCAACCCTCTCTTCCCTATCCAAATCCTACTATCCCATCTTTCCCATTCTCCCCTGGGCTGGATTAAGGTGTTATACGACCCGTGCCGAGAATCAACCTGGCTGAGGGCCCATTCAAATAGCTCAGTCGCTAACGGAGTATCCGGACTACCTGGCAACCTCCGGATCAGCTTGCCTTGCCTGCATAATGCGGATCTCTGTGCAGGTCGACCTACCTTTCTCCGCCACTCGTGGGTCCAAACATGCAAAAAAATAACAACAACAAAAACCAAAATATAAAAAGAACAAAAATCTTAAAAAACACAAAAAAAAAATCAAAGAGAGGACGGTCCTCTGGAAAAACCGCCTTCCAGTCACCTGGACAGCGCTCCCGCAAGCTCAGCGGGTGCAAGCTTAGCTAGCGCATTGGCCTTGAGGCCTGGCACTAGTTCTGCAAGCAGTCGCGAGCAAGCGGCCGCTCCCAGGCCTACTGAACACGCGTCTGTAACGCCGGCTGCTAGGACATTGGTACCCATACCTGGTCCTAGCGGAAATCCAGGCCATGAGACGCGAGGGGTTAACCCCCAAACCCTATCTACATCTTCAGGGGCAGCCAGCTGTTCGGCCTCGAGCTTACGGCTCGCTGCTCCCCCCACCGCGAAGGATTCACATCCACCTCAAAAAACCTTCTCAGGGGCGACGGACTGCTCGGCCTCGAGCTCGCGGAATGTCGCTCCATCGAAGATCTCCTACCAAGATCGACGGCTAGCCTACAAGCTAATTCGCCGCATTCAGGCTATCCCTGAGGAAG
Organism: Blera fallax; assembly: GCA_946965025.1. Classification (NCBI taxonomy): domain Eukaryota; kingdom Metazoa; phylum Arthropoda; class Insecta; order Diptera; family Syrphidae; genus Blera; species Blera fallax. The sequence continues at coordinate 35,613,877 of OX337245.1, forward strand.
AGAGATCACAAAAGCACAAGACATCTCTCAGCTGGGCAACTAAACGTGTCCAACTCCCTTCCGACTCATCCAACACGGAATCATCGTCTAAACGACAAAGATCACAGGATGAGCCTCCCTCCTCATCAAAAAAAACAAAGATAGTACCTCCCAGTACTATCTCCAAGCCCTTTAACCAAGTGCTTAAGGCACACTTGGTAATCGCGGTCATTGACCAAAGCGATCCGGATGGCAGCATTACGACGGATAAGTGGAGGAAGGTTGAGATAAAACTCGCCACAGCTTTTCCCCAAATCCGTCGTGACTATCCCGGCCCTGATATCTCCTGCAGGGATGGTGGCTGGCATCAAGGGCACGTCAAACTAATTGCCTGTGCTGACCAGAGATCGAAAGATCTTTTCAAAATGGCTGTCTCCAGTTTGGGGCAAGTCTGGCCAGGCGCAAAACTGGAGGTCGTGGAAAAGGACCAAATTCCAAACCGACCCAGGACACGCGCCACCATTCCAGCCGAACCCTCCGACTCTAGGGTGATCCTAGATATTATAAGGTCCAACAACAGCTCCCTTCCCACGCACAACTGGAAGATTGCTAAAGTGGAAGAGCCGAGAGGAGACGTGAGAAGCGTGATCATTGTAATCAATGAAGAGTCTCTGGCCCCCTTAGCGTCTTCAAATGGAGTCATAAATTATGGCTTCAGCTCCATCACCCTTAAGGTCTATAAATGTGACGAGATAGAGCTAGGGAGAGCACCTCCCAAACAGGATGTGGTCCCCTCCACATCAGCGACAATTATCTCTCCACCCGAACCCGTTCCCACTTTACCTGGTGACGATTCATCTCTCCTGGGGGTCGACTCCCAGTCGACGGACACGGAGATGGTCGACGCCATTTCCAAATTGGACTTCTCTGGTCCTCCCTCTCCCTCACCATCTTTCCTGGGGGTCAGTCTTAGCCTGACGGGCACGGAGATGGACAGTGACCCTACTGGCCTCTCTCTCGAGGATGACCTCCTGTCATCAGACTCAGATGAAGCCAACAACACCGTGATAACGGTTTCTGAAGCGGGTAGTAGCTCAAATGCTGCGAATCCTTCAGATTAACCTACATCACTCCATCACGGCCTCGGCCTCCCTTATTCTCCGACTCAACAAAAATGGAGAAGACCTTGTCTTGATCCAGGAACCATGGGTTGTTGGCAACCGGGTTTGTGGCCTCAAGACTCCACACTATAAACTGTTCTACGCAAGGGAAGAAGGTAAACCGAGATCCTGTATCCTTGCAATGACCCATCTTAATGTATTTCTACTCTCTAATTTCAGCAATCAAGACATAGTCGCTACCAACCTGGAATTACGCTCAAGAAATTACTGGCTGGTATCGGCCTATCTGGGCCACGATCAAGTGGGCCCACTCCCTCCAGACATCTTAGGGAGCTTGATTGCTAAAGCGGAGAGCCTTAAAACTGGCCTAATCATTGGATGTGACGCAAACGCTCATCACTCAATCTGGGGCAGTTCCGACACAAATGAAAGAGGTGAGCAACTTTTTGATTTTATCATTAGTAGTAATCTCCTAATCTGTAACCGGGGGTCCATACCGACCTTCATTACTCGCAACCGACAAGAAGTCCTAGACATTACCCTTGTCTCAGACCATATTTATAACTCGGTAAAGGACTGGAGAGTCTCTGATGAGCACTCCTTCTCAGACCACCGTTACCTCCAATTCAGTCTTGATGACCGGGTGCCTGTTCAAAAGGCATTTAGAAATTATAAAAAAACCAACTGGTCTCTTTATAGGGAGCGTTTACTAACGCTTTTGCCCTCCAACTTGCCTGCTAAACTAAATAGCACTCAGGATCTTGAGAGCCTGGTCAACATCCTAACACAGGCACTCAATGGAGCCATGTCCGTGGCATGCCCACTCCGTAACCCCCGAGGCAAAAAGAAACCACCTTGGTGGAATACAACCCTCAGTGCACTCAGGAAAGAAAGTAGGCTCCTTTTTAATACTGCTAAAAACTCCCGCGAGACGGCCGACTGGGCCTCATATAAATTGTCTCTCAAGAAATACAAATTTTCTCTGAGGAAAGAGCAACGACGTTCTTGGAAACTTTTCTGTGACAGCATTGAAGAATCCTCGGAAGCGTCCAGGTTGCGGAAAATCCTCTCAAAAAGCCCCTCTACACCCAGCTACCTTCTGCATCCGGATGGTCACTGGACCACCTCTGCGAAAGAGTCCATTGAGTTATTACTGGACACTCACTTTCCCGGTAGCTCCCCTGTTACTGACCCGCGATTAGAAAATACTTCGGCTCAATCGTACAGTAACTCTTCGGGTTTAGTAACCACAGAAAAGATCCAATGGTCCGTGCGCAGCTTCAAGCCCTTCAAGTCCCCAGGACCAGATGGTATTATTCCTGCAGAATTACAGCACTGCGAGGACATTGTGCTTCCATGGCTCAAAGTCATCATGTCAGGCTGTCTAAATCTGGTCTATATTCCCAAACTATGGACCGAGGTGGAGGTCATCTTCTTACCTAAAGCAGGAAGGGGCTCGCACGTGGAACCAAAAGATCTCCGACCCATCAGTCTATCGTCCTTTCTACTTAAAACTCTAGAAAGGCTAATCGATATCCACTTACGACAGAGCATCAACCCAATTTTGCTCCCGCCATCCCAGCATGCGTATTGCACAGGCAAATCAGTTGAGACAGCCTTACATTCGCTTGTGCGCATCATTGAAAAATCTTTGAGTGTTAAAGAATACACTATGGTGGCCTTCCTTGATATTGAGGGTGCGTTTAACAACGTCGAGTCAAAAGCGATCATCGACGCACTTACAGATCTGAAAGTGGATACCTCGCTCAGAGTGTTAATCAATCAAATGCTCACATGCAGGATTATTAACACACAGCTGGGCGGAGCATCGGCCAGAAGAACTGTCTGCTGCGGCACCCCCCAGGGTGGTGTCCTGTCACCTCTTCTGTGGAACCTGGTAGTAAACAAACTACTGGTGGACCTAGACAAGACAGGATGCAAAGTGATCGCCTATGCTGATGACGTTGCCATCGCTGCCTCTGGCAAGCACCCAAATACTCTCAAGGAAATCCTCCAATATGCTCTCCTTCGGCTCACCAGATGGGCCTCCGTTTGTGGACTGGGGGTTAACCCCCACAAAACGGAACTCGTCCTCTTCACGAGGAAATATAAAACTCCACCCATAGACCCTCCCAAGATAAATGGCACCAGTCTGACCTTCACTGACAAAGCAAAATATCTGGGTCTAATTTTGGACAGAAAACTAAACTGGAAAGCCAATCTACTAGAACGCGTAAGGAAAGCCAATGTAGCTCTCTACTCCTGTAAAAAGGCTATAGGTAGGAGCTGTGGTATGAAACCTCAAATCACTCACTGGCTGTACGTGTCCGTTATCAGGCCTATTTTACTCTACGGCGTGATCGTTTGGTGGCCCGCTCTTAACAGGGCTGTCCACCTCAATCAAATAGCTAAGGTGCAAAGATCTGCATGCATGTGCATCAGTGGTGCACTGAGGACTACTCCTTCAGCGGCACTGGATATTATGTTTAACTTGCTGCCCCTTGATATTTTCAGTAAACAGATCGCTGCCTGTACGGCCATCCGTCTGAAAGCCTCCTCTCTGTGGTCCAGCTACCACACTGGCCACTCCTCGATCCTGGATCTCCTTAACTTCAAGCACGAAAATACAGACTACACTCCGCCGAAAATGTGCTTCGACCGTGACTTCCGTACGAGCATCCCTGAACGGGATGTATGGGACAATTCTCCTCCTATCGATGGTAACTCGGTACACTTTTTCACAGACGGTTCTAAGACCGAAGGCGGGGTGGGATGTGGTGTTTTCTCCGAGAAGCTCAACCTAGAGTTATCGTTCCGCCTCCCTGATCATTTTAGCGTTTTTCAGGCGGAAATCATGGCGATTAAGGAAGCCCTGTCCTGGCTGAAGTGTAATGTACTATCTGTCAGAGATATTACCATTTTCACTCACAGCCAAGCGGCAATCAAGTCTCTGGAATCGTGCTCGTTTACTTCAAAGGCCGCTCTCAACTGCCGTTTATCTCTCACGGAGATGACAGAGCAGTTCAACATTCACCTATGCTGGGTGATAGGCCATAGAGACATTCCAGGAAACTGCAGGGCAGACGAACTTGCCAGACAAGGCACTACTCTTAGAATTCTGTCTGATAGGCAGTCCCTGGGTATGCCCCTAGCTACATGTAAGCATCTACTAAAGCTGAATGCTATTAGCAAGACCAACCTCAGATGGGAAAACGTGTTAACGTGTCTTATCTCGAGACAGATCTGGCCCAGGCTGGATCATAATCGTAGTACTGAGTTGGTCAAACTAAAGCGATCACAAATCAGCTGCGTTGTTGGTGTTCTCACTGGACACTGTCTTATAGGCCAACATGCGAAAAGACGGCCTCTTTTCAAATGACTTCTGCAGAAGCTGTAGGGACGAGGAGGAGGAGGAAAGTATCCCTCACCTCCTATGTAACTGCCCAGCTCTGTCGCATAAAAGAATGCTCTTTTTAGGGTCCCCCTTCCTTGAAGTCCTTGGTGACATAGCGTCCTTAGACGTCATGCGCATCTATCGCTTTATCAAGAGCTCCGGTTGGTTCTGCTAGACCATGAGTAGCGAATTGGTTTTGATCCATGGTATCACAAAGGACCTTTATTGGTCTAAGTGTGTCTGCACTCCCGTGCAGACAGCCAAGGCAACCTAACCTAACCTAGTCCTCTAAATTCATATGGATCTCATGGTCTCTTGGGAGAACTAGGAGAAGTTTCTTCCTTAAGGAAATCATGTCTCCAATAGACTTAAGGAACTCCTCCACAGCCGTAATTAAAGCTTTCAAAGAAAAAGGGGAAGTACTGGTGCCTTTGGCACAATAGATCTCTCTGGTCGTACCTACACGCAATTTGGGCGTAGCAACAAACCTGTTAACCTAGGTTTGTGAAGTTCTACGCTTTACTTTGAAGGCTTTTGGAAAGCTGGGGTAAAATCGGTCAAGTAGTACTCAAGAAGAGTCATCGATGAAAATAAGACCCTATAAAGAACTGTACATCGACTTATTTAAAAATGAGGGCATATTAAATTCACAGTCTACTCGCGATTGCAATTCTACTGTCTTGACACTTCTTGCATGATTGGGGAGCATACACTGCGGTTTTTTAACCTGAACTTAACATAAACACATTTATTTTTTTAAGACTAATTAATAATTTTTTACAGACGCTCGTGGAAAGGTTGTGGAAACTATGTTACGAATAGTATTTGACGTCTCTTCTACAGCGTCCTTAGTGATAGAATTTTCAGTGCAGTATCCAAGTTGATGGAATCGTCATTTTAAAGGATCCGAAGTTGCCACCATCACTAACAACCATTCCAGAAGCGACAATAAGCATCGAGTTGTCACCTACTTCCTGTAGCTGAGCGGCTGTCAGTCTTTCAGGAGGGCTGCATATTTATGACTATGCTACTTAACAATGACTGATAGCATATTTGTAATTGTTTGCTATTTAACCTTACAACTACTTATCTCACTTATTATGTCTCCTATTTTGTTTGCTATTGCAATATAAAAAATAATTAATAAATAAAAATCCAATGTTAAGCAGTTCATTTAAGAGTTCGCTCAGTCTATTTTATGTTGTAACATAGGTATTTTTCCATTTGCTAAGTTTCTTTTCGCTGCTGAACTATCGAAGTGGTAACATCATTAAACTTTGCTTTTAAGAACTGAACTTTCCTCGTCGATTATTACTTTTTTTTCTTCTTGCCATTCTAAAATTACGTAGTTTTTCATAAACACGTACTTAACTACAGTGCTAAAACTGGTTTTCACTTACCATATGAAAATATTTTTGAATGCATTTTCGTTGGAGCAGGAGCCACACATCATAGTTGTTACATTATTTAGTCCTTTTGGGGCGACAGATAATAAAACCGAGTCCAATTTCTCCGGCCAATCTTTTCCAGGAAATACTCCCAGTGCGGGTCTATTTACAAGGGCTAAAAATGGAATGACTTTTTAAAATGCATTTTAATTTATATCTTAAATATCTACTTCTTAGATTATGATCCGTTCGAAATACATTTAATAACTTAGGATGGTTATAACCCAAAGGTACAGACGAGATTTGCGTGTATATGTCGAGCAATACGTTATCATCAACGTCAACTATGTAATTTCCAATCGACTTGTCATAGTCCACAAAAAATTGTACAGCTCCGGCATTCTAGAATATACATACATAATTGTTATTACTTATATGTACGTGTTCATGGAAAAAAATCGAAATACTAATTTATGTCTTGAGTTCTTATAAGACAATCGCCGCGTTTAGACGTGTTATTGCAAAGAAGTTTCATATGCATATGTACATATGTATAGTGTTTTTGCGTCTCTATAACCTTATCTTTTCATTCACTCTTTGGGGTAAGTGATTTAAATAATTTTATTATCTTTTATATTTAACAACTGAGAACACACAACGACGATTGCGTACAAATGTACAACAACATAACCAATGGTGAAGTGCATACAAAATAGTCATGAAGAAACTGTAAAAGGGGTACGGTAATGGCACCAAAATTCCCAAGCACTATGAACTCGATTGTAACAGCCTATTCCTGAGGAAATAGGGGTGGCAATGGTGTAGTGGTAGCGTCATCATTTGTCGAGCTGATGGTTCATAGTTCAATCCCTGATGTGAGCAAGCATTATATGATAAGAGGCAGTCCGATCATTTGCGAAAGTTTATGACAACACTACTGCGAAGGCATAACACTGGCAGTAGGTTTGTCATATGGCTGGAGAAATTGTTCGCTCTGTTGATGATTGATATGCTTATGACATAAGGTGGAGTGCGACAAAAATACTGTGAATCAGAAGCGAAGGCACAAAATAAGTGACAACAAACAAATCTCCCCAGTAATTCTGGACACCACCCCTGGAGTTAATGTGAAACCTAATAACACCTGAGTTTCAAAAAACTACACCAATCTCTTTCTCTCTCTCTCTATCCATCTTTCCAACGCCCGCACGGTGTGAAAACATGTAAAAGGGTATTCATAACCCCTTGAGTGCGTGCAAATTATAAGAAAAAATAGATAAACAAGGATTCACACTAATACGAGAAGCAGCAGATGAAACGGAGATGACACCACCCATCACAATGTCCTGGAATCTGCATCGGCAATCAAAAGTAACAAGACGCCAGTAATCGATAGGATCCCGAACTTCGTCCTGAAGACAGTGATCAAAATCAAACCAGAAGTCTTTAATTTACAATTTGAATATGTCTACATTATCTTAAAAGCTTATTATTTTAAGTGTTATTACTCGTACTTCTACATTTTATCAAATTATTAATATGCAATTCCTTTTCTTAATTGTCTATTAGTATTATGCTATTGGGTCCATTTTGAGCTACAATCTAGTATGGACCTTTATAAGACTTAACTAATTTCTTTCTGTTTCCTACTTTTACATCTACACCTAATTCTGTTTTTATACAATTTTTTTTATACGAATTTGCTTTTACACGAATCAGAAAAAGAATTTAATTCTCTTTTTACACGATCTCTATTTTGAAATAACACGAATGTAACAATTCTAAATTCGGGTTTTGCCCTAATTTACTTATGTAAGCTCAATAAGAAATTGGTTTTATTTGCATTTGAAGTTGTGTTTCCCGTGAAAAGTATCCGGATTTTTTTTTACACGAATTCTTCGTGAACGTATCTATCGTGTAAAAACAGAATTAGATGTACGTAGTCATTAATTTTAAAATTTGCTTCAGATTTCAGCGTTTCCCATCTGTCGCAATTGCTTTCATTCCAATGACGCTTATTTTTGTGTGTAGCTACGGCGTTCACTGGAATGCGTTGCGCGAGACAGGTAGATTTTATGTGAGCCAGAAAGAGAAGGGTTGATTGTACCGAAAATCCACCGAAAATCCATTTTCAAATTGAATTCTCGGTATTGGCATGGATGTTTCGTTTCCAAACTATTCCACTTTTGACAGAAATCTTCATTTGGTTTTTGCGCTGAAGGAGTGAAGACGGAAATGTGCGTGGTTTTTTTCCAAACCATTTCACTTGCAGCATTTACAGTTTGGTATTTGCGATGAGAGTTTTTTTTGTCGAATATGTATAATTATTTATCGACTCAATCAAACTAGATTATTACAAGAACTAAAAATACAATAATGTTCTTTATTAGTGCATTAAGCAACCTTGTTTGATACAAAGATATATGTTAAATTTTGCAAGGAGAGAATCAATGGTAAACATTATTTATTTAATCTAGTGCATCTTTTTTTCTTTAGACGTTTAGGCCTATGTGCAAATAAAAGGTTTCTGACGAGGGGGTTGGGAGGGATTTGCATTTTCTTCTAGAGATTTACAAGGTAATGGCATTTCTAATGCACCACGGAGAGCTCCTCGTGCTGACTTCTCAAGAGAAATTATGTTTTGTTACAGATTTTAGCGTTTTCCTTCTGTCGCAATTGCTTTCATTCCAACGACGCTTATTTTTGTTTGTAGCCACGACATTCTTTGGAATGACTTTCATTACAATGACCATGTAACCAGGCACTAAGAGTATGCTGCGCCCTCGGAACGGTCTCAGCGAATGCAATAAGTGTCATTTCAGGCCGAATGCTCATCGACCTAGAACCAAAGAGGTCTGCAGCAATACGCGAGAACAAGCATGCAGTTCAATTGCAGCATAGGTGGAATAGTCCATGGACACATACACTGATCCTCGACACAGAGAAGTGGATCAGCAGAAAACACGGTGAAGTGAATTATTACCTCACTCAGTTCCTGTCGGGGCATGGATGCTTCCGGGAGTGTCTCCACAAATATAAGCATTGTGAAGGTAGACCACAGAACGCGGATCATGTGCTGAGAGGGTACCAGAATTACTAGAGGGCTAGAACTATCCTGGAAAGGGAAATTGGCGGGCCAGTGACACCGAGAAACATAATAGTGTTCATGCTGACGTCGAGCGAAGAGTGGAAGACTGCAAGTGAAGTAATCACTACACTGATGCAGCAATTGCGCATAGAAGAACGGGCACTAAGAAGCGCAACAAACGAAGAAACTGATAGCTCTGACAGTTAAGAAGGAAGTTACGAATCGCCATATCGGACAGACAGGGCAGAGCAATAGGAGGGTGTTTTTTAGCCACTTAGACATGCAGGAGCCTGGAGTCGGATATGACTTGTAGTATGGGCTCCAGAGTATCTGAAAAAAAGGCATACGAATAACTACAAATGGAAGGGGGGACACCCCTTTAGACAATAACCGGTTTAACCTACCCGAACCTGAGGCCCTTACTGCGAGTGCCATTTGTTGATCGATAAATAGATTTTGTCGATAGTCGATCCTCGAAAGTGGATTTTGATATTGGTATTTTTAACGAAATATTTCATTTTGACAGTCGATCTTTTCTGTTTAGATTTTCCTGATCGATGGTGTGCAAGAAGTACAATATTATGAACAATAATGTAATGTATTTCATTGTATTGACGTTCTATTTCAAAAATAATAATTAATTTTATTACGGGGCAAGTTTTATTATATTAGGTACTAGCTGACCCGTGCTCGCGTTGCTTCGCCCCCCTGCCAGTTTTAAGACAGAAATGTATTCAGCTTCTGAATTCCCCTTGAAATAGATTTGTAGGAAATTGGGATAAGCGTTACTGTCAAGCATTAATGTTCCGATAAGGTGGTAAACTTGACCCTAAATCTTAAAAGTGGGAATAAATTTGTCTTCTGTTATGCGCTTATCACCAAAGGAGGTCATTTGAAAGGCTGAGTTAAACTTTCTGGGAATCTCTGAAAAAGTTTTTGACTAAAGATGATCACCCAGTAGAATGCTCTTTGGTGGATCCGGTGGTGCACCTATTTCTTTGAACATTACTTTTCCGCTTGAACAACACAATCCAACAGATTCTTTTGCCCACTTTTGTGCACCACAAAAGCTACAAATCTCAGACATTGTACCTACATGTATGTACATGCGACTCCTTTTCATATGAAATGAAACGTTCATATTGAAAACATGAATTTTTCTTTAGGTTCCACGGTCGGACAACATTTTCACCGATAACAATAAACCGTTCACTAACAGAACCAAGTCTATTCACAGTGGAACTTTGCACATATCTCAGGCGAGACATCCGCCTAATTTTTGTATCTTTACTCCTTCGCCCAATATCAGAATATTAGAATATCTCTTACTCAGTTTAGCTGACGCCACAAACTCGTACAAATACAATTACCAACTCAATTATAACATCCCCAGTGGGAATCGCTACCACAGCACACACAGACACAACATGCACACAATCCATCCAGTATGCATGTATAACAGAAAAATAAGGATAAGGAAACACACATTCTCCTATCGCTAGCCACTCGCCTCTGCTCATAAATTTAGCGATGAGGCAGCGAAAGGAAAATAAAGAACAAAAAAATGATTATCACCACTGAGACATGGTTGGGAGACATGATCAATGAAAAATTAATCAAATTCAGTATTTTACAAATGATATTTTTGATATTGCTCAGCTTCTAAAAGAAATTTGATTAAAATCGACAAAGGCAAAGTTGATGTTGTTTGTGTTTCTAAGTTTTTTTTGTCTCTTTTCGTCACTTCGTCGATACCCACGGATTTTTTCCTTCTTAATGAGTAGAAGATCGCTTGGAGTTCTACCTTCGATATGAACGGGAGATGTATCACCTCATCGGCGATGGCATTATTTGCCATATGTTCTTCATTGAACTCGGTGAAGCCGATGTTCTCAGATCGCCAGTGTTGCATATCATTTTAAAGATAGAAGTTGTGCACACGGACTCGATTCTCCAGGTCGTGGTTCGGGCAAATGCTATCATTCACCTTATACACTTCCTGGAAAATCGCTCCTATAGCCTCTTCCTTCTCCTGTAGATCCTCGATCACAAAGAAGTTATCATCACTGACTGCATTCCCTGGATCTACGCCTGCTGTTATAATTTTTTGTTCGTTGTTTGTCGTTCGGGGGATCTTAAGACACGGCAGGTTGTTTTGATTATTCCTCTAAAATATTTTGTTTATTTGCGGGAACATACTCGGGTTGTGGGATTTTACAGCCCGAATTTTGTTGTTGCAGTGCAAGTATACAGAAAGTCTGTAATTTTCTTTAATCAACGTTTGGAGGTTTTTAATCAACGACTTGAGTGTCCTGACCTCCGAGTTTTGTCTGTCAGTAAACCGTCTGTACAAGGTTTTAAGTCTTGTCAGAAGTCTACTTTTTTGTTTGCGAAGTTCGTCAATTGTTGCGTTGCAGTATATGCCTACGTTGTCAGTTTGTTGATACCGAGGTATCGTACTGTCCATCGTTCGTTTAATTTTCTCGTCCATTCGTTGTAGATATCCGTCGATCTCCACATTTGACAGGTTCCTATTGGACGGTGGATAGAGCGAATTCAAGGAAAGTGCTCTTGTCTCTAACCTCTAACCCTTTGAAAACTACATTTTTATTTTTATCTGATTTTCCGGCTGTCTCATCAGTTTGTGCTCTTTATCTTTTTATTTTTTAACTTTTGCACTTATTTTAATGTCTTGTCTTCAGTTGTTAGCATATCCACTTTCAATGTTGAATCATTTATATCTTGTTTGACTTCCTCAATATCCTCCTTTGTGGGCAGAGTCTTAATTTTTTCATCGAGAAGTGCTGCTAATGAGATATTCATCATGCTCATCAAATCCTGTACTGCCATCTCTCCTATCAGATCATTTGCTGCCGTAGATCCTGGCAAAGTCGTTTCAGATACTTTTCTCTTTGCACTCTGCGGCATTGGTTTATTTTTTAGCGGGGTTTCTAATGCATTGTTCGCATATTTTTAGGCATTATAGTACAAATAAGATATTATATTGGTAATATTCTTATCTCTGCTAGTAAGTATCTACGAGAGCTTGAATTCCACAGCTAATTGATTCCACTCACCCAGCTTTTCAATGTTGATAAGATTGTTTATTAGCGTGAAATTTAGTATGATTACACTCAGCTGATGGAATAAATTGTTGTCAATCCAACATCGCCTTTTATTAATTATGCGCACTTTTAATCAATTTAACTTCAATACGTTTGCACAAGCTTTTAGCTTTGTTTTCACACTATCCTCTACTTTTTATTGTCCTAATCTCTGCACAATTTCACGGAGTTACACTGTGTACGTCTGCTCCTTATCAAAGTTGTCAAACTTTATTATTTCGTCTTTATTATGTCTTTATAGGACTTAAATGAATTTATTACCTTATAAGAAAGGAGATTTTTACTATGGGTTTTACTATTATTCAATCGCGAAAAACATCGTTCAGATGATGCACTACCGTGTAGGGAAATTAAAAGTGTTAGTGTAGATTTGGAAATATTCAAAAACATTGTAGGATCAGATCACCAACCCCATAATGAGAGGAATAAAAAACAAACGAATTATGACAATGATGATTTCCTACCTCCGGAACGGACAGGAACTTTGAGAAGAAGACAAACATTGTTCGTCAGCAATATTTTTAGTTTTTCCTAATTTGGCCCAAAATTTTGTCAAATTCTGAGGCAAACATTCAGTCATTACGTACAAAATTAAAAATTTTTTGATTTTAAGATGATAAATGCGTCGCTGGGCTCACCTGGATGCTTAGATTGCCTAGAAGTGATTTCTCCTCTTAATCGCCTTTTACGACACGTGCTACTCATCGGGGAAATCTGCAGAGATATTCTTAGACCGTCCCTGCACAAGTTTTCTTTTGAAAGTTTAATAAAAACAACTTAATCTTTTAAAACAATTGTTTTGCGCTATCTTCCAAATTACAAAGTTTTTCATCGCACTCAATGTGAAATGATGCCACATGGAATCTTAAAGTGCCACCGTCCAATTTTAAGTAAAAAATGCCACAATGGCACGATCGTGCCACATCGGCAACGTTGGTTTCAACCACTGGTGTCCCTTTGTTTCGGATGTGCTATGTATGTATGTATGCATGTATTTTTTTTTCCTTCTTTAGTTAAAGCTAAATCAAGAGGTCTGTATCTGTAGCTTTCAACTCGAGCCTATACTCGACATTGTGTAGACCCCACCAATTGAACAGCAGGTTCCCTGTAGAATTTGGTGTATTATTTCCCCAATCACTATGTTTGGCGTTCAAATCTCCGGCCACAATCAAATAGTTCTCTTCCTACTCCGGCCTTAGACATCGAAAAAGTGCCTCGAGCTCTGTTATAAATGAAGTAGTTTGAGAAGTTCCAGAAGGGTAGACCGCGACCATGTACAACCTCTTTCCACTATGGAGAGGGATGCACACGATACACGCTTCCAGCTCCTGGAACCTCCGCACTTCACCGCTGTACACAGCCTTGTAACGCAGATCTTCACTAATGAAGATTGCAACACCTCCTCCTTGAATGGAGTTGGGTCGGTCTCTTCTTACAATATTATATCTTTTGTGGCTTAATTTGTGCTTCTGGGATAGCTTAGTTCCGCTAACCAAAAGTACGTCAGGGCTTTGGTCCTCTAGCAACTTAAAAAGTAAGGTTCTTCGCTCGATCCTTATCAGTGAATTCACATTCACCGCAAGGATCTTTAAGGGTTTCTCCCCCATCGTACCCATAACGACTGGTGGTGCGCTAAGCCCGGCAGAAATGCGTAGATCTGGTCCACCCGCTTCGCCTGCAATTCTAACAGTTGCTGGAGCTGGCTCATTTGCCCTTGAATAGAGAGCAAAATGGCCAGCAGGTCCGGCTGATCCTCAGGTGCTTTGGGCACTGGAGCCTGTGCAGCATCTTTCGGCTGTTGTTGTACCGTGTTTCCGCGGCCTGACGCCATTTGGGCGTAGGGGATTGACGGCTGGTGTTTGACTGAAACCGAATGGACGCTTCACTTCGACTTTCTGCTGGCGAGCAGGATTTATTTTTTTCATGTACTGGAACTTAGGGCAACCGCAATAGTTTGCGGTGTCTCCCGAGTTCCCACATAAAGCACACGAGAGTTGGGCCCTATCCGCTACCCTATCCTTACTTCTGAGAACATTCTTTTGCTTCGTGGTTCTTCCCGCATTTCACGCATCGGGGCTGCATTTCGAAGTTCGACGCGGCGTGCCCGAACCCATGGCAGCGAACACATTGGACAATGTTTTTGCTCCTCTTTACTCTTTCCCAGGTTACAACCTGGTAGTCTAGGACATTGATACTCCTTAGACCATCCAGTTCGCTATTGGGTGAAAGCTGAACCAGGAAGAAAGCTGAAAGCTCAACACCAAAAAATCACTAAATCCGAATTAACGTAGTTTGTGAACAAATGAAGTGTGGTGGAAGTGCAGCAGCAGTTATAAAAAGGAAAAAAAAAATATACGTATGTAATAAAAGAGCAACAGCTGTTGTTTGCTCCAACGGGAACTGTGTAAGCGGAAAAAAGCGTGTCGTGTCCAGACACGTGTGCAAGAGGAGAGGACGACGCAGAAGAAGGAGAAAGAGAAGCTAAGCGTTATTTGTATTTTATTGTTGCCACTGCTAGTTGTCATTAACTTCATACTGAAAATTTGGCTTTTTATATTATCTTTTTATAATGTCTTACATTCTTTCTATTAGTATATTTTGTTCAGTTAAAATCATGGATGTAGCGGCAATTTTAGGACTAACAGTTAACGGACTGAGGGAATTTGTGAGATTCACAAATTTTTGGAGCGAGGTAAGAAGTTAGGAAATCTCGCCGATCTTCAATAGATGGGAGTCCAGACTCGGCAAGGATATTTAATATGGGCGTAGTTCTGAAGGCATGTAAGCTGGATCGGATAGCAGCATGGTAGGGGGGCTTAATCAGTTGTAGTGTTGCGTTTGAACATTTACCGTAGATTGCCAATCCGTAGTCTATTTTTGATAGAAGAATAGACTTTGTTACGTGGACAAGAGTGTTAATATGGACTAGACTATTTTTGGATGCTAGAAATTTAATAATGTTAAGTCTGGTAGCTAGTTTATTTTTTAAATCTAAACAATGTTTCTTAAAGTTAAATTTATCGTCAAATAGTATTCCCAGAATGTTTAAAGCATTTACATTGGGTATTTCTAGATTTGGGAAATTAATTACAAAACTATTGCAGCTAGTTTTTCTACAAATGTGTAGATGTTTGTTTTTGTTTGGGGATATTATGGACCCAGAATAGGTGCACCAGTTATTAAGGTCTGTAAGGATGTTTTGGAATTTATCGTGGGTGCGTGTGACATCATTGCATTTTGATAATAAAACGAGGTCATCTGCATAAAGGATGTGACTGATTTTATTAGTTTTTGCAATAATTTCGCTTATTTCATTGTATGCAATGATAAACAGAGTCACAGATAAAGGTGAACCTTGGGGAATCCCGTTGTTTAGATTGTGAACATTGGAGTAGCAGTTATTTGCTTTGACACTAAACTTTCTGTTGGTTAAGAAAGCTTTTATAAATGAATACATTTAAGGTCCTGTCCCCCATTGAAGAAGTTTATTTAGAACTACATGGATGCCAATGCGGTCAAAGGCTTTCTCGAAATCCAATGAAAGGATTGAGACATGGTTTTTAGCAGAGAGAGCGGATGCAACGTATTCATCTATATGAAGTAAGGAATCGGTTGTGCTACGCCCGTGCTTAAATGCCACTTGATTTGGGTTAATAAGATTCCTTTTTTCTACGTACCAAAGAAGTCTCCTGGATATAATTTTATCCAAAACCTTACTTAGGCATGGTAGCAGGGATATAGATCTATAACCGTTTGTATCTGTTGTATGTTTCTTAGGTTTTGGGATCGGGATGATGGTAGCAGTTTTCCATGTTTGTGGGAATATCCCTTGGTCGAAGATTAGGTTGTATAAATCTAATATTCTTCGCTTTGCGATCAATGGGGCGTTTCTCAACATTGGGTAGGAGACGCGGTCGTAGCCAGGAGTTTTACCTTTCACCGCACCTAGGCAACAATCTAACTCTAGCTGGTTTATTGGTTTCTCGATTAAATTTGCCGAATAGCATATAGTATTTATGGGGGTAGTGCTGTTAATTGTGGAAAATTTGGCTACAAGGAAGTCGGGGGAGAAATTCGAATCGCTGGAATACTCAGACCAGATTTTAGCGAAGTACTTGCAGATTTTATGTGGGTCAGAGATAGCTTCAGAGTCTGTGCGCAAGGTTTTGATTAAATAGGGTGTATATTGACCTGTCAATGTTTTGATATCATTCCACATCCGTCTACTGGTTGAATCTGGGTTAATGACTGTAAATTTATGGAAGCTTTCTTTCTTAGAAATTTTCACTTTTTTCCGAAACAACGCGTTTGCTTTACGGTAACTAACTAGATTGGTTTCGGTAGGGAATTTTTTAAATATCTTCCAGAGGTTTTGTTTGTTTTTTCGCAGTGTGTTTATTTCGGGGTTCCACCATGGAACAAATGATTTGTGTGGAGTGTTTTTTGATTGTGGAATTGAAAGGTTAGCAGCAGAACGAAGAGCCTTAGTTATCGTGGCAGCTTCTCTATTGACGTTTGAACTTTGTTGGTTATTGTTTAAAAAAAATGTTGCATTGCGTTGAAAGATATTCCAATCCGCGCGGTCAGTAATGAATTTAGGGGTAGGTTTGTAGATATGTGAATTATTACCAAGGCAGATAGTTGTCAGTATTGGGAAGTGATCACTACCGTGAAAGTTTTCACTTATGGACCACGAGGTTTGGGGTATAAGCTGAGGGGATATGATTGTGAGATCTAGGTGTGTGAATGTTCCGTGGGTTGAAAAGTGTGTTGGGCTGCCGTCGTTCATAACCGAAAGGTTCGACAACGCTAGAAAATTTTCGATTTCTTTGCTTCTATTATTGGACACAGGAGATCCCCATAGCGGGTTCCAGGCGTTAAAATCGCCGGTAAGTAATATCGGTGTATGGAAAGAATTGGCTATATTGAAAATGTCTGAGGCAGTAAATGGTTGGGAGGGCGGAATGTAAAGAGATATGACAGTAATTTTATATTTAAGAAAGATTTCAACCGCCACAGCGGAAATGTTGGAGTTTATTATTAGGGGTTTATGTGGCACAGATTTGTGAATCAATAAGCCAGTTCCTTGCTTGGCTGAGTTGATTGTAATTAGGTTATGGAAGTATGCAGCGTAATGTTTAGGGGGGTACGGAGTAAGATTGGATTGGAGGTGAGTTTCCTGTAGAGATATGATTGACGGGTTGTGGTCTTTAATTAATAATTGGAGCTCATGAAGGTTATTAAAATAACCTTTAAGATTCCATTGGAGAACCTTGAGAAGTGATTTGTTTAAAGAGGGAGACTTCGGTGCAATATGACCTGTGGCATATTGCGCGAAATCTGGGGTGGTAGAAGTGGAGGCGGGTGATGTGTGACTCTGCCGCCCCAATGCTGAATCGTTGGGGATCCGAGAGGGGCCCAAACGATTCAGCATCCGGACGGCAGAGTCAGTGTACTGACTTCCATTATTGAGGTTAGATGCTATCATCATCCGTTTCGAGTGATTTTAGGAAGTAATGATCGGAGTTTATAAGAGATTGAGTGAGGGTTGATAAAGGCGAGGGGTTTGCAGTTGGGGGGGGGGGGGGGGGGGGGGGGCATAATGATTTTATGAGGTGAATTCAATGACCTGTCTGCTGTTGGGCAGTGGTGAGTGAGTTGGGGGGGATTGTGTAAAAGGTGAGTTTGAGTTGTTTATATGTTGGTCGATCATCTTGTTATTAAGTAGTTGATTTGTGCTGATAATGCGGGAGTTGTCTTCTATAATCGGATGGAGTCGTTTTAGAAGAATTTTTTCGAAGACCTTTGACAGTATTGGCAGCAATGAAATCGGACGATATGAGGTAACTTCACTGGGTAATTTTCCCGGCTTTGGTACCATAATAACTTCCGCTACCTTCCACATGCGTGGAACATACCTTAGTCTGAACGCTGCATTTATTATCTGTGCTATTTTTTTCATTGCTAGGCAGTTTTTTCAGAATTTCACCCGTGATTAAATCAAAACCCGGGGCTTTTTTCGGGTTGATCTTCTCTTTTATTTCTGTGGCTATTTCCTTAGAGGTTACTGCTGGGATTAACCTCTCATCTTCGCACATTTCTTCCGTTTGTTGAGATAATCATTATCTTCATATGGCTGAAAGATGTTCAGCAAATAAATCGGCCTTTTGTTTGTTTGTTTTTTCCCAGTTTCCACTGCTGTTTTTAACTGGCGGGATGTATGCCGTTGGTCTTTTAATTTTTTTTGTAGCCTTCCACAGTGAGTATTCTGTACTAGCATCGTTTGTCAGATTTGTAAGGTATCTTTCCACTGACGCATTTTTCAATTCTGTGATCTTTTTTCTTAGCGTATTGTTTAAACGATTAAGTCTATTTTTATCACTTGGCGCTCTCGACAATTGCCAGCGTTTACGAGCTCTCCTCTTTTCAGATATTATGTCGCATATTTCTTTTGGATATACGTTTCTTTTTACTTTACTATTTGATTCAGGCGTTACAGCCCAAGCTGCCTTTTGTATATTTAGGGTGAAAGTATGTGCACTCATACCTCGCTTTGCGCGGGGGTTAGGGGAATGAAAAGTTTCGTGCAAAGCGAAGCCGCGCAAAACGAAGTAAGAACGTCATGCAAAATGAGGGGTTGCGTTCCTGAAAATGGGAATATGAATAACTGAAAGAAATGCAAATCGTTGTAGCTAGTATTTAATAATACAACAAAAAAAAGAAAACAGAAAACTCACAAAAACTAAAACCTCGCATTCAAACATGAATATTCACTACTAATTTGTTATCTTTTACCATAATTCCAATTGTGCAACCGCTATAAAAAAAAAAAACAAAACCATTTTCGTTGCACTATTGCCGGATTCAGTCATTCAAAAACACAACTGAGTAAATTACATAGATATGTATGCGGTATTTCGCGCAAAGCGAAGTCGCGCAAATCGAATCTGGGTAGGTATGTATATGGAAATCGCGCAAAGGTGAAACCGCGCAAAACGAAACTGCGCAAAGTGAGGTATGAGTGTACTTCACTTTCTATTGTATCGATTGTTGTACTTAGTTCGATGCATTCCTCCACCAGATATCTGAAATATATCCAGTTAGTTAGCTTGTTCACTAGACATGGGTTGTGTTCCTTCATTATAATTTTATTACCAAGTGTAAACAGCACAGGTGAGTGATCTGAGTCAAGATCTGGCCCTTCCTGCACTTGGGTAGTATTTGAGGAGATATTATTAGTAATAAAGAAGTCGACAACGTCCGGGATTTTGTTCCTATCTGTGGGCCAGTAAGTAGGATTTCCCGTTGGATGGTGATTAGCATTGCTTTCTTTTATAGATTCAAGGAGTTCTCTTCCTCTTGTATTTGTTAATCTTGATCCCCAGAATTTGTTCTTTGCGTTGAAATCTCCGCCTATTATGAAATTATACCTGTTGTAACCTCACCCTTAAAATTGAATTTTAATATTAATGTACTCAGTAGTAGTTTAGGACTATACTTCTGTCATTTTCTTATTATATTTGACGTTCAATAAAAATTCATTGTGAATTGAGAAGCCGAGGTTACGCACATTATTTCATTTGGCTTTCATTTGGATTTTTTTAATTTTATTCGAATCCGAATAAATTCCTGGGAAATAATTAGGAAGTACGCACGCGCAATGGATAAGGACATTTTGGAGAGCATTCTCAAATCACAGCATGATTGGATGGCGGGAGTCTTGGCGGATCAGAAAAAGTGGATGGAGGCAAACACGCGGAGGTCGACGAGTCCGAAAATGTCAGTCATCCAGCCATTTCCTGCATACAAAAGAGAAGATAACTGGAAGACGTACTTAAAGCAGATGGAACAGCATGTGGCGTCTCGGAGGAAATGCAAAAACGCGCATTTTTCCTGCCGTGGATTGGGGCAGAAAATTTTGAGACTCTTCAGAATCTGTACGGGGCAGATGATTTGGATTCTAAAACCTTCAAGGATCTGTCGGCCAGATACCAGTTTCAAAGACGGCGATGAAGCCAGGCCAAACATATGCAGCGTGGGTTGCGGAGCTGAGAGGAGTGGCTCGCAACTGTCGACGTGTGCTAAGTCATATGTGGCTAACATGATTCGTGACATCATTGTGCTATACACGCCGCATGACAGTGTTCGATCACAAGCACTCCAGAAGACTAACCCGTCATTGCAAGATGTTTTAGACACCGCCAGTGCTTACGAGACAATACAAAAGACCTTCTCTACAATCAAAGAGAACGGTAACGAATTAGAGGTAAACAATCTTCCGGTGGCCAGCGGGCACGGGGGTTTTCATTCGCAAGCACAATCTCTTCGGAAATCTTGTCCAGGCTGTTTTGTTCACCATAACAGAAACGATTGTCGCCATTACAAAACCGTTTGTAATAGATGCAAAAAAGTGGGTCATATAGCAGCTGTTTGCATGTTAAATTCAGAGGTTGGAGCTTCCAGCAAGTCACCACGTGGTAGGCGGCAATACAAAAGCGGTGGAGCCCAGGGCAGGGGGAGGAATAAATTTGCAGCTAAGTCAACAGAACGAATTCATTTTAATAAGGTGGTCCAGTCGCGGATATATTCGCTTGAAAAAGTTGGGGCTAATCCGTGGATAATGTTGGATATTGTCGTAAATGGGTGCCCAATGCGGTTTCAAGTTGACACTGGGGCGTCTTGCTCTTTAGTAGGAGCGGAAGGATTCCATCAACTGGGGCGGCCAAAATGTGTTGCAACAACTCAATGCTTGCAAGCGTATGGAGGAGCACCACTGGAGTTAAGAGGCGAGTTGGAAGTTGAGGTCACCTACGCAAATTCGACACATCAATTGAACTTACTGGTAGTCAATAGTTCGGGTGGTAACATCTTAGGTCTGGACTGGTTCAAGGCACTCTGCTTAAAGGTTGAATATTCAATTTCACAAATTAATGCACATGTTCCTCTCTTCAACAGTATTGACAAGCTATGTGAAACATATTCGGACGTTTTCTCATCTGGCCTAGGCAAATGCAAGCACTTCAAAGCTCATCTGGAACTTAAAGAGGGTGCGGCGCCAAAGTTCATTCGTCATCGACAAATACCGTATGCTCTTCTAAAGGAAACAAAGAAAGAAATCGATCGGCTTGTAGCGGAAGGAATCCTGTTGTGGGTGCAGCGAACGGAGTGGGCTGCACCAGTAGTTATTGTTCAGAAGACTAATGGAGGAATCCGAATTTGTGGGGATTTCAAAACCACAGTGAATCCGCAACTTATCACGAATCGGCATCCGCTCCCTCGCCCCGGGGACTTATTTCACAAACTTCGTGGTGGTAAGGTATTTACGAAGATTGATCTGTCTGAGGCTTATCTGCAGATTGAGTTGGATGAGGCATCTAAGGAGTACGTAGTGATAAATACGCCGTTTGGGCTTCTTCGTTTCAATCGGTTATGGAGCAACTGTTTGCGGATCTTCCGGTAGGCGTTTATCTCGACGATATAGTCATTGCTGGTGCAACTGAGGAGGAATACCTGCGTATTTTAGAAGAGGTTCTGAAGCGGTTAGAAGCACATGGATTCCGGTGTAACAAACGAAAATGTACGTTTGCCGTTCAAGAACTCGAATATTTGGGTCACACACTTTCCGCTAAAGGCATTCGTCCATCCGAAAAGCATTTGGAAGCGCTTCGAAATTTACCGAAACCCTTAAATATAAAATAACTAGAAGCAGTTATAGGTAAATTAAATTAGTATATCCAATTTATTCCGAACTTTTCAACTATCGCAGGTCCATTGAATGCACTCCGAGCAAAGGGGGCTAAATTTGTTTGGTCTCGGCAACAGCAAATTGCGTTCGAAAGCATGAAAGAGTATTCTCAGCGTCTCGTCTAGCCCACTTTGATGACTCCTTACCAATCATTTTGGCAACCGATGCCTCAAGCTATGGCATAGGAGCGGTTATCTCTCACCGATATCCAGACGGGTCAGAGAGGCCAATAGCGTTTGCGTCCAAAACACTCGATGGTCATCAGAAACTTTATAGCCAAATTGAAAAGGAGGCGCTATCCATTATTTACGGCGTAAAGAAGTTTCACTGTTACCTATATGGTCGCATCTTCGAACTTCAGACAGATGACAAACCTCTTACGGTTATCTTCAACCCCAATAAGCAGATCCCCGAGATGACCATGCGCCGGCTACGCAATTGGGCTGTGACTTTGATGTCCTTTACGTACCAGATCAAGTATCGTCCAATAGCTAGACATGCCAACGCGGATGCTTTGTCGCGGCTCCTAGTTGGCCCTGATGCTGCTTTTGACAAGCTAGATGAACACTTACATAGAATCAATAACTTAGATTTGGAGGACTTGGACAACAGTCCAATTAATGCGGCAATTATTGGAAAATTCACAGGGAAAGACAAGTTGCTGAGAAGAGTTTCCGGATTCATAAAGAATGGATGGCCTACTGAGCTCTCAATCAGTTTAAAGGAATTGAAACCTTTTTATGACCGTAAGTTAGCCTTATCTTTACATAATGATGTCATTCTCCTGCATTCAGATAACGAGCGGGTCGTCATTCCGGAAGCGTTGCAGTCTAGAGCACTTAACTATGTGCATGAGGGACATTGGGGTTGTTCGAGGATGAAGCAACTATCACGGCGGTACATCTGGTTTCCGGGAATGGATAAAGCGATCGAAAGGTTAGCAGCCGGGTGTAAAATTTGCCAATCTGTAGCCGCCGATCCAAAAAGGGAATATGTTAACTGGCCTCCACCGGATGAGCCTTGGGAAAGAATCCATTTGGATTTCGCTGGACCGTTCTTCAACAAAATGTGGTTGATTTTCGTGGATTCTTTTTCGAAGTTTCCTTTTGTGGTGTCTATGGCTTCGGTGACGTCTGAGGTCACAATCAAGGCATTGCAGATGATTTTTGCCATTGAGGGGTTGCCGAAAACGATCGTGACGGATAACGGTACGCAGTTCACCGCTCAGATCTTTGAGGATTTTTGTTACCATAACTCCATTCAACGTTGGAGGACAGCACCATTTCACCCAGCATCGAACGGCCAAGCGGAAAGGTTTGTGCGAACCTTCAAAGAAGCTTTTGAGAAAATTATGGCGGAGAGAAGGGACTCGGAAGCCGCAGTCAACTTGTTTCTATCAACGTATAGATCAACTTCGAATGTGATCTCGCAAAAGTCCCCTGCGGAGCTTTTGCATGGTCGTCAACACAGGAATCTACTTTCGTGTTTCATGCCCGGAAAACAAATGTCTTTTTCAAGACAAACACCAAAATATCATCTTTCTCAAAAGGTATTAGCGCGTATGTACAAGAAGGCAAGGAAATGGTCTAAGGGAGTAATTGTAAGAATTTTGGGGAGCAACATGTATGGTATCGAGACTGAGGAAGGGTATATAACAGGGAGCAGATTTCACTTGCACCAAGAATTCAAGTCCTGAGCCGGAATTACAGGAAGGTAATCTGAATTTTGGTCCTAACGATTTTTCGTCATCTTTCAGCCAAAATGATGAGAAGACCCCAGCTGAGTGTGATAGTGATGAACAGGGCCAAGAGTTCAGTGAGCGAACATTACCTTTGGGTAATGAAGAAAATCAAGCTGTTTCCACCGATAAACCAGTAGAACCAGCGCCCCAGATTGAAATTAGAAGGTCCGAACGCATCAGAAAGCGCTTACAAAAGTGTTGTTGAATGTCTAAATACTGTTGTAATTAGGTGGGAGGAGATGTTGTTACCTCACCCTTAAAATTGAATTTTAATATTAATGTACTCAGTAGTAGTTTAGGACTGTACTTCTGTCATTGCTTAATATCAATCCTTATTATATTTGACGTTCAATAAAAACACATTGTGAATTGAGAAGCCGAGGTTACGCACATTATTTCAATTCCCAAATTTACGGATTTGTTCCAGCCTATAGCTAGGAGAACAATATGCCGCTGCTACCGTTATTTGTATTTTTGTATTGTATTGTATTTGGAATTTTTATTCTTAAGATTTCATAAAGATCAATACATAAAATATAAAGCAATTCAAGTTGTTAAAAATAAAATATAAGAAATATTGGTGACATTCAGTATTATACAAAAGTAGAAAATAGAGTTGAATGCCACTTCAATTGGCTAAGTATACAAAGTTAAAGTATTATTGGGTGGGGTGACCCTTTAAGAATTCAAAGTAAGTTGAAAAAAAAAAAAGATAAAAAATTAATTTAAAAAAAAACTTTAAACAATTCCAAAAATATAATTCAGTGCAAACAAAAAATAATAAAGAAGTTAACTGAAGAGGAAAAAAAAAAAAAAAGAAGCAAAAGAGAAAGTATAACGCCAAAGATTAGACCAAAACATTAGAAATATGAGATTCTAAAGCAGCATAGTCAAAGCTAAAGAGCCACATTTTTACACTTTTTAAAAAGGTTCCAGATAAAGTTATTGTTCTGATAGACTGAGGGAGTAGATTAAATAACCGAAAGCAGAAAATAGAAAAAAAATTACGAAATGCACTGGTACGAAAATTGGGTACGAAAAAAGTGTTTGAAAGGTTTCCACGAAGATTATAACAAGAAATTAAACGAAAATTACGATTTCCAGACTGCAAAAAGAACATTTTTAACACCTTAAAACAATACAAGTGACGCACAGGAAGAATTTTTAAGGCACAGAACAACGGAAAGCTGGAATGTCTACCAGATTTTCGACAAATTTTTCTAAGGACATATTTCTGTAGAACCAACAGTGGTTGTATTTTATTTCGATACATACCCCCCCAACAAGCAATTCCATACTGTAACTTAGAATGGAAGATAAGCCTCAGACAGATCAATCTTCGTAAATACCTTACCACCACGAAGTTTGTGAAATAAGTCCCCGGGGCGAGGGAGCGGATGCCGATTCGTGATAAGTTGCGGATTCACTGTGGTTTTGAAATCCCCACAAATTCGGATTCCTCCATTAGTCTTCTGAACAATAACTACTGGTGCAGCCCACTCCGTTCGCTGCACCCACGACAGGATTCCTTCCGCTACAAGCCGATCGATTTCTTTCTTTGTTTCCTTTAGAAGAGCATACGGTATTTGTCGATGACGAATGAACTTTGGCGCCGCACCCTCTTTAAGTTCCAGATGAGCTTTGAAGTGCTTGCATTTGCCTAGGCCAGATGAGAAAACGTCCGAATATGTTTCACATAGCTTGTCAATACTGTTGAAGAGAGGAACATGTGCGTTAATTTGTGAAATTGAATATTCAACCTTTAAGCAGAGTGCCTTGAACCAGTCCAGACCTAAGATGTTACCACCCGAACTATTGACTACCAGTAAGTTCAATTGATGTGTCGAATTTGCGTAGGTGACCTCAACTTCCAACTCGCCTCTTAACTCCAGTGGTGCTCCTCCTTACGCTTGCAAGCATTTAGTTGTTGCAACACATTTTAGCCGCCCCAGTTGATGGAATCCTTCCGCTCCTACTAAAGAGCAAGACGCCCCAGTGTCAACTTGAAACCGCATTGGGCACCCATTTACGACAATATCCAACATTATCCACGGATTAGCCCCAACTTTTTCAAGCGAATATATCCGCGACTGGACCACCTTATTAAAATGAATTCGTTCTGTTGACTTAGCTGCAAATTTATTCCTCCCCCTGCCCTGGGCTCCACCGCTTTTGTATTGCCGCCTACCACGTGGTGACTTGCTGGAAGCTCCAACCTCTGAATTTAACATGCAAACAGCTGCTATATGACCCACTTTTTTGCATCTATTACAAACGGTTTTGTAATGGCGACAATCGTTTCTGTTATGGTGAACAAAACAGCCTGGACAAGATTTCCGAAGAGATTGTGCTTGCGAATGAAAACCCCCGTGCCCGCTGGCCACCGGAAGATTGTTTACCTCTAATTCGTTACCGTTCTCTTTGATTGTAGAGAAGGTCTTTTGTATTGTCTCGTAAGCACTGGCGGTGTCTAAAACATCTTGCAATGACGGGTTAGTCTTCTGGAGTGCTTGTGATCGAACACTGTCATGCGGCGTGTATAGCACAATGATGTCACGAATCATGTTAGCCACATATGACTTAGCACACGTCGACAGTTGCGAGCCACTCCTCTCAGCTCCGCAACCCACGCTGCATATGTTTGGCCTGGCTTCATCGCCGTCTTTGAAACTGGTATCTGGCCGACAGATCCTTGAAGGTTTTAGAATCCAAATCATCTGCCCCGTACAGATTCTGAAGAGTCTCAAAATTTTCTGCCCCAATCCACGGCAGGAAAAATGCGCGTTTTTGCATTTCCTCCGAGACGCCACATGCTGTTCCATCTGCTTTAAGTACGTCTTCCAGTTATCTTCTCTTTTGTATGCAGGAAATGGCTGGATGACTGACATTTTCGGACTCGTCGACCTCCGCGTGTTTGCCTCCATCCACTTTTTCTGATCCGCCAAGACTCCCGCCATCCAATCATGCTGTGATTTGAGAATGCTCTCCAAAATGTCCTTATCCATTGCGCGTGCGTACTTCCTAATTATTTCCCAGGAATTTATTCGGATTCGAATAAAATTAAAAAAATCCAAATGAAAGCCAAATGAAATAATGTGCGTAACCTCGGCTTCTCAATTCACAATGAATTTTTATTGAACGTCAAATATAATAAGAAAATGACAGAAGTACAGTCCTAAACTACTACTGAGTACATTAATATTAAAATTCAATTTTAAGGGTGTGGTTACAACAGGTATAATTTCGTAATGGGCGGAGATTTCAACGCAAAGAACAAATTCTGGGGATCAAGATTAACAAATACAAGAGGAAGAGAACTCCTTGAATCTATAAAAGAAAGCAATGCTAATCACCATCCAACGGGAAATCCTACTTACTGGCCCACAGATAGGAACAAAATCCCGGACGTTGTCGACTTCTTTATTACTAATAATATCTCCTCAAATACTACCCAAGTGCAGGAAGGGCCAGATCTTGACTCAGATCACTCACCTGTGCTGTTTACACTTGGTAATAAAATTATAATGAAGGAACACAACCCATGTCTAGTGAACAAGCTAACTAACTGGATATATTTCAGATATCTGGTGGAGGAATGCATCGAACTAAGTACAACAATCGATACAATAGAAAGTGAAGTACACTCATACCTCACTTTGCGCAGTTTCGTTTTGCGCGGTTTCACCTTTGCGCGATTTCCATATACATACCTACCCAGATTCGATTTGCGCGACTTCGCTTTGCGCGAAATACCGCATACATATCTATGTAATTTACTCAGTTGTGTTTTTGAATGACTGAATCCGGCAATAGTGCAACGAAAATGGTTTTGTTTTTTTTTTTTATAGCGGTTGCACAATTGGAATTATGGTAAAAGATAACAAATTAGTAGTGAATATTCATGTTTGAATGCGAGGTTTTAGTTTTTGTGAGTTTTCTGTTTTCTTTTTTTTGTTGTATTATTAAATACTAGCTACAACGATTTACATTTCTTTCAGTTATTCATATTCCCATTTTCAGGAACGCAACCCCTCATTTTGCATGACGTTCTTACTTCGTTTTGCGCGGCTTCGCTTTGCACGAAACTTTTCATTCCCCTAACCCCCGCGCAAAGCGAGGTATGAGTGCACATACTTTCACCCTAAATATACAAAAGGCAGCTTGGGCTGCAACGCCTGAATCAAATAGTAAAGTAAAAAGAAACGTATATCCAAAAGAAATATGCGACATAATATCTGAAAAGAGGAGAGCTCGTAAACGCTGGCAATTGTCGAGAGCGCCAAGTGATAAAAATAGACTTAATCGTTTAAACAATACGCTAAGAAAAAAGATCACAGAATTGAAAAATGCGTCAGTGGAAAGATACCTTACAAATCTGACAAACGATGCTAGTACAGAATACTCACTGTGGAAGGCTACAAAAAAAATTAAAAGACCAACGGCATACATCCCGCCAGTTAAAAACAGCAGTGGAAACTGGGAAAAAACAAACAAACAAAAGGCCGATTTATTTGCTGAACATCTTTCAGCCATATGAAGATAATGATTATCTCAACAAACGGAAGAAATGTGCGAAGATGAGAGGTTAATCCCAGCAGTAACCTCTAAGGAAATAGCCACAGAAATAAAAGAGAAGATCAACCCGAAAAAAGCCCCGGGTTTTGATTTAATCACGGGTGAAATTCTGAAAAAACTGCCTAGCAATGAAAAAAATAGCACAGATAATAAATGCAGCGTTCAGACTAAGGTATGTTCCACGCATGTGGAAGGTAGCGGAAGTTATTATGGTACCAAAGCCGGGAAAATTACCCAGTGAAGTTACCTCATATCGTCCGATTTCATTGCTGCCAATACTGTCAAAGGTCTTCGAAAAAATTCTTCTAAAACGACTCCATCCGATTATAGAAGACAACTCCCGCATTATCAGCACAAATCAACTACTTAATAACAAGATGATCGACCAACATATAAACAACTCAAACTCACCTTTTACACAATCCCCCCCAACTCACTCACCACTGCCCAACAGCAGCAAACAAACAGACAGGTCATTGAATTCACCTCATAAAATCATTATGTTTTGGATAAAATTATATCCAGGAGACTTCTTTGGTACGTAGAAAAAAGGAATCTTATTAACCCAAATCAAGTGGCATTTAAGCACGGGCGTAGCACAACCGATTCCTTACTTCATATAGATGAATACGTTGCATCCGCTCTCTCTGCTAAAAACCATGTCTCAATCCTTTCATTGGATTTCGAGAAAGCCTTTGACTGCATTGGCATCCATGTAGTTCTAAAAAAACTTCTTCAATGGGGGACAGGACCTAAAATGTATTCATTTATAAAAGCTTTCTTAACCAACAGAAAGTTTAGTGTCAAAGCAAATAACTGCTACTCCAATGTTCACAATCTAAACAACGGGATTCCCCAAGGTTCACCTTTATCTGTGACTCTGTTTATCATTGCATACAATGAAATAAGCGAAATTATTGCAAAAACTAATAAAATCAGTCACATCCTTTATGCAGATGACCTCGTTTTATTATCAAAATGCAATGATGTCACACGCACCCACGATAAATTCCAAAACATCCTTACAGACCTTAATAACTGGTGCACCTATTCTGGGTCCATAATATCCCCAAACAAAAACAAACATCTACACATTTGTAGAAAAACTAGCTGCAATAGTTTTGTAATTAATTTCCCAAATCTAGAAATACCCAATGTAAATGCTTTAAACATTCTGGGAATACTATTTGACGATAAATTTAACTTTAAGAAACATTGTTTAGATTTAAAAAATAAACTAGCTACCAGACTTAACATTATTAAATTTCTAGCATCCAAAAATAGTCTAGTCCATATTAACACTCTTGTCCACGTAACAAAGTCTATTCTTCTATCAAAAATAGACTACGGATTGGCAATCTACGGTAAATGTTCAAACGCAACACTACAACTGATTAAGCCCCCCTACCATGCTGCTATCCGATCCAGCTTACATGCCTTCAGAACTACGCCCATATTAAATATCCTTGCCGAGTCTGGACTCCCATCTATTGAAGATCGGCGAGATTTCCTAACTTCTTACCTCGCTCCAAAAATTTGTGAATCTCACAAATCTCCTATTACCGATGACGCCAAAAAAATCCTAAGACGCAACAAAATTCCCAAATGTCCCTCGAGTGCATTCATTGCTCTGGATTCAGTCAAAAAAGCTGGTGTACATCCCATACTCAAAACACCAAGCAAAGAAGCCTACCCGCCCTGGCTACTCCCTCTTGAAGCCATCAACATAAGGTTATCCAAATTAAAAAAAGAGTCAACACCTAAAGAAAAGTACAACCAACTGTTTCAAGAAATGATCAACAGCTACAACAATAACTCGTGGGATATAATATACACTGACGGTTCCAAAAGTGAGACTGGCACTGGATATGCAGTAGTTACCTCAAATGGCAACATTCTTTCTACCGAGAAACTACCAGACTACTTCTCAATATTCTCCACTGAAGCCTTAGGGATCCTCAAAGCAACGGAAGCTGCAAGAACCTCCGGTAGAAATACTCTAATTTGCACCGACAGTCTCTCTACGGTCAATGCGGTCCGGAATATCAACAACCATGCCACTATCATCACAACAATCCGAGACAACATCATCCGGAACTCACCGAACATACTCATATTCTGGATTCCAGGTCATTCAGGCATCCGCGGTAATGAACTAGCAGACAGCGCAGCCCGGAATATCACTGCACAACCAAACATCTCACTGTATCCACCATCCAAAACAGACTTTACCAATCTACTCAACGCATACTGGCAACGGAAAAAAAAGTGTGCTTGGCGGCAATACATCCACCACTACTCCAGAATTAATCCAACCGGTTTACCGTCTTCCTACCCAACAACTACTTCCTCCAAAATGAACAGGTGTTTTTTAAGACTTGGCCATACACAAATGACGCACAGGCATCTCCTCACGGAAGGCACTCCCCCCGTCTGCCATCTCTGTCACTTAGAAGCCGTTCTGTCAATCGAACATTTTGTACTCGGATGCCCAACAGTTAATCAGTATTGTAACATATTTCTTAACAAAAAACTCATAGACCTATTACTAACCCCCTCTATTCAAAACATTAAGGATGTATACAAAATACTAGAGAAATTTAAACTTGAAGATAACATTTAATGATAACAATTATATACCTTAGTCCTAGCCGATAGCCCTGGTAGCTAGTGCTTTATCTTATAGTTTAAGGCGTAAATTTATTTATGTTTTAATAAACAATAATAATAATAATAATGGAAGAAAATATAAACTGCGCGAATACAAGACATACCATACCCCACATCCTCACTGTACAGCAAAAGGGGGGGCTGCAGTTATAATTAAGGAAGGTGTTAGCCACGATGAAGATGAAGAATATCAGTCGTGTGAAATAAAAGCCAAATCCGTAAACATAAAAACAAGCAGCGGCCAGATAACGGTAGCAGCGGCATATTGTTCTCATAGCTATATGCTGAAACAAAGCGATTTTAAAAGCCTCTTCCGTAAATTTGGGAATAAATTCATAATAGGCGGAGATTTCAACGCAAAGAACAAATTCTGGGGATCAAGATTAACAAATACAAGAGGAAGAGAACTCCTTGAATCTATAAAAGAAAGCAATGCTAATCACCATTCAACGGGAAATCCTACTTACTGGCCCACAGATAGGAACAAAATCCCGGACGTTGTCGACTTCTTTATAACTAAGAATATCTCCTCAAATACTACCCAAGTGCAGGAAGAGCCAGATATTGACTCAGATCACTCATCTGTGCTGCTTACACTTGGTAATAAAATTATTATGAAGGAACACAACCCATGTCTAGTGAACAAGCTAGCTGACTGGATATATTTCAGATATCTGCTGGAGGAATGCATCGAACTAAATACAACAATCGATACAATAGAGCAACTAGAAAGTGAAGTACATACTTTCACCCTAAACATACAAAAGGCTGCTCGGGCTGCAACGCCTGAATCAAATAGTAAAGTAAAAAGAAACGTATATCCCAAAGAAATATGCGACATAATATCTGAAAAGAGAAGAGCTTTTAAACGCTGGCAATTGTCGAGAGCGCCAAGTGATAAAAATAGACTTAATCGTTTAAACAATACGCTAAGAAAAAAGATCACAGAATTGAAAAATGCGTCAGTGGAAAGACAAACGATGCTAGTACAGAATACTCACTGTGGAAGGCTACAAAAAAAATTAAAAGACCAACGGCATACATCCCGCCAGTTAAAAACAGCAGTGGAAACTGGGAAAAAACAAACAAACAAGAGGCCGATTTATTTGCTGAACATCTTGAAAGCGTCTTTCAACCTTGTGAAGATAATGATAATCTCCAACAAACGGAAGAAATGTGCGAAGATGAGAGGTTAATCCCAGCAGTAACCTCTAAGGAAATAGCCACAGAAATAAAAGAGAAGATCAACCCGAAAAAAGCCCCGGGTTTTGATTTAATCACGGGTGAAATTTTGAAAAAACTGCCTAGCAAAGGTATGAAAAAAATAGCACAGATAATAAATGTAGCGTTCAGACTAAAGTATGTTCCACGCATGTGGAAGGTAGCGGAAGTTATTATGGTACCAAAGCCGGGAAAATTACCCAGTGAAGTTACCTCATATCGTCCGATTTCATTGCTGCCAATACTGTCAAAGGTCTTCGAAAAAATTCTTCTAAAACGACTCCATCCGATTATAGAAGACAAGGCACTGATACCAAACCATCAATTTGGCTTAAGAAATAGGTACTACACTATAGATCAGGTCCACAGAATAACTGACAAAATCGAAAAAGCCTTAGAAGAAAAACAAATATGCTCTACCATCTTCCTTGATGTAACACAGGCTTTTGATAAAGTCTGGCACAAGAGATTGGTCCATAAACTAAAAAAATATCATCCAAGACAATACTCAGAAATGCTAGAGTCATACATAAAGCAGCGATTATATAGAATTAAGCAAGAAAATGAGTACTCCGCATTAAAATGTATAAAATCTGGAGTACCGCAAGGTAGTGTGTTAGGGCATGTGCTGTTCCTCCTATACACGAACGACCTACCACAAAATGACAAAACTACTGTTGCCCCATTTGCAGACGATACTGCTGTTAATACTGCTAAGGACAGTAAATGAAATATCTGAATGGACCAAAAAATGGCAAAAAAATTAAATGAACTGAAGTCAATCCATGTTAACTTCACTAATAAAAACGACAACACATACCTGTGTACATAAATAACAAAGTAGTTCTGCATTCGAACTCAGCTAAGTAGTTAGGCATGACTTTAGACGCGAATTTGCGCCGGAAAACTCATGTTTAGAAAAAACATGATGAACTAAACATTCGATATAAGAAAATGTATTGGCTAATAGGGAGGTATTCATGTCTCTCAATATATAATCAACTGCTTCTCTATAAGCAAGTTTTAAAGCCAATATGGACATATGGCCTTCAACTCTGGGGGTGCACAAGTAAGACGACCCTACAAAGCATACAATGCTTTCAAAATAAAGTACTACGCAATATTGTTAATGCGCCATGGTGCATACGTAACGCTGATCTGCATAGGGATCTAAAAATTGAAATGGTAGAGGACGAGGTCAGGAAGGTCGCAAGAAGACATGAAGGTAGGCTTCGCAACCATACTAATTTAGAAGTAGTCGAACTACTTAATAATAACAATCTAGTTAGAAGATTACGGAAGAACAAAACCATTCGAACTAGTTAATTAGGAGAAAAAAAAAAAATAAAAAATATATATATATATATATATATATTAAAAGAAATATATAACATAATCACCCGACCAAGTGATAACGAGCTAAAAAACAAAAGGTAACAGACCAATGTTAGTTCCTTATAACATAAAATTACAAGTATGTATTAGAAAAAAATTGCTGACTAGTTTAACGACTAGGTGCGATTATTGGAAGGATGGTAACACCATGCTTTCTCCGGGTGTTTTTAGTGGGTGGGTCAAGTCCCACACTATCGCAAAGCTCGCGTGCGATGTCTTTCAACGTTTTTCACACAGCTACACGCAAAAAAAAAAAAAAATATTGTGCTACAAATTTGAAAATAAAGTATAGATATTTCACAAACTTGAATTTGCATTCACAATGCCTTTGTTTTTTGTTCGCTGTTCAAAATAGCTCGAATATTTATCAATTGTTTTTCGCAATACCATTATCAATTTTAATTGACAAATTTAACAATCGTCAATCGGTTGATAAATTGATCTTCGTAATAGGGCTGAATATTTGGTTTGTGTCGCAAGACATGAAAGGTGGGCTGGCCAACCTTTTCCATTAACATCTGGCATGCCTCGGGTTCTTGACGAACCTATAGGAAAGATAGAAGCTAGAAGGTGTTATCGCGATCAGGGTATAAGTTAGGTTGAGTGTAAGTTAGCTTAGGTTAAGGTAAGGGCCTTAATGAAGCACTAGAAACACTTTTACAGCCATTGATGCCACCTTTTCATCCGAAGATATTGCTCATTTTCAATGAGAGGTTGTAGATACGGGTAGAGATCATATGCCTATAATAAATTCAAACTCCAGGATCAAGCTATAAAAAAGAGTAAGTGCAAGAATCAAAGCGGAGCTAGCAAACTGGGATTTATTTAAATCGAATTCGCTTATCTTGCCAAAATTAAAAAAATTATGATGCACCGCAGCTAAGTGCATCACAACTACGAAAATAAAAAAAGGCAATAAAATTTACACAAGAAATGTAGTTAACAGTATAGTTACCTAACCAATTAATGCTTACATCAACCAGAGCTCATTTTTATATACATACATATGTACATATGTGTTCAGTATTGCCTATTCAATCCGCGAAATATTCAATAAACACATTTTCATTGTAGCTCGGAGAACGATAAAAAACACAAAGTATAAACACTAAACCACACTTTCATGAGCAACCACCAAACTTTATTTTTCAATTGATGTATTTTGCAACACTTCGTACAACCAGTGTTCCTAAATATAGAATACTACATCACATGTATGAGAAGATTCAGAGTCACATCTTAGTTAGTTAGTTAGTTTAGTTTGGCTGTGCGCACGGGAGTGCAGGCACACTTAGACCAGTAAAGGTCCTTTGTGATACCATGGATTAAAACCATTTGGCCACTCAGGGACTAACAGAACCAGCCGGAGCTTTTGATAAAGCGATGGATGCACATAACACCTAAGGACGCTATGTCACCAAGATCTTCAAGGAAGGGGGACCCTAAATGGAGCATTCTTTTATGCGACAGAGCTGGGCAGTTACATAGGAGGTGAAAGATGCTTTCCTCCTCCTCCTCGCCCCTACAGGTTCTGCAGAAGTCGTTAGAAAAAAGGACAAGCCTTTTGGCATGTTGGCCTATAGGACAGTGTCCAGTGAGAACACCAACAATGCAGCTGGTCTGTGATCGCTTTAGTTTGACCCACTCGACATTACGTTTATGGTCCAGCCTGGGCCAGATCTGTCTCGGGATGTGACACTTTGACTCGTTTCCCATCTGAGGTTGGTCTTGCTAATAGCATTCAGCTTTAGTAGATGCTTACATGTAGCTAGGGGCATACCTAGGGATTGCCTATCAGACAGAATCCTTAGAGTAGTACCTTGTCTGGCGAGTTCGTCTGCCCTGCAGTTACCTGGAATGTCTCTGTGGCGTGGCACCCAGCATAGGTGAATGTTGAACTACTCTGTCATCTCCATAAGAGATAAACGGCAGTTGAGAGCAGCCTTTGAAGTAAAGGAACACGATTTTAGCGACTTGATTGCCTCTTGGCTATCAGTGAGAATGGTAATACTCCTGACAGATAGTACATTACACTTCAGCCAGGATAGGGCTTCCTTAATCGCCACGATTTCCGCCTGATAAACGCTACAATGATAAAGGAGGCGGAACGATAACTCTAGGTTGAGTTTTTCGGAGAAAACACCATAACCCACCCCGCCTTCGGTCTTAGAGCCGTCTGTGAAAATGTGGATCGAGCTGCCATCAATAGGGGGAGAATTGTCCCACTCATCCCGTTCAGGAATGCTCGTACGGAAGTTTCGGTCAAAACTCATTTTCGGCGGGGTGTAGTCTGTATTTTCACGTTTGAAGTTGAGGAGATCAAGGATCGAGGAATGGCCAATGTGATAGCTAGACCACTGAGAGGAGGCTTTCAGACGGATGGCCGCGCAGGCAGGGATCTGTTTGCCGAAAATATCTAGAGGCAGCAAATTGAACATAATGTTCATTGCCGTAGTAGTAGTAGTTCTCAGTGCACCACTGATGCAAATGCATGCAGATCTTTGCACCTTAGCTAACTGAGTAAGGTGGACAGCCCTATCAGGAGCAGGCACCATACGATTACGTCATAAAGTAGAATAGGCCTGATAACGGACACGTACAGCCAGTGAGTGATTTGAGGTTTCATACCCCAGCTCCTACCTATGGCCTTTTTACAGGAGTAGAGAGCTACATTGGCTTTCCTGACGCGTTCTAGTAGATTGGCTCTCCAGTTTTGTTTTCTGCCCAGAATAAGACCAAGGTATTTTGCTTTATCAGTGGAGGTAAGACTGGTGCCATTTATCTTGGGAGGATCTATGAGTGGAACTTTATATTGCTTCGTGAAGAGGACGGGTTCCGTTTTGTGGGGATTAACCCCCAATCCACATTTGGAGCCCCATCTGGTGAGCCGAACGAGAGCATATTGGAGGATTTCCTTGAGAGTGTCCGGGTGCTTTCCGGAGGCAGCGATAGCAATGTCATCAGAATAGGCGATCACTCTGCATCCTGACTTGTCCAGGTCCACCAGTAGAGCATTTACTACCAGGTTCCACAGAAGGGGTGACAAGACTCCGCCTTGGGGTGCACCGCAGCAGACAGTTCTTGGTGACCAATGCTCCGCCCAGCTGTGTGTTAATAATCCTGCATGTGAGCATTTGATTAATCAACACTCTGAGCGAGGTATCCACTTTCAGATTTGTAAGTGCGTCGATGATCGCTTTTGATTCGCCGTTGTCAAATGCACCCTCAATGTCAAGGAGAGCCACCATAGTATATTCTTTAATGCTCAAAGATTTTTCAAAGATGCGCATAAGCGAATGTAAGGCTGTCTCAACTGATTTGCCTGTGCAATACGCATGCTGGGATGGCGGGAGCAAAACTGGTTTAATGCTCTGCCGAAGGTGGATACCGATTAGCCTTTCTACAGAAAGAAAGTAGAAATGACGATAGACTGATAGGTCGAAGATCTTTTGGTTCTACGTGCAAGCTCTTTCCTGTTTTGGGTAGGAAGATGACCTCCACATCGGTCCATAGTTTAGGAATAGAGACCAGATTTAAACAGCCCGACATGATATCTTTGAGCCATGGAAGCACAATGTCCTCGCAATGCTGTAATTCTGCAGGAATAGTATTATCAGGTCCCGGGGACTTGAAGCTACGCACGGTCCATAGGATCTTTTCTGTAGTTAGTAAACTCAGACAGACAGCGCGATTGAGAGGATGAATTTACTAATCTCCGTGTCCGTCGACCCCCAAGAGAGATGAATCGTCGCCAGGTAGCGAGGGAATGGATTCGAGTGGAGAGATACTCGCAGCTGATGTGGAGGGGACCACATTCTGTTTGGGAGCTGCTTTCCCTAGTTTTATCTCGTCACATTTGTGGACTCTTAAGGTGATGGAGCTGAAACTATAATTTATTACCCCTTTAGATGAAGCCAAGGGGGCCAGAGACTCTTCATTGATGACAATGACTACGCTTCTTACGTCTCCTCTCGGCCCTTCCACTTTGGCAGTCTTCCAGTTGTGGGTAGGAAGGGAGCTGTTATTCAATAATATGATTTCTAGGATTACCCTAGAGTCGGAGGATTCGGCTCGAATGGTGGCACGTGTCCTAGGTCGGTTTGGAATTTGGTCTCTCTCCACGACCTCCAGCTTTGCGCTTGGTCAAACTTGCTGCAAACTGAAGACAGCCATTTTGAAGAGATTTTTCGATCTTTGATCTGCACAGGCAATGAGTTTGACATGACCTTGATGCCAGCCACCATCCCTGTATGAGATATCAGGGCCGGAATAGTCACGTCGGATTTGGAGAAAAGTTGTGGCAAGTTTTATCTCAACCTTTTTCCATTTATTCGCAGTAATGCTGCCATCCGGATCGCTGTGGTCAACGACCGCGATCTCCAAGTGTGCCTTAAGCACTTGGTTAAAGGGCTTGGAGATAGTACTGGAAGGTACTATCTTGGTTTTCTTTGTTAGAGTGGGAGACTCATCCTGAGATCTTTGTCGTTTGGACAATAAGTCCGTCCTCTCTTCCTCGGGGATAGGGTCCTCTCTGAATACGGCGAATTAGCTCATAGGCTAGCCGTCAATCTTGGTAGGAGATCTTAGAAAGAGCGGCATTCCGCGAGCTCGAGGGCGAGCAGTCCGTCGCCCCTGAGAGGGTTCTTTGAAGTGTATGTGGATCCTTCGCGGTGGAGGGAGCAGCGTGCCGTAAGCTCGAGGCCGAACAGCTGGCTGCCCTGAAGGTGCAGATGAGGTTTGGAGGTTATCCCCTCGCTTCTCATGGCCTGGAGAAGCGGGCGGCCGCTTGCTCGCGACTGCTTGCATAGCTAGTGCCAGGCCTCAAGGCCAAGGTTTGTGCACCAGCTGAGCTAGCGAGAGCGCTATCCAGGTGACTGAAAGACGGTTTTCCAAGAGGACATACTATGTTTTTTATATCTTTTGTTTTTTTGTGTTTTGGTTTTTGTAGTTATTATTCATAATTGGACCCACGAGTGGCGGAGAATGGGAAGGTCGGCTGATCCGGAGATTGCCAGGTAATCCGGATAAGAGAGTCACATCTTACAATGATGTATTTTTTTAGTTCTATTGTTTTCATCTAAATTGGTAACATGGGTTTCAGTTGCACATATAAAATCAGAGTTGTTATCGACTACTATATGTACTTTCAATTTCACAAAAGTTATTTTAAAAGCCTTATACATTTAGATAAAAACACTGAATTTCATTTAATTGCTAATAACTGCTCCTACTTCTTTCCATCATCAATTGTCTTTTATATGCTGGACATTCAACACTTCTTACATCACGTTTAAAGTCAATATTATTGAAGTTTGATTTAACCTTAGCTTTTATTTGGATCTCTCCGTAGAATTTGCGGAAAAAATTGAGGTCTTAAACCCAGATGATATACTGGATGTATAACCGGTACTTGTATGGCGGGTTGTCTGCGCTCCACCCCTACTACAGCTTTGAATGTCATCCTAAGTGTAACACCGATCCAAACATGCATTCAAATGGAAGCGAGACTGTGCATTCATCGACCCTTCCATTCGAACAATATCGAACCCTACTCCTACCGTGGGACTCCTACTACTCCTACTCCTACTGTGGGACCTCCATCTTTCTCTACTCGACGCTATGGAGTCTGAAAGCGCATTTAGCATGTTCTTAGATGACATGCTTCCTAAATACAGCTTCCATAAAAACTTTTCTATCGTCGCGTCGTTGCTCCGAAAAAGGACTGGGAGAAAAACAAACCCCACCCATCACAACATGACCTCGTCTGGTATACGGATCCAAGATGGATTGGATTCAGGGACCGGATCTGGCATGCATGGGGAGTTGCCTCGTATGAACTTCTCAGTCAGCCTTGTTAAAAACTCTTCCATATTCAAGGCAGAAGTCCTTGCTATCAACCAGTGTGTTAGAATAAACTTAACTTCTAACACACGAGGTAACAGACAAGCAGCCCTCAAAGCTCTTGACTCATCTGTTATAAAATTTAGGGTCGTATTAGAAACCAGCCCATAGTGGTTTTGCTGGAAATTAAATGGCTGACTCACTAGCTAAAACTGGCGCAGTAACACCACTCGTCGGCCCCGAACCCTTGTAAGGCGTCAGTAGAAGTCACTTCAAAGACTACGCCAAGAGTCTGTCCCTACTCCAATTCAGTAAAGTTTGGCTGAACTCACCTGGCCAGAACTGCTCCAAAACATTTTTCCCTAAATTCTCTCCAGGGAAATCCAATTTCCTAATCATACTAGACAGGAACAATTTAAGGATAATGACTGGAATCATCAGTGGTCATTGTCTACTGAAAAAACACCTAAACCGAATAAACCTTTCTCCGGAACATTCATGTAGATTATGCCTGGAAAGTGACGAGTCCTCTCTTCATATTCTCATGGAGTGTCGGGCTCTCTTTCGTTTCAATAAGAACATTTTCGGTGAAGAAATCATCTCATCTGCAAACATTGCAGACATACACCCAGAGAAGATCCTTATCTTTATGACTGCCTCCGGAGTAACAAGTTTGCTCTAGGACTCAACCAGGGAAGGCACAATAGGCTTCATTATGAAGCCGTAGTGCCAGAGCCTCACGAAGGCTCTCCCGCCTTACAATCAATCAATAGCTTTATAGCAGTTAACACATTTTACAAACTCACTTACGCAGTTTTTTATTTCGTGATAATTTTCACCACATCTTAGACATATTTTACACTTTTGACGTTAATTTTTTCATACACTTATACACTTTAATGCTCTTTAATTCTTTAAAAACAAAACTGTTTCGGATTTTAATTGACTCTATAATGTAATCATTATTTAAATTCTCACTAAAACCACTCACTAGTATTATAGGATTTCTAGTTTTGGCATAAAAGTCACAAGTCATATTTGTCACGAACTTTGTTTTTTTATTTCTTCACCAATTTTCTTCGTAGAGTGTTCACTGTCACAATTAATTACTAGTGAGCCATTCTTCCTGTCGTAAATTTTAATAACTTTTACAAAAAGTTTAGTCGGGCTGACATTATTTTTTACGTCGGCTTTTGTTTTGTCAATTTCTTGACTTCTTTTTGGTTTTATCAAAACAGGCGCAACATCAACTGGTTTTTTTAACAACTCTGCATTGGAATACATATAAGATGGGAGATCGTTAATCGAAAAATTTAGTTTAGAGGTAATCAAATTGGCAGAGTTCATTGGCCTTCAGAACTGTACGATTTCCATAATTGTGCAAAGTTGTTGGCTATTATTTCTGGAATATTTATCAGAGCTGGGTTCGATAGCATATAGGGAAAGTTTTGTGGTATTGTTGAAGATCGAAGCGATTTTATTCTGTTACACAAGGTTTTTAGATCTAAAGATAGATCCATTGTGTTGACAAAATTTTCCCACGATGCTCTCTTTAACAGAATTGATCCCCTTTGAAATTTTGCAAGGCATTTTCTATATGTACTGCAATTATCTGTGATAGTGTTTCTACGTAGGTTAACTCAAGCTTTGATTTTGTTTTCACGAAAACAGTAATCAAATAAATGTATTATTAAAAGACAGCGGTCTACATCAAATAGTGACGGAATCAATAAATATAACTAGAACGGCATAATTCCTCATTGATTATGTATTGTTAACCAGTTAAAAATAACAGCAAATACAATGTCCCATTTAAAGGTTAGTGACCATAAAAGTATACTAGTCAAAATATGTACGGCCCCAAATACAGGGTGTCCCAGTTAAGAGGTATAATCCTTTGACTGGAGATTCCTGAAGTTCTGGCAAACAAAAAATTGTACGGCAAAAAATTCACTGGAGTGAATTAAATGGCGCATAAGACTGTTAAGACTTTTTGTAATTTCATGCAGCCACAAAAAAGTTATGGCTCACATTTGTGGACTCTTAAGGTGATGGAGCTGAAACTATAATTTATTACCCCTTTAGATGAAGCCAAGGGGGCCAGAGACTCTTCATTGATGACAATGACTACGCTTCTTACGTCTCCTCTCGGCCCTTCCACTTTGGCAGTCTTCCAGTTGTGGGTAGGAAGGGAGCTGTTATTCAATAATATGATTTCTAGGATTACCCTAGAGTCGGAGGATTCGGCTCGAATGGTGGCACGTGTCCTAGGTCGGTTTGGAATTTGGTCTCTCTCCACGACCTCCAGCTTTGCGCTTGGTCAAACTTGCTGCAAACTGAAGACAGCCATTTTGAAGAGATTTTTCGATCTTTGATCTGCACAGGCAATGAGTTTGACATGACCTTGATGCCAGCCACCATCCCTGTATGAGATATCAGGGCCGGAATAGTCACGTCGGATTTGGAGAAAAGTTGTGGCAAGTTTTATCTCAACCTTTTTCCATTTATTCGCAGTAATGCTGCCATCCGGATCGCTGTGGTCAACGACCGCGATCTCCAAGTGTGCCTTAAGCACTTGGTTAAAGGGCTTGGAGATAGTACTGGAAGGTACTATCTTGGTTTTCTTTGTTAGAGTGGGAGACTCATCCTGAGATCTTTGTCGTTTGGACAATAAGTCCGTCCTCTCTTCCTCGGGGATAGGGTCCTCTCTGAATACGGCGAATTAGCTCATAGGCTAGCCGTCAATCTTGGTAGGAGATCTTAGAAAGAGCGGCATTCCGCGAGCTCGAGGGCGAGCAGTCCGTCGCCCCTGAGAGGGTTCTTTGAAGTGTATGTGGATCCTTCGCGGTGGAGGGAGCAGCGTGCCGTAAGCTCGAGGCCGAACAGCTGGCTGCCCTGAAGGTGCAGATGAGGTTTGGAGGTTATCCCCTCGCTTCTCATGGCCTGGAGAAGCGGGCGGCCGCTTGCTCGCGACTGCTTGCATAGCTAGTGCCAGGCCTCAAGGCCAAGGTTTGTGCACCAGCTGAGCTAGCGAGAGCGCTATCCAGGTGACTGAAAGACGGTTTTCCAAGAGGACATACTATGTTTTTTATATCTTTTGTTTTTTTGTGTTTTGGTTTTTGTAGTTATTATTCATAATTGGACCCACGAGTGGCGGAGAATGGGAAGGTCGGCTGATCCGGAGATTGCCAGGTAATCCGGATAAGAGAGTCACATCTTACAATGATGTATTTTTTTAGTTCTATTGTTTTCATCTAAATTGGTAACATGGGTTTCAGTTGCACATATAAAATCAGAGTTGTTATCGACTACTATATGTACTTTCAATTTCACAAAAGTTATTTTAAAAGCCTTATACATTTAGATAAAAACACTGAATTTCATTTAATTGCTAATAACTGCTCCTACTTCTTTCCATCATCAATTGTCTTTTATATGCTGGACATTCAACACTTCTTACATCACGTTTAAAGTCAATATTATTGAAGTTTGATTTAACCTTAGCTTTTATTTGGATCTCTCCGTAGAATTTGCGGAAAAAATTGAGGTCTTAAACCCAGATGATATACTGGATGTATAACCGGTACTTGTATGGCGGGTTGTCTGCGCTCCACCCCTACTACAGCTTTGAATGTCATCCTAAGTGTAACACCGATCCAAACATACATTCAAATGGAAGCGAGACTGTGCATTCATCGACCCTTCCATTCGAACAATATCGAACCCTACTCCTACCGTAGCCATAACTTTTTTGTGGCTGCATGAAATTACAAAAAGTTTTCACAGTCTTATGCGCCATTTAATTGTCTCTTCGACATTACAAAATTATTTTTGTAACTACAATAATTTAGAAGTTATATCATTTAAAGTGATTGTACCTCCAAATCGGAGGTGTCCCACTTTGACGGGCTCTAACTCGAACTGGAGTGAAAATTTAGTTGAGAGATTTTGAAGACTATGAACAACAAAAAACAACAGAAATTTGCAGACATTCAGATGTATTTAGACGCTTTTGATATTTGTGCCAATTCATTGACTTAAATTATAAATAAATCTTTCATTAGTGGCATCTTCCCTGATTGTTGGAAGAAATCTGTTGTAGTTCCAATATCAAAGGTTAATTGAGAAATTTAGACTTGTTAATATGTTGCCAATAGAGAGTAAGGTTATTGAAAAGATTGCTTTATTCAATAACAAAGATATTTAGACTCAGGAAATCAGGATTTCGGAAAAATCATAATTATAACTGACTAGCGGGTACCCGGCGCAGTTGTTAAAATGCTGTTGTGGGCAAACTACTGGACCAATTTTGACCAAACTTCATAGAAACACTCTCGGGCCAATATCAAAGATTGCCTGATTGCCGATCTGTTCGGTGGTTTC
Organism: Blera fallax; assembly: GCA_946965025.1. Taxonomy (NCBI): domain Eukaryota; kingdom Metazoa; phylum Arthropoda; class Insecta; order Diptera; family Syrphidae; genus Blera; species Blera fallax. The sequence goes on from OX337245.1 coordinate 35,657,543, forward strand.
GGAGTCTATAGCATACAACACACATATTTACATAGGTACATTGAGTTTTATATATGTACATATATAGAAAAAGATAAGCGGCTTTTATCTTACGAACACTTGTTAAGACGAACAGAACTCTTTGAAATTACATAAAAAAATAAAAAAAATGAACGTCATGTCGGAAGTTTTTTCGACTTGTCTCACTCAAAATGCAGTTGTGGGCAAACTGCGGAATAATACCGAAGTTTGCCTAAAAATTTGAGCTTAATCGGTTCGGTGGTTTCGGAGTCCATAGAAAACTTACATATGTACATAGGTACATTGAGTTTTATATATGTACATATATAGATAACTAAATGGAAAATCGAAATTCACAACAGAAAGGTCATAGTGGCGTTTTTTTGGATTTAATTTTGGAGTCCCAAACGCCTCATTACTTGGGGTATTATTATTTCTTATTGGGTTGGGTAGATAAACGTATACCTTTTAAAACGCATCCACTACGCAAAAGATGAAACTATACTGCTTTGTCGTTTTGTCGAGTGAACCAAGGTGATCGAGGTGGTACGTGCTAAGCGGAGCACTTCCCTTGTCGATGGGGAAGAGAAATCCCTCCTGTTTCCCAGCCTTCCTCTCAGACAATATACAGGCGATGCAATTCTTCCGCGTTTCATCGAGCTTCTTCGTCAGGTTTGGTATATATTAAGTTCGCCTTACAATTTCCATAATTTTTTGGTAGCGAAGTTATGCTGCGGTGTTCAAGCACGTAATCAAACTCTTGGGTTATTAGCACCCTTCCAGCAATTCGTGGAGAAAATTCTTTCCTCTCCATCGTTCCTTTGAATGCTGCGCAGTCGGCGACGATTTTGAATCTCAATCCAAGTAGGTAGTGACGAAATTTCTTGAGAGCTGTGACCACAGCGAGAGTTTCCAGTTCATAGCTGCTGTAAGTTGTGCGAGAAGTGTCTTTTTACTATAATAGGAAATCGGAAAGAAATGATTATTTTCTTTTTGAAGAAGAATGGCACCTAATCCCCATTTCGATGCTTTGGTGTGAAGCTCAGTCTCTGCCTCTGGGCGATATAGTTTAAGAATGGTGCGGTTGTCAATATATTTTATAGTTCCTCGAATGCAGCAAATTCTTTGGACCTAAACCGAAATTGCTCACCCATTTCAGGCCCAGAAAGCTTTGCACCTTAACAAAATTCATCGGCTGTGGAAATTTTCGCACTGCACATATCTTACCCTGCGACGGCTTAATATTTCCATCTTCGATGTGAAAACCCAAGTACTCAATAGCGACCCACAGGAACGGACATTTTTTCCATCGAAAGATTAATCCGTATTCACCTGCAACCCTCACTACTTTCTTCAGGTTCGTCAGGGCGTCATTGCAGTCTTTTCCTAAAACAATTATGTCGTCCATATACAGCAGCATAATGTTTTCCAAAATCAAATCATTGAATTCGTACACGGGGGACATGGAAAAATTCGTTTTCCAAATCCATCGTCGAAAAAACTTTCGAAGAACTTAGTTGATCGATTTGGTCGTCTATAAGCGGAATGGGGTAGCGGTCACGAACGATTACCTTGTTCAAGCAACGATAGTTGACACATAATCTATTGCTGCCGTCTTTTGTTGGCGAGTACGATGGGAGAGGAATAGTCCGAATTGCTTGGTCGAACTATTTCTTTTTCTAGCCAATCTTCTATTTGCGCTTGTAAAATATCTCTCTCCAAAGGAGCTAGCCTTCTTGGACGCTGCGCAATGGGCACTTCGGTTTTCAAAATAATCTTCATTTCGACGTTAGTCGACTTTGACTTCATAGGATTGCACCCGGTAACTAAGTTTTGGGTTTCGTACTTGTACAGTGGATTACCTACACAAAGTTCTACCGCTTCACCGCTAACCTGGAAGCAATTCCTTAAGCCTGACTCCAACTGCGTGTTTCTCTCAAAATATCCTTACCTACCAATAGAGCATGTTTTAACGATTTTGAGGAAAGTACATAAATCTTCGTGGGATATGCAACGTTGTCTATTTTACCAAAGGCATGAAAATATTCGTATGGTTTCGTGCAGTCTTCGGATAATCCTTGGTAAACTTGATCATCTTTTACCAAAGGAGACGACCCTACTTTGAAATACTCCTTCGAACCCATAACTGTCACGCCGCTTCCTGTATCAATTCTCGCTTCAACTTCGACCGCGTTCACTCCAAACATTTTTACTTCCAGCTCACTTACGTTCGCCTTTGGACCTAAATTCACACACTACTCTTATGCCCAGTCAGCCCACAGTTAAAACAAAGACCTTTATCGCTAATGGAAATGATCTTTGCCTTCGGTTTATTAGATTGTCGATTTAGATTAGAATTAGACGATTGCTGTCGTAGGGTACTTCGGAAGCGCTCATCTTGAAATCATTTACCGACTTTGTCCCATATAATATCGCTTTATTTGTAGGAAAATCGTTGATACCATCTATCACGTATTACATTATGGATTTTTTATCCACACCGCCTCTTGCGCCAAGTTCACGCATTGCGAACAAATTCTCTGTTGGACTTTCACACTTTGTTTGCTTATTAACCCTTTATGTACATCGGCTGTCGTTATACCGACCCCGATTTCATCCATAAGTAGTCTCTATAAGTCTAACCATTTTTTAATGGTTGCTTTAGCTCGCATGGCCATCTTCGCCATTCCCGTTAAGAAACGTTTAGCAAACAGTATCTCCCTGGTGTCATCCCATTTCAACAAAGCAGATACCTTAACGAATTCGTCAACCCATGTGCCTAAATCACCTTCGCCATTAAAATACGGTATGGCATTAAGCGGATCCAACACTTGCTCTACCAGCTCGAATTTTTACTTCCTCTAAGTCTGTTCGTTTGCACTTGTGCGCATATTGTTCCCCTGTCGCTGCTCCGCTTGATCATATAACCTCGCCCCGCCACTCTCACCGTCGTCTCTTGATACGCCTATCCTACCACCCCCTTCCTTCCGCACCTGTGCGCAGTTACCTAGTCCACTACAACCTGCAGGACCCTCCTCTCCCTCAACAACCCCATTCTGTGGCGATTTAACATCTCGTCGTTCCACAGACCTTATCCACATATGTCTAGACGTCTCCAATTCCTCCCCTCGTTTTCTCAATTCAACTTCCCGCTGTACGAGCGCATCAAATAGATTGGAGAAGTCAGCTCCTGAATTTAGCGATGTGCTGTTCATTCGTTTTCCACGTTTCCCCCCATCATCAATCGAAGATATTTAATCCGCGGACACTTGCTCCGTTTATGTTTTCGGTATAAAAAGCTTTGATAATAAAAGCTCTCGTTCGGCCTGCGGTTTTTTCTATACGCGAGAACTTGTTTCTTTCGAAATTATATCGGGCACTACTAATGATAATTATACTTTGCGCCCGTATTCTTTAAACAGAATTTAGCTCATTTCGAATTTTAGAGAGAAATCCCAGACGAGCCCCCATGTAGAAATCAATATCAAACAATCCAATTAAAATTCTTAGGAAACATTATAGTTCACAAATATATTCAGGGGTGGCAATGGTGTAGTGGTAGCGTCATCGTTTGTCGAGCTGATGGTTCATAGTTCAATCTCTGATGTCAGCAAGCATTATATGATAAGAGGCAGTCGAATCAATTGCGAAAGCTTATGAGAAAACTACTGCGAAGGCATAACACTGGCAGTAGATTTGTCATATGGCTGGAGAAATTGTTCGCTCTGTTGATGATTGATATGCTTATGACATCAGGTGGACTGCGAAAAAAATACTGTGAATCAGAAGCGAAGGCAAAAAAATAAATGACAACGAACAAATCTCCCCAGTTATTCTGGACACCACCCCTGGAGTTAATATGAAATCTAATAACACCTGAGTTTCAAACCACTACACCAATCTCTTTCTCTCTCTCTTTCTATCTTTCCAACGCCCGCACCGTGTGAAAACATGTAAAAGGGTATTCATAACCCCTTGAGTGCGTGCAAATTATAAAAATAAAAGTTAATGGATTACACGATTTCGATTGAAAAAAGATAAAAGAAAAAAACTAGGGATATACATACATACATACATATTATTTCGTTCGTCGTGTTTTATTCGCCGCTCGTCTTTGACTAACAATCATTTCTTCGACTCTTCCTCATCTCGCTTTCTAGTTCAGTTAAACGGCACACCAATGTGATATGGAATTTAGAAAATAGAATACAGGGTGAACATAAACCCCACATTAATAACAATTTAATGTTGTGCACTCAAAATTAACGTTTTTTGCTTTGTTATTTGTGTTCAATGTTTCTGCTGACGAGGGGATCGATAAGATCAATTCAGATTTGAAAGAACTCTAAAGTTGGTTGCAAATGAATTAACTCAAATTAATCATAAATAAGACTAAAGTTATGATACTCAACGGCACCTCAAGTAAAAATATTTACATTTATACCGAGACAATTGAATTAGTAGATGAAATCAAATATATAGGAGTATTGATCGATAAAAAGTTGACTTTTAAGCCCCATGTTGAAGGCATATGCAATAAAATAGCAAGAAAATTACATTTCTTTGCTAAAATTAGGAAGCGAAAATATGTGCAACTAGCTGATGTCCACAACTTCTTCCGCGTAGTTTACTATATTAACAATATATTTTATTTACAGAAGGAAAGACATAGAAAATTGAAAGTAAAAAATGCTGTTACAAAATTTCTTTGTAAACAAAAGGCGTGTTTTAGTGATATTACTCAGTAAAGTAAAGTTAAATCTAACACGGAGTACAAAAACAATAAATGACTGGCAACTACTTTAGCTTTATCTTCAGCGGAAAGTGAGTTGGGATAAATAGCTTATAACGCTCAATTTCAGATGGCGCTGAAAGAGTTTTAGAGTTTGGTGGCACTCCGTAAATTGACATTGTTTCATTGAAAAAAAATGGACGGGGAGGTAAAAAGAAAAATATAATTAATAGGATAAATATTTTTTGTTTGTTTATAAAATACATATGTATGTATTTCGTTTTTGGGGTGAAGAAAAATTTAAATTTTTTGTTCAGCGCGAGTATTTTGACAACTCATGTCAGGCTGATAGCGAGCACATGCACCAATCTTTAAATATTAAAAAAGCCACTAAGCCAGATTAACTGAGGAGCGTTTTGGTGAGAAGCTTTTACTTTGCTTTGCATAATTCTCACCAAAACACGCCTAATGTTTGGTGTTTTCCTTCTGTAGCTAAAATATGTATACAGGGTAGTGGTGGGCATAATCGAATGATTTGAAGAATCAAGGCATAAGTATTCGAATGATTTGAAGAATCTAATGATCGAGATACGGGTGAATGGAATGTGCAATGTTGCGTCGATACACTTTGTTTTTGTTCTTAAGCAAAAAAGTGGTTTTTCACTACAAAAAGACGAGTATAATTAACGCAAAAATTGTTTATCATTATGAAAGCTCGAATAGATATTAAATTTATATATATATTTACATTCTAACATACAGGGTGTCCCAGTTAAGAGGTATAATCCTTTAACTGGAGATTCCTGAAGTTCCGGCGAACAAAAAATCGTACAGCAGGGGGGATCTATTTTCACCCCAGTTCGAGTTATAGCCCATCGAAGTGGGACACCTCCGATTTGGAGGTACAATCACTACAAATGGAATAACTTCTGAATTTTTGTAGCTACAAAAACAGTTTCATACATTTTGAAGAGACAATTCAGTGGCAAATACAAATACAAATACATGTAGCAATCAAAATGAAGTATCAGAAGTAACTAGTTAAGTCATACGAAAAATACAGTCCACATTTTATAAAATTTGTCCGGAAAAAGTCCACCAACGAATATTTTTTTCCCACTTTCGTTTTATTATGTATATCTATACACCCAATCTCATAAAATTATCTTCTCAGTCGTATTACAATTGTAATACCGATCCGGTAAAATTTCAATTTGGAATAGAATAATGAACAAAAATAAGAAAGATTTAGAAATAGTGGAATTTTGCGAACACAGCCGAGATCATCTTCAAAACGTTAAATATCAAAAGAAAGGATTTTGAATAAGACCTGTAATTAAAAACCTTATTGCACCTTTTTTTTTGCCATCCATTTCAATTTTTAAATTTTTTTTCGGCGAACTCCTGAAATATTTCTTTTTACTTCTCTCGATGCCAGCTAAGAAAATGGTTTTGACATCTAATGTCATTGAATGACTACAAACCTTGAAATTAAATATGAAAAGTGAGTATGAGCGTTTTATTGAGATTTCATTACTGAGCTGGCTAGCCACTTCCAAAAAAAACACGGCTTTTGTTTGCTGAGGCAATTTATGCTCGACATATTTTCATAATCGATTCTTTTATTCCAATGCGCCCATTACTTATACCGTTAAGTTAAGAGGTATAATCCTTTAAGTGGAGATTCCTAAAGTTGTGGCGAACAAGAAATCGTTTGGCCCCACTTGGGGGAGGTCTATTTTCACCCTATTTCAGGCGACATCTCCGATTTGGAGGTAAAACCACTTTAAATTGTAAACGACGTCATTTGGAAGCAACTGTTGTATTTTTGGATGTTGGCCAGGATATGAGTAGAATCACTTAAATTCTTAACCCCTTCTGATCTGGCCACAATTTATAAGGCATTCATCCGCCCAAAGCTACAGAATACAGAAAGAATACAACGCCCATATCTGGTCTGGTGCACCCAAGACCGTTTTGCACATTATTTGCACATTGTGAGCTCCATAGTCTCACTAGAACATCGCAGAAATGTCTTGTGTCTTTCTCTATTTTATCGCTTCTTTTATAAAAAATGCTCCAGCGAAATAGCCACTTGCATTCCTCCCCTTCAAAATTTCACCCGCAATACGCTTCGAATGCACATCAGTTCACCCTCAAACCCAACTTTGGACTTACTGTCAAATATAGGGATTCGTTCATTTAAAGCCAACGTGCACCGGTACTTCTTCTGTTCCTCTTTCCCCTTCTTCCAAACGCCGGTGCCCTGAGAAATCAACATAAGGGTATTCATACCCCCTTTGTCGCGCTCGAATTATACATATATAAAAAAAAAAAAAAACACTATTCAATATTTTGAATAGTGTCGGAGTTATAGAAATATTGGCAACTAGATTGAATATCATTCGATTGCTCATCTCCGAACTCCATGCATTGCGGAAGAGCTGAACCTTTACGCTTAGAATTTAAGTAACACCAAAACGTTTTACTATTCCTTTTAATATTCCATTCAATGGAAGTTATATATTGCCTGTATAAAAATTTGTTTAGGAATTCATACTCTTTCCTTAACTGCACAAACTGAGCGCGGTCATCAGAATTACCGGTTAACCTAAAGCGTTTGAAAGCTTTATCGTTCGCATTTTTAAGGTTAATAAGTCTTACATTATATTATGTCAAGGTAACTTAAAATGTACCCTCCCTCTAAATTCTTCCCAAGTTATTTTTTATATTATTGATCTGAAATAAATCAAGAGAAGAAAGTGAATCAACGACTCAAGGGCTCATCATCTTTCGTAGCGTTAAAAGCAATCAAGATCTTTTCATATTCCATGTAACACCAATCGATGTCACCTAAAATCGCCGAAAATACAAGGAGACTGTTTAGCCTTTAATACGCTAGCTAAATAATTAATATTTGAGATATGGTTATTTGAGATTTGTTGAACAGAAGCTGAACACTTAGAACTAACACATACACAAAGTTGTTCAATATCATCAAAATCATTCTGCAAACTGCATAGCTTCTTATTAAAGGTTGTGCGTACGGCAGTAAGAACTCCGCCTTCACGTCACCATCCGAGCGAAGGAGAGCGATTCTTCCAGTAAACGAATTACGAAGTGTCAAAGGGTTCTAATGATATGATGTCAGACGTCAACCAAGTTTCGACAATAACAATAATGGCATTATCATGCAATGACGAAGTAGTGAACCGCATCCCACCAGCATTATGAAGATAATCATACAATTCATATTCGGATAGACGATCCACTGATGACAAGCAGGCAATTACTCTCCTTATCCTCCAGTGCTAAGTACCTTCATATTTGTGGTACTTGATCCAAAACAAAGCTGAAAGCTTAACGTTGTGCAGCGGGTAAATAAAGCCTGTGTGGCTTTCTATGCTTGCAGCAAAACCTTTGACAAAAAGTGGGGACTTCGCCCGAAAATAGTCATATGGATGTACAGCACAGTGGTGCGTCCTATACTTTCTTATGGATCGCTATGTGGTTTGGTGGCCTTAAGGATATAATACAACATCAAACTTATCAACAAAGTGCAAAGAACTGCGGCTCTAGGCGCAACGAGGTCCATGAGAACCTGTCCAACCGAATTCTTAAATGTAATATTGTTCCTTTAACTACTCCATCTTAACATTATGTACGCAGAAATCAGTATCAAACAATCCAATTAAAATTCTGAGGAAACGTTATAATTCACAAATATATCAAATAAAAATTAATGGATTATACGATTTCGAATGAAAAAAGATAAAAGAAAAAACTAGGGATGTATTTCGGCCGCCGCTCACGTCGTTCGTCGTGTTTTATTCGCCGCTCGTCTTCGACTGACTATAATTTCTTCGACTCTGCCTTATCTCGCTTGCTGGTTGAGTTAAACGGCACACCAATGTTATAAAGAGTTTTGTCCACCTGACCAAAATTAAGTGAGGATAGCAATATCCAAGCTTAAATCCAACAAAGCTGCTGGTCCTGATGGCCTACCGGCCGTTTTATTTTTTTTTATTTTTAATTTTTATATATTTCATCTACAAGCTTTGCTTAACAGACTAGTTCAAATTTTAAAACAAAAGTAATAAAAATAATAATAATAAGAATATACCCTATGATATTAAATTAAGTAAAATGTTTTTGAAGCAATCTTTAGAGAGGTGCAAATCTATATCTCTACTGACTTCATTGAAAGCGATAAAAGTTCTAGATATTTAGTCCATAGTTTGTTCTGTGTGCTGGTCGAAAAAGAAATTGCCGTTCTCTCAATGGTCTTTCAGGAGCATATATTGGCAAAAGACACAAAAGTGAAGGACAATTAATGCGATAACAAAACAAATCTCTAACAAACATAATATCATGAGCGTGCCTCCTTGCCTTGAGTGTCAAAACACCCAATAACTGGCATCGAGTTTTGTAGGAGGGCATAAAATCCCAGCGCATTTTTCTAAAAATGTATTTCGTAAAGCGCCTCTGGACACTTTCAAGACGATCGGAGTGTACTACATAGGTAGGGTTCCAGATAACATCGGCATACTCAAGTACAGATCTTACCAATGAAATAAAAAGTGACATAAGCGTATGGGGATCCGTAAAATCTTTTCCATTTCTCTTTATGAAACCAACAATTGAATTAGCTTTAGAGACTACAAAATTCACATGAGCGTTAAAGGTTAACTTGGTATCAAAATTAACTCCAAGGGCTTTAATTGTGTCGATCCTACTTAATATACAATTCGCAAGATTGTAATCAAAAAGAAAATGCGAACAACTTCTAAAAAAAGCCATAGCATTGCATTTATTTATGTATATTTAATTTTAAGCAGTTATCGGTACACCAATTCGATAGACAGTGGATTTTCACACAAGCATCAATAGTTTCTATCTTGCGAAATATCTTCATCCGCGTACATTAAGCACTGACTGTTCTTTATATTCATGGAAATGTCATCAATGAATATTATAAATAATAAAGGGCCTAAGTGACTTCCCTGTGGAACACCCGAAGAGCAACTTATTATTCTTGAACAGTGATTCCCAATCTTTACTTTTTGAACCCTTCCTGTTAAAAAAGATGAAATCCAACTAAGCGTTGAGGAATGAAATCCAAAATTCCTTAATTTTTTTAGCAAGACTTTGCTAAAGTCGACTTGGTAACCTTTTTTAACAGCGTTTAAAACGTATGACGAAAAGTATGCCAAGTTAGATGTTGTGGATCGACCGGAGACAAATTCATGTTGAACATTAGAAATATTCTCTTTTACAAAAAATTCTAATTTACTTTCCACTATGCTTTTAAGTAACTTGGGTATTGCAGATGATTTGCAAATTCCTCTATAGTTTTCAATACTATTCCTCGAACCGGATTTAAATATGGGGATGAGAAAGGAAGTCTTCCATTCATCAAGAAAAGTACCAGAGAACAACGACAAATTAAATATCAGGAGCAAAGGAAGACAGATTGACTGACAACATTTTTTTAAGATAATTGCTGGTATACCATCAGCGCTGGGCTTTGAATTGGGCTTAAGTCTGCTGAGTGTAGTAAGGACTTCATGGAGTTCAAGTTCCATTGAACCAATATCGATTTTAGATATAAGGTTAGAAATCTAGTTCTTATTAGAGCAAGAGTTAGAATATACTGATTCGAAATATTTCGCAAATAGTTCAAGGGTTGTTTGAACATCATTAGATTCAACATTATTTAATACCATTGTTTTTGGCATGCCAGTAGAATTCTTCTTGTAGTTCACAAAAGACCAAAAACCCTTAGAATCAGTTTTTAGTTTTGTCTCAATATTCATTATATAATTCCTGTGTAAAAATTTGCTTAGAACTACGAAATCTTTCCGCAGCTTACAGAAATTTGTATGATCCATCAAATTTCTAGAACACCTAAATCTGTTGTATGCTTTGTTTTCGAGGTTTTTTAAATGCATTAGTTGCTTATTATACCACGATGGTTTGGACAATCTCTTTATCGATCTACAAGGAACAAACATAGAAAATCCACAGTGCAGGATTTCAACAAAACGACTGTACATGTCACTAAGACTTAGGGTATGTAATTCATTTAACCAATCAAAATGATTTAGGTAGTTATTTTATGCAGGAAAATTTGTCATTGAGAAATTGAAGGACTTTTCCGTTTTATGTTTAACTTTTAAATAATGATAAAGCTCAAATTCAATTAAAGTTTCTTTATGATGAATTGAATTTTTTAGTAATGAAAATGGAGCTTCAAAAACACAAGCCTTAATATCATCTGAACAAATAAAAACTAGGTCTAATATTTTACTCAATGAGTTACAGATTGAATTAATCTGACATAAGTTTAATGAATACAAGTAATCAATTAAAGCAAATTCATAATTCTTATTGACGTTGCAAGGAATAAGCATTTTGTCATTATCTGACCAAGACCATATTATATCGCCGAGCTTAAAATCTCCAATAACATAAATATTATTTTAATCATTACAAATATTATTAATATAATCGATATTTTCAATATGCTTTTCATACATTTCTAAACTACAATGTGGCGGTACATAACTTACTATGAAATATAGGGTATTTACTGCACAGTTAATATTAATTGCTACGCATTGTTCCACACCATTAGTCGGTAAATCGATCAGCTTGCAGGAAAAGGATGAGCGAACGGCGATCAAAAGTCCCCTCCACGTTCATCAGCTGATTTACAACGGTCGAGACGAAAGACATTATAATTTCTGCTATCTATCAGTTCTGGACATAATCCCACTATATAGCCAGGTTTCCGTGACGATGATTGCATCATAATCATTATGACTCAAAGCACTATAAAAAAATCCGCTACCTTAGTCCTCATGCCACTAGTATTATGATAGTAGACTTTAAGAGAAATATCTGAATTCGCAATTCTATTTCGGACAACGTTATCAAACAGCATACGAATTTTTACTCCACTTGGCCAGAAATCAGCATTGTAGATTGTATGAGTATACTCACTAGGGACCCCAATTTTGAAATTAACATACTTTAAGTTATTTTCACCATTATTCGATTTAACCAGTTTGAAGCAAGAGAAACGAGAGACGTTAATATTCAATTTTGATGTAATGTAGGAAATTATACCATCAGTAGTAGTATTTGGGTGTAAACTGGAGATATGAAACCATTTCATTTTATTAACAACCTGGAATTCGGTACATTGTTGATTAGTTCCCACAATTACATCAGATCGTCTTTTCGATCGTCTCTCGGGAAGAAGCTGTTCGCCACCTTCGTCGTTGCATTCAGGATGTATATGTGTATTGCCACTCACACCTGCTTCTTCAAAAGCAACAGAATTGCAATTCGTATTAGATGTAGTTCCAGAAGGGTCAGCAGCAACGTCCGCTTCATTAACAACAGCAACATTCGTTATCGCAGCATTTATTACAGGAACATTTGTTTCAGTAGCAACAGCAACAGCAACAGCATCATCAACACGAACAGTGACGTCATCACTGCGAGCAACAAAAACATCGCTTGGCTGTAGAGTGGAAATAATGATTTGACTCTGTACATTATTATCTGAACCGGCAGATGAAGATAGAGAGCCAGTAAGAACAGCAGCAGCAGCAGCAGCAGTAGCATCGACGTCAGCGCGCTTTGTATTAGCAAATTCCTCACTCTCTTTACTAGAGCTAGAATTGCTAGCATTAGTAAAAGCGGTAACTTTTGGTGAGGAGAATCTATTTCCAATATCACCAACAGCATTACTATTTTTTATAGTGCGAGCGCGATGCATAGCAGGAGAGCTTTTATTACTCTTCAATGTTGACGATGACGACGTAATACGGTTCAAAGCAGGAGAAGTGGAAACATTTTTTCCGTTGGACAGCAGCTGTTTCTTCAAATGATCATTGACCTTCCCCTTACTTTGAGAGCGGGTAAATCTTACCATGTCATTGACTTCGGTAACATCGTGAGAAAAATTAAGCTTTTCAAATGCACTATTTTTCTCTTTGACAAAACGAAACAAGTCTTTAATTTTTGATACGCAACACAATAAGGAATCAATTTGGCATGTATAGCACTTCCAAAAAATATTTGCCTTGGATTGTACAAGGGCAAACTCAGAATCAAGAATGTTCGCACAATGAAAATTAAAAGCCGATTGACAAATTCCACATACATAATACAAGTAAATTGTTGGATACTACGACTTTACATTTAAAACACTTGTCGATCATGATTCAAATCAGAGAGCAAAAAGTAACACAACCGCTTTATCAAAAGCTCCGGTTGGTTCTGTTAGTCCATGAGCAGCGAATTGGTTTTGATCCATGGTATCACAAAGGACCTTTATTGGTCTAAGTGTGTGGAGAAAGCTCGCTGCTCCATCAAGGTCGGTAATGACCTCACCGAGACCTTCGATGTCAAAAAGGATTTAGACAAGGTGATGCGCTGTCATGTGAGTTCTTTAATATCATACTTGAAAGAATTGTGCGAAACTCACAAGCCAACACCGGAGGCACAATCTATCAAAAGTCTGTGCAACTAATACGCCGACGACATTGACATAGTTGGCAGAACACAGCAGGCTGTCACCGGTGCGTTCGCTAGTATCGAAACAGAAGCCGCCAAAATGGGTTTAACTGTAAATGAGGGCAATATACATGGTTTTGCCCTGTCGACAAAAAGGGGCATACAACATCGACGAATTCGATAAAACGTCAGAGTCAACAGCTATAACTTCGAGGTAGTAAGGGGCTTTGTCTACCTTGGCTCTGCTATTAACTTTGAAAATAACATCTCAACAGAGATTAAATGAAGAATAACTCTTGCCAATCGTAGTTTCTTTGGGCTGAGAAGACAATTGAGTAGTAAGGCCCTATCTCGAAAAACTTAGGAGACTCTTATAAGACCTTAATCATTCCAGTCCTGCTTTATGGCGCTAAAGCATGGACTCTGTCGAAAGCCGATTGAGATGTCCTTGATCATTTCGGGAGAAAGTTTCAACGACGAAATTTACGAGCTGTTCAGCGACATCGATCTAGTCAAGAAACTGCGCATCAGTCACCTAAAATGGCTAGGACATGTAGAGCGAATGGACACCAATGCGCCAACTTAGGGTGCGACAGATCCGAAGGTAGACTGCTCACTTCCCGAATTGATGAATCTACTGCTTGCTGGTAAGATTAATTCAAAGCTGGGTGAGAAATCTATTCGAAGATCTGTAAGTAAAGGTACCCCGTAAAGTTATGCCTTATCCCCCCTTCTTTGAAATTTGGAAGTTAACGAATAACTGATAGTTTTCTCCTGGAGAAGTGATTGGCTCGGTGATTATGTAGATGACATTGCTATAGCAGTCTCGGGAAGGCACCTGTTGGCGATTCAACTTTAAATTATTTTATAATTCAATATAATAAAAATTATAATTGGCAAATCAAAATTATAAAGTAACGTATTAAAATACGATATTGGAAATGTACATAACCTTATTGTATAGATGTAGAGTAAATTCCCGCCAAAAATTCTTTATATTAAACTAAAAATCAGAATTGCACTTGTACACTCGACAAGGTACAGTGAACCGAGAATAAAGGAAATTTCAATCAAAGACAGTGCGTTTGATTTTAAAGTTAAAGTTTACATATATTTTCTTATTACGTTTAGTAAAGTTTAGTTTTGAAATAAATTAAATTAACTCCGTGGTAAAAACATTGGTCCTTCGAGCCGGATATTGTGCGTGCTAAAAAAAAAATAAAAAACATTAAAAACATTAAAGACAATAGACTTTAAAAAAAAAAAAAAAAGAACATTAAAAAAACTCTTACACAAGTGCAAGTGCAAGTGGAGGTGCTAATCTACACAAGTGTGCAAATCGGGATTCCCGCGACGCCTAATTTTGTTGCTGCAGACGTCCACGTAAGGCACAACACGTAAGTCCTTATTATTCATTTTATTCCTTTTTTTGTACATTTGCTCATTTACAACAAAGTGTAAAATGTCCTTTGTGGAGCTTCAAAGATTTTGTCTCAAGTTAAGCGAGACTTCTCCAATTTTAAAAAGACAGGGGATTCCCGTCGGTCAAATAATTATTTAGCGACTCGTCTTTCGTTATTAGAAGAGAATTGGGTTTCGGCTCGACGATGTCATGAAGAGATCATGAGTGGTGATGAGCTGCCTAAGGGAATCACAAAAGAGGGATTAGTAATAGTATATGGGGAAATTCAGGATGCTTACCTGGAATATCGGTGCGAGTTGCTAGATGCCATCGACAAGTGTACTGGTGCAAGTAAGCTTCCTCCAGTTGGCAGGACGGATAATTCCTCAGGCAGTACGAGCGAGATTAGCAAGGATCTTCGTCTTCCTAAGGTACAAATCCCAGAATTTGCTGGATAATACACAAAATGGCGATCTTTCCATGATATGTTCCTGTCCCTGATTCACAGCAATAAATCCCTTAGTGAAATTCAGAAACTACACTACTTAAAATCTAGTCTTACGGGTGAAGCAGCTCGACTTTTGCAGCATTTATCCATAGAGGCTGGGAACTATGAAAAAGCATGGAATCTTTTAACGTCGAGGTTTGATCACAAACGGGTGTTGGTCAATGCCCAATTTAAAATCCTTTTTAGTCAACCTGTGTTAGGAAAAGAATCTGCAGAGGGGTTAAAATCTATTTTAGACGTTTCTTCTGAAAGCATCCATGCTTTGGAGAACTTAGGGTTGCCAGTCAAGGAATGGGATGCAATTTTAATTTACATTTTGTTTCAAAAGTTACCTAGTCTGACACAGCAATCATAGGAAGAGAAGTTGGGCAACAGCACGGATCTGCCAACGATGAAACAGTTTAGCGACTTCCTGGAGACGCATTTCCGCACGTTAGAAGCTGTAGCGCAGCAATGCACATCTCGGTCTATCGCCAAGCCATGGTCGAAATCGGAAGCGACCAGCAAGGTTTTCCACGCTTCGGCAAAAACGAAGCAATTTCAATGCAAGGCAGCAACCATGGGCAACATGCCTTGAGAAAATGCAACCGATTTCTGGGCATGGACGTGACGCATAGACAGGCTGTAATTATGGCATACTGGAAACAACGTTTCGGAATGATTGACATGTGGACTGACGTTTGCAGTATTCTGTTACTTGAGTAAGCAGGAGTGAAATTCTGTCGAAATGGCTTTCAGGCTAATGCTGTAAACGCCCCCGTCCCGTTAAAACCCTGGCAGGCCTCAAAGTACGTTCAATGCTTCGTCACCATTAAGTTGGTGGTGTAGGTCCAGATGTAACATTCCTGGTTAGCACCGATTCGGCTCTGGCACATAACCTCATAAGGGTCTGTGTCAACCCTCGCATGGCTTCACTGCATGCATAGATAACCATGGGATCACTAGGTGACTACACATCCGAGCACTGATAGCGGCTTTGAGTGGGGACCTAATAGAAATGATTACAACAACAAACAAAAATCAAAACAAAAACGAGGAGAGCGAGGTCAACGGAGAGAACCCTTTCCAGATGAGCTCGATTATGAGGAGATCGCCGGCTAGACAGCTACCAACGCCCCAGAGGAGTCCTGAAGGAGAGGTGATTCTCCAAAGAAGCGCGACAACTGTGCGGGATTCAAACACCCAGCCCTTTGTGTTCCACTGACTAGGTGAACAAATTAAAGTCCTGGTGGAAATGTTGGAGGATGGCAAAAGGCGCTCCATCCACCAGCCAATGCGGGACGCAATCGAGAGCATCAAAGCGCTCTATGAGCTCTCAGCGATTGAAATGCATGATGACAAGGCCAAAGAAGTCATCCGCAGAAACAACGTCTCCCAAACATCACCATGGCTGAAAACGATTTTGGGGCCCAAACGGAGGCCGGAACCCAGTAACGAGTCGCCGAACTCGAAATGCCGGCAAAAGCCGCCGCCCCCAGCAAACAAGGCACCCCGCAGCGAAGAGGAGCCCCAGAAGGACGGCAAAGCAAGGAAAAAGGAGAAGGTCAAGCCCAAAAAACCCACCAAATCCACAAAGGATGGGCCGGCCACAATTAATACAAAACCCGTCAGTGCGGTGGCCAACGAGCAGGCTATAGGCGACGACAACGCTTGGTCGAAAGTTGGCAAAAAGAAGAAGAAGGATAAAAAGAAACCAGGCAAGACCACCAAGGTAAAAACGCGACCGGACGCAATCGTGGTGGCAAGCAAGGGAGAACTTTCTTACGCCGAAATACTCCGCAGAGTCAAAGCGGATCCCAAGCTCCACAATCTGGGTGAATCGGTGACAAAGATTAGACGAACCCAGAAAGGCGACCTGCTGTTCCAGCTACGCGAATCTGGTGACAGGACCGAGCAATTCAGGGGCATAATTGGCGAGAACTTTGGTGCAGGGGCGGAGATCCGCACTCTAACGCAGAGATCCACGGTCGAAATTAAAGACCTCGATGAAGTCACCAATAGGAAAGACATCTGTGAAGCAATCAAGGCCCAGTATAGCATTGGAGTCACCGAAGCAGACGTGCTCAGCCTTCGAAAGGCCTATGGAGGCACACAGATAGCGACAGTGGGGCTGCCGGCAGAAAAGGCGAACAAGCTGCTAGAGTCCGGTAAAATCAATGACGGCTGGGTGAACTGCCGCATTCGCGTTCGAAAAGCCCTCACCAAATGCTTCAGGTGTCTAGAGTTTGGCCACACGGCGCGACAATGCAAGAGCGAGCATGACCGATCCAAACAGTGCAGAAACTGTGGAGAAGAAGGCCACATAGCCAAAGACTGCAAGAAGGACGCACTATGCTTCTGGTGTAAGATTATTGCGCCAGAAAACGCCGGACACGTAGCTGGTAGCAGCAAATGCCCGGTACTCAAGAAGGCACTGGCTAAATTATCATGATGAATATAGCCCAGATAAATCTAAATCATTGCGCAGCCAACGCCTGGGCTACCGATTGGGGCAGCAGGACCACAGACGCAAGGGGAAGAGCTCTCCTAGAAGCATTTGCATCACTGGACATTAGTCTGGCCAACAACGGTGCAGCGGAGACGTTCCGAAAGGCAGGCAGAGGGTCAATCATCGACATTACATTCATGAGCAGCTCACTCCTGCGAAAAACAAAATGGCGGGTCAGCGATACCCACAGTGATCACCAGGCGATCTTATTTAACGTCGGCGAAGAGAAACGCAAACTGCGTGCCACCCTAACAGGGCCAAAGTGGAAGGACACGCTCTTTGACAAAGACATGTTCGAGGAAATGCTGTGCACTAGCGCCACAACGAATAACGGATCGGCGGAGGCTCTTTCGCATCAGTTGATCCAGGTCATCACCACAGCGTGCGACGCAGCAATGCCCAGAAGGTCTGTTAGTAGGAGAGGCGATCCCTGCTACTGGTGGACCGACGAGATAAAAAGGCTCAGAATGAAGTGCCTAAAAGCACGACGCAGATCCCAGAGATCCAGAGGCAGACCAGATTTCCAAGATCGACTATCCACCTTTAAATTGGCAAGACGTGAACTGGAAAGGGCCATTAAGGAGAGTAAAGCAAGGAGCTTTAAACGGCTCTGCGACGAGGCTGACTTTGACCCCTGGGGCATGGCATATAGAGTGGTGATTAAGAAGCTAAAAGGCAACAGAGGTCCACAACTAACCTGCCCGGCAATGTTAAGAACAATAGTAGAGCATCTATTTCCCCATAGACCAACTGCTATGGTCTTCATCACGAGGGAGATCAGCATGGAGCATATCCCGGCAATCACGTCGGAAGAACTCGTTTGTGCATGCAAAAAAATCGGAGACAGCAAAGCACCTGGACCAGATGGCATCCCGAATGGGGCAGTCAAGCCGGCTGTTAAGACGAGGCCGGACATATTTGTAGCAGCTATGCAGAGATGTCTAGAGGAGGGGGTTTTCCCCGCACCATGGAAGCTACAACATTTAGTACTGCTTTCAAAAGGCAACAAGCCGCCCGGAGAACCATCATCGTATCGCCCAATATGCCTACTTGATACGCTAGGCAAAATACTAGAGCGTATCATCTATGACAGACTGCTTACGGTAGCGGAGGAAAACGGAGCACTGTCAGTCCATCAGTACGGCTTCAGAAAATCGCGTTCTACCGTCGATGCTATAAAGGCGGTAGTAGATACAGCAGCTGAAGTAATACAGGGGGAAAGGTGGAGATGGGGGACGAAGAGATACTGTGCAGTAGTAACGCTAGACATCAAAAACGCGTTCAACTCGGCGAACTGTTCGTTCATTAGGAGATCCCTGGTCAGAATGGACGCACCGTACTACCTGCTGAGGATAGTCACGGACTACTTCAGCAACAGGAAGCTAAGGTACCATACTGACGATGGTACTAAATACTACAGCGTTTCCGCGGGAGTCCCGCAAGGGTCGGTCCTTGGACCTCTCCTATGGAACATAATGTACGACGGAGTTCTACGTTTAACACTACCCGAGGGAGTTAAAGTAATTGGCTTTGCTGATGACGTCGCAGTGGTTACAGTAGCCAAACACATTCATGAGGTGGAGGCTGCCACGGATGAGGCAGTCAAAAGAATAAAGGAGTGGCTGGAGTCTGCCGGTCTGGAACTAGCTGCCCACAAGACTGAAGCTGTCCTCATAACCAGTCGCAAGACGGTGGAATATGCGAACTTCCGGGTCGGAAACCAAACAATCAGGTCAAAGGAATCCCTGAAGTACCTTGGAGTCATGTTCGACAACAGGCTGCGCTTCAAAACACACGTCGAGTACTCCAGCAAGAAGGCATCGCTGATGCAGGCAGCACTCTCCCGAATGCTCCCCAACATCGGCGGGTCTGGATATGCCCGCAGGATCCTGCTGTCCAGGGTGGTCAGCTCTGTCCTCCTGTACGCTGCCCCGGTATGGGCGGGTGCACTGGCGACGAACGAATGCAGGAGGAAATTATCATCAGTATATAGACTCTGCGCAATTAGGGTGATTAGCGGCTTCCGAACGATATCCGATGAAGCAGCCTGCGTATTGGCCGGAATGGTCCCCATCGACATCATCGCAAACGAGATGTAGAGGGTGTACCTTAGGCGACCCTCGAACCGGCAGGAGACCAAAAGGATAAAGGAGGAGGAAAGGGCAGCATCGGCAGTGCTGTGGCAAGCCAGATGGGACAGCTCCACAAAAGGCAGATGGACTCATAGGCTCATTCCCACCATAGAATCATGGACAAAGAGAGCGAGAGGGAACTGTAACTACCACCTCACACAGTTCCTGTCCGGGCACGGAGGCTATCGAAAGTACATCCATAGATTTGGACACGATAGTTCGCCCCTGTGTCCAGAATGTCCAAATGAGGAGGAGGATGCGGAGCATGCTAGGTTCCACTGCATACGCTTTTCAGAAGGCAGAGCAAGCCTGCCAAATCCAGAAAACCTCGTAAGCCACATGACGCGATCGGAGAGTGGGTGGACGGAGATCTGCTCATTCATAGTGTGTGTGCAGAATGCGCTGCAAAGAGCAGAAGCCTTAAGAAGAGCCCAAGAAACGGCCTCGGAGACTAGAGCAGAATTGCTAACCAGCCCCGCGAAGTAATACCTAACGGCAGTTCCGCGGGGAGAGTGGTTGATGAGTGCAGAGGTGTGGTTTAGTACGTAGGCGCGAGGAACACGCGAATCGTGCATGCCAGTAGTACGGGCTACTGGTATCTATGAAGATTCCACATCCATTGGCGCAAACCATAAAAAAAAAAAAAAAAAAAATCCTTACCCTACACGCACACAACACCACGGAGTCAACACTATGACGAAAGCACTCGGACAGAACAGGTCAGCGTGAACCCCAGCGCACCTCCATTCCGTCCCATGAGTGATAATAAACCCAATGGTGGCATGCGTAACGCTCTTTTCGCATCGCACTATATCAACACAAGCGTCTTACTAGCTACAGCTGTTATTAAGGTTAGGTCAAATGATGGGAGACTCGTTAGTTTACGGGCATTAATTGAACCAGGATCCGAGGTAACGTTTATCTCCGAGTCAGCTACACAGCAGCTTAAGTTACGTAAGCATCACACTCACATTCAGGTATCGGGGTTGGGGTTAGTCAGCAGCGGCACCAGCCAACACTATGTCAACCTAACGTTTGCATCAAGAGTGTCGGCATTTGAAAGCTGTGTCAAGGCTTTCGTGTTTAAGTCGCTGACTGGGTTTCTCCCGGCCAAATCAACGATACCTAACAGCTGGGACCACATCCATGGCTTAGATTTAGCAGACCCAACCTTTTACACACCAGCAAAGGTCGATGTTCTTTTCGGAATCGATGTCTACACCCAAGTCATCCTGCCGGAAATCATCAGAAGCGATGACATTGACAAACCAATCACCCAGAAGACCAAATTGGGATGGGTGGTCGTAGGTAAGTATCCGGAGGAGAGACAGCATGCAGTTCAGAGTTTTGTGCAACTGACGGATCTCGGTACACAGATGTGGAGGTTTTGGGAAGTGGAAGAGGCTCCATTCCAAGTTCGGGCTTCCGAAGAAGACATTGCCTGCGAGACACATTTCCTCACAACCACAAAGCGACGCGCAGATGGACGGTACGAAGGCAGTCTTCCGTTCAAAGGTGGGAAAGGTCCAGCTTTGGGGGCCAGTAAGGAAGTTGCTCTGAGGAGATTCGCTTCCCTGCAACGACGTCTTAAGGGCAATGACAACCTACGCACCGCTTACAGACAGTGCATCACTGAGTACCTGACCCTGCACCATATGGAGGAGGTTGACATGGATATCGACGCGGCTATAAGGTCTCCTTACCATGCATTTCTTCCACACCATGCGGTTCTGAAGGAAGCGAGCACCACTACGAAACTCAGGGTTGTGTTTGACGCCGCAGCAAAAAATAGTCATGGAACGTCACTAAATGACCACCTGATGGTGGGTCCCAAGCTACAAACCAACATTGTGGATATTATACTTCGCTGGAGAAGACATCGGTACACATTCACGGCCGATGTGGAAAAAATGTACCGTCAAATATGGGTAAGTCTACCGGATAGTTATTACCACCTTATCCTGTGGAGGCAATCTGAAGAGCAACCAATAAAAGCTTTCAAGCTGAAGACGGTCACATTCGGCACAGCATGTGCTCCTTATTTGGCCATTCGAGTGACACGCCAAGTAACAGACGATGAAGCACACAGGTACCCGATCGGTGCACGGGTGGTCAAAGAGGACATGTATGTACGTCGACGACCTTATCAGTGGAGCGGATAGCATTGAAGAAGCCAGACAAAAACGCGATGAAGCCTGCAAAGTGCTAGCATCAGCTGGTCTTAAACTCCGCAAATGGACGTCGAGTGATAAGGAACTTTTGGTGGATATTCCTGAGCAGGATCGTGAGATAGGGTTTGATCTGCCTCTAGGGTCATCGGATCACGTTAAAACTCTAGGTATTAGGTGGTACCCGCAAACAGATTCCTTTTCTTTTCAGAAGTTTGACGTCGAAAGTGAGGAGCCAACGAAAAGAACCATTCTCTCAGCGATAGCCAGGCTCTTCGACCCACTCGGCTGGATAGCACCATGCATTGTCAGAGCGAAAATACTCATGCAGCAACTTTGGCGTCGAGGTACTGACTGGGATCAGCCAATTCCAGAGGATTTGAAAGTTGAGTGGGGAACCTTTCATCGAGAGCTACCACTCATTCAAGACATTGCGATTCCAAGATGGGGGAGAACAAGCAACAACGGTACTGGCATTGAATTACACGGCTTCAGCGACGCATCAACAAAGGCCTACGGAGCTGCAGTTTATATAAGGGTGCGAAACGACACGAATACCACTCACATGCATTTGCTCCTGTCAAAGAGCAAGGTCGCCCCATTAGATCCGGTGAGTCTGCCCAGGCTCGAACTCTGTGGGGCAGTAACGCTAGCCACACTGCCACACTATGTCCAAAAAACACTTGAACTACCACACGTCAATGTCTACTCCTGGTCAGATTCAACAATTACTCTAGCTTGGATCCGTGCTCATCCTACCAAATGGAGTACTTTTGTCTGCAATAGGGTTGCGGAAATTCACCGACTAACCAACCGTGATGATTGGAGACACATCCCTACACGTTACAACCCTGCGGACTTAGTCTCTCGAGGAATCTCTCCTTCTGCCCTAAAAACACAAAAGTTATGGTGGAAAGGTCCATCCTTCTTGAGAGATCCATGGGAATTTGAAGAACCCGATCAACCACTCAGAACAGAAACAGTCGAAGAGATGCGGAAAGTGAAAACTCACCACGCTACAACACGAGACACAGACAATGAAATCTGCACACTACTTCTCAAATTTTCTCGGCTGTCGAAAGCAGTTCGAGTGTTAGCCCAGTGTTTACGTTTCATCGCAAACTGGAAAGACCGAAAAAGATCCAAGAAGACGAGTGTACTCGAACCAGAACAGCTACAAGAAGCGACCCACATTGCTATTCGGGCGGCTCAAAGGGAGATGTTCTCATTGGAACTAGTTGAAGATGAAGAATCCAAGACGACACCGAAAACTTTGGCATCACTCAACCCCTTTTTTGATGGGCAGGGTATCTTGCGCGTGGGAGGACGACTTCAAAACACATTAGTACCCTACGAGCAAAGGCACCCAGTCATCCTACAACCCAACCATCATTTTACGGAGCTCGTGATTCGCGACGCACATCAACGAACCCTCCATGGCGGCATACAGCAGATGGTCGCATACATTCGTACCACATATTGGATACTTCACATCAAGAGAGCAGTGAAGAAGCATATTCACAACTGCATAGTTTGCTTCCGACACAAGGCCCAACAGACGCAACAGTTGATGGGAAGTTTACCAGCACCTCGAGTACGAATGGCCAGACCATTTGCGAACACCGGCGTTGACTATGCCGGACCGATAGATGTTAAAACGTGGAAAGGGCGTGGAGCGAGGAGCCTCAAGGGATACTTCGCGGTCTTCATCTGCTTGGCCACCAAGGCCATCCATATCGAGGTCGTATCAGACCTGACAACCCAGGCATTCTTGGCGGCATTCCGAAGATTTACATTTCGAAGAGGCATATGCAGTCGAGTCTACAGTGATTGCGGTACCAATTTCGTTGGAGCTAGTGCAGAGCTCGACCGCATGATGAAGGATGCCAAACACGATTGGGCAGAAATTGCAACAACCCTCTCTGACCAAGGAACTAAATGGAATTTTATTCCTCCTGCTTCCCCTCACTTTGGGGGACTCTGGGAAGCGGGAGTGAAATCAGTGAAACACCACCTAAAACGGACTGTGGGAAACGAAAAACTCACGTTTGAGGAACTCTGCACACTGCTTCATCAGTTTGAGGCTTGTCTAAATTCCAGGCCACTGTGCCCTCTTTCAGACAACCCAGAGGACTTAGACGTCATAACCCCAGGACACTTTCTTATCGGCGAATCCTTACATACAGTTCCGCAAGGAAACACCTCGACCGTAAAGGTAAATTATCTCGATCCATGGAAACGTATTCAATTTTTGGCAGACAGTTTTTGGCATAAGTGGTATAACGAATACTTGTCGCGTTTGCAACAGCGGCCAAAATGGCTGAAAAAAGAGCAGACACCGGGAGTTGGAGACTTGGTCATCGTTAAAGACGAAAGACTACCGCCATCGCAATGGATGCTTGCACGCATTAAAGAAGTTCACCCAGGAGCCGACAATTTAGTTCGCGTGGTAACATTGAAAACAAAAACCGGCGAACTCAAACGGCCAATCACGAAGATATGTTACCTACCCTCAAACCAAAATAACGAGAACGACACATTAATTTAAAACCTACAATATATGGTACACACTCTACACCCAAGAAGAAAACAAAAAAAAGGGAGGCAAAGTTTTTTTTAATCTTTTATTTCCCTTCAACACAACACAATTTACAAATTATAAAAAAAAAAATTAAAAATCTTAAAACAACGTACATAATAATTTATTAATCCATATTAAATATAAAACAATACAAACTTCATTATAATTAACTTAGCCTATACACATAATGATCAACCACAGCTGATTTGCCCACGAAGTGTCTGGGTTATCGACTCTGTTTACAGCTGATCATCTGCAACACAATTTGTCAGCCACCCAACAGCGCCGGCCGTTACCCAATCCTGGAAATTTACACGGCTCGCATCCAAACAAACAATTCCGATGCTTATCAACACAACGCGTACCGACGTATTCAATCGCAGTTAAATCACGCACACTCAATTCAATTGCACTGCACTATTCATATGCACATATATACACCCAACTACACACACATTTTTTTTTTTGTTTATTTATTTCTTTTTTTGCACTCCACACAACTAAGAAACTACGCGAAATACCGACAGAAAAAAAAAATTGTTTACCAATCAACCCAACGGATTTAGCCGTTGATAAACGCGCGCGCATACGCTGCACAAAAATACATATATATCATATATATATATAAAAATTAATAGAATAAATGATGAATAAATAATAAATAACACTTATCTGGATTCATCCCTCGACGACAGCTCGACACTTGCATTATTTATAATAATAAAATTTAAAACAGAAAATTTTTAATAAATTTAATAAATTTGATCAAACGATCAACCACCACCAAATAACTATTGCTTGCACGAGACTTCACCACTTACTACGATGTTCCTGTCCAAAACATCTCATTCATAAAAGAATGGGAACATTAGAAGGGTAGAAGTAAGAAGAGGGTAGCAGACTGATGATTGATCAACGCAATACATCGACAAGTAGTGGACCCTTTAGCACTCCACATACTCCCTTATATGTCGCATTGTGTTGTCTCTTTCATGTTCCAATTTATTAATGGCGTTTCTCTTTACATGTAACCATTCCATTCAACATGTAGTAGATCGACTAGGAGTAGAAGTCACAGGGTGTTCCAGAACTGAAAGCAGAAATTCTCAACTAACTGAAGCAATTTGCGAACTCCGTTCTTGGCCGGGGAGAATGTTGGCGATTAGACTTTAAATTATTTTATAATTCAATATAATAAAAATTATAATTGGCAAATCAAAATTATAAAGTAACGTAACGTATTAAAATACGATATTGGAAATGTACATAACCTTATTGTATAGATGTAGAGTAAATTCCCGCCAAAAATTCTTTATATAAAACTAAAAATCAGAATTGCACTTGTACACTCGACAAGGTACAGTGAACCGAGAATAAAGGAAATTTCAATCAAAGACAGTGCGTTTGATTTTAAAGTTAAAGTTTACATATATTTTCTTATTACGTTTAGTAAAGTTTAGTTTTGAAATAAATTAAATTAACTCCGTGGTAAAAACAGCACCTAATATGCTAAAAAAACTATTATAAAACGCTTTAAATAATCTAGCTAGATGTAAGCTTATAATAATGTCTTGGATTATAATGATGATAAAAATGTTTGTAAAAATGTGATTATGAATTCCTTAATTGCAATACAGTTGATTGTCGATATTATTATGTATGTATTATATTAATATGATTATGTATTATTGTAGCCTAAAAAATGCGTTTGGAGCTAAATAAATAAATATATATATATAAAAATAATATATAAAAATGCATACATATTGGTTTGAGTCATTGAAGAAAAACTGTGTAGCATCTTAATTAAAGATCTCAGTCTATTTCTTCACACCGGTCTACGGCGGGAGTAAATAAACAAAATATTTCTTTGATAGCATATATGTACATACATATGTGCATATGTATGTACGTACATGTCTACTACTGACGAGTACCAAAGAATATGCTGATTAATTTATTTTTTTTTAAATAATAATAAAAACAAAAAACTTGTACATATTTCACAATTTTTTAATGAATTGGTTTCCAACTGCATATGAACTTACATATGTTGTTTTGTAGAAGAGTATACATACATACATATATGATAACAGCGTATTTTTACACTACCGCAGCGTTGCAACGATTTGTTATCAAACATTAAATAAAGTCGCCAATGTCTTCAGTATTATACCTACATATTTACTATCGGTAATAAATAGTGATAATAATGAAATAAATGTTATGTGAAAATATATATGTATGTATGTACAAATATTTACGTTTTTTTTTTTTTTTTTTTAATTTTCAGATCACAAATTCATAGCTGAGAATTTTGCATTAATCCTTAAATCAAAAATAAATGTACGTACCTGTATTGAATTTAGATCCTTTAGAAGGCTTAAAGATTTTGGTCCCGGAATGCTTTCAGTGCAAATTTTAGGAGCATCGGGTTCGCATTTTGTCGAGAATCGGCGAGATTGGGTGCAAACTGAAAGCAATGTATGACTTTAATAAATATACCTATATGTTGGTATACAAAAAACTGATTCTCTAAAATTAAATTTTAGCTGTATACACTACCTTTAGAGAACACATATTTTATGTGCATATGTCTAATAGCAGTCGTTATTCTCATAATTATTTTACTCTTCAGATATACCTAGGTATATTTTACTTGAATTATTTATACTACACTGCACGGATTCTTTGAGATAACAAACCTCAAATAAAAATTTTGTTTTCTTCCAATTTCAATAAAGCTCAATTTGCCTTAACACACATTCAAATGAATGTCACGTTCAACTAATTCCAGTATATACTCAAGTTTAAACGAGTTTGCGCACAAAAATTATCTTTTATCAAATACATGTACATATACATTTTCTTATGTACAACTGGTATTTGACAAACCAGAAACATAATTTATATCAATGAACAATTTATCAAAACATACTAGTTTTTCAGATCAAGAGAAGCGCAGTAGCAGGAGTAATTTATTATTCTTTTCTTCCAAAATAAGTGGAAAAATTAATGTTGAAATAACAGCACAAATGTTATTCAAATCTATATGTCTGTATATTAATTAGTTTATATACATATACATACATATGTATAGTACCTCTACATTTCTTTGATTCTAAAATAATAACACTGCCTTAGCAAACTATTCACATATGTACATATGTATGTATATCAAAACAGACATTCAACTACATTAATTTTGCCAGGAAAATTTAAAATCAGGAAAAATAGCCGCAAATCGCATTAGAATCCACACCAACGTGAGAGTAGCAGGGTAAAGAAAAAAATTCTGTTAGGAAAACATCTGTTCTGCTTTTTTTTATGCGCGTGTGTAATCGTGCAATAACTCGATAGCCCGTGCTGCGAGTTATGCCCGACACCATGCTCGTGCATGTTTACGTACCTATAACACACCTACCCCACCCAGTTCTGTTGTTCGCTACGGTACCGTCAAGGTCAAGGTTCGCTTCATAGGGGCAGGTTTTGACATCATGTCTTTTCATTCTTATGGTTCTCGGTGTGAATTAGTTCCTGAGTACTTGGTAAAACTTCATGTGTTTGCAGTTCGTGTTTCGTGGTCCTGTTGTGCGTAAGTAGCGGTAAGCCTGGAGCTTCGAATTATTTTCTTTACATGACTGTGTGCGGTAGTGTGCGCATGTACGTTCGTTGGTATATACTGGTATATACATATATACTTATGTACATACATGCCGCTCGCTACTATGTTGCTACTTGCGTTTTCTTCACTCTTTCTCCAGTCTCGCTCTAGTCTCATCAACTCTTGGCACACAACTTTGGCACAACTCACTGCGTTCCACCTGTTTACTGTTTCTAGCATATGATGCACTAAGTTCTCCGGAGTTTGGTGCTTCTCCCCGTAATGTTTGTAGTACTTCTCTTTGTAGCTGGAATCGTGGGCAGTGAAAGAATACATACCCCACGTCTTCGGGATTATCACTGCACGATGGATAAGCCGGAGAGTGATCGTTTTTACATTAGTATAGATGTGACCGGAATTTGCCATGGCCGTAAGCAGTTGCGCTATATAAAAGTTAACTTCACCATGTCTGTTAACTTCCTAGTCTCTATAATCGAATCCAGCGTTCCTGCCACTCTATCAAACTTGTGTTTTTTTTTGTATGCACTTAATTGCAAGGTAGCCGCCCTTCGTGTTCATCTGCAGTTCTTCCACCAGTATGTCGATGGGCATCATTGCTGCGGTGAAGTAGGCTGCGCAATCCGAGGTTGCGCGGAAATTGCACTGGTGAACATGGTCGATTTACTGCTATCTTGTGATCTATTGAGCGTTATGGATGTTTACGGCTGTTTTTTTTTTTTTTTTTTTTTTTATTATGGTTTGCGCCAATGGATGTGGAGTTCCTCGCGCCTACGTACTAAACCACACCTCTGCACTCATCAACCACTCTCCCCGCGGGACTGCCGTTAGGTATTACTTCACGCGGCTGGTTAGCAATTATGCTCTAGTCTCCGAGGCCGTTTCTTGGCCTCTTCTTAAGGCTTCTGCTCTTCGCAGCGCATTCTGCACACACACTATGAATGAGCAGATCTCCGTCCACCCACTCTCCGATCGCGTCATGTGGCTTACGAGGTTTTCTGGATTTGGCAGGCTTGCTCTGCCTTCTGAAAAGCGTATGCAGTGGAACCTAGCATGCTCCGCATCCTCCTCCTCATTTGGACATTCTGGACACAGGGGCGAACTATCGTGTCCAAATCTATGGATGTACTTCCGATAGCCTCCGTGCCCGGACAGGAACTGTGTGAGATGGTAGTTACAGTTCCCTCTCGCTCTCTTTGTCCATGATTCTATGGTGGGAATGAGCCTATGAGTCCATCTGCCTTTTGTGGAGCTTTCCTCCTCCTTTATCCTTTTGGTCTCCTGCCGGTTCGAGGGTCGCCTAAGGTACACCCTCTGCATCTCGTTTGCGATGATGTCGATGGGGACCATTCCGGCCAATACGCAGGCTGCTTCATCGGATATCGTTCGGAAGCCGCTAATCACCCTAATTGCGCAGAGTCTATATACTGATGATGATGGTCGCCAGTGCACCCGCCCATACCGGGGCAGCGTACAGGAGGACAGAGCTGACCACCCTGGACAGCAGGATCCTGCGGGCATATCCAGACCCGCCGATGTTGGGGAGCATTCGGGAGAGTGCTGCCTGCATCAGCGATGCCTTCTTGCTGGAGTACTCGACGTGTGTTTTGAAGCGCAGCCTGTTGTCGAACATGACTCCAAGGTACTTCAGGGATTCCTTTGACCTGATTGTTTGGTTTCCGACCCGGAAGTTCGCATATTCCACCGTCTTGCGACTGGTTATGAGGACAGCTTCAGTCTTGTGGGCAGCTAGTTCCAGACCGGCAGACTCCAGCCACTCCTTTATTCTTTTGACTGCCTCATCCGTGGCAGCCTCCACCTCATGAATGTGTTTGGCTACTGTAACCACTGCGACGTCATCAGCAAAGCCAATTACTTTAACTCCCTCGGGTAGTGTTAAACGTAGAACTCCGTCGTACATTATGTTCCATAGGAGAGGTCCAAAGACCGACCCTTGCGGGACTCCCGCGGAAACGCTGTAGTATTTAGTACCATCGTCAGTATGGTACCTTAGCTTCCTGTTGCTGAAGTAGTCCGTGACTATCCTCAGCAGGTAGTACGGTGCGTCCATTCTGACCAGGGATCTCCTAATGAACGAACAGTTCGCCGAGTTGAACGCGTTTTTGATGTCTAGCGTTACTACTGCACAGTATCTCTTCGTCCCCCATCTCCACCTTTCCCCCTGTATTGCTTCAGCTGCTGTATCTACTACCGCCTTTATAGCATCGACGGTAGAACGCGATTTTCTGAAGCCGTACTGATGGACTGACAGTGCTCCGTTTTCCTCCGCTACCGTAAGCAGTCTGTCATAGATGATACGCTCTAGTATTTTGCCTAGCGTATCAAGTAGGCATATTGGGCGATACGATGATGGTTCTCCGGGCGGCTTGTTGCCTTTTGGAAGCAGTACTAAATGTTGTAGCTTCCATGGTGCGGGGAAAATCCCCCCCTCTAGACACCTCTGCATAGCTGCTACAAATATGTCCGGCCTCGTCTTAACAGCCGCCTTGACTGCCCTATTCGGGATGCCATCTGGTCCAGGTGCTTTGCCGTCTCCGATTTTTTTGCATGCACAAACGAGTTCTTCCGACGTGATTGCCGGGATATGCTCCATGCTGATCTCCCTCGTGATGAAGACCATAGCAGTTGGTCTATGGGGAAATAGATGCTCTACTATTGTTCTTAACATTGCCGGGCAGGTTAGTTGTGGACCTCTGTTGCCTTTTAGCTTCTTCATCACCACTCTATATGCCATGCCCCAGGGGTCCAAGACAGCCTCGTCGCAGAGCCGTTTAAAGCTCCTTGCTTTACTCTCCTTAATGGCCCTTTCCAGTTCACGTCTTGCCAATTTAAAGGTGGATAGTCGATCTTGGAAATCTGGTCTGCCTCTGGATCTCTGGGATCTGCGTCGTGCTTGTAGGCACTTCACTCTGAGCCTTTTTATCTCGTCGGTCCACCAGTAGCAGGGATCGCCTCTCCTACTAACAGACCTTCTGGGCATTGCTGCGTCGCACGCTGTGGTGATGACCTGGATCAACTGATGCGAAAGAGCCTCCGCCGATCCGTTATTCGTTGTGGCGCTAGTGCACAGCATTTCCTCAAACATGTCTTTGTCAAAGAGCGTGTCCTTCCACTTCGGCCCTGTTAGGGTGACACGCAGTTTGCGTTTCTCTTCGCTGACGTTAAATAAGATCGCCTGGTGATCACGGTGGGTATAGTCCTCGCTGACCCGCCATTTTGTTTTTCGCAGGAGTGAGCTGCTCATGAATGTAATGTCGATGATTGACCCTCTGCCTGCCTTTCGGAACGTCTCCGCTGCACCGTTGTTGGCCAGACTAATGTCCAGTGATGCAAATGCTTCTAGGAGAGCTCTTCCCCTTGCGTCTGTGGTCCTGCTGCCCCAATCGGTAGCCCAGGCGTTGAAATTCCCAGCAATAATCATTGGGTGCTTCCCTCTCGCGTCAGCTACGATGTCGTCCAACAGCTTCAGATAGTCCGCCAGTGGTAGACTGGGGGGCGCATAGCAACTGTAGAAGTGCACACCTTTTATCCTTGCAGATACGAAATGGTCAGCCGGGTGGCCGACTGACTGCAGGGCATAGTTCCCGCAGGTCCATATCGCGGCTTTTTTCGTGGTGTCATCTATCCAGCTACTTCCATCTATGGAGTTATATGGTTCGCCAGTAATTTAATTTAGCCAGTGCCTTCTTGAGTACCGGGCAGTTGCTGCTACCAGCTACGTGTCCGGCGTTTTCTGGCGCAATAATCTTACACCAGAAGCATAGTGCGTCCTTTTTGCAGTCTTTGGCTATGTGGCCTTCTTCTCCACAGTTTCTGCACTGTTTGGATCCGTCATGCTCGCTCTTGCATTGTCGCGCCGTGTGGCCAAACTCTAGACACCTGAAGCATTTGGTGAGGGCTTTTCTAACTCGAATGCGGCAGTTCACCCAGCCGACTTTAATTTTACCGGACTCTAGCAGCTTGTTCGCCTTTTCTACCGGCAGCCCCACTGTCGCTATCTGTGTGCCTCCATAGGCCTTTCGAAGGCTGAGCACGTCTGCTTCGGTGACTCCAATGCTATACTGGGCCTTGATTGCTTCACAGATGTCTTTCCTATTGGTGACTTCATCGAGGTCTTTAATTTCGACCGTGGATCTCTGCGTTAGAGTGCGGATCTCCGCCCCTGCACCAAGGTTCTCGCCAATTATGCCCCTGAATTGCTCGGTCCTGTCACCAGATTCGCGTAGCTGGAACAGCAGGTCGCCTTTCTGGGTTCGTCTAATCTTTGTCACCGATTCACCCAGATTGTGGAGCTTGGGATCCGCTTTGACTCTGCGGAGTATTTCGGCGTAAGAAAGTTCTCCCTTGCTTGCCACCACGATTGCGTCCGGTCGCGTTTTTACCTTGGTGGTCTTGCCTGGTTTCTTTTTATCCTTCTTCTTCTTTTTGCCAACTTTCGACCAAGCGTTGTCGTCGCCTATAGCCTGCTCGTTGGCCACCGCACTGACGGG
This sequence comes from Blera fallax, assembly GCA_946965025.1. Taxonomy (NCBI): domain Eukaryota; kingdom Metazoa; phylum Arthropoda; class Insecta; order Diptera; family Syrphidae; genus Blera; species Blera fallax. Next base: position 35,690,216 of record OX337245.1, read on the forward strand.
TTTTGTATTAATTGTGGCCGGCCCATCCTTTGTGGATTTGGTGGGTTTTTTGGGCTTGACCTTCTCCTTTTTCCTTGCTTTGCCGTCCTTCTGGGGCTCCTCTTCGCTGCGGGGTGCCTTGTTTGCTGGGGGCGGCGGCTTTTGCCGGCATTTCGAGTTCGGCGACTCGTTACTGGGTTCAGGCCTCCGTTTGGGCCCCAAAATCGTTTTCAGCCATGGTGATGTTTGGGAGGCGTTGTTTCTGCGGATGACTTCTTTGGCCTTGTCATCATGCATTTCAATCGCTGAGAGCTCATAGAGCGCTTTGATGCTCTCGATTGCGTCCCGCATTGGCTGGTGGATGGAGCGCCTTTTGCCATCCTCCAACATTTCCACCAGGACTTTAATTTGTTCACCTAGTCAGTGGAACACAGAGGGCTGGGTGTTTGAATCCCGCACCGTTGTCGCGCTTCTTTGGAGAATCACCTCTCCTTCAGGACTCCTCTGGGGCGTTGGTAGCTGTCTAGCCGGCGATCTCCTCATAATCGAGCTCATCTGGAAAGGGTTCTCTCCGTTGACCTCGCTCTCCTCGTTTTTGTTTTGATTTTTGTTTGTTGTTGTAATCATTTCTATTAGGTCCCCACTCAAAGCCGCTATCAGTGCTCGGATGTGTAGTCACCTAGTGATCCCATGGTTATCTATGCATGCAGTGAGGCCATGCGAGGGTTGACACAGACCCTTATGAGGTTATGTGCCAGAGCCGGATCGGTGCTAACCAGGAATGTTACATCTGGACCTACACCACCAACTTAATGGTGAAGAAGCATTGAACGTACTTTGAGGCCTGCCAGGGTTTTAACGGGACGGGGGCGTTTACAGCATTAGCCTGAAAGCCATTTCGACAGAATTTCACTCCTGCTTACTCAGGTAACAGAATACTGCAAACGTCAGCCCACATGTCAATCATTCCGAAACGTTGTTTCCAGTATGCCATAATTACGACCTTACTGGGCTCAGTCGTAATGCCTTAAACGGCGGTAGAGTCCAAGATAATCCGTTCGTTGGTGCCAATGGAGCAATGAATTCCCACGGCGCCCTTGGGCAAGGAGGTGGGGTAGCACATAGTTGAAGACGGTGCCGACTCGTCTTGTCGCAGAAAGTTCACAGGGGTTCCTGTGGCCTTTTCAGCCGCACCCTCCTTCTCTGCCGCTCTTGGTCGGGGACTGCTTATTGGTTATTCACAGCTAACCTGAATATCTACAGGCCGTTCACTATCCGCCACCTGTGACCCCCACAGTAGCCTGAGCTGAGCCCTGTGTTTACGTTTACGGCTGTATCTTGGCTGTCCTGTGTACATTCAGGATAATCCGCGCAATTAAGGCACCCACACAGGAGGATCTGTTGCTTACATACTCCGGATATTCTTTAAATGTTAGCATCGGGTCATTCAAAGCGCCCAGGTACCCGCTTCCGTTTTCTGTTCAGCTAGCTAGGTTTCTTAGATTTGCGAATTAGACAAAAAGTTAGGGATATGGCTTGTTTAGAATCCCGCATTAGGTAGATTGCACATGCAACATAGCTATAATAATTTGCACCTTATCATGTTTTATTTACGTGCTATCAAATCTGTTTTTGCTTCCAATTGTGAGATGCGCGACGTAAGCTCTTTCCCACAATAAATCTGTTTGATATTATCAGCAAGTCGATATCAGCTACGTCGAATATTGTTTTTATTCTATCTTTAAGTTCTAATGTTGTTGTTGTTTAGTTGTAACTAAATTTGCATACAAGCGGGAATAAGAAGAAAACAAATTCATGTTTATTGAACTTTACATCGTTTTGTATTGGCTTATGTGCCCGTGCAAATAATTAAACTTGATCGAGGTTTATGTGCCTTCGTTCAAACCAAAAGAATAAAATAATTCTTTAAAAGGGCTATTATAGTTTTAATCAATAACGGTAATCCATATAGTTGGCCAGTAATTAAAAATGTTCTAACATAGCATTGTTAAATTAATGAAAGTCTTGAGAATATAATTGTAGGGTTCAAGGCTGATTGCCCTGCTGGTTCTATTTCTTGAATAGCCTAGTTACTTTAAATGTTGAATTGAATAGTCACCTTACCTCTGGTGGGGGGATTACTATTCAATGAGACCAACTTCTTTATTGTTTAAAATTAATCTGCCTTTATTGATATAATTACTTTCTATTTATACAATATTTTTGCTTACTAGGTAAATTTATTACTTGCCTAAAATTAATATAAATTGCTTACTTTACAATAAAATTACAATAAGAATACATTGCTCATATTACTGAACTACCTGTGGTCACCAAATAAACAATAGAATGATTAATTGCCAAAATAAATAATTTGATAAACTGTGAGTTCTTGTGCAATGATTATGTGCAATGCGTGTGTATTGCACAGTGACTCTGTACAATAATTGTACATTCTGCCGAGCGCATTACACTTTGAAATCGGCCACGGTAAACTTCCTTCTGGCTGGTTTTGGACAAGGTCGTAGTTTAACTTTTGTTGGAATGTTTGACGTTTTCTTACGGTACCGCCAGGCGATTAGTGTTATCATGCTAAGAAACAGTCCGATTAATAAACCGTAGGTTAGGTTAGGTATATGGGTTGGCGGGGAGAGAGACTCTCCGCCACACTCAGGTCAATACTGACCCATTGTGATGCCCTTTGGGGGAAAGGATGTCCATTGCCCATTGAAACCCGGTACCGATTCTAATGTGCTCCGATAGTTATTGATGCGAGTCTTTGCATACAAACCATCCTGAGGACCTGATAAATTTCATTATCTTGTCTGATGGCGTGCTGGCGAGTTCATCTAGGTCTTGGAAGAAGTAGCTCCCTAGGAACCTGTTCCTGCTGTGTTGGACGCCAGGGCAGTGACATAGGAAGTGGGTTGTGTTCTCAAAAGCTCCCTCGTCACCGCAACCTCTGCAGAGTTCTTCTTCCGTCAGACGAAGTTTTTTCAAATGATACCGTAGAGAGTTATGCCCCGTGATAACCCCAACGAGGGTGGAAAGGGATTTCCTGTCTTCCCGTATAAGCCTCTCGGTTCTGCCTTTATCGAAGGACGGCCATAGTTTCCTTGTGATTACACAGGAATCCAAGGAGGTCCATCTGGTGTTTGCCTCCTGTGTGGCGATTTTCTCTGCTTCAAGCTTAAGTGCGCAAAGCGGGATGTTCACGAGTGGTTCTGTTTGTCTTGAAACGGCTGCAGAACCCTCTCTTGCTAGTTCGTCAGCTTTCTCGTTGCCTGGTATACCCTCATGTCCAGAGACCCAGCAGAGCGATACCTTATGCTGTGTTCCAAGAACCTTAAGCTCTTCTCTACAGAACTTCACAAGTTTAGATTTAATTTCTGTGGCAGTTATTGCTTTTATAGCTGCCTGGCTGTCAATAAAGAAGGTGATACCCTCTTGTGGTATTGCCCTTACTGCAGACTCACGGGCGGCTGTTGTCACTGCCAAGACCTCCGCTTGGAAAACGCTGTTGTGGTCTGGGAGGCTTATTGATTTCGATATTCCCAGCGATTCGGAGAAGATGCCTGACCCTACGCCAGTGTCCATTTTGATCCATCGGTATATATGGCAATGGATTACGCGTTTGGTATCAGACCTCTTAACCACTCCTCCCTGCTAGGATAGGCGCTTGAGAAAGGTTTATTAAAGTCTAAGTATGGCGTGCTGTAATCCGTAATGGGTACATGGCCAATATACTTCTGAAGGATGGTCGTATGCCCTATTGCATTCGACCTCCATGTTCCTGACTGGCTGATTCTGATGGCGCTTATGGCTGCAGATGCTTTGATGAAGATATCTAGCGGAAGCCGGTTGAGAATAGCCTCAAGTCCAGCGGTTGGAGTTGTCCTCATCGCACTGGTGGTCCCGATACACGCTAGTCTTTGAATCTTCGTGACGGCCATTAGGTTAGTGACCTTGTTCATCGCCGGCCACCAAACAAGACTGCCGTATGTCAGTATGGGTCTTATTATAGCCTTATACATCCAGAGAATTATTTTAGGAGAAGGACCCCAGGTTTTCCCAAAGATTCTGCTGCATGAGTAGAAGGCATGAGTAGAGTGTTGGGAGGAATTTGCCTGTTGCCAGTATCACAACGTCGTCTGCATAAGCAGTGATACTGACGCCCCTGTTTCTGAGCAGCTGTAGGCCTTCGTTAAGAACAATGACCCACAGCAGTGGGGAAAGTACCCCGCCCTGAGGAGTTCCCTGGAGGCCTAAGTTTCCAGCCTTGTTCCCCCAATTTCGGTTACTATGTGTCTATCTTCGAGTATGCTGACAATCCATCCGATTAGGCTGTTGTGAATGTTTAATGTGCCCAGCGTTCTCTTTACCGCTTCGGTGTTGACATTGTTAAAAGCTCCTTCAATGTCAAGGAATGCAGCTAATGTAAACTCTTTGTCTTTCAGTGATTTTTCTATTGAGCTGATAACACAGTGTAGCGCTGTCTCTACACTTTTCCCTTTCGTGTACTCATGCTGGGCTGGGACCTTTCCCCTGGCCGAAGTCTGCTACGAATGTGTATGTCGATCAGTCTCTCGAAGGTTTTCAGAATGAAAGAGGTGAGGCTTATTGGCCTGAAGTCTTTCGCAGTGGTGTGACTTGCTTTGCCAGCCTTGGGAATAAATATAACCCTAACCTCTCTCCACGTTCTTGGAATATACCTCAGTATGAGGCTGTTGGTGAAAAGTTCTTTCAGTACCGGGGCAATTACAGTTACCGTTTTTTGCAGCATGATCGGGATGATACCGTCCAGTCCCGGGGATTTGTAGGGGGAAAATTATCTGATAGCTCACTCTATTCTATCCTCTGTGACCAAATCCGCAGGGGGTTCCGTTTCCATGATGCTGTTGGTACTGTTGGTACCGTCATCATATCTACGCTGTGTCGTACAGCCTGGAAAGTGAGTTTTCAACAGCAGTCTTAGAGATTCCAGGATTCGGTCCAATTTCCTTCGGGATCCTTGAGAGACCCCAGAGTTTTTGTTTCCCTGGTAAAGATTTTCCTTAGTCTCGCGGTTTCTGTTGTACTCATTAGGTCTTCACAGAAGTCCTGTCATGATTTACGTTTGGCTTTCTGTGTAGCTTTTTTAAAATTCCTCTGACTGGTTTTGTATAGTTCCCAGTCGGCATCTGATTTTGTACGTTTGGCCAGGTTAAGAAATCTCCTAGTTTCTTTCCTAATTTTGGCCAGTTCTTTATTCCACCATAGAGGTGAGATTTTGGTCTTACGTTTAGTCATTGGACATACTTTACCTAAAACCTCTTTAAAGACAGATGCAATTTTCTCGGCTTTCCGATCGATGTCCGCTGGACTTTGCAGGTTGCCCTCACGTAGAAAGCTACTTTTCTTCTCTACCTCTTTCCCAAAGAGATCCCAGCCTGCTCTTTTTGGATTTCTGTACGGCTGGGGAGAATCACAGTTGCTACTTGTAAGGAATTCGATTAGTTTATGGTCAGAGTAGGATTCTACTCTCAGAACGTTCCAATTAATTATAGCTAGAGTGTCAGTATTTCTGACTAGCGTGATGTCAATAACCTCCTGTCTATTCCTAACTACAAATGTTGGTTCATTACCTCTATTAGCTACTAGAAGATTGTTTTCTATAATGAATTCAAAAACCGACTCACCTCGTGGGTTGGTGCCGCTGCTTCCCCATTGTATATGGTGGGCATTCGCATCACATCCCATTAGCAGGTCCCATCTCTCCTGTGTCGCTTTTTGGACTAAGGCGCGGGTTAGTGTTGCTGGAGGGTCTACGGCTTCGTAAGGCATGTATACGGCTGATATAATCAGTGGGGGAAGCCCCTCCGTTCATGTCTTACCACGGTTTGGTCTGTATTGATGTATGTAGATAGAAGAAACAAATTATTGTGTTTCCTAGCTACTATGCATGTTCTGTTCTTATTTCCAGTATTCATTGTCTCAGTACTTTAGGTAACATAATCTTTGTGATTGAGCCCACAAATTTTGCCACGGGAAATCCATGGTTCCTGTACTAAGGCGATGTCTTTGCTTCTGTCACCTAAGAGATAAATAAGGTTAGCGCTAGCTGCTGTGCTATGGTGTAGGTTTATTTGTATGATTTTCATTTAGATCTGTCCGTGAAGGGTCGAACCTTGCACCGCGTAATTCCAGTGCGGACTTTATTGTTAAACCTTCTCAACATCAGTATGGATTTGTGGTTGAGCAGAACCACGATCTCTGTACCTGCTTCCGTGTGCTCACCCACTTCTAGCACCTCCCAGTTCTCACTGAAGAGTTCCGGATTCAGATGCCGGAGGTTTCCTTCAATCCTCTCCTTCGGAATGTGTGGGCCAGGTATCAAAATTCGGCCTTTAGGTCTGGTAAATTCTAACAGGTCCTTCTTTCCGACTAGTCGGATGTCGGCATTTGCCCATGGAGCCTGAGTTTTGTTAACGAATGACTTCAACCAGTTAAGTGTGAAGTCATTGTCACACCGCAGAATTTTAAAGCCTTTGAAGGTTGTGAGCTGCTCAAAGAAGGGGGATTGACCCTCATTATTAACGATCGTATCGTTAATGCCTTCCAGAATGCGCAGCTCCATGAGCCTCCATTCGTCTTTGCTCAGTCTTTTGTCTGGCTTGTTGAAATCTACAATAGCTACTTGTAGATTGGTACTGCCTACGACGTCCAACTTTGCTTTTTTGCCAGTCACTTTTACTGGTGGCGAAGTTGTGTCGTCTAGCCTAGCTCTCTTCGAACTTCCTGCAATCGGCTCGGGTGTACGTCCCGTGACTTTCTTCGTGCCAATTGGCAGGGGCCTAAGTCTGTCCGAGACTGAGGTGGATGGCAAGAGGCTTTCCCTCCTCGACTCGGTCAGTCTTCCGGCCGTTCGCCTAGTCGTCCCTGCACTTTGTCTGCGAGTGTTGGCTGCAGATTCGGGAGTGCTCCCAATCGGTCTGGGTTTGGGTTTAGAACCTTCCGCCCGACCGATCGTGAGTGGTCTGGTACTGTTCGCAACTGAGGCGGTGGCAAGCGGCATTCCCTCCTCGTCGGGTTCGGTCCCGCACCAGTTCCTTCCTGTGGTCGGTCGCGTCTGCTCAGGGCTTTCCTGGAACAGCTTGCAGCCGGCTCGGACTTTGGTAAGTTCGGGTCGGTAACAGGCCGAAGTGCAGCATCAGCTGAGGTGGGAAGCAAGCGGCTTCCCGCCCTCGCCGTGTGAGCGCTTTTTACCATCAGCTCACGTCTGTTAGTGTCCTGTTTTACGCGCTCTTTAAGCTTGAGCGTGTCATAGGCCCTGTACAGAGTCGTTTTTTCCTTGTCCGTGAAGGAGTCCGGATCACGCTTTTTGAGCCGCCGAATCAATCGAAGAGCGTTGCGCTTCCGATTGTGCAAAGTCGTGTCTTGTCTTCTAGTCGCGTTCCTAGTCGTTACCGGTTTAGACACTGGTAGGGCTAGTCCCTGATCAGGTTTTCCAGTACTAACTACTGTCGCGAAACTGCGTGCGGTGGAGTTCCCATTGTCAGCAGGGCTGCTTCCGTCAGGCGGTGTAGATGAGGGTAGATTCTCCTCGAGAGAGTAGCAGCGGCTTGTCTCTTTAGAATTGTCCACCTCCATCTCACCGTCTTTCGGAGTCCCGACCTCCTTCGACTGCAGGTCTGGCCCTAGCATTGTTGAGGAGGAGGGAACCCCTACAGACTTCTGTAGCAGTGCTGATTGAGATGAAGGCTCCAGGTTTGCGGATGTGATTACCTTTGGTCCTGACTGGCGAAGGCTTGTCGCGGACTTAGGCGGTCCCATCAACACCCCTACGCTCGGGTTACCTGAAGAGATGGGCACCTTCGGGGTACTGGCACCTGGCATGTACTCCGAAGATGCCTGTTCCTGCAGGTAAGCCCGTGCGTTATGGAGCCTTCTCCTATCCGGTTCGCTCAATTCTTCCCACTTTTTTGTCCCTAGTCTTCAAGACCTGAAATTTTCTGTTTGCTGTTTTAGGACAGTAATCCTTTTGCGTAGACACTGGATTTAAAAGGTATCAGCAGCTTTTCTTTATGGAATTTTACCTTGAAGCTAGGATTAAGCTAAAATTCAGCCCAACGTTGAAAGTGACTATTTAACAGCAGTCAGAACTCGGAACCTAACAAAATCAAAAACACCCTACATTAATGTGTTTTTCTAATATTTAAAAATGTTTATTTTTTTATAACAGCATGGGCGATAATAGAAAAACGTCAAAAGCATGGCAGTATTTTACTGACCTTAAGAACAATAAGGCAAAATGTAATTTTTGTGGCCAAATAATGTCACACAAAGGTGGTGGCCCATATAACTTAATTCGTCACACAAAATCAAGACATCCCACAGTTTTTGCAACCATTTGTCAAACGGGCAATACTTGTGAAGTGGAGACTATGTCTCCTATTCTTTCATCACTTGATCCTTATAATAGTACTACCGCAAATTCAACAGTCAGTGTCACCAATCAACCTTCTTCTTCGAAAAGAACCACACAAATTTCCCAATATTTGCAGAAGCCACTATCGGCCAAAAAGCGGAGAATTTAAACAAATATTTAGTAGAACTAATAGCCAAAAACTACTTGCCCTTTAATATGGCGGAAACTAAAGAGTTTAAGCAGTTCATTAGGGAATTAAATCCTAGATACCAAGTACCTTCTCGCAAAACACTTTCAAATGTCCTTTTAATGAATTACTATAACATCACAAAAGAAAAAGTTGAAAATTTGCTGCAACAAGCAAGCCATTTATCGATTACGACTGACTGTTGGACTTCTAAGCCCATCGACAATTATATAGCACTTACTTCTCATTTTCTTGACGAGAATACTGAGCTGAAATCGTGTATGTTAGAGTGCTACCAATATTCAGATCGTCACACTGCTGAAAACCTTAGCCGTGAATTGAGAAGGATGTGTGATGACTGGGCTATATCCAACAAAATTGTTGCTGTAACAACTGATAATGCAAACTACATAAAGGCAGCAATAAGAATAAACAATTGGACACACATTCCCTGCTTTGCACACACATTAAATCTTGTTGTGCACACTGCATTACAAGAAATAAAGGTTACACAAATCAAAATTAAGTCCATTGTTGAGGTTTTTCGACGAAGTCCATTGGCTACTGAATGGTTAAAGTGCATGCAAAAAAAATTAGGTGAAACGGAACTCAAACTAAAGCAGGATGTTGCCACACGTTGGAACTCTACATTTGATATGTTTGAGAGAGTGCTTACCGTAAAAAATAGTTTGAAGTCCACAATAAATATTGACTACCCGGAAATGGAAAATATCAACAACGAAGACATAGAGGTCTTAACAACTGCCTCCGAATCGTTGATATTTTTCAAAGACGTCACCGAAGAGATGAGCTCAGAAAAAAGTGTGACAATATCAGAGGTAATTCTAATAACAAATTCTCTCAAAGACCAATGCATAGAATTTCTAAGGAGGGACACACTTCCTCAATCTGTGCGTAGAATGGTACAAAGTCTTTTAGATGAGATGAAAAAACGATTTTTGAATGTGGAAGACAACAAGATCCTTGCAGAAAGTACGCTGCTAGACCCAAGGTTTAAGAGGTATGGCTTTGGAAACGACCAGTCTTTCGCTAGAGCGTGCAGTAAGGTTAAAGCCTTGGTAACCAGTGTCCAAATAAGATCTCAGCAGCAACATTTTGAAGAGCCACTGATAGTACCGTGGCCCCAAAAAAAAAACGCGTAGCATTTGGGACAACTTCGGCCAAAGGTGTAATCGAAGTTATAAAAAATGCTAACCCTACGGCGGTAGGTATAATCGAAGTGGACAAATACCTTCAAGAACCACTGCTGTCACACAATAAGGACCCACTGAAATGGTGGCACGAGAAAAAAGATGCTTATCCTAGGCTATACAAGGTGGTAATGAAAAGACTCTGCATAGTCGCGACTTCTGTCCCTTCTGAACGCGTTTTTTCCAAGTCTGGTCAAATCTTGGTCGAAAGAAGAAACAGACTAAGTGGACAAAAAGTGTCACAATTGTTATTTTTAAATTATAATATGTAATATAAGTATATATATGTATGTGTTTGTTTTACTTACTACTTTTTTTTGGATTCTGATTTTAATATCAAAACAAATACCTGCATATAAAATATAAAAAAATTCCAAATTATTTCAATAGATTTTCCTTTTTACTATCTCTTCTCTAGTATGTAACATAATGCAAGTGAAAGAACTTGCAATTTTTAATATCTTAATTAATTTTTTTTAATAATTACTACTAATAAAATTATTTCAATAGATTTTCATTTCAACTATCTCTTCTGTAGTATCACTAGTATGTAACATAATGTATTAATGTAAGTGGAAGTAATTATAGTTTTTAATATCTTAATTATTTTTTTTTTAATAATTACTACTAATAAATTTATTTCAATAGATTTTCATTTCAACTATCTCTTCTGTAATATCACTAGTATGTAACATAATTTATTAATGCAAGTGGAAGTACTTATAGTTTTTAACGCTTATTTATTTTTGTTTAATAATAACTACTAACAATACAATTTTTTTATTACCAAAGAAAATACATAACTGTATATAAAATATAAAAAATAGAAAAAAAAATCCAAATTATTTCAATTTTTCCAGCTCTCATTCATTCACATACTATGTGACAACACTTGCACAGTCATCCAAATGCCGTCCCATGGTAGCCATACTGATGTGACAACATGTAACACAAACTGATGTGGGACATTGTACCACTTCACTTCTCAAAATGAGTACCTCATACAAAATCGTTACAAAAAACGTGTCCTACCCAACACTAGTTTGTTGATAGTTAAACATAGAAAGAGTCGCATACGTCGATAGTGCAGAAAACTCCTGTTTTGTAGCCCATACGTCGTTGGCTACCATTGCATTATTTGCTAATCTCTCTAAGTGGTTTTGGAATACTTCTAACTGTTGTGTAATGGCTTCGGTGTTCTTTTGCAATGTTTTTTGTGGATTCAGTGATTGAAGTCTGATTTTTTATCAGGTCGAGCAAATGGTTTTCATTTGCGTTAACTTTTTGAATTTCTTGCTCATATTTTGCAGCAAACTCTTCATCTAGAACTCCGAAGAGTTTGTTTGCTATTGTTGCAACCAAGTTTAATGGGGATCGTTTAACTCTAGCCTCTGGCTCCCTTCCGACTCCTTGTCTCAAAAGAAGTTCATTATTATTTCTCATGATGTCGGGTTGGTGCCAGAATTGATTGACTATATTGGTGCATTGTATATCTGCGTTTTTCTTTTCGCAGAAGTCGCCCATCCTGATAACAAGCTCCTTGAATCCTAAGAACTCACGCCAGTAATTAATTAGTCATATCGTAGTATATGATAATCTTCCAATCATTTGTTACAAGGTTGACATTTCCAATTTTATCAAAGTATATACCTGGATGGTTTTTGAATGGTGTGCTGATAAACTGAGCGTGGCTTGGTAGCGGCCATATGATTGATGCTAGTGCAATTGAAACAATCAAGGATGGAATGGTTGATCGTGTTCTTTTTACTTCACTGGTTTGTAATGTGGTTTCATATGCCCGCTTCCTATTTTGCTGTCGCTGTATTAATTCTTTAATAGGTGGTCTCACAGGTATGTTAGTCGGCCGACATTTCTGCGTATTGACTTTAGCTTTCGGTCTTTTAGGATTCACTTGTAGGTGTAAACATTTGTTATGCTGATTGCCATCTTTTTCTGCCTCCTTGTCATCCTGGGGTGGTGTTTCGTTGGGGTTGATATTTAACTGGCCGTCAGATGTCATCTCGCTTGGTGCATCGACAGTTGTGATCTGCCCATGTCCGTTTTTCTTATTGTGAATTTCTTGAAATGTTTTTTGTTCGTCATTATTAGTAATTGGTAGTACACAGATTTTAGTTATAGGTCTTTTATACTTCTTATTTTTTGCTTTTATAGTTGCTACCCGTATTAAGCCATCTTCTCCAGAGTGTGTCTCAACTACCTTTCCCAGAGCCCACTTTGTTGGAGGAAGCAGTTCGTCTTTGATAAGAACGATGTTTCCCACTCTTAAGTTTTCGTTCTTTTTCGTCCACTCAGCTCGTTGCTGAAGTGTTGCGAGGTAATTTGTGCTCCATTTTTTTCCAAAATATTGTTGCATTCTTTCCAGCAATTGCCATCGTGTTAGTAATCCCTCCTTGCTATCTAGTCTGCATTTTTCTGGTGGTGCTAGCAGGGCTGTTCCGATCAAAAAATGCCCTGACGTTATAACATCTGTCTCCTCAGGATCATTTGAGAGTGGGCAGAGGGGTCTGGAGTTTAAACATGCCTCTATCTGTGTTAATAATGTCGACAGCTCTTCATACGTTAATATATGTTCACCGATTGTCCGCTTGAGATGGTGTTTTACTGATTTTACACCAGCCTCCCAAAGGCCACCAAAATGTGGAGACCCTGGAGGTATGAAATGCCATTGTGTATGGTAGGACGACAATAAATCGCAAATTTCCCCATTATATTTTGTTATATCTTTCACATTTGACTGTAAGATCTTGTTTGCGGCCAAAAAATTTGTGCCATTGTCACTATAGAGATGCCCGACGTGACCTCTCCTCGCACACAATCTTTTGAAGGCTGCTATGAATGCATTTGCTGTGAGATCGCTCACTACTTCGATATGAATTGCTTTCGTGGCTAAAGATATGAATATTGCCACGTATCCTTTGTATGACTTGTTACCTCTTCCTTTTGCCATCCTGATATCTATTGGCCCAGCATAGTCAACTCCCGTGTGTAAAAATGGTCTGTTTTTACTCACTCTTGGTTGAGGTAGGTTTCCCATTAGTTGTTCTTGCTTTGTGTCTGAAACACGTAGTACATCTGTAAATAGTTTGTTTGACTGCGCTAAGCCCGTTGATAATCCAGTATCGCTGCCGAATGTATGCATGTGTCAAGCCATATCCTCCATGCAAGGTTGATTTGTGAGCGTCTTCAATCAGCGTTGTGGTAAGGGGACCAGAATGCGCAATTATTAAGGGATGTTTTTGTGAAGGTGAGATATCTGATTCTGCTTACCGTCTTCCTACTCGTATCACGTCGTGTTCATCAATGAACGCATTAAGGCACCGAAGTTTGTTCTTCTTTTCGATTTCTTTTCTGTTTTTAAGATGTTTGGTTTCTTCGTTAAATTCTGCATGTTGTACCTTTTTTATTACAGTCTTTGTTGCATCCCATATTTCGTCCCATGTTAGTGATCCTATACGCTTATTTTCCTTGGATGTTTGCGCATTATGAATAAATCGATACAATATGCAAGCACTCTTGTTAGTCGCCTCAGTGTGCTGTAATGTGCTAACATCCTTTCGATAAGATTAGACGTTTGTTCATTTATTGTTGTTAATGCATACATCTTTACTTTTCTTTCTTCTAACTCTGTGGTATGTTGTTTGACATCAGCGTATGTGATTTCTGGTTGTGCTTACCATTTCGGACCCGTCCACCAATTATCGTGCCCCTTGAGCTGAGAAGGGCATATTCCTCTGGATGCACAATCTGCTGGATTGTCCTTACCTTTTACGTTACCTTACCTTACCACTTATCAGAACTCAGTATGCTGGTTATTTCCGTTACTCTGTTTGCTACGTAGTTTTTCCATTTGTTTGGATTTCCATTTAGCCAGGCGAGAGTTATCATAGAGTCGGTCCAGGCGTGTGTATCCAAATCTTTTATGTCAAGCGCTTCCTTCGTCTTTTTTATCAGTCTGGCAAGAAGCTCCGCAAAGTTCCAGTTTTGGTAGTGTGACTTTTTTAATTGGTGCCACTTTCAATTTTGCACATAATAGTGTTGTAAATACTGTCCCTGTTTTCGTTATGATTTTTGTGCAGATTGCTGCTGCAAAGGCTCTTTCTGATGCATCGCAGAATCCGTTTTAACTCGATGCGATACTTAGCTTCGTATTTATTCCAACGTGAAATCTCTATTTTTTCGATGCAGTGTAGTTGATCTCTAAATTCTGTCCATTTTTTTTTAAATTTCCTCTGGTAGTTTCCCATCCCATGATTTCTTTGATTCCCAAAGTTCTTGTTGAAGTTTTGCCTTCATTATTATAGGGGCTAACCATCCTAATGGATCAATGAGCCTCGCCGTTTCTGATACTATTATTCTCTTTGTTAAGTCTTCTTTTTTCGGTTCTAAAGTTATTTTGAATTCAAACGTATCTGATTCGGGTCGCCAATAAATTTCTAATGTTTCGATTGGATCATAAGCATTTAATTTAAATCGTCCTTGCTCCCGATCTTCAGGTTTTATACTTCTGAGCAGCTCTCTTGAGTTTGAGGACCACTTTCGTAGTTTAAGTCCTCATTTCTTCATTAACTCTATTACTTGTTGTTGTGCTCTCTTTGTTGCCTCTAGTGTATCTTCTCCAGAAAGGAGATCGTCAACGTAAAGTCCTGCTTCGTTATTTTTGATGCTATATTGTACTTAGCTTCTTCATCGGAGGCAAGCTGTTGTAGAGTTCTTATGGCCAAATATGGTGCTGAAGATGTGCCATACATCACCGTTGTTAGTCGATACTCCCTCATTTTTTTTGCTGGATGTTCTCTCCACAGGATTCTTTGAAAGTTTCTGTCTTCTTCAGCTACCAATATCTGGCGATACATTTTCTCGATATCCGCTCTGTAAACGTACTTGTGTTTTCTCCATCTCGTCATTATGGTAAATAAATCTTGCTGTATGACTGGACCGGTCAGCATTGTATCATTTAGACTTATTACGGAGCTAGTTTTTGATGATGCATCAAAAACTACTCTAATTTTTGTTGTTGAACTATCTGGCCTCATAACTGCTTGATGTGATAGATAGTACGCCTCATTCGTTTCCAATACTCTTGATGTCGGTTTTATTTCTTCCATGTGGCCGAGTTCCAAGTATTCTCGCATAAATTTCTTGTAGTCTTCGTGTAACGAAGTCGTACAATATTGTTTTGTCCCTCCTGTGAGTATCCTTGTAAATCTCTTCGCATAGTGTTTCTTCTTCTGTAAAACTCCCTACATGTTGGATTTCTTCTATCTCCCGAAATAATCTTAGTTGGTCATTCAGTTCCACGTTTGAAATGCAGCAAACTGTTGATTCCTCTCTCACTGAATTGTGCTGAAAATCCACTATAATTTCTTGGAAGATATCTGCTCCAATCAGCACGTCCACGATTGCTCGTTTGTTGTATGATGGGTCGGCTAATGGTAGGTGTTTGATATGATCCCATTCCTTTACCGTGAAAGATTCGTCAAGTAAAACATTTGTTAATTTATCTAACACGTGGAATGTTCCCCATGTTTAAAATTCGGATGCATAGATTGAAGCAATATTTAACTCAACTTTGCTTATTGACGTTCCTGCTTTTGTTGTTCCAAGTCCAGTTATCGACCCAAAGGCTCGTTTCTTTTGTAGTTGCAGTCGTTGTACTGCATCTTCGGTGAAGAAAGAGGATTGGGATCCTTGGTCTACTAATGCCCGCAGATAATATTCACATCCTCTCCAGTTGGTTTTAACCATCGCTGTTGCTAAGTAGTAGTATTTTGTTGTATTTTGGATGAAAAATTCGTTTGTGGTTGTTCCCAGCGCCGCTTCGTCTCATTGGCGTGATGCCGTTGTTTACACGTTTCACATGTTTTGTGAGAGGGGCATCTAGATGAATCGTGATTTTCTTTAAAGCAGTTTTTACAAAGCTTTTCCCTCTGAATCACTTATTTTCGTTGTGCTATTGGCATTTGTATGAATTTCTGGCAACAGTGTAACCAGTGTTATCCACTTCATAGCTTGCAACATGGACTTACTGGTGCGTGATAATTTTTGTAGAAGCTTTTGCTGATGGTTGCCGGTTTTTGCTCTCATATTCGTATTGTCCACTCTGTTCCGTTTTCCTTCTAAGTTATCTAGAGCATGGAATTTGTTCTCTCGAAACTTAAGAAATTCATCAAGTGGTTGTAGATCTTTCGGATTTCTTAATGACTGCTCATACGATTTTCTTGTCTCGTTGTCCAATTGTTGAGAGACAATATATAGTATTATTGGACACCACCCCTGGAGTTAATGTGAAACCTAATAACACCTGAGTTTCAAACCACTACACCAATCTCTTTCTCTCTCTCTATCTATCTTTCCAACGCCCGCACCGTGTGAAAACATGTAAAAGGGTATTCATAACCCCTTGAGTGCGTGCAAATTATAAAAAAAATAAAAAAATCCCAGCTCGCTGTCTCGATGTTAAGACCTTTTAGAGAGTTCACACATTCCGTTGTTGTATCGTGCAGTCTTCTCAGGTGTGCTGCAGACTCAAATTGGCAATCCTTTTGTTTCATTAATGCTTGTATCTGGGCATTAACTGGTAGCCGTGAATTCTCGTATCTGTTCATCAGTGCTTCTCTCGCTGTCTTATAGTTGCTGTCCGTTACCTGCAAGTGCTGTATAATTTTTGCTGCGTCTCCCGTTACATGTGTTTTGAGGTAATGCATCTTTTGAGCATTCCCCAATTTCTCGTTGTTGTGTATTGCTTGCTCAAATAGATCAATGAAGGATTTCCATTGTCTGTAGTCACCGCTGAATGTTGGAAGTTTCAACACCGGTAGTTTCAACTCTTGCTGTGTATATCCGCTCATTCCTTCCTTCTGTGTATTCCTATTGTTTTGCTGCATTGTGAATTGTTCCAGTTTCTCCTGCAAATTTACCATCACTTGTTCGTACATCTCCTCCAATTCTTCATGCTCGGCGACATGGTCATTGATCATGCTCGTTTCGAAGTGTTCGACTATGTCGTTGTGCGTTGCAGTTATTATCGCAGTTATTGGTTTTGAATAACCTGCTGCTTATGGACGTAATATGCTTTCGATGTTGATCCCGCTTGCTCCATTCTGTCCAGTGATCTAAACAATCCTTGTTTCTGCACTTCTTGGCGTTTTAGACGTCGTTTCTGTTCTTCATCAGCACCTTCATGCTTGATCTTGTCGTCTTCATTTGTTTTTCTTCCAATTCTTTGATTGACTGCATTGGACCGTTGTTTGTTTTTTCTTCGTCCGTGTTGTCTGCTGCGCTTCTGGGACTTGGTTTTGGTCCCATTTCTTCTTCTTTCCTCTTTTCCTCCTCATGAATCTCGTCCATCTTTGCCTTAAATTTCTTTCGTATGGCTACTACGGATCTTTCTACTTGCTCGTAATATTTGGACTTCGTATATGGATGGTCTTTATGATAATCCCCCTGTCCACGTATTTCCTTGTCTCCTTTTTTGAGCTCTTCCCAGTGGAAGTTAAGTTCACTCAATCTTTCGTGAATGAATTCTTTTGTTCTCCGTACCTTGGGCTCCCTAGTGAATTTCTCTGATACCTTTTTTAACCACTCTGCCCTTTCCCTTTGTTGCTGAATCAAATCGTCCGTCATCTCGTTGTGTCGCTTTTTCGGCTCAGAAGTCTTCTTTTACCTCTCTCAAATATTTTTTCCTCGTGTTACGTCATTTCATTTCATTTTTAATGCATTTTATTTTTTTGGAATTCATTTTTCCTCGTGTTACGTCGCTCGTACTAGTTTGCTCCCGTTCTGCACCTGCTTTCACTCGTACCCCATTCTCCGCTGCACCGCCTTCCTCTCGTACCTCGTTCTCCGTTTGCTTCGGTCGCTTTCGTATATTATTCGTAACTTGTATCGTCGTATTTCATCGTCGTCTTCGCTGTTTCTTCTGTAGTCTTCTCGTAGTTCGCTCGGTTTTAAGTTGCTTGAAGGACCAAATGTAGGTTTCAAGGCTGATTGCCCTGCTGGTTCTATTCCTTGAACAGCCTAGTTACTTTAAATGTTGAATTGAATAGTCACCTTACCACTTTTGTTTTGTAATTGCATTAATCACAATAATGCAAAATTAAATAATTTTAGGTTTATTTTTTAATGTTTTAATTATAACTGACCCCCATCAGTATTCATTTTCCTGTGATTTAAGATATAATGGTACGTTCACCTCTTGTCTTTCGACAATTGAATTGTTCCTAACTGTTTCAGTGTAATTTAAAGCTTTTTTTTATATGATTTTTATGTAGTAGTAATAAGTAGTACATATGTTAGCTTTAAGTTTTTACATGAAATAAAGTTTAAATAAAATAAAAATAAAAAATGGAAATAAAATAATTTATTACTTGCCTAAAATTAATATAAATTGCTTGCTTTACAATAAAAATATAATAAGAATACATTGCTCATATTAATGAACTACCTGTGGTCACCAAATAAACAATAGAATGATTAATTAAAAAATAAATAATTTGATGAACTGTGAGTTCTTGTGCAGTGATTATGTGCAATACGTGTGTATTGCACAGTGACTCTGTACAATAATTGTACAATAATTAATGAAGTTAAAGGCTTAAGTTATGAAAATTCGGTGGATAAACTTTTCCAGAAGTGTGTGAGTTGTTTGACTAAATTAAATATTAATTCATACACAAGTCCAAATTTGCCAGCATGGTTTAGCAGTAATCAGTATGTGAGCTTGGCTCTAAGGTTATTGATTGGCAAACTGCCTAGCAAGCTAAAGCTTATTCTTCATGTTAGAAATCATTCATCATTAAGTGAAGCTTAAACAATCCTTATGACACGGATAATTTCTTTTGTAATAAAAACCATTTAGTAGTCTGAATCATTTAGATATAACAATCCTGAAAATCTCCTCCATGCTAACAATAATACTTACTTACAAGGAAACTATTCAAATACTCAAAACAATACCTTACCGCCAAAAAATTTAATCCAACACAAATAACCCCAACGAAATCTTTGCGAGTTCCTCAAAATTCAGGCAATATTTGTCAGCAAAGTTTCTCAGATTAATTATAGGACAAATAATTCAGGAACAAGATGCTCTTTTAGGGATTCAAATATATAAATCGACAATTTTTCGCCTAGCGGATCTGCGGAAAGTACTCAAAGTGAGTGCCTTAAAATATAATTAATTAATTTGTTAACTGATTCGGGAGCAAGCGTGGGCGCCGTGGCTCAAATGGTTAGTGCGTTGGATCCTTTTTGTGACAGTTGTCGCCCTGTGCGGACGTGTTTTTTTTCTCTCGTAGTGCTATTAAAGATTATAGGTAGTTTAGCGGGCTGATAGTGGCCAGATTGGCTTATCGAGTGAAATTTTTTCGCTACCGTGGCTAACAAATAATCTTAGTACTAAATATTTGTGGAAAAAAATAAAAATAAATGTAAATAAAAATATATTCTTACTAACGATAGCGGCGAAATAGCCGTTGTTAAGTTAGTCAAGTGGACAAAGACCATAATATTCGTCTATACGGCGGAGTGTAAGTGAATAAAGTGAATTAAATAAAATAAATGAGTAAAATGCATGAATGTGCAAAGTGCAAAAACAATATTCGTGGGGAAACCGGAATCCAATGTGCGGGAGTGTGCGGGAAAAATTTCCACCTTGCGGTCTCGTGTAGCGGTCTCGATCGCTATAGTAGTGGTATTCTGGACACAAATGCTATGCTAAAATTCATATGTGATGACTGTATCTTGTACATCCATAATGTTGATTCAGTTCTCAAGGATGTACAAGAATGCGTAGAAAAGAATAGTAGGTATTTAAAAGAATACAAAGATGGTTTCGAGGTGTCTTTAAAAAATAGTGAAATTGCAATAAAGAGCTTGCTTGAAGCCATTGAAACCCGATATACTGATAGGTTGAGAGCAATGAAAATTGCTCAAGAAACGTGCGAGAAAAGTGTTAAAGAGGTGAAGAAAATAAGTGATATGATTGAGTGTTTTAAAATACAAAGTAAACAAATATACGATCACGTCAAAAAAATCACTAGTCAAAATAAGAGAGTTCTAGAGAGTGTAAAAAAAATGGAAAAAGCAATAGCGAGTGAAATAAAAAATAATGAGTGTAACTCGGTACAAGCAATTAAACAAATGGCGGGAAAGGCTCCAAGTAATACAAAAAGTTCTTATGCCGATGTTATGAAAAACGATAGCGAGACAATCATAATTAAACCGAGAGGTAACCAAAATAATGACAAAACACAATCGGATATTAAAAAAAATATTAATCCCACATCCATGTCCCTTAAAATAAATCGTGTTAAAAATGCCCAAAATGGTGTGGTCGTTATTCAAGGTGACAAAAAAACAGTGCAAGCGATTGAGTCAGAAGTGAAATCAAAATTGAGTTCTGACTATGAAGTCAAAATTCCTCCAATGCGAAGACCCAGGCTCCTAATAGTTGGCATGAAAGAAAAGTTGAGTGATGAGGAGCTAGTGCACTCAATTAAATGTCAAAATCATTTGAGTGAATTAAATCTTAAATGTGTTCATATGTATATGCCACCGAAGTATAAGTGTCGAAGTTGATAGTGTTGCCAATGCCAAAATTCTAGAGTGTGAAAAACTTAATATTGGATGGGATAAATGTCGTGTCTACCAGCATTTTAGTGTTCTTAGATGTTTTAATTGTTGTGGTTATAATCATTTGGCTAAAAATTGCAAAAAAGGTAAAATATGCATGAGGTGTGCAAAAAGCCATGATATCAAAGAGTGTAAGAGTGAAAGTGAAAAATGTATCAATTGTATTAACGCCAAAGCAGCTTTTAATGTGGAAATTGACGTTAATCATGCTGCTAATGACAAAAAATGTTCGGTTTTACCATTTTTTTAACTGTTTGAGTGAATCTAGCCACACTGGAGGTGTCGCGTTTTATGTTAAAAATGATATAAAATGTTCAATTGTTAAAAGAATAGTTGTCTAATAGTTAAAGTGCAATCTCATAACAGTTCTGTGATATATATGTGTGCAATATACAAGTCGCATCTCTACTCAAAAAGAGAATTCTGCTTGGAACTTGAACAAATAATTGGGTATATGCAACGGTGCAATACAAACTTTATTATATGTACTTGGTGACCTAAATATTAACTGGCTTGACTACTCAGATACTTATCGAAAACGCATTGCAGAATTAATAAATGACAACAATCTGACTCTTAAAATCTCTGAACCAACAAGAATAACTCCTGTTTCAAGGACATTAATTGATTATATATTGACTAACAATAAACAAACAGTAAGTGCAAATATTGACCCTAGATTAAATATAAGTGACCACGAAACAATAGTAGTAGTAGTGAAAAACACAAAAGATGAAAAAATCAGCAGGAAACGGATTAAATACTGCCATAATGATAAAAACATTTTCGTATCCAAACTAGGATGTAGCTCGTTATTTTTAGGTTATAGGATGGACCAACCCTATAGTCTAAATGCTTTAAGTAGTTGTTTTTCAATTGAACTGAGGAGCGCAATTAACTCTATGATAAAAATAAAATATATTCCCTATGAAAACTCGGAGTGGTTTGATATTGAACTGCAACGTGCAAAATCAGTAAGAACTAATCTTTATAAAAAAGCTGTAATAGTTAATAGTGAGAGTGACTGGAATAATTATCGCCACTTTAGAAATATATATAAACAGAAAATTAGACAAGCCAAGTCGCGCTTTATAAGACGAAAAATCGAACATGCTAACTCGCAAAAAGACATGTGGAGGCAATTAAAGAAGTATGTCCTAAATAAGGGGAACGACAATATTGTTGAAGTGCAAGTTAATAACGGGGTCAAAATAAATAATAGTGCAATTCTTTGTGAAGAATTTAATAATTTTTTCGTACAAAGTATACTAGAGTTAAACCAATCTGTGATATTTTCAGAATATGTAAATTTACTGGAGGAGTGCAATATAGAGTTTAAGTTTCGTGTTATAGATGTTCAGGAAATAATCAGTGCAATAAACCTCATTTATAACAAAAATGACTTTAACTTCATTAATGTTAGAATGATTAAAGATGCCATAGATGTGATTGGTCCAGTTCTCGAACGTGTTATTAATGTGTCGTTATCCGCGGGTATAATTCTCGAATCGTGGAAAGAATCGTTAATTGTACCAGCTAAAAAATCTTGTGTTGCAAAGACTTGCAAAGAGTACCGTCCGATAAATATGATGCCAATATATGAAAAGATTATAGAAAAAGTAGTGCATATACAATTACTAGACCATCTGGGGCCTGTAACACAACGTGACAAGTCTACAAGTCTTTACTCACTTATCAAACTATACTTGTCCGACAAGGACAAGTATATTCTGTAACACAACGCAAACTGTTGCACTTGTCAAAATAATAAATTTCCCTCGACTTGCCACATTGTTTGACAAGTGATCAATGAGTTAAGATGGCAAAAATTTCTGAAGGCAAAAATATTGCTATTCTAACAAAAATTAGAGAAGAAAAAGATAGTCTTTTTGGTGGATTTAACGAAGTCTTAACAAAAGAAGATAAATGCTGTAAATAAATGATCATCAATTTTAAAATTAATTCTTTGCTTATAGACTTTTAATCTGTGCCGAGATTCATTATAATCACTTTCATCATCACTGTCAAAATCGGAATCAAAAAAGTAAATTTTTTGTTAAATTTTTATATTTTCACTATAATTTACCTTAGATAAAGTACACTAATCACTTTACGACAATATTCAAAACGCCTGTCCAAAAGCAGTAGTAGTTTGACTAGTGGTTCTTGACACTTGTCGCGTTCTGTTACAGAACGAGGGAAATTAAACAATTACCCACTTGCCATATTTCATTGTGACACTTGTCACGGTATTAACGACAAGTCTGGTTTGTGTTACAGAATTTTTTTTTAGTAGTCAGATTTTACTTGTCCTACAAGTACTTGTCACGTTGTGTTACAGGGCCCTGGAAAGTCAAGATATATTGACCACACATCAATCGGGTTTCAGAGCAAAGCATTCTTGTGAAACGTGCATTAACTATGTGTTGAGTGACTGGAAAGTGAACGTGGACAAAAAAATTATAATTGTTGCTGTCTTCTTAGACCTTAAACGCGCTTTTGAAACCGTGAATCATACCATTCTGTTAAAAAAATTATCTAAATGTGGTGTCAAATCCTTAGAACTAAATTGGTTTAAAACATTCCTTACTGGAAGAACTCAACGAACTAAAGTAAATGAAAACGTGTCGTCTGCGATTAATATTAATATTGGACTACCCCAAGGTACTATACTTGATGTAATTTTGTTTCTTATTTGTGAATGTGAATGATATGATTAAAGTTGTGCGTTATTCAAAATTAGTCTTGTTTGCCGATGATGGTCTCCTGTATATTTGTGGTAGTGACTTGAAAACCTGTATCAATAATTTAAACAGTGACTTAAAATCAATTTGCGAGTGGTTGAAGATGAATCAACTTATAATAAACACCGATAAAACAAAGTGTATGTTAATAAACGCCCTACCTCAGACGTATCTACCGATTTTAGTCGACAATGTCGAAATTGAATTGGTTGACAAGGTCAAATATCTTGGCATTATAGTGGACAATAAATAAACAATGAGTGATCATATTGACTATATGTGCAAAAATATATCAATAATCAATAGACGTAACGTGTCAATAAACTGTGCTGTCAAAGTGTATAACGTGATTATTAAACCCCATTTCGAGTATTGTGGAAGTGTGTTATTTGTAATCCCACAATATCAAAAGAACAAACTTCAAGTTTTACAAAATAAAGCAATGCGTATTTTACTCAAGTGTGATAGATACACGCCAATAAGACTCATGCTAAGTTCACTAAACTGGTTGAGCGTAAACCAAAAGCTACATATAAGTGCCATGATATTCATCCACAAAATGAAAAACGGAATGTGTCCTAATTACCTGCGTGAAAATTTATGTATTAACGACGGTTCATCGCATAGCCTAAGAAGCGAAGGAGATCTGAGAATACAGAGGGTAAGAACTTCAAGAGGTCAGCGGACAACCAACTATATGGGATTTCAAGCTTTTAACAACCTACCGACACACTTAAAATTAGAGACAAATATATATTTATTTAAAAGAAAAATGATTGACTATGTAAGAGCTTATGTAAATTAAATAAAAACCTAGTCCTTATTATAAAGTAAATTTAAGAATTAAATTTCAAGTCCATAATATACCAATATAAATGAATAAATGTAAATATTGTAAAAATAGCTGTAAGTGCTAAATAAAGATCAAACTAACTAACTAACTGAGCGGGAGGTTCAAATTCTAGAAACACCAAAAAGTTTTTTCACGGTCCCACCTATCGCGAATGTTTGACAAACATCCAAGAGTAATAACTGTCAAGAGAAAGCTTCTCAATTGTGCCTTTCGGATATGGCTCTTAATTGTAGGTCCCTTTTATTTGTGTGAAAAATATAACACACACAACACGAATGGTCGCGAGAACCTAGTCCCTGGACCACGTACATATATATATTTGTATTTATTTTTTTTTTTTCAGGACCAAGCACATCAATAATATAAAAAGGACTTTTCCATAAGTCCTTCAAACGGCAAATCCCGTAATTCAGATACCAGTTCCAACTCAAAAATTACTATTCAGCTCTTCAAGCTCAATATACCTTCAACTACAACTGATTGAAGTTAGTCAGCTTGAAACTGAATTAAATTGCAATTTTTGAGGCATAATCCTAACGTTGCAAAAATTAAGTTTAGTACCAGACAACTTAGAACAAGAGATGCTACGTTATCCTTAATTTTTTTATCATTCTTCTTGTCAATCAATACCCGAAGAAATAAATAATTTAGCATAAGACGTACAGTTAATCACAACCTGCGGTCGAATCTATTAGTTGTAAAAGAAAGATTATACCTGCTAAATATTACTAATAAGATGCACCCTAATTGTTGTTTGAAATCTGCGGAGTCGGTTAAAACAAAAAAATTGCTGAAAATTTGTGCCTCTCTTGACAAACGATAGTAAACTTTACAACAATACGAAAATTCACATCACAAAAGTAAGTATACACTCACTTTCCTGTGAGAAGGAAAGGTCCTCATATACCTTGTAGAGGTTAGACGTAATAGACATAAATTGTGAAATTGATTGTATAAGAAATAAATTGAATCTTGACAACTTTAATTCTAAAAATATTAAAGCCTTAACACTTACTATTAAAAAGTTTAAAGACGTACATATTTAACACTGAGGTGAGAATTTATTATCAGTCGTTATAGATACTCAGCAAATATCAACAAAAAAAAATATACCCATAAATTCCAAGTTATACAGATACCCTGAAGCTCATAAAAATGAAGTAAACAGACAAATTTCAGAAATACTTAAGTCTGGTATCATTGTAAATTCAACTTGTGCATACAATGCTCCAATTTGGATCGTTCCCAAAAAGATCGACAATTCCAGTCAGAAGAAATGGCGGATTGTTGTTGATTGAATGAGGTAACGACAGATGAGATGAGGTTTCCTATTCCTAAAATAGAGAACATTTTTTTCAAATAAGATTATTTTTCCACTGTTGATCTCGCTAAATTATTCAGATTCAAATAAGGAAGAAGGATTTTTTTTTTGTTATCGAAAGACATTGAAGAGCTAGTACTCGAGGGATGCTTCTCCAATAGTGAGAGTCTTTGACCTGATTTAAAAAAACCTTCCGGAAAAACTGACTTTCTGGGGAATGCACCTAGTCGTTCGACTAATCGGCAATTCTTTTTTGAATCATTTGTAAAATAGAGAAGAAAGATCTGCCGTTTGTCGGATTTCAAGACTTTATTATTTTTATTTTCACCCTATTTCCAGTTATAGCCCGTCGAAATAGGACACCTCCGATTTGGAGATATAACCACTTTAAACGGTAAACGACGTTATTTGGAAGCAACTGTTGTATTTTTGGATGTTGGCCAGGAAATGGATAGAATCACTTTCTGTTCTAGAAACCAATGTGCGTAATGGCACAATCCAGGAGGAGGACAATGTGGACAATCGACTGACATTTCTCCATTCGTTACTGATCTGTCCGCACTTTAATCGATTTCGGAATCGTAATGGAATGCCGCTCGTTCCAGGTTCATAGGAGCATCGCGTCAGCGCAATCGGTCTTGAACATTGAACCAGTTCAAGAGTGTGAGTGTCGAAGAGCAGTCGTGGTTTTTTTCTTGCTCCTGAAACTTTAACTAAATTGTGGTTATCAAGTCCTTGAAAAGTGCAAAGCATAAAGTGTTTTTAAAATTTATTAGAATCGCACAGCTATTTCCAAATATTTAATCAATTTACATATCAATTATGCCTTGTAAATGTGGTCATACACATTCTTCTCAAACATGCATTGATCATATATTTGGTAGACTTGAGCGTAATCCTAATTGTTTGCTTGTCAGTTCCATTTCGGACTACAAGATTTCTGATCATTGTATGACAGGACTTTTTCTTAACTTTAACAGCCATATAAGGAAATCGAACCACTTATCATACGGTAAATCCGTAATTAATTATGATAGTCTTATTGCGTGCTTAATTCACGAAAATTGGGTAGCCGTATATCTTGAAGAAGACCCGTCTATAGCTTTTAATAACTTCTCTAATAAACTACTCAAAACAAAATAGGGCCCACCCAAGATTTATTTTGTTTTTTGCCTAAAAAATACTTAATTGGTAAATATTATCGAAATGAAGCATTTTAGTGTAGAGTTTGCATGTGTATGAGTCTTTATCAATGCTTTGAACAACAATTTTACCGTTGCTTCCAAGTGAGTAGGCAAAAAAAGCCCATGGCTCGAAAAACAATCAATGCAAGAACTATTGCAGTTGTTTTCTCAATCCGATTCTAGCGTTATTGCTAAGTGTTACTTCCTTTAATTGTTTTTCTTTATTTCTTCGTGATTAAACGTGATTACCATGCTCGGTTCTAGACGTCATTTGGATACTGAAAACGCAATAAGAGCGGTAAATATGCTAGGGCAAGGAGAGTCTCAAAGGGCTGTTGCAAATCGTATCCGTGTGTCGAGGCGAGCTATCCGAAACGTGTGGGAACGCTTCCAGGAGACCGGGAGTGTAGCAAGGAGACCTGGATCAGGAAGAATCAGAGCCACAACTCGGCAAGAAGACCGGTACATTCGAATAACTGCACGTCGGGAGCGTACCGTAACCACCCGGGCTTTACAAACTCAACTGCGGCAGTGAACTGGCACTCAAGTCAGTGATCAAACCATTCGCAATCGACTTCACGAAGATGGTCAACGTTCCAGAGTTCGTGCTATTCGGCCAAAACTTACAGCGGCCCATCGGGCAGCGCGCTTAAGGTATGCCCGTGAGCATTCAAATTGGACCATGGACAACTGGAGGTTGTACTCTTTACAAACGAATGCAAGATAAAGTTTTTGAGTGATGATAAACGAGTACGCGTGTGGAGAAGACAAGGTGAACGTTTTACCGACCCGTGCATTCACGGAAGTGACCGCTTTGGGGGCCCCAGTGTTATGGTATGGGCTGGAATAAGTTTGCTAGGCACAACAGAGCTGGTATTCCTGGATGAGGGCACCGTTACAGCCGCCAGTTACGTTGAGATGGTAATACGACCTGTTGTGATCCCATTTTCACAGAGAGTTGGCGATGGGTTTGTTCTTATGCAAGACAATGCTCGCCCACATACGGCCCGTATTACCCAAGCAGCTCTTTCTGACGCCAATATTTCACTTTTGCCATGGCCAGCAAAGAGCCCAGACCTCAATCCCATCGAGCATTTATGGGACCAATTAAAAAGAAGCCTCAAAGAAACCCACAGCCATGTCAACACTAAACAGGAGCTGATAAACGCGTTAAAAGTCTGTTGGGAGCGCATACCCGAACAAAATGTAACGCATCTGATCGAAAGCGTACCAGATAGGCTAATACAGTGCATACGGAGTAGAGGAGGCCCTACACGCTACTAAGCAAAACAAATCAACAACAAATCATAAAAAAAAATAGTGATTTGTAAAGTTTTATTTTTCTTTATTTTTCGTAAATTCTCTCATATTTTGTTTTTTTGTTTGTAATTTGAATAAAAATTTTTTTTTTCGTATTGATTATGTGTACTCAATTTCTTAATACAAAGCTAAAACATAATAACCAAAAGAAAAATATAATCACTAATTTTTTTTCAAATGAAAGCCAAAAAACTTAGTGTACCCTATTTTGTTTTGAGTAGTTTATTTTAAAAAGTCATGTTGAAACATGTTCTCGGATACTCTCAAGAAGTAGTAATAAATTAAAGAGACTTAAACCCTGGATGTCTTCAACTTTATTAAAAAAGGTGAATTATAAGAATAAATTAAGAATCAGGTGCAAAAAACATCCCAATAATGCCCACCTTCATAATCTTTATCAAAGAATCTGCAGAGAAGTTGTTGCTGATGTTCACACTTATAAGGAAAATTATTATATTAACAAATTTCAATTAGCCAAGGATAATATTAAAAAAGAATGGATAATCGTGAACGAACTTCTCAACAAAAAAGTGTCTCTGAATGCAACAACTTCTATAAATTACAATGGTAGGATCATCTCTGAACCTGCTGAGATGGCTATTGTATTCAATATGTTCTTTACAAGAGTGGCCTCTCGTACACTTTCTGATGCAGGTTTTGCTTCATCTGTTGATAACTGTTCATCATATTGCTTTAGAGGGGAAAAAACTCAAGTACAAAACTTTGCTTTTGATCCAATATCATCCTTTGAATTGTTTAGAATCATTAACTTGTTAAAAAATTCCCTTTCGTCAACGGGTAATAGTTTTTCAAATAATCTTATTAAGGAAATCTCACTCTATATTGCTGATGTATTAGCTCACATTTATAATAAAAGTATTTACTGTGGTATTTTCCCAGGTTGTTTAAAAATTGCTGAGGTAGTGCCTGTTTTTAAAAAGGGAGAACGAAATAGTTTAGATAATTACAGACCCATCTCTCTTCTTTCCGTGTTTTCAAAAATTTTTGAGAAAGTGATTAAAAGTAGAGTCATCTCCTTTTTAGATAGTTACTCTTTTTTAACTTCCCAATGGGAAGTTTTTGTAATGGGGCCGATTTTGTGAATCGCGAATTTTGACATATCTCCACGTTTTAAGGTCACCTGAATCCAAATCCAACGTTTTTACAGAGATGTCTGTGTGTGTGTATGTACGTATGTTCGTATGTTCGTATGTGCGTATGTTCGTATGTGCGTATGTGCGTTCGGAACTACCTTTCGTGTCGATTATCTCGAGAACCAAAGATGATATGGACATGGGACCGGGTTCATTTGACGCGTAATTACGTAACTACGAACTGATTAAGTTTCCAGAAAAATCGGTACAGTAGTTTTTTGTTAGTAATCAAATAACTAAAATAAAGGCAAACTAGCTGAATTTTGAAATTGATGATTTGTACTATTCATTCGTGCAGATTCTAAATACCTTCGTAGTGATTTTTTTTCTAATATTATTATTGTATGTTTTGGCAAAATTTTCATGAATGTCGCAGCAATTATTTAAAAAAAAATGTGGTCTGGGTGCGACCCGCAAGGTCCACACGACTAACTTCCCAGTGGGAAGAAATAAAAAAACAATATTCATTATTTAATTAATAAGTATTATTTTTTCACATGATCATACGAAAAGGTTTAATGAAGCTCAATCCCAAACACTAATGGCCTACACATAAACACTTGCTTCTATAATTACTACGATGTTTGATGAACAATGAAATTTTCTTCTTCACGTTATCAAGAAACCATCAACTTGGAGATATCTCATCAATACCACTCATCAACTAAGAATGCTGAATTGACATTTCTTTACTTACAAGTAACTAAACAACAATATTGATAACAGACTACGCAGCTGACAGCACAATGCAATTTACTTTCTTCATGAATTGTTCAAGACTGACATCACAAAACTACTGCTTTTCACCATGAACCGTTCAAAAATCATCAGTAGGAGATTATTAACCATATCCTCAAGAGTTTTATCATCTTCAACAAACATTTCCATATTGGCTTGTCACAAAAAAATAATAACTAGCAGATATTTATTATCTGTGGTACTATCATCAAGCAATATTTTTTAGTATTTACTCGGACCGCTCAGGTGGCGTTTTCTCATTCTTCGAGAGCGAAGTAAATGGAGTTATAATTACAGAATGAGTGAGTGGAAACAAAGTAAAAAAAATCTTTCTTGGGTTTCCATTCCCGTTCAGTATTTTTGCACACATGTTACGCAACTGCGTGAATGACTTTGCCAAGAAAATGAGTAAAGAAACTGACGAAAAAAAGGTATAAGCAGATTATTATTTTTTTTCTTGTTCAGTGAACAAATGTATGTTTTTCTGATTAGGGAGTGGAGTGGTGGATGCATATTATGCGTTATGCTTCAGGTTTTCTGTTCAAGAGGTGGTCTGGTTAAGGGATGAAAAAACATATTTTCACAGGTGGTGGTGGGATTATGTGGTGGATGGACGGAGTGCCAGAAATTTATGATGGCTACGGATAGATTTGTTTGTTTTTGTTTGAATTGTATGAAATTATACAGAAAAATTTTCGAATCAAACCCTATCCTCTGTTGCACGGACAAACGAAGGGCGCTGAATAGTTCAAATATTCTTTTCCACGTTACCCAATGAGATAGAATACTAAACGCGTTTTTTTTTTTCGAGGTGTCCCCTGTAGGCATAGTCCTCGCTCTTTAGTAAGAACTAAAGAAATAGTAATATTTATAAAATAAAAAGTACATACATATCAATTAATTAAAAAAATAATGAATAACTAGAAAAACTTAACAAACAGTGTAAAAAAAAAAAGAAAATATAACAAATTTTCGCAAAAAAAATCTTAACAAAACAAAGAAAGGATTAATTTAGGTACACATATGTATGTATAATAAAGTGAAGTTTTCAATTCCTTACACTTTTAACTCCACAGAGATTATTATTGGTTTTCTTAATCGAAAATTTGATTAGACCAATTAAAATTAATTTGCAAATGGAGTGTCTGTGCTCATCATCGTCACATTTCATACTAGCGGAAGCTGCCATTTTTAATTTTAGCAAAGCTTCAACCAAGTGTCCTTCGTGTCGTATTTTTACAAACTGGCTTTAAAAAAGTGTTTGCATACTTTTCTCATATCTAGGCTTCAAATTCCAAGGAAGGAACAGTTAAATTTCCAAATTCGGATAATGTGTCATAGATGTTATAAGCTCGCAATTTTATTAATAGAGCTTGTTCTCGGAATTTGTCTGTTTTATCTATCATGAACAGAGTGCAGTTTTGACAATTAAGTTTCTTATGCAACTTGAAAGCTGCAAACCCGGCATAAAATGTAAGAGCCGCTTCTTGCAGCTTCTGAGAACATCCTTTGGACACAACTGTTTCTGTCTCATTGGCAGGCAGCCGAAGGGTTTCGTTCGTATGATCCCCTATTTGAACGAGCCATTGAAAATAAGTTTTCTGCAACATCAGTATTCAGATGAGCAATAAGAAGGAATTGCTGGTCATTTTAAAGTTTTTCCCATATTAGCTCTATAGCAAGTAAAGTTTGTAGTATCATTTCATTTTTAATGTTGCAATCAAGTTCGGGTTTGATTGCCATTTCATCAAAAATTAATGTACATACATCTTTTCTCTAAGTTTGACATAGTTTCAGCCTTGCTCTTTAAAATATGAATCATTTGGTTTGAAAAACCGGCCGGTAAACTTAAGGAAGAAGGTCATCGATAGATTGTGCTTGTAGATGGTAAACTAAATCCCAAGCTCATCAAATGGAAATATAATGTGGGAGACTTATACAAAAACTTCAGACACGAATCTTTTTTGTCATTCGTCCAATGTGCATTTGCCTTTTGAAAAAGTTGCATATTTACAAAAGTGTTTACGTCGACTGGCTTATTTTGCAATTGCATGTCAACGTTGTTTTCTAAATTATAGTCCTTATCAACCTATGAAAATGGGTTTCACAAATAAAAAATTGTTTTTTCAATGTACTACATTGAGCATGCATTACCCAAACATCCCTTCTATGATTTTAGGGACTTGAAAAAATGACAAGAAAAATGTTCTTTTGATATTGTTACAATCTTTATATGAACATTTAGACATTTTGAAAATCTATAATAATTTTCTACTAAATCGAAATACAATTGCGTGCAAATGAAATCAAACAAAAATGTTTACCAGGAAATTATTAACACAAACTCCACAGCCATAAGTGAAGACTGAAGAGAAACATTATGTTTGTAGTAAAAACAAGCAAAAATGAATGTGCTATATGTGTGTGCATTTTGTCCTCAATGAAAAAACTTCCACTAAAAAACACACACAATCTTTTTTTTCATTCATCCCCAATGTGCATTTGCACTGCCAATAACTCAGATCGATGAGTTATTCGCAATGAAAAAAACACACACACACACTCCGCACAGACTTCACGATCATAGGTGAAGAGGAAATATTATGTAAGCAAAAAGGAATGTGCTTTGTGTGTCTTTTTTTTTTGAGCACATTCCTTTTGCTTTATTTCCATTATCACTCGGATTCATATGCACGAGGAGCGTGCACCTACCATGGCAACTGGCAGTGTGGCACTGAATGGGGGTAGGCCAACGAGTTATTCACATTGCAAAGTAGATATATCCACTCAACACAGTATGATGTTTGAGCGGGGTATACAAAATTAAATGAGTGCATGTGCAAATAGTTGAGGAAGAAGGGCGTAAGATTTTTGTGGTTCTCAGCGACGTGTCCTTTACTTGGGCCGCTAGGGGCGCCACCATCGATTTCCTCAAGTGATAGTACTATTAGTTTCATATACAATGGTCGTGTGGACCTTGCGGGTCGCACCCAGACCACATTTTTTTTAGTTCAAATCCATATGGCTTCAGAGCTGGTAGATCAACCGAGGATGCACTGCTAAAATTTTGTAGCTTTAATTATGATAGCCTTAATAACAAAAAAAAAATACTGCTGCGCTTTTTATAGATATAACAAAGGCATTTGATACTGTGGACCATAAGTCACTACTAGTTAAACTGGAAAAAGCCGGTTTTAGAGGTTTTATGCTCAATTGGTTTTCTTCTTACCTTAAAAGCAGAAAACAAGTGGTTAAATTAGAAGGAAAATTAAGTGATAGTCTAAATATTGAAATAAGTGTTCCACAGGGCTCGGTATAAGGCCCAGTTCTATTTTTAATCTACATTAATTCAAACTGCAATCAACAATTGAAAGGGTTACAAACCGGGTTTGCAGATGACATTGCTTGTTCGTATTCCAATGCTTCTACTTTTATTTGCGAATATAAGTTATGACTTAGAAAAACTGACATAACTGACATTGGTTCAGTAGTCACAAGCTAGTTATAAGTGATAAAACCAAAATAATGATTTTAAGTCTATCATCTAATATTACTCCATTCCCTAAAATAACTTATCACAGTAATAATTGTCAACATGTGCTAGTTAGTTCTAATACTTGTGCCAAAACTAGCACGGAAAAAACATTTAATCCAGATTTAAGCTGCTCATCAAAATGCTTTATAATTGAGAGAGTACCTACTTTTAAGTACTTGGGGCTAGAGTTTGATAGCAAACTAAGTTGGAGTGCGCATACTTCCTTGCTTAGAAATTATGTACTAAGAACTACTAGTATGATGTTCCATCTAAGATTGTTCTGCTCTCGTAAACTCTTAGAAACAATATATTACAGCCTAGTACAATCAAAATTGCAATATGGCCTTGTTTGTTGGGGTGGTACATATAGTAATAAAATCCAACCTTTGCTAGTCGTTCAAAAACATATTCTAAGAATTATTTGGAGAAAATAACGTTTAGAGCACAGTTTTTTACTTTTTCTGAACTCTTTAATACTTCCTCTTAAACATCTCTACTTTTACAAAGTGCTTAAAATATTTTACTTAAGTAGTGGCTATTCATTAAATCGTAATCCCACGGTTTACGGGCTTCGAAGTAGCGATCGATTCCTCGCGACTGTGCCACCGCATAACACCCACCACTTCTTAAGCTTTTATACTTCAGTTGCTTCAGTTGCTCCTAGAATTTTTAACTCATTACCGCTAGATATACGTTGTATTACCAATGCTTTTCATTTTTTCGAGCAGTAAAAAAAATGGCTTTTTAATTTTGATTTTAATGAAGTAAAAGATTTAATCAAGGTTATACTTTAAGATTTGCGATATCTCTATTTACATTAAAAAATAATATCTCCTACCTATGCTTTTGATTTAAAAAAAAAAAAAAAAAAAAAAAATAAACCTCTTCACCTCACCTTTCTTTTCTATGAATTATCTATCTTTTTATTACATTTCAATACCTTTATCGATACATTCGAAACTAGTTACCTTAACTATAGAATGTATCTAAAAATTATGCAATACTAAATGGAAAACACTAATAGGTATCTAATTATGTAAAATATATTAATGGATTTATATTATATAAATTCTTTGAATTTGAACTATGTATATAAATATATTTGTATGTATAATTAATAATAATAATAAAAAAAAAAAATAATAAATTGTGTTGTGCTCGCTGACGTTGTATTTGATGTGCACTCACTTGGTGCATTTTGAATCTATTCGCTTGTCGTTCATCTTCAATCACTTTCGAGCGTAATTGGAACATACCAATACGACTATTTTCATTATCTGACGCGCGCTGGTCATCGGTACAGTTCGCACGTGAAGTAGATCGCCGCGCATTTGACTGACTGCGAAGACCTATGTTACCTCGTCCTCACTTTCGAATTGTAATGGACACTGCAAAATCACTTGTTACACGGAATCACCTTGCTATTCTTCCCTGAGAACTTTACAATATTGAAATCCTCGTGTATCAAAACTAATCGAGTCTCGCTAAAAAACATTTGAATGAATTTGTGGTTATGTCTAAACCTGCAAAGTCAATTAACCTTAATAGAATAGCTGATCAAATTGATTATTCGCAAAATGTAATAGAATTCACATTAACCGAATTTTTGTTTTAAAATCCACTACCTCTTTTACGAAAAAAATTAAATCTATTAGATTTCACAAATTCTCGCTGAAATGTTTGAGCACAACCGCACGGTGTGAATAATCGAATCAGAAATATATAATGCATGACGCAGCTTTAGGTTTTTTCAAATTTTCGTTTTTCCTAAACCACTAGCGTATTGAGAAGAACAAAACAAAAAAAAAACATCATCCAAATCGGTCGAGCCGTTCTCGAGTTTTTACGAGACTAATGCACGGCAATTGTTTTTTATATATAGAAGAAGAAGATTTCTTGGCCACAGCCTACTCTTATAGATCAAGAGGTTTACCCGTCTTAGTGTCCTAATTAGATTGTCAGTATTTAAAAGTTCTGTTATTTCTATTTTAACGTGGTCGAGAAGCAATCCTTGCCCGCATGGCATCGACACTGCGACCTGAAAGATCTATTGTATCGAGGCGTTGGAGTTAATCCAAAACACGTACTACCTCCCTTATGAAGGCAAGTACATCCTTGGCAGCGGATCCCTTGAGTTCCACAGAAGTAAGTATCTCCCTGTGGAGAGTACGTATCCTTAACCAATGTAGTGCCGGGCATTCGCAAAGAATGTGTTCGGATGTTTCATCTTCCTCGAGGCAGAATCGACAATCCTTGTCCTGGCAAATATCCATTTTGTTAAGGTGGTATCTCAGGCCGCAGTGGCCAGTTAGGAAGCTCGCTAGTTTCCTAATGCTTTTCTTATCTAGGTTAAGAATTTCCTTGTAGGAGTAAGGCTTAATTAAACGTTTGGATTGTCTCAGACCAGGGACATTTTCCCAGTGGTTTAGACGAAGTTGATGTTCCCAGTCGCTTAATTGTCCTAAGGCAGAAGCCCAGTTGACTCTGCAGAACTTTTCTGGTCCTAAGAACACGGATTCTGATCCAGCCCTTGCTATTTCATCCACCGATTCGTTGCCTGCAATACCCTGGTGACCAGGTACCCATCCAAGTTTGACCTTGTTGTGTCTGGCTAGGGCCTGTAAGGCATCGTGGCAGCATTTAACTGTCATAGAGTCCATCATGTTGGAAGACAGTGCTTGTAATGCTGCTTGGCTATCCGAGAGGATAAGAATTCTGGCGCCTTTAACACCTTTTCTGGCTATTAAGTCGGCGCAGATCTCAATGGTATGTACTTCTGCCTGGAATACCGAGGGACATCTTCCCATGGGTATCGACAGTTTGGTGTTGGGTCCAGACACCAGCTCCAACTCCAGATTCCATTTTCGATCCATCGGTATACCAGATCAGACTTCTATGGTCCCGTGCCAGAGCCCAATTGGCCCATTTAGCACGGTCTGGTATTTCTACCTCATATAGTTTCCCAAAACTGTATTCCCTAACCATAGTGTCTGGGAAGGACAGAAACATGTCTATATTTGGGATTGAGTTAAGTATTTTCAGGTTCCCACGTGGCCATCTGTTTTATACCCCACCTTGGGGGCAGCCTTTGACTGCCGTCACGGACACCGACACACTACCAGAGGAGGCGGTTATGATTCGACTTTTTGCTCTGACCTATTGGTTGGTCGAATCTTCGATACCTTTACGACTGATTGCCTTAGCTATCGAGTCGTATCCGGTATTATCGAAAGCACCCTCAATGTCTTAGAAGGGACATAGGGCAATTTCCTTGGTTTGAAATGCTTCTTCGACCTTTTTGACGAGATAGTGAAGAGCACTCTCTGTGGATTTGCCCTTTCTGTACGCGTATTGACTTGAGTGTAGAGGATCTGATATTTCTATCAGGCCTCTAATATGGACATCGATGTCTTTCCATAGTTTTAAGAACAAATGAAGTTAGACCGATAGGTCCATATGATTTAGGCAGTTCACTAGGCCTATTGCCACTCTTGGGGATGAAGATCACATTCACCTGTCTCCAGGTGAATGGGATGTAACCCCAGTTGTAACTAGCTCTAAAGCGATAACTGCCGGCAGTATGACGTCGATAACCCTTTGAATAAGGGCTGGGAATATGCCGTCACCACCGGGGGCTTTGAAAGGTTTGAAAGAGCCGATTGCCCATCTTACCTTATCTGGACTGAAGATTTTACCAGATAGACTGTTAACTCTGCTGGCTATGGAGACCCTAAGGTCAGTGTCGTTAGAGTTATCATGATTTTCATGGATTGTCGAATCGGGGAAGTGCACCTGAAGTAGGGTGTTAATCGTGTCCGTTCGGTCCGACGTGTAGGTACCATCAGTTTTCTTTAGTAATCCCACACAGTTTGTATGATCTTTATCAAGAGTAATGTCAGTAATGCCTTCGCAGCATCTTCTCCATGCAGCTCGTTTTGATCTTCTAAATTCTAAATTTAATTCTGTGAGAGCGAACCTGTTTCGTCCCACATTTTTGTGCGTTTGGCTCGATTAAAGAGTTTCCTAGCCTTCTTTCGAAGTTTAGCAAGCTGGTCATTCCACCAGGGAACCTTTCGTTTACTCGGGCTGGTTTTACTGACACAACTAGTGTGGTATGAAGTTAGCAACACTTTATTCAGCTAGTATGCTGCCTCATCAATGTCCCATGTGGACTCAATTGATGAGACAAGCATATCCATTTTAGAGAGGACTAGCTCTCGATACATAATCCAGTCCGTCGACTTGGGATCGTATCTAGTTGGGGCCTGTGTCGGTTGGCCGGGTATGTCAAACCTAATATGCTGATGGTCAGACATCGAGGCTTCATCTGACACATGCCAATTCGTAACAAAATTTGGGATAAATGGACTGGCGAGAGTGAGATCAAGTACCTCCTCTCGAATAGCATTTATAAAGGTTGGTTTGGACCCTTTGTTGAGGACATCTACATGGTTACTAACAAGATAATTTAACAAACACTCACCTCTTTTGCTGTCGTCGCTACTGCCCCATAACATGTTGTGAGCATTGGCATCGCAACCAATGACGTAGTGTAGGTTGCTACGTTTGCAGTAGCTGATGAGCGCTTGGACCTCCAATGGCGGTATGTTGTCTTCTTCACCAGGGAAATACGCCGAGGCACACACGATGTTCTGAGTGCCTCTCTCGGTTGGGACTTCTGTCAGTAAGGCTACCAGGTCTTTTGTTATAAATTCTGGAAAGGGAAGAAAGTTTATATAGTGGTCGATTAAGCAGGCCGCCTTGGCACTTGCTCATCGTGTTTATAAATTAGCTTACCTACCCCATTCCCGAGACCCTTGATATGTCCGCGAATAACCCAAGGTTCTTGTAACAGTCCTAGGGTTATCTTTTCATCGGCGAACCGCTTGCTGAGGGTAGCGGACGCGCCCTTAGCATGATGCAGGTTCGCCTGTAACACCTTGAAGGTGCTTGTCATGGCTGATTTGATTTAGCTTGCCGGAGTAGTTGGGCTTTTTTAGGGCCTTTCTTACTGCGGCAGGCGGCTTGTCCAGGACCTGTTGTTCTGTGCCTGACTTCAACCGTGTTATAAGGATTTCCGGCCACGTTGCCAGTTGTCCGAGTTTGTGTGCCCTTCTTTTGCAGCTTAGGGCGGACCGACGAAGCGGTGGCCGTAGCCCTAGTGCCGCTTCCAGAACCCCCAGCAGTAGCATGCCCAACGGAATTACTACTGCCGCTGTCGTCTTACCGCCACCAGAGCTAGATGGCCCAGAGGCACAGCTAGTTGAGGTAGGCTGACTTGAATCCTTACATTCGGACACATTTCCGGTGGAATGTTGAGTGCTGGCTGCCTCTTCCTCTAAAGGGGTACCGCTGTCAGATGTGGGAACCTTATCGGTGCTCTTAAGGATAATTTTTATCTGACGCCAGCGGTAGTTGACCTTCCCCTTGAGTTCGAGGAGCTTATCCATGGAATTGTCATCTATGCCTAGCACAAGGTGAAGGAGTGCACCTTCCTTCCCTATGTGGATGACTTTCCACGTATTGGCCTTAAGGTCGGCATTTTGAGATGTGAGGGTGGCAAGCACTTTCTCGTTTAAGAGTTCCAGACTCTGTGGAAAGAACCCCCGGACGATATGTGTTTTTGGAAATGAGCCCTCTTCTACCATCATCAGGTCCAGTCCACATTTGGGGCTAATCCTCTCAAAGTTGGAGCGCATCCACCCAGCTGTAGCATTGTCTGCACAGACAAAAATTAGCCACCCCGATCTTAGGTGTAACCCTGAGAACTTAGGCCACACGCCACAGTTACTCAATTCGATCGAGGTGTCTATAACCGCCTCTTGTACGAGAGCCAATTGCTCTGTTGAGAGGGGATGGTTGGTCAAGTCGGTCGGAACGATCCCTAACCTGACAAGACTAGCCACCTGGTGAAAGGTGGGAACATCAGGTAACCACTCTTGATCTTCTTGGCGGCCGATGCAGGGGGAGTTTGATCTTCAGATCTGACTCGCTTCATATCTGGCCTGTCTTTGACAGCGGATTTGGCCGAGATGAGAGCACTTCTCTGTCCATGCCTCTCCGCAGGGCGCTTTTAAAGCGTCTGTTTTGGAAGCCTTTCAGCTTCACAAAACCACTCTGTTGTATTTGCAGCCCGCCTAGACTCTTCCCGATGGAGTAGCAACCCGATTTTTCGGTAATCACGCTGCAGGTGTCAACAAGTGTGGACGCGTCGGAATCAGAGGTCTACGATTCCGCTACTGTTTCATCGTTACAGCAGTCCGTACGATCGGATGGGGCCCACTTGGCCAGACCTACCGAATCGGGTGTTGGGTTCGGTTGCCCGATGGCGGACCGAGATGTTGAGGCCGTTATGTGCCCAGTGGCTACTCGATTGGGGAGTGCCTCTGGTTGCCCAACCGCAACACCAGAGGTTGATGCGCTTATAGAGGCATCAGTCTGTAAATTTAAATTATTTGGATATGCAATGATTCCCACGAGTATCCGGGAAAGAAGAGTCACCCATGTCGGAGCCCGGTACGGCACGGGAAGGCATTGGTTGAAACCGAAGGTAGCCTGGTATTCGGAGTTCGCATACTAGCGACTAAGCACTCTCTTAGCCACGCATCCCTGGCGTATGCTGTTCCACCTTGGATTAGAGATTTATTCTAGAGGTTTACTCCTCACGTCGCTCATTTAAGCCGAATAGCCACAGACGTACGGCAGTGCTGCTTCGACAGTTGCTTTTGTAATTTGTGGATCAATCCTTTGTGCCAGACTTTATCGAAAGCTTGTGCTATATCAAGAAATATTGTAGAGCACACACTTTTCTCTTCAAATGCTTTTCGATTTTATCTGTAATTCTATGCACTTGATCAACTGTAGAGTGCTTATTTCTAAATCAAAATTGGTGAATTGGGACTACCGATTTGCGACCCGATTCGTTTCGCGTTCTAGCTCTTCTTCGTCGGTGTGGTATTCCCGACTAGCTACTCGTGCTGGAGTACATTTGCGTTCTTTCTGCACATCCGAGTTCTTTAGGACCTTATTTTCTTCTTTTAATAGGTCTATCTCTTTCTTAAGATCTTGATAGAGTAGATCCATTTCATTAAGCTTGATTCGAAGTATTTTATTTCCTTCCTCCAAGCTTTTATATTTCCCGGTGGACTTATTTTCCCGGAGTTATTTGTTCTTGGTGGAGGAGATCGAGATACCCTTGAACTTTTTGAGAAAGGGTCATTGGATTGCAATAAGCGGCTCTCCCCAGAATCCGTAGAGCCGACCTCCGAAGAGGGTGGATTTTCCAGCATAGCTGGGCTGCCACCTGGGGTAATACATCTTGTCGTTTTGTTCATTGCATTTTTTTTGTATACACTATACGCTCGGTATACGGAGATTGGATTTTAGTCGCCTCTTACGACAGGCATGCCTACCTCGGGTATATTCCAACCCCTACCCGAAGGGGTTTTGCAACAGGGATCCAATTAGGACGTTTCGTTAACAGTCACAAGTCGTTATATAAATTACGGTGTTGGTTAAACACACAAAATTCAAGTTCGCGTTACTTCGTAGTATAACGTACATATATAACGCGGAAATAAATACAGTGTTTTTAATAAAATTCACACAAAATTAAGATTCACGTTCCGACTGCACCAGTAACATCGCATAATCGCATATAAAATTGGAATATTTTTTCTCCAAAAGAATATTTAGATAATTATATTCTCTATAAATATAATTATGCGCCAGTAACATCGCATAATCGCATATAAAAGGGGAATATTTTTCCTCCAAAAGATAATTATATTCTCCGTAAATTAGAACTATGTTCTTTCCTTCAGGTAATTTTATTACTAATAAATTCGTACAATTTTGGACTAAAATTTCCACTCATAAAAATGGATGCAATTTAAAAATTTGTTGTGTTTCGTATTTTGCTTTTATCATTACCATTCAGTAATATCGAAGTTGAGAGAGTATTCAGCTATGAATTTGAATCAGAAATAAGTAATTGAGTGCTTAGTTTATTTATTGTACAAGTACAAGGTGTAACTTAAAGCTAAATTAATTCTAACTTAAACTATTCTTTTTTTTTAATTATTACTTGTATTTAGGTTAACTTAAACTTAAACTTAATAATAAAGGAAGAGGTCATGTAGGAGAGAGAAGAGATTTTCTAAGGGAGGATAAACTGGAGTTAAAGTCAAGCATGCTCTGTGCATTGTTGGCCAAACGCAATATTCTGGACATTGGTTCGAAATGGCCATAATTGGTGCGGTGGTGAGGGATACGAAAGAGCGGAACAGACCTAAGATTACGTGGGTTTGTGTGAAGGGAAATCATTTCTAGTAATGCGGGGGAATCTATCGTACCAGTTAATAATTGGTGGACGAAGAGAATGTCAGCGACGTTTTACAAGGGCCTACAAGTTTATCAATATCAACCTATCTTCATATGGGGGTAAGATATAGTTGTCGGCCTATGGGAGACCGCGTAGGGCAAAGCGTATAAACCTGCGCTGCACGGCTTCGATTCTAAGTGAGTGGGTGTCGTGAAAAGGTGACCATATTTGGCTGGCGTATTTAAGGAGGGATCTGACAAAGGTAATGTAAAGTGATTTTGTAACGTAAGGGCTCAAGAATTCTTTAGACCAGCGTTTTATGCAACCGAGAGAAGAGTTGACCTTGAGTAAAATATGCTAAATATGGGAACGGAAGTTTAACTCCCTGTCACAAATAATACCCAGATCGCGTATAGTAGAAACTGAGGGAATTGACTCGTTACGAAAGTAATAGGTTCTGAGCGATGGGGGGAGGCGTCTACGGGAGAAGGTTATAGATTGACATTTACCGACGTTAAATTGTAAAAAGTTTTTGTCGCACCATGTTGCTACTGATTGATCCCTTTTCAAAAAGTTCAAGGGTATCTCGATCTCCATCATCAAGATCGAATGTCTCCGGAAAAAGAAGTCCGCCGGAAGCGCCAGCGCGCGAAAAACGGGACTCAGTGAAATCTAAAAGCTTTGAGGAGGAAAACAATGAACTTCGTCTCAAGCTTAACGAAATGGAGCTACTCTACCGCGATCTTAAGAAAGAGGTAGATTTACTCCGAGAAGAAAACAATGCCTTAAGGAATTCAAATCTCCAAAAAGAATGCATAGTTAGTTCACAGCCCTCAGCTAGTCGCGAATACCAGACAGACGAGGAAGAGCTAGCACGCGAAACTAATTGGATCGAAAAGAAAAGACCTAGCAAAAAACGCAAAGCTGGTTCTTCACCTGAGGTAGAACCACACAAAGATGAAAAGCGCAAGCAGGTGCAAGAGAAGCAACCTCAAGCAAAATTACGTCCTCCGCCACCGATAAACGTCGTTGGAATTTCGGACTATAATAAGTTGCATTGCCTCCTCAAAGGAACGTTGTCATCGAAATTTAAGGTCACATCTCTCCGAAACAATACCTGGAAAATCAACGTCGATGATTCCGACGGGTACCGAGCAGTGTCCCAAAAATTAAATGCCGAGAAAATCCAGTGGTATACATACGAAAACAAGTTAGAAAGGCCACTGCGTGTTGTAGCAAGGGGACTCCACCCCTCGTGCACGAAGGAAGACGTTATGAACGACCTCCATGCCAAAGGCTTTAAAGTTCTTGACGCCGTTAATATTATCAAGAAGGAGAAGCAACAGTCGGAAGGAGATAAGGAAGTATTGGTTAGGCGTGGACTTCCGTTATTCTTACTAAGTTTCGATAAAGCCGAAAATAAAGATGAGATCTACGGTATTAAGACTATCCTTAACATCGTGGTCAAAATCGAGCCTATGCGTAAGAGCTCAAGATCGATCCCGCAGTGCAAGCGTTGCCAGGGCTTCAATCATATGCAGACTTACTGTCAGAAAGAGCCGCGGTGCGTGAAATGTGCGGGTAAACATCTCTCCGAAGACTGCCTCTTAAATAAACAAGCCCCAGCCACTTGCATAAATTGCAACGGAAAGCACCCAGCGAATTATCGAGGTTGCGAAGTGGCAAAAGAGCTTAAAAAAAGACGCGATACGCTTAAAAATAACAAACGCCCAAACCTAAAACAAATTAAGGATGAACGCGAAACCGCTTCGGTAAAAACAGCAAAAGAAAGAAAATCTGTCAAACCTGCCCAAAAACCAGCTAATGAGGAAAAACATAAACGTCCGAAAGAAAAGGTGGCAAAAGCAAAACTGACAGACACTGGTGTGCGGTCTTATGCTCAAGTGGCGATGACAGATAATGGCGCGTATATAGCTGATAAAGCAAAATTAACAACAGCAAAGCGTCCAAACCTTAGCGTCAAGACTCACGCTCAAGTTGCGGCATCGGAAAACGGCAATAGCGTTGGTTCACAGGAATCTATAACTCATGTCTTTTCCATTATCCTTGCGAAACTTGAAGAGCAAAGCAAAAC
Organism: Blera fallax; assembly: GCA_946965025.1. NCBI lineage: Eukaryota > Metazoa > Arthropoda > Insecta > Diptera > Syrphidae > Blera > Blera fallax. The sequence goes on from OX337245.1 coordinate 35,733,920, forward strand.
TAACAAACTTATTTTCGAGAGACTAGTTACACTTGAAAATAATATTCGTAGCGCGCGCACTTTAACCAAAATATGAAAGAAATGCTTAAGATTCTTACTTGGAACGCCAACGGGCTCATACAAAGACTCGATGAGTTAGAAATATGTATACGTGAAAAAAATATTGATATATGCTTGGTTTGTGAAACCCATCTGACAAACCAATCAAATGTTAAGATAAGGGGCTATAGTGCCTACCACGCTTTTCACCCATCGGAAAGGGCCAGAGGTGGATCATCTTTGTTCATAAAAGAATGTATCGAACACTCGGCAGAGCTAAAGATCGAATTAGAAGCGATGCAAGTAAGCACGGTACGCGTAAAAAATAGAAATTTTTCTTTTAATATTTCATCTATATATTGCCCACTGCGATGCAGACTTGAAGAAAGTGATTTTACAAACATTTTCAACTTCCTTAGACCAAACTTTGTTATTGGTGGCGATTTCAACGCGAAACACACCTTCTGGGGATCAAGATGCGTCTCTCAGAAAGGTAGAATGCTTTATAATGCGGGTATGAAATACAGTTGTGATTTTCACTCGACCGGTAAACCAACATACTGGCCGACTGATAGAAATAAGATACCGGATCTGATCGATTTCTTTGTTGTTAAAGGAATATCTGGTAACTGTATAAAAGTTGAAGAAAGCTTTGATCTCTCCTCTGATCATTCTCCAAATATTATGACGATAAGCGAGGCTCTGATTAAAAAAGTAGAACCAGCTAGATTAACCAACATGAGAACTAATTGGGACAGCTTCAAAAAAGATATTGACGCAAATATCGACCTGAGCGTATCACTTAAGACACCCTATGAACTTGAAGTCGAAGTTGATCGCTTTGTTGAAATCGTACAGGGTGCCGCGTGGAAAAATACTCCCAAACAAAAGAAAACGCCGGGCAGTTATGTCCAAACGTATCCACCCGAAATAAAAGAGATGATCAAGGAGAAGAGAAAAGCGCGTAAAAAATGGCAACAAACTCGGGCTCCGCAACATAAAGCACACCTAAACCGTTTGTGCAACTCGCTAAAAAAGACCATCAATGATTTTAAAAATCGTGGAATACAAAGTTACCTTGAAAGTTTAACTGCAGAAAAAGATTCTAATCATTCGCTTTGGAAGGCTATAAAGGGTATCAAAAAACCTAAAATTCAAGCCGCCCCAATTAAAAAAAATAATAATGAATGGGCCAGAGATGACAAAGAGAAAGCGCAAGTTTTTGCCAACCATCTGGAAGAAACTTTCAAACCGTTTGATGGACAAGCGCTTATTCAAAATATAAGCGCATCGGATATAGACAATAGCGTCATAAGAAACGCAACGCTAAATGAACTCAAGCAAGAAATAAAGAAATTAAAGTCTAAGAAAGCTCCTGGATATGATCTTATCACAGGAGAGGTTCTCAAAGAACTACCTAGAAAAGCTTTAATTAAACTTCTTTTCATTATAAATGCCGCGCTTAGACTAGAATATGTTCCCAGCCAATGGAAATTCGCGGAAGTTATAATGGTTCTTAAGCCAGGAAAACCGCCGAACGAGAAAACGTCTTATAGACCAATTTCGCTTCTTTCGATTGTATCTAAAGTATTCGAGAGAATATTGCTTAGGCGAATAACTCCAATTATAGAAGAAAAACGTCTTATCCCGGATCATCAATTCGGGTTTAGAAGCAAGCACTCTACGGTGGACCAAGTACATAGAATAACAGATGTAATAGAAAAATCACTTGAAGGAAAAATGATTTGCTCAAGTGTATTCCTTGACATCTCTCAAGCTTTTGACAAGGTCTGGCATGAAGGCTTAAAGTTTAAATTGCGACAAGTTCTGCCCTATCCTTTATTTAATATTTTGAAGACCTATCTTACGAATAGATTATTCCGCGTCAAACACGGAAACGAATATTCAGACTTTAAGGAAATATTGGCTGGGGTACCGCAAGGTAGCGTCCTTGGTCCACTCTTGTATCTATTATATACTCGTGATATACCGCAAGTAGATGGTACTGCGCTGGCTACATTTGCCGACGACACTGCTATCTTAGCAGTAGGTAAAACGGTCGAAGAGACTACGGAAAAATTGCAAGAAGCATTGGATAGAGTAAATGAATGGACAAAGGTTTGGCGAATCGCTCTGAATGAAACCAAATCTGTTCATGTAAATTTTACTTACAAAAAAATAAATAATTTGCCGATCTTTTCAAACTCGGTTCGAATTGCGTTTGCAAACGAGGCTAAGTATCTTGAATTGACACTCGATGCAAAGCTGAAATGGAAGTCGCATGTAAAGAAAAAACGCAAAGAGCTAGAAAGCAAATACAGAGAAATGTATTGGTTACTTGGAAAGTATTCCAAGCTTAATATAGGAAACAAACTGCTTTTATACAAGCAAGTGCTAAAGCCAGTCTGGACATATGGTATACAACTCTGGGGTTGTACCAAAATAAGTAATATTAATATTTTACAAACTTTTGAAAATAAAGTGCTAAGAGGAATTGTTAATGCACCGTGGTATATCAGAAATAGAGATATACACAGAGATCTCGGCATTATAACAATCGAAGACGAAATCAGAAACTATGCGAGAAAGCATAAAAGTCGACTAGAAAGTCACGTAAATAATACAGTCCTTCAAATTTTGGATGACAGTAATTTACTGCGCCGTCTACAAAGAACCAAACCTTTGGACTTAGCGCGATAGTGAGCAACCGCGTTTAAACTGCGGAGCTAGCAGGAACTAGCAGGAAAATCCATTGCGCCGACTATAAAGGACGAATCCTTTTGACTTGGCGAGATAAGGATTTACCGCGTTTAGATTGTGGATTAACCGCGTTTATATTGCGGAACCTGTAGGATCTTTCAATGGAAAGTAACCTACCAAACGCTTCTATTTCGTGATATAAAAATTGCTTGATAAGTTATTTCTTAGTTGCAATATCTAACAAATTTATATCGAAGGGTGGTGTTTTTGGTCAGTAAGAATCTGACACTACTATGAGCACGCGCTTGCTATTCTCATAGTGTCTATGGAAGATTTTCACCTACCCTCGGAAAAAAAAAAAATGTGTGGGATGAATTAAGGTCGTTTTGAAGTAAGAGAGGATCTGTAGGGGTAGATATTACCTTAATGATTTTCATGTCGTCCGCGTAAATAGACAGATCAGAGTGTTTTATGATGTGACCAACATCGTTTATTGTTAAGATAAATATCAATGGACCAAGATGACTGCCTTGAGGAACACCTGAAGCGGCGTTAATCGGATCAGAGACTGAAAATTTAAAGAGAACCCTGTACTGGCGTTTCTCTAGTTACGATCTTAGCCAGGTAATGAAAGAAGGTGGAAAGCCGAGGGCTTTGAGTTTAAGGTTTTATCAAACGCCTTACTATAGTCGGTGGTAATGACATCCACTTCCTTTCCATCCTCTAAGGCTTGCAGTGTTTTAGAAATGAATTCGGTTAGGTTAGTCGTTTTGGACCTATCCCTTAGGAAACCGTGCTTTTGTGGGGAGAAGATGGATTTGCAGTGAAAATATAGTGAGTCGTAGACAATGCTTTCGACGAGTAGAGATAAGTTGGTAAAAACGCCTGGGATCTGTGATTAGGCTTGATATAGATATAGATATTGGAGATAGAGACTTTCGCAGAGGATGGAAAAGCGGTAGTAGGCTTGCCGGTAATGAATAAAATCTGAGGCAGATCTAGATCTCAGGTACGTTTTCCATAATTTATTTCTGATATTGCGAAGATTTCGCAATTCATTATTATACCAGGGAGGGGATGACGAACAGTTTTTTCGCGGTACATATATAAGGGACAGATTGGAGAAGACAATCAAAGATTGCTGTGTAACAGTATTCGAAAGCGATATCAATGGGAGTGTTATTGTTTAGAAAGAGGCCGAAGTTTAAGTTATTTAGTAGATTATTAAGTCTAACGAAGTCAGCTTTACGAAATTTGAATGAAAGAGAGTTCTCTGAATCAACGGTAATGTTGTCATATTCATAAGAAAAAGCAAGAACGAGAGGAGGGTGATAGTGGTCAAGGGTGGAGAGAAGATGATTACTCGCGGTAACCAGGGAATTAAGGGCGTCGGATGTGCAAATGAGATCTAGTTGCCTACCAAGGTTGTTTGTAATACCACTGATCTGAAAGAGGCCGGAGTCGAAAAGACGATCAGTAAGGAGGGTTTCCTTTTCTGTGGAGGAATTAGTCGGAACAAAGTATGATTCGTCCTCCGATGAAACCCATTGCAAAAGGGGAAGGTTGAAGTCGCCAACGATTATAAAATCGTCACCGGGATCTGCGACATCAAACAGAGAGTCAACTGCATCAACAGCCAGCTGGTATGCTTGGGCGGGTTGAGAAGGGAGAATATAACAGCAAAGAATGTATACGATCCGTTTGGATGCAGATATTTTAGCGCAGCATATGAATTTAAACGAAGTGGCATTTGGATTTTAACGAGAGTTGCATCAAGACGATTGTGTATGGCTATAAGAACACCGCGGCCGAAGGAGAGGTTATCATTATCTTGGCGGTCAGCGCGAAACACTGCGAAATCGGAAGTAAATATTTCACAGTTTAGAAAATTGGGACAAAGATTGGTTTCAGTTAGGGCAAAAATGTCGTGGGGAAGTATTTGTGAGTTAAGATGCACCATTGAGGTATTAGTGCGAAGTCCTCTGACGTTTTGATAGTAGAGGGTTAGGAATTGTGGGGCAGTAACGACAGAGTGAGATGGAACGTCTAGATAGGAGTTAAGGACGAAAATAGTTGTTGAAGTTGCTGCGAGATTTTTGGAGATACGAGAGACGTTCGGAACCAATATGAGAAGCAAAAGTTGAAACTTTAGCCACAGTGGAAGAGGAAATGTTAAGACTCTCATGAAAACGGGTGTAGATATTTCTTGCCGTCGATGCACACAGAGTCAGGCTTGTCGAATAAATAGGCTAGGTAAAGGCAAACATTTTCAAAAAGACGGTGATCACGCAGTCTTGACATAATATAGCGGCCATCAAGGTCATTAATCGTTGACGTGGGGTCTGCTAATTTGGACGTGAGTTTAGCAGCGGGGGGAAGCATTGGGTCGAAAGTAGGAGGAGATGTAGTAGGTGGCGAATTGACCGAATGGGGTGCAGAGACGAATAGGAAGGAGAAGGATTGAGTGTGTGGGAGTGAATGAAATTCGGGTAATTGACCGTTGGGGGAGTATTATTTGAAGAAGAGCAATGGCTTGGTGAAGGACAGGAATTGGGTGATAGATTGAAAGAAACATGTTGAGCAGTTGTGGTTTTGGGAATGAAGGAAGTATGTTGATGAGAGTTTGAGTTGCTTAATGGGGGAATGGGGGCGGGTGTAAGATCAAATGACACCCGGTTTCTGATAGGCGATTTATATGTAAGAGGTCTTCCAAAGTCAGGAAATGCTCCTGTTTTGAAAGTCCAGTTAGTACTGACGCTGGGGTTAGAATTGATGGGTTTTGAGTTTTGAGTTTTGAGAGAGGGATTTGCGGATTACAGGTTGTGGGACTAACTTACGGGAGCTATTGAGTTTTTGGTAGGAATGAGTTCTATTGGATCTTATGTTAGAAGTGGATAGGGGTAGAGAGTTACCCAAAGAAGATGAACAATTACATTTTGATTTTCAAAACTTTTACTTTTTAACATTTTTTTAAGAATATTTTTTTTTTTTTTATTGGAGTAATACCCATTTTTGGTTTATCATGTTTTACGTTTTGTATGAGATAAACTTTTATTTGCTTTTTTTATAATTTCCTTTTTATTAAGGTGTATTACCGAGTTGAATATAAACATATTGAAGTGGAATATAAATATTCCACCTTTCCTGTCGAGTAGAATATTTTTGAGAGAAGCTAATGGTCACACTGGTTAGCACTTTGCCCAAGAGAGTCGCTGTAGTCATAAAGGCCTAAGGTGGGCCAACCAAATACCTACTAATAATCTTTAATAAAACTATTTATCATATCTGCTTCCTTTTATTTCATTTAACCTTTTGTTTTTTAAAGATATTAAGAATTTTAAAGGGTGCCTTATACATTTGGCCACGGCTGTAACTTGGACTTGTTGATTTTTTCATCCATAATATCAAATCAACCCGAAGTTCACATCGACATCAGTGATTGGTGCACGCCTCCAGATATTTTGTTCTCCGATCCCAACTTTAATAGACCTCAACGTATTGACATGTTTATCGGAGCTGATATCGATCAGTTAGCCGATGGTCAGATAAATTTGGAAGAAGAATTTCCCTTACTTCAAAGAACTTTGTTCGGTTGGATCGTCGTCTGCAAGTTTACTCCCAAAGGCCCCATCCGGGATTGCACATGCGCGCGAAAGCATAGACAAATCTAATCTGCAGATATCGCACTCAACGATTTGTTGCAAACGTTTTTTACAAACGAAGATGTCCAATCAAATTCGCCAAATTGGACCGAGTAACAAATACCATGTGAGTATTTGTTTTTCAAATTCGCCCAGCAAAGATCAGATGGTGGACTGGAAGTACATTTAACATTTAAGGAGGATATCAGTACCCTTGCGAACTTAAAGCGAATTGCGGAGAAACGCTTCTTAAGTCTGGAGAGGTGTCCCGAAAAACTTCCTGAAATAAGGGAACAGTATATTTCATTCATGCGGGAATACGAGTCTCAAGGACATACGGAAGCTGTACCATCAAATGAGGTTGCAAATGTACGATACTATATACCTCATCAGATTGTTCTTCTCCCAGAAAGTTCGTGAACATGATTGACAGTTGTCTTTGATGCGGCCTGTCGAATATCATCCAATGTATCACTAAAAGATATCCTTATGGTGGGACCTACAGTGCAACAGGACTTTTATTTCATCTCGCTTCGGTTACGTTCTCATCAGATTGCCTTGACTGCAGATATACCGAAAATGTATAGGCAATTTTTCGTTCGGCCTTCAGATACGAATTTTGAAGCAAGTTCGTCAACACGATTTAGAGTTGTCTTTGATGCATCCTGTCGAACATCATCCAATGTATCACTAAATGATATCCTTATGGTGGGACCTACAGTGCAACAGGATTTGTATTCCATCTCGCTTCGGTTTCATTCACATCAGATTGCCTTGACTGCAGATATACCAAAAAGGTACATGCAATTTTTCGTTGGGCCTACAGTTACAAATTTTCAAGCAATCTTGCCGCGTGAGAATGCGAATTCTAACATTAATGTCTTTCGATTGAAAACGATAACGTATTGCACGTCATCAGCACCATACCATGCCACTCGATGTCTATTGTATTTGGTTGAGAAACATCGCAACAAATTTTCACTAGGTTCGGCGGTCTTGGAGAGGGATTTCTACATCGATGATCTCATCTCTGGTGCTGATACTTTGGAGGAAGCTGATGAGATTCATTTTCAGATTGAATCAATTTTGCGCACTGCTGGACTTTAGTTGAAAAATGGTTTTCCAATAAGGGTGAGCTGTTGAACAAAATTCCTTTATCTGATCGTGAAACACATTAAGGATTAATGATAGTGATGTCATAAAGGCATTTGGTGTAGTTTGGGAGCCTTCAAAGGATTAACTCCAGTTTGTCAATCCATTAAATGTCGCTGAAGAATGCCAATGTCGTCAGTAAAAGAACCGTATTGGCAGACGTGGCACGATTATATGACCCGCTGGTTAGTAAGCCCAGTTATTGTATTAGGAAAGATATTTCTTCAACGATTGTGGATTCGAATGGGATAAGGAGATGGCAGATGACTTTAAAGAAGAGTAGATCAATCATCGTTCAAGACTCCAGGTTCCAAGATACATACATATTTTCAAAGGATGCTGTTGGTTGCGAGTTGCATAGGTTCTCGGATGTCTCTCTCCGAGACGTTGCCTCTACGTCCGCATCGTGGATGCGCGGGGAAATATGAGTTTAATCTTTTAAGTTCGAAGTCTAAAGTTTCACCTGTGTCCACTCAAAGTTTGCCCCGGTTGAAGCTACATACATAGAAATTGTACTCAATTGGTTTGCTGACCATGCTTCGTCGTGGAATACATTCGTTGCAAATAGAGTGTCTGCCATACAGGAACTAACTGCGAAAGCGACATGGAGGCATGTCAATACGAAATCAAATCCAGCCGACATCGTATCGCGGGATGATTGAATCCGGTTGGCTTAAAGGCCAAAAAGCGGTGATCAATATCACTTAACGGCGTAAGATAAGATCTGTATTTCTTGGATTAGCACACAAAATAATTTTGGCTTTGAATTTAATAAAAAATCATAAATTCATTACAAGCTATAAAAAATTTATTTTGATGTTCGCCTACTGCGTTCCATTTTTTTGAGAATTCAAGGAGCAAGCGTTAAAAGTAAAAGCTATTGCTAGGTGAATTTTCAGCAGGGGAGTATGAAGTTACCTTGCTTAAAATAGTATTTTGTGTTCAGCATAGTTGCTTCGGAGGCGAAATAGTAGACCTTCAATCAAAGAATCACGTCGTTAGTTTGAAGAGTCCCATCAAGAAACTTAATCCATATATAAACATCGGTCCTTTGGTGACTTTGATACACGTGGGTGGTCGGTTGGATCTTTCAGACTTACCATATGATGCGAAGCATCCAATTTTGCTGCCAAAGTCTCATCCATTTGTCAGAAGTTATCTTCATTTTTTACATCTAAAAAACCATCATGCGGAAGCTCAACCGTTGGTATCAATTACCAGGCAAAAATTTTGAATCGTTGATTCACGAAACATGGCGACTAGTGTGGTGCATAATTGAGCACGTTCCACATCCTAGGCACTAGGTAGTCAAACGTTTCTGATTGGTCGAGAGATTCAGTTTTGACTGTAAAGTAAGGCATTTTTTATTGAGGTAGTGGACTGGATTTGAAGGTAAAAAAATTCTCCCTACATTTTAAGTCAATCTGCCAATTGTCAAAAACAGCTGATTCATTTGTATTTCTTTCACTGTTCGGCCGTTGTTTACAAATTACAAATAAAAAAAAATTAAATTCCAAATGATTTGTGACGGAGTGCTCTACGATTTGGACGAATCGGAGGAGACAACGAACAGGCTGAGGGGTAAAATGTTTGAGGCATTAATATATAATTAATTAAGCAAATTTAAATTAATTTTCAGATCCAAATTTTGCTTCCAATTTTATTTACATGTATAAATAATATTATATTACTTACAGAGGATCTCATCTTCCATTTTTCGCACTTACGTATGTATATCTTTATTTACTTATTGATTTCTTTTGCACTGCTATTCACAATTTATAAATGATCTCAAGTAAAATCAGAAAGTAATTATGTCAAATATGACACACGAACAGATGTGAAATGTCACCTACTTTTTCAGTCAGTTTGCCGTTCCATATGTTAGGCATTACCTCAAAAAGTAGGCCTAGAATCCGGAACGCGCCCATTGTTTGCGATGCTTTCGAATGCGGCCTAAGTTACAAGGACAAATTATGGGTAATCTACCTGCTTACATTTTGAGATGGATTGGTACAATGTTTGACGTTTATGAATTTGTAGTAAAGTTGTCAAGTTGAATAAATCTATGCTTTTTCATTGTGCGCTCCGAAACTTAAGCATGTAGTTGCATTTTTCTTTCTTTGATTTTGCTGCTCAAATCTCAACATAAATGGTCCTTCGATTGCTGGATTTTGGTGCCAATTTGAGTATTTATCGGGAGTTTCTACACAGCATGGCGGAAGCGGTGCAATTGCAACATTTATTGGAGCAACAAGACGAACTTTTTGAGGTTATACCGAGTTCAGTTTCTAAACCTAAAATCAGCACTACAATAACAAATCAACGTGTACAATCTCGCATATCTGCGCTGATGGAGAATTGGAGCAATTTTAAACAGAACCACATCACTTTGGCGAAGCTTCGCTGAAAACTGAAGCCAAAACGGAATGCGAAGAAGAAACGTACTTCAAGAAAAAGCTATTCTCCGAATATGAAGAAAATTATCTCGACGCTATGGAAGAAATGACTATTCTGCTTAAAGAAATTCAGTCAAAAAATACAGCTAATGGAGCAACTTTAGCCGACACATCTGTGGTTAGACAGCTACCATCATTCACAACTAATATTCGCCTACCGCAGCTCGATGGGTACCTTTCAAGGACACATTCACATCTGTTATTGGTGCACATCCATCACTTACATGCGTAGAAAAGCTACAATATCTCAAAGGTTGTCTCACGGGTAAAGCAGCTCAGCGTCTCTTGACTTTGCCACTCACTGCAGCTAATTTCAAGATTGCCTGGGATGATCTAGTGGAGTACTACGACAACAGAAGAATACTGATTGATACATCGCTAGAAAATCTCTTTGCATCGAAATCAGTCACTCGAGAGTCAGCAAATTATCTAGAAACACTTCTAAACAATGTCAATTAATCACTAGGGGCTCTTGAAAGGCTGGGAGTTAAGATTGAACAGTGGAATGAAGTATTAATTTATTAAGTTTCACGAAAACTAGATGCCTCTTCTATAAAAGAACGGGCGAAAAAACTTGGAACTTCAAGCTTTCGAAAGAATTGTGCCTGAACATCCAGACCACAGAGAGTCAACATCAACTTCTTCCATAAAATATCCACCTAACAAATATCACATCATGTTTCAGTAAAAAATCCGATCCACTCATGCTCTAATTGTAAAGAAACCCATTATATCACCGCTTGTCCAAATTATCAACAAAGGAGCACTGAGCAACGTTATCAGCTCATGAAGCAATTGAAACTATGCTTCAATTGCCTCGGAAATCATCAAGTCTGCTCGTGCTTTTCCAGAAAGAGATGTAATATCTGCTGCGGACATCATCATACTTCTATTCACCCATACACTGAAAATAATCCTACACATCAAGGAACATCAATTCCAGAAACAGTGTCTTCTGTCCAGACAGCTTCAACAAACGTAACTAATATTTATCCATCTAACTGCGGAACTCTGCTTACGACTGCATTGGTCAAAATGCCATCCACTACCGGTGATCTTCATGTAGTTAGAGCTTTTCTGGATCAGGGTTCAGAAGTAAATTTAATATCCGAGAAGTCAACTTCTTCAAATAAAAAGGTCTCACACATCTTTATCCATTGTTGGCATAGGAGCTGAGCTCTCATATACTCTTCAGTCAAAAGGAAGGGTAACTTTGAAATTGCTTTCTTGCGTGAATGACTTTACCTATTGAAAAAGCTCACAAATTATCAACAACAATAGCAATACAGAATTGGCCTCATCTACAAGATCTCGAGCTAGCGGATCCCGAGTACTATCAACCAGGATGTATCGATCTCATACTTGGGGTGAAAATTTATAGCCAAATAATACAGAACGGTGTTCGAAAAGTTTCCATAGAAGAAACGATAGCACAGCAATCAAATTTGGGATGGATTATTTCTGGTGCTACACTACCAACACGTTCATCGTTTTCCGAAGAAGCACAATCATTTCACTGCCATTTTGATCACGATTTGAATGAATTGGTCAAGCAATTTTGGATGCAGGAAGAAGTTTTCAAACCGCTGCTGATGGCGTAACTCCAGAGGAAGAATACTGCGAAGAGTTTTTCAAGACCACATATTCTCGAAATTCCGACGGAAGGTATGTTGTCAAACTTCCCTTTAAATTTTTTTTTTATAATTTGCACGCACTCAAGGGGTTATGAATACCCTTTTACATGTTATTCACACGGTGCGGGCGTCGGAAATGTAGATAGAGAGAGAGAAAGAGATTGGTGCAGTGGTTTGAAACTCAGATGTGCTAGGTTTCACATTAGCTCCAGGGGTGGTGTCCAGATAACTGGGGAGATTTGTTGTCATTATTTTGTTGCCTTCGCTTCTGATTCACAGTATTATTTTTCGCAGTCCACCTGATGTCATAAGCATATCAATTATCAACAGAGCGAACAATTTCTCCAGCCATATGACAAATCTACTGCCAGTGTTATGCCTTCGCAGTAGTGTTTTCATAAGCCTTCTCAATTGCTGGGACTGCCTCTTATCATATAATGCTTACTGACATCAGGGATTGAACTGTGAACCATCAGCTCGACAAACGATAACGCTACCACTACACCATTGCCACCCCCCACGATTTGTAGACTCACGATCCCAGGCTTTGAAACTGCTTTATCGACTAGAAAACCGATTTCGTCTGAGTCCTTCCTTCCACGCTGACTATTCACAATTCATCAAGGAATATGAAGACATGGGGCATATGCATCGAGTACATGCACCACCTTAATCTAAAGAGCAAGCAATCTGCCCCATCATGGAGTAATACGCGAATCAAGCTCTTCAATGGCTCACTTAAAACTCATCAAGGCACTTCACTAAATGACTGCTTGCACGAAGGCCCTAAGCTTCATGTTGATCTCCCAGCCATTCTAATGCGATGGTATAAAAATCAATATGCCTTTTCTTCTGATGTGGTAAAAATGTTGAGGCAAATCCTTATTCATCGTGATGACTGGGACTATCAACGAATTCTGCGGTTTGAAGATTTTCGCCTCGTTGAATTTTGCCTTCACCACAGTAACGTATGGAACTAGCCCAGCTCCATATCTCGCCAACAAAGTTTTACCTCAGCTTGCAGAGGATGAAGGTCATCTATATCCTGATGCAAAGGAAATCATTAAACAAAGCACTTACGTTGATGACATCTACGGCGGAGCAGCATCCATTGTGAATGGTAAGCAAAAAATTAAATAAATAATAAATCTCTTTAAGGCAGGTGGCTTTCCACTTCAAAAATGGGCTTCCAAATATGAACGGCTTCTGGAAGACATACCACAGTAGCAACGAGCTGCATACTCATCATCGTTACCTATTACTGACGGTCCCATCCATCGTACACTGGGCCTTAATTGGCAGCCTCAACAAGATCGATTCATTTTCATTGCTGACAAACTACTCAACCAACCACATACACAAAAAGAGAAGTGCTATCCCGTATTGCAAGGCTCTACGATCCACTGGGCTGGCTATCACCAGTGATAGTTCGGGGCAAGATTTTTATGCAAGAACTCTGGGAAGCAAGAATCGGTTGGGATGAACCAATCTCTACTACATTGGAGTCAAGACTTATAACCTATGTGAATCAGCTGGAAAATTTATTATTAATAAGTGTTCCTAGGTCGCTTGGATTGTCTCCATCAACGCAGTCTGTAGAGATTCATGGATTTGCAGATGCTTCCCAAGCTGCTCTGGGTGCAGTTGTTTATCTAAGAGTAGTCTCAAAACTAAAAAACACTCGAGTCACCATTATTTCCTCCAAATCAAAAGTCGCCCGGATCGGAAGAACAACCAGATCAGCTAAGAGACCAAGATCCATTCGATTACTTTTAACACGACACGTTGCACATATTCAAAAAGTTTTATCATATTGATAATGTCATCTTTGGACAGATTCCAGCACAACTCTTTATTGGATCCAGGGACAACCAAATAGATGGAAAGATTTTGCACGAAATCGTGTCACTCAAATCCAAACTATTATACCGGCAGCTCAATGGCACCATCTTCCAGGAGAAAATAATCCAGCGGATTTCGCGTCGAGGGGATCATCACCAAAACAACTGTCAGAAAATTCACTTTGGTGGCATAGACCCGCATAGTTGAAGCTTCATTCTAATCACAGGCCGCAATTTATTCCTCAAATGACCGAAGATGTCGACATTGAAGAATGCCACCCGACTGTTGCTGTAACGTTTAAAGGAACTGATAATACATGGGATCTTCTCCGAAGGTATTCTGGCTAAACTTTTGCGGATTACAGCTTGGTGCAGACGTATCATAACATTTCATAAAAATCTTAAATCTAATCTATCTATTAAACTAGAACCTGAGGAACTGGAAGAAGCAAAATCTTACTGGATCAAATGCGTACAGAATCATAAATTTTCTTCTGAAATCAACCAACTGTGTCATCTCAAACCAATTTGCCGTAGAAGCTCACTATTTCGTCTAACTCCATTTGTCGACTCCGAGGGAATTCTCCGGCTTCGCAATGCCCAGATTGATCCGGACATGAAACATCCAATTATATTACTACGTGAATCGTATTTAACCTATCTCATTCTTGATCATACACATCGAACAACACTTCACGGTGGAGTCCAATTGATGCTAGCTACAATCAGAAGAAATTACTGGATCATTAGAGGACGTAATCCTGTTCGTGCGTTTGTTCATCACTGCGTCAAATGCACACGACATCGGGCTTCCACGGCCAAACAGTTAATGGGCCAACTTCCTATCAATCGAACGTTACCATCTCGACCGTTTCTGCATTTAGAAGTGGATTACGTGGTACCCTTTTCACTAAAAACATGGGGAGGAAGAGGAGCAAAAGTTTACAAGGGCTATTTAGTACTATTTATTTGCTTCGTTTCATCTGCAGTATACCTTGAAGTCTCCACCGACTACTCTACTGAAGGGTTTCTTGCAGCATTCAAAAGATTTACTGGTCGACGAGGAATATGTTCTAGACTAACTAGCGAATGTGGAACCAATTTTATTGGTGCTAATAAGTAAGTAAGTTATTTAATTCCGCATCTAATAACATCAAACATTTGGCAGATTTGCTAGCTAACGACGCCACTAAATGGACGTTCAACCCTCCTGCTTCGCCCCATTTTGGTGGAAAATGGGAAGCGGCTGTGAAATCAGCCAAATTTCATATAAAGCGTGTTATAGGTGATACCGTTCTCACATACGAAGAATTCTCTACATTCCTAGTTCAAGTTGAGGCTGTACTAAACTCACGACCTATTTGCCCCTTGTCAGATGATCACAGCGATTTGGAAGCTCTCACACGTGGACATTTCATCACTGGGGAAGCGATCAACACAGTTCCTGAACATTCTCTGACACGTCTACCGAAATCAAATCTTACGATATCAGCTGTTGCGGCAAATGTTAGAGAAATTCTGGCAGAGGTGTACGGTTGAATATCTTCAACGACTCCAGGAAATCATGAAGTGGCATCATCCATCGCAGAATATCAAAGAAGGATCTCTTGTACTTGTGGTCGACGAGCGCTATCCTCCTACTAAGTGGCCTCTAGCTCGAGTTATACACATCCCGGCCCAGACGAGTTAGTCAAGGTGGTCACTGTTCTGACGCCATGTCGAAGGTCGACTGCGGTAGTGAACAGACGTGAAAACTCAGAGTGCTGTGGGGTGCACACTCTTCTTTGTTGGCTTAAGTCTAAATTCAATTAAAGTCATTCTTTCAAAATGCAGTGTCTTGTTTGCAATACTTGTGATCTTAAAATCTCATGCGTGGACTGTAATTTGTTTTTCCACTGCGGGTGTGCTTCAGTTTCACTGCCTACAACCTCTAAAGCCTAGCGGCAGCCAGCAGCAGGGAAAAAAAAGGGAGAGGCAGCAGCTGCTAGACAGCGAACAAAGTGTAATCTACAAAATCTCTCGATAGCCCGTACTGATGATGATTCACCAGACGAACTGCAACCGGTATCAGACACTGTGTCAGACAATCAACCTCTGAACAGCAAGAGTTCAATCACCTTAGCTTTAATCTATGACAAAATCATTTGTCTAAATAAATTTAACTGTGATTTTCTCGGTACACTTCATCAGCTCAAAGAAGAAAATAAAACACTTAAACAGAAGATCTCTACTCTCGAGAGCAAATTAAACTGGAGAGAGCAGAAACACATATGTAGAAGACATAATAGAGATATCTGGGGTCTCTGGCGTGACTCCAACAACAACACCAGAAAATCCAGCGATGTTCTCTGCGCGCGCCTATCTTCCCAATATATTAAACAAAAGGTAATGAAGTGCAAGAGGAAAGCAGCGAAGAAATTAAGCTTATCTTTATTTGTTCCTGGAAGCAAGGGTAGTATCTTTATCAACAATAGCTTTACTAGTTACACGCGAGCTTTATTTATGGAAGCTAAAAAACTAAAATATATAAAACCGAGAAAAATTATAAATACTTGTGATTGAGAAAGCTGTAAAATGTAGAATGTTACGTTACCTTAATAGAATGCATTTCTTCAGTCCTATGCAATTTGGATTTAGGAAGGGGCTTTCTACAGAAGATGCTCTTTTAGTGTTTTGCTCTATAATTAACAAAGGCTTGGATGAAAAAAAGTGTTGCGCTGCCCTGTTCGTGGACATTACCAAAGCGTTTGATATGGTAGACCACAGCATTCTCCTTAACAAGTTGCATTATGCTGGGTTTCGTGGATCTGTTTACAGTTGGTTTGTGTCTTACTTAAAAGACAGATAAACGTCGGAGTTCGTATGGTATAAAACGGTAATTTTGCTATCCATATTTATTTTTTTTGAGTTTTATTATATTTTATTACGATTTTTGATAAAATCAGTGAAACTTTTAAGTCTTTACAAAAGTGAAAGTCAACAAAGAAAAGCTAAAAAATATATACACAATAAAAACTGAAGAAGCTGCTTTGTTTGCATTGATTGCGTTTTGTTTCCACCGTTTCAACTGTTAGCCGCAGTAAGTAAGATGACTCTGTATGACGATTGGCAAGAAACCCTACCCCTGTCTGGGGATTTTGCCATCTGTCCTCTCTGCGCCAGAAAGCTGCACTTCGACTGTACCACCGTGACCGAACGATCATGGAGATCAATTGGTTCGGAAAGAGAAACCAATTTTGTAGAAACGCGGTCAAAAATCTAGGCAAATTATAGGCACAAATAAAGAAAACTTAATAACAATAGACACAAACGATTTTATGACCGAACTAAAAAACATGAAAGCAGAAATCAAGGGAATTGCTGACTTCTGCAACTTCGTCTCACAAAAATTCGATGACATAAACAAAAACAAATGAAAACAAAAAAAAAGATGAATGCATTTCTTCTATGCAAATTCAAACAATAAACGAACTCGAACAACAACAATTAAAGAACACAATAGAAATTAAAGATATACCACCAGCACAGAACGAAAATTTAATTGAAATTGTCAAAGCAATCGGAAGATCAATTAAACATATTTACCGCACAAGGACGAAAAACCCCGAAAAATCTTCCATTATTGCTACTTTTACTAACACCTTGACTAAAACAAATTACATAAAAATTGCCCGTGTAACCCGATCGCTGACAACTGCCAGTATCAATCAAAACATTGGTACAAAAACCAACCCGGCTAACAACAACAACATATTTGACAACAACATGCTGACGAATCGGAATAAGCAGTTGCTGTGGGAAAAAAAGACGAAAGCGAGAGAAGAAGGATGGAAATTTGTGTGGGAGAGTTCCGAAAAATATTTGCGAGGAGAGAAGAGCGTGCGGAGGCTTTGTTTATACAATCTAGTGTTGATATAAGCAAAATAAAACGAATTTAAGGATTCCACACACCGCCGCGATAGCGATAGCGATCTATCGCAACACGTACATATATTCAAGTTTGTTCATGCACACCGAGTGCGATAATATCGGCGATTGTTGCGATAGATTGCGATATATCGTGGATGTGGAAAATTTAATTTCTTTGGTCAAAAATTATCCAATATTATTTGATTTGGACAATAAGGATTATAAAAACGTTCGGAAAAAAGATAAAGTGTGGGATGAAATTGGTTTGGAGTTGAAGGAAACTGGTAATTTAAGTATAAGCATACTACAAACTTACACATTATCTTCTTTGTCCGCTAAAGCAAGAAACAATAGCATTTCTTCTTCTTCATCACTTGAGCTACACATTCTTACAATATACCTACTCGAAGGTAGGAACTTTAGTTTCTGAGAACACAAATAAAACTGAGAAAAGACGTGTATCGCTATCTATCGCTATCGCGCTGGTGTGCTCGGTTGTTTAACGCTGTGGCGATAGTTATCGCTATCGCGGCGGTGTGTGGAATCCTTTAATCTCTAATATATATGTAAATAAATCGATGCACAAATTACATCAAAACAAAAATGAAGAATGAAAATGTCGATGATCTTTTTGATTTAAATTTTACGGAGTTTCATGATTTTTATTCTACAGTGTATGGAAGAATTAAGAAAAACTAAGTTTCGTTGTACATATATGTTTAAATATAAGGTCGTTAAGAAAAAATTGGAATACTTTTGTAGCTAGCACACATACCTATGTATGTCCGATTCTGAAATTTATTAAAGTGATTGTTTTGGTGGAAATAAATACCAGAATGGAGGAAAATGATTTGTACAACCTGGATGGTTTTTGCTCGAAATTTGTGAATAGTGAAAAAAGAAGAGGTGGTGGAATATATATAAAATGGTATTAACTACGAAAGATTGAAGATCGAAACATTAGCATATGAAAATTTAACAGTAAAAATTAAGACAAGTACGAGTAGTAAAGATAGAATATTAAGCGGAATAATAGGCCACCGATACTCGGAAATGTAATAAACCTGAGAGGAGCTAAAAATGACATGATAATCTTGGGCGATATAAATATAAACCTTCGAGATACCGTGAAGAATCACGTACTTAGATATCAAGAATTGATTGCTTCAAATGGGATGCACAATGTCATAAAGGAGGCAACTAGAATCGATTTAAATGTAGAAATGTACCGACTTGTTATAAGAATGACTAATATTTTAGTAGGATGTATCATTGTTGTACTTTTAAAAAACTCAACAAAACATTTTATGCAATTTCTTACAGACCAACAGATTCTCTCTCCAGTTGGACGAGTCTACATTACCCGGCAATGAAGCTCTGTTGTTAGGATATGTTCGATATATTAACGATGAAAATATGTATGTGCCAAGAACTGCTTTTTGCTACATATTTAGAGACTGATACCAGAGGAGAATCGATTTTTCAGGCCGTGGAACGTTTTTTTTTATCGACAAAGCTATACCTTGGAAGAACATTGTTTCTGTTGCGACTGATGGTGCACCATCTATGGTTGGTCGTCATTGTGGTTTTATAGCCCACTTAAAGCGACAACTGCCTTAGGTATTGGTCATTCACTGCGTGATTCACAGACGGCATTTAGTAGCGAAAAATTTGAGTCAATATGTTATAAATGCTGTCAACAAGATTCGAAGCAGTTCTTTGAACTCTCGGTTATTTGCTCAGCTATGTGAGGAAAACTACGAAGTCTTTACTCGGTTACTTCTGCACCCTGAAGTTCGCTGGCTATCAAGAGGCTCTTGCTTAGCAAGATTCTCAGCTATTTTTGAATCTGTGTTGGAGTTTTTACAAGAAAAAGATCCGAATTTGAAAGAAAATCTGAACAATTGTAAAACAGATATTTATTACTTGACTGATATCTATGTTCAACAAAGTTAATTTGCAGCTGCAGGGTGACTTGTTTAAAACAAAATCAATAACATCGGCCTCTGTGTGCAAACTCATCCTTTATAAACAAAATTTAAGCAGAAAAGAATATTCACAGTTTCCGCATTTGTCAAAATTACCAGAAATGCTTCAAGAAGATGTTATTTTGGACGCATTACACAAGGATTTTACTAAAAGGTTTGAGGATCTCTTAAATTTACAAATTCCTCAATGGATAATAAATCCGTACAATATCACAGCCATGGAAGAAGCTAATGTGATAATCCAAGAAGAGTTGATTACCATCAGCACAGACGAGGAGCTTAATCAAAATTTCAACCAAGGCTATCAGAAATTCTGGTTGCAACGCAACATTGAAACACAGTATCCTGCATTGTGGAACATTGCTGAAAAATACCTTATCGCTTTTCCATCATCATAGCTAGTCGAAAAAGGCTTCAGTGTGGTTATAAACATTTTGACAAAACAAAGAAACCGTTTGAAAATCAACGAACGCGGAGATTTAAGGCTGCAACTCACCAATATTGAACCGGATTTAGCTAGATTGGTAGAAAGTCACCAGGTTCATCCATCACACTAATTTTTTATATTTTTTTTTTTACTTAATTTGTATTAGGCATGCCTGTTGTAAGAGGCGACTAAAGTCCAAATTTTTAAACTTTTTGAAAAAAAGTTAAACAAAAACCAAATATGCAATGAACTAAACAAACAATATAACTACCCCAGGTGGTACGCCAGGTAAACTGGTAAATCCACCCTCTTCGGAGGTCGGTTCCATGGATTCTGGGGGAACCATTTATTGCTAAAAGATGACCCTTTTATAAAGAGTCGTAGAATGGTAAGAACACCACCATCCCAACCAACAAACGATAATTCAATGTTGGAAGCTAATTACAAAAAAGCCTGTGAAGAAAGAGACAATTTTAAGCAACTCAGTAAAAAACTGACAAGCGAAATTGATAAATTAAAGCTTGAGTTACAGCTGCTTAAAGAACAGGGCAATAACAACAACAACAAAAATGAACAGATAAGAAAAACTATCGTGTATTCTACGGATGAAGAAGAGCTACACAGAGAGACAGAACCATCCTTTAGTAGAACAAAAACGAACAAAAAAAGAAAAATGAGCATGTCTCCGGAGCTCTCACCACCAACAGTAAACCAGAAAAGCCCAGAAAAGATTAAAAACAAAGAAACCAAACCACTTAAGCCAATAAAGCCTCCCCCAATTATAGTGCTTTGTATCACGAAGTACGAAGGCTTATTAAATATACTGGGGGAAAATAAAATAAAAGCTAATACAGCTCTTCTAAATAGGAATGATATCAAAATTAATGTGGAAAACGAAGAATCCTACAGAAACTTGACAAAATTACTAAATCCAAAAAAAGTGCAATGGTATTCGTTTGAAAATAAACAAACAAGACCGATAAGGGTTGTCGCAAAGAAACTACACTTCTCATGCACACCTGAACGCATTGCGAATGACCTAAAAATGAAAAACTTCAAAATACTAGAAGTTGTCAACATGCTTATAAAACCAAAATACCGCTGCCGATGTTCATGCTTACTTTTGAGCAAGATGAAGACATCAAAAAAATTTATGAAATTAAAGATATCCTAGGAATGAAAGTGCAAATTTATCCTTTACGTATATCAAAGCTAGTCCCACAATGTAAGAACTGCCAAAAGTATGGTCACACTCACAAATACTGCAACTCTAACCCAAAATGTGTTAAATGTGCAGGAGACCACCATACAAAAGACTGCATAAGAGAAAAAAAGGCAGCCCCAAAATGCGCCAACTGTAATGAAAGACACCCAGCCAACTATAGAGGCTGCGTAGTAGCAAAAGAGCTACAGCAGGCAAAAGATAACAAACAGAAGAAAATACAAAAGCCTGTTCAAAAAGACGCATCTAAAGATGGGGAAATCCGAAACAAGAGAAACTTAGGACCTAAATCGAGAGCCCAAAAGAGTGAAAAAATGGATAAAGTTAAAGAAAATCTACCCTCAAGCAAAAATGAGAACTTAAGTCTCATAACCAGCTCAAAGAAAACATATGCACTGGTTACTTCGAACAATAATGCCAAATCAATCGGAAAACCCAAGCCTTCCAGTAATGTCATGGAGGATATCATGCAAAGAATCCTCAACAGAATGGATGACATGGAAAAGAATAATAAGAAAATTCTGGAAAGAATATCTTTCCTTGAAAAACTAAACAGTAACAAAAAAACTGTTTCTAAAAGATCGTAATGGCTAAAAACATAAAAATATTGTTATGGAATGCCAATGGTCTCGAGAATCGCAAAGACGAATTGCAAGCGACTCTCGATATACACAAAATTGACATATGTCTAGTCTCTGAGACACACTTCAAAATTGGAAGAAAATATAAACTGCGCGGATACAAGACATACCATACCCCACATCCTCACTGTACAGCAAGAGGGGGGGCAGCAGTTATAATTAACCCTTGTCCGGGCAAAGAATATTGCTTACACAAACGGACCTATGTGTCCAATGGACACATTGCTAAAAATATAGAATTAAATACAAATGATACACATTTTTTTTAAATTTTGTTAGAAAAGATTTATTTCTTTTTTGTTTAGTAATTTTTTTTTTTTTAAATTCAGTTAAGGTATTTAGAAAAAGTAGCGCTTCGCAAATGAGGCTATTACTTTTGGCAATTTGAGCAAATTTGTGACCTGGCGCTGTGCTGATTGCATACGTTTTTCTTGCAGATATCACAAATTTGTTTCTGTGTTCTTGAAATTGAAAATTGAAATTGAAATATATAGCATCTTCTTTTTTTTCGTGCTGAAGGCTGTTCCGAAGATGGGTTTGGTTGCGGTTAAAAATGTGACATCGCCTGTACAGAAAATCTCGACAAACCAATACTTTTTCTTCGTTCAATCTGTGGCCTTATTAGAGCTTCGGCGACACTCACAAGAAACAACTGCCTTCGTGCGTAGTATTTTTCATTCCATTTAGGGTGTAAGTTTGTCCAGATAACATATGCAGCTACAGAACTAACATCTAGCAAATTTACAAAGAAAGGGCCATCGGTTTGTCCGTCGTTTGGATATGTACGCGTGCACCAATTGGTCAACAGAATCTACTCCTCCCTTTGTTTTGTTGTAGCTCAATATTATTTCAGGCTTTTTGGAATCAGCTGTGCTGATCTCTGGCTTGTTATGAGTCGTAGATAGAATCAAAACACATTTATTCTTTGTTTGCACATAAGAAACAAGAGTAGCCTTTCTAGTAAATCCAAACATCGATGAATGTACTTCTCTGTTTCGATGTGGCAGAAATTGTTTCGGCACAAATCTTTTATTCTTTCTTACTGTGCCGATTAAAGTTAAACCATTTGTTAGCTAAATCCAAATCAGTAAAATAATTGTCAAATGTTATGTTTCTATGTGATCCGTAAAAAAGTTCGGTTATTGATGCTACTACTTGCGCAGCAATTCCTTTGGCGACAGTATTTCCTTCTTTATCTACATATGGAATACCATTCAGAGGATAAAAAGTTTGTGAGTCACAGGCCCACCAAGTTTTCATCCCATATTTGTCTGGTTTAGCAGGCATATATTGTTTGAATGGACAACGTCCTCGGAATGGCACAAGCTGCTCATCCACCGTTATATTTTCCCCTGGAGTATACATTTTTTTTTTCAAATTATTATTTATTTTACTGAAAATATCCCTTATAGGTGCTAATTTGTCTTTTTGACGTCGAAGCGATCTACTTGTTTTGTCATCAAACCTTATGAAGCTCAACAAAAACTTAAAGCGCTTCAAGCCTATCGTGGCCCTGAAAATTGGAGGACCGTACACAGGATTCCATAAAACATCGTAACTGGTTGCACTTTGTTTGAGATGCCCAGCAGTTAGCAGCAAACCAAAAAATGCATACATCTCAACACTATCTGTGTTCTTCCAATTTTCTTCCTTCAAGACTCGAGAACCTTCTTGGTTTGTAAATTGAACAATTTCATTGACAATATCAGCATCCAAATATAAACTTGTTGTCCTGGTGGGAGATTTACATTGTGCAACGACTTGACACCTCTTATTATCTTATGCGCTCGAGCACGACCAGAAGGAAAAGGAGTATTTGACCAACTTACTTCATCTTTTAAAGTGTACATCATGGTTTGTTGCTGTTCTTGTGATAAAATCACATTTTCGTCTCCCGAATCCTCTTCCATTTCATCATTGATGTTCCCGATTTGTTCATCTTCGGCTTCACTTGCGAGGGAAGTATTATCCAATTCTGAATCAGATTCAGAGCTAACATCACCAGAATTATCATCATCTGATAAATTTGCTAAAATGTCCTCTAATTCTCTTTCAGATAACGCTCTACTGTTCGCCATTTTTAAGAATGACAAACGTTACAATAGTAGGCACTCTTTGCAAGTAAGTTTGTCAAAAATGCTATGCCTACGCTGTTATATCGTTTTTCAGTTGACTTTGTCGATTGTGTCTAATGGACACTGCTGCCCAAAATGTCCCAAAAATTTGCGTATACTTGTTTTTTTTATATATATATATAATCTTCTATATTTTTTTTACTATAAATACATTCATTATAGCACCAAAAGAGAAGTCACAAATCGACAAGTCTAAATATTATCTAATTTTTGAAATATCACAAAAAAACATAAGCAATGTGTCCATTAGACACACCTTGCCCGGATAAGGGTTAAGGAAGGTGTTAGCAGGGACGTGCCGTGATGTTCTCAGTAGGGTGTTCTACACTTTTTTTGTTAGATAATAACGTCTGTTGATAGATTACGATACCATTTTTTTTGTATTTAATTTTAATTTTGAGAAACATTATTATAAAGTTAGTAAATATTATTTGTACGTAAGTACAATACATTTAGTCTTTTTCACAAAAGTTTCGCAAACCTCATCATAGAAACTGATCTTGTTTTTATTTTCTTAAGTAATATTTTTATCTATGGAAATCAAAGCTGTATCCTATAATCTTTCTTCAAGCGTGCGTCGTGTTTCTAGAATAAGATTTTATTCGCTTAAGTGCAGAAAACAATCTTTCAACTGAATTGCTTATTGTTGGTATTGATAGCATTTGAGAGTTCAGTTAAAAATTTTCTGAAAATGTATCTTTAAAATTTACCTATATTCTGAAGGACCAAGAATGCATGTCTTCTACGAAAATTTGCGCACATTTAACTTATTCTTAAGCTTAACGAATTCAAAAAACAACCATATGAATTTTATATTATACTCGCCTGTATCGCAACTCAAAACCTTTTAAATCCTCGCCTCGTTTTGGATTTGGACTAATATCATTTTTAGCACAAATTTTGAAACTACGATCTGTTTTTTAAATTAGCTTTTTTGTTATTTCAATTTTCTCACAACAATAGTGAATGTCGAAGGATTTTGTTTGTAATACGTTAAACAATACATCGGTAGGTAAATGAAAATACATATTGAATTATATGTCATCGAATGTGTTGAACGTACATTATGTATTAAGAAATTGTAAATCCTCTTGCTTCGGCACCGCAAGTAATTGCATCATCAATCAAATAGTATGGTCAAATTATAAATATACATAAGTATGAACCATATTAAAACGTCGAGATGAAACGACTGTTGGGAGTCTGCGCTTAACAATTTGTTCCAAAAAAAGTTCTCTTAGTTGATTGGTAAAAAAAAGGACGATAGTTTCGACAAACTAATACAAATTATATATGAAGGAATTTCGCGAAAACAAAGTTTTGAAATGTTAGCATTACAGTGCGGGAAAATTGCATTTGCTTTCTCTAACCCTGGCTTGTGTTTTATTTAAATCATTGGACATAATTGCTGCACCATCGTAAGTTCAAGCTACATACTAGCTTTCCACTCCAATTTTAAGATTTGATTAAATCTATCAATTTAATAAAAAGTGTTGTATTGCTGTTTGCTTTCGCTTCAGTCAATATGGGGTTCTAGGTTCTACAAATATAGAGCACATCGAACAATAACCAGTGTGACCATTAGCTTCTCTCAAAAATATTCCACTCACCCGGAGAGGTGGAATATTTATATTCTACTTCAATATTTTTTTATTCCACTTTTATATTCCACTTGGTAAATACACCTTAATAAGAAACAAATAAAAGTTTATTTTATACAAAACGTAAAACATGATAAACCAAATATTGTTTAAAAATATTCCACTATGGTCACACTGACAATAACTAATATGTAGGGAAGAGAATCGAACAAAATGCAACCAAACACACTTTTTCATTCTCACAGCCAACTGATGTGCGCCATGGTCTGGAGAACCCAAATCCATGTATTTTTACAGGCGATTGTTGGGACTTTGAATGTGGATGTTGAAGCATGGATGTTGAAGCAGTATTATTAAGCATATTTTTGATTTGCAACTCGTTTGACTATTGTATACAATTAAGACGGATTTCGTTGGGGTGTGCGGAGAAATTTCACCTGCGCACCTTAGAATAAACGTCACTGGGTATTAGCCACGATGAAGATGAAGAATATCAGTCGTGTGAAATACAAGCCAAATCCGTAAACATAAAAACAAGCAGCGGCCAGATAACGGTAACAGCGGCATATTGTTCTCCTAGCTATAGGCTGAAACAAAACGATTTTAAAAGCCTCTTCCGTAAATTTGGAAACAAATTTATAATAGGCGGAGATTTCAACGCAAAGAACAAATTCTGGGGATCAAGATTAACAAATACAAGAGGAAGAGAACTCCTTGAATCTATAAAAGAAAGCAATGCTAATCACCATTCAACGGGAAATCCTACTTACTGGCCCACAGATAGGAACAAAATTCCGGACGTTGTCGACTTCTTTATAACTAAGAATATCTCCTCAAATACTACCCAAGTGCAGGAAGAGCCAGATCTTGACTCAGATCACTCATCTGTGCTGCTTACACTTGGTAATAAAATTATTATGAAGGAACACAACCCATGTCTAGTGAACAAGCTAACTGACTGGATATATTTCAGATATCTGCTGGAGGAATGCATCGAACTAAGTACAACAATCGATACAATAGAGCAACAAGAAAGTGAAGTACATACTTTCACCCTAAACATACAAAAGGCTGCTTGGGCTGCAACGCTTGAATCAAATAGTAAAGTAAAAAGAAACGTAAATCCCAAAGAAATATGCGACATAATATCTGAAAAGAGGAGAGCTCGTAAACGCTGGCAATTGTCGAGAGCGCCAAATGATAAAAACAGACTTAATAGTTTAAGCAATACGCTAAGAAAAAAGATCACAGAATTGAAAAATGCGTCAGTGGAAAGATACCTTACAAATCTGACAAACGATGCTAGTACAGAATACTCACTGTGGAAGGCTACAAAAAAAATTAAAAGACCAACGGCATACATCCAGCCAGTTAAAAACAGCAGTGGAAACTGGGCAAAAACAAACAAACAAAAGGCCGATTTATTTGCTGAACATCTTGAAAGCGTCTTTCAACCTTGTGAAGATAATGATTATCTCCAACAAACGGAAGAAATGTGCGAAGATGAGAGGTTAATCCCAGCAGTAACCTCTAAGCAAATAGCCTCAGAAATAGAAGAGAAGATCAACCCGAAAAAAGCCGGGGTTTTGATTTAATCACGGGTAAAATTCTGAAAAAACTGCCTAGCAAAGGTATGAAAAAAATAGCACAGATTCTAAATGCAACGTTCAGACTAAGGTATGTTCCACGCATGTGGAAGGTAGCGGAAGTTATTATGGTACCAAAGCCGGGAAAATTACCCAGTGAAGTTACCTCATATCGTCCGATTTCATTGCTGCCAATACTGTCAAAGGTCTTCGAAAAAATTCTTCTAAAACGACTCCATCCGATTATAGAAGACAATACACTGATACCAAACCATCAATTTGGATTCAGAAATAAGTACTCCACTATAGATCAGGTCCACAGAATAACTGACAAAATAGAAAAAGCCTTAGAAGAAAAACAAATATGCTCTACCATCTTCCTTGATGTAACACAGGCTTTTGATAAAGTCTGGCACAAGGGATTGATCCATAAACTAAAAAAATATCTTCCAAGACAATACTCAGAAATACTAGTCATATATAAAGCAGCGATTATATAGAATTAAGCAAGAAAATGAGTACTCCGCATTAAAATATATAAAATCTGGAGTACCGCAAGGTAGTGACTTAGGGCTTGTGCTGTTCCTCCTATACACGAACGACCTACCGCAAAATGAGGAGATTACTGTTGCCACATTTGCAGACGATACTGCTGTACTTGCTGTCAGAAAAACCGTGCAGGAAGTTACCGAAAAACTACAAAGGACAGTAAATGAAATATCTGAATGGATCAAAAAATGGCAAATAAAATTAAATGAACTGAAGTCAATCCATGTTAACTTCACTAATAAAAACGTACAACACATACCTGTGTACATAAATAACAAAGCAGTTCTGCATTCGAACTCAGCTAAGTAGTTAGGCATGACTTTAGACGCGAAGTTGCGCTGGAAAACTCATGTTAAGAAAAAACAGGATGAACTAAACATTCGATATAAGAAAATGTATTGGCTAATAGGGAGGTATTCATGTCTCTCAATATATAATAAACTGCTTCTCTATAAGCAAGTTTTAAAGCCAATATGGACATATGGCCTTCAACTCTGGGGGTGCACAAGTAAGACGACCCTACAAAGCATACAATGCTTTCAAAAATTGAAATGGTAGAGGACGAGGTCAAGAAGGTCGCAAGAAGACATGAAGGTAGGCTTCGCAACCATACTAATTTAGATGTAGTCGAACTACTTAATAATAACAATCTAGTTAGAAGATTACGAAGAACAAAACCATTCAAACTAGTTAACTAGGAGAAAAAAAAAAAAAAAAAAAGAAAAAAAAAATATATACATATATATATATATTGAAACAAATATATAACATAATCACCCGACCAAGTGATAACGAGCTAAAAAACAAAAGGTAACAGACCAATGTTAGTTCCTTATAACATAAAATTACATGTATGTATTAGAAAAAAATTGCTGATTAGTTTAAGGACTAGGTGCGATTATTGGAAGGATGGTAACACCATGCTTTCTCCGGGTGTTTTAAGTGGGTGGGTCAAGTCCCACACTATCGCAAAGCTCGCATGCGATGTCTTTCAACGATTTGCACCCAGCTACACGCAAAAAAAAAAAATAAATTTTGTTAAATTTTGATGAGAAAATGATGTCAAGTTTACTCACTTAACCAACCGCAAAGTTTTTAAATTGGTAAGTATTTTGTATCAATAGGAAAAAAAATAGAGATAGGATTTTTAAAGTAATTTGGCTATGGGGGTCTGTGGTTTCAGTTCATTTTGGAAAGGGGTCTCTTGCCCAAAATAGTTTGGGAATCCCTGAATTATACAGTGCTCTAGTTGAAAAAATGGTTGAAATATGTACGTGGCGACAAAATAAATAGCACATAATTATATTACTAGGAGATACTGAGCAATGTAATGCTTCCATATGCAGAGGAGGAAATGCCATTGAAATGGAAATTTCAGCACGATAATGACCCTAAGCATACAGAGAAATCTGTGAAGCAGTGGTTATTAACTGAAAAAATTGATGTTTTAAATTGGCCAGCTCAGTCCCCTGATCCCAATCCTATTGAGAACTTGTGGAATGAGGTAGACAAGTAGATTGATAGATCTACGGCTGGAAATTTAGACCAACTTTGGGTGGAAATCCAGCGAACCTGGAGTGCAATACCTGCAGAGCGATGTCAAGCCCTAATATCATCAATGAGCCGTCGGTGTATTGCTGTTCTTAAAAATAAGGGTTATCCGACCAAGTATTAGTGCAGTACTTTAACACTAATTAAATTTTGATTCAATTTTTTTATTATATGAATAACTATTATAACTATTATTTTTAATTATATGAATAACTATTTTAACATATTTAAATAATTTGGATTAAATGTGCAATTTTTTTACCCGTCGCGAACTGAAAATATGTACTTTTTTTATTTTTTTTTTTTTTTACTTAACCCTTTACTGCATGAATTTTTCTTTTTATATGAAAAAAATATTTCTATATGTATTTCCCCTCACTGAGTTCAAAAATGGCAATATTTTTGAAATATGTTGAGCCAATTTTGAGATATTGAGCAATTTGTACGTATATCATATATGATATACCATGCAGTTAAACCATTTTTTTTTCAGCCTTTAAGATTCCATTTATTTCACAGATTTTTTTAACTAATAATAATAGATATAAATAATCAATTCATTTCGAATGAAATGCAGAAAGACAATTTCTGTCCTTATTGAAGCATAATGCAGCATTGCATTTGGCACATTGAACGAACGTTAGTTTTCCGCAACCAGGAAGTTTGCATGTTAACCTCTGAGACATCCAAATAGGTAAATCATCGATACCATCGATTCGGACTTCTTTTGGTGGAATAGCTGCAGCTGTTGTTTTCTTGCGTTTGGCTTCGATCTGCTTGCTAAGCTCAATTGGCGGTCTTCCGGGTCGATTTGATAGTTTACCTAATCGGCACAAGGTCTCTGCCACAGATATTTTAAATTCGGATAGGGAGAGAACCTTCTGTTCTGAGTTTCTCTGTGATTCTGCGCGTCTAGGTATTGTAAATTATATTTAAGAATTTAAATAACATTCGTATTTTTCTTACTTGTATAAAATCCATGCATTGCAGACCGTCACGTCCAATAAATGATAGAAAATTCGGTGGTACCATTTCATGGATCTGATTTTAATCTTATATCTCCCAAGAAGAGAGTCAGCCAAGTCCACCCCTCCCATGAACTTATTATAATTCTTTACAATAGCAGGACAATTTACTTCTATTATACCTTGCCCTTTTTCGTGCCTTTGGGATCTTAAAATAGGCTGCTCACCGACGAAATTAGATGCAATTGTAACCACTTTAGTGTCTTTCCAAGCAACTACAGTAACATCCATTCCGTCAATGCTACTAACTATTTCAAGGGCAGTCCCACGTTTTTGGTCCTTCCAATACTTGTCGTCCGGA
This sequence comes from Blera fallax, assembly GCA_946965025.1. Taxonomy (NCBI): domain Eukaryota; kingdom Metazoa; phylum Arthropoda; class Insecta; order Diptera; family Syrphidae; genus Blera; species Blera fallax. The sequence goes on from OX337245.1 coordinate 35,764,321, forward strand.
AGTTTACAGTTGGGTAATCGATTTTTTCGGACTGTTCCCAGACTTAGAATCCCTAGTAATATATAAACACGTCTAAGAATATCTACAACTATCTACATATGTATATATATGTGCATAAATATGTATGTGTATTAAAATAGAAACAAAACTTAAAGAGTGCATATGTACATACCCTTCTTATAAAGCTCTCCAATTAATGGGATTGACGTGAAATAGTTGTCAAAATATATCTTATGAAATATATTTAAAGTAACGTTGCGACTTAAGCGAATTACAACATTTGAACTAGCACCCAAGTTCTTTTCAGTAAGTGGACGGAAGCGATCGTCGTTTTCTTGACCAGTATATAGTTCGAAATTGTAAGCGTATCCAGATACTCCACACAAAACGAAAAACTTGTAGCCCCATTTATGAGGTTTTGCTGGGAGATACTGTTTCATATAGTTTCTGGCTTTGGTGGAGCACATTTGTTCGTCAACACATAGAAACTCTTCATATGGAACTTATTGGAAGTTTCTCACTAAGTCATTGACAAGAGGGCGGATTTTGTGAATACGGTCATGTAATGGATTTGATTTTGGAACCATTTCGGAATTATCACTGAAGTGTAAATATTGGCGAATCTTTTCGAACTTATTCAGTGACATAGTTCTTTTAATAAGATCGTTACCTATGATTGGATTCCAATATCTCCTTACATCTGGGACCTGCAGTATTGATGTAACCATACAGATGCCTATGTATTTCTGTATTTCAACAGCTGATACGGAAAAACATGTGGCTGGATTGGACTGACAAGCATATAAGTTGGTCTCAAATACAATTTGGTCGACGATTTTTGAATCAAAAAGATAGTTGAAAAACGAATATGGCGTAGAAAGTTCTAACACATCATCAGACAATTCTGTGCTACCCTTGAATTCAGAGCTTTCGCAGAAGAAACCCTGTTGTTTCCAAATTATTTTGGAATAATGTATTTTTCTCGCCCTATGCTCTTCAGCTGCTGATGGTCGGTCCATTGCGATAGATACATCCTCAGTATCCGCGAAAATGATGGGCATGGATTGAATATCAAAGAGTTCGTCCTCTATTTCAATCCCTTCGTATTCTTGCTCTTCTGCTCTAACATCAGTGAGATTCTGTATTTCAATATCGTAGTTTGTGTCAAATATGTCATCTGCAGCTTCAAATTCATCCTCACTTTCATCCCAATTAGCAACTATTTGTGAAATTTCAGCATCCGTAAGAATGTTTTTAGTCATATTTATCTAAAAAATGTACGTCTTTAATACATGTAATATCATATATGATATATATACCAAATGTGATGTATCAACTGTTTTCACACTGATCGCATGGAATATCATATATACAACTAATATATACAACTTTATGCACGGTTTTCTTTATTTTTGCTTCATTACTGAAGTTTGAACTTCATGAAATCAATGAAATAACATATTTTATTATAAAAAATAATTAAATTCTTAACTTACCCTGTTATTTTACAAAATTTGTAACCAAAAAACTATGACTTTATACCGCGAAAATGGGCACACACTGACTCTTCAACAAGTTTTGGATAACGACACTATTTCTAACGGTACAAAACAAACACGCTGGCAAATAATATTGAATATAATAGTGTATATGTACTAACATATTCTCAGAAAGATGTATTTTCCACTTTAAATGGCGGAAAACCCACATTTATTGAAACATATCATATATGATATGCTATGCAGTAAAGGGTTAAATGAAATATCTTTTTTTTTATTTTTTTTTATTTATTTTTATTTTTATGATTTCATTCTTACTTCAATCATTTTATCGTACAAACATAAGATACTTTTACAATACCAAAATACATATAATTTAAAGTTGAAGGAAATGAACGAAGATGTGCTATTTATTTTGTCGCCACTGTATATAAAAACTCTACAATCGCTTGCAAGAAGAACACCTAACGAAAGAACAACGAGTGGATTACCAGGGACGTTCTTACGTACTGCAAAGAGAGGGATAGACTCTACCGCAGATGGAAAAATAATAGAGCTAATGTTTCATATGAGATCGAGTATAAGAGAGTGAGAAACCAGATCAATAAAAAAAAATAAATAGTTGCAACGACCAATATTATGAAAGAAGGTTCGAAGAAGTAAAGGGCGATCCTAAAAAAACCTGGACATTGGTCAGTGAAATCCTAGGGCAAAAAAACCATCATTAGATGAAACAAATGCAAACAATTTCGGGCCTAACGAGAATATTGCCGCATTGTCCGATGATTTCGCACAACTTTTCTCCCTTCAAGCAACTTCTATCATCCATCCTTGTACGACAGCAACACCTCGACATCAAAACACGATTATACGAGACTTGATTTATGTGAGCGATGTAGATTATACGGAGGTAGTAAACTTAATACGTCAATTGAATATCCAAATGACTCCTGGGACTGATGGCATTAGAGCAACTGATTTAAAAACACACATTGATGTATTTGCTCCCATATAGTTACAAATTTAATTGGCCTAAGCCTCAAGACATCGACAGCCCCAAAAATGCTGAAGCAAGCAATCGTCCGGCCCATTTACAAGGGAGGTTCCAAGAATGAAATATCCAACTATAGACCGATAGCAATTCTACCCACGATAGAGAAGATCTTGGAGCAAATTGTGGTAGATAGAATACGTAGCTTCATCGATAAACATAAATTAATCAGCAAAAATCAATACGGGTTCCAGAAGGGAAAAAGTACAAATCAACTTATCGGCGATTTTGCCAATTTAGTCGACAGCAGCCTTAACAAAAGACACCATGTTTTAGTACTCCTCCGTGATTTCAGCAAAGCATTCGACACCCTTAACCACAAAAAACTAGTCGATGCTTTGGAAAGAGTGGGAATTAGAGGCAAACTAGCAGATTGGGTACTTTTGGAACTTTTCGGGTGCGAATCAAAGACAATTTTAGCACCGAACAACTAGTGCAGTATGGCGTTTCGCAAGGATCAAAATTTGGTCCACTGCTCTTCATATTATACACAAATGAACTACTGAAATGCCCAAAAAATAGTTTTCAGTTCGCATACGCAGATGACACCGCAATTGTGGTATGTCACAGATCCATTGCAGAGGCTGAGAATATTATGCAGGCCGAGTTCCATGAAGCAGTGAAATGGTGCCATGATAATGGTCTAGTAATAAATGGATCTAAACTAAACTCATGCATATACGAAGTGTACAACATGCTGCATCTGAAATCAAGATTGAAACATTTAACTGCACGGATCCAGTCAATTGTGAGACCATAGAAGTAGTAAATACTTACAAGTACCTGGGCATAACTATAGACAGCCCAGGATGTGCACATCAATAAATTGAGAAAAAACTCTGAATGGATCCTTATTTGCAATGGCATGCTTAAAATATCAATCTTCTAGATGTGTCAAAAAACAAGTCTACCACGCCCTAATTGAGTCACGATTAAGATACGGTATACTGGCGTGGGGAGGGGCAGCACAAACTCACATCGACAAAATCCAAAGAATACAAAACCAAGCAATCCAACTATTGTCAACAAGAAACCCAACAGAAGTAAGAGTGAAGGTCTTGAATGTAAAGCTGGGCATCCACGGTCACTCATGAATGTCACTCCCGGAGTGATTTTTTTTTTTGCGTTCACTATCCACTATCACTCATGAATGTTATTCCTCAGTTTTGCTTCAGCTGCCGAGATAGCATAGATTAATAATAATAATTAATAATTCTTCAACTGTGTTTAAAATGAGTGAAGCCTTGGCATGAATAGTTATTAATAAGATTTTTAGTGATAGAAAAAAAGTAAATAAAAGAAAAACGTCAACACAAATATTGGATGAAAGATTGGCTACAAAAAGGCAAAAGTTTACCCATGAAAACCTTTTAAAGGAACTTGAGGTAACCTCTCCAATAGATTACAAAAATTTTCTTAGAATGGACCTTCAAAAATTCACAGAGTTGCTGTACATGGTCGCGCCGTTAATACAAAAGAAAGACACGGTAATGAGAGATTCTATATCACCCAATCAACGCCTTTCAGCAACATTACGATTTCTTGTTACTGGACAAAATTTCGAGGAGTTAAAATTCGCTACAGCGATTTCTCCCCAAAGCCTTGGGAGGATTGTCATGGAGACTTGTGAGACAATTATTTGTGCATTGAGGAGTAATATAAAGGTACATATGTATATAAAGATAAACACACATGTCAAAACATATAAGTAATTGCACTTATCGTCTTTTTTGTACAGTTGCCAACCAATAAAAATGAGTGGAAAGGAATAGCTGGTGATTTTGAACGTACTTGGAACTTCCCACATTGTATAGACGCAATAGACGGAAAGCATATTCAAATAACAAATCAAGCTAATTCCGGTTCATATTATTTTAATTATAAGAAAACATTTAGTATTGTTTTACTTGCCCTCGTAAATGCAAATCATGAATTTATAATGGTTGATGTTGGGGCGAACACAACCATCAATTTAGATCCAAAAAAAGTTGCTGTAATCGTACTAGCTTGTTGCCATTTACACAATTTCTTAAGAGCAAAAAAGAGAGGTTGTTATCAAAGAAGAGAAGTTGATTTTGAAGATGTTGTTACTGGAGTTATGACGCAAGGCGATTGGAGATTTGAATCCAACTAACTCATTAATCTCAAACCTAAAGCCGGATATAATAACTCTAAGTCTTCTACTAAAGAAATAAGAAATAAATTTTGTCACTACATTAATAACAAGGGTTCTGTACCATGGCAATTCAATAGATTCTAATAAAGATGTAATTGATTTAACCCTTTCATGTCCGACTTAATCTGAGTAGTAAAAAATTGTTCCTTTCATTAAATGATTATTATTTATTGGTATTGAGTATCAAACAAAAGATCTTTTACAGATGAGTACGATGATTCATTTATAACTTCATCTGATATAATTTCAACCTGCTGCCTTGGTTGAGAAATTTCGAAGCTTCTTCCTGCAGCAACATCACTGTATGTGGATAACCGAGAATCAACGAAACGGAAAGATGAAGATGGTCGCGAAGGTGTTGATTGTGGTTGTGGGAGTCCATCGTCCATCGGGCGATGTATCTGTTGATCTGCCACAAGTTGTCTAAACTGCGCCGCCCACGCCCTCCCATAAATTTCGGCGTCATCGTTCATATTTTTTAAATGATCAACAGCAGTTTGTAGAAAGTGGTCAATGTCTTTTCTTTTTCTATATTTCGTGTTCTTTCTCGAAATCACTTCGGGCATGTCCTAAACAATTTTCATGTATTAATAATGTAATGTAAATATTTAAAAACATATGGAAACTTTACAATCCGTTCGGAATGCATACTTACTGAGCTCGTAGTCAGTGTTGCCGCAAGTACTGATTCCCTCCTCAGCTCTTTCCTGGTCATTCAAAAAATTAAGGTCTTCGAAATACCAGAGGGACGGCACGTATATATCGTTCACTCCCGCACCAGACTTCTCACTTTGAACTACTTTTTTGAGTTCCCTCCGGTAGCAACCGCGAAGGGTGTTTAATTTTGTTTTTACCAAATTTTTGTTCGCATTTTTATCTTTCTTTTTCATTATTACAACTAATTTCCCGTACGCGTTGTTTTTTGTAACACGGTCTTTTAAATTTTTCACCTGCCACAATTCTGGCATTTCTTTATAAAATGAAATAAATTCACGTCAAAATTCTTTATCTTCGCTCACTACCATTTTTTCGATTCGTCCGTGCACGTCGACAGTCAAATGTAGAATGAAAACGAAAGAATGACACTCATCGCCATCTACTATCACGTATGAATGCGGAATTCAAAAATTTTTGAATTCCATCGCGCATGAATGCGCACTCTGACACGCAATGCCTTCCACCGGCATTCATGAGTGCGCTCACTCCGGGAGTGACATTCATAAGTGACCGTGGATGCCCAGCTTTAAGTTTAGCTTAGAGCACCCGCATAGGGTCAGTAAGTTAGAGTTACATTACATAGTTAAGTTAGTTCAGCTAGTTTTAAGCGTTTTTGTCTAGCATGTAAGAAAAACTGAATTACCCAATAAAATTTGCGTTAAGATTGAATGAAAAATGATTCCAACATACGTGGGCTTCGAACGAATTTCTTTGACGTGTATGCCCACGCCCATTCCCACAAACCGGCTGTTCTGCACTTAGCGAAGCACAGGTAGTAGAAGAATCTTCTGATTTGCAACTGCCTGGATATAGCTTAGTGCTATTATTCTTTCCCCACCGCGGCCTTGCCATTTACATCCGTAGTGATATCGCTTACCAAATTGATGTTTTAGCACCCCTAGGCCGATCTGACTATAACATCATATCAGCTAAATTCTTGTACTCCCACCACTCAGTTAAATAACAAACTCCCAAAAGAAAAGTATGGCGTTACGAGAAACACCAAAACTCTGCGTCATCTGCCATCCTACGGAAACCTAAACTAGTTCCGCAATGTAAAAACTGTCAAAAGTATGGACACACGCATAAATACTGCAGTGCAAACCCAATATGCGTAAAGTGTGCGGGAAGTCACCATACTAAAGACTGTATAAAAAAAAATGACAAACCACCTAAATGTGCAAATTGCAGTGAAAACCATCCCGCAAGTTTTAGAGGAAGTTTAGTTGCAAAGGAAATTCAACTTGCAAAGGACAAAGAACAAAAGAAACAACCGAAAAGTATAAATAAGGACGCACCTAAAGTCAAAAACGACTAACAACAGAGCACACAAAAAGAAAAACCCAAAGTTCAAGAAATTACCATAAAGGACTCAAGACCAACGACAGCCGCGGGTACAAAAAGACATGCTCAGGCAGCATCAAAAACGACAGAAAAACCAGCTGGAAAAGCGGAAAAAACAAAGTAAAGCCAAACACTGCATTGCAAATCCTGATGAAACAAATACTATACAGAACGGATTCCATGGAAAATTGCAATAAAACAATATTAGAAAGAATATCATTCCTTGAAAAACAGTACAGCAACAAAAGAGCTGTACCAAAAAGACAAACATGATGGACAAAATAAAAATCATAGAATGGAATGCTAACGGCATTGAGAACCGCAAGCAAGAGTTGCAAGTGACTCTCGACATACACCAGATAGATATATGTCTTATTTCTGAGACTCACTTTAAAATGACAACTGACTTTAGTCTGCAAGGATATAAATTATATCACTCCCCTCACCCTCATAACTGTGCAAAAGGAGGGGCTGCAATTTTCATAAAGACTACAATTGAGCACGATATAGAATCCAAATTCCAATCACATGCGATCCAAGGAATTTCTATAAGTTTAAAAACGAGCAGTGGGCAAATACCGGTTGCATCAGTATACTGTTCTCCCAGCTATAGCATAAAGAAACATGAATTTGAAACTTTTCCGTATATATCACAATAGATATATCACAGGAGGAGAATTTAATGCCAAGAATAAATTCTGGGGATCTAGATTAACGAATACCAGAGGAAGAGCATTATATGAAACAATTAAAGAAGGTGGCGGCAAATATCACTCAACGGGAAACCTACGTACTGGCCAACAGATAGGAATAAGACCCCAGATCTTGTCGACTTCTTTATAACAAAAAATATCTCTTCAAATAAAATAAATGTAGAAGAAGGACCAGATCTACAATCAGATCACTCTACAATACTTCTGACACTTGGAGACAAAATAATAATGAAAGAACATAGGCCAAAACTAGTTAATAAGCTGACTAACTAGAACTACTTTAGACAGAAGCTGGAAGAGAGTATCCAAATATCAGCAGCTATTCAAAAAGAAGATCAACTAGAAGAAGCAGTGCAAATATTTACGCTCAATATACAAAAAGCTGCATGGGCTGCAACTCCCAAAACAACAAACAGGATAAAACAAAACTCTTATCCTCGCGAAATATGTGAAATCATTACAGAAAAGAGGAAAGCTAGAAAACGTTGGCAACAAACACGGGCTCCAAGCGACAAAACTACACTGAACAATTTATATAATAAGTTCAGAAAATCTATAAGAGATTTCAATAATGAGACTTTAAAAACTTACCTTACAAGTCTTACAAATGATGCTAGTACCGACTAGTCGCTCTGGAAGGCAACAAAGAAAATTAACAGGCAAATGTCACACATTCCAGCAGTAAAAACCAGAGAAGGTTCCTGTGGAAAAAGCAGCCAAGAGAAAGCAAACGCTTTTACAGAGTACTTTGAAGACGTCTTCCAACCTTATGAAGATAAAGATTGTCAAGGAGCGGAAGAAACGTGCAAAGAAGACGGACCTATTCGGCCGGTCACAGCTAAAGAACTTGCCAAATAAATAAAAGGCATAAATATAAAAAAGGCCCCAGGGTACGATTTGATTACGGGGGAAATCCTAAAACAATTTCCAAAAAAAGGTTTAAAAAAACTAGCGCAGATTATAAATGCTACATTCCGGTCAAGGTATGTGCCAAGCATGTGGAAAGTCGCGGAGGTAATAATGATTCCAAAACCAGGCAAACCACCTAGCGAAGTTACCTTATATCGCCCAATATCGATACTACCAATGTTGTCCAAGTTATTCGAAAAGATGCTGGTGAAACGCCTGCAAAAAATAATTGAGAAAAATCGCTAGTGCCGAACCATCAATTTGGCTTTAGAAATAAGTACTCTACGATTGATCAGGTGCATAGAATCACAGATAACATCGAAAAAGCATTCGAAGCGAAAAAGATCTGCTCTACTATTTTTCTTGATATAGCACAAGCTTTCGATAAAGTCTGGCACAAAGGACTGATCCATAAAATACAAAAGCAACTGCCAAAGCAGTATTCGAAAATTCTAGAGTCTTATATATTACAGCGATTCTTCAGAATTAAACAAGAAACAGAGTACTCAACATTAAGAGAAATTGAAGCTGGTGTACCTCAAGGCAGTGTACTTGGTCCGGTACTATATCTGTTATTCACTAGCGATCTACCAGAAAGTGAAGAAATCACTATAGCAACTTTATGCAGATGATACTGCTGTACTTGCTGTGGGAGAAACCGTCGAAGTTGCAACAAAAAAGCTTCAAAAAGCAGTAAATAATATTTCAGAATGGACAAAAAAATGGCAGGTCAGATTAAATGACCTTAAGTTCGTCCACATTAATTTTACATACAAAAATGTACCATATATTTCAGTGTACATAAATAATAATGTAGTGGAATATTCAAATACAGCGAAATATCTAGGCATTATTCTGGACGCTGAACTACACTGGAAAGCGCATATAAAGAAAAAGAGAGATGAACTAAACATGCGTTACAGTAAAATCTACAAGTAGCTGTAGATTTCAACAAGCCAGACACAGACTGAGTAAAGACGAATGGAGGCTCATGGAGGTGCGCATTCTAGAAGGCATTAACGATACGATCGTTAATAATGAGGGTCAATCCCCCTTCTTTGAGCAGCTCACAACCTTCAATGGTTTTAAAATTCTGCGGTGTGACAATGACTTCACACTTAACTGGTAGAAGTCATTCGTTAACAAAACTCAAGCTCCATGGGCAAATGCCGACATCCGACTAGTCGGAAAGAAGGACCTGTTAGAATTTACCAGACCTAAAGGCCGAATTTTGATACCTGGCCCACACATTCCGAAGGAGAGGATTGAAGGAAACCTCCGGCATCTGAATCCGGAACTCTTCAGTTAGAACTGGGAGGTGCTAGAAGTGGGTGAGCACACGGAAGCAGGTACAGAGATCGTGGTTCTGCTCAACCACAAATCCATACTGATGTTGAGAAGGTTTAACAATAAAGTCCGCACTGGAATTACGCGGTGCAAGGTTCGACCCTTCACGGACAGATCTAAATGAAAATCATACAAATAAACCTACACCATAGCACAGCAGCTAGCGCTAACCTTATTTATCTCTTAGGTGACAGAAGCAAAGACATCGCCTTAGTACAGGAACCATGGATTTCCCGTGGCAAAATTTGTGGGCTCAATCACAAAGATTATGTTACCTAAAGTACTGAGACAATGAATACTGAAAATAAGAACAGAACATGCATAGTAGCTAGGAAACACAATAATTTGTTTCTTCTATCTACATACAGCAATACAGACCAAACCGTGGTAAGACATGAACGGAGGGGCTTCCCCCACTGATTATATCAGCCGTATACATGCCTTACGAAGCCGTAGACCCTCCAGCAACACTAACCCGCGCCTTAGTCCAAAAAGCGACACAGGAGAGATGGGACCTGCTAATGGGATGTGATGCGAATGCCCACCATATACAATGGGGAAGCAGCGGCACCAACCCACGAGGTGAGTCGGTTTTTGAATTCATTATAGAAAACAATCTTCTAGTAGCTAATAGAGGTAATGAACCAACATTTGTAGTTAGGAATAGACAGGAGGTTATTGACATCACGCTAGTCAGAAATACTGACACTCTAGCTATAATTAATTGGAACGTTCTGAGAGTAGAATCCTACTCTGACCATAAACTAATCGAATTCCTTACAAGTAGCAACTGTGATTCTCCCCAGAAGTACAGAAATCCAAAAAGAGCAGGCTGGGATCTCTTTGGCAAAGAGGTAGAGAAGAAAAGTAGCTTTCTACGTGAGGGCAACCTGCAAAGTCTAAAGTCTGTCTTTAAAGAGGTTTTCGGTAAAGTATGTCCAATGACTAAACGTAAGACCAAAATCTCACCTCTATGGTGGAATAAAGAACTGGCCAAAATTAGGAAAGAAACTAGGAGATTTCTTAACCTGGCCAAACGTACAAAATCAGATGCCGACTGGGAACTATACAAAACCAGTCAGAGGAATTTTAAAAAAGCTACACAAAAAGCCAAACGTAAATCATGACAGGACTTCTGTGAAGACCTAATGAGTACAACAGAAACCGCGAGACTAAGGAAAATCTTTACCAGGGAAACAAAAACTCTGGGGTCTCTCAAGGATCCCGAAGGAAATTGGACCGAATCCTGGAATCTCTAAGACTGCTGTTGAAAACTCACTTTCCAGGCTGTACGACACAGCGTAGATATGATGACGGTACCAACAGTACCAACAGCATCATGGAAACGGAACCCCCTGCGGATTTGGTCACAGAGGATAGAATAGAGTGAGCTATCAGATAATTCTCCCCCTACAAATCCCCGGGACTGGACGGTATCATCCCGATCATGCTGCAAAAAACGGTAACTGTAATTGCCCCGGTACTGAAAGAACTTTTCACCAACAGCCTCATACTGAGGTATATTCCAAGAACGTGGAGAGAGGTTAGGGTTATATTTATTCCCAAGGCTGGCAAAGCAAGTCACACCACTGCGAAAGACTTCAGGCCAATAAGCCTCACCTCTTTCATTCTGAAAACCTTCGAGAGACTGATCGACATACACATTCGTAGCAGACTTCGGCCAGGGGACCTTTCCTCAGCCCAGCATGCCTACACGAAAGGGAAAAGTGTAGAGACAGCGCTACACTGTGTTATCAGCTCAATAGAAAAATCACTGAAAGACAAAGAGTTTACATTAGCTGCATTCCTTGACATTGAAGGAGCTTTTAACAATGTCAACACCGAAGCGGTAAAGAGAACGCTGGGCATATTAAACATTCACAACAGCCTAATCGGAAGATAGACACATAGTAACCGAAATTGGGGGAACAAGGCTGGAAGCTTACGCCTCCAGGGGAACTCCTTAGGGCGGGGTACTTTCCCCACTGCTGTGGGTCATTGTTCTTAACGAAGGCCTACAGCTGCTCAGAAACAGGGGCGTCAGTATCACTGCTTATGCAGACGACGTTGTGATACTGGCAACAGGCAAATTCCTCCCAACACTCAGCGAACAAGTCGAAGGGGCTATCAAATCCCTTGACATCTGGACTAGGGAATGCGGGCTCACGGTAAACCCCCAGAAAACCGAGCTCGTATTATCACTTACTTCTATAAAGGGCAAATCACAATCGATGTATATATGTATCTGCCACGAAATTTCCGAATCTACCTTACGGATTTGAGTGCAGTTTTCTCCTGTAGATTCAGAATTCTTCTGCGGAGTTTTTTCTATACCACATATTAAGTTTCTTTTAACAAAAACTTTTTAAATAAACAAAAGAAGTATTAAATTTGATTTCTTTCCCATTTTTCGGTGGTTTATCTCAATTTTTCTTAACTCTCACCAAACAGAACTAAATTTAATTTACATACCTATGTAGAACTGTCATTAACAAATCCATTGGTGTATATATTATCTCCGTACGTTATATTAGAGAAAAGTTAGAACATTATTTTAACATAAAACATATATTATTTGCATTGTATTGCGAATACGATCAGTGGAGACCATTGCCACTATCGGTGCCCAAGCGGCATTCGTGTTTATGCGTGTTCATTCTGTAGTTATGTAGGTATACATATGTATATGTACGAGTGCATTCATACTGCTTGAGCTATGTTATTGTTATTTTTGATGCTTAATAACAATAACAAAAATTAATAAATAATAAAAAGTGGTATTTAACACAAGGTATGTATGTACATAAATGTAAATGTGGTTATTGTAGGTACATATGTACATATGTATATTATCGGCGAGTGTATATATCAACTACTATTATAAAATGAAGTTGATATTTCTTTGTCCGGTATTTGTGAGAAAACGGCTCAACCGATTTTAATGATTTTTTTTCATTGATTACGAAATCGCATGGACCAGGTTTAGATAAAGCTACTTATTCAGTTTTGTGCTTGGGAGGCCACAAAATAAGACAAAAAAAACTTAGAAACACAAATAACATCAACTTTGCCTTCGTCGATTTTAATCAAATTAGTTTTTCGTTTAGAGTTTTTTAAGGCTCAAATTTCAAGTCCAAAGTTATGATTCTACGTCATCTAGAAGCTGAGCAATATCCAAAAATATCATTTGTAAAATTCAGAATTTGATTAATTTTTCATTGATCATGTCTCCCCACCATGTCTCCTGATAATAATTTTTTGTTCTTTATTCTCCTTTCGCTAAATTTACGAGTAGACGCGAGTGGCTGGCGATAGAAGGATGTGTGTTTCCTTATCCTTATTTTTCTGTTATACATACATACTAGATGGGTTGTGTGCATGGTGCGTCTGTGTGTACTGCGGCAGTGTTTCCCACTCGGGATTGAGTTTGCACATTTTCAGTATTGTATTCAGTTTAACCGAGTTAGTTGGTATGTATTCCAACGAATGTAAGGCGTCAACTAAAATGAGTAAGAGATATTCTAAGCCTGATATTGGGCGAAGGAGTGAGGATACAAAAATTAGGCGGATGTCTCGGCTGAGAAATGTGTAAAGTTCCACTGTTAATAGACTTGGTTCTGTAAGTGAACGGTTTATTCTTATCGGTGAAAATGTTGTCCGACCGAGGAAAGAAAAATTCATGTTTTCAATATGAACGTTTCATTTCGAAAAGGAGTCGCATGTAGGTACAATGTCTGAGGTTTGTAGTTTTTGTGGTGCACAAAAGTGGGCAAAATAATCTGCTAGATTGTGTTGTTCAAGCGGAAAAGTAATGCTCGGAGAAGTAGGTGCACCGCCGGAACCACCAAAGAGCATTCTATTGGGTGATCATCCTTCGTCAAAAAAGTCCTAGAAAGTTTAACTCAGCTTTTCAAATTACCTCCTTTGGTGGTCAACGCATAACAGAAGGCAACTTTATGCCCACTTTTAAGATTCAGGGTCAAATCTACCACCTTATCGGAACATTAAACCTGACAGGTAAGGTTAATCCCAATTTCCTACAAAACTATTTCATGGGGAATTCAGAATACATTTCTGTCTTAAAACTGGCAGGGGGCGAAGCAAGGCGAGCACGGGTCAGCTAGTTCACTAATAAAAGAAAACCACCACAGTTTAGTACACCATCTGTCGGGGGTATCCCGCTTAAGATCTCCGACAGCGCAAAATACTTAGGGCTTGTATTAGACAAGAAACTAAACTGGAGAATGAATGTTAATGAAAGGATTAAAAAAGCAACTATAGCCTTCTACTCATGCAGCAGAATCTTTGGGAAAACCTGGGGTCCCTCTCCTAAAATAATTCTCTGGATGTATAAGACTATAATAAGACCCATACTGACATACGGCAGTCTTGTTTGGTGGGCGGCGATGAACAAGGTCACTAACCTAATGGCCATCACGAAGATTCGAAGACTAGCGTGTATCGGGACCACCAGTGCGATGAGGACAACTCCAACCGCTGGACTTGAGGCTATTCTCAACCTGCTTCCGCTAGATATCTTCATCAAAACATCTGCAGCCATAAGCGCCATCAGAATCAGCCAGTCAGGAACATGGAGGTCGAATGCAATAGGGCATACGACCATCCTTCAGAAGTATATTGGCCATGTACCCATTACGGATAACATCACGCCATACTAAGACTTTAATAAACCTTTCTCAAACGCATATCCTAGCAGGGAGGAGTGGTTAAGAGGTCTGATACCAAACGCGCAATCCATTGCCATATATACCGATGGATCAAAATGGACACTGGCGTAGGGTCAGGCATCTTCTCCGAATCGCTGGGAATATCGAAATCAATAAGCCTCCCAGACCACAGCAGCGTTTTCCAAGCGGAGCTCTTGGCAGTGACAACAGCCGCCCGCGAGTCTGCAGTAAGGGCAATACCACAAGAGGGTATCACCTTCTTTATTGACAGCCAGGCAGCTATAAAAGCAATAACTGCCACAGAAATTAAATCTAAACTTGTGAAGTGCTGTAGAGAAGAGCTTAAGGTTCTTGGAACACAGCACAAGGTATCGCTCTGTTGGGTCTCTGGACATGAGGGTATACCAGGCAACGAGAAAGCTGACGAACTAGCAAGAGAGAGTTCTGCAGCCGTTTCAAGACAAACAGAACCACTCGTGAACATCCCGCTTTGCGCACTTAAGCTTGAAGCAGAGAAAATCGCCACACAGGAGGCAAACACCAGATGGACCTCCTTGGATTCCTGTGTAATCACAAGGAAACTATGGCCGTCCTTCGATAAAGGCAGAACCGAGAGGCTTATACGGGAAGACAGGAAATCCCTTTCCACCCTCGTTGGGGTTATCACGGGGCATAACTCTCTACGGTATCATTTGAAAAAACTACGTCTGACGGAAGAAGAACTCTGCAGAGGTTGCGGTGACGAGGGAGCTTTGAGAACACAACCCACTTCCTATGTCACTGCTCTGGCGTCCAACACAGCAGGAACAGGTTCCTAGGGAGCTACTTCTTCCAAGACCTAGATGAACTCGCCAGCACGCCATCAGACAAGATAATGAAATTTATCAGGTCCTCAGGATGGTTTGTATGCAAAGACTCGCATCAATAACTATCGGAGCATATTAGAATCAATATCGGGTTTCAATGGGCAAGGGACATCCTTTCCCCCAAAGGGCATCACAATGGGTCAGTATTGACCTGAGAGTGGCGGGGAGTCTCTCTCCCCGCCAACCCACATACCTAACCTAACCTACAGTAAAATGTATTGGCTTATTGGGAGATATTCATCTCTGTCCAACTACAATAAGTTATTGCTATATAAGCAAGTCCTGAAACCAGTATGGTCCTAAGGACTCCAGTTGTGGGCATGCACATGCCAGACAAATTTACAAAAAATTCAAACCTTCCAAAATAAAGTACTGAGGAACGTTGTTAATGCACCTTGGTACATACGAAACGCTGATCTACATAGAGATCTAGGTATTGAAATGGTTAGAGGAAATTAAAAAAAATCTGCCATCCCAACGCTCATTTACAATGGGATTCCAGCTGTCAGCTCCTTAGACAAGGCCAATCTGCTGTAAGCTATTCTGTCTGTCGTACTCTTCTGGACTCTTTCCGATAAGAAGGAAAACAGCATTTGTCCAGCCTGTCCCTAAAAAAGGCGAATCTTCCTCTCAGACCAATTACGACCCTTTGCTCTTACGTCCCTTCTTTCCAAGGTCATGCAAACGCTGATAAAACGTCAGCTTATGAAATACCTTGATTCACGAAAACTTCTTAATGACCAGCAGTATGGTTTTCGTAGCAACAGGTCCACTGGTGATTTGATGGCATATCTCACCGACAAGTGGAACCAATCTCTCCATCACTTCGGTGAATCAAAGATAGTTGCGCTGGATATTTCAAAGGCATTTGATAGAGTTTGGCATCAGGCTCTTTTGTCGAAAATGCGTGCATATGGCATCGGTGAGCCTCTTTTTCAATGGATTAGAAATTAACTTTCAGTACAAGTTGTCTTGCACGGCCTGAAGTCTGATATTCACCGCGTAAATGCTGGTGTCCCCCAAGGCTCAGTTTTGTCTCCGACTCTCCTTCTCATTTTCATAAAGGATCTCTTGTCTGCAACTTCTAATCCAAATCATTCCTTCGCTGATGGCAGTACTCACGTCCCTGCTCTTCGGCCGTAGAAGAGGAACGGCAACGTATGTTAAACTCATTAAGTTCCGACCTTGACAGGATAATCAAATGGGGCTCAACTCAACAGAGTAGAATTTAGTGCATCCAAAACTCAGTGCTGCCTTCTGTCTCTCAAGCGAAACCAAGACCCTCAACCATTATCTATGAATGGTACCTGCATCGCAGAAACCGAAAGACTCGCCATTCTCGGTATGTGTATTAACAGCCATCTTCGTTGGAACAAACACATATTCGAGGTCGCCAAAAATACTGCAAAATATCCAGGATTCCATAAGCGGTGACAGAAATATATTACCCCGTCTGATCTGGCCTCAATATATGAGACATTCATCCGCCAAAAGATGGAATATAACGCCCACATCTGGTCTGGTGCACCCAAGACCGTTTTGCATATTTTAGATAGCGTCCAGAACCGCGCAATAAAACTAATAGGTGATAGAGACATTGTAAGCTCCATAGACTCACTAGAACATCGTAGAAATGTCTCCTGTCTTTTCCTATTTTATCGCCTTTCCCACAAAAAAAGTTAAAACGAAATAGCCAATTGCATTCCACCCCTTCAAAATTTCACCCGCAATACGTGTCACGCTTCGAATGCACATCAGTTCACCCTCAAGCCCAACTTCGAACGTACTGTCAAATACAGGGGTTCATTCAGAAGCCGAACGACTCGTATGTAGAATGATCTTCCAGGCTCTGTGTTTCCTCATCGTTACAACCTTCAAGCATTTAAAGCCAACGTGCACCGGTACCCCCTCTGTTCCTCTTTCCCCCTCCTCCTCCAACGCCCGTGCCGTGAGAAATCAGCATAAGGGTATTCATACCCCCTTTGGCCCGCGCTAATTCCCCTGTGAAGTAAATTTCTGTGAAGTTATTTCTGTGCACCTGTTTGTATCACACTTGAGATGTTTACGTTGTCAAGGTGAAAAAAATAAAACGGGATGAAAGAAGCATGTCGATCAAATTTAAGAAATCGAGTGAATTCGAGCCCGTGGATTTTTTAAAATGAAACAAATAGTGTTAATTGCAAAGGTGAGATTATAAAAACTGAAATAAAGGAAACGGGATGTTCATTCCAACATTTTGCATTTATCATTTTGTATAATCGTAATTCGGCATGTTTATTTGTTTTGTATAGTCCAGTAGAAAGGAAACAGCACTTTGTTGTACACCATGCTTTGCACCTCCAAAAAATTAAGTCAACCTGAAATATCACAGAAATACATACATACATATGTATATTTAATGATAATAATAAAACTACAGTGAAGACACTTGTTAAGTTTCCCATTGCTTTTTATACTTCCAGAAATATTTTCTCAGTATTTATTTTGACATGGCAAAATACGTGTATTCAAACATTGAAATAAGTTCGAACGATTAAACGTTTGTTCGGACCAACTATGCATATACATATGTAAGTAATATCTAAGTGATTCATTAACTTTTACGAAGCGATAGCTGTGCACACTTGCGGATAATTTATTACATACGAGATTGCGGATTTTTATTTCAGAACTGTGTAATCCAGATTAATTTTTGGGGAGATTTATAAAAAAGTTAATATTTAAGTATGGAAAAATATAAAATCTTCAACAGCACTTGACACAAAAAAAAAAATCCTGTCAAGAGATTTTTGTAGGTTTTTTACTTAGGTTAGATTAGGTAAATCGATGCCCTTGTTGACAGGATTGCCCAATATTTAAAAACGCTGGAAACCTAAATATCAATCTTCAACCGCCAAGTTAAACCACCCAGATAAATGTATGAATCTCAGGAGTTTGCTTAACTCAATGTTACCTAGGTTAGGTTAGGTTAGTGGGTTGACGGGCGCAAAAGAATTCTGCATCCGTCACACTTAGATCAATGTAGATCCATTGTGATGCCCTAGGGGTTTAAACCTCCCATACTCTAGAACCTATAAACAAACTATGGATTTTGAAGCCATCCCGAAGCGTTTATAAATTTAAGCAAGTCGTTTATAGACTTGCCAGAAAGTTCCTCAAGGTCACAGAAGAAGTGTCTTCCAAGTGTTTTAGTTCTAATATGACAGAGTGATGGGCAATGTTACCTAACTCGTCCAATTCTGAAAAGAAGTAACTGCCAAGATCACGTCTTATTTTCATGGCCAGCGCTAGACAGTCACAAAGGAGGTGACGAACGGATTCTATTTCCTCTTCGTCCCTGCAGCTGCTACAGTAGTCGCTGTGTGGTAATCCTAGCCGTGCTGCGTGATTACCTTTCACACAGTGTCTTGTCACGACGCCAACAGCTATTCGGATATCGTTTCGAATAAGTTCCATAAGATTGATAGATCTCTTTTTGTCGTAGACTGGCCATAATGATTTGGCTGTTGCGCATGTATCTAATCGGTACCAGCGTTTATTGGCCTCCTCAATGGTCTCGATTTCTATCTCCCTTTGCAGCGTACTGAGCGGTTTACTGGCCTCAGAGAGGGCCCATGAGGAGTTCATAAGCGACCCTTCTCTAGCTAGTTCGTCCGCTTTTTGTTACCGGAGATATCCGTGTGGCCAGGTACCCAACACAGGGTCACCTGTCACCGCTGAGATGTCATCCAGTCGCTTTTTACAGATTTTTACGAGCTTGGATCCTATCAATGTGGACTGCAAAGCCTTAATGGCTGCGTGGCTGTCGACATAGACGCTGATTATTTTTTCTAAAATATTTTCTTCAATAATCATGTCCGCAGCTTTTTTTATTGCAGCAATTTTAGTTTGGAAAACACTGCACCTGTCCTCAAGTCTAAACGAGTGAAATTCGTTTCGAGGCTCACAGTATACAACTATACAACGACACCCGTACCAGCGAGCAACCGACGAATCGGTGAGAATGGCCAGTTCATTCTCGAAATGGAATCTGGACATTGAGTACAGGAAGGAATTTACCTGATACCAAGATGGCAACATCATCGGCGTAGGCCGCTACGTTGAAGCCGCTCCTTTCTAGTTTGCTTAACATCTAATCCACAACTAGGAGCCACAAAAGTGGCGTTAGGACTCCGCCCTGGGGAGCGCCCCGCTCGACTCTCATCCTACCTTTTGTGTCTCCAAGTGTGGAGTTGATTATGCTGGCACTACGCGTTTGTTCGATCCATCTGCATACTCCCGAATGTATTTGGGCCCTATGCAGGCTGGCTTCAGTTCTTATATTGTTAAAAGCCGCTTCAATGTCAAGAAACGCACCCAGCGTATAATTCTTTAGCTTGAAGCTGTAGAGCGGTGTCTATTGATTTTCCTTTAATGTACGCATTATGTGATTTCTATAAAAATGTATCCCCAATCTCATCTCTGACGTACATATCTATAAACCGTTCCAAAGTTTTCAATTAGAATGAAGATATACTTATTGGTCTGTAGTCCTTGGCGTTTGCGTGGTTTATTTTACCCGTTTATGAAAACTACCCTCATTTTCCGCCAAGATCTTGGAACGGAGCCCAGTTTGAGACACCAGCCATAAATGAGCCTTGAGCCATGGAATAATAGGTTCCCCCGATTCTTTTAGCATTATAGGATGTAACTCGTCAATCCCAGGCGCTTTATACGGTTCAAACGATTTGATTGCCCACAGAATCTCTTGATCGTCAATCAGTTTGTCACTGTCCCTGCGTCCTCACAGTCAGGAAAGTGACATTTCAGAAGAGAATCCAGCGTGCTCTCATGAGTCTGTCCAGCTGCCATCACAGTTCCTGATAGTGGACATCTGTAAGGGAGCTTTGTTAAGGACCTTCCTCAAACGAGCCACCTCCGTGGTGCATTCAATGGATCCACAGAAGTTTCTCCAGGAATTCTTCTTAGCGAATCTTATTTCCTTTTTGAGAAGCTTAATGTTTTCCTTATATGTTGACCACTCGATAGCTCCCTCTTCAGCGAGGTTCTAGCTATGCCTTGAGGTTCGCATACGCCCTGCTATTTTCAAATTTCACCAGGGTGAATGGTTTCTCCCGCTGGCCCACCTGGCAGGCCAGGCTTTTCCAAAAGAGCGGTTTTGCTTACTAGTTAGATCATATACCATCTTATCGATATCCCCGTGGACCTGTGGATCGTTTCAGGGTTCGTTAAATCTTTTCCAGTTAGCTTTGCGCGGGTTTCGAAAAGCCCTCTTGTCGGGAGTGCCGCAATTTAAATCGAAGAGTATCCAACAATGATCAGACATTGATAACTTGTCGGATACCCTCCAGTTCGAGATTGTCGCGGTGCTATTTCCGGATAAGGGTGTTATAACAAGAACCTCCCTTTCATTTTTTGTAATAAAAGTTGGTGAATTGTCACGAGTACATATAGTTCGGTTAATATTTAAGATATAATTGAACTGTTAGTGTCTGAGCAACCCCAAAAGTAAGATTAAGTTCCTCCTACCTTGCTGAGACATTGACTTTACCGGATGGGACATAACTGCCTTCGTCGTACGGTAGGTATACCGACGCAAGCGTATACGTGCTGTCCTTCCCCTTAACCTACACCACCGTTTGATCACCCGAGCTGTAATTGGAGAGCATTAGTACGTGAAGACTTTTTTTGGCGACGATACATGTTCTGACCTTACCTTCATTACCATTGTACACTACATTATATTTATAAGACCCCAATCCTTTCACCCGATTATTGACGATCCATGGTTGCTGGATTAGGGCCAAGTCAAGCTGCTTGATATTGGGGTTGACTGAGGCGGCCTTACTGTGATGAAGATTTACTTGTACTACCTTCATTGGTCGTATCAGTAACTTCCACAGTTTCGGCCGTCTCGCTAGGCTGCGACTTCCTCATGAGTCTCAAGGAGAACTCACCAGCTCCGAAGAATAGCCGCATATGCTTCACTTTCCTAAGTTTTTCCTGTGGTTCCTCGATAACGAATATCACACTAATGGTGCCGTCTTCGTTAGCTTCCGTGGCAATGACCTCCAAGTCATCCATAGGTATCGCTGGGTTTTAAGGAAGCCGAGGAATTCATGCTTCCCAACATCCATATCTGGTAACGTTAACTTAGCTTTAGGCTGCTGTGGCACCTCTCTCAGGGTTTGAATGTGGGGATCTCTTTTGGCGAAATCAGAGGACGTTTTGCAGTCGAGTCTGCTGATTCCGCGTTTCCAGTTGGTGAGGCCAAACGTAGGAGCAGTTGTTCCAGTGCCCCCTCGAATATGATCGAAGATCGCCTTGGCTAATGCCTTCTCGATCAACTTTCCTTGTTCGAAGGTGTACTGTCCGCTGGGCTTGCTAAGGTCCAGTACAGCAAGCTGTAGAGCACCCCGGATAACCCCGGTAAACTGAACCGCCATATTGGCCTTCATCTTCTTCGCTGGAGCGTTGGTCTCTTCTTGGGATTTTTCCCTTTCAGCTGCTAACAGCTCCCTTTTGTCTTTGCCAGCACACGCGGTCCACCTTTACCTGTCTTATCTACTTCAGTGCCAGTTGTAGCCTGGCGCCCCCCATCTGTGCTGCTCTTATCGGCAACAGCTTCTTGTAGTTTGCCTTGGTCGGTGCTGGTTTTATACCTTAGGTTTGTCTTAGTGACAACCCCCTCCGGTGTAGCTTTACGCCTCACATCTGTGCCAAGCTTCTTAACCCCACTGGGGCCCGACCTATCAGCGCCAGCTCCTTGTGGATTTTCATGGTGCGTTTTAGTTGTCTTGTTGCTCGGGTGCGACCTCTGCTCTCTTCGACACCTTAGTGCCTTTATCGGTACCTACTTTCCTTGCACCGGTATCATGCGAGTTTTTCCTTCTCCATATCGGAGAGCAGGGGAATACCTTTTTAGAATTAGAATTAGTGACTATCTCTTGGTAACCTGGCATAACCTACTTAAGCCCCGACGCCATGGCAAGGTGGATAGTCACGCCGAGGAGGTTTTTACTTATTGACTTGCTTAAGGTGGCGCTACAGTCCGGGGTGGACCTGAGCCTCAACCAACAAGCGTCTCCAGCCAGCTCGATCTGTAGCCAGCTGCCTCCAGTTTCGCACGTTAAGTTGGTTGATGTCCCCTTCCACCTGCGTGCGCCACCTGAGTTTAGCACTACTCTTTCAAGAACGATGTTAAAGAAGTCGCATGACAGCGCGTCGCCTTGTCCCATCTTAAAATCTTTACTGACCTAGATGGAGCAGCGTGCATTCTCCATCGTCATCCTGCACAAACGGACGAGTTTGGCAGGATGCCAAAACTAGACATTGCTCTATAAAGCTCGTCTCTATGAATGCTGTCATACGTGGCCTTAAAATCGATGAAAAGGTAGTGTGTATCGATTTGAAGTTCCTCGGTTTTTTTCAAGATCTGCTGTAATGTGAGTATTTAGTCAATGGTGAACTTTCCTGGCCTAAAACCACACTCATATGGACAATGCTGAGGTTCCATTCATCGGGCATACTTTCATCCGACCATATTTTACAGATGAATTGGTGGATGCTCCTTACCAAGTCATCCCTGGCTGCTTTGAATAGTTGGGCAGTCAGACCATCAGCTTTATTGGATTTCAGCTTAGATATCGCTATCTTAACTTCATCCAGGTCGGGGGGACGGAAATGTTGGTTAACATCGTCCAGATTGAATAGTTCGTTCTGCCTGACAGCGGAATTTCGGTCATCGACGACGTTTTACAGTCTGCCTCAGCATCGACTGCGTTTCTACTACAATGTTCCCTTGATCGTCCTTGCAGGTTCGGGCCTTGTAGCCTTCGCAGGTTCTTTTTACCCTTTGGTAATACCTCCGAACCTCATTTCTGCAGTAGCATCTCTCTATTTTCTCGATCGCGCGCTTCTCATGCTCCTTCTTTTTCCTCCGGAGAAGCCGGTGTTCGTCTCTCTACTTCTGCTCGTAGAGCTCACGAGCAGCTCTAGCTTGTTATATACAGCGCCGCTTTGTATGCTTCTTGTTTGCCGGCACTCGTCGTCAAACCAGGGGTTTCGTTGTGGTGGCCGAATGAAACCCAGTACACCAGAGGCGGCATCTCTGATCACTTTTTGGCAATGTTGCCACTGGTCCTCAATACTTGATGCTGGCGGCATAGGATCTCTTGAGAGATTGAGGGAGACTCGGTTAGAAAAGGATTTTTCGATCCCTTGCGATTGTAGCAGTCCGATGTCAAACTTTTTCGCAGTATTTCCTTGTCTTGGCGGTGTTCGGGATATCCGCAACCGTACCTTGGCTACAACAAGGTAGTGGTCCGAGTCAATGTTTGCCCCTCGGAACGTTCGGACATCCATAATATTGGAGGAGTGTCATGCGTCGATCGCAATGTGGTCATTCTGGTTGACGGCAGATTGATCAGGAGATTTCCAAGTTCCCTTGTGAATATGCGGGAACCGCGTACTAGCTACGACAACATTTCGCCCCGCAGCAAAGTCAATCAGCCTGAATCTGTTATCGGAGGTGGTGTCGTGTAGGCTGTACTTTCCGACAGAGCTACCAAAGATGCCCTCTCTTCCTAGCTTTGCGTTAAAATCGCCTAGGGCAATTTTAATGTCAAAGCTAGGACATTGCTCGTCCGTTTTGTCCAAGAACTCGTAGAACCTATCTTTGGTATGGTCGCCCTTCTCCTCTGTGCGGACATGCGCGCAAATTAGGCTTACGTTACCGAATTTTGTCTTTATGCGGATTGTCGTGAGACGTTCGTCTACGCATTTGAAACTCAGGACTTCTTGCCTAAGTCTGCATCCAACGACAAATTCACATCCAAATAGGCGCTGCTTTTCTTGTCGGTAATAATCGCCGTAGTATACATCGCAGTTTTTCATCCTCTTTTTACCCGGCCCATCCCATCGCACTTCTTTGATTGCGGTGATATCTGCTTTGGTCGGCTGCGCGTGGTCTATTAAGGGACCTAACGTTCCACGTACAGATCCGAAATTCGTTGTCCTTGTTACGTTTGCATGATCCGTCAACAGTAAATCCGTCCGTTTCCGAGGCTTGTTGGAGCTTCATAACATGTAGTTTTTTCCGAGGTCGGGAGTTACCCCGATGGCACAACCCCCAACCTGGAGGACCAGTTCCATTCTAGAAACCTCTAGGATGAGGGGTCGGTTATACCGATGTCGGTGACTCACTTCGGGGGTGTGAGCGCTGCTGTTGGCCCTTTAGAGCTCCTCCGCCAAGACCCCAGCTAATTCTTGAAAGTCCTTATCGGCCGAAGCTTCAAATATATTGAAGAAGCCCGAATAAGGTACTATATCCGCTCTGGAGGTTTATCACGACACCGTTGGTTCCATCTGGGGAACTCGTCCGCTGTCGTGTTTATAGTACTGCTATTTTTGTCTTCTGGTCAGCACTCGCGCTAATAAGTTTAGCAAGCCGCTTCCGGGGTAAACTTGGAGTTAAAATAAGCACGATTGATGTGTGGTAATAGTTACAACACTGGGCTTTGCCAAGTTAAAGCCAATCAGTGCCTACCCTATTCCGACAACATCCAGCCATGTAGGTTTTTAACCCCACGTAATTACTTAGTGGGCGTCGTCAGTTTATTGGATTACTGTGCAAGAGGTCCGAGGTTTGAATCCCAAAAAACACAGTTTTTTTCACGACAAACGAATGTGAGAAAAGCACTCTTATTTAGTAATATTAGGGGTAATTGTGAGCACAAGACGCTTGAAACTAGTTCTTCGTCAACCTGACATTTTTCCAAAAAGTACATCATCGAACCTCTAGTTAATATGACTAATAGGACACCGAATTGACAAAGATTGCAAGAAACACATTCTTATTGCCTCGTAGTAGTTTTGTATACCGATATCTGTTTGACTGCAAGTTAGAACACATTCAGGAGCAAATGCGTCAAAACAAAAGCAAATTCTTAGTGTAATAACATTACTTTATTACAAAATAGTTTAACATCGCTGAGATGAAAAGATGATATAACAATAAAACTTAAATTTAAAGTTATAGCCTAAAATTAAAATCACTTTTTATTTGTTCCTTTCACAACATGCTCCACTTATCTTTCATCTTACGCTTTTTAGTTTATTTTAATCTAACTATGTTAAGATATCTATCATTTAAAACTGTATAAGGTACATTTTGCTTATAATTTATTAAATATTACACAAAAAACTTACGTTAAAGTTAAAAAACAGAAGAATGCTCATGTTCAATAATTAAAAACTTAATTAAATGTCACTACTGCATGTCATTAGACTATTTACAAGATATACGTTAAGCGTAAATAACATCATATACACTTTAAAAACTATTTATAGATGTGTTTATAATACAAGAAAAAGTTTATGAAAATATATATATATATACTTGTACAGGGCATTTTCTTCTAAATAATGAATTTTAACTTTTTTATTACACTTTTCTTTTAGCGTGAAGCATTTCCATTAGAAGTGTTTGTGTAGGTGCGCTTCCCGCACAGTGTTTTAAGTATAAATGTTCTTCTCCCCTTGCTGCCATTGCATGTATTTCCGGAAGAATATTCAAAAGTCTGCTAAACTTATCCTGTTAAAAGAATAAATAAATAAATAATTAAAGTGCATATACGAGTATAAATAAAAGTTCAATATTATTTTTCAAGTATATAGGCAAATATGTATACATATGTATGTATGTAGCCGCCGATGTAGAAATAAAACAATAAAATCAATTAATCCACCATTGAGCAAATCATATCTTAGATGAGTAGCAGTTAGTAGTTAGTCATTCCAAAAAGTAATATCCACAGAAAATAAATACGAACACGCATATTTCTGGCGATAGTAATTGAACCTACAGATAATTAAAATTATTATGCCTTTTGAAGTACGTAGTGTGTATAAAATCTAACAATGTTTATGCGCTGTTCTATGGGGTATATGAACTTTGACATATACTTCGTATCGCTTAGAAATAACAACAGACCCGATAAAGTATATATACAACTAGCCAGTATCAAGGGCAAAGTCAAGGAGTTATGTGGGTCCTTATGACTTTACTTTTTGGGCGTTTCATTTTAAGCTGGGAAAATGAAATTGGGAATAAAGCTGTAGAAGAAGTAAAATATGTACTAAGCAAAGTGAAGCTAAATAAAGAACCAGGTGAAGATAGAAATTGATTGCTTTTAATTGCATCCCTAATTACATTTTAGCCATTGCCTTAACACTATTTAGCCATTTACTTCTATTACGAAAATGGAAACACGTACATACATATGTTGATCCGAGCAACTCTTTCAACCTAAATTTTAGAAAAACCGACTTACCTAAATTGACTGATGGAATCTGCAACGTTCACCTCATTTTATATCATTTAATTCTAATTTATTATGAACTTAAAACATTTTAATCACTCATCGTTTCTTACATTACCTAATCGGTTCCTTATGAGCCAAGAATTTTTTGCCGGGATAAAGATAATTTCGCGCACTTCATTATAACAACAACAACCTATTGCAAACCTTCTTCTGAGCTTCTCTATCTAACGTTATTTGCTTAAAGCCATTTTTGCGAACTCTATATTTGTAATAAGTACCTCAACCATACGAGTATGCAGCTGAGTCTTTGACCCTAAGCATTCTTATAAATTTATCAACGTTAAAAGCACATGGAATGATGTAGATAACTATTCGGTTTGCCTGCAATTGTTCTAAGAATATATTTTTTGTAGTCCTTTTTCAACCATCACACTTTGAAGGCGTCTATCAAACACTATGTATAGGCCCTTTCATTTGTCCTATCCACAAAAAAGGCTGCAGAAAAGAGATCTCACATTACTGACCTATCTATTGCTAAACTATCAGTTAGCACCAAATGTTTTGAAAGTATTGTAAGATTCCATGTATTTTCATTTTAAACCAATCTTTTCTCCTAAACAACAGGGTGAAAAGGCCACGACAAACCTAACATAACTGAATTTTTTTCTCAAGTCGTACATGAATTAGAATTCCTATACTCATAGATTACAGAAAGGCTTTCAATAAATCTTTCACAAAATTATTTATCTCAGTCCCATTGATTTTTCTCCTTCTTTTATTACATATGTACAGGGCCGGCCCCAGCCAAACTAGCGCCCTGTGCAAGATTTCCAGAAAGCGCCCCTTTTTCATATTTCCACACATGCATAAGTCTTTTCCACATCACCCAGGAGGTAGACTTTCAATGCGTTTTTTTTTATTGAGATATCCCCGGTAGGGCTTATCCTCAGTAACAAACAAATATGTATATTAACATATATGTTTGTATGCGTTACATATTAAATGATTGTAATAAATGTATTTACATAAATAAAAAATAAATTAAAAACAAAATGAAATGAAAACATATTCACAAAATAAATAAAATATAAAAGAATTCATTTAAGGAACTTTAGTTAATTTTTTTAAAGAAAAGAAAAAGTAAAACCATAAACTAAAACGCAGCGAAGAAATGTACAGAGGGGACACGTTTAAACTTGGAAACTTATTTTTCTGGCCTTAGCTTTGGCAAATTCAGCAATAAGATCATCATAGTCTAAAGATTTTAATAATTCCTTTTCCATAGATATTAAAGATAGGCCTACCAATCTCTCTTGAGTCATAGTTGTCCTGAGAAAATTTTTAATAATTCAAAAGATTTAAAAATTAAAAAATATCATTTCATCTTTATTTTTAAATTACCATATTAATATTTATTTTTTAAACATACAAAAACATATAACAAATAAAATTTCCAATTATGACGAAACAATTTAAGCGCTTTGCTAAACTACTTATTTTCCCTGTAAAGAAAAATTCTCGTGCGCTTCGGCGAGTGCACGAGGACTGCTAATATAACTTGTATGAGTTACAAGCTAATATGCCTGACACGTGAAACAGAAGATATTTCATTGAAATGTACCGAGGAATGAGTGTGCTCTCGTGCGCCGCACGAACGAATAAAAGATTACCGAGAGACAAAATTCGCTGGTCGGCATGGGTGGCGACGTGTTGCGTTGCGTTGCGACGGCGGCCGTGATGGATGACTTCTCTATATCAGTATGTATGTAGTTTCGCTGCATCTGTGACGCGTTGAATATTGTTTGTTAATACATATTAAGTAATTGTCTTTTTATTTTGGTTTTGGTTCGGTTTTTTGTATAAAAAATAAAAACATATTATATGTAAATTGTTGTTTTGTTGTAATTTCTAATCTTAATACTTAGTGAGCAAGTAAAGTGCACCACCTGTTCGATAACTCACCAGCCGCCACTGGAAATGACTGTTAACTCTTTATACAATTCTGCTCCACCTAAATCTTTAAAACTACCAAATGTTAAATCCTTCTGCAAATTAAGGCATTAGGTTAGGTTAGGTTGAAGTGGCTGCCAGCTAAGATTCGCCAGCACACTTAGACCAAAGAGGTCCGTTGTGATACCACGTGGATCATGGGAGAAGCCTCCCTCCACCTTCTCGTCTTAAAACCAATTAGAGCTTCTTATGAAGCGTAGGAGGCTCTTGATGTCGATATTCATCAGGTCGCTTGTATCATTATAATAGGGAGCTCCTAAGTGGAGTTTCCTTCTACGGGAGAGAGCTGGGCAGAAACAAAGAAGGTGAGGAATAGTTTCCTCCTCTTCTTCATCCATGCAGCTTCTACAGAAATCGTTCGCGAAGAGGCCCAGCCTTGTAGCATGCTTGCCTATTAGACAGTGTCCAGTGATGACACCTATAGTGGTGCCGATATGCAATCTGTTGAGAGAAATCAAATTCTTAGAGCGTTTTAGATCCAGCTTTGGCCAAATCTGTTTTGTCGCTAGACATGTTAAACCACTTGTCCACCTAAGATTTGCACTCTCGATAGCATCCAGCTTAAGTTTAAGTTTGCGAGTAGCGATTGGAATACCTAAGGTGCCGTTATCCGGCAAGATGGGTAAAGTTGTTCCTTCTTTGGCGAGTTCATCGGCCTTTCAATTCCCTGGAATGTCTCTATGCCCCGGCACCCAACACAGGTGAATATTGAACTGCTTAGCCATCTCCACAAGAGACGAACGGCAGTCTAGGGCTACTAAAGAGTTTATAGAGGTCGATTCCAGGGATTTGATTGCTGCCTGGATATCAGAAAAGATGCCGATATCTCTAGCAGATATCACGTTTTTCTTAAGCCAAGATAGGGCTTCTTTTGTCGCCATTATTTCCGCCTGGAACACGCTACAGTGATTAGGAAGACGGAAGGAGAGCTTAAGATTAAGCTTATCGGAGAAAACACCTGCACCGACTCCGTCTATGGTTTTTGACCCGTCAGTGTAGAAGTGAATAGAATCATCTTCTAAAAATGCATCTTCCTTCCAGCATGATCTGGAAGGGATGGTGACAAGGAAGTTCTTCTCAAAATTTAGACGAGGTATGGTGTAGTCCGTGTTTTCGGGAGAGATTTTGAATTTATTCGAATTCTTTTCTTGACCACTGTTGGGTAGCTTCAAGGCGAACGGCTGCAGTTGCTGCCATTTGCTTGCTATATATATCGAGGGGTATTAGATGGAATATAATGTCCAGTGCCGCGGAGGGAGTTGTACGTAGTGCTCCGCTGATGCACAGACAAGCTGTACGTTGGACTTTACTTAGATAATCGCGATTTATAGCTTTATCTTAGGCTGTCCACCAGACAATCACCCCGTATGTGAGTATCGGTCTAATGATCGAGGTATAGAGCCAGTGAGTAATTCGAGGTTGTAATCCCCATTTATTCCCAATGGCTTTCTTACAAGAGAAAAGTGCTACTGTAGCTTTCTTTACTCTTTCTTGAATATTAGGTTTCCAACTTAGCTTCCTATCCAGGATAAGACCCAAATATTTTGCTTTATCAGAGAAGGTTAAGTTGGTTCGATTAAGAGAGGGAGGGTCGACTAGCGGAATTTTATATTTCCTTGAAAAGAGTACTAGTTCAGTTTTGTGGGGGTTTACACCCAGACCACACCGAACTGCCCATCTAGTGAGCTTATTTAAAGCGTTTTGTAAGAGTTCCTTCAGAGTATTTTGGGTGCTTTCCCGAGACGGCCAAGGCAACATCATCTGCATAAGCGATCGCTGTGCATCCCTCGCCTTCCATGATTATCAATAGTTCATTGACCACCAAATTCCACAGAAGCGGGGATAGAACACCTCCTTGTGGAGTGCCTCTACTAACAGATCTTCTGATAGACGTCCCACCCAGCTTTGAGTTGATAATCCGACCATTGAGCAGTAGATTGATCAATTCGCGGAGTGAGCTGTCAACTTTCAGATCTGATAGTGCATCTGCTATCACTGATGTATTGACGTTGTTGAAAGCGCCTTCTATATCCAGAAAGGCAACCATTGTGTACTCCTTGTGGAACCGGGAATGTTCAATTTTGCGTGCCAGTGAGTGCAATGCTGTCTCCACTGATTTGCCTTTGCAATACGCATGTTGGGCCGCTGACAGTAGCTTCTTATCAATACTGTTGCGTAAATGGATATCAATCAGTCGTTCCAATGTTTTTAAGAGGAATGATGATAGACTGAATTAAGGCATTAAGATCGTAAATTTTTAATTTTCAAACATTCGCTTATGTTACTTAAAAATGAAAAATTGATACTACATATATGTGTCAAGCTGCTCAAACCTTTCTGTAATTGATTGAATCGCTTGATCAAGTATTTTGAAATAAAAATTTACTTTAAATTTTTGTTTTGAGTCTAATATACTTTCGGAACATTCATCAGCATAAAGTCTTTTTCTCCGTCGAGATCGCAATGATGAAGCTTCAGGAAACATATTTGGTATTTCAAGGGAACTAGCAATACGCTCAGTTAACTGAACAGAATCATTACATTTTTTATCGGAACGCATTGCAATCAAACAATTTTTTTAATAAGCTCATCAGATAAATTTTCCCAATTATCGGGATCATTAAAAAAATCATCCGTTAGAACTAAAGATACCTCTTCTCCTGGCCCTAATGTGTTTCCTACCTGCACCTTATCGATATTATTTAAATTACTTATCTGCATGTTCCTCGCTGCGTTTTAAAAATTTGACGAAATTTTTGCTTTGTTTTTTACTATCGGCTTCAACAAGCCTCCGCCTTTTTCTAAATTCTGCCCCCGAAGCCTTTTTTTTGTCCATATTGGAAGAAGGAAAAGAAAAACACAATTTAGAAAAAAACTTGCACTTCGATTAAAAACACGTAACTTCTATTGAAAACTGATATAATTCCATTCAAAATAAATTTCCCGCTCTTATTTTGTGCATTTGCATTCATTTCATCTATCGAAAGATAAAAGAGAAATAAATAAATCAAAGAGAAAGAACTCTTGTTCTCTTTGTAAGAGAAATTTGTTGCTTTTTTGCGTAGATGAGAAATCCCATACCATATGTGCAGAATCAAAAACCTGCACGTTAAACACAAACAATTCCGTAGGAATGAATTTTTTTGTTTGGTATATTTTCATATGAAAATTTTGCGAGTGAATGTGCAAGAAATAAAACCTGCACATACAAGGTGGAATTTTTTTTGTTTTGAGATTTTTGAACTAGCTAGATTCTTTCGTAAAATGTAAGTGGATGTGCAAGAAATATACCTACACGAACAGGGTGGAATATTTTGATATTAGGTAGGTAAGAAATGAACTTGCATAGGTCTAGTGAGATTTTTTATTTTGCGATATTTTGAGTTAGATTCTCCTTGAAGTTGCAACATTGCAAGTTAATGTGCAAGAAATAATTCAGCACAGGTGTGATGGATATTGTTATTTTGGGCTTATTTGAACAAGCTTTTTGTTTAAAATGCAAATGGCAGTATTTGTTCGCGCAAGATAAAATTAATTTTTCTTATTCCTAGCAATGCGCCCCCAGAACTTGGCGCCCTGTGCATTTGCACATCTTGCACATATGGTTGGTCCGGCCCTGCATATGTACATACATAGGTTGAGGCGACTCAGTGCATTTCGCATAAATTTGCTATAGCATTTTGGTTATATGTACACACTCGTTCATACATATGTATAAATAAATATCGGCAACACTTATATTTATATACATATATTTATGTACATGTATGTACATGTATGAACGAGTGATCATTTATCTACTCATATAATATCTCTTTTTGTCGGAAACAAACAGCGGTTTCTTAACCTTCACAGCAAAACATATATGTAAGATGTTCTACGAGCATTACGCCGAACAGAAGAACAAAGTGGTCATTATCTTAGCCAATGGAAGTGAAACTAGTATAGCGTCACGTGTAATTTTGAATCAGTAGAAACACGCACCATATTTATGAGTATTGACATTTTATTTTAATCGAAAGTACAAACTCGTACTTTTTGCACTAAAATTCGTAGATTGTCAAATTTCAAGGAGTGGGGGTGAAATTCTCTCAGAGAGTGGTAAAACTACGAAAAAGGAAACGAACGCGTTGAACAAGAAAAGTTACCCACTTTTGAAATGTCAAAAACATACAGTTATGGCCAATGACATAGAGCCAGGGCCATCTTAAAGCGAAAAGTAGCTTCTTCTTAAATATCTTTCTATTTCATAATGCTGTCATCTAACTTTTAAATTGCTGACATAGTTTGTTGTTGCAAGGAAGACCGGAAGATTGTTCGTACTGCTAAATCCGACCCATTTATGTCTCCTCGAGACATTAAAATATATTTAAATGCACAAAATCTTCGACGACGATTACAAGACTGTAATCTAAAAGTCAGGGTTGCTAGACCTTAAGAAGAGATTGGCTACGCATGAAGTAAAAAATTTGTCCGATCTTTATGGGACGGTACGCAAACATATCTAGTCATTCTTTTAATGAAATTTTTCATCACGCTTTTGCATAATTGCGGCTGCATTTCGCGAATAACAGCTCTTATATTTTCTTTTAGTGCATGAATCGTTTGGTGGAGCATTGGCATAGACTTTATCTTTAACATAGCTCCAAAGGAAACTGTCTAATGATGTTAAATCGCACGATTTCTGCGGCCAATTGAAGTCTCAGTTTTATCATGATCTTGTTCATTCATTTCCCCAGCAAAAGTACGGCGTTGTGCGTGTCTGCTGGTTTCTATTCTTGTGTCAACTGGACCTTATAGGCATGCAGGCCAAGAACTTTATGCAAAATGCTGTACAAAGTAGTTGCGGATAGGCCCAATTTCAATCAGACTCTTAGCTACGTAGGCGATATTTACGATGGACAACGAGTTGGAGTCTTCAGATCACTAACCTGTACGAGACGTTCAAATTTATCGATTAAATTCACTACAGCTGTGCGAGAAGGCGCTTGATGATGGCCAAAAACAGAAAGAACTTCTCGAAACATTTCAACAAGTTGTGCGAGTGTGTATCGATCCACATTTTATAATCTCCTAGTTTTTACTTGTCAAAAGTCATCGCAATCATAGTTGAATTGACAGTTCACCAATGGCGTGAAATTTAAAATGACACCTCTTGTTGTGTTTGTTGGAAGCAAACGTGTGGAATATTGTAATCGTGGAATATAAATATATGTATATTTTCATATAGTCAGGCAGCACTCAAAGCGAGTATTAGATAAGTCTACGCAAAATACGATCGGAAACATTTTTAGTAAAGGTTGGCGTCCACCAGGGAAACAGCGAAAGTCTCTTACTATTTAACACCGTTCAAGACTTTCTTTTGAAACAGCACGCCGAAGAACCCGGGACAACCTTCCTTCTTTTTGCGGACGACAGCACCATCACTATATGGCTGGATAAAGTTACTAGAAGGTAACGAACTAAGAATTAGTCGCACAAAAACCGAACATTTACACTTTCGCGATCCAACATGTCCTTCTCTGAATATTACATTGGACGGCATAAACGAGAGAAATTCAAATATTTATTTAGGCTCCGTTGTTAACGACCAAGGAAACTACGACGACGCGACAACATCGCACATCGTGTGAGTGTAGGGTGGATGAAATGGAAAGGGAACTCGGTGATATTTTGTGATCGAAAAATGCTATTTAAACTAAAGCGCCGCGTCTCAATGTTGGACGATGTATGAAACATAAGAAATCCAAATGAATGCGATAAATGTGAAAATTACAAAGTTAGACAAAATAAGTAAACGGAAGCTTACACATAAAGAAATCGTTCGCCGATAACTTCGCAGCTGGCCGACTTAGTTGGTACTGCCACGTGCATAGAAGTTCTGCGAATAACCCGGTAAAAAATACTATGAGGAGTCATGTTCTGGCAGAAGCATGGTGTAGAAGCACAAAAAAAGGCCGAAAGAAAAATTGGATTACTTAATTACGGAAAAAGCTACCACTTCTCGGCCTGAGTAATTCAAGACCGAGAATCCTACAGACGGATACTTAGATACACAAAAGATTTCCTCTATCCCTTAGGACCTATTATATTAGGCAAAGTCTGCTTAGTGGATAATTATATGAAAATAAGAAAACGCCTTACTTCCGTTTCCAATTTCGATTACATACACGTAAACAGCTTAGAAAATAATGAGATTTTTGTAGCATTTAATGGCAATTTCATTCGCTATGCTGCTGATTTTTCATATACTAATGTATTGTGCATTCATTTACAAATCACTCAATCTCCTTTATTTTCTAATCATGTTAATCATCTCATTAAATTAAAGTGTTTGCTTGTGTAGTAGTAAGTCTAAGAAATTATGTATAAATAATGTGACTTTTAACAAAGGATACTAATAGTTGTATTTCTATTTCAAGTGAATTAAGTTATTCAGTAGGCTTGTGTTATGCATTTGGTTTTCCTTTATTAAACAAAACTGATGATCACATATAAAGTGCTAAATATCATTTCTGTGGCAATAAGGAAAAACAGCACAAATCTACTAATGTCAAAATTGAGTTATTATACAATCGGAGGCTCCACACTCGATTCTAGAATTGTACAGAAACTAATTTTTTATCATCTTCATTTCTGAGTCAAAAATTTTTCCATAGTATGGATAATTTTTTTTTAATCCATGACAAATCTTGAAAGGAGTCTTCTGAAAAATTGTAAAAAACGATTTGTGCTGTTTTTCCTTGTTGCCAATGATTTTTTTTTTCTTTGTTTATTCTTGTGTCCAATGTCCACCGAATCTTAACCCGACACTCGAATAAACATCCTCCACGAGAAGCAGTTCAATATGAGTTTGCTGACTCCAAAGTATTCTTTGTATTGTTCCAAACGTATGGCACCGAACTTCAGTCGAATTGTATATCCATTGAATATCGTTGGTAGATTTTTCTTGTACGTATTTTTCAGAATTGGGTATCTTGTCGATTACGTTGATAGTCTGAACTTAAATGTTATATAAAAATGTCGTACTCTAAATAAGAAAAATCTGTAACCGTCTTATTTTCAACTCCGTCAAAAATTGTTGAGAATTCGTGGATACCCAATAAAACATAAAAAAATGCCTTTAATATTTTCGAAATCTCGGGAATGCCCAATAAAACACAAAAAATTTACCGATAACATATTTGAAAATTCGTGAATATCCAATAAACAAAAAGAAAAGTACACCAAGTAAAAGTGTAAAAAAAGCTAGTATCAAAAACCAAGTAAAAGAAAAATAGACATTAGCAGAAAATCAAGTAAAAGTTTCAAAAAAAGAAGAAAGCAGAACTGAGGCAAAAGTGAAAAAAGAGTGAGAGTAGCAGAAAATTAAGTAAAAGTGCACCCTTGGCGTCTTAGACGATAGATCGTAAAAATCGAAATACCATCAGAAGAAAACAACAGCAACGAGATGATAACAACAGTAGCAGCATTGTAAGTCGTCGTCATTAGAATATTTGACTACAATATTACAGTAGTAAAAAAATACATTGTAAGCAAAAATTAAAAAAAATATATATTAAATTAACAATGGCAACTGCAATTTCAGAGGTAACCGAATTTGAATTTAGTTAATCCGCGTTAGGTAGGAAGTTAAAGTGTATAAGAAGTAAAAGTGGTAAGGTAATAGAATTGAGTCTATTGCTTTTTCTTTTTTTTAATATATTGAAGCTTAGTACAAGCTGTAACTTAAAGCTAAATTAATTCTAACATAAACTATTCTTTTCTTTTTTAATTATTACTTGAATTTAGCTTAACTTAAACTTAAACTTAATAATAATGGGAGAGGTCATGTGGGAGAGAGAAGAGATTTTCTAAAGGAGGATACACTGGAGTTAAAGTCAAGCGTGCTCTGTGCATTGTTAGCTAAACGCAACATTCTGGACATTGGTTCGAAATGGCTAGTTGGTGCGGTGGTGAGAGATACGAAAGAGCGGAACAGACCTAAGATTACGTGGGTTTGTGTGAAGGGAAATCATTTCTAGTAATGCGGGGGAATCTATCGTACCAGTTAATAATTGGTGGACGAAGAGAATGTCAGCGACGTTTTACAAGGGCCTACAAGTTTATCAATATCAACCTATCTTCATATGGGTGTAAGATATAGTTGTCGGCCTATGGGAGACCGCGTAGGGCAAAGCGTATAAACCTGCGCTGCACGGCTTCGATTCTAAGTGAGTGGGTGTCGTGAAAAGGTGACCAAATTTGGCTGGCGTATTCAAGGAGGGATCTGACAAAGGTAATGTAAAGTGATTTTGTAACGTAAGGGCTCAAGAATTCTTTAGACCAGCGTTTTATGCAACCGAGAGAAGAGTTGACCTTGAGTATAATATGCTAAATATGGGAACGGAAGTTTAACTCCCTGTCACAAATAATACCCAGATCGCGTATAGTGGAGACTGAGGGAATTGACTCGTTACGAAAGTAATAGGTTCTGAGCGATGGGGGGAGGCGTCTACGGGAGAAGGTTATGGATTGACATTTACCGACGTTAAATTGTAAAAAGTTTTTGTCGCACCATGTGTGGGATGAATTAAGGTCGTTTTGAAGTAAGAGAGGATCTGTAGGGGTAGATATTACCTTAATGATTTTCATGTCGTCCGCGTAAATAGACAGATCAGAGTGTTTTATGATGTGACCAACATCGTTTATTGTTAAGATAAATATCAATGGACCAAGATGACTGCCTTGAGGAACACCTGAAGCAGCGTTAATGGGATCAGAGACTGAAAATTTAAAGAGAACCCTGTACTGGCGTTTCCCTAGTTACGATCTTAGCCAGGTAATGAAAGAAGGTGGAAAGCCGAGGGCTTTGAGTTTAAGGTTTTATCAAACGCCTTACTGTAGTCGGTGGTAATGACATCCACTTCCTTTCCATCCTCTAAGGCTTGCAGTGTTTTAGAAATGAATTCGGTTAGGTTAGTCGTTTTGGACCTATCCCTTAGGAAACCGTGCTCTTGTGGGGAGAAGATGGATTTGCAGTGAAAATATAGTGAGTCGTAGACAATGCTTTCGAAGAGTAGAGAGTATAGAAGAGAGTTTAGCTATGGGTCGGTAGCTAGAAATGTCGTTTTTAATGCCTTTTTTTATGGATAGGAAAAATAAAGTTTTGCGAAAACGGTTTGAGCGAGTGAGAGTCGAAAAAGAGTTGTAAGGGGCTGATACAGAACATTAACACATTTTTTTAGAAATATAGCGGGAAGACCATCTGGACCGGGGGAAAAGTCATCCTTGAGCCAATTAATCTTTTCGCGTACCATATCAGTTCATATGTCAATTGAGACTAGGGAGGTTTGTGGGCAGTTATTCAGGTAGCTGAACTAGTCCAGGTCAGGTTCGTGAACGTGGTCACTAAACGATTGGCTGAAGAAGGTCGCAAAGAGGTTAGAGATTATTTTAGGGTCTGCAGCTGATGTATTCAAGAGTTTAAGAGTGGAAGGGAACCCATCGGATATTCTTTTGGCGTTAATAAGTTGGTAAAAACGCCTGGGATCTGTGATTAGGCTTGATATAGATATAGATATTGGAGATAGAGAATTTCGCAGAGGATGGAAAAGCGGTAGTAGGCTTGCCGGTAATGAATAAAATCTGAGGCAGATCTAGATCTCAGGTACGTTTTCCATAATTTATTTCTGACATTGCGAAGATTTCGCAATTCATTATTATACCAGGGAGGGGATGACGAACAGTTTTTTCGCGGTACATATATAAGGGACAGATTGGAGAAGACAATCAAAGATTGCTGTGTAAAAGTATTCGAGAGCGATATCAATGGGAGTGTTATTGTTTAGAAAGAGGCCGAAGTTTAAGTTATTGACTAGGTTATTAAGTCTAACGAAGTCAGCTTTACGAAATTTGAATGAAAGAGAGTTCTCTGAATCAACGGTAATGTTGTCATATTCATAAGAAAAAGCAAGAACGAGAGGAGGGTGATAGTGGTCAAGGGTGGAGAGAAGATGGTTACTCGCGGTAACCAGGGAATTAAGGGCGTCGGATGTGCAAATGAGATCTAGTTGCCTACCAAGTTTGTTTGTGATACCACTGATCTGAAACAGGCCGGAGTCGAAAAGACGATCAGTAAGGAGGGTTTCCTTTTCTGTGGAGGAATTAGTCGGAACAGAGTATGATTCGTCCTCCGATGAAACCCATTGCAAAAGGGGAAGGTTGAAGTTGCCAACGATTATAAAATCGTCACCGGGATCTGCGACATCAAACAGAGAGTCAACTGCATCAACAGCCAGCTGGTACGCTTGGGCGGGTTGAGAAGGGCGAATATAACAGCAACGAATGTATACGATCCGTTTGGATGCAGATATTTTAGCGCATACGAATTTAAACGAAGTGGCATTTGGATTTTAACGAGAGTTGCATCAAGACGATCGTGTATGGCTATAAGAACACCGCGCCCGAAGGAGAGGTTATCATTATCTTGGCGGTCGGCGCGAAACACTGCGAAATTAGAAGTAAATAATTCACAGTTTAGAAAATTGGGACAAAGATTGGTTTCAGTTAGGACAAAAATGTCGTAGGGAAGTATTTGTGAGTTAAGATGCACCATTGAGGTTTTGGGGGGAATCCTCTGACGTTTTGATAGTAGAGGGATAGGAATTGTGGGGCAGTAACGACAGAGGGAGATGGAACGTCTCGATAGGAGTTAAGGACGAAAATAGTTGTTGAAGTTGATGCGAGATTTTTGGAGATACGAGAGACGTTTGGAACCAATATGAGAAGCAAAAGTTGAAAGGTCTTTAGCCACAGTGGAAGAGGAAATGTTAAGACTCTCATGAAAACGGTTGTAGATATTTCTGTAGTTGGGAGAACCTCTTTTTGAATCAAGACCATGACATTCGTCTTTGTCTTGCCGTCGATGCTCACAGAGTCAGGCTTGTCGAATAAATAGGCTAGATAAAGGCGAACATTTTCAAAAAGACGGTGATCGTGAAGTCTTGACATAATATAGCGGCCATCAAGGTCATTGATCGTTGACGTGGGGTCTGCTAATTTGGACGTGAGCGGGGGGAAGCATTGGGTCGAAAGTAGGAGGAGATGTAAGGGGTGGCAATGTTGTAGTGGTAGCGTCATCGTTTGTCGAGCTGATGGTTCACAGTTCAATACCTGATAAGAGGCGACCGATGAATTGCGAAAGCTTATGACAACACTACTGCGAAGGCATAACACTGGCAGTAGGTTTGTCATATGGCTGGAGAAATTGTTCGCTCTGTTGATGATTGATATGCTTAAGACATCAGGTGGACTGCGAAAAAATACTGCGAATCAGAAGAGAAGGCAAAAGAATAAAAATGGCAACAAAAAAATCTCCCAGTTATCTGGACACCACCCCTGGAGCTGGGGAAACCTAATACACCTGAGTTTCAAACCACTACACCAATCTCTTTCTCTCTCTCTCTCTATCTATCTTTCCCACGCCCGCACCATGTGAAAAACATGTAAAAACGTATTCATAACTCCTTGAGTGCGTGCGAAATATATAAAAAAAAATGTAGCAGGTGG
This sequence comes from Blera fallax, assembly GCA_946965025.1. Lineage (NCBI taxonomy): Eukaryota > Metazoa > Arthropoda > Insecta > Diptera > Syrphidae > Blera > Blera fallax. The sequence goes on from OX337245.1 coordinate 35,804,515, forward strand.
CGAATTGACCGAATGGGGTGCAGAGAAGGGGGTAGAATTATTAAGAGGCCATTGACGTGGAAGGAGCAGATGACGAAGAGGAAGGAGAAGGATTGAGAGTGTGGGAGTGAATGAAATTCGAGTAATTGACCGTTGGGGGAGTATTATTTGAAGAGCCATGGCTTAGTGGAGGATAGGAATTGGGTGATAGTTTGAAAGAAACATGTTGAGCAGTTGTGGTTTTGGCAATGAAGGAAGTATGTTGATGAGAATTTGAGTTGCTTAATGGGGGAATGAGGGCGGGTGTAAGATCAAATGACACCCGGTTTCTGATAGGCGATTTATATGTAGGAGGTCTTTCAAAGTTAGGAAATGCTCCTGTTTTGAAAGTCCAGTTAGTACTGGCGCTGGAGTTAGAATTGATGGGTTTTGAGTTTTGAAAGAGGGATTTGTGGATTACAGGTTGTGGGACTGACTTACGGGAGCTTTTGAGTTTTTGGTAGGAATTAGTTCTATTGGATCTTATGTTAGAAGTGGATGGGGGTAGAGAGTTACTTAACTTATCTATTAACAGCGTCATCGTCATCTTTCCTTATGCAAGAAATTTATGTCCTGTGTTGAAAATCCAGTTGTACTTCGAAGGTATCATAACCTTAAAGCAGTGAGAGTTGTTAAATGTAGTGATTCTTTGGTATCTTACTCCCGTGATAAAGTAGTTCTGCTTGAAGAAGCAGAATCCTTTAATAGGTAGGTGGTATACTTGGCGGGAGTGAGGGTGTTGATATTATTGAGTCGTGGTGTAGGCTTAGATCCTTTGAGCTTAAGAATTAGAGAGTTCCATTCAGACAAGGTCCACGTTGTTCCGAATTTTTGGATTACTTGAGCTGGAACAAGCGACGATGCGAGAGCAACTGGTACGGGAACAGGTTCAGCAGATGAATCAGGTCAAGCAGGAGGATCACAGCATCAGCAAGTGGGGAAGGAGGGGTAGCATTAAGTAACTCATTAAGGAGCGATTTATTATTGGGGGCCGGATTATCAGTAGAGATTAGGTCTAGCTTACTAGATGCAAATTTTAAGTCTTCCAGGATCTCAACAACAGCTAGCCTGGAAGATGCAGATTTGTCCCTCAGAGAATTAAGATTCTGCTGAATCTCCTCCGCACGTTCCAACTGAGCAGCCATATTGACAGCCAAGGATTTCAACGTTTGTAAATGACATGAGATTGACTCATTGATCAAATTTATATCTCGATGACTTCCACCATGAAGAGATACCTTTACTTCCTCCATTAAAGTACGAAAATCTGAGATGGAACTCATGGTTTTGGAAATTTGGGTCGAGATAAGATTTCGTTAACACGTCACGTGATTTTTTATGAGTACTATCACTCAGAGCCACCAGTTTTTTCTCAATACTATTGAGCTTTGACTTCATCTGATCGCTTGAGGAGGCTATAGTGTTTTTAATTTCATCTATACACTTGGTAACTTCGTCGAATTTTACCAGTTCGTCTAACACATTTTTTTGAGAGAAGTTTAAGCTCAGAATGCATTGCGTTGGATGAGTCTTTGTGGCACTTAATTGCAAGCATAACATGCGTGAGCGAAATTTCTTTGTACTCATCGCAGAAGAAAAAGTAGTTATTAGTAAATTCTTTGAGGTAACTGACCGATCTTCTACTGACACCGGTGCAAATGGGGTGAAATATTTTACCACAGAGGCCCCTGCACGTCACCCACCCGGTGTTGGAATTGTCGAGTCCACAATTTACGTTACCGCACTTTTCCATTTTTGTTTATTATAATTTTTTGGTTTGTTTTGTTTTTATTAAGAGTAGGTCAATAAGTACTTTGTATGACTTATTAGGCACAAGGGTAAACGCACTAGAGGGTTCACGAAAACAGCGACGAAGTGAAAAAGAAAATTGATGAGTAGAGAGTTGTCGGTGATCGCGAGTGGAAAATTAATTAAATTGGCTCGCGAAGCAAGAGAAAAAGAAAAACACGTCCGAACTGTAAGACGGTATGAACAACTTAACAACCAGCGCAAATAGATAATTACAAAATTAGTGTAGACGATATTGAAGAGGACTACCTACTTTTTTATGATAGCAGAAGTTATTGCAGAAGATTATTCTTGTATACACTGGAAGAGGATTGCGTAACTAAAGAACTGCCATTAGTAGATGAAACAGTAGACAAACTTAGGAAGTGTGATATCGAAACTAGAGTGATACCGAAACAAAACAAAAATATTGAAACAAATATAGATAAATTAGATTAGCGGTCAATCGGAGCGATTCTGAAACAAAAGGGATTTAATATCGACGTAGGCAATGCTGAATCATAAAAAATCGAGAAAGGAGAACCATTGAAACCTTTTTTCAAAATAGATAGTAATATCTCACCGGGTATTTTGTTAATAATAATAATATGCCAAAAATAACTTTTTTTTTTTATTATCATTATTCTTAACATAATTAACAAGAGATACATAATTGATAAAATAATACAAGATACAAAATTATGCAAAGAATAGCTAGTGACATATGTATTAAGCAATTCAAAATAGTGTTAAATGTCAGTTCAGGAATAATTTAATTCAATAAAAAAAAAATTCATTTGGATAGAATCATGTGGGGTGTACAATATTAAAATCAATGAATAAATAACAATAGAAAATAAGAGACGCAGAACAAATGTAAACATTATAGTTAAGCAATATAGGTCAGCAGAACTTCAATTTCATTGTGGTCAAAATCCAGAAGCCAAGTTTTAACTTTTTTTAGGAATAGCGGCAATGTTCTAACTACGCGGATCGATACAGGAAGCTTATTATATAATTTGCAGCAGACAATGGAGTAGAAATCTCTATAATGGGTGGCCGGAAAGAAGGTATACTTACAGAGTTGCTTCGCAGATTGTGGACGTCAGAGTTAGGACTCTGCAGGTATCCACCTCTGATAAAGAATATTTTTGAGACTTTGTAATAGTACAGATGTCTAACTGGCAGAACTCTTAGAGACCTAAAGAGCACTATGGAGTGGGTGTGACGAGAAACGCCACAAACCTTACGAACAGCAGATTTTTGTAGGACAAGGAGTGGGTGAATTTTTGTGTGGTAAGCTCCTCCCCAACACCCGATGCCGTATTGTAATTTAGAATGAAATATTCCAAAGTAGACGGTTCTAAGAGTATTATTTGTACAGTATTTACGCAGGTGATACACACAACTTAGATTTGATTTGCAAATTAATAATCCCGTGTGATAGATATCCAAATAAAATCTATCACTTTTTGTCAAATGTAGACCACGCTATGTCATGAGCAACGCCTGCGCAAAGGTATTGTCTTTTACCGTTCTTAGAAAGTAAAATTTCAGGGAATGCTGAAACGCATGAACAAGAGACTTAATTCGTGGATGGAATTAAAAATCGAACTGAGCCGAATGTTCAAGGATACATATTCTCCCATGCAACTGCATTTAGAAATGACCCGCAAAAAATTACAAAGCAAAAGCGAAACGGTTATACAATATACATATTTAAAATTATTGAGGTAAAAATAAAGAAGTTCGAATTTTTGGACCGCAGATGTTGATTTGTTATTGGAATTGGTTCAAAAATATAAAACAATAATTGAAAACAAAAAGACAAATATTATTAAATTTTCCACGCCACTTTTATCATCAATATCCGTAATTGAAAACATTATCAAAGACCAAATTAAAATAAATTATTTTTACCCGCACACATTTGGCACATGCTGAACGGCAGAATGCAGTGATATAACTTAAACGACGAGTTGAACTTCACTTTTGCCCGGTTTTACAGTGCAGGTTTAAACACCGTATAACTACTACATATTTAATTTAAATTGACGTTCAAGACGAAATAGTATAGTTCAGTGTTGGCTTAAACTCAACCGATAGTTTAAACCGGGTTTAACTTAAACGGCCATGTATGAGGGTTTAAACTGACGTTCAAGCCGGCGTTCGTGATGCAAACGGAATATTTTTTCATATAAATGCTCCGTTTGTACATAAAAACATATTATTATGTATAAAAATAGACAGCATTCTGTCAATTATTTTTTAGTGATCAGATATTGCAGGGAAATTGCAAATTTAATTGGTTTATTTTGTAAAAGTATACTTATTTAAACAGAATCGATTCAGAAAATGAAGATAAAAGTGATGTGGAAAGTTATTATTATTTATGCATTATCTATGTTTTTGTTGACTACGTTTTTTTGGTAGCGGAGGCACGTTGATAGCAAGGAGTTAGAGGAGATAAGCATTATCAGTTATCAGTTTCCCTATTCCTATTACATCCGATAGGTCACTTGAGTTTATGTTTCAGCATGATTGGCTAATACAACCACTTTAATACTCATGTTTATTTTATTTCTTTGTAATATTTTAATTTTCAAACTTCAAAACTGAACTGAAAAATCAAACTAAACACAAATATATTAGAGCGGAGAAAGCCTCTCTTATTGAACAAACGTTTTTTATTCTCGCTAAAACTAAAACGTGAAAAATTGGACAAGTACAAAAATTTGCATGTTTATTACTGTCCGTTATTTAGCAGTACATATTTTCTTTTTCTTTTATTACAGAAAATATTTGTCGATTAGTAATAGATGAATTGAAAATATAACTGAATTGCTCTCTCCTTAAAGTAGTACATTTTAGACAACTTTTTTAAATACATGAAAACATTACTGTTATGGGAAACACTTTAAAATTAAAATGGATCATCGACCTCTTACGTGGTTGTTTAACGTAAAAGACTCTGGGTCAAGATTAATCAGATGGAGGTTGAGAATTAACTAACATACATACACATATAACTATACTACACGAATGTAAAAAAGGTGTAGGCAATGCTGTTGCGACAAGTAAAGTAGAAATTTAATATGTTCCGTAGAAAAAACTAAACTAAACTAAGAAGTTGCAAATAATATTAGAGAAATTTTTGGGAGCGATCCATTAGACTGCGAAAAAAAATGAAGAAGACAGTAATAATAATATTGAGACAAATTTATGACGAAGTTTGCGAAAATCTTTTTGGTAGTGGCAAAACGTCTATAAATAATGGTATAGAAGAAATAGTAGATCAAGAAGAAATAGTTGAAAGTAAAGAAATTATTTCGTACCAACAGTACGAAAATTAAATTCATTAGCAATGCTGAAGAACAGCATAAGATAATGGAGAAACACTTCATATAACGGGTTAATAGGAGGATATGGAGCACACAAGGCAACGATTGCTAGAATTAAAGAAAGGTTCTATTGGGCAAACTTAAATAAGGATGTTATAGAATATATACGAAAATGCGCTGCATGTCAGAAACAAAAAATAAATAGGCATCCAAGTAGAAACCCTACGCAAATATTCTTATCAGCCGGACATATGTAGCTTAGAAAAAGTAGTAATGGACTTAACAGGACCCTGTGTAGAAAACTAAAAACAAAACAATATACTATCTCACTATTCAAGGTGATTTCAAGAAATTCATCAAATACATTCCTTTCCTAAAGCGAAACTGACGCTAGAGCCTTTAAGGACGAATGGATCTTAAGCTTTAGTATACCAAAATATATTCTCACAGATAATGGTGGAGACTTTGTGAATTAGCTTATGAAGGAGTCATGTTAAATTTTTAAAATAAGGCACATTAAGACTAGCAATGCACAGTCAAACGGGTCAGCAGAGAAGTCACATGCTAAGGGAATATTTAAGATTAGTAATAAAAGACAAGTCGAAGCCAGAATATTCACATCAATTATTGAATCCGGCGGATTGATCGCGGACGGATTTCATCGGATCCGCAACGGTTCACTTTCTCATTATCGACGACTTCGTTGACAGCTGGTTTGCTGTCAAATGGAAATATTCCTAAATAAATATTCGCTTGAACAGCCCAAATTTATGTAAGTAATTCAGCGAAATTAATGGACAGTAGAATTTGTTTTATTAATCTCGAAAATAAAATAAAATTGATAGCAGGGGTACACGAAAGCAAGTTCGTCGCTAACACCGGCGTTTAAATTAGGCGCATGTTTACGGTTCTTATCTGAAGGTGGTTACCAGAATGGGATTGGGCAGGATTGCAATGCTGAAATGGCACGATCGACTGTATCCATTGCATATTTTGGAGGAATGTTTATGCTCAAAATGGATAAGTCTGATGGTGTTTGAGGAAGAAAAAGAAGCGAAGATGTATTTTTACGAGAAATCCAGAATTCCAGGCATTACAGTGTGCGTGGATGGTACCTACATACAAATTGTGAAGCCTTCAGGTGAAAACACACATTTGTTTTACAATAGAGAAGGGCTATAATCTGAACACTATGATAGTAACTATTTAAAAGCTTAAAATGTTTTTTATTTTCTAAATGGTGTCCCATAATTTACGTAAAATGTAATTTTGATAGAAAATACAGATTTTGAATTAGAAAGCTAAAATTTTTTATCCAAACAGTCACGCGTTGTGGATGCATTTGTTTTTCAACAAAGCCATCAAGATGAAAATAAGATTCATCACTGAAGAAACGGTCATAGAAAATTTGAATAAAAGAGTACGTACTTGCCAGAAAAGCCGTGGCGGCCATTTATCCAATGTGCTATTCCATACATAACCCCAAACTGTATTCTCTATGAATCAATAAAAAATTTAAGCTGTCTTATTAAAAATTTGTATTTTCTATTAAAATTACATTTGCATGAATTATAGGACACCCTTTATAAATAAAAGTATTTTGTATCATTTTAATTGATTTGTCATTATATATTTTAAACTTCCTTGCCGACATTTGTTCACTTACTAGCCGAAGTTTTCAATGATGGGGAAAATGTAAAAGTCAACTGCTACTCCCTCCGCAAATCAATCCGCCGGATTCAATAAGCGACGTGATTCTAATTTGTTTAGCTACGTCGCTTTTTATCATAACACTTGCAATGACAACAGTACAGGATTTTCTATGAAATGCTCTTTGGAATAATGCCTAATATACCAAGCGGGTTTAAGTTTAAGACTTCTATGGATTACACCCAGGAATTACAATAAAAATTAGTAAGAATGGAACTAGAAGTTAAACAAAACGTATTAGAAATGAGAAACAAGGCAAAGCAGATGTACAATAAAAAGCTAAGACCAAGCCTAAAAGAATTTAAAGTATGTACATAAATAATTTAGTAATAATCGCAAATGACAGAAGGGATAAAACAAGTGAAAAATATTTATGTCCTTATAAAATTATTAAGGTTTTAGATAATAGAGGTCTAGAGTGCACCATTCACTACACTGAGTGCACTCAGTACTTCACTTATGATTGTTGCAGAATTGATATAAGATAATTTTTTTGGACGGCGGCAGTGGAAGGGGGCAGTGAAAGGGGTTCTTCTCAAAACTTTTACGTAGTAAAAAACTTTTTTTTATAAAACTTTTAGCTTTGAAAAATTTTCTAAAAATTATGCTTAATAATTCTTTCACGTACGATTAACGGAAGTTGTAGTAAAATCCATTTTTTGTCAGACAAAGAAAAATTAAAAAAACAATGGGTGTTAGGCAAAAGATCTGAGCGGCTAAGGGTTGGGGCGAAATCGAACAATCCACCTTTCATTAAATGTTTGGTTAAGTAACGAAGTCATCCTGCTGCTACTGTAATAAGGTGCTCCATTTTGTTGATGTACTGTAATTTGGTTTCAACTAATTTGCGATCAACATTTTGCTCTGTAAGTCAACAGCCGATTGATAAATTCTAATTTTTTTTATTTTCTTACTTTACTTTCTATTTTTTTCAAAATATACATACATATGTATTTAAGGTTTCTTCCAGATCCTTGTAAATATCAGATTTGTTAATGTTTCAATGTAAAGCATTATTGGGTTTACCAAAACTGAAAAACTAATTATCCATTGCATCCATTTACATAAATGAGTGCACTCATTGTACTCAGTGTATTCAGTGTATTTTTAACAGTTAAAATGGTACACGTTTTGTTCAAGCCAAGCACCCGCTTGTAGGAATCAAACCAAACAGTGTACTCATTTTGGTATAGGGTGATCGAATAGTGTACAGTAACTGTCTCTTGTGGAATGGTACTCTATTTCACTGTACACTTTATTGAATATTTGCAATGAATAGAGTACACTGAAGTACTGCACAAGTTAAGAGAGAGCAAATGCAGCCCTCTATTAGATAATAATGTCATTGTTAGACGTAACAATAAATTTATGCAATGTAACAAAGAGAACATAAAGCATTTTAACTGCTGACTATTATTTACAATTAGTAAATAATAAGTTTAGTAAATTGGAGAACATTGCACCCAAAGGAATTTATTACAAGAATATCGGAGAACTAAGGCAGAAAACGGGAAAGGTTTCTATAATTACAAATATTGACTTCAATCAAACTGAAAATCAGATAAACGTAATCTCCCGCTTCATGTTCAATTTGAATTTGAACGCTGAACATTATGAGGAAGTGATCAGTGTCACTAAAGAAAATAGTGAGTTCATACACTAGTCAATAAGAGGAAATAAAAATTTTGAATAGTCGAAATCACGGGGTGTCAAACTCAGACTCCTAAAGTGACACTTCGTGTCAAGTATGACAGCGCGCCATATTCAAAATAAAATGCAAATGTAATACTAAGTATAAGTAAAAAGTATGTATGTATATAAAAAAAGATTTTATTAAAGAAGAAAGTTATATTTTTTTTAATTAGCGGAGTATTAAGCCAAAATATTATTTTGAGGATCCAGAAACTTGACTTCTTTTATGCTTCATTATCTCCTCGAAATTTGGTGCCAAGGATGTTGAATTGATTTTCAAAATGGACTGAAGATGTCTTGAGCGGTATTTACATTTATTGTTGAAAACTTCTGTTCCCACACATATGAATTTCCAAACCCATCCCCAAAGTTTAAAAAAAAGCCATATGAAATGGTACCAAAATTCTTAAAATGCCGAAACTGAACCACTTAATTTTAGAGTTCTTATATTTTTTAGAAAAGTGCTTTAATTAATAACACAAGTTTCATCAAAATCGGTGCAGAATAGGCGAAGATATGAGGTAAATCAAAAACATACGTTGAACTCGAATGGGTACATTTTTAGAAAAAAGTGACTCCGCGCCGATTCTGATAAAATGTAAGTATGTTGTAGAGGGCATTGTTCTGAGTGTTTTGATATATGTACATATGTAGGGGTCGCAAGAGAATAGTTTACGAGATATAAGGTAAACAAATTTCCATGTAAGGCTATTAAATGACTGTGGGGCCGCCCGACTCTAATAGGATACACTGGACTACACGCCGCGTAGCGTCGCTCTGAGCACCTGCATGTGAGGTCGAAGGCCGTCCGATGTATGAGTCGAAGAGATGTACATAGTCTGAAAACCCCCTAATTAGCGAAGCGGTCCACCCTCATACTTAACTTATTTTCGACCCCGTCAAAACTTTGGCGCTATAACACTTGGAGAGAGAATCATTCTCTTAGTAGTAAATCTAAGTTTTAAGTGTCTTAGTATAAAGTCTCTAGTTTTAAGCAAAACGATAATTGTAAAATAAAAGGACACATAACTTTCAACCATACACGCAGACGGACGTGTTTTCTTAGTGCTTCACTGACCTGATCCTTATTCCACCACCTAAGATCATTTTCGTGCGAATTAAGAAAACTTATCCAAGAGAGAATGATCAAGTCATCACAGTTTGCATAAGATATAGACACTACATTCGGCTTACTGCCAAGATGACCTCGTTTCAAGTTTCTGAAAGATCGGAGTTTTTCACAGGACTCAATATTTTGTTATCTGTTCCAAAATTAATCAATCAATTCCAGAATCTCTCTATTCGTAAACAATTCCTTCAGGCTAGGCGGTGATAAGTTAGTGCCAGAAAATAATGCAAAGGGTTCCTTAACATTCTTCAAAAGCTAAATTCTTTGATTTTTTTGCTTCCTAAACATCGTATTGAGGTACCTGAAAAGTTCCGTCATCATAATTAGTCCCAGGTATTTATACCTTTTGACAATCTCTATTCCTGTATTTTTTACTTTTCGAGGTTGGTGTAAAATTCCAGGTTTTACATATGTAACTCTTTTAACCTTGTTAGCCTTAAAAAACTAAGAAACAATTCCCATTCCCTTTTCGTTATTTTTTATCTTTATTTATATGTACTTATTAGACTGCAGATATTTTCCACTGTGGAGTAATGTTCTCGGAAGCTAGCTTGAAATTCAGCTAGTATTTGTGCTTCTGCTTTCTTTCCCATTTGGCTAACCTCTTCTTCATGGTTCGCATTAATATTTTGCACATGCCTAGGTAATAAAACACCTTTTTAATAAATGGGAAAAATAATAGTTTTTAAAAAACTTTCATGATTTATTCCCTTTTCGAACACACTGTACGACACTTTCGCAAGCTGTCTAATGAAATTATGCGGAACATTTTTAAATTCCGGCATCCTGTCCTCTTATAGAACTTTATTATCTCTGAAGAGCTTAATTATGGATGTTTTCTCACTTTCTAGCTCTTCATTTAATACAACAGCCCACTGCATTGGATTACCAAATAGCGGAGGATTTATGAGTCTTTCAATGTATATCTTAAAAACTTCTGTACTTATCTTATATTTTCTTGCCACAATTGGGTAACGAGTTCCCACCAGTCACTGGAGTTCTTTTTTGTGTTTTTTATTTAAAAGCCTATTTATTGAGACATTCAATACGTTTCACAAAGCATTGCGGACTTGGGGTCAGTCCCCAGAAGATCAAGCTGGAGCTATTTACTAACGAAATAATTAAACCACAATTTAAACTCCCAGTGATGGAATACTAAGAATATCTGATAGTGCGAAATACTTAGGAATCATACTCGAGAGGACACTTAACTTGTAGCTCAATGTCAATAAAAGAGTAAAAAAGACAACGACTGCTTTTACACATGTAACCCAATCTTCGACAGAAGGTGGGGACCACACCCTTAGATAATTGAATTATTATTTATTTATTTATTTATTCACAGCATAATGTAAGTACATACATTTCATATTTTGTATACATTTTTACAAAATGTTAGAGATTTAGGAATAAGCTTCCTTTACAACTACGATTTATTTGTTTATTTGTATTTATTTGTGATAATATTTACAAAATTTAAGGGAAAAGCTGTTGCAAAAACCCCTTATTTAGACTTAATCTAATATTGCAAAACCCCGGAAACAGAAATGCTAGGTATTAGTTAGGGCATGTCAGAGTTGTGAAATCAATTCATTATCAGAGCTTCTGCAATTACTAATAAATTTATGTCGAGTTTTAAATGCAAGATCCATCACCAAGTTAACGTTGGCCTTTGTATGAAGTCTGCTGGTAGAATAATACCAAGATAAATTTAAAATCATTTTAAGCAACTTGTTCTAACAAATTTGTAGTTTGTTTAAATTCGTTCTAGCAGTTATAGCCCCATAGAGGAGTATATGTAGCTTGAAATATTGTTTTTAGATAAGAAATTTATTTGCATGTTTAACGAAGACTTCCTACAAATAAAGGGGAAGAGTATTTTGGTTGATATATTGACTTTATTAATTGTTTCAAAGGAATTAAATCTGAATGTTAATTTTTGGTCAAGTACAACCCCTAAATATTTTATCTTTGGAAGCCACTAGATATCATTTCCGCACAAGTGAAATTTTATATTGTTAGGAAGGAAACACATTTTCTACGATGGGTGAACCAGATCGCTTGCGTCTTAGATGCGTTTACATTAATTTTCCACCTAACAAAATATTTTTCAACCGTAAACAAAGAGTTTTGTAGCTTGCTATGCACATCTTGTAACATAATGCCAGAGGCAAAAAGAGCAGTGTCATCTGCGAACATTACTATTTGTGTACCATTACTGAATGATGGAAAATCAGCAGTGTACAAATTAAATAGTACGGATCCCTAGACTGAACCTTGAGGAATGCCAAAAGGAACAAAATTAGGGGAAGACAGCTCTAAAGTACGGTCTTTTAAAAAGTACGGTCTTTTAAGAAGCTAGCTATAATTTTGATTATTGGGACAGGAAAGTTGAATTTTACAAGTTTGTAAATCAACCCGTCATGCCAACCCTTACATACTACTGTCGATGTAAACGGCACTCATGAAATCTGCACTTACATATGGCAACGTAGTTTGGTGGCAAACCGCGGACAAAGAAACCAATCTTAAGATAATGGAAAAATATAGAGTTTAGCACGCATAAGCACAACCAATGCGATAAAAACAACGTCGACAACAGGGTTAGAAACAATTCTTAACATGCCATTCCTAAACCCTTACATGCTAAGAGTTACTTGAGGATTGGCCAAACAAGTGACTGAAATTCAGATCTTGAAGGACATCCACAGATTCTAAAGAAACTATGCGGTATCAATGATGACAATACCAAGTCTTTAATTATCTACACAGATGAGTCAAAGATGAATATAGACACAATTGTCTACATATTCTACAACGAACTAATCATGCACACCTCAATCAAACTTCCTCAACACAGCTATGTCTTCGAAGCGGAAGTCCTGGCAGTCGCATAGGCAGCCAATATGGTATTAATGATGACAGTACCACGCGATGGTAGTAGACAACCAGGCGGCTAAAAAAGCAATATTTGCTTTTGAACTTAAGTTAAAGCTAGTACGTCACTGTTGCGAAGAATTAAAGATTATTGGATCACAGCACCATATTGATCTCTGCGGAGTCCTTGGCCATAAGGACATATCCGGGAAAGAGATAGCTGACAATCCGCATAAACGAGGCCAGCAATTGACCACATTTGAACACTTTATTAATAAAGCCTCCAATCTGCAAACTCAAAAATCAAGTGGAGCATAAGATCTGACGACTCGCATGAAAGGTGTGGGCAATTGACCACATTTGAACACTTTAATCGATCAAGCCTCCAATCTGCAACGTCAACAATCAAAAACACCAAAAAGTGTTTTCACGGTCCCACCTCTCGCGAATGTCTGACGTCCGAGAGTAATAACTGTCAAGAGACAGTTGCCTTTCGGCCGTTCTCAATTTGCTCTCGGATATGGCTCTAAACAGTAGGTCCCTTCCATTTGTGTGAAAAAATATAACACGAATGTTCGCGAGAGGCTAGGCCCTGGACCACTTACAGTGAGCCGAAAAACTATTCGTCTCTAGCCAGTTTCACATTTATTTCATGAATTTCATGCTCAAATCAAACACAATCCATATTACTTTTATACCCTGTTTTCCCCATCGAATAATATCTGCGATGACACCTAAAGCTTAATAGTTTCACTTATGTATTATATACAAAAGCACATACACAAAATGACTTAGCCTTTTACCGAAAAAGTATTCGTCTGCATGCGTTTCCAGGTCATTTAAAGTTGGTTAGCGGGATTTTTTCACGGCTTTGGAAGTCAAATTCTTCTGATCAGGACATAATTAATTTGAACTTGAATTCTGAACTAATTCCGTTGCATTTGTTTTTAAAAACATTGAATTTATTAAGAGCGAAAAATCATTATAAACTTATTAAAAGAAGGTCGGAAATATAAAAAAATGAGTCAAAGTATTAAGAGACCGATTACGAAGATAAAGAGCATTTTTTATAGATACTCGTATAACGAAATTAAGAAGTACGAAAATGCTTCAATATCTGGTCGACCACAAAAGTTAACGGAGGGGAAAAGAACCAAATTGTCCGCCAAGTCAAGAAAAATCCTAGACTAAAAGCTCCAAAGATAGCTACTGAGGTGAAATTGGAAAAATCATATCCGATGATACGGTGCGTAATGTTCTCCACCAAGCCGGTTATCATGGTCGCGTGGCTCGTGAAAAGCCTTCGATTAGTAAGGTAAATATGAGGAAGCGCCTGGAATACGCCAAAAAGCATAAAAACCGTGATGAGCAGTTCTGGAAAAAAGAGTTTTCACTGACGAAAGCAAATTTAATATTTTCCAATCAGATAGCAAAGTTCTTGTGTGGAGAAAGCCAAATGCTGAAATGGGTGAAAAAACCTAAAGGCGACAGTTAAACACGGTGGAGGTTCCCTTATGGTATGGGGGTCCATGAGTGCCAATTGAGTTGGTGAATTGTGTGTTTTTGAAGAAACTATGGACCACAGCTTTTATATAAACATATTAAAGGCTAATCTCCAAAAAAGTGTAGGTAAAATGGGCATTGATAGTTCTTATATATTCATGCAGGACAATGACCCAAAGCACAATGCATGGAATACAAGAATGTGGCTCCTGTACAATATGCCTACTTTTATGGAAACTCCACCGCAGTCACCAGACATCAACCAAATAGATGTCTCTGGGATGTCTTGGAAAAGAAAACAGGATCAGGGGAATGTCTAAAAAAAACAGATTTAAGGAAAGCACTCGAGGAGGAATGGGCTTCGATACCAACAAATGTTATAGAAAACCTTATCAGTTCACTATCTAGAATAGTGGAAGCAATAATCAAACGGAAGGGAGGATCCACAAAGTATTAATATTGCTTTATTATTATTTATTTAATTTATTTTCTTTTATTCAACATAAGAGACGAATACTTTTTCGGTGGTGATATCATAAGTGAATTAAGTTTTTTGTTAATAAATAAGTGAAAACTTTTATATTTATTGGTTTACCTAGGAAGTGAATTCATTAAAGTATAACATAAGATACAGAAGTATAACTGTTTCTTGTTTCGATTGGGAAAATTATTCTTTTTTTGTAATAGGAGCAAGCAGACGAATACTTATTCGGCTCACTGTATGGTCCGTTGCGGCAATTATCTGTTTTTTTTTTTGTTACAAAAACAGCACGATATTTGACAAGAATTTTTCATTCAAATGAAGGTCTTTCAGCCTTTTTACATTTTTTAGTCGTAGAAAAGCTGATACGACCTCCAAGCGTGACTCTTGGTGGGGTTTTGAAGCTGTGGCATTACATAATAGTCCCTTCTTCCTTGAATACGAATCAAATCGGAATTTGTTTTGTAAAGTTTTAGAGCCGTGCCAAGCAGGCGCGATTTGACTTCGTTGGACTTTTTTATGGGGAACTGTTGCCTACCTTTGCTATTCCAGTAACTCATTATAATTTTACCTTTTAATTTTTTTTTGTCTTTTAAGTGAACGGCATATTTTTGTATTCAGTTACTATACGCAAATGCATTTTTTTGTTCATATCAGGTGAGTTACAAAATATTTATTCATCAATTTCGTTGCAATAAAGTGTTCAGTTTTCACAATGTCAAAAAGATCGTGTAAAGTGATTTGACCAATTTGTTACGTTTGTGGTAAAATTATGGTGTATAAGAATATATGTTTTGGTGGGCAAAAACGCATCATAACCTTCACGTGGTGCCTGGTGGATAGCTATCTAATAGTGAACCAACGATGAGCGTATGCTGAGTCTGACTGTACATGTGGAGCTGGACACTGGACCAGCGCAAGCTCAGCCGGGTTAACTCCAGGACGCATGTGCCAAGCGAGGCATTTCTTCCTGACCGGACCCGCTTTTGTGGATCAGATCTCTAACAAGAGGTCCTCAGAAGGCGCAGCGGAGGAATTCCATTGACGGAATCTAGACAGACAGATCAGCGGAAGCTTTACTTGAGCTACTCCGACATATTTGGAGCTCGGGTTAGTAAGGAGCTTTCACGACTGAGGCAGGGTCTTGAAAAAGAGATGGGGGAGGAGTCCTTAATGAGCCAACGGCAGCGCTCGCACCCCCAAAGTGGGTAACTGGCATTCGGTTAACTCTCTAGGTTGGGGTTTTTTGCCGGAGCAACTTCCTTACTGCGTAAAAAACCCCTAGTTACGACACAATCAAATACTCGGCAAAGAATGACCCTACTGTTGACAACCCTGGTAAACGAAATAAGGACAACGATTTTCGGATCTACACGCAGAATGTTCACACCCTTAACAGATCGCGTGCAGCCGATCAATTAGCAGAGGCCCTAGACTGCTATAAAGCAGATATTACAGCCATCCAAGAAGTGCGAAGGGATGGGGCGGCAAAAGGAAAATGAAAATGATGAAATACTATAACATTTACTATCTACTATAACAGCGCTTATTCGGATGCGGATTTGTTGTACGCGGCAGACTTAGGCGAGAAGTTTTGAGCTTTCGACACGTGAGCTAGTGTCTTATGACAATCCGCATCAAGGCTAAATTCGCCAACATTAGCCTAATATGCGCTCACGCCCCCACAGAAGACACCAACGGACTCAGGCTTATTGGCTTCGCTGCTGTGCGAAACGTCAGTATAGCAGCAAGCACACGGTTTCCTCATCTCAATATCCACAAGGGGACATGGCGCTCTCCTGATCATGAAACGGTCAATTAAATTGATCACATTGCGATCGACGCTAGGCATGCCTCCAGTATTCTGGATGTCCGAACCATCCGAGCAGCCAACATCGACTCGGAATCACAAGTTCAAAGTCCAACATGTTCAGATGAATTTGTTATTTCTAATAAAGAACTGCCTATGATAACTCAGCCTGAGTTAAATGATTTAGTAAAAGATTTGAGCCTATCTAAAGCTGAATTTCTTCGCTCGGGGATACCAAAATAGAGCTTACTTGCTACCAGCACAAGAATTGCCGTTTATCGTCAACGAAGTGAGTGTTTTTTTTTTTTTTATCAATTTGATGTGGTAAACCAACAAGCCGTTAAAAAAGTTAAAAAAGATAAAAAATTATTGAAATTAAGATTGTAGTGGTAACAAGTGCCGCTTCAATGCCATCATTTCGCCAGACTGTTACTGCCTTGACGAATTTCAATACATAACAGGTGGATCAAAAGAGGTCGTCCCTAACATTGGTCATCCCGACGTGATCGTATCAGTCGCCTTACAAACAGTAGAATCGTTAAAAGGACTAAAACTCTGGTACGATCATTTATATCCGCGTATAGCATTTCCACAGCTAAGACACTGGTGCTATCATTTATATTCGAGTATAGCGTTACCAAGGCTATAACACTGGTAAATTTCCGTTTATCCTCATCAAGCGCCTTCCATCAAGAAACATAAGGCAGGATTGTAAAGACCGACATTTTTATTGTGGTTGGCAGGTAGAAGGCTATAGCCGAAGAGTTAACAAGACTACAAATCAACGTGAAAAAAACAGTTTTGGAAGGAAAACAGCGAAACATAAACAAGAGAAAAATCATCGTAATGCTTTGTCAGGAATTCAAACAAAATCATGAACGCATCAAAGAGTTTATAAGGAAAGACACTCCATACATTCGGGAAAACAGTTTCGTTTCGATTCTAGTACCGCTAACCTCGGCTTGTGCATTAAACTTTTAAGCATTTATTTTAATCTTTAAATTTTTAATAATTTATTTTATCTCGATTAAATAATTCTAATGACGGAACAGTGTTGTGAATGCAATTCTGGCATTATGTCTAGTAATTTTGAGCTGCGGAGGATTATGCTGCAGAAAATTTCACACCAAGTGTGTGGGGCTGTCCGAGACTGTCCTCCAGTTCATGAAGTCAACTGAGGGACTGTGTTACAAATGCAAAATCTGCAATAATGTTCCATTATTGGGACTAATATCCAAGCTCAGTTGTTTAACGAATGAACTGAGCTTAATTAAATTGGATATCCGAGAATTAAAGAAGTGTAATTCAACTGATAAACCTAGTGCCAGTGACATGCCGGTCGAAAAAGTAAAATTGGTGGTTGATGAAGCGGTTGTTCCAACTACTGCTGCACCCATAACGAGTGAGTGTGCTAGCGCTCCGGTTGTTAAAGAATATGCCACCAGGGCACAGAAAGTTGGAGTAATGTTTCGAAATAACAGCAAACGCGAAATAACAAACGCGCGAAGTAAAATAAGCCTATTATAGGCAATGACCAATCCGCGCCTAATTTCGTAGCAGCTCCTCTTAGAGACATGCATGCTGTTGGTTTTCTTGTTGACACGACGGAAAGTGCGGTAAGGAATTACATTTCATCCAAATTGGCCATCCCGAGTGACCAAATCGGTTGCATTAAATTGGTTAAGTCAATCGCTGACTTAACTAAATTACGATTTATTAATTTTAAAATTAGTTTACCCGATGAAATATTCGCGCGCGCTCTAGATCCATTAAATTGGCCGTCGGGTATTCGCGTTAAGAAATTTGTTTCAAAAAACGGAGTTGCTTTGCCCGTCGTAGAGATCAAAATATAAACATTGATCAGTTGGGCCGCCAAGCACCTCCGTTGTTAAATATTCCGTTTATTACCAGAATGTTGGTGGTATGAGAACAAATACGAAAGAGATGTTCGTCGCACTCTCTGACCACCAATATGATTTTATTTTTTTAACGGAGACATGGCTGCACCCGCACATTTTTTCGACGGAGATCTTTGACTCTTCATATGTGGTTTATCGAAAAGATCGCTGTCACACAAGTAGTGAGAGAGGTGGGGGAGTTTTAATAACTGTCTCATCTCTCTTTCAAAGTAGACAGATCATGTTGGAGCATCAAACGGTTGACGTTGAACAAATGTGTGTGTGTATTGATTCATTTGATAACGTTCGTTATCAGCTGATTATTTTTGTCTCTTACGTTCCGCCAGATAGTGTTGCCAATTGTATGAAAAACATATTCAAAACATTAGTAGTGTTGTTACTCGTTTTGAAGCCACTCAACTACCTTGTGTATTGGGTGACTTCAATATTGGTGATGTAACTTGGAAGAATGTGGATGGTGATGAAAATTTAATACCATTCAACGTGAAACATGAATGTGAACAAATAGTCATTGATGGTCTTCAATCTTTAAATTTATTTCAAATTAACGATGTTCGGAATAGTTTAGATAGAACTTTGGATTTAATATTTCTGAATAATGAAATTAATTTTAATATTTTAGAAGCTATGGATCTTATTGATTCAAATAAAATCCATCATAAAGCTTTACTTTTGGAATTTACATTTCTTAATTACACAATTCGAAGTAATAATAATAATAATTCCGCGTTAACTTATAACTTTTCTACAACCAATTTTGTTGCACTTATGGATTATTTAAATAGTTTTGATTGGGATGCACTAATAAGATCCCCCAATTTAAAAAGTAATTATGATACATTTTTGGGAAAAATCAATTCTGGTCTTGATTTATTTGTGCCTAAGACGCGTCATAAAAATCGGTTTAGAGTTCCATGGTCAAATAAAAGATTGGTTAATTTAAGAAATGTAAAAAGAAAAGCGTATTCTAATTATTTATTAAATAAGACAAGGTCAAATCGTGAAATTTTTTTGAGATTCAGGAAAGAGTATGAGTTCTTGAATAAATTTCTATATAAACAATATGTCTTGTCCGTAGAGTCCTCGGTAAAACGTAATAGCAAATCATTTTGGAATTACATTAATTCAAAAAGAAATACTTCAGGCTTGCCTAAGGTAATGTAGTTTGGAAATTTGAGTTCAACAGATTTAAAAGGCACTTGTGAATTATTTGCTAACTTTATCGAGTCCCTGTATAATAGGTCTCAGGTGCAGTTAACGGTGAATCATTACTCTCATATTCCTGAACTCTTAGATATAGGTGCGTTATAGTTTTCGGATGAAGATGTAATTAAAACGTTAGAAGGACTTGATTTGAATAGCAACCCAGGGCCAGATGGAATTCCGGCGGTTATATTAAAAAGTTGTTTATCTGCGTTCTTTTATACACTTAAAATTATTTTTAACCAGTCACTTGCAACTGGAAATTTTCTCAATGAATGGAAATATTCTTTTATAATTCCTATTTTTAAAAGCGGTTCGAGACAAAAAGTCGAAAACTATCGACCTATATCAAAGCTTTCTGTAATTCCTAAATTATTCGAAAGCATTGTTAAGGAAAAACTTTCTTATGCGGTTAAAGAAATTCTTTCTATTAATCAGCATGGCTTCGTTCGAGGTAGGTCATGTACTACTAATTTAACTTTATTAACTAATTATATATTTGATAGTTTTGAGAATCGTTCCCAAGTTGATGTACTCTACACAGATTTTAAAAAGGCCTTTGATAGAGTTCATCACACCTTGCTTTTAGCAAAGCTAAAATCGTTGGGTTTTTACTCCTCAATGCTACTGTGGTTTTATTAGTATTTAACTAATGGAAAGCAATTAGTAAAGGTCGATAATTTTACATCGCGCGTAATAGAAGTAACTTCGGGCGTTCCACAAGGTAGGCACTTGCTATTTATTTGTGAATGATGTCCACGGGATTTTCCAATTTTGTAATGTTTTAACTTTCGCGGATGATTTGAAATTATATTCTAGAATAAATAATACATTTGACTGCATTCGATTACAGTCAGATATCAATAAGCTGTCGGAGTGGTGTGGTCATAACGCTTTGGAACTAAATATTTAAAAGTGTAAGATTTTCTCGGCATATCGTATTTCACTGACACTTTTTAATGAAGTGAAACTTCACCGTCACAATGAAGTGAAAGATGTCGGAGTCATATTTGACTATAAATTGAATTTTTCATTGCATTATGACTACGTCATTTCCAGGTCCAACTCTTAGTTAGGCTTTATAAAACGTAATTGTAAAGACTTTCGAGATGTTTATAGCCGTAGGTCTATTTACTGCTCGTTAGTGAGAC
Organism: Blera fallax; assembly: GCA_946965025.1. NCBI lineage: Eukaryota > Metazoa > Arthropoda > Insecta > Diptera > Syrphidae > Blera > Blera fallax. The sequence continues at coordinate 35,825,137 of OX337245.1, forward strand.
CTTATTTAGAATATGCATCCATAGTTTGGGATTCACCATTTGATGTTCAAGACCTTAGATTAGAAAGAGTTCAAAAAAAACTTCAGGAGATATGCCATTCGTAAACTGAGTATGTTTGAAGAACACGCTAAAAAGGTGCAAAATTATAGGCCTGCAAACCTTAAGTTTCAGGCGTAAGGCAACTTCCGTCATTTTTATTCTCGATATAATTAATTATCATATTGATTCACCGGAATTGGTTTTTCTTATTAATGTATATGCTCCCCAAAGGTCTCTTCGGGTTAGAAATTTATTTTCCGCGTTAAGGCATAATACCAATTATGGTAGCAATGAGCCAATTTCAAGGTGCATATGAACGTTTAATCGGCATTACAGCAAAATTGGTTTTTGCTTATCTCGGGTAGAGTTTGAAAACTGCGTTTACTCAATTGTTTTCGATTAAATTTATTGTTCGAGGTAGTCTATAATATTGAAGATCGGTAGATGATTCCTAAGTCGCGCAACTAAAAACAGTTGTGTAAAGCGATACTGAGAGTAGTGTTCTGTGTACTCTGTGATGAAAAAAAAAAAAAAACAAAAACACTACTGGTAAAGTTGAACAGTTCCATAACAAGCTGAAAGAATACATCGAATCGATCTACGTTGACCAGAAGAATATTCCAGATGATACTGAGTCTGGGAGCACACGAGCACCAAAGTCCCCAGGGTGGCTAAACTAGATCTAGAGACGAAGCAGCTCTAGACTTACCGCAGCGTACGTCAACTGCTTAGATAGGTGGAGCTCCAACAGACGTTGCTAGAATCATACGGAGACGGAATACAATTGTAGAATTACTACAGCGTTTCAACAAAGGTATAGGTAACGAAACCAACGCAGGTCATCCCAAGACATACTACGAAGTAAAGCTAAGCGGGCTGAATCGTCAGTGGGCGAAGTTGGAAGAATTTCATCAGCTCATAGGAGAGCTCGTCGAAGCAAGAACCATAAAGTATGATATTGAAGAATACATCAAGTTAGTATACAGGGTGCAGGAAGTTATAATTTTCTTAACTACCAAGCGGGATGAACTAACTACACTAGATATGTACATACATCGTTGTTTGCGAGTATTTCATCTCAAAATTTTTTTAAATCTACCAAAAATCAACCTTCCAATATTTAAAGGTGATCATATGAAATGGCGTCAATATAAAGACCTTTTTGTATAAATGGTGCATAATCAACCAATGGGAAGCTGTCAAAAAAATTTGGTATCTAAAAACTAACGTACGGGAGGCAGAAAAACTAGTAAGGCATTTTACAGTTTCTAATTATCTGACGGCGTGGAACACAATAAAGGATCGATATTAAAACACCCTTACATGTGCAATATATGTATAAGGGTAATCCTACCGTGTACAATTGAAAGAGCTTTCTCCAAGTTTCACCCAAGCAGCATGTTAATCTTGTAATATTCTATGCGAGAATGTTCCAAGAAATATAATACACTGGTACACTTAGAAATAACATCAGTAAGGGCAACGCTAGCGGAGCATTCATCTGGATCGGCAGCATCAGTAACCACTATATCAGATTCGCATCCATCATCACTGGTAGCCCACATTCAACAACATTATCATTTAGTCCTTCTTACCTCCAGAATTCAGTTAAAAAACCGCAACGGTGAATTCGTAGAATGCAGAGCCCTGTTAGACTCTGGATCGCAAGTAAATGTTATCACCGACAGAGTGATCAAGCTGGGATTAATGACTAATCAAATTTCAATTTCAATTAAAGGAATGGGTTAAGCAGTTAGAAGAGCTTCAAAAGGAGTTAGGGTTTTAATATAATCGAAACTACATACATATGTATTCTGCGAAAATTGAAGCCTTTACGGTTTCATGAACAATTTCACCTCAACCAATTCAAATGATAAATATCACCGGACCGGCAATTCCTCAAAATATTAATTTAGCCGACCGGATGTTTAACCAACCTGATTACATTGATCTTCTCCTTGGCGCTGAATTCTTCCATGAATTCTTTGCAGTCAGATAAATAAAGTAATACGACGAACGAAGCTTGCAGAACAGTCTTCCGTTGGGTATTGGCAGGAAGAATTAACAAGCTTCACTTCAACACCGCATCTGGTGGAATCTGTACAAAAGATCAGAGCCTTGGCACAGCTATTGAAAGATTTTGGGATGCGGAAGACCCAAAAAGTACGCAAAGAAAGCAATTAACTTTAGGTGAAAAGCAGTGCGAAACACATTTCAATCAAACTGTTGATAGAGATGCAAATAACTGATAGAAAGCCTTCAATTTTCGGACAACCCTAAGACTTTGGGACGATTCAATGGCTCTGGCTCTCAATCGCTTCAGGGCATTGGAACAAAAATTTGTAAAAAGCCCCGATCTGCGGCAGCAATTCACGACTTTTATGGAAAACTATCGTCAATTGGGCCGGCTATATGGAAGAGCTGACCAATCAATTCGGTCAACACACAAATTTCTTCCCCACTACTGCCTTCGAAAGTCCGATAGCAACACGACGAATTAAAGGTAGTATTTGACGCGTCAGTAAAAACGTTGACAAATATATCACTGAACGACATTCTGCACACTGGGCCTGTATTACAGGAGAAACTATTCAGGAATTGATGTTCGGCAACATAATTGTTATGTAGGTAACGTTATGACAGAAACTGACAGCATCATTACAGCTCATGATTAGCAATTATAGTTATCGTCATTACTCAAATTGGCAAACTTCAAGCTACACAAATGATGCGCTAATCATCCTCAACTAAAGGGTGATATCGCACAGGAAGACCAAACACTACAATTAGACAATGATTCCGACAATAGCCGCTCGATATACACTCCGCGTCAACTAAATAGGTACAAGATTTTTCAAAAGCCTCATTATTTCTAATTATCGTGCATGAATTTGTATTTTTATGCTGATAACTATTTGTCTATGATGTTGGAAAAGAAATGAGAAAGAAAAGTTTAAAAAGGACTCTGGCTCTCTTGTAGAGCATTATGCATAAAAAATGCATTATTTGTGCGTCAACTGAATGGAACATGGTTATTATCTTAATTGTTTATGTGTTTTCTGAATATGTATTTAAGCAATTGTTTAAGTGTTCTAAATTAATGTTGATCAAAAATTAAAAGGCTAAGATGGACTTACTGGAGAAGCAAGGCTTAAAAGAGCAAAGTGTATGCGGTTGAAGTTTTCGAGGTACCATATGACTTGGCAAGAAGAATTGCGTTACGTGGTTTCTTAGATGCAAAAAAGTTCAATTTTGATGGACCTGATGGATTTAATTATTACTTTCATGGCTTGAGAAAAAGCGAACGTTTTTTAGCCCGGTATCATAGCCGAGAAGGTGGTGTTATGGTATGGGGAGGTGAGAGGGGGGGAAATTTGAACGCGGGGTACCTTTGAACATTGCTAATAAAATCCTATAAAAAAATATTTCAAAAAGTAAACCAAAATTTAAACTTGGTAAATACCGTCTTTTTTAATCGTCAACGGCTTTCAGTGATCGTCTCAGTCGTCGCTTGGAAGTAGCCGAATAAAGATTTTTTTATACTTAAATTGGCTTTTTTTATTTGGAAGAGTGTACAAATTTGTTGTGAGCTTGGTGCCCCGACGGTTTTGCTTCAACCTGTTTCAACGCGTAAAGTTGCTTTTGAATTTGTACTTCAAAACAATATGTACATACATACATAAATTGGTGTTCTTCACATTTAGTGTAATTTAATTTTCAGGTGAATACAATGGTGCGTAACTACAAAATAAAAAAGATCTACAGATCTTAACGAAGATGACGTAAAGAGCGCCATCACAGCAGTTGTAAATAAAACAATGACCCTTAAAGGGGCTGCCTGTGCCTACGGTATTCTGCAGAATACTTTATTTTATAGAATAAAGAACTACAAAAATAATAAAACGTTCCAAAGTCAAAATAATTCAAGTTTTTACCACCGCTGAAGAAAATAAGCTTGAGAGTGAATTATGGTTTGACATACGTTCAAGGTCGAATATTACCAGAGAGTACTTGGTAAGTTCGACTTTTCTCCTGATCGTATATTCAATTTAGATGAAACAGGTGTGACTACAGCTGTGCAACATGGTATCGTCCTAGTTACAGTTCCTCCCCACTGCACTCATTGTCTTTAGCCTCTCGATGTCGCAGTTCTGGGACCGTTCAAGCAGAAGTTGTCAGTGACGCAAAATGACTGGCTACTAAACAATCCGGGTAAAACTATAAGAGTGCACGATCTTCCGGGTATTACTAACACTGCATGTATTGCTGCATTTACGGGGAAATATATAGTTTCAGAGTTTGCAAAGCCAGGTTTACCCATTTTCAAGGAATTCATTTACAGAAAAAGATTTTGAATGTGCGAAGTCACAAATCGAGAATTAACAGGGGATTCTACAATTCCTGTTGAACCATAGCAAGTGAAGCTCAACAAGTTGTAGCCGTTTTATCGCCAACTGAAAACAACGCATTAAACTGTCGTTATTCAACTGATGGCGATACTTTCAAAGAAAATGTTATTTCTCCTGAAATTGCAAGGCTTTTCCCGAAAGCTGCTCCAAGACAAACTACAAATAGGGGAAGAAAGAAGGGGAAAATAGCGTATTTTGATCGAAACACCTGAAAAAAATGAAATAGGGACTGCATACTCGGAACGTAAAAAGCTCCTATATAAGTCAGCGATGCACCCTTTGAATAAACGTTTAAAAATGGAAAAAAAAACACCAAACGGGCAAACTAAAATTAAAAACTCAAAGGAATGTAGTTCAGACTCAGATGTGAGTTCGTTTTCAGTGAATGATGACACAGATTTAGACTTCGATTTTGCTGATGAATCATCCATTGGTCTAGTTGATGCAGAGCAAGCAGACCTTTGTACGGACTTAAGTTATGACAGTTGGAAAAATTAACGAAAAAGAAGGCAACAGGTATAAGTTCAGCTTTTTAAAGAAGAAGACTGGCTCCAACAAGTTTTGCTATCCTCATCTTGAAGACAAGTGGTCTGTAAGTGGCATAGAGAGAGCCAATCTGCCACCACCAATTAACGTTCCGGGAACATTGGGTACAGCTGCGATGATGACTTTAGCCTTTAACTTTTCTAAATTTCTGTTGGGTTAGTAAAGTAACTCCGTAAATTTTATATATACATACACATATGTATGTTGTTTATACAGTATTCTTATCTTTGTTTATATAAAGTTTTGTTTTCTTCTTAATATGTACATTATTTCAGTTAATTGTGAATTCTAGTTTTATGTTAAGTTTTTTTTGTCCCTTTTTATTGAAAAAATAAAGTTAAGTTATTTTTTTTAAATAAAAAATAAAGCTTCTAGACTAAAAATAATAACAAATTCTGCCGTTTAACAGTGCCCCAGCATGGTTCAAAACTGCCTTGCATTGGGGATACCTTTGAACATAAGGACCTGCAATTATGGGTCTATATCAAAGTTTATTTTCATTTCTCAAAGTGAGAATATTTACCGGCCAATAATTCAAATACATCGAATTTTATGACACTCGAAAGTAAAATGTGTTCTACGGTGCCCCCTCTCCCCTACCTATTCAGTTGACGCAAAAAAAAAAATGCATTTTTTTCGTACAGAATGCTCTACGAGAGAGCCAGAGAAAAAGTGACGGTGCTTTTTAAACTCTTCTTTCTAATTTTTCTTTTTGACAAATAGTTGTTGAATTCATGCACAATATTTAGAAATGACTCACATACCTTTGAAAAATGTTGTACCTATTCAGATGACGCGGAGTGTATAATAAAATAACGAAAAGAACTGTGGCATCAGAAAAAGCTGGAAGCTTAAACAAGACTGGAACGCGGCCTTACCGTCGAAACTACACGCCAGAAGAACAAATTTCCTAAAGAACCTATGCTTCCTAGATGGAGTCCAGATTCGTCGCATGTGAGATGCACAGTTTCATGCGTTCGCTGATGCGTCCAAAAGGGCATATGGCGTTGCTATATACATATGTACATGCGGTCTTCAGATAATGACGGAAGGATAAAAGTGTGTCTTTGGTGCTTTCAATCAGGACTGGCTCTATTCTTTTTCTTAAAGCAAATATAGCTAACTTCTACTGTAATTACCTCTATTGTGGGCACCATGGCTCAAATGGTTAGTACGTTGAATAATGCACATTAATCGGCGCATTGGAAGACAGCGGTGGTACAGTCTATTCCGAAAAGGGGTAAAGAAACGTCCAATCCGGCGAATCTTCGGTCGATAAGTCTCCTTCCGAAAATCAGCGAGGTATTCGAATAAGTGATCAATAGAGCCCTGACTAAGTCCCGTGTGGTTCAACGTGGGAGCAAGCTTGATGGGAAAGATCCGGGTGTCTGAGAGGGCTTGCCTTAGTTTATTTTGAGCACCAGTCTCAGTACAAAAAATTCTATTCAAATGAAGTCCTATATAACAAGGCGAACATAAACAGAGTGGATAATTTCCCGATCAAGATGATTAGAATACATATTGCAAGAGCAATGAAGTCGATGAATACAACCGTCACGTCGCACACAACATTATGAGAAATTTTCTAATTTGAACGGTCTTGACGGATGGACTGGCATGATACTGCCATGATACTGGCATGATGTGTCAACTTGGTGAAAGCAGTTTAATGGTTTGAAGTATCCTTTAATTGATATGGAACTTGTCGTTCCTAACAGAATTAAGAGCTGTTAAAGGCAGAGGCCATGCTTATACCCTTTGTTGCAAAGTATTTTACAGAAATCCAACAGGATAATTCTCCTATTCACTAGACAGCTTCAACTAGGAAGTGCCTTTCTGATAAATTAATTCCACTTATGACATGGCCAGCACGTTCGCCAGATTTAAACTCTAGTGAGAACTTGTGGGAATTCTGGCAAGAAGAGTGTATGCTGACAGACGGAAATTTAACAACATGTATGAGTTAAGAACCATCATGATGAATAGTTGACAAGAATTAAAAGATGAAGCATTACAAAGTCGAGTGAATTCAATTACAAATAGATTTTAAGACACAATCTTAAATATGGGCGGATTCATTGGAAGTCAGCTTTACAAAAACCACTAAAATACTCAGGCATTATAATTTTGGGACACCACAATAAGATAAAAACTGTAAACAATTAAAACAGAAAATAGTTTTGATAAATAAGAATGAGTTCAAAGAAAAACTAAAAGGATTGCATTTTTATTTTCCTTATTACTTGTTTAATATTAGGCGTATTTTATTATCACTCATGATCCATATATGTAGATCATTGATTTGTATCTATCTATTACAACAATACGAGATCTTGCTTTTGATCAAAATCAATTTTCGTGATCCGAATATTTTTTGCCAAATTAGAATATGCAATATATGTAATTTGCAAATCAAATTTTATTAAATAATTTGTATGTTCGAATAAATTTATATTCTTAATAATTATAATAATTATAATAATTAACCGAGAATCTGTGTAATCTAATAAGTGAGTAGGAACCATTTTGTTGCCGGTAAAATGTACAAAGTCAAAACTAAAATGTATTTAACAAACATAAACTTAAATGGGAAATGCAAAATATTATTCTCAGTTGATATTTGCTGATCCAAATAACAATTTCCTCCTTAAAAAAAACGCAAGCACATCAGATTTTTATTTAAAAAAAATATTTTTTCGCATGACAACCACGCACTAAATGTCAAAAAGGACCTCCGCTGTGCAATTCGTCGCTTTCAAATAAGAACTATGGAATACACAAATCCAGCCTAAATTAAATAAAGAAAAGCAAATATATTCATGTACCTGCTTCCATTTTTGCTTTTTTTTAACGTCTTATTTTGGCAGAGTTAAATGTCGAACTATTACCACAACACAGAACTTAAATTTTTCGTTGATCTGGATTGTTTTATTTTCATCGTGTGATCTGCATGGATCATGGGTGATAATAAAATACTGCTATTGCTTGTGCTAGAAATTTTTGCGATGGTTCTATCATTGTGGAGCGCATCTTATATTGACACCCACCCTACACATACTTCATACACTCTGGATTACACATACATACATACATATATACTTGACTACAAATGCAAACATATATACTTGCATATAAAAATGCACATGCGATTGTTCAATACTTTAAGATTATATGTATAGAGTCATCCAACAATAGATATCATTTTAAATCAATAGCGTATTTTTATTTTACAAGCAAATTGCTGTAAATTTACTGCAGCAAATTCTGAAAACATTAATGAACGCAAATTCTGCAGAATCGACGTCGCAGCAATTCTCGCAACTGTTGTCGTTTTTTCAATTGTCAATGGCCCTTATTGCGAGTGTCGATTGTCGATCGATAAACGACTTTTATCGAAAGTCGATCGTCGAAAGTGAATTTTGGTATTGCGAACGTCGATTATGAACGAAGTTATTCGTTTTGACAGCGATCGACTGTGTGGAAGAAGTGCAATGTTATGAACAAAAATGCAATGTGTATCATTGCTTTGACCTTTTATTTTTAAAAAAATAATTATATTAATTACAGAGCAAAAGTAGTGAGTAATAACGCACCCAAAAAGTGGGTAACTGGCATTCGGTTAACTCTCTAGGTTGGGGTTTTACGCCGGGGCAACTTCCTTACTGCGTAAAAACCCCTAGTTACGACACAATCAAAAGACTCGGAAAAGAATGCCCCTACTGTTGACGACCCTGGTAAACGAAATAAGGACAACGATTTTCGGATCTACACGCAGAATGTTCACACCCTTAACAGATCGCGTGCAGCCGATAAATAAGCAGAGGCCCTAGACTGCTATAAAGCAGATATTACAGCCATCCAGGAAGTGCGATGGGATGAGCCGGGCAAAAGGAGGATGAAAAACTGTGATATCTATTACAGTAATTGCTAAGGAGAGCAGAAACAGCGCTTATTTGGATGCGAATTCGTTATGTGCGGCAGACTAAGTCAAGAAATCTTGAGCATTCGATACGCGAGCGAGCGTCTAATAACAATCCGCATCAAGTCTAAATTCGCCAACATTAGCCTAATATGCGCTAGCGCCCCCACAGAAGACAAGGACGACGCTACCAAAGAATGTTTTTACGAGCTCCTCGAAGAAACCTATGGGCAGTGTCCTAAATAGGAAATTAAAATCGTGCTAGGTGATTTTAACGCCAAGTTAGGGAAGGAGGACATCTTTGGTAGAACACGTCTGGCAACGGACTCAGCCAAGGTACGTATGCGGATTTCCCAAACGCCAAAAAGAAAAATAACTGTGAGAAGAGTTAACGTCGTAAAGTACGACTCCTACATATGCTGGCAGCATTAAGTGCCGAAGACCAGTGGCAACGCTGTCAACATGCCATCAGAGATTCCGCAACTGATGTGTTGGGTTTCAGTCGACCACCACCAAGAAACCTCTGGTTTGACGAAGAATGAGCTTAATAAGACGCGTAGAAAATTGAGTTGCAATGAAGGGCGAGGGCTGCTCATGAGCTCTACGAGCAGAGAGAGACGGGAAGAACATCGCCTTCTCGAGAATAAGAAAAAAAAAATCACAGTCGGTACTGAGCATATGGAAAACAATGTTCTGCAGACTGTATAACGGCGATGAAGACCAACATACCGCTGCCAGGCAACATAGACAACGATAGCCAAAACTTCCGTCCACCTGACCCAAACGAAGTGAGGATAGCAATATCCAAGCTTAAATCCAACAAAGCTGCTGATCCTGATGGCCTACCGGCCGAGTTGTTCAAGGCATGAAATGACTTGGTATAGAGCATACACCAACTCATTTCCAAGATTTGGTGAGAGGAGTGTATGCCTGATGAATGGAATCTCAGCATCGTTTGCCCGATCCACAAGAAATGAGACCCTCTTAACTGCGCCAATTACAGAGGCATCAGTCTCCTCAACAAGATCTTATCTGCCATATTGTGTGAACGCCATAAACCCTACTTCAACAGCCTGATTGGCTCCTATCAGTGTGGTTTCAGACCAGGAAAGTTCACAATCGATCAAATCTTCACATTCCGGCAGATCCTGGAAAAACCCAAGAAGTCCAAATCGATACTCACAATCTTTTTAGCGATTTTTGGCCGCATATGGCAGCTATACAGAGCCATGTCTAGTTTTGGCATCCCTACCAAACTCGTTCGTCTGTTGTGAATGACGATGGAGAACGCTCGCAGCTCCATCAAGGGCGTTAATGACGTCACCGAGACCTTCGATGCCAAAAAAAGGATTTAGACAAGGTGCTGCCATGTGACTTAATATCATACTTGAAAGAATAGTGCGAAACTCAGAAGCCAACACCGGAGACACAATCTTTCAAAAGTCTGTGCAACTACTAGCATACGCCGACGACATTGAGATAATTAGCAGAACACAGCAGGCTGTCACCGGTGCGTTCGCTAGTATCGAAACAGAAGCCGCCAAAATGGGTTTAACTGTACATGAGAGCAAAACCAAGTATATGCCGTCGACAAGAATTGACACACAACATCGACGAATTGGACAGAACGTCACAGTCGACAGCTATAACTTCGAGGTAGTAAGGGACTTTGTCTACCTTGGCTCTGCTATTAACTTTGAAAATAACATCTCATCAGAAATCAAACGCAGAATAATTCTTGCCAATCGCTGTTTCTTTGGGCTGAAAAGGCAATTGAGTAGTAAGGCCCTATCTCGAACAACTAAGGAGACTCTGTACAAGACCTTGATCACCCCAGTCCTGCTTTATGGCGCTGGAGCATGGACTCTGTCGAAAGCGGATGAAGATATCCTTGGTCGCTTCGAGAGAAAAATTCTTCGTAAGGTATACGGACCCGTTTGCGTTGAAAGGCTTTGGATGAGAAGATTCAACGACAAAATTTACGAGCTGTACAGCGACATCGACCTAGTCAAAAACTGTGCATCAGTCGCCTAAGATGGCTAGGACATGTAGAGCGAATAGACACCAATGCTCCGGCCCGCAGAGTCTTCGAATCTAAACCGGAGGGACATCGCAGTAGAGGAAGACCTCGCCTAAGATGCCGCGCACAAGTAGAAGGAGACCTCAACCAATTGGAATTCGCAACCGGAGGCAGTTAGCTAAGGACCGGGCTAACTGGAGAGGTTGTTGGTTGAGGCCCAGGTTTTCTTTTTTTTTTTTTATATATATATAATTCGCGCGCGCCAAAGGGGGTATGAATACCCTTATGCTGATTTCTCAGGGCACCGGCGGTCAAAAGAAGGGGAAGAGGAACAGAGGAAGTACCGGTGCATGTTGGCTTTAAATGCATGAAGATTGTAACGATGAGGAAACACAGAGCTTGGAAGATCATTCCACATACGAGTCGTTCGGCTTATGAACGAATCCCTCTATTCGACGGTACGTCCGAAGTTGGGCTTGAGGGTGAACTGATGTGCATTCGAAGCGTGACGCGTATTGCGGGGAAAATTTTGAAGGGGAGGAATGCAATTGGCTATTTCGTTGGAACATTTTTTGTGGAAAAGGCGATAAAATAGGGAAAGACACGAGACATTTCTGCGATGTTCTAGTGAGACTATGGAGCTAACAATGTCTCTATGACCTATAAGTTCTGGACCCTATCTAGCATGTGCAAAACGGTCTTGTGTGCACCAGACCAGATATAGGCGTTGTATTTCAGCTTTGGGCGGATGAAAGCCTTATAAATTGTGGCCAGAACAGGCGGGGAAAAGTATTTCTTGTACCGCTTAAGGAATCATGCATAGCGAAGAGACAAGCACATGCAATCAAATGAGAGCGCCTACGTTAACACAGTCAAACAAGCAAAACAAAAGAAAACGCTTGAAACATGTGAACGATGACTATCGGTATTTACGTTTCATTCATTCACTTTCTGTGAAGTGAAGCATCATGGGCAACACAAAATATGGTTTTACGACGGTCGTGCGTTGAGAGGTTTGGAACTTCTTTACAGCCATATCTTCGTCCGAATCTGAAGCCATCTTAAACGCAACTGATATTCTTTACTCTCTAGTACGAGAAAACTAATGAAGCATGACTCTCAATAACCCACACCAAATTAAGTAAGACAAAAAAACGTTTTAGTTTCGCTTCATTTGGTGTGGGTTTCGAACAGGCAGTTTCGTTTTGTTTGTTTCTGTTTTATTTAGTGTGGGCCTAGCCTAATGGATTGCAAAATCATTCACTGAGAACATCTAATGGAAATAATTGGATACCTAAAAGAAAAGGATAATAATAAATGTTTTTTATACCTAAACAAGGTAAGTCTCTATCAAAAGTGATCTCTTGACGGTCAATTTCATAAAAAATAGTTATATGGAAACCGCCGCCAAATTCAATAGTGACATATATACATATTTATAATCAAACACACTTTCGGCAATTGTCAATGCACCCTAGTACGTACGTACATATTTACAATGAAGAGATAGGGGTATTTTTGGAAGCTGTATTTTAATATGTACGTGAGCGCATGCGAGCCATTTTTACCATACCGAAGGTAAATAGAAAATTTTAATGATTAGAGTAAAATTTTGTATCGTGTGAACCACAATACGGATTATAGTGTGTTTCATTTCTTTATGAGGATATATACATTCCTGTATATACATACATATGTATGTATTAATTTTTGTGGCGTTTTCCAATTATTCTGTGCAATAACCATTAGGAATTGGAATTAATCAATATATATAAAAATAAGATTTTCGTTTAAGCGCAAAGATCTCAAAAACTAACTATCCGATTGAGCTGAAACTTACTCAATGTTTTTGTTATGATGACTGAAGTGCACGTAACTCAAATTGTTTCAAGCTTTCCGATAGATGGCGCTGAACACAAAATCTCAAAATTGGTACTTCAGCACTCCACGGTGACAGCTAACAATGAAATTACATTTCTCAAGCCAAATCAACACATTCACGCATAATCGCACAAAGTTAATGCACAATTTTAAAATTATTTGTAAAAAAATTTATGTACATTAAAATCAATAGTATGATGTCAATGAAGAAGTGAAATCAAATGCAGTCATAAATTTATGGAAGAAAATTACAACACACAAATATTGTAATTTTTAAACATAATCAAAATTATTACATTTCCAATTCCACAAATAATACACCACAACCAGCGACATCCAGTGCGATAATCATCTGTTCAAATCTGCAATTGGGTTTGATCTGCGACTAACAGTTTTCGAGAAAATTATTTTTTGCGCGATCCCGTAAAATGCATTTGATTCCACTTCTTGATAGACAACGTAATGTTTATTTTAAGGAACATATGTATATTTTTTCACAAATAATTCTAAAATTGTAAATTAACTTGGTGCGATTGCGAGTGAATGGAAAATTTTATTGTTAGCTGTCACCGTGTGCTGTAGCAATAATTTTGAGATTTTAGTGTTCAGCTTCATCTATCGCATATATTAAAAACTTTTGATTTACGTGCACTACTTTCTTCATAGAAAATATATTGTGTAAGTTTGAGCTCAATCGGATGGTTAGTTTTTGATTTTTTAGCTCTTAAACGACCAGGTTATTTTTATATATGTATATAGATAGACGACAATTCATTCATTTATCACAACTGCAGAAATTTATTAAAATGCACAAAAGACGAATGAATATTGGACGACGTACTCGCCATGCATGCGGACAACGAATCAATCGTGCTCAAGAAAGCCAAGAACGATGATAGCAAATATTGCGAAGGAACTATGAACAAATATCGCAGGCACGTACAAATGCAAGTCAAAGGTATGAAAATTATTTAGAAAGCCAACTGCAACGAGTTCAACGCACACGAGCGAATGTACGCTCACGTATTGTCGACCCGATGAACAAGAGCGTTAAGAAAAACTTTTCTTTCTATAAGTCTCAGCTCAACTCCAAAAGCAGGTTCGAATTTAGGAAAGTTGCGAACTTAATCTTCTTTTATATATATAAAAATTAGCTGTTCGTTTAAGCGCTAAAAACTCAAAAACTAAAAATTCTATTGAGCCGACACTTGCAGCGTATTTGTTATGATGAGAAAAGTGCACGTAAGTCAACAATTTTAGAGTTATCCGGTAGATGGCGCTGAACACTAAAATCTCAAAATAATTACTACAGCAGTCCACGGTGACAGCTAACAACGAAATGACATTTCTCATGCCAAAACCAACACATTCAAGAAGTGGGATCAAAATCATTTATTAATTAATGGAATTCATTCCAACATATTTACACTCCACATGCGATCCACTGTCATTGCAACACCTGATTTATGGTCGTGACAGATAAAATTCAGAATTATTCAAAGCAAAGCAAAATTTCAAAGTTTAACAAATGGAAATGAAAAGTATATATTGCAAATCTATATTGAAAATCTACTCCGTATCGAGGCTAATTTTCAGATTTAAGATGTTTTTTCGAAATTTGCGTGTCAATTATCATGCTCCAAAATATCAACCAGCCAAAGCTTTGCAACGGCACGGAGCTTGCAGTAAAAACATTCAAGAGCAACGTCGCACAGTGGGGCAAGATACCCCAAAAACTGGAATCAATTCATATGATGGGCTAGCTATACTGAAAACATTTTTATGTAGGAATCACTCATTAGTTCATAGAAAGACGACATTTAACTTTTTAAAGTTTTTTTTTAATTGTTTAACTTATGATTTTTGAATTTACAAAGAAGGAAAAAAAAAAAAATTCAAAAAACCAAAAGAAAATAGTTCCGCATTTTTTAGTAATACATGTTTTGAAACTATATGTGTATTATAAATAATAAAACTTGTTTTTATTTTTTATTTATTTACATACATATTTTCAAAAAATTAAACTAAAATTCAGATATATGTATCTGATAAACAATCACTCTCACTTTCATCGCTAATGTTGGAGTTAGAGTTCTCAGAAAAACAAACATTTGGGGCAATGATTAAATCGAAAACTTCTTTTGGAAATGATTTAAGCTGTTTTTTAGGTAGTTTTCTGAAGCTTGTTTTCAGTGGATCTGATGTAATCAACATTAAATTAAAACTATCTTAATAACATTTCTTGAAAAGCTCTCGGGATATTTTTTTAAATCTTTGTTCCTGGCTTTTTTTTTTTTTTTTTTTTGTCCTCTTGTATAACCCTTGCCCGCATGGCATCGACACTGCGACCTAAAAGATCTATTGTATCGAGGGGTTGGAGTTAATCCAAGAGACGTACTACCTCCCTTATGAAGGCAAGTACATCCTTGGTAGCGGATCCCTTGAGTTCCACTGAAGTAAGTATCTCCCTATGGAGAGTACGTATCCTTAACCAATGTAGTGCCGGGCATTCGCAAAGAATGTGTTCGGATGTCTCATCTTCCTCGAGGCAGAATCGACAATCCTTGTCCTGGCAAATATCCATTTTGTTAAGGTGGTATCTCAGGCCGTAGTGGCCAGTTAGGAAGCCCGTCAGCTTCCTAATGCTTTCCTTATCTAGGTTAAGGATTTCCTTATAGGAGTAAGGTTTAATTAAACGTTTGGATTGTCTCAGACCAGGGACATTTTCCCAGTGGTTTAGACGAAGTTGATTTTCCCATTCGTTTAATTGTCCTAAGGCAGAAGCCCAGTTGACTCTGCAAAACGGTTCTGGTCCTAAGAACACGGATTCTGATCCAGCCCTTGCTAGTTCATCCGCCGATTCGTTGCCTGCAATACCCTGGTGACCAGGTACCCATCCAAGTTTGACCTTGTTGTATCTGGCGAGGGCCTGTAGGGCATCGTGGCAGCATTTAACTGTCATAGAGTCCATCATGTTGGAAGACAGTGCTTGTAATGCTGCTTGGCTATCCGAAAGGATAATAATTCTGGCGCCTTTAATACCTTTTCTGGATATTAAGTCGGCGCAGATCTCAATGGCATGTACTTCTGCCTGGAATACCGAGGGACATCTTCCCATGGGTATCGACAGTTTGGTGTTGGGTCCAAAGACACCAGCTCCAACTCCACATTCCATTTTCGATCCATCAGTGTACCAGATCAGACTTCTATGGTCCCGTGCCAGAGCCCCATTGGCCCATTTAGCACGGTCTGGAATTTCTACCTCATATAGTTTCCCAAAACTGTATTCCCTAACCATAATGTCTGGGATGGACATAAACATGTCTATATTTGGGATTGAGTTAAGTATTTTCAGGTGTCCCACATGGCCATCTGTTTTATACTTAAGTTCGAGCTGCAGTTTGATAGCGCATCTAGCAGCCGTCTTCCTAATGAAGATGTGTAGGGGTGTAAGTCCAATTAAAGCCTCAAGTGCTAAAGTTGGGCAGGTGCGCATTGCACCTGTAATACCTAGGCAGGCAATACGCTGTAGTTTCTGGAACTTATAAGCCGTTGATTGTTCGAGGGTTTTAGGCCACCAGACAACAGCAGCGTACGTAATGATAGGTCTAACCATCATGATATAAAGCCAGTATATCATTTTGGGGTTAAGCCCCCAAGTTCTGCCATAGAGGCGCCTACTGGCCCATATGGCTCTAGTGGCACGCTCTGTGGCTGACTTGATGTGAGAGTTCCAATTGAGTTTCCTATCTAGGATAATACCGAGGTATTTGACTTCATTGGAATAAGGCAAAGTGGTGTCTTTTAGGGTGATAGGTTCAAAATTAACCAGTCTCCTTCTAGTAAAAGGCACTAGAATAGTTTTGCTGGGATTAATAGATAATCCTTCAGAAGTGCACCATTCTAAGACGTGAAGCAATGCGTTCTGCATGCCTCTAGTAATGGTTGCGTTAAGCTTGCCACTACAAATGATCGCCAGGTCATCTGCATAACCAATGGCGCTAAAGCCAAGTCTGTGGAGACTGACTAAAAGATCGTCAATGACCAGTGTCCATAATAAGGGAGAAAGTACCCCACCTTGGGGGCAGCCTTTGACCGCCGTCACGGACACCGACACGCCACCAGAGGAGGCGGTTATGATTCGACTTTCTAGCATTGCTCTGACCCATTGGTTGGTCGAATCTTCGATACCTTTACGACTGATTGCCCTAGCTATCGAGTCGTATCCGGTATTATCGAAAGCACCCTCAATGTCTAAAAAGGCACATAGGGCAATTTCCTTGGTTTGAAATGCTTCTTCGACCTTTTTGACGAGATGGTGAAGAGCACTCTCAGTGGATTTGCCTTTTCTGTACGCGTATTGACTTGAGTGTAGAGGATTAGATATTTCTATCTGGCCTCTAATATGAACATCGATAAGTCTTTCCATAGTTTT
The DNA here is from genome assembly GCA_946965025.1 of Blera fallax. NCBI lineage: Eukaryota > Metazoa > Arthropoda > Insecta > Diptera > Syrphidae > Blera > Blera fallax. The sequence goes on from OX337245.1 coordinate 35,842,386, forward strand.
AAGAACAAATGATGTTAGACTGATAGGTCTATATGATTTAGGCAGTTCACTAGGCCTATTGCCACTCTTGGGGATGAAGATCACATTCACCTGTCTCCAGGTGAATGGGATGTAACCCCAGTTGTAACTAGCTCTAAATAAAGCGATAACTGCCGGCAGTATGACGTCGATAACCCTTTGAATAAGGGCTGGGAATATGCCGTCACCACCGGGGGCTTTGAAAGGTTTGAAAGAGCCGATTGCCCATCTTACTGAAGATTTTACCAGATAGACTGTTAACTCTGCTGGCTATGGAGACCCTAAGGTCAGTGTCGTTAGAGTTATCATGATTTTCATGGATAGTCGAACCGGGGAAGTGCACCTGAAGTAGGGTGTTAATCGTGTCCGTTCGGTCCAACGTGTAGGTACCATCAGTTTTCTTTAGCAAACCCACACAGTTCCTGGCTTCCTGTGCTTCTTCAGACAGTTGGCCTGTTGGAAAAAGTGCAGCAGAAAACACATCCGGACGGTGCTTCTTCCCCTGACATCTGCCGAGTTCGTTGTTGTTCTTTACGTTTACCGTACGCATTTTTATAATTAATTGCGTGCTGAGGTGAACGCACTAACTTCTCTACTAATATTGCTGCAACTGGATGACCCGCTGCTCTTAAATTCGCCTTTGCCGCAAATCCTAATTGCGAAGTTGACACCTCTTTTCTCATAGTTTCTGTTTTGAGGCGTTTGCTTCGATCGCTGCTTTCTTCAATCGGTTTCTCTGGGCGGCCGCCTCGCTGTTTTGACGGTGTTACTTTATCAAAAAGTTTGAAGCCAATTTATGTCTGCAGCCAAGCCTCATTGTTTGTTTTTTAAAACGGATTTCATTCCTAGCAGATTTTAACCATTTTTTTCTAAATCTTATTGCAAATTGAGAAATTGTATGATGGAGCTCTTTGACATTAACATTGTGTTGGGCTTCAAGGTGTGCCTCCAAAAATTTAAATTTTTCTTCCCCTGTTTGAAGGCCCGATTCCTTCACGAGGTTAAACAACTCCATCCTTGTATAAAACAAATCGTTTGAATGCGAATCTACACGGAAATAACAACTTTTTAGGAATATGTGTAAAATAATAAACCACATTTGCTGAAGCAGTTGATTGGGAAAAACTGAATGAAAAAAAAAGGAGCAGGAGCTTATGAGCACCAGTTTTTTTTTCCATTGTATACACAAGAAGTCAGACTATATTGACAAATGAAAATCTCGGTGTGGAAACGTGTGGAAATCTACTTTTGCCCTAGCAATTTAAAAAAGGACCTTAAAATTGCTTTTATAGTTTTTACATGAAACTAAATTTAGAAAGTTAGTTCATACTTGAAGCTATCGATTCCATATTAATGTTTAGCTTTCACGTGATTTAAAAAAAAAATAACAGCTATGCAACACTTGCCAATTGAACTACTTATTAAGACACACGTTGCAAGAAGAACTGAAGTGTTGTTTTCAATTAGACCGTACGGAGTGACAAAGCAAGTAAACAATATAACTTTTTTTGCAAATGATGCATTGGAATGTATAATAACGGAAAACCCACTTTGTAAACTCATCTCTCTCAATTAATTTTTTGAGTTTATTCCGACTCCTTCATATAAGCTGCCCCACTGTGCGTCGTAGAAGCAAACATTTTAACAGGACCTTTCAAGGGTGATGGTACGACTCCAAAGGAAATGCCTTTTCAATTTAAGAAACTGCAATACCCAATTTGATTGCCGTTTGCAATCACCATCAACCAAGGTCAGGGCCAATCTTTAGAATTGTACGGGTTAGATCTAGAAACGAATTGCATTTCACATGGACAATTTATATGTTGCGTGTTCTAGAGTCGGCAAAAAAGACAATCTCTATATCTGCACATACAATGGCACAACAAAAAATATAAGGGGTATTCACGCTTCGTTGTATCTGGTCTTGTATCGTTGCAAAAGTGTATCATTTTCTTACAATACAACAACAAAATACACTAGCTGTCATTTTGTTACACTTTTGCACTTTAGCAATGCTCCAACCCTATTGTTACGGAGAGTGCAAAAGTGTAGCATTGAATTGAGCATATGTTTTTGACAGCTGGTTGTTGTTATTTGGTTTTCTTTATTCATAAAATATATTAAAAGAATTCGCTGAAATAATGCAGGAAAATGTGTTCGGGAATAGCAACCACATAACTTTATTTGCAGCATCTTCGACTAAGAAGTCAATAATTTTGGGTTTATCGCTTTTCTTTGGCATTGTATCTTAGTATTTGATTTTTGTATATAAAGTCACAATTATGTTATAAGCAAAAATCAGCTGATTTTGACATAAGCTTCAGTATTGCTACAAATAAGAGCTAGTGCGTTCACTCTTTGGTGTAAAAAAGTACACTTCTACACTTTTATAACACCAAATACAACGAAGCGTGAATACCCTTATTGTATACCGGCACAGCAACGCGTGGCAGGGTATAGCTAGTTAGGTATAAACAAAAAGTATTGCAATTCGAATCCACAATGAGTATTAATAATATCTATGTATGTTTGGAATGCCATTAACTACAGCTTACGCTTAAGGGCTTAAGGCTGTGTTTATGGCGAAGCGTATTCGCGTCGCGCGAAGCGATGGCTTTTCGCGCGATCGCAAGCGACATCGCTACCAGCGATTGAGTGTTTATGGCAGAGCGATTTCGCCTAGTTTCATTCCTGTTTTGATAGTGGTAAAGTGAACAACATGCGTGTTCTAAAATTGGTATTGGAAAGCAGTTATTTGCTGCGTAAAAAATATTTGAAAACATTAAAAATAAATAAGAGATTTCAAGTGCATCCAATAAACAAAGAACGCAGACATCATGGAGAATTTCAGCATTTGCACCCCCGCCTTTAACAATTTCCTGAAAAGTTTAAAGAGTATTATCGTATGAGCATTGAAACATTTGAAAATATTCAACAAACATTGCTTTCCCCGCACAAGTTCAATAAATTTGTCCATAACGAACGAGCGATTCGCTAAACTGATTCAAAATATTTTGATTGTAGTTTTTCGTCGCTCGCAGTCGCTTGCAGTCGCTCACTTCGCTTTTCGCCAAATCGCTGCGCCATAGCCTAAGGCTGTGTTTATGGCGAAGCGTATTCGCGTCGCGCGACGCGATGCGATTCGCTGCTAGCGATCAATTACATGCGTACATATGGAGGTGTTTATGGCGCAGCGATTTGGCGAAAAGCGAATTGAGCGACTGCAAGCGACTGCTAGCGACGAAAAACTACAATCAAAATATTTTGAATCAGTTAGCGAATCGCTCGTTCGTTATGGACAAATTTATTGAACTGGTGCGCGGAAAGCAATGTTTGTGGAACCTACGTAATTCCGATTGCCACAACAAAATAATTATTCGAAATTCTTGGGCGGAAGTGGAAAAAGAATGCGGTTTGGAAATTTTTCAGGAAATTGTTGAAGGCGGGGGTGCAAATGCTGAAATTCTCCAGGATGTCTGCGTTCTTTGTTTATTGGATGCACTTGAAATCTCTTATTTATTTTTAATGTTTTCAAATATTTTTTACGCAGCAAATAACTGCTTTCCAATAACAATAAGCGTCTTATTTTAGGACGCATGTTGTTTACTTTACCACTATTATAACAGGAATGAAACTAGGCGAAATCGCTCCGCCATAAACACTCAATCGCTTGCGATTTCGCTGGTAGCGATGTCGCTTGCGATCGCGCGAAAAACCATCGCGTCGCGCGACGCGAATACGCTTCGCCATAAACACAGCCTTAGAGTATAACGTCTAGGCGAGGGTGAGTTTTGATATTCATTGCAATTTAAGCAAGTGTACATACCTATGTAATTGCAAGTCTATTTCCAAATTGCTAATGTAGAAATTATGTAGTTAATTATCACTAATTATTACTGATCTCAAAGGCTACCTATTCCGATCAGGTACAAAATAGGATTAAACCAACATTCGCACATAAATTTAAAGCGACTTAATTGTAAGTACACTAACATATGTGTGTATGTACATATTATGTACATCTATGTAGGTCTACACACGAAAAAATGTACAAAGGATGTTATTTGCCATATGCCTATGGCGTATCACTTAACACAACTTTTTCTACAAGTTTTTCATGTAAATAATGCAACCGTATAAATATATATTTACTTAATTGTAAGCATTTTTGTTGTAAGAATTTTTTGTATATTATTTGAACGCACTCTTTTTTTTGTGAGCGCTATCTGCGTGTCACCAAATATTTAATTTAATTTTATTAAAGTCATCGCACCCAACTTCAGGGTGAATAGTTGTTCATATTTCATTCAGTGTTAAATGGCTAAATAAAAAGGGTTGAAGCTGTCAGCAAAGAAAATAAAATCCGTTTAAATCCAAAATTCCCTTTAAAAAAACGTTGTTTAAAACTCAGTGTGGGGTCAGAAAGGAGCTGGCCAAAATTGTGTAAGAATATTTTTGCCATATTAAAGCAAGAAATGCTGATTTTTTTTTCTCATTTTGACGATGTCACGTGTGACGAGATTTACCCCCATGGAAGCTGATGACGTGCAACGATATGGACGCTGCCGGTAATTTTGCTCCCAACGAAGCCGCTAACGTCGATAATAGCCTTATTTTATTATCACCCATGATCCATATAGATCATTGGTTTGTATACATTACAACAACAATACGAGATCTTGCTTTTGATCAAGATCGACGATTGTCAAGGGTACATGTTGCCAAATTAGAATATGGAATATTATTTGCAAATCAAATTTTATTAAATAATTTGTATGTTTGAATAAATTTATATTTTGCTCATAGTGATATAAAATTAATAATTAACCGAGAATCTCTGTCAACTAATAAGTGAGTATGAACCATTTTGGATGAATTAGTGCCGGTAAAATGTACAAAGTCAAAACTACTGTATTTAAGAAACATAAAATAAAATAGGAAATGCAAAATATTATTCCCAGTTGATATTTGTTGATACAAATTTACAATTTCCTCCTTCCAAAAAAAAGCAAGCACATCAAATTTTCATTTAAAATAAATATTTATTCGCATGGCAACCTCGCGGCAAATGGCACTCAGATGTGCAATAACAATGGAGGATGGTTTGAGCCTGAGGGAAAATTCTCGGTATCAAACGAGGAACCCATGCTTTCAGCATTGAACAACGAAAAACCTGATGAGATACTCTCGTCGCTTTCAAATAAGAACTATGAAATACACGAATATATTAAATTAAGAAAAGTAAATACATTCAAGTATCTCAAATGCAACCGCTTCCATTTTTGCTTTTGCTTTTTTTTAAACGTCTTATTTGACAAAGTTAAATGTCAAACTACTACCACAACACAGAACTTAAATTTTTCGTTGATCTGGACTGTTTTATTTTCATTGTGTGATCTATATGGATCATAGGTGATAATAAAACACGGCTACTGCTGATAATACCGATAATGCAGATAATGCCGTGAGTGTCGACGAATTGCAGGAAGAGGAGCTGACTAATCTCCGTAGATGTATGGAAATCCTCCAACTCCGAAAGCAAATCCGTGAGCTGGAGGGGGATGCATCTTCGACTAGCCAATGTAGGACGGATTTTAGAGACATTGAGTACGCACTGTCGAAGTTCAATGGAGACGACTGGGCCCTTCAGTACAACATTTCCTCTGCGACTTTGAGGAAGTTATGGCTATAGTTAGAGAAGACGACCGCTTCAAGTTGCTGAGGCTACGTCGTTCTTTGGTTGGAACTGCCCGAGTCTTTTTGGAGTCAACTGTCGCCCTAAATTATAGTGAATTGAAGGCGGCACTTATTAAAGAGTTTGATATCGCCATTTCCCGCCAGGACGTCTATAGAATACTATGCCGTCGACGACGGAAGAAGCAGGAAGAGTCGCTGCATTGCTATATTTTAACTATGCAAGCGGTTGCGAATCGCTCCGACATCAGGGAGTTGGAAACGATAGTCTTTATCATTGAAGGAATGGGAAATGTGCCGAACGTCAACCTACTGCTGCCTCAGACAATTCCGATGAAGACGAAAACGCAGTGGTTTGTGCCGTAAATTGAGTGAGTGTTGCTTTTAAGATTGATTTGTTAAAAGGCGCCGATTTCACTGAGTTCCCTTCTCTTTTCAATACGGGTAGCCAAATTAGTCTTATAAATTCGTCGTGTATCCGGAGTAATTTGCCGAAAACATTGATGACAGAAGGATTTAAATTAAAAGATCTAGGCGAAATAATATGTCGCATAAAATTCCATAATAAAGAAAACTTAGTTCAAATTGTTGTTTTGCCTGACGAAGCTATGCATATACCGTTAATTTTGGGACGAAACTTTTGTATGCTTTTAACATCCACCTGACTAAAGTAAGATTTAAATTTTGCAAAGAAAAGTTGCTTACCTTAAACCAATACAGTGAATTCAGTATCCTGCCAGATGAAGCTTATGCCGTTCTCGATAAGACCGGTCTTGGAAGTTGGGCCAACTTGGATTAGTCATGAACCTAGTTCGGTGCCGGATATTTAATATTGAAATTGCCGCTAGTGAGGATGCGTTGAATATTGATTTTATGTCAGATAAACCTTGCCGTGCCAGACTACATGACTTGATTGTACATTCTTATATTCCTCCGAGAGACATAAAAATAGAGCCTTTAAATTATGAAATGAAAATTCATTTAAACGAAGATATCCCGTTTCATTGTCCCCCCCCGACGACTTTCTCATTTTGAGCGATCGAAGGTTCAGTCAATTAGAAAAAAATTGAAAAATTAAGCCAAGTAGCTCCCCTTATGATTCTGCCATCGTGTTGGTAAAAAAAAAGAACGGGGAGACTCGAATGTGTGTCGACTATCGAGGTCTTAATAAAAACACCAGCCGCTGCCGCTCATTGAAGATTGTATAGAATATTTTGACGTGAAGAAATATTTCTCACTTTAGATTTGAAGAGCGGATTTCACCAAGTTAGGGTTTCTGAAGAATCTATACCCCTCACTCCTTTCATAACTCCAAATGGAATGTCGCAATATTTGAGAATGCCGTTCGGATTGAAGAATGCATCGGCTGTTTTTCAGCGGTTCATTAATGCCGAGACCTAATCGATTCAGGTAAAATAGTTGCCTATATGGATGACGTATTGATTGCTACTGCCAATTTTGACGAACATTTGTTTTTATTGCGAACTGTGTTGAGACGAATTACGCAACGAAATCTTAAGTTAAACCTAGACAAGTGTAAGTTTTGCTATACAGAGATAGAGTACCTAGGTTATGCCGTTACGAAACGTTTTTTTACTTTAGACGGTTTGGTGCCTCGTTCTTTCGAATTGCAAAGGCGTTACAAAATTTATTGAAAAGAAATTCCGATTTAGATTTTGAAGAACAATGCCGTAATGCGTTCATAGAACTGAAGTCTAGGTTGGTTGAAGCACCCGTTTTTGCTATTTACAATCCTTCGAAAGATACCAAATTCCATTGCGATGCCAGTTCAATTGGTTTCGGAGCCATGTTGCTGCAAAGACATGACGATGGGAAAATCCATCCGATATCATATTTTTCCAAAACTGCCTCTGCCGCCGAATCTAGATACCACAGCTTTGAGTTTGAGGCGCTTGCCATAATTTATGCATTGAGACATTTCCGGGTTTATTTAGAGGAGATACCCTTCAAAATTGTAACAGACTATAGTTCACTAGCGATGACGTTAGAAAAAAAACAAGTTAACACACGGATTGCCCGTTGGGCCTTAGAGCTTGAGAATTACAATTGTAAGATTCAGCATCGTAGTGGTGTTTCCATGGGGCATGTCGATGCTTTGAGCCGATGCCAGATAGCTTCGATTTGGGATGTAGATGACGTTGATTTTCAAATTCAGGTTGCTCAAGGACGGGATGAAGTAGTTAAGAGTTTGCGGGATCGTATGGAATTTGAAGAGATTAAGGACTTTGAATTGATAGATGGGCTTGTATTTAAAGTAAGAAATAATGGTCGGAATGCCTTATATGTCCCGAGTGAAATGGAGGATAATGTCATACGATTGATCCATGAAAAACTTGGGCACCAAACCGTTGATAAATGTTATGATAAGATTGTTACTTTTTATTGGTTTCTGAGTATGCGCTAGAAGATTCAAAAGTTTATCCGAAACTGCCTCAAATGTATTATGTATGCCGCCCCTGTACGTGCTAGTGAGAGGAACTTGTTTAATATACCCAAGAAACCACTGTCCTTTGATACTATCCACTTAGATCATTTTGGTCCACTGCCGTCTATAAACTCAAAAAGGAAACATTTTCTGGTTGTAGTAGACGCCTTTACTAAGTTAAGTTAAGTTGTATCCGACGAAATCCACAAGCACAAAAGAAGTGGTGGCTGCTTTGGAGAAATGCTTTCAGTATTATAGTCGGCCTAGAGGAGTGTAGACTGATAGGGGTACTTGTTTTACGTCGTTTGAGTTTGAGGAATTCTTACTGAACCGGAATATATGGCATGTGAAGGTGGCAGTGGCTTCACTCCAGGCGAATGGTTAAGTTGTATCCGACGAAATTCACAAGCACAAAAGAAGTGGTGGCTGCTCTGGAGAAATACTTTCAGTATTATAGTCGGCCTAGAGGAGTCGTGACTGATAGGGCAAGAGATCATTTATAAAAATGAGAAAGACAGTCGGAGAGAAAACTGAGCCCTAGGGGACACCAGCATTTATGCGGTGAATATCAGACTTCAAGCCGTGCAAGACAACTTGTATTGAAAGTTAATTTCTAATCCATTAGAAAAGAGACTCATCGATGCCATTTTCGAGCCTGATGCCAAACTCTGTCAAATGCCTTTGAAATATCAAGCGCAACTATTTTTGTTTCACCGAAGTGATGGAGAGATTGGTTCCACTTTTCGGTGAGATATGACTTCAAATCATCGGTGGACCTGTTGCAACAAAAACCATACTGCCGGTCATTGAGAAGTTTTCTTGAATGAAAATATTTCATAAGCTGACGATTTATCAGCATTTCCATGATCTTGGAAAGAAGGGACGTAAGTGCAATGGGTCGGAGAGGAAGATTCGCCTTATTTAGAGACAACAAAACTATTTGACAGATCTGTCTGAAAATTTGGGTACGTTCTTTTGAAAGATGCTTTTTGACAAGCAAAATGTTGGATTTGAGGTGGCAACGCCATATGTTTTAGTTTTCAGGGACTTGTTGACCCACCCTCGTGTTCCTCCAACACTTAAATAGGCGTTGATTGTTTCGAGCATAGACTTAACCACCTTTATGGGGAGGAGAAAAAGAAATACTAAGTTTATTAGAACAAGTTAAAACCCTATTATAGTAATCCCCGGATAATTGACGCTCGCTTAATTGCTTACCCCTCTTAATTAATCGGAAAACTAAGCAAGCAAAAGATTCCATAAGAAATGAACATATTTTTTTTCCTTTTAAATGCGTACCGCTTAAATGTGCTACCCGGTTATTTGTGTAGAAAAAAGTTAAACTTCTCGTAAAATTTCTTACAAAATCGCCTGGTTAATTGAACACAAAAAAAATTTGGAAAAGCTTTGCTCAAGTAAAATCAAAACAGAAAATGCATATGTTTTTTTAGTACGCCAAAATAAACAAAGTGACTGCTACGTTTGCAGTTGATCTAAACTGTACAGAAATAATTTTTTTATCATCTTCATTTCTGTATCAAAAACTTTCTCATATGTTTTAGTCCCGTCATTTTAATTTTTTCGATTACGGCTTTTTTCTCAGAATAGCTTGTTGGCGAATATTTTATTATAGGTATTGCTAATGATCACTTTGTAGCTGATCTTCATTGAGTACACAAGTAAATTTTTTTTTATGCAAAAAGTGAACTTACAAAAAAATTAAAGCATATAAAACCAAGTGTATAAAATAATTAAACACATGGAAAATTAAGAAAAAAATTAAAAAATCAGGATTCATAGGACTTTGAAATTGATATCAGTTCATATTTAGGTCAAGACTAACAAATCCATACCATTAAAAAAGTTTTAGCCACGCCCCAATTAATTCGGGCATGAAAAGGTTAAGCGGGATTCACGTTATTGTTCTCCGGTTAAGTGAGTTAAAAATCTTACATTTTAGCCGATGCAACTAACCTGGGATTACTGTACATAGAGGGGGGGACCAACTGACGAATACAGATTTAATTACACACAGACTATTGGAAAAGATTACGTTTCACCCATTCTATTAATAACAAAATCTGACGGTACAAGAAAACGACAAATATCCGCTACCTACCGAATATTGATGCTATACTTGATAAGCTGAAGATAAGTTTAACGATAAACTGATGACATGGGATACGCTGCTATGATTAAAGCAAGGAAATCGCGATGGTGTAGCATTTTTAGTAAATAAATTTCCCAGGATTCAATTAATTTTTTTCCGATCAAGCCAAACATCATCGAATATTGTAAATAAAGAAATGGCAACTATTCAATGACTGCTGGAAATCACTTATCAATGACGTCAACGCCATCTCACCGTAAAAATGCAAGGAGTGTAGACAGTGGAGCTAAACAAGTTCGTCCGTCAGAATTCTCATCGCTTAAGTAATTTCATAGATATTAATATATTAGAGTATAATGTTCCGGGTCTTGATAAAAAAGTAAATACTGATTCTTTAAGTTTTAAAAAGTAATTCAACTTTATTCTGAAAGTATTGTCATAGGATAGTAATAGAATTCCAAGAAAAGCAGCCTAATATATCGTCGGTTGAAAGGTAAAACTTACAAAGTGCGTTTAGAGCTTATTGCAGATAATAAGGTTTGAATGAATTTTTCCTGCTGTAAGAACCTAAAAAAATTACAGTTTACGAAATCTGAAACTGGTGTTTTGAATCGTTTTATGGACATAATGACTTTTTCTAGCGATAGATTACTGAAAAATACGGTATTTGGTGATATAAAGTAATTTTGGCTAAAGTTGCACTTAGTGAGTTCTAGCTTTCAACTGACCATATGATCACCCGTAAATCACACTGGTTTAAAAAGTGACTAAACCTAGCAAGCTCGTGTAACTACATGTTCCAACTGTGCTTGGAGAACCCCTCAACATTCAAAGAGCAAATCTATTGGCTTTTACAAAAATTGAATGAAAACTATCTGCAGAACTTTCTTGATTCAGTCAGATCATCACTAGACCGGAAATACTATAGCCAACTCGAACCCAACCTCGAACCCAATCCATTTCAAATATATTAAAACCAGAGAATTTTAAAATATAAATTATATCATTGTATATTGTAATGTACAATGAACTGTATGTGCATTATTCAGCGCATTGTTGAAGTGGGTGATGTAAATGTACACCGCTTCTGAAGAGATATTTTATACAATAGTGACTGGCTACGTTTCTTACGCTCGGATTAGGCACACTGCGCAGGTTAACGTGTCAAATTCACAAGTATTTATCATATCGCTCGGTTAATTGGTAGTATTAAGTACATATTAATATACTGAATTTCTAGGCATATTGTAAAAAAAAATAATTACATTGAAAAACCTATTGTGTTTTTTGTACTTCAAACATATGCGTTTTTGCCAAACATGTCTCCAATAGACATCCTTGAAGATGAGCAGCAGATATTTGAATATCATATTGATCGAAGCACAACAATCGCGAAAACATACATCTACCAGAAGGAAGCACAACAGAATGGCAAGAACATTGACAATATACTTCGACAAAAGGCAGATGGATCAAAAGGTGGCATGAATAGTTGAACTATGCATGCGTGAACCTAGTTCCTGATATTGATTTTGATGTTTTCCCTCGTACTTGTAAAAGTACATATATACTCGACGATAACCCTTACAGTCCTCAATACCTGTTTTTCCAATGCCTGAACAAATAAAACTGAAAATTACTTCGCCGCTTGATAACTTGAAACATTGAGTAGCTTTGATCACAATTTTTTTAATATAAGTTAGAAAATCCTTATTTTCTGAAAAATGTAATCCAAGGTCACATACTGATACATATAATCTTATTAACACAAATCGATCGAGCATGTACTTATAATACAATGTACTTTATTTTTCAATACAATTTCCTTGAACATGATTTTTAGATCTACTAATTTAATCTAATTGTTATAACCTTCATATAAATAATTTTTCGGTTTGTCTTCAAAATGCTCGTTTATGATACCTGTACCTGTAATTTATCATCATCAGAATACTTTTCAAGTAAGTCTTTTCACCCCAGTTCGAGTTATAGCCCGTCAAAGTGAGACACCTCCGATTTGGAGGTACAATCACTTCAAATGGAATAACTTCTGAATTTTTATAGCTACAAAAACAATTTTATACATGTTGAAAAGACAATTCAGTGGCGCATAAAACTGTGTAATTTGTAATGTAATTTGTAATTGTAATTTCATGCAGCCACAAAAAAGTAATGGCTAACAATACTGTGATAACGATATCTGAACCGAGTAGTAGCTCCAATGCTGCGAATCCTTCAGATTAACCTGCATCAGTTCATCACGGCCTCTACCCGCCTTATTCTCCAACTCAACTAAAATGGAGAAGACCTAGTCTTGATCCAGGAACCATGGGTTGTTGGAAACGGGGTTTGTGGCCTCAAGACTGGGTCACGATGAAGTGGGCCCACTCCCTCCGGACATATTGGGGAGCACTCTTTTTCAGACCACCTCTACCTCCAAGTCAGTCTTGATGACCATTTGCCTGATCAGAAGGTTTTTAAAAATTATATAAAGACCAATTGGTCTCTTTATAGGAAACGTTTATTACAGCTGATGCCCTCTCACTTGCCTACTGAACCCAGTAGTACTGATGATCTTGATAGTTTAGTCAACACCCTTAGACAGGCACTCAATGGAGCTCGAGGCAAAAAGAAACCACCTTGGTGGAATGCAAACCTGTGCTCTTAGGAAAGACAGTAGGCTCTTTTTTAATATTGCTAAAAACCCCCGCAAGGCGGCCGATCGGGTCTCAATGTTGCATTGCACGACAAATGGTTTGTGCAATTTTATTCCATTGCTAACTAAATTAAAGTTCAACACGGTATTGTATTTGCAAAGTAAAATGAAATTAAACACATGAAAAAAAAAGTTATACTAATGTTATTGTTGGTGCGTTAACGCAACATTCTTAAAACATTAATATCTTGAGTTTTTTACAAGCAAAAAAAAAACCGTTAATTGCCTTCTCTTAATTGGTCTTCTTAATCGTCATTTTCGTACCCTCACGTACAGATTACAAAACGTTATTATTATTATTAGGATTGAGAGGGTATGGAGACTAAGAAGCTGTACGCTGTTTAAATGTTGGCATATTTTTTCGAAGAGACAAAATTTCATAATCTTGGCTATGTTTGAGAAATCAATCAATTTCTTGGCTTGGTGAAGGATATGTGTTGAATTCGCTTAGATAGGAGATTTTAGTCATTCTCAAGAGTTTAGTTCCAATTTCAGATGACTAATTGGTAAGCCATAGAACGGTCGTGGACCTGTGAATGGTAGTGTAGAACCGCGTCTTGCTAGTTCATCCGCGCGTTCATTACCATCAATATCCTTATGACCAGGAACTAAAATGATTATGACACTGTTGTGAGCGCGCTATTTTAAGGTATTTAAGCAATTCCAAGCAAGCTTACGCTAAAAGGGAAGGTGTAGAGGGCTTTTATAACAGCTTGTTTGTCGGACAGGATGTTGATTTTGGATGTTGCGCATAATGCCATCATTCAAAATACAAAATGTTACTTAAGCTTTTATTATGAAACAGAAAAGTTTGCCGCGGTGTTCACATGTAGAAGCCTGGCATACTTGTAGTTATTAGTCAATTGGCATTCTTTATGCAACAAAACTTTACACATAATTTGCAAATTATAAGTAATTTCACAAATAAATATTAGTGTTGTAAATTTATGAAACATCATCATGAAACAACACATGAAAGCATCTGATGAAGGGATATTCACGTTTCATGGGTTTGCCATGAAATTATTCTGATATCAATATAGTACAGTATCGGTTCACCTGATTCGGGAATAAGAAAATCCCAAATGTTTTGCAACCTAAAGTATTGATACAATGTATGAATAATTTTTAGAAAAATTAAGTTTTTAGAAAACTTGTGGTTAGTACGTTTTTGGATTTTGGGTAAATCTGGTGGTCGTATGATGCGGCTTGGAGAAATCAAATTGTAATCGAGCTGTGACCAGATTCGATGTGTATGGGTCTAACAACTTACGGTTATAAATTATAAACAGCAGACTTTCTCAAAGTTGCTATTTGTCAAGCAATTATAATACCGTTAAATTTGAACATTTAAGAAATTTTTGATAATTTGAATTACCGTCACAGATGGGTAACACGTTAAAGTGTAATCCAAAAGAGCTGCTTGGACGTTTTCATGACCTTCTAACACGGTTTTCTTGTTTATTATGCCTCGAACATCTGTATTAAAATAAATTGTGGAAATAATAAACATGAAAACAATTAACATAAGAAAACTCATACTTGGATTGAGTAGAATCAGAAATTTCATACACACGTAGTCGCCCATATCGAATTTCAAATCTTGTAACTTATTTTGTAGTTCGTTAAAATAATCCGAAAGCTGGGGAACTCCAAGAAGGCCAAGTCCCAATAGATTAAAAAGTTGGCCGTTGTTAAGCTGAGTTTCGTCCGGTAGTCCATTGTGAATCCTCTGGTGCAAGTGATCTAACACTAACATATCAGACCAAGAATGTTGAAGCAATTTCATTTGGTCATCAACCTGATGATATAAAAAAGACATTATTATTTATTATAATATAATATTTTAATGAGGTTGAATTCTGAAACTCGAAAATCTAAAGTTATTCGAATTTATACAATCGGTAAGGTGGGTTTCAGAACATTTTACCGTACACATTTTGCTGACGTACAGTTTCTATGTATTTTGCCCCTCTTGTGGGTGCAAATTGTTTCCAAAACATTCCGATTGTATGATTTTGAATAGCCTCCGATTTGAATTAAATTCCAGAACAGTGGTGTTTAGTTACAATGATAAACGCAAATTAATAAAAAAAAAACATTAGTTTTCTTGTACCAGTAGCTTAAAATGTTAGCTTCCAATCTATTCGGATAAATAAAAAAAATCAATTTACATATACCATTCTATTTTCTTATTATTACAGATTTTCCTCCACTTCCGACGCATATTTAAAATCATAAACTTCAATTTGGATTTTACTCAAAGATTTTTTTGGATCTCATGCGACTTCAATAGGTAATACTCAAAGGTGTAAACAATTTATAACAAACATAAAACAAACTGGAACAACTTTCAAATATTGCGATTTACGAAAAAAGTGGGGCCAACTTTTGGCAAGAGAAAAAAAGTCGATTTTGCATTTATTCTTCCATTTTTAAATAAACTAGCTTTACCCAGCTACGCATTGCTGTGGCTCAGTCTGGTTAAATGGAGAAGGAAAAGAAAAAACACACGTTTCTAATATGTTTAATTTCATAATGCTTGTGAGTATACAATATTTTTTTGGTACCATTGTCCGTGCAGAAATAGAGATTGTTTGGTTTGTCGACTCTAGAACACGCAATATATAATTGTCCCTGTTTGGGGCTCGACTCCCAGTCGACAGACACGGAGATGGTTGACGCTCTTCTAAAACTGGACTTTTCTGGCCCTCCTCATCCCTCTTCATCTCTCCTGAGGGTCAGTCTTGGATTGACGGACACGGAGATGGATAGCGACCCGCTCTCTCTCGAGGATGATTGTGGCCTCAAGACTCCCAATTATAAATTAATCTACGCAAGGAAGGAAGGTAAACCGAGATCCTGCATCCTTGCAAAGACCCATTTTAACATCTTTTTACTTTATAATTTCAGCAATCAAGACATAGCCGCTACCGACCTGGAAAATACTGGCTGGTATCGGCCTATCTGGGTCACGATGAAGTGGGCCCACTCCCTCCGGACATATTGGGGAGCACTCTTTTTCAGACCACCGCTACCTCCAATTCAGTCTTGATGGCCATTTGCCTGATCAGAAGGTTTTAAGAAACTATAGGAAGACCAATTGGTCTCTTTATAGGAAACGTTTATTAACGCTGATGCCTACTGAACCCAGTAGTACTGATGATCTTGATAGTTTAGTCAACACCCTAACACAAGCTCTCAATGGAGCCATGTCTGTGACTTGCCCACTCCGCAAGCCTCGAGGCAAAAAAGAAACCACCTTGGTGGAATGCAAACCTCAGTGCTCTTAGGAAAGACAGTAGGCTCCTTTTTAATATTGCTAAAAACCCCCGCGAGGCGGCCGATTGGGTCTCATATAAACTGTCTCCCAAAAAATAAAAATTCTCCTTGAGGAAAGAGCAAGGACGATCCTGGAAACTTTTCTGTGATAGCATTAAAGAATCCTCGGAAGCGGCCAGGTTGCGGAAAATCCTCTCTAAAAGTCCTTCAACTAAAGTCGGTGTTCTTACTGGACACTGTCTTATAGGCCAACATGCCAGAAGACTTGGCCTCTTTTCTAACGACTTCTGCAGGAACTGTAGGGACGACGAGGAGGAGGAAACCATCCTTCACCTCCTATTTAATTGCCCAGCCTTGTCGCATAAAAGAATGCTCCATTTAGGGTCTCCCTTCCTTGAAATCCTTGGCGATTTGGCGTCCTTAGGCGTCACGTGGATCCATCGCTTTATCAAAAGCTCCGGTTGGTTTTGTTAGTCCCTGAGTGGCCAATTGGTTTGAACCATGGTATCACAAAGGACCTTTACTGGCCTAAGTGTGTCTGCACTCTCGTGCGGACAGCCAACCTAACCCGCATTTTGTGGACCAGATGTCTTACAAGAGGTCCTCAGAAGGAGAACGTGCAGCGGAGGAACTCCAACGACGAAATCAACGGTGCCGTCCACAGACAGACCAGCCAAAGACTTACTCTAACTACTCCCACATATTTGGAGCTCAGGTCAATAAGGAACTTTCACGACTGAGGCAGGGTCTTGAAAAATAGATGGTGGCGGAGGAGTCCTTAATGAGCCAACGGCAGCGCTCGCACCCCCGAAGTCGGTCACTGGCATTGGGTTAACTCTCTAGGTTGGGGTTTTACGTCGGGGCAACTTCCTTATCGCGTAAAAAACCCCTACGACACAATCAAAAGACTCGGAAAGGAATGACCCTACTGTTGACGACCCTGGCAAACGAAATAAGGACAACGATTATCGGATCTGCACGTAGAATTTTCGGACCCTTAACGGACCACGTGCAGCCGATCAATTAGCAGAGGCCTTAGACTGCTATAAAGCAGATATTACAGCCATCCAGGAAGTGCGATGGGATGGGCCGGGCAAACTGTGATATCTATTACGGTAATTGCTAAAGAGAGCAGAAACAGCGCTTATTCGTATGCGGATTTGTTATACGCGGCAGACTTAGGCAAGAAAGCTTTCGAGACGCGAGCGAGCGTTTCATGACAATCCGCATCAAAGCTAAATTCGCTCACGCTCCTAACATGTGCTCACGCCCCAACAGAAGACAAGTACGACGCAACCAAAGAATGTTTTTACGAGCTCCTCGATAAAACTTATCAGCTATGTCCTAAATATGAGTTTACAATCGTGCTAGGAGACATCGACTCGGTCCACTACCTTATTGCAGCCAAGGTACGAATTAGGATATCCCAACGCCACAAAGAAGAATTACTGTGAGAAGATTTAACGTCGAAAAGCTGCAATCGCAAGAGACCACCAGAACCTTCGCCGAACGCGTATCCCGAAATCTCTCCACCACTCCTATGCCGCCGGCATCAAGTGCCGAAGACCAGTCGCAACGATGCCAACATGCCATCAGAGACGCCGCAAATGATGAATCGGGTTTCAGTTAACCACCCCCAAAAAACCCTGTTTTGACGAATAATGCCGGCAAGCACATGCAGCTAAACAAGACAAAGAAGGGTGGGGGCTGTTCGTGAGCTCTACGAGCATAAGAGACGGGAACAATATCGGCTTCTCCAGAAGAAAAAAAGAGAATGCGAAAAGCGCAAGATCGAAGAAATTGAAAGATTATACTCCAGGAATAATGTACGGAAGTTTTACCAAAAGGTAAAAAGAACGTGTGAGGCCAACAAGACCCATACGGGAACTTATAGAGATGAGGAAGGAAACCTGGTAGTAGAATCACAGTCGCTACTGAGAATATGGAAAAACTTTTCTGCAGACTGTATAACGACGATGAAGACCACCATACCGCTGTCAGGCAGAATTCTCCATTTAACATAGACGATGATAGCCAACACTTCCATCCACCTGACCAAAACGAAGTATAGCAATATCCAAGCTTTAATCCAACTAAGCTGCTGGGCCTGATGCCCTACCGGCCGAGCAGCTGGAAATTAATTGGTAGAGAGCATAAACCAACTCATTTCCATCCATCCATCTGCTGCTGCCGCCGTCTTCTTGAGTCCGTCGTAGTCCCCAAACTTTTCGACTTCGTACCGGTCATGTTTATTGACTTTGGATACTTTATATGAGGAATTTCGACTTAATTTTGAGGCCCGGGCCAAATTAGGTCCTCTTAACATACATAGGTCCTGTACATACCTAAAAAAAATTTTGAGGAACTCTAATTGGCCGTTATGAGTTACAAAGGAAGTGTATTTCGTTGATGACGGTTCCACCGAAACCTGAAAGAACCCGTAATCAAATCCAGCGTAGTGAAAACTTTGCCGTGCTGCAACCGGTCGAGGATATCTTCGATTAGCGGCATTGGGAAGCGGTCCTTGATGATTTGTCTGTTGATTCGTCGGTAATCACAAAACATCTTGTAAGACCCATCCTTCTTCGAGAACAAAAGTACTGGCGAAGTAAACTCCGAATTGCTTGCCTGCACAATTCGATCTCTTAGCCACAAGTTTACTTGCCTCTCCACTATACAAGGTTGTTTCGTCTTAAAGGATGATTTTCATTCGCATTGGTGTCTCAACGTCGGTTTGCCGCTTGTATTCACTGATGATTTGTTCGACTCGTCTTCTCGCTTCGCTGGCCAAATGTGAAAACTCAACGGCATTGTATTTCTCAAGGCACCAACTAACCACATTATACATCAGCTCATCGGACTGAGCGCGCAGTTCTTCTGCTTGCCTCGCTACCCTTGCCTTCGTCAATTGGCCCTCAATTCTCGTATTCTCTGCCTTCTTCGTCTTAAAGTCGGTCTTGTTTCCCTTAACGGTCGCTTCCTTCGTCTGCTGGTCCTTCTTAGTGAATGAACCGTTTGACCCCAGGGGCGTCCTGAACGTCCTGAACGCCTCTATTAGTAAATCGTTCCCTATTATTAACTCGAACATGGAATCTCTTTCAACCACTGAGTGCACATCAGCTTTGATGAAACCCTGCATCAGAATTTGATAATTGCCTAACGCTGACAACGCAATCCTAGGTGGCAGAATATTATACCAACTCAGCTTAAGCAGAAAGTCGTGTCCAACGCTGCAGACGTCGCATCCTGCTCCCACCAGTGCAGTAACTCCCACTCCATCGACCATCACATCCTTCAACATCTGCACCGCCTACACGCCGAACTTAGCATTTACGACCTTCGCTTCTTTGGATGACTTTCCATCTTTGGTGGATTCATTACATTCAAATGCTCGATGCCCTAACTGATTACACCTGAACCATCTTACCCCCTTGGGCACCCTTCGCCAGATGTGCCGCGTCTCCACATTTAAAACACACTTTGCTAGAAGATGGAACACCTCGCGAAATCGAGATGGAGTTCGACATGGACGTTGAGGCTCCTCTGATCCACTCATATGTCCTTAACTTCGCCTTGAGTTCCTCAAGCGTACGTGCCTCATACAGGAAATACTTATTAGCAATTGACAATCTCGAGTAGTCGGTACAAAAACTCCTTGGTCGTCTCATTTGATTGTTTTCGGGTAGTACGTAGCTTCCGATGTATTAATTGTGCATTTACGGGGGCTTGGAATTCCTTAACCAATTTCGCCTTCATAGAGTCCCAGTCCTTCCTGCTTCGCTGTGGATAAACATCTTGACCACACCGGTCATCAGACGCCTTCCGAAGGCATATTTTTGCAGAGAACTGCACCCTATCCAGCTGACGACATCCTGATTCGACTCACCACCGAACTTGGTTAAGCTCTCCTCTACGTCCTTGAGCGTGAACATGGATTTCCTCATACTCGCCTTAGCGACCGTTGGTACACCAATAACTGACGGAGCACCCGGAGACGGAGTAACTCCGTCCATGGGTCACCCAGCTGTTCACCACCATCACCGTTATTCGAACCTAACTGTTCATCGTTGTTTTTTTTCTGCATTTTCACGTAGATGGCATCTCCTCGACAACGATATTGCGTAGCGAGTTGATGTAATCCTCGAGTCTACCTGTCAATTCGTCTTTATCCTCCGACACTGAGAGACCTTACTTCCTCAAACACTCCCTTTACTCATCCCTCCGCATCGAGTCAATTTCCCTGCATACATTACAAAAACAAAAATACGAAAAAAAATGCACACGGAGCAGTACTTACAAAAAAAAATAAAAAATTACGTATAAATTACGTAAGGTAGCTTGTGAGTTAGACTTATAAATGTTCACACTAAGTTTTTTATAATAAATTTTCTTAATCCTCAGTCAGTAAGTAGAGTTCGTTAACGTCGAAAGACATAGTTTTAAGCGTTAGATTTAGCTTAGAGCACCCGCATAGGGTCAGTGGTAGATTTCATTACATTGACATTGCTACATGTATATACATATTTGAATTCAGGGCATTCTGCTACGGTCTACACTCTACACATACAAGACTGAATATATTGCGATGTGCGAATGAGGATGACGAGAAAGGGTTTGCACACAAAGAAATGAAAAATTCATTGAGAGTGGGTATGCGATGAAATTCAACCGAGTTGAATTGGTTGATTCAATATGGGCAGAACAGGATTTTTGGGTTCCGTTGTAGATGTGGTAGATTTGAAAAACGTTCAAAACTGCGGCAGATCTACCACAATTGAGGCAAAGTGACAATACTGTTGCTGTTATCGTGTTTTCGTCGTCGTCACTTATTATTTTTCCCTTTTCCTTCACTAACTATCCTCTGTAGTCGTCAATTGCATCCGATCGTTCGGTGGGCAGCTGCTTCTTCTTCTCTCTTTGTTTTTCACTTTTTACTTGTTTTTGTTTTCATATTTATTATTTCGGAATACACCCCGCTATGGATCTTAACGGATTCCAGTTGAGCCCAGAATTTTGTGAATTTAATTCATGACGTTAACTTTATTCTTAATTCACGATGTTAACTTTATTGTCATAAAAAAGAAAGACAAGAAATAACTTGAGAAATAATTGTACTGCTCTGTGTGCGTATCGTCTACTCTACTCAAATGGAGTTTGATGACTAACTCGTGGTTCAGTAAAACTGAGTTCACCACAAGCGTTGCCACTTAAGAACTATTTGTTTGCAGTAGATTCTTTAAAAAAATGCAGTAGATTGAATTTTTTCGCAGTATATTTTTATTTTCAAACAAAAACAAGGTATGTATGTTATAACAAAAAATAAAATAAACTGTGAATGGGCTAGTTAATGGATAGTGAATAGGGACTGCGTGCAGATAAGAAATTCAACTTTTTCGAAAAGGTTTCGTGTTATGTTTTGTGCTAAGGGAATACATAAACCCTTATTCCGCGTGGCGTTTTAGTGTCGGTGAACGCCATTCGACGTTCATTTAACGCCTTTTTGCGTTGAACGCCTTGTGGAACCCATTGTTTGACGACAAATGTCGTTTTCTCTCTTTCGCTCTTATTCCGCGAGGCGTTAAACGCCAAAAAACGCCATTAAAAACGACGGTTTTTGTCGTTCAGAAAATAGTGATCGCCTAAGAGCAAAAATCAGTTCAAAATGAAAGTTCTATGAATTTTTAATTTATTTGACTAAAGAAATTAATTTATTTTGATTTATGGGGTAAGAGTAACGAATGACAAGCACTTTACGACTTTAGTCGGAAGCAAGTATACATTTGGGTAAAGGATTCAGAAGAATGGCAGCAAGCTTCAATACCATCGGTACCGATGCCGAACTTGTAGTTTCATGGATATAATTTTTTGTTT
The DNA here is from genome assembly GCA_946965025.1 of Blera fallax. Lineage (NCBI taxonomy): Eukaryota > Metazoa > Arthropoda > Insecta > Diptera > Syrphidae > Blera > Blera fallax. Next base: position 35,864,523 of record OX337245.1, read on the forward strand.
CGTCCAGCAAATATCGAATGCTTCCTTGGACATTCGAAAAAACATCTTAAATCTGAAAAGCCTCGATATATGTATTAATTTTTAAGTGAGATTTATCTTGCTATTTACTTCGCATCCGGCAAATCTAACGGATTAGATTTTGTTTTTATGTTTCTTCGTATTTGAATGAGATCTTTTTTTTGCATATTTTCTTCTACGTCGCTACTCTAAAACATTGCAATACTATTCATTTTGTTTTCCAACTTACACATATTTTCACGACTTTGTTTTGAATAATTTGAAATTTATGTAGTACAGACGTAAATCAGCTGTTGCAATGACAGTGGATCGCATGTGGAATGTAAATCTACTTATTGACGGAGGCGTTTTTTGGCGATCAGTTTTTGGAATAACACTTGAAAAATGAAACGCTTCAAAAAACGACAAATAGCGTTTTAGAAAAACGCCGCACGGAATAAGGGTGAATATTGCTTTAAAGATGATAATTCGAATTCTTTGACATTGTACTTTCAGTGTTCGGGAGACATTATGCCGCCGAGCAGAAGATCACGCAGTCGCAATGCACGAAGATTGGCTATTCGCTGTACAAATCAAACATCCAATATGACTGCACGATTCACTACAGCGAACTGTCATGTGTTACGATTGGGCAATAAATGTGATTTGGCAATACTGCAATGAGCTAAAGTTCCAGTTGGAAACACCAGGATTGTGTTGTGCAGATGGTAAAGTCAAATTACTACCGTTGAATCAAGACATTGTTTGACGAATGCCCACAAATACAACGGTTCCTTTCCAATGACGTCATTCGGTGCGAATATTGTTGAAGATCGTGGATTTAATCCTTGCATTCGCCATGACAATCAATATGACAATAATATCAATCACAAGTCCAATCTTTGGAAGTATATGGGATTAATCTTGAATTCCCATGCTTCTTGCATATGGCATGTTCGCGTGTTGGAAAGCCTTCATCTCTGTTTATCTAAGCGCCGGACAACAAAACAACGTAGTCTACCACAAAGCATTGAATTGACCTGGCATGTGATTCCCTGAAGCTCTTTACATTTCGTGTAAATAAAGGATATTGAATTCAATCGAATTCGCTAAGTGTTTCATTGAATCAATGATTGAAATTCGATTGGCATCATTTGTTATCGATCGCCGGGTCCGCTAGTTTATTAATAAAGCATCGCTTGTTTATCATTTTAACTCATTGGCCTTTAAAAGTTTTAATGCAATAAAAATAATAATATAAGCACAGAACTTCAAACTTCTATCACATGGGCAAATGACAGCAAACCCGTACAACACTAACTTTTTGTAAGGTCTCTGTCTGTCTGTATTTACATCCAACTTCAGCCTAACGGCTAGACGGATTCCTTTTGAAATTAATATCTGAGCTCAGTAGAATTAAAACTAGAGGCAAATCAGAATATGGTCAATTTGAACATATACTAGCATTCCGATTTTGTTTAAAATTAATATATGGGCAATAATTGACGTATGCAAGCCATATCAAGTTAAGAACATTTTATCGGATTTTTTTTGCAATGCCATTAATAAAGTTAACAATTTTGATACAATTTAAAATCTGATTGATATTAATATTAGCAAATGTCCATATAATGTGTAAGCAATAAGCATTACTGTATAGTGTAACTCAGTTCTGTCCTGCTTGCCTGTACGTCTGTCTGCAGCATAAGCGGCCTTACGAAAAAACTGATTTCAATAGAAATTATTCATAAAACATAATCATCTATGAACCCTTACGTGACTGCACACCTCGTCGTGGTGTAAGGGCCTAGTAGAGGTCAATGACTCTCGGGATTTATTCCCTAGATGAGATTCGAAACCAAGATGCAGTCGAACTCAAAACCTTCACTTTCACATCCTTTCCTTTCCCCTTTCCCCTCCGGTGGGTTGGATCAAGGTGTCATACGACCCGTGCCGAGGATCAACCTAGTTGGGAGCCCATCCCAAACATAGCTCAGTCGTGAACGGAGTATTCGGACACCTGGCGACCTCCAGATTAGCTAGCCTTATCTGTGCAATGCGGATCTCTGCACAGACCGACATTCCTTTCTCCGCTACTCGTGGGAACAACATGAACACTAATATAAAAAAGACACTAAAAAAACAAACAACAATCAAGACCGGTTCCCCTTTAAGACCGGACGGTAGCACGGCGTTTAAGCTTTTTACCGGGAAAGCTCCTGAAGAGCTGGCTTGTAAGAAGACTGTGGCTTTACATGGTCCGACTACTGCCAATAGCCGCATGGAGTCCAAAGGTACCAGTACCCTCCCACATTCCTCTAAGGACTCTTCGGGAGCAAAGCGCAGCGCTGCTCCCTCTAAACAGGCGTACAAGGATCGTCGTACTGCCAGTCGGATTCTGAAGCACTTTGGAGATATTCTGGAGTGCAACAGAACCGATAAGATAAATGCTCGCATTCAATGGGCCAAAAAGATCGTCAGCGAAGTTGGGACAAGCAGCGACTCTACGTCAAAGCGACAACGATCGTTGGAGGAATCCGTGTCGGATTCCAAAAGGGCCAAGGTGCACAACACCAGCACCTCTTCCAGGCCACCCAACGCCATATCGAAGTCCTACAGCGATGTCCTTAAGGACAAAATAGTGCCGGCGGTCATCGACAAAAGCGACCCAGACGGATCTATCGCTCCTGATAAATGGAAGTTTATTCCAGCAAAACTTCCTCTTGTGTTTATACAAATCATGAAGGGGAATCCAGGTCCTCCTCCTAGATGCAGCGATGGTGGATGGCATCAGGGCCATGTGAAACTTATCGCTTGCGCTGATCAAAGGTCTTACGACCTATATAAGCTTGCCATTGGCAAATTGGGAGAGGTATGGCCAGGTGCCAAACTCGAGGTTGTTGCGAAGGATGATATCCCTAGCAGACCTAGAACTCGCACTTGGATCCCAGCCGAACCCTCCAACACGGATACGATCTTAGAGATCCTAAGAACGAGCAACCCCGATCTTCCGACGCACAACTGGAAAGTCGCTAAGCTGGATGAGTCAAAAGGTCTTTATAGATGCGCAATCATCGTCATAAATAAAGAATCTCTGGCTCCTTTGGCGAAGACTGGCGGTGTCGTCTACTGTGGCTTCGACCCTATCACCATCAAGGTATACAAAAAAGATGAGGAATCAGATCTGGGCATACTTTAGCTGGCAGCCACTTCAACCTAACCTAATCATCTATGAATTAGAGGTGGAGGAAATCCACCGTGCCGAAAAACACTGGCTTCATAAAGTGCAACGCTTGCACTTTTCCAATGAAATCGCGGCACTAGAAAAGAAAAAAGGTATAATTCTAGTTCCAAACTAATAACCCTTTCTCCATTTCTACATGACTGCTATGAGTTCTTGCGTGTAGGCGGCTGTCTCCAATTTGCCGTTGATAGTGTTAACGAAGCTCATCCTATTATCCTTCCAAAGTCATCCCACATCACCAGGCTAATCGTAACCGATGCCCATGAGAGCATTCCATGCGGGCCCTTCCGCACCACAGACCTTACTACCGAAAGTTGTCTTCTAGCCATTAGAAGATTTGTAGCAAGGCGCGATGTTCTCTGTTCATCTACTCTAATAATGCCACTACGTTTAAAAGACGAGCGAAGGATTTCTTGGATTCTTGAGTAAAGCTAAAATAAAGTGGAAATTTATCATTGAACGAGCTCAATGGTGGGGAGAGATTTAGAAGTTGAAGGTGTCGTTAACGCAAGACCATTAACGTACTGAGGAGATGACCCATTGGACCTTGCACCACTTACTCCAGCGCATTTCATTAATAGTGCAAGTGAAGCTTCAGCTGAACCGTCATGCGAGCAGGAGGAGCGTCTACGTTTTTTTTTTAACTATTTTCAAGAAGCGATGGTATAAGGAGTACTCCCACCAACTAAGATCTTTACATCATGTCAGAAATCCATTGATACCAGGATATGAGTCGGAGATTTAGTGCTGCTGGAAGATTCGTCGCTGCCTCAAACGCTTTGGCATCTAGCGGTGGTCGAAAAGACTTCCAGGAAGGGACGGAAAGGTACGAGCATGCGACATACCTTTGGCCAGTGGCTCCATTTCAAGAAGCACGGGACAATTACTATATCTTAGAAATTACCGACTCATCGTAATTTTGTCGCCGGGAGTACGTTGAAAATGTTTGACCTTTATTTGAATATTCTTGTAAAAGAATGAATTTTAATATCCCTATTATTAATTATTATAAGGTAAATCGAAGCGACGTAAATCGAGGCCTTCCTATAGTAAACAGTTAATTGTCGAATAGCTTAAAAAAAAATCATGCATAACAAAGAATTATTACAGCTTTGCAAATGTACTGTAATTTTATTTCAACTGATTTGCAATCGACATTTTGCTCTGTAAATGTATAGCCGACTGAGAAGTTGATCTCTACAAAATGTATTCAACACGTGAATACGCGGAAATGGTGTTCGTCTACAGGTTCTGGAATGGAAACGCTTCATTGGCAAGTTTGGGGTACTAACCAAATCGCCCATGCAGGCGGGCGTTTACTGATGTTTATCGGCGCTTTGTTAGTACCGGGTCGGCTGTATCGAATAAAAGGGAAAGACGTCCCGACGCAACGGCGTCGTTTGTGGACTTATAACCCACTCAAGTGAGTCAAAAGCCCACCAAATTTCGGGTCATAATTCCACAATCTTAAAAAGTAAGTGGGCAATAAGTCCGCAATTTTTTTATGACTTATATAATGGATTAAAATAAAGAGAAACAATTTTGGAATACTGGAGTTTATTAGGGCGCCGCTACGCGGCATATAGTTAGGTCTCCTTTAATTTGACAAATTTAAAGATATGCAGTAGAAAGTAAATAAGTAAATAAGGCCAAATGTTAAAATTTGGCTTTATGTCACTTTTACAAAGCGACATAAGACTAAATCTTTAAATTTGGCCTTTTGTAACGGCACCGCAATAATAATCATAATAAACTTAGCCCCAGGCGCCTGCCTGACAATTGTTGGCATACCGTTAGCGGAGCGACGAAGTCCCGTGAGCGCCTAAACCACTTCAGAAAGCGGAGTTTAAATAAATGAATCGTGCGAAGCGCGTCACTTACCCACTGTTGGCTACATGGTTTGTTTCAAAAGAGAGGCCCTTTTTTTATAGTATTCTTAACTACCTTTCAAAAAACTTTTTTTTATGTTTTTTAGGCCTTATTATAATATAATAAGCAATAAATTTAAAAAAAAAATTGTAAAAATTACTTACAGATTGAACAAGGTAGGAATAAAATTTTAAAAACGCAATGCTTTGGCAGTGCTGTGCACAATGAATAATATTAAAGATTTCGTCATTGTGGAGCTAGACACTCGGCTTAGCGCAAATGTGGCCGAATTTACTTCAGCACAAGAGGTCCTCGAGAGAAGAACGTGCAACGAAGAAATGAAGTCGATGGAATCAGAGCCCTGAAAAACCCAACGACTGCGCTTATACCCCCGAAGTGGGATACTGGCATCAGTTTACCGGCCCTCGTCATAGGGGTTCCATATAAGAATCTGACCCTCCAGGTTTGAGGTTGTGCATTCGGGGTACATCCAGCCGGACAATTGGTAGAAACCCTAGATTCCTGCAAAGCAGATGTTACACCCATGCAAGAAGTGCAATGGGATGGGTCGGGCAAAAACAGTTAATTGCTACAGAGAGCAGAAGTAGTGCTTATTCGGGTGTGTATTTGTTATAGGTGGTAGTCTTAGGCAATAAGTTTAGTGAGCGTCTTATGAAAATTCGCATCAAGGCTAAATTCGCCAACAAAATCGGGTTTGGATTTGAAAATTGAAATTATTTTGAGATTCAGAAAAGGATATGAGTTCTTGAATAGACTTGTATGTAAACAGTATGTCTTGTTCGTAGAGGAGTTGTCAAAACTCTATAGTAAATCATTTTAGAATTATATTCATTCAAAAAGAAGTATGTACTTACGTTTTCAAAATGTAAGTTCAACACATTTGAAAGGCACTTGCGATTTTTCAAGTCTGTGAATACGTTTCAAGTGCAGTTATAGGTGAACAATTACTGTAATATTCCTGACATATTGGATATACATATGTAGGTGCGTAATAACGTTATTATCTTATTATATTTTTGAAAGTTCTTAGAATAATTTGCAAGTTGATGTGATCTTTGTACAGATTTTACAAAGCCTTTGATACGAAAACATCACACCCTAATTTAAGCCATGCTAGAATCAATGGGTTTTTATGCCTCAATGCAACTCTGGTTTAATAATAATTTAACTAATAAAACGCAAATAGTAAAAGCCCATTATTTTACATCATGCGTGATAGAACTAACTAACTAACTACCACAAGGTAGTCATTTGGGCCCGTTGCTATTCATTTGTTAAAAATTTGCGCGAAATTTCGGTGTTCTTTAATATTTTAACTTTCACTGAAGATTAAAAATTATTTCCTAGAATAAATAATACAACTAACTGCATTCGAATGCAATCAGATATTAATAAGCTGTTGGGATAGTGTAGTTATAATGCTTTGGAACTAAATCTTTCAAAGCGTAAGATTTTTTTAGCATGTCGTACTTCAATGCAACTGGTTTATGACCAATTTATAATCGATCTTTAAACTTTCTTCTTTCTACTTTCTTAGTCTTAATTTGGCGATCTGTCATAGTGGTTAATTAAGTTAATTTAAAGAAAACGGTTAAAAAATTCAAAATATTTGGTTTTAATCACGTTCCGAAAGTTCATTCTTCAAATCAAATAAAATCTGAATATTGGAAGGAAGAAGAGCATGAGAATTGGAAGTGTTGAGTTGGTGGATAATAAGGTGAGGCTTTTTTTTCTCTAAGTTGTTAAAAAAGGCAACAGCAGGACGCAAAATGCGTAGAACCCCCGTCAAAGGAAATAAAAGAAGTGCAACAGTGCCAACGGCCACATAAGGAAACCTCACCTAATTCCTCAATTAAAGAAAATCCTTAACTTTCCTGCATTAATATGCCAGTGAGTGATCTTCAAAGCATGATTGCAACTACCCTAGCATCGCTTTTGGATGAAAAGCTTAAAAAAGTGCCCACCAAAATTGATATGGAAGGAATCAGCGCAGAAATCCAATCACTACAAAAAACTAGAGACATTGCAAAAACAACTGCACCAAGTCGTAGCTAGATGTATTTCACTCGAACTGCAGCTAGAATTTTTAGAAACGAAAACAAACGAGAGAAATGTCGTAGTGCATATCACAACAAGTGAGCAGGAACTAAATGTTAACCCGGCGGAAAAGGCGAAAAACCTTTGTTTAGAGCAGCTCCAGAATAATAACCCTAACAGCACGAACATTAAACTCAAGAAGCCCGCATCTTGCTAATGTTATTGTTGAAATGCACAGCAGAGAAGATGTTGGTTGCATCCTAAAAGAAGCATTAAAATTAAGAGGCTTCGGCATATCGATTCATAGGGATTATCCTATGGCATCACGTCACCGAAGGAAAAAATTAATAAACCTTAGCAGGGAAATTACAAGAAGAAACAAAAACATCAAAACACTAATTCGTTGGCAAAAACTTCAATTCGAAGAATTTTTTTTTCATTTTGACAGCAACAACAACTTAATGTGCGCGGATGACAGAAATGGAATGGCAATACTTCAGCAGATAATCGGCGATGACAGCAATCTCAGCTGCTCTCAAACTGAATAACAAGGGTTACCATCTCATTTTTTAATTATAATGCCGTCTGTCAAAATAGAAAAGTAGTTGTAGCTTTAAAAAAAGCTGAATTATTAAAAGTAAACATTTTGTCATATACAAGGTTAAGGTAGTAAGGCATTATTAACCGAATTTTTTTTACTACATTTATAAATTTGAAATTATTTTTCTATTTAAAACACTTGATAGAGAAGAAAGTCTTAGCAAGTTTGGAAAAGCCTTTAAATGCTATGAGTTTAAATGGATACCAGCAACAAGAAACAAAAATACAAATACTTGGCCCAACAGACGTATGTGGTCCAGGGCCTAGCTTCTCGCGACCATTCGTGTTGTGCGTGTTATATTTTTTCACACAAATGGAAGGGACCTACAGTTTAGAGCCATATCCGAAAGGCATATTGAGAAGCTTTCACATGACAGTTATTACTCTCGGACGCGAGAGGTGAGACCGTGAAAAACTTTTAGGTGTTCTCTGGGATTCGAACCTCGAACCTCGAACCTCTTCCAAGCGATTCAACGCACTAACCACTTGAGCCACGGCGCCCACGAATACCAGCAACAAGAATTCATAATCACGGGAGAGCAAGTGAAGGCCACTACTTTGGTATTGAAAAATCGTTGAAGGAAGTTGGTATTAAGTGGGGATTCGAGACGATAAACGGTCTAACATGTCAAAACCTTCAATTGGAGAAAGAAAAGCAAAAGATATATGTATTCAGTCTATTTGAATTACTGTCTGATAGGTGGAAGTTGGAATGAGTTTATTGTGGACCTTGAAGTCGACCACGTCCCATATTCTGATCACTTACCTTTAGTAGTACAGGTGGGTCACCATGTGCAAATATCGGAAGATAACCGTGTTCTTCCTCCACCCCCAACATGAAATGGATTAGTTCAAAAGCTGATTTGTATAGGTCGAAATTAGATACAGAGCTTTCGAAACAAAGTGAAATTGACTTGTCAAAACTAAAAGATATGTAGCATTATAAGGGCGTACGCTGGCAGCAATGGATGACGGAACAACAAAAGGGAAAGTTCGCTATGGTTGGATGAGGAATGCAGAAAGGCCAGGGAGAAATCCTTTCGATGGCTGAAACTTTTGCAAAACTGGCAAATTGTAAAAATGCAGCACACTTCTGGAAATTGGTAAAAGCTTAACTACAGAAGAACTTCGTTTGCATTTCAATAAGTTACTTAATTCGACTACAATTAACGTTTTATTCCAATATGCAATCCTGGGTTTTCAAAAAATTGTTCTCGATTCTAGTATTACAAAACAAGAAATAAAAGAAGCATTCATTTCCCTTAAAGACGGAAAAGCTCGTGGATCTGATTAAATATCTACAGAATTCTATTAAGATATTTACAGCAGTATTTAAAAATCGATTGACAGCATGGATAGCAGAAGAAAATCTTCTTAAAGAAAACCAAGCTGGATTCAGAGCAGGATACTCTACGGTTGACCAAATATTTGTCCTAAAAAGCACAGCTGAGTCATTTTTACAGCAAAACAAAAAACTCTGTTTTTTTCGTTTACTTCAGACCGGCATTCGATTCTATTGATCGGAGTTCAATGTTCTACAAGCTGTGTAGTAGAGGAATGTCTTTAAAGTTTGGTCGTTTGTTACAAAGATTGTTTGGAAAAAAATCCGGCGTATAACAGAGATGTGCCTTAAGCCCACAACTTTTTTCACAACTTCTTAGATGACCTCACGGAGACATGCATCAAAAATCTAACGTTTGCGTATGATGTAGTGCTGCTGGCTTACACCCCAGAGTCTTTACAACTCATGATCAACAGATTGCACAATTACTGACGGTTGTGGAATCTAGAAGTTAATCTTGAAAAATCTAAGGTTAGGATTTTTAAAAAGGGTGGTGGGCGGCTTTGCAGGAATAAAAAATGGAAGTTCAATGGCGATGATGTTGAAGTGGTTAAGTATCTTGGTATTCACTTAACAAAAAGTGTAAGTATGGAAAATCACCTCCAAGAGAAACTTTCCAAGGCAAAAACAGCAATCAATTCAATGTGGAAAAGATTTTTCGGTAATCCTTTTGTAGCCCATAGCAGCATGTTCAAAGTTTTTGATGCCGTTGCCGAGTAAATTTTACTTTATGGGGCTCAGGTATGGGGTTACAAGCAATACGAGGTAGTAGAAAAAGTACTGAGGTACAACCTAAAACGAGTTTTTCATTTACTGCTTAATACACCGAATTATTTATTAATGGTAGAAACCGGTCTTTCGTCACTTTTTAAAAAGACGCTAAAACTTCAAGTTTACTATATCTTAAATTATATAATATGGCAGATACGCGCCTTCCAAAAAAAGCTGTTTTAAAATAAAGCAACTTAACTAACTAACTACTTTCTTAGAACGATCTTTTATTTAGAATATACATCTATCGTTTGGGATTCACTATTTGAAATTCACGAGCTTAGATTGGAAAGAGTTCAGAAAAACTTTAAGAGATATTCATAAATAAATTATTGGCTTGCAAAGTTTCAGGCGTAAGGCAACTTATGTCATGTTTATTCGTAATATTATAAAAAGGTTAAAATAACGGGTCAAGCCATCAAGACCCGTACAGAAACCTGTAGACATGAAGAAAGAAACTTTGTAGTAGTCACAGTCGCTACTGAGAATATAGAAAAACCTTTCTGCAGACTGTATAACGGCGATGAAGACCAACATACCGCTGTCAGGCAGAATGCCCCATTTAACATAGACAATGATAGCCAAAACTTCCGTCCACCTGACCAAAACGAAGTGGATAGCAATATCCAAGCCTCAATCCAACAAAGCTGCTGGTCCTGATGCCCTACCGGCCGAGTTGTTCAAAGCAGCTGGAAATGACTTGGTAGAGAGCATACACCAAAACTCATTTCCAAGATTTGGTCAGACGAGTGTAGTATACCTGATGAATAGAATCTCAGCTTCGTTTGCCCGATCCACAAGAAAGGAGACCCCACAACTGCGTACATCGCGTACAAGATCTTATCTCCCATATTGTGCGAATGCCTGCAACCCTTCGTCAACAACCTGATTGGCCCCTATCAGTGTGGTTTCAGACCAGGAAAGTTCACAATCGATCAAATCTTCACACTCCGGCAGATCCTGGAAAAAACCCAAAAAGTCCAAATCGATACTTACCATCGATTTTAAGAACGCATATGCCAGAGACGAGCTATGTATATGAAGCTATGTCTGGTTTTGGCATCCCTACCAAACTCGTTCGTCTGTTGTGAATGACGATGGAGAACGCTCGCAGCTCCATCAAGGTCGTTAATGACGTCACCGAAACCTTCGATGTCAAAAAACGATTTAGAGAAGGTGATGCGCTGTCATGTGACTTCTTTAATATCATACTTGAAAGAATTGTGCGAAACTCACAAGCCAACACCGGAAGCACAATCTTTCAAAAGTATGTGCAACTATTAGCTTACCCCGATAGCATCGACATAATTGGCAAAACACAGCGGGCTGTCACTGGTGCATTCTTTAGTATCGAGTAAAATTCTTCGTAAGATATTCGGTTCCGTTTGCGTTAACGTAAGAGGAGAAAATTCAACGATGAAATTTACGAGCTGTACAGCGACATCGACCTAGTTAAACAACTGGGGGCGGGTTTCCAATATAGGAAATTCGCTAAAATCTTATTTTTTTGTTTAATTAGTGTAAAAAGGTCTAGAAAGCATAACAACAACAACATTTTTGAGAGGAAGTTAATACTATAAAAGAAAAAAAAAATTTTCTTCGACATTTTTTCTTTAACTCATGATGCTATTACTTAATAGCTATAAACGAATCAAAAACAAGATCAATTAAATGGAATGGAATGAACAAAAAAATTAAAAGTGTTTTTTCTTTCAATAATTTTTTTTAATAAATGTAAAAAATGTGAAGCGGTTTTCAATAATTCCTCAAAAGGATTCACTTTTTTTTCAATCAATTAAAATTAGATTAAATTTGAAAAGGTCCTCCCCTTCAAAACTAACTACATATGTATATAACCAACAGTGTGTAATTGGCGCGCTTCGCGCAATTCATTAATTTAAATTCCGGTTTCCTGAGAGGTTTAGACGCTCACTCTATTTCGTCACTCCGATAAGGATATGCCAACAACTGTCAGGCAGGCGCCTGGGGCTAAGTTTGTTAGGGAACAGTCACAAATCAAAATTCTCAGAAAAATGCCTACTATCACGCATTAAAATTTCATCGAAATCGGGGAAGATATCTATTTTCTAAATAAAAATGGTTAAAACAATTTTTTTTAATTTTAACACCCTATAAAGAAAAAAATTAAGAATCGTTTCAAGTCCTTTTATGTTAAATTGGGCATACATAGCACTAAAAGTCGACTAAACACCCTTTATTTGAGTTAATAAGGGAGAAAACATGCATTTTATAGTCAAAACCCAAAACTTTAAAAATTTTAAGAAATACAACAACAAATTCCCTCTCCAACATTTTTACACAGGATATCTTAGAATAAACCATTTTAAGCAAAAAAAATAATTTTAAGTGCAAAGTCGATTTCCTCTATTGGAAACCTCAACTAAAACCTGCGTGCGCATCAGTCGCCTGACATGTAGAGCGAATAGACACCAATACTCCGGCCTGTACTTATCTGTACTTACGAAAAAGTCGAACAAATTACACAAAAATTAAAATTAGAAGGGAGATAATTATAAATTGTCTGAAATAGTGGGAAGAACTTTATTAACGATACAGAAGGTAATTAATTGCTATGAGAAAGAAAATAAGACGAGGTCTGGACGCCCACTTAAGCTTACCGAAAGAGATGACTGGAAAATCGCAACTATTATTCAAAAAGATCCATTCAAAAGTGCTCCAAAAGAAGCTGCAGATTTCGAAACATACATATTTAAACAAAACCATATCTGCTTGAACTGTGCGAAGAACGATTCAGAGATCCGGTTACATTTTCCGTACACCTCTAAGAAAACCACTTGTCAGTGAAGTAAAGAAGAAGAAAAGAATTGACTTCGGCAATGACTGTAAAAATAAGGCGAAGGAGTTTTGGGACAATATGATTTTTTCGAATGAGTCGAAATTTGTATTTATTTGGCTCCGATGGAAGTTTCAAAGTATGGCGGAAACAAGGCGAAGCACTAGACCCAAATGACAGTGAAACACGGTGGTGGTGGTGTTATGGTGTGGGGTTGTATGGCGTCTGCTGGCGTGGGAAATTTGGTGATAATTGACGAGATCATGAACAAATGTATTTGAATATTTTAAACGCAAACCGGATAAATTTGGTATCTCGAACAGCACTTTTTACTTTCAACAGAACAACGATCTTTAACACACCGCCTTAGGTGTTAAGATTTGGATCGTTTACACTACCCATATGCTTTTAACACCACCACAAAGTCCAGATCTCAATCCAATATAGCACTTTGGGACCATTTAGAAAAATGTCTACGAAAACGTGAAATAAAAAGTAAGTTTCAGCTCAAAGATTTACTTAAAGAAAATGGCAGCAAATAACTCCTCATATAACAAAAAAGCTTGTGCCAAATCCTTTAAATGAGGTTTTGAAACTTAAGGGATTTCCTACTAAATAATAGGTATCGTTTTTGAACATTATATTTAAACAAAAGTTAAAAATGTCTTTAATTTTCCAGGGGTACAAAGACTTTTGCAACGAAAATTTTATGGGTTTAAATGTAATATTATAAGTATTTTTCAGCATGTACTTGAATTTTGCTATTTTTTGTTTGTTAAATTAAAGAGCACAATCTATTAGAAATAGAAATGCTAAAGTATTTTAGATTTTTTATGTCAATAATTTGATTTTTAATTATGTACTTGCAAAAGTTATCGCCGTAACCATGACTAATGCCCCACACTATATATTGAAGTAGCAATAATGTGATAAAAATTCTTAGACATAGATGACTAAATATAGTTATTTTTCTTTTAAAAGTTTCCATGATATTACGCCTTCCTAAAGATACATTATTTTTCTTTTTATCATAGGCACCTAAAAACTCAAAACAAAACAATGTGTGCGAACTGCCAAAGTCAACATCAACTGACAGGTCGAGCAAACAGGAACCAACAAACCAGCGAACAGGTGTAACCGCAACAAAAGCAATCTTTTACTACGTATATATGCAGAGTTAAGCCTAGGTTGAACCCGGATCGAAATGCATATATACGTGGGTCGAGTCGAAACCGAGTCGGCTGAACTCGATCCCACAATTTGTGCTGAGTTGAGTTCAAAATATGCGTAAGTACCTGGGTCGAGTAGTCTAACTGACAGAGAGTCGTAGTGTAAGTTTTTTCCTTTTGTACAGGGGCAAAACCAGTTTGTTTTATTAGTGTCCGGTTGGTGCGCAGGCCAAAAACACCAATACAGTAAAAAAAACGAATGAATGTCGGTATTTCTCATTTGTCAGTTCAACTCTTTTTTAATCTTATTTGAACTCAATCTTCCGATTCGGTGTGTGCAAGTGTCCAGGTCGGAATCTCAACTCAGTTTTGACTCAACCTTTCAATTCTGCATGTATACGTGGTAACTGAAAGCAACTTGGGTGCAAACGCAAGTTCAAGCGCAAGTATTTGAGTAGCACCCGTCTACCGTTAAGTTATTATGTAGCAGGATTAAAAAATAAGTTTATACTTGTACATTTTTTAAATTTTATTAAAAAATTTGATATTTTATAAAGAATTATGAAGAGACTAGATTTAAGAATATTTTTACGAACTATGTACATTAAAATGTATACCTACAGTGAAAGCAAAATTATTTGGAAAAGCAAGTGGGAATATCGTAAGCAGTTGGAAGAAGTTTCAATTGGATTGAAGAGAGTTGAACAAGCATATGCATTTGAATTAAAAATTGATAACACCAATACCCACATAGTGCAATTTTATTTCAATTGTAGCAACTGGCTGCGAGATTTCAACAAGTTAAGGGATCTTTTAAATAATTCAGGATCAGCAGATTTTGTGCTTATTGGGGATTTTAATCGAAATGACTCGACAACTTCAGCAGAGTTCTGGAAAACTGTTAAGCTCATAAAGGAAAGAGGGAATTACATCGCTTTAGGCCTTCAAGCAGAACAGCTAAAAGAACTTTACGAACCTCCTCATTGCAGCACAAATCTCACCGTCATTCCAATATGCAGCTTCTTTGATTGTTAACGAATTCCTTGATTCAGCGATTACGCAAGACAAACATTTTACACCGGAGTTTCTGCTAGCGCTTGCATTGGAATCCAACAAAATTTTTGAAACTTCAGATGTCCCGAAGAGCTTCCAAAAAGCGATAATACATATTTCCGCTATATAAAAAAGGAGATAAGGTGACCCAGCAAGTTATAGAGGCATATCATTTTGAATACGTCATCAAAATTGTTTGCAGCAGTACTATTTAATCTCTTTTCCAGTGGGTCAAAAACAAAGACATTTTATGCGAATTTCAAGTTGGGCTTAGGCAAAATTACACAACAAATACAAAAATGCAAATACTTGACGCAAAGGACCGTATGTGGCCCAGGGCCTAGCTTATCGTGACCATTCGTGTTGTGCTGTTATGTTTTTTCATACAAATGAAAGAAACCTACAGTTTAAAGCCATATCCGAAAGCCGAATTGAGAAGCTTTCCCTTGACAGTTTATTACTCCCGGACATTCGCAAGAGGTGGGATGTAAAAAAGCTGTTTGGTGTTTCCCGCTCAGCGATCCAACGCACTAACCACTTGAGCCACGGCGCCCACAAAATTACTCAACAGTAGACCAAGTATTTTCATTAGTCAATATTGCCGAAACCTATAAGAGGAAGCATAAAAAGCTCTACGTTTTTCGTGGATTTTCGAGCAGCAAATGATTTCATACCTCGGGAGCTCTTTTTGAATCTCGACTAAGGTTATTGATGTTTTGCAATGCATGTATGAAAACTGTCTGTCTGATGAATTTGGAGTAACAATGGGTGTAAAGCAAAGATGCACCCTAAGTACATTACTGTTCATTTTGTATAGAAATGATATAATAAGTGCTGTTAAGGGAGGAATCGAACTTCTTCTTCTTCTTTTTCTTTTATAAACCGTTGAAATACATACATAACGCGTACGTTCACGTAAATCTTATGCTATATATTTGTTCCAAGTATCTGCATTGCTACTGCGCCGCTAGCAGGGTTGGCTAAGTTTGCGGACCTCAATATCCTTCAACAAGCTGCTCTATTTTGGATCATCTCTTCGCTGAGGCCGAAAATTTGCTGTTGTTTTGGCATTTGATTGATCCAATTGTTTTTTTGTCTGCCTCTTTTCCGAACTTCGACTGGAACTTGAATCGCTATTTCTCTTCAGACGGGATTTTCTGACGATCTTCTTTGTACGTAACAGTACCAGCTGATTCGCTCAGCCTGAAGTTTTTCAAAAATCGGTTCCTTTACATAAAGGCTTCCGCGAATACGCGTACTTCTATTTAGGTCGCATTTTGATACTTTCGCTGACATCCGTAACATTTTCATCTCCGTCGCTGCCATTTTTCCTTTATAATGTTCATACATCGTACAACACTGGGATGCGTATGTTAAAGTCGGACGCACGACTGTTGTATAAAGCAAGCCTTTAGTTTAAATTTAAGTTTCACACAGTTTAAGACTGCGGAGTTTTCTCACCATTTTAATCACCCCACGCTCATTCGGTGTGCAACATCGTCACCACAATTTCCCTGATAATTTATGACTGATCCCAAGAACGACTCAGGCAACTGTGGGGGTCACAGGTGGTGGATAGTGAACGACCTGCAGAAATGGAAGTTAGCTGCGAATATCTAACAAACAGTCCCCGACCAAGAGCGGCAGAGAAGGAGGGCGTGGCTAAAAAGGTCAAAGGAACCCCTATGAACCCTCTGTGACAACACGAGTAAGCACCGTCTTCCATATATGTGCTTCCCACCTCATGGTGGCTACGAAGGATACAGTTTTTGAGCAATGCTATAATAATAGACAAACAAAAAGGAAAAAATCCAAATGGTCACAAAACATGAAGACCGAGCCCAGTAAGGTCTTAATTATGGTATACTGGAAAACGAATCAGAATGACAGCTATGAGAGCTGACGCTTTCAGTATTCTGTTACCTGAGTAAGTAAGAGTGAAATCTTGCGAAAATGGCTTTCAGGCTTATGCTGCAAACGCCTCCGTCCCACTTAAACCTTGGCAGGCCTCAAAGTACGTTCAATGTTTCGTCGCCATCAAATTGGTGGTGTAGGTTCAGATGAAACATTCCTGATTAGCACCGATCCGGCTCTGGCATGAAACCCCATAAGGGCTTGTGCCAACCCTCGCATGGCCTCACTGCTTGCAAAGACAACCATGGGATCCCTAGGTGACTACGCATCCGACCATTGATAGCGGCTTTGAGTTGGGACCCACTAGCAATGAATACAAACAACAAAAACCAAAACACCGACGTAAGAATCGAGGAGAACGCCGAGAACCCCTTTCATAGGAGTTCAAGAATACTGCGGTCACCCTGTGGCCAAATAGCAGCAGTGCAAAGGAACACGGAGGAACGTGAGTCATCGTCAATAGGAAAGACGACAGCTTCACCACATTCTCAGCAATCCGACTTCCAACACCTAGGTGAGCAAATCAGAAGTAGAAATGCTAGAAGATGGGAAAAGGCGTTATATTCATCAACCAATGCGGGATGCCATTGAAAGCATCCCAAACTAGAAGTAATTGGAAAAGCGGTATCCAGGATTAGAAGGACCCAAAAAGGAGACGGATAGACGGATCAGGAGACAGGACAACCAAGTTTAAAAGTGTCATCAGTGAAGCTTTAGGGGAGTAAGCGAGTGTAAGGACCTTCACGCATCGCACTACCATCGAGCTTAAAGATGTCGACGAAGTTACTACAAAGGAAGACATCTGCGAGGCAATTAAAGTTCAATTTGGTCTCGAAGTTTCACCCACCGACATTATATCCCTTCGGAAAACGTACGGCGGTACCCAAACGGCGACAATAAGTCTTCCAGCAGAGAATGCAAGAAAGCTGCTGGAAGTAAAGAAAATAAAAATGGGCTGGGTAATCTGTCGCATTCGCGAACGGATGCTGCTCAAAAAATGCTTTAAATGCTTAGAGTTTGGGCACATAGCCAGGCAATGTAAAAATGAAGAAGACCGCTCCAAGCTATGCAGGAGATGTGGAACAGAAGGCCACATAGCAAAGGATTGCAATAAGGCTTCATCATGCATGTTCTGTAGAAAGGATCATCCAGAAGATGCAAAGCACATAGCCGGCAGCAGGAAGGCGACTAAAATTCAATTTCAGTATACCGAGTATAGCGTATACAAAAAATGCAATGAAGAAAACGCAAAGATATAATACCCCAGGTGGCAGTCCAGATTCACTGGAAAATCCACCCTCTTCGGAGGTCGGCTCTACGGATTCTGGAGAGAGCCATTTATTGCAATCTTTTGACCCCTTTACGAAAAGTTCAAGGGTATCTCGATCGCCACCATTAAGATCGAATGTATCCGGGAAAAGAAGTCCGCCGGAAGCGTCAATTCGCGAGAAACGGGATTTAATGAAACACAAAAGCTTTGAGGAGGAAAATAACGAACTCCGCATAAAGCTTAATAAAATGGAGCGACTCTATCAAGAACTTAAGGCTCAACTATAATAGTCGAAAGCAATCGGAAGCTAATGTCAAAATTCTACGTTAAGTTTCCTTCAGTACTCTCAATTGCTTAAGTTGCCCATAATAGGCGTATGTGAACTGAAGCGACTGTCAGAGTCAAATAGTTTTGCCATTTTTTTTCTTCCAAGTATGAATATGAAATCTATCTAATTTAAGTATGTAAATGAAATCTAAAAATAATAATTGTTATTTCAACTGATAATTTTAAATGTACTTACCTTACAAATAAATAAAACCAAATTTCTTGGCAACTTTCAAATTTTAATTAAACACAGCTGTTCAAATGTCACATTTTCGTACGAAAGAGCGAATGGGTTCGCTCTTTTCGTAAGTGAGCAAAAGTGAACGAAACTTGACGAATCGAAGCAAAAAGCTATTATGGTCGTAGAATACAAATTCCTTGTATTCGCGCAGTTACGTACGTCGACTTACGCACCCATTCTACTATTATAGTTCGGCCTTTAGGAAAGAGATAGACCAACTCCGAGAAGACAATAAGGCTTTAAAAAACTCTCATGGGCTAAAAGAACGAGAAAGTAGCCCACCGCATTCAGCAAGTCGAGAATATCACACGGACGAAGATGAGCTAGCGCGAGAAACAAATTGGATCTCGAAGAAGAGACCTAGCAAGAAACGAAGAGCTGGTTCTTCGCCCGAAGTCGAGCCAGAAAAAGAAAACAAGCACAAGGAGTCACAAGCGAAACAAAGGAAAGCAATACTACGTCCTCCGCCACCAAAAAACGTCGTTGGATTTACAAATTTTAGCAAATTACACTGCCTTCTTAAAGAGACGTTGGCATCGTCATTTAGATTAACGCCACTGCGCAACGACGTGCCTTCGACAAGGTATGGCATGAAGGGTTGAAGCCTAAGCTGAGGCAGGTTCTTCCGAAACAATTATACAAGATTTTAGAATCCTACCTTGCTAATAGACTTTTCCGTGTAAAACACGGAGCTGAATACTCTGAATTTAAGGACATCGCTGCCGGAGTACCGCAAGGAAGTGTTCTTGGTCCGGTATTGTTCTTACTCTACACTCGAGATATACCCCAAGAAGAAGGTACTATTGTAGCCACGTTCGCGGACGATACGGCTATACTTGCAACAGATAAATCAATCGAGTCAGCAACTGAAAAGCTTTAACGAGCTTTGGACAAAATTTGCGAGTGGATAAAGATTTGGCGCATTGCTCTCAACGAAACCAAATCAATCAATGTTAATTTTACTAACAAAAGAATTAATAACCTACCATTAACTCGGTACAAATACCGTATGCAAACGAGGCTAAGTATCTAGGAATGACACTAGACGCAAAACTCAAATGGAAGTCGCACGTTAAGAAGAAACGCGATGAGCTGGAAAAAAGATTTAGAGAAATGTATTGGCTACTTGGAAGACATTCCAAGTTAAGCATATATGTATAACAAACTGCTATTATACAAGCAAGTGCCTAAGCCTGTATGGACGTATGGTGTACAACTTTGGGGTTGCACTAAACGAAGCAATAGAGATATTTTACAATCTTTTCAAAACAAAGTGCTAAGAATAATCGTAAATGCTCCGTGGTATATCAGGAACAATGATATCCACCGAGACTTAGGAGTAGCTACCGTCGATGACGAAATAACGAACTTTGCTCGCAAACTCCGTATTCGTCTTCAAGGACATTGTAATAACGCCATACTCCAAATTTTGGGCGAGACAAACCTTGTGCGCCGACTACAAAGAACGAAACCGTTCGATTTAGCGCAATAGGGATAGCCGTATGTAATGACGGAATCAGCGGGTGCTTTTATTGGAAAGCTGCCTGCCCACCGCGAGTATTTCTGAAACGCAATCTACTTGATAAGGGAACTTAGTTGTAGTCAATCAATAGAAGGGAGGTGTTGTTTAGTGAGTAAGAATCTCACACTACTATCAGAACCGGGCTCATAGTGTCTTTTGAAGATTTTTCACCTACCCACAAAGAAAAAAAAAAAAAATTTGGTACTATTACCAAAGGGAAATAAACCACCGGGAGAACCATCATCATATCGCCCAATATGCCTGTTAGACACAATGGGAAAGATACTCGAGCGAATTATATACAACAGATTACTAGCCGTAGCAGAGGAAAAACGAGCCTAGAGTAAGTTCGGGTATTGTGATATATGCGGGTAATGTGGTATAGGTGGTTTTCTCGGAAACTGAGCACGCTTTTGCCAGCATTTTCATGTCCACAAATGTCGATTGCAGTGAGAGAAGTAATGCATGTCCTTAGAAGTTCAAAATCGGTTGTGAGTTCACTCAGTTGAGTGGAATGTGTTATCGCGTACAATCGAGTTTTTCTTTTAGTGAAATGAAGTGTTTCTGCGCAGTCAAATTATCAATTCGCAACCAAACAGTCATGGGGGATAAAGGAGTATTGTGCAGTAGTGACGCTGGACATTGGTTATTTATAAGAAGATCACTAGCCAGAATTGATACTCCGTACTACCTGCGGAAGATAATATCAAGCTACTTCACTAACAGGAAACTGAGGTACAAAACCAACGAGGGAATAAAGTACTATAATGTCTCGGCGGGGGGATCGGTACTGGGACCGCTATTATGGAACATCATGTATGATGGAATTCTGCCACTAATGTTGCCACAAGGAGTCAAAATATTTGGATTTCTGACGACATTGCCGTTGTTACCGTGGCAAAGCATATTCACGAGATAAAGGCAGCCACGAATGAAGCAGTGGCAAAAATCAAAGGCTGGTTGGTATCTGCCGGCCTCGAATTAGCTGACCACAAAACAGAAGCTCTCTTAATAACTGGTGCATGCTGGTAGCCCTGGCTACTAGTATCTTTGGAAGGTTACCAAATCCATTGGCGCATCAAAAAAAAAAAAAAAAAAATCACAAGAACGATTACTCCGTCCAACAAAATATCCGAAGTCGGGTTTGCGGGTTCGAAAAAATTGCAATACAAATGTTCCGCTTTCGTTCGGCGGATTCTTAAACCATTATCTTCTAACGCCTTAATCCAATTATTTAATGTGTTCTGAAGGGCTGTCATGTCGCTACTTATGATAGCGCTATCGTCAGCAAAAAGAAGAGAAGTCGTTCCCGTTTCATTTATGCACCCCTTCAACAAAAAATCTTCCACGAGATTAAAAAGAAACGGACTTTGGCGCACATCTACTTTAACGTTGAATTCAGCAGTTATTCCCGCTGTGCACTTCACTTTTGTTTTTACATCATCGTACATATCTTGAATCATTCTAACTTACATCGAGCTAAATCAGAAAAATATCCCTGCTCTACTATTTGCAGATGACATGGTCTTTCTAGCAGAAACAGTGCAGAACATGCAGCTTATGATAAACAGACTTGAAAAGTACTGCACAATCTGGAACTTGTCTGTAAATTTATCTAAGTCAAAGATGATAATAATAAGAAACAGAGGTAGAAGGTACGCCCGCAGCGAAAAGTGGAAGTTTCAAAGAAAAGATATACAAATCAAACGTGAGTACAAGTATCTAGGAGATTTGATTGTATCTAACCTAAACATAGAAAAGCATCTCCAAATAAAACTGTCTGAGACAAAACGAGTAATTCGCTCTGTTTGGGGAAGTTACTTTAATAGCAAACACATAACAAATAGCTCGAAGCAAAAAGTATTCCGTGCGACTGCACTATCTATCCTTTTATATGGAGCGCAAGTATGGGGACATTGTTCATTTGAAGCCGTGGAGAAGTTTCTTCGATATTTCATTAGGAGAACCTTTAGATTACCGAGCAATTCACGTAATTATATGCTACATCTAGAGGGGAAAACTAGCGTCGGAATTTAAGTTTAACTATTGTGTATGAAACTAATAGTATTATCACTTGAGAAAATCGATGGTGGTGCCTCTAACGGCCCGAGTAAAGGATCCTTCGCTGAGAACCACAAAAATATTAAGCTCGTTTGCCTCAACGATTTGAATATACACTCATTGCATATGCACTGTGTTGAGTGAGATAGATACTTTGCAATGTAAATAACTCGTCGGTCTAACCCAAAGCAGTGCTACACTGCCAGTCAGTGATGTAAAATGTGAATACATTTGACTACTCGTACTCATTCGTTATTTTTTTTCATAAGTACTCAGATGAAAGTAACGAGTACTTAATACTCGCGAGTACCACCTATAAAACACATTGACAACGATCCAAATACAATTCCTTTCTACGAACCGAAAACAACACTAATCTCTCAACTTGATTCCCTCAATATTGTATGTTGCTCTAACAAATATAATTCATTAAAAACATATTTCTTTTTTCACTTATGCCAAGCCGTGTGTTTGCTGGAAAGTAAACAAAAACATATTGCGTGTCCGTGTGCATAATTTGTCTGCCTTCTTGCAAAGGGAAAACAGAGAAAGTATATTCTAAATAATATGCTTGCTTAATAATCACTCCTATAGTGATTAGAATGAAAGAAAGAAAGATAAGTGAATGATACGATTATAGTATTGGTGTAGGGCGAGTAAGAATCTCTTAAAATGATACTTGTTGGTAGTGCAAGAGAGAACGGGTATTCGAATGAATGGTATTCCTGAAATGTGTTGGGTAGTGCAAACAGAATGAGTAAGCAAATACGTATCTGAGTACTTTGCAGGTAACGAGTACGAGTGCTGGTAACATGGTTATAATGAATACATTGTACCGAATGAGTACTTATTTGCACCACTAATGGAAATAAAGGAAAGGAATGTGCTCAAAAAAAAAAAAAAAACACACACACATAGCACATTCCTCATTTCAACAACTCGCATTTTGTTTTTTAGCAGTTTTAATTTAGCAAATTTTTATTTAGGCTTGTAATTATTTGACCTTAAGATATTCTGCATTCATAATATCGCAATTATAATTTCGCTCTCTGATAAGCTAACGTTTTCTTGAGAAGTTTTAACTTACTTAGCTCATGTCCCGATGGGATGGGACATAAGACCATAATGGAATTATGGTTAATGGGCCGGTTGAAATTTGATTAGGTACATATGTGGAAAAAATTCATTTGAAAGTGACATAAAGCCACAATGGCCCGATGACGCTTTCACAAAGCGACAAACCATGCTGAAGTAAACAACCGGCTAACAAAGCGCGTATTGATGGTTTGCCAGATAAGCTGCGGGAAAAAAATGTGAATAGGACTGAAATAGTGTTAGGATATTTGAGAACTTCTTTTTCATCGAATTGAGAAGAGAAAGTGCACCGCCGAGAGTGTCAGCAAAATATGGAGGGTTTTTGAAAGGGAGATTGACAATATACATACTTTCCATCTTTATTTCTTTGACGTGTTTTACAAAAGTGATCATCGATTGCTTTATCTTCGTTCGAAGTAATTGATTTCGGATCAACTTCCTCAATTGTCCAAAAAGCTTGCAGTATAGAATCGATATCGATGATTGTGTGATGTGACCGAATATTTTCCTCTACGCCCGAGGAAAGTTTTCCAGCTACCACCCAACCGAATATTGTTTTTTGAGCTACTGGGTAACCTTTTTCAGCGTGAACAACTTCACCTTGCAGAAAGTTCCAAACATTATCAGCACCAAGCAAAATATCTACCGAATTTGGTTGATTAAATGACGGAACAGCTAGACTAGCTAGCTAGATTCAGTGACGAAAAAAACCTGTGAACCAAAATCTATTTATCTATTTACAACGAAACTTTGATTGGCATCTAACCGAGTTATGACCGCCACGTAAACAATTGAAGCAAAGCCTTTCCAATTTTACCAAATCCTTCCTGGCGGGTACATACTTACATTTTAAGGAATTCCGCACATTGTATTAGCGGCTGTGCTAACACTGCATTTTGGGCATTGGGTTGAAGACGACATGTGCATACTTTTCAATATTTATTTAAGTCATGAACATACCCTCGACACGACTCAAGAGCCTCACAACGATTTTCTAAGAAAGTTAAAAATTGATCTGGTAGGATATTCGGCATCTACGCTATTAGCTGATCAAGCCTGCCGAGTTTCTGTATCCAATTTTCCTTATAAAACGAAAATCATCCACGGATCCCTTTGGAAGGAATTTAAAGAATTTAGACCTCTTACTCAGCACCATCCGATATTTTACACATGGTTCCTACGTTTGAGCAAGATTTCCCAAGCCGGTTCATAGGTAGCATCGGACACTCGGATGTGAGCAAGTAAATTTGAGCCTTCACCTCGAAGACAAGAGCGAAGCAAATAGAATTTTTGGATTGGCGACAAATTCGATTTGTTATGAACCGAACTTGCATACATGTACCGAAACGCAAGCCAATCACGATAACTATAACAGAAAGGTTCGATATGAATCTTGGAAAGAAAGTTACTTTGTTCACCAACGGTTGAAGTTGATGTATTCAACTACAGGAACTGATGGGGCCGGCAAGCGATTATACGGGGACTTAGGTGCTTCGAACTTATTTATTTTCCGAATCACGGAGAGTAAAACCGACTTTACCACTAGATACTTTGATTCAATGAAATTGTATTTTATGTATGTAATTATAAATTTATATTTAATGTACTCAATTACGAAAATGGTAAATAGTAATGTAAATGTTAATCTGGTAGACGGTCTTTGACCAATCCAAAACAGACTAAGGTCAAAATTGCTTTTGTAAATATTGTTTTTCTATGAATTAAATAATCAATAAAACTAAACTAACGGCTTAGGCGACACTGTCAATGAAGTATTTAAAACAAAAGAATTACAATTACTAATAAGTAGCTACGAACGCCGGAGCCTACATTAGACTATTTTCTACTAGGTGTCTCTTTTGGAATCCTTATCCTCTGATTCTTTGACATGTTCATGTTGTAGCATCTTTGATCTATCAATAATAATAATAAATTTTTCTCTGTTAGTATTCGCGAGGTACTTTAAAAGTGGATTTAATCCATGAGCATTTCCGCTCCATGATTTTTATGATTTCAAAGATGGATTTAAAAATGCTTGGCGATACAACATTATTCTTATTCACTAAATAACGGTGATTTAATGAGTTTTATCGTGCGCCTAACTCGTTCAATGGAGAGCCAAGTCCTACGTGGCCACGATTTTGCAGCCCCAATTCTCAGAATGACAACCTTTTTTTAATAAGACTCATCATCGGGGTAAACAGTCTTTTGTTATCATAATTTTTTTCTATGATTTGAACATAATACACCAGATTGCAAATTAACAATGCTCAAGTCCAACTCCTTGTGGATGACATAAAAATTTTACACAGCTGGCGACATTATTGTGAGGAACTTTAAAACTAAAAGTTTCCCCGGCTATACTTTCCAAGAGCCGTTCCTAACTATGGAGAAGTATCCGACGTAACAGTCGATGAAGTTGGAAAAGCGGTCAAATACTCAAAAAAACGAAAAGCAAGTTAAACTCTGAGTTTTGGAAAAAGATGGGAGACATCTTCTTCCTTTGCCCAAAGAAAGGGTGATACGAGAAACTGTGATAATTACCGTCCTATTAAGCAGATATCACACACCATGAAAATCGTTGAGCGGGTATTAGACGGCCGATTGCGGCAAATAATATGGCTATCTGATGACCAGTGCGGGTTTGTTGCGGGTAAATCAACCACAGAAGCAATCCAGAGTATAAGGATCATAATGGAAAAACATCGTGATTCCTTAAAGGATTTGCATATGGGTGGCGCTTAGATATCGAGGAGTCCCAGAACCCTACGTACATATGATGCTAGACATGTATAACGGAGCAAACACAGGAGTAAGATGCCTCACCGGAGTCACCGAAGAGTTCCCAATTAAAGTCGGTGTACCAGGGAAGTGTCTTAAGACCTTTACTATTTATTGCAGTCTAGATCATCTGCTTGAAGTAAAAGTGACGGACCCCAGTTATTCTTTGATGACGAAGGTATGGGTGGATGTTTTGGGAAGTGGTTATCGAATTATTTAGTCCAAAAAAGACAGATTGCTTGTATTGCCCATTCTTTGATTCACTCCAGACATTTATTTGAATAGAAAAGTAATTCCTAAGTAAGAAAAGTTCAATAATCTGGGATCAATGATCAATGGCGAAGCAACCATTGATAACGACATAAATTAAATCAGGGTGGATGAAGTCTGCAATCACAGAAAAACTCTGCTATCTTCGGTGACCGGAAAACAAGTCACGAAATGAGTTTATTTGAAAAGAACGGGGGAGATTGTCTTTCTAGTCCTTTTCAATAAAAGGTTTTTAGTATTTAAGAAGTACGGAATAAAAGAAGACAATAAATCAATGCAAAGAATAACATAGCTTGCTTTTTAGTTTATTTGAAAAAATTAGTTGTTTCGTTCAAATATACAGTCTATTCAACAAAAAACGGTAGAGAATTACCACCACCCAGACGTAAAAAATTGGTTTTTATGAATATTCAAGCTTTATGTTTTAGTTGGAACTTTCAGATAAAACATGTTCAAAACTTCCTACACAAATATTTTCACTCTAGTGAGAACGTTATAAAGTATTTTCTCTTTTCCTTAAGTTAAATGTTGTCATGCTATTTATAAACCGGCCTCACAATGAAAGCTATCTAAAACTGTATATGCTGTATAATTATATATAATATATGTATGTATATCAACTACTATTATAAAATGAAGTTGATATTTCTTTGTCCGGTGTTTGTAAGAAAACGGCTGAACCGATTTTAATGATTTTATTGAATTCGAAATCGCATGGACCAGGTTTAGATAAAGCTACTAATACAATTTTGTGCTTGGGAGACCACGAAAAGAGACAAAATAACTTAGAAACACAAATAACATCAACTTTGCCTTTGTCGATTTTAGTCAAATTAGTTTTGTCGTTTAGAGTTTTTAAAGACGCAAATTTCAAGTACAAAATCTCATTTGTAATATCATTTGTAAAATTTAGAATTTGATTAATTTTTCGTTGATCATGTCTCCCAACCATGTCTCAGTGGTGATAATCATTTTTTTCTTCTTTATTCTCCTTTCGCTGCCTCTTCGCTAAATTTATGAGCAGAGGCGAGCGGCTGGCGATAGAAGGGTGTGTGTTTCCTTTTCCCTTTTTCCTTATTTTTTTGTCATACATGCATACTGGATAAGTTGCGTGCATGTTGTGTTTGTGTGTGTTGTGGTAGCGATTCCCACTGGGATATGAGTTTTGCACATTTTCAGTATTGTTGTTTAACCGAATCAGTGGCTATGTATTCTAACGAATGTGTGGCGTCAACTAAAATGAGAAAGAGATATTCTAAGCCTGATATTGGGCGAAGGAGTAAAGATACAAAAATCAGACGGATGTCTCGGCTGAGAAATGTGTAAAGTTCCACTATTAATAAACTTGGTTTTGTTAGTGAACGGTTTATTCTTGTCGGTGAAAATGTTGTCCGACCGTGGAGCATAAAGAAAAATTCATGTTTTCAATATGAATGTTTCATTTCATACGAAAAGGAGTCGCATGTAGGTACAATGTGTGAGCTTTTGTGGTGTACAAAAGCGGTCAAAAGAATCTGGTGGATTGTGTTGTTCAAGCGGAAAAGTTATGCTTAGAGAAATCGGTGCACCGCCGGAACCACCAAAGAGCATTCTGCTGGGTGATCATATCCTTCGTTAAAAACTTTTTTTTAGAGAGTCCTAGAAAGTTTAACGCAGCCTTTCAAATGACCTCCTTTGGTGGTAAACGCATAACAGAAGGCAACTTTTTGCCCACTTTAAAGATTCAGGGTCAAATTTACCACCTTATCGGAACATTAATGCCTGACAATAACTCTAATCCCAATTTCCTACAAACCTATTTCATGGGACATTCTTAAAAATGGAAGGGGGCGAAGCAAAACGAGCACGGGTCAGCTAGTGTATATATATATGCTGTATTAATATTTGCAAGAATAACGCTTGTAGACCAAAGTTTGTTCTTTGAATCATATACTGAAAAAGCGTACAATACATAAATACAATTAAAATTCATCACTCACTTTAAGGTCTTTAAAAAATACTGTGTTTCGGGCCCAATCAACTTGCGAAAAAAGATTTTGATCCAACACTTTACACATTAGTTCAAAAAGATCAACTTCCACCTGATTGTACGACTGTTTTTGGAGTAACGCAAAAAGTTGTGTTTGCCACTCTCTGTCGTCTATTGATTGGACGAACTCCCTTATCATTGGCGAGACTCTGAAAGAAACAGAAATATATTACTTGGTAGTGATTTATTTTGAAGGCATTACCTTAGTGGTTCCACATTATTAACTGAATCTGCGGTACTAGAAGGGTTGGTACTCGAATCAAAACTGTAAGAATAAATGTTTTATACTGTGCCTTTAAATTATAGCTAACGTACCTTATCTTTGAATCGCTTGTGTGTTGTAAATTCACTGATGCGTTATCCTGACAGGTACTTGATTCATTGCGACTAATGTGTTCATGTGCATTTGCGGAGCTTCCTGCACTGGAGCCATTGCTTCCGCTTAAGGTATTAGGTATAGTTCCCGAAGAAGGATGCACTTGCCCAAGAGCGATAGCTATAGGGCTCGGCGAAGAATCAGGTGATTGCGTCAAGGATGATACCTTAAAAAACAAATAAAATATAAAAACAAAACTCCTGTTATGTAAAAAAATAAAAATAATAATCAGAAAGTCACCTCAAACTAAGTAGCTTACCTGGGGTATTTGAATTTCTTGCTTTATATTCATATTTGGATATGGCTGTTGATAGGCAGTAGGTGATAATGGTCCTTTTATATCTGTAGATCCCATAGTTGTACGTATAGCTTGCAACGCCAACTGCCTCTGTCGCATCATTTGAAGTTTTCGCGCTCGATCTCTTTTGTACATAGGCCCAAATTTGTTTCTTCCTCCTCTCATTCTATCTGCACGAACCGCTGAAAGTACATATATTTAAATATCATCATTACTACAAATATTGCAATTAAGAAGAAATGCAATTACTTGGAAAATTTTAACAACTGACTCAGATTTACTGAAATAAACGACACTGTGTAAAAGAAATATAATAATAACCAATTGAAATGCACTATACATGTGAAATGTATGTGAAAGTCATTGCTAAGCGCCAGGTTGGACAGGAAAATAATTTATTGCTGGAAATATACTAGACTTATGTGAACAAAGAACTTATAATAGACTTATGTGAACAAATTTGACAATAATTCCTAATACACAATTTCAGAAATAAATCAAAGTTACAGTCAAAAGTAATTTTTTTCTCTAAATTAGGTGGTTGGGGGATTTTAAGTCATTGGAAGTTTCACAATTCCTATAAGTAAAAAATAAAAAGAAACATACATACGTACATACATACAGTTAGGTGTAAAACTGAGTCAGGTTCTTTTTTTATTGTTAATTTGTCCACATATTTTTGTTTGTTTGTATGTTAAACAAAGCAAATTTTATTTTAAAGAAGCTGCAGAAGTTCTGATTAATGGGACGTATGATACATTACACTAACTTGATTATTTGCTTAGTTACCACTAGTTTTAAACTGACTCAGTTTTGAACCAGTATTTTCTTCACGTGCTGTTGCAATCAACGCACTTTATGGCACAAGAGCGTAAAGTTTCGCAATCAGCTGTTGCTCGGTTAAGAAAAAAAAATTCAACTGGACTTCAACAGCTCTTCAGGAGATAGGCCAAGAAACTCTCCGACCAGGATGAGGGTGCTTTAGTGCTTTCTGGGAGGGCCTTCGAAAGGGCTTCAGACAGCTACTGGCAAGCAAGTGAGCCAATGGATGGCTAATCGGCCGCTGCATAAGCACGATTGAGATGAAGAAAAAGCCAGCACAATCAAAGAAAAACGTGAAAGCTAGATTGGACTTTACTAAAAAAGTACGTTAAGTGGTCGGAAGATGATTGGAAGAAAATAATATGGTCAGACGAGACTAAAATTAAACGTTACTGCACTAATGAACGATCATGAGCTTGGAAAAGGCAAGGCGAGTCTTGAAAGCCACATCATGTTAAACAAACCGTATAGCACAGAGGGGACTCAATTATGTTGCATAAGTGCTTCCGGGGTTGAAAAATTACACCTAATAGAGGTCACTATGGACCAAAACATGTGTTTAAAGATTTTAAGAAAGCATCTCACGACATCAATAAGTATGCCTTATTTTTCTTATTTTCCACGAGAGGTAGCTTTTCAACATGATAGAGACCCGAAAAATATGGCCAAGAAAGTGTAGATTTGGCTTCAAATGGAGCCATTTGAAGTCTTCGACCTGTCAGCCCAAAGCCCTGATCTGAACCCGATCGATCATATATTTGGCTCTTGCCAAAGATTACGAGTCACCGCCATCGCCTTAAGCCGTTCTTTTAGAGAGAGAGCACAAGTACAATGGGCAAAAATTTACACTGATTATTGCCAACGATTGTCTGCAAGCCAGCTAAGGCGAATAAAACAAATTAACAATGCAGAAGGACTTTGGGCAAAATATTAGCTACTTAGTTTTTTCTGATTTATGAAATGGTGCGAAACTCAGTCAAGGCATTTTTAATTGCTTTTTATAAAATGAATTATATTTTATCAAAATAAAATAACTATTTTATTATTAATCTTAAACCATGAAATGTTTTCATTTATCAAGCGTTTATTGTTTTTGAGTTTTTTTGAATAAACAAACTCTTTGGGTCCAAGCGACTCACTTTTGCACCTACATATGTAACTGCATGTAAGAGAATATATAGAGAGTAAATATACGTACATACATACATAAGTTCATGTTTTCTTAGTAATGTCTAGAACTTTTCAATCCACCCTCGTAGCTTTTATTCACATAAAAGATTTATATTTTTGTATTTCAGGAAAAAATATGGATATCATTTACTCTGAATATTTATTTAAAAAAAAAAAAAAAAAAACTAATTTCAACTATCTAACTTCTGACATGTGATCTTTTGTTTGTCGATTCAGGTTGAGGAACTGAAAATCACAACCCAATCGTTTGCTTAACCCAGATAGGCATACGAAAAATCACATGTCACGGCATAATTAAACGTAAGCGCTTGCAACATACCTCCAGGCCATCACTATTTCTAAGATTATTTTTCGGCGCACTGATATGCCTTTCAGGTATGCATACGTAGTATCTCAAGTCAGCATTTTCATCTCCTGAAGATGCATTTATCAGTCGCGTAGTCGTGGGATCTGATGTAACGATGCGCATCATATACAAGAATCGGATGGAATGCACCCGCTTACTAGTGTTTTGGAAAAACCCTCTCTGGCGTAAAACAACCCCGATGTAATTTGTTCTCTGCAACGTTGGCTGATGATTTCTCACAGAATGATATTGCTGGATGTTTCGGAAGCACCCCATAGACATTTGTTAGAGACGTGATGCCAAAATTAATAATGTTCTGTACGCATGCAGACTCGAAGAAATGGAAATGCTCATAACTTACGCAAAACAAACGTTTATTAGAACGTAATTTGGGACATAAGTACATACTATGTCTGTAGCCTAAAGTACTGAGTAAAGACAAAATCCTCAAAGCATACGCTTTGCTTTCAAAGCTTTTATGGCTTGCTCGGACCAAAAAGTGTTATTTTTAGCCGTATTTTATTATCACCCATGATCCATATAGATCATTGGTTTGTATGCATTACAACAACAATACGAGATCTTGCTTTTGATCAAGATCAATTTTCGTGATCCAAAAATTAGTTCGAGCTATTCTTCACTAGGATACACTTTCGTTCGTGAATGTTGGTATAATTATCGACGATTGTCAAGGGTACATGTTGCCAAATTAGAATATGGAATATAATTTGCAAATCAAATTTTATTAAATAATTTGTATGTTCGAATAAATTTCTATTCTGCTCATAGTGACATAAAATTAATAATTAACCGGTAAAATGTACAAAGTCAAAACTAAAATGTTTTTAACAAACATAAACTAAAATGGGAAATGCAAAATATTATTCTCAGTTGATATTTGTTGATCCAAATAAAATGAGTTCAAAAAGGAACTCAGCAGTTTTTTGATGGTTTGATGAAAAATTGTCGGTATCAAATGAGGAATCCATGCTTTCAGCATTGAACAGCGAAAAACCTGATGAGATACTTTCGTCGCTTTCAAATGAGAACTTTGGAGAACATAAATACAACCTAAACTAAATAAAGAAAAGCAAATATATTTTTGCTTTAGCTTTTTCTAAAGGTCTTATTTTAACAGAATTAAATGTCAAACTAGTACCACAACACAGAACTTAAATTTTTCGTTGCTCTGTACTGTTTTATATTCATCGTATGATCTATATGGATCATGGGTGATAATAAAATATGACTATTGTTTCAAACTGGAAGCTTTATTGGTCTGATAAATTAAATGTTAAGGTAACTTTAAAGTATCGTAGTATATATGTAGCAATAAAACACAATCCTTTTCATTAATCTTTGCCTGATTTTTTAACTTCTACTCTTACATAAGCTTTGATTCCTGAATACCTGGTTTAAATAGTAAGACACGGTGGGGACAGCGTTTATGTCACCCAATAATGATTGATATATTGAACTCTGTGCTGAAATTGTTGACATTGTGGAAATGTATTTTTTGGTATCATACCCCATTTGTGAGGCTCCTCAGTACTTTTGTTTTAGGGGGGCTTGTGCAATTCAGCCAGCTTATGCTAATTTGTTGTACGCAGGTAAACCGTTTGGCTGCAAATTTTCAAGAAACTAAAACCAATTAATTTTGATTATCTTGGAATTTGCAGCCTAAGAACACCATCACACATACAGTTCCAAAATGGTGGACTCATTACAGCCTTGAAGGACGTCACTTATCAGTGTGTACCACTGTGTTCCATTGTCGGTGTCGTGAAACAGTACTCTATTGCGAAAATAGTCAATTAATAACTTTTCGGCACGCTTTTGGCAGTGAGTGGCTGCATTATATTTCTCCAGTTCAATCTGTTAAACACAATCTTAATGTCTAGCGAAGTGATGGCGCAGTACTTCTTATTACTGCGCTACCATTGTGCTCCTTGGATAGCTTTTCTCGCTGTGTTGTGAGCCAGGATGAGGCCACGGGGGCAACTTCGGTGTAGGTGAGGAGGACGGCGGCACGCTCGCGGTTGCTCGGTTCAGTTCGTCGGACGGGGTGGTTCTTGTCACACCCCACCATACACCACCTGCTCAGCACACAAAATCTCGTACCTTTTACATAAAAAAAATAAAAAAAAAGGAAGAAAGTTACTCTACTTTGACCTCGGACGGACTAAAAAAGATAGGAAAGGAGATAGCGAGAAGAAAAGAAAATGTCCAAGGGCTTATGCCTATGGCTAGGAGAAAGACCAGGAAGGACTTCGCGAGCTTAACCTAACTAGCCTAAACTACATCTAAACTAACCTAAAACTTAAACTAAGCCCTAACCTAACCCTAAACTAACTTAAACCTAACCTAACTTTCACCCTAAACGCGGTAACACCTTCCCAGTGTCTCTCCTCTCCATAGGTTCGTCAGGAAACCGAAGCATGCCAGATATTATCGGCAAAGGTTGGCCAGCCCACCCTTCATGTCTTGCGACACAAAACAAATGCTACCTTTCTGGCCAGAATTTGTGAAAGGTAGCCCCTGTCGTACACCTTTCAGCCACAAGCTAAGTCCGTAGTGGAATGTCAGTTAGTCTTAAGTCAGGTTGTCATTGTCCGTGTTGTTCTGTTACGTCCTCGTTCATATACAGGAGACGGCCCGGCCGTCCTTCCACACACCAAAGAAAAGGGTAATCTAAACACACATTATGTTACACACTTCAAACTTTCTATTATATTATTTTAAGGCTAAACAAGACTTAAAACCTATCCTTAAACTAAAACTCTGCTCTTAAATCTTCGTTTTTATATATATATATATATGTACATTCAAAAATTTTATAAAAACACTTAAAAAGACTACTCACAGTTTTTGGTATCCCTCGTCGTCCTGCCGGCAGCACTGATGAGAAATCTCCTTTTTTTTTTGCTGGGCTCCAAACGAGCCTATTACGCGCACAACACAACAAAGAAAATTCAAGAGCATGTTCTTACAATTATTTTGTGAGCTACACTCACTATTGCTCAAAAAAAAATAAAAAAAAAAAACTATTCACTATATACTATCTATATATTAAAAAAAAATCGTTAAAAAAAAAGTGAAGGCTAATCAGTAATTACTAAAGAATTCATTAAATAAAAAAAAATTCACTAAATTTAAAATAGGGCAAGTTCACTATTCACAAAAAAAAAATGTTTGCGTGTCCCTCGGAGCGCCCTTTGAGGCGAACAGCGCCGTTGCAGGGTACCGGAATATCGCGGCGCACCCTGTTATGGGGAGATATCCGGGTGTTTCGAGCTCCTCGGCCGATCTCTGTGGGGAGCTTCCTGCCTCGGCGGTGGAGCTGCTTCCTTGGCGGCGTTCCTTTTTCTGCGGCGAAGTACGCAGGGCGCTTGTTGCTGCTTTCGGCTCTTGGTGGCCGCTAGGACACCCTTAAGGCGGTCTGGTGGCGAAGTGTTGCAAGGGGTACTGCCTCAGCGCACTCCGCGCACAGGATCTTCTGCCAAGTGTCTGCCCGATGGTGCTCCTTCCGTTCTTTTTTTTTTTTCCTCCCTTTTCTTCTCCCTATGTTCTTTTTTGTTTTTGTTTTTTGTGTCACTCTGTGCCCTTTTGGTATTTTGTATAAATTTATTTATTTTTTTGTATACATGTAAATTATGCCAAGTGCGTCGACCGCTCTCTCCTGTGTCTTTTGGTGTATAACATCAAGATAACATCGATTATGAAGTCCCCGTTCCGAAATCCATATTGGTGATGATCAACAATCGCATATTATAGTCTGATGATGCGCTCCAATATTTTCTCCAGTTCCTCATATTACTATTTTACCTGAAACGCCGCCACAGGTGCCTAGCTCGCTGACACTCGACGCGCAGTGTGGCTATTTCCTCATTTTATTAATACGTTATTGCCCGATTTAAGTTGCCAGTTTTCCATTGTGTACATTGATATGAACATGTCAGGAGTTGAGGCAATTATAACTGAAATCCACGTCTTTCGTTTAAAATTGATGAATTATGCTCCGAGTATCAACATAATTTTTAAATGTACATACATATAAGTATTCCCACAGTAATAGTAGAAAATTCTCCTTTAAGCCTTTGACTTTCGGACAATGGAAAAAGCACTTGGAAAATGGCGCTGTAGCTTGAACAAGGAGGACTTTGTGTTATACAGAGACTTAAATCTATATATTAAATTGCATAGTAATTATTTGGTCTATTTAAAGGAAATTCAAAACTATGTTAAATCGAGACCGAACAAGAATTCATATATTTGAAAAATAAAAGTGATGGCTACTCTGCTACGTTTTCATTTAATGGGCAGTCAGTGAATACCCCTTTTTCTATCTGCAACATTATTTTATGATAGTCAAAAATTGAGCAATCATTTTGTAGTTACCTTCGCAACACACATTTTTCTGGTTTCCAGAAAATTGAGATTTCCCCCGATAGTAATTTAAAAAGCCTAGTCAAAATGAGACGAAACCTTAGTCCTGGATCGACTTGCCTTCCGATTTCTTAAAAATGTTTAATTTCCCTTTGGATGGGAGACTAGATACTATGATAGTGTTTAAATTACCTTTAAAGTCAAATATTTTCTCAAATCTAGTGAAAAATTCCTTTACTATACCTCTTTTTAAATCTGATAGGAAAAATAGTGTCGAGGACTACAGTGGTATATGTAAACAATCCTCAATCCCTAAGTTGCTCGACAAGTTTGCTTCTAAACTATAATTATAAATTTTTAGTTTTCATCAATCAGCACGGTTTCGTACAGAAACGACAGTGACTAGTCTTCTGTGGTATCGAAAATTAATAAAGGAAACCAAGTCACAGTAAAGCGTTTTAACCATATAAATAAATACAAATACTTGGCGCAACAGACCGTATGTCATCCATGGCCTAGGTTTTCGTGACCATTCATGTTGTCGGTGTTATATTTTTCCATACAAATGGAAGGGACGTACAGTTTAGAACCATATCCGAATTGCTTTTTTTTTTTTGAGATCTCATGACAGTTATTATTCGCGGACATTCGACAGACATTCTGTGGACCGTGAAAAACTTTTTTGTCTTTTCTTTTTTACAGAAAAAAACATAAATTACTGCTTTATAAACTTAACAAGCTAGGATTTCCAAGTTCATTTCTTCGCTAGTTATTTTTTTGGTTTTAGTTCGAGGGATGTCAGTTCGTCAACTTTCGAAATCAAATTCTTGATCAATTTCGTGTGACATCTAGGGTTCCCAAAGACATTCACATTAACCCTCTGTTTTTCTCAACGATATACGAGTACATCGTTACAATTTTGCCAGAATGCAACATCCCAAACAAAAAACATCAAACATTTCAAAATATAAATATTTACTTACTTACTTAAGGTGGTGCTACCGTCCAACCTAGGGTGGCAATGGTGTAGTGGTAGCGTCATCGTTTGTCAAGTTGATGGTTCACAGTTCAAACCCTGATGTCAGCAAGCATTGTATAATAAGAGGCAATCCGATCAATTGGGAAAGCTTATGACAACACTACTGTGAAGGCATAACACTGGCAGTAGGTTTGTCATATGCCTGGAAAAATTGTTCGCTCTGTTCGATGATATGCTTATGACATCAGTATTTGGGAAAAAATACTGTGAATCAGAAACGAAGGCAAAAAGAAATAAATGTTAACTTTCAACGCCCGAACTGTGTGTAAAAACATGTAAAAGGGTATTCATGACTTTTTAAGTGCGTCTCCAGTCACCTCGGCCCTTAGCTAGCTGTCTCCAGTTTCGTGCGCCAAGTTGGTTGAGGTCCTCTCCTACTTGTGTGCGCCACCTGACATGGTCCCGGTCGCTCTCTACTGTGTTGTCTCTCGGCGATCCTTCACTCTTCTGGCTAAGTCAATGTCGCTGTACACTCACCATCCTTACAGACGGGACCGAAAATCACTCAAAGAATTTTCCTCTCGAAACAACTAACCTCATCTCAAGCAACTTCATTCACTTTTTAAAAAGTCCATGCCTCTGCATCATATAGCAGGACTGGGATTATGAAGGTCTTATGAAAGGCCACGGTCGCTCTCTACTGTGTTGTCTCTCGGCGATCCTTCACTCTTCTGGCTAAGTCAATGTCGCTGTACACTCACCATCCTTACAGACGGGACCGAAAATCACTCAAAGACTTTTCCTCTCGAAACAACTAACCTCATCTCAAGCAACTTCATTCACTTTTTAAAAAGTCCATGCCTCTGCATCATATAGCAGGACTGGGATTATGAAGGTCTTATGAAAGGCCACTTTAGTTGTTTGAGAGAGGGTTTTGTCACTCGATTGCTTTCTTAGCCCAAAGAAACAGCGGTTGGCAAAAGTTATTCTTCATTTGATCTCAGCGCTGGTGCTGTTGCCTGTATTAATAGCGGAGCCTAGGTAGACAAAGTGTCTAACTACTTCAAAGTCATACCTGTTTATGATGACGTTATATCCGAGAGGTCGGTGTTGATTGTCATTACTTCTTGACAGCATGTCTTGGTCTTGGCCTCATTGACCGTTAAACCCATCTAAGCTTCCGTCTCATAACCCACGAAAGCGGAGGTCATCACGCTGCGTTCTTCCGATTACGTCAATATCGTCTTCGTAGGCAAGTAATTGGACGGACTTTTGAAATATTGTGCCTTTGGTGTTGCGCCTAAATTTTGTACTATTATTTCAAGA
Source organism: Blera fallax (assembly GCA_946965025.1). Lineage (NCBI taxonomy): Eukaryota > Metazoa > Arthropoda > Insecta > Diptera > Syrphidae > Blera > Blera fallax. The sequence continues at coordinate 35,902,675 of OX337245.1, forward strand.
ATGATGTAAAAGAAGTCGAATGACAGGGCGTCGTGAATCTCTTTTGACATCAAATGTCTCGGCGAGTTCTTCTCCGATCTTGATGGAGCAGCGTACATTCTTTATCGTCATTCTACACAAGCGGACGAGTTTGGCAGGGATGTCAAAACTACGTATGTACACATGTACACTCTGTATAGCTCGTCTCTATAAATATTGTCGGCCTTGAAATCGAGGAAAAGGTGGTGGATATCGATTTGAAGCTAATGGATTTTTTCCAAAATCTGCCGTAGTGTGAAAATTTAATTAAGTGGCCTAAAACCTTATCCCCATTCATTATAGTATAATCTCATCCGACCATACTTTACAGATGAGCTGGAGCATGCTTCCTACCAAGTCATCGCCTGCCGCTTTGAACAACTCGGCATCTAGGCCGTCAGCTGAAGCAGCTTTGTTGGGCTTGAATTTAGATATGGCTATCTTCACTTCGTCCAGATTGGGTGCACAGAGTTGTTGGTCTACATCGTCCAGGTTAATTGGTACATTCTGCCTGATAGCGGAATTCGGTTAATCGGCGCCGTTGAACAGCCTGCAAAAAATAGTCCTTCCACGCAGCGCCGTTTTCATGTGCTTGCCGACATTCGTCGCCAAACCAGGGGTTTCGTTGCGGTGGTAGTTAAACCCAGCACGTCAGAGGCACCATCTCTGATTGTAGCTGTCCGACGTCAAGAATAAGAAGAATAAGTCAAGATCTTGGGAAAGAATAAGACGTTATGCCGGTAAATTATTTAATTTCTCTAATTTTTTGCTTGGGAATTGGACAATGATATATGTATGTATATAGTTAACTTTGCTCAATGGTGTGAACACAAAAGTTGATATTAAACACTGATAAATGTAAAGTGTGTGGGCGCCGTGGGTCAAGTAATTACTACATTGGATCGCTGAGCGAGAGGTTCGACGTTCGAATCCCAGAGAACACCAAAAAGTTTTTTCACGGCCCCACCTCTCGCAAATGTCTGACAAACGTCCAAGAGTAATAACTGTCATGAGGAAGCTTCTCAATTTGCCTTTCGGATATGGCTCTAAACTGTAGGTCCCTTCCATTTGTGTAAAAAAATATAACACGCACAGCACGAATGGTTGCGAGAAGCAAAGCCCTGGGCCAATTCGGTCTGTTGCGCCAAGTATTTGTATATTTTAAATGTAAAGTGTCCCTACACTCTAAAATCAATTTATATCCACTTATTTCGCTCAATTCTTGATTACTGTTCTGTTATATGGGTTACTTATGGCTTAAATCGCTTATTTACATCAGTAGATGTGATTTAGTAAATCTGACATCTCTGGAAAAAAGGCGTAAGATTTATTCCGGTTTGTTTGGGCAAGATTTACTCTTATAAAACCAAATGCACTGAAATTATTAGCTTTTTAAATATTTGTGCACCAGAGAGAAACTTAAGAGAACGGCATATGCTATATAACCGATTCAATAGGCTTACCTTTGCTTTTAATTAGGTAATTGCAAGATGATTGTATTAATATAATTTGGCGACATTCGCGAGGGGTGGGACCGTGCCAAAACTTTTTGGTGATTGCTGGGATTCGAATTTTGAATCTCTCACTCAGTAGTCAACACACTGAGTACTGAGACAAATCGCCAATGAATTCTCTAACTCGTGTGTTGTTAAATCGTTATATCAATTTTTGTCCGGTCTCTATTGGCATATGCATCAGTTATTTGGTGCTATTAACATAATATCAACGTCACAAAAATTTAAAAGGAAAAGGTTCTTAATATTTGCAACACGAGTTCTTCCATAGTCTGATATTTATATCCTACCTTCCTATCAATCAATGTTAAAATTGATTAACCTTCGCTTGATGATAAAGATGATAAAGCAATGAATACATAAGTTGTTTTTCTTCATAGAGCTTGCTAGTGATATTGATTCTCTAGGAATTTTAAACTCCCTTAACATACATCTAGTTTGAGAATATAATTCAAATAGCAAACAAGGATGATGTTTTCGTTCTCGTTTTCGGAATAAAAGGAACTACTATGTAAAATTTTAAATTTTTGGGCATAGGATGATGGGTGGTGAGTCAATCAACAAGTAGGTTAGGTATGGCATAGGTATTAATGAAAGGATTAAAAAAGCAACTATAGCCTTCTACTCATGCAGCAGAATATTTGGGAAAACCTGGGGTCCCTCTCCTAAAATAATTCTCTGGATGTATAAGACTATAATAAGACCCATACTGACATACGGCAGTCTTGTTTGGTGGGCGGCGATGAACAAGGTCACTAACCTAATGGCCATCACGAAGATTCGAAGACTAGCGTGTATCGGGACCACCAGTGCGATGAGGACAACTCCAACCGCTGGACTTGAGGCTATTCTCAACCTGCTTCCGCTAGATATCTTCATCAAAACATCTGCAGCCATAAGCGCCATCAGAATCAGCCAGTCAGGAACATGGAGGTCGAATGCAATAGGGCATACGACCATCCTTCAGAAGTATATTGGCCTTGTACCCATTACGGACTACATCACGCCATACTTAGACTTTAATAAACCTTTCTCAAGCGTCTATCCTAGCAGGGAGGAGTGGTTAAGAGGTCTGATACCAAACGCCCAATCCATTGCCATATATACCGACGAATCTAAAATAGACACTGGCGTAGGGTCAGGCATCTTCTCCGAATCGCTGGGAATATCGAAATCAATAAGCCTCCCAGACCACAGCAGCGTTTTCCAAGCGGAGCTCTTGGCAGTGACAACAGCCGCCCGTGAGTCTGCAGTAAGGGCAATACCACAAGAGAGTATCACCTTCTTTATTGACAGTCACGCAGCTATAAAAGCAATAACTGCCACAGAAATTAAATCTAAACTTGTGAAGTTCTGTAGAGAAGAGCTTAAGGTTCTTGGAACAGAGCACAAGGTATCGCTCTGCTGGGTCCCTGGACATGAGGGTATACCAGGCAACGAGAAAGCTGACGAACAAGCAAGAGAGGGTTCTGCAGCCGTTTCAAGACAAACAGAACCACTCGTGAACATCCCGCTTTGCGCACTTAAGCTTGAAGTAGGGAAAATCGCCACACAGGAGGCAAACACCAGATGGACCTCCTTGGATTCCTGTGTAATCACAAGGAAACTATGGCCGTCCTTCGATAAAGGCAGAACCGAGAGGCTTATACGGGAAGACAGGAAATCCCTTTCCACCCTCGTTGGGGTTATCACGGGGCATAACTCTCTACGGTATCATTTGAAAAAACTACGTCTAACGGAAGAAGAACTCTGCAGAGGTTGCGGTGACGAGGGAGCTTTTGAGAACACAACACACTTCCTATGTCACTGCCCTGGCGTCCAACACAGCAGGGACAGGTTCCTAGGGAGCTACTTCTTCCAAGACCTAGATGAACTCGCCAGCACGCCATCAGACAAGATAATGAAATTTATCAGGTCCTCAGGATGGTTTGTATGCAAAGACTCGCATCAATAACTATCGGAGCATATTAGAATCGGTATCGGGTTTCAATGGGCAAGGGACATCCTTTCCCCCAAAGGCCATCACAATGGGTCAGCATTGACCTGAGTGTGGCGGGGAGTCTATCTCCCCACATACCTAACCTAACCTAACCTAGCTATGGCCGCATATAATGTATGAATTAATTGTAGATAAATCTAGTATCATCATCACCATCTAGTGGGCGCCGTGGCTCCCGTTCACTAAGCGGGAGGTTCGACGTTCGAATCCCAGAAACACCTAAAAGTTTTTTCACGGCCGCGAATGTCTGACAAACGTCTGAGAGTAATAACTGTCAAGGGGAAGGTTCTCAATTTGCCTCTCGGATATGGTCTAAACTGTAGATCCCTTCTATTTGTATGAAAAAATGTAACACCCACAACACGAATGGTAAGACCGCATATAGTTCGTTGCGCCAAGTATTTGTATTTGCAAATCCAACATCAATCTTCAGTTTCCAGTAAATATAGTTAAAAAACGACAGTTTAAAAAAAGTATGTAGTGAAATTTACTGCTCCAGGATCTTAAAAGCTTGTACTTATACCAAATTTCATTATCCTAGCTCAAGATTAAAGGCCTAAAAGTGGGTGACCTGTGGACATACCTTTCTCTTGGTACCGATTACATATAAATACATATATAAACGTAGAATTATTATACACAACTTCGTCGTGAAAGTTCCTTACTGATCTGAGCTCCAAATATGTTGTAGTAGCTCAAGTAAGAATCTAACCGTAGATTCCGTCAATGGAATTCCTCCGCTGCACGTCTTCCTTCTGAGGACCTCTTGTTGGACATCTGATCCACAAAATGCGGGTCAGGTCAGCAAGAGATGCCTCGTCTGGCACATGCGTCCTGGAGTTAACCCAACTGAGCTTACGCTGGTCCCAGTGTCCAGCTCCACATGTACAGTCAGACTCAGCATACGCTCATCGTTGGTTCAGCAGACACCACGTGGAGGTGATAATGCGTTTTTGCCCACTGTTGCTTTGGGCTGAGAAGGCAATTGAGTAGTAAGGTCTTATCTCGAACAACTAAGGAGACTCTGTACAAGACCTTGATCATACCGGTCCTGCTTTATGGCGCTGAAGCATGGACTCTGTCGAAAGCGGATGACGATATCCTCGGTCGTTTTGAGACGAAAATTCTTCGTAAGAAATTCAGTCCCGTTTGCGTTGACGGGCTTTGGAGGAGTAGATTCAAGGGTGAAATTTATGAGCTGTACAGCGACAAAGCCCTAGTCAAAAAACTGCGCATCAGTTGCTTGAGATGGCTAGGACATATAGAGAGAATGTCCTTTGAATCTAACCCGGAGGTACAACGCCGTAGAAGACGACCTCAGCTAAGGTGGCACGCACAAGTAGAAGGGGGCCTCCAGGCTAACTGGAGAGGGTTGTTGGTTGAGACCCAGGTTCACCCCGAACATATAGAGCCACGTAAGTAAAAAAGTGTAGAGTTGATGGTCCTTTACATTGGTTAATGTATTTTAGTACCAGTCTGTTGCTCTTTCGGGATCAATTGATCTATATCTGTGGAGTATAGATCCGTGTCCATAGGAGTTATGCCTCCATATGTTTGATTGTCTAAGATGAATCGCGCTATTGACAGCTGTACTACTTATGAACTTACCCAGCGAAGGAAGATTAAGAATCACTTCCAGCCCTGCTTGAGGCGTTGATCTCTGTGCTCCCGCTATGCTAACACATGCTAATCTTTGTACTTTCGTAAGATTGTTGAGGTAGCTAATTGTGTCCGCTGCATTCCGCCATACAATTGTTCCGTAAGTACGTTTACATTCGCAGTATACATCCAATGGATTATGGGCGATCGTAGTCCACATCGCTTTATCGAAGGTTTCCTTGCACGCGTAGAAAGCACATAATGCGTTTTTCATCATTTCCTCTGTTTCTCTTCCAAGTAAACTTCGAATAAAGGATCGTTCGTAGATATTTGGCTTCTGAGAAGAGATTCAGGGAGACTCCGTTTACCTTTGGAAGGTCGAATTCTTCAATTTATGCTGGCTCTGCGTAAGGTGATAACGATGTTTGTCAAACGGTTGCATCCAACTGTGACAGTGACGATGGGTTTGAATATGTTGGTAGTAACGGCGCGTAGCCGTAGGTCCTTACACTGGTATGGTGCGGACATGTGCCACCCCCATGTTCTCTTATGGGCCAATACAAAAATAGATGACGTCGCGAGGACATGGTAACTCGTGTCACTGTGAGCCATATGAAGTCTTTCTATTTAGTAGAGTGCGTAGGACTACTGAGCAGAATGTTCAAGGTTTGATTCCCAGAAAACATTAAGAGGTTTTTCACGGTCTCACCTCTCGCGAATGTCTGATAAGTTCCATGAGAACGCTTCTAAAAAAAAGCCTGTCGGATATACATAGCTCTAGACTGTAGGCCCCTTCCATTTGTGTGAGAAAATATAACATGCATAACACGAATAGTCGCGACAAGATAGGCCCTAGAACCCTCGACGCGACTATCCACCTTGCCGGTGTCGGGGCTTAAGCAGGTTATGCTAGGTAACCACATCGAGCATGCACAGGTGCACAGGCGAGGCCTATGGCAAACCAGCCTTACTCCGATATGGCGGCTCTGTCGGAGCGGACCCTTATTTCCGGCCATACTCGTGGGACCAAAATTTTCACAAATAAAACAAAAACCCATTAACGAAGAAGAAGAAGTACTTTCCCTTGGGTCAATGGCAGACGCAATTGATGCTGTGGCCGCTGACCAAGAGAAGAAAAAAGAGGCATCAGAAGCCATCACGATGGACGAGGAGATCTCAAAGGAGTTGGAGGAGCATTTGCTTGCCGACCCCGAGGAGAGAGTACAGAAGGATAGTGCGAGTGGGAGTAAAAATAAAAGAAACTGCTCCGAGGGGATGCAAAGGCTTAGGGAGTATAAGAAAGCCATACGCCTTAAGCGCATCCTCATAGAAAAAGGTATTCCCCTGCTCTCCGATATAGAGAATGAAAAACTCGCAGGGGCTGAGGATATCATCAAGAAAGACGCCTTGAGAAGGCCCGGTGCAAAGAAAATAGGTACCGATAAAGGTGTTAAGGTGTCGAAGAGAGCAGAGGTTGCCCTCGTTAAGATGAACCCGAGCAACAAGACAACCAAAATGTACTACATCATCCCACTACCAAACTGCAACCGAGATTCTCTATTAGACTTCCTAGCAGAGAGGAATGGAATGAAGACAGAGTCCCTTTCGAGAATGAACTGGCCATCTTCACCGACGGATCTAAAATTATCGCTGGTACGAGTGCCGATGTATGCTGTAAGTCTACAAACAAGGAAAATATTTCAGAAAAAATAATCAGCATCTATGTCGACAGTCAAGCAGCCATTAAGGCTTTGCAGTCCACATCGATAAGGACCAAGCTCGTAAAATTCTGTAAAAAGCGACTGGATGACATCTCAGCGGTGACAGGTGACCCTGTGTTGGGTACCTGGCCACATGGATATCTTCGGTAACGAAAAAGCGGACGAACTAGCCAGAGAAGGGTCGCTTATGAACTCCTCAAGGGCCTTCTCTGAGGCCAGTATACCGCTCAGTACACTGCAAAGGAAGATAGAAATCGAGGCCATTGAGGAGGCCAATAAACGCTGGTACCGATTAGATACATGCGCAACAGCCAAATCAATATGGCCAGTCTACGACAAAAAGAGATCTATCAATCTTATGGAACTAAGTCGAAGGGATATCCGAATAGCTGCTGGCGTCGTGACAGGACACTGTGTGATAGGTAATCACGCAGCACGGCTAGGATTACCACACAACGACTACTGTAGCAGCTGCAAGGACGAAGAGGAAATAGAATCCGTTCGTCATCTCCTTTGTGACTGTCCAGCGCTGGCCATTGGCAGTTACTTCTTTTCAGAATTGGACGAGTCAGGCAACATTAAGCTAAGTAAACTCCTGAGATTTATACATTTATCTGGGTGGTTTAACTTAGCGGTCGAAGATTGATATTTAGGTTCCCAGGGTTTTTCTAAATATTGGGCACAATGGACTCTTAGTGGTCTAAGTAAGCCGTGGACAATCCTGTCAACAAGGTCTGTTGCGCCAAGTATTTGTATTTTTAGTTAAGAAATTTATTAAACCGTAAACTTAAAATTTTCAAAGTGCGTAGCCCTCTTTTTTTCATTCGGCCTAAGGCGAGTTAGAGCAATTTTTATTATTAATAATATGTACGGAAATTAATATTCTTTTTGTCCAGCAATCTGCTAGATAAGAATATTTCATCTGTACAATAATGTTTTATTGAATGCATAAATATATAAGCGGATAATTCTATGAAAAGTAACTTAATCCCATTGTAAGTCAACTACGCAATAACGTAGGCGCAGCATGTGCTGAATGATGTTCACAAATGGAACATTCAATCCTTTCTCAGGTTCTTTTAATATAAGGCGAAGTAACCAACCTAAAATTTAGTAAAGATGTGTAAATTTTGGACCACAGAGTAAAGAATGTCAGAAATGAGGTGGCGCAAAAGTCATCAACCTATCGCATATACTCTCATTTTCGCAAATGGTTCTTTTGTTATTGCGACATCACTTTTGTGAATTCAACAGAAGCAGAATATACAGTGCCCTCCAAAAGTTAGTTGAAATTCTGATGTAAAGAACAAAATAGTGAAAAAAAATTAAAATAAACAAAATTTTTAAGTTTTTTTTTAATTTTTTTTTTTTAATTTTGTGCAATACAACTAAATAAAAATAAGAATTAATTTAATTCAATTAAAAAAAAAAAACAAAATAATCTTCCCACACCGAACTACGAAAAGCACCCCGACGTTTTACGGTTACTACATATCGTATGGGTTGTCGCCTTTAGAACGCCATACATACATATATTTTTTAGTGAATTCGAGGCGATGCTTTTTTCGAACCTTCGTCAATAGTGGACTTTTGGCGATAATTATTATTTTTTTTTTTTTTTTTTTTTTTTTCAAATTATAATAGTAAAATTCTTCCGCCAATCTTACAATAGAACATACTTTGTAGAATCCGGTAATAAATATACGAGTAACTTGAAGGCTCATTTCAATTGATATTATGAAGCCTTTAATGTATGCAAGCTGATTTCAACTAACTTTCGGAAGGCACACTGTATGCACGTAGACAAACAATGCATTGCTAAAATTTTCAGGAACGTAGAATAATTATGTCAACGTTTTTTGACAAATAATCGATTGGTGGTTTTGGTTTAACGTTAATTTTGTCGCCTATTGACTGATCGTGTGGCACCAGCTGAGCAAACACTGCAACGTGTAGCCGCTTGCCTTGAAGAGCTGAACTCAACAGCGGACAGCAGCAGACGTGTCCAACCACGAAGCACCCGTTCGTCAAATTGACAAGTTGGGTTTGGAAGATATGTGATTCCAGCAAAATCCGCACACACAGCTCGAGCGATAGTGGACATTCTGCAGTAAGCGTTTTCCGGCCAATTAATATTTTGTTTTGGCGAGACTTATTTCTTTGAGTTTTTTTTTTTAAGTCATAGGAACAAAACACAGACTTTGGCCGAAAACGAGTGGACATTTTGTTAGTTTTAGAAACGAAATAGCGAAGCACAGGAAATCGGGGGCGTTTCTTGAACGTTAGGACAAAAGCTTGCAAAATGTTCTACTACGGAACCGAACAGGGTAAAAACGGAATCGGTATGATCCTTGCGGCAGAGCTACTTGGCAACGTATTGACCATTTCGCAGTCCAGCGACCGTTTGATGTCTTTCAAACTGGTGATACAAGGTGAAAAGTGGAATATTGTCAGTACATACACTCCCCAAGTCGGGTGCGAACAGAAGGAAAAGATGCAGTCCAAAAGAAGAGTGTTTGTTTGTTGGCAGAGATTTGAACAGACATGTGAGGAAGTCAAACGGAGACTATGATGACTGCCATGGAGAACTGGGATACGGCACTAGGAACTTTTCTAGTGAAGAAATCGTAAGCATGTGAAATCCTAAGTCATACGGTTTAATCGTGCTAAATACCATGTTCTTTAAACAAAGCCGACACTTGATCACTTACAGTAGTGGAGGAAATGAAACCCAGATTGACTACCATTTGGTAGCCAGTTTCATGAAGTCCAGAGTTAAAGATTGCAAAGTGATCTTGGGAGAGTCGATCGGCAACACAATCTCCTCCTGACAGAAATATTTATAGACATCGAAAAAGAAAAAAAAACAAACAAAGGTTTCTGCGAAAATCAATGGTACAATCTTTATAAAGAAAAGGGCGAAGCATTTATTGTCAACATGAAACATTACGTCCGTAACAACATCGACGAAGTTGAGGAGGAGGCGCGCAGAGCACAAGATGTGTGGGATTCCATACAGCGGCATCACTGCTCGGAAAGGACACTATCAACACGGCAAAGAAACATGGTGCTGGACAGATGAAGCTAATGCAGTGATAAGTGAAAAAAAGTGATATTCAAAGCTTGGTTAAAGTGCCCCTCTAATAATAGAGATGATAAAGCTCGCCTGGAATTGGAATACAAACGTAACAAAGGTCTTGCGAAGAAGAAGTGCACCTTAATTCAAGCAAAGTGTACGGAGGCCTTGTATCGAGAGTTGGAGGAAATAACTCTTCGCCTGCTTATAAGAACCAGGCTGTAAACGAGTTGCGATAAAACAACTTGAACAAGGGTACAATCATCTTCAACATATCCGCCCAGAGACGAAGAAATGTTCAGGAGAATCGTTCGCCAAAGTTAGCAATGCGTAAGTTTAACTCCTTGTGGACGATGAAACATTTCTACAAAGGTGGCGACGGAATTGTGTTGAAAAAGCGGTCAAATACTCAAAAAACCGAGGAGTTGGGCCGAGTTACCATCTGAGTTTTGGAAAAAGATGGGGGACATCGGCTCATGATTCCCATCTCCAAACTCATGACAGGTGATCCAATACCTAATCAGTGGAGGGAAATTTATCTTCTTCATTTGCACAAAGAAAAGGGTGATACGAGAAACTGTGATAATTACCGTTTTATTAAGCTGATGTCACACACCATGAAGATCGTTGAGCGGGTATTAGACAGGCGATCGCGACAAATAATACGTCTATCTGATGACAAGTGCGGGTTTGTTGCGCGTAAATCAACCACAGAAGCCATCCAAAGTATAAGGAATGTACAAGGAATGGAAAAAAATTGTGATTCCTTAAAGGATTTGCATATGATATTGGTTGATTTTGAAAAAGTATTTGACAGACAACCAAGACATCTGATATGGGTGGCGGTAAGATATCGAGGAGTCCCAGAACCCAACGTACAGATGATGATAGACATGTATAACGTTGCAAACATAAGAGTAAGATGCCTCACCGGAGTCAACGAAGAGTTCCCAAGTAAAGTCGGTGTGCACCAGGGAAGCGTCTTAAGACCTTAGATATTTATGGGAGTCCTAGATTATGTGCTTGAAGGAAAAGTTTCTGACGAACGAGTCATCATATGTGAAGATCAATCGTCCCTGCAACGAGCACTTCATATAGGTATGGGTGGATGTTTCGGTGGTTATCGAATTAGTCCAAAAAAGACAGATTGCCTGTCCTGCCCATTTTTTGATCCACTCCGACCTATTCCAGACATTTATTTGAATAGAAAAGTGGATGAAGTCTGAAGTCACAGCTCTTCTATAACCGGGAAATGCCCCCTGAGCTGAAAAGAAGGCTTTACAAGGCAGTTGTTCGTCCGGCGCTCACATACGATTCACAGTGATGGACAATGTATAAAAAGTATGAGGGCAAATAAATGGCACACAGATACTCTTTTGGGGGCAAATCGGTGAACCCTACAGCCGGACCAATAGCTATGCAGTTAAGTATGAAGGTTATGAACCATATAATCCTGATCACAGCCTCGACGAACAAAAGGAAAAGAAGAACAAACATTTTTTTTTAATTTAAAAAGGAAGATATGAAATCAAGTGAGGACTTTTGCGCCACTTTGCATTCTACATTTAATTATTAAATGAGCTCGTACTACGCGAATATTTTATTCTGGGTCTTTAACTAGCATAAAACAGTACCAAGCCAATCAAATATCTAAAATTTAAGAAAAATAAAAATTATGTTAGAATCCTATAATAATTTTCACCCTTCACCGTTCACGAATGTCTATCTAACCTCCGGTTGCAAACTACTGTTGAAAAGAACCATTGGTATGACTTTGCACAAAGGAACGTCGTGACAAAAGACATACAGATAGGTAACAATCTGTCTGACCGGGCGCTATATCTCATCTACGTACATATGTATGTACATACCCCGGCATGATGAAATTTATATTGTTAGTTAGAAGCGGGATCAACGATTTTAAAAGATTTGAACAGAAGCAATGTGGCTGCGGTGGATCAGTGTTCAGTGCCTAAGGCAGCAAATGGTGCCCGCCATAAAGGCCAACAAGATCACCAGAAGGAAGAAGGAGCACCAGTTACAAGAGCAGGCAAAGCGAGTAGACCAGATCAGGCGGACATAGGCCTCTACCAATCGTAATGATGTACATATATGGTCGCAGTTTACGCATCTGGAACTACTCAAACTACTTCATTAATAAAAGAGTTCGACACAATTTTTTGATTTCTATTTAAATGGAGTAGGGTCGATCCCTCCTTATAATGTATTTATTATGCTTCAGTTTGTGCTTTAAGAGTTTTTCCGTCATCGTCTGAAGGGGCTCTTCTGGTGCGATAGATGGTTCTATCCCGCTCAGCAGCACTGTTTGTAAATTTTATTCCTTCGGGGTGAAGGGGAAGAACTCCGTCGTCGATTCCTTTGACAATGTTTTTATTTTCTTATACCAATCCACTGTACTGCAGTGGAAAGCATGCCTGCTTTTACACTTTGCTGTTGGTGCTGTTGCTCCTGACGTTGTGGTTGCTGCAGATGTGAGATGTTGGCGTGGCTGTCTCTGCTGCTGATGTTGTTGCTGTTTTTTTGGTTGCTACTTTAGCTGCTGCTTTAACTGCTGCTGTTGTTGTTGCTGCCTAACACGCGCTGGCGTTCTTTTGCCCTTCTGGCCACCTGCATGACCTTTATGTTGTAGCTGCATTATGCTACTGTCTAGGCACTCCAGCTGGTCATCTTCGTCTTCTAAATCGGAGGCCGCCAGAGAGGCGAAACTATTACTGTCCCCGTGTAGCGACTTTCCCTGCCATCGGAGATGTATGTTTGTTTGTATGTTTTGTTGTCGATTCTCACTTTAACATGATGCTTTTCGGTTGATGCTTGCAGAGAGGGGGTCTCAGCTTTCGCCTACTTATTATTGTAAAGGGTCATTTAACAAGAGGTGTCAATTTAAATTTCACGTCATTGTTAAACTGTCAACATTAAACTAAGTGCGGGTTTCCAATTTAGGAAAGTCGCTAATTTTTTTTTTAAATTAGTAATTTTTAATTAAAAAGGTCTTAGGTAAGGTTAGGTTAGGTTGGCTGTCCGCACGAGTGTGCAGACACACTTAGACCAGTAAAGGTCCTTTGTGATACCATGGATCAGAAACCATTTGACCACTCAGAGACTAACAAAACTAACCAGAGCTTTTGATAAAGCGATGTACATATGCGCATGACGCCCAGGGGTGCCCTATCGCCAAGGCCTTCAAGGAAGGGGGACCCTAAATGGAGCATTCTTTTATGCGACAAGGCTGGGCAGTTACATAGGAGGTGAAGGATGGTTTCCTCCTCCTCCTCGTCCCTACAGCTCCTGCAGATGTCATTTCAAAAGAGGCCAAGTCTTCTGTCATGTTGGCCTATAAGACAGTGTCCAGTGAGAACACCGACAACGCAGCTGATCTGTGATCGCTTTAGTTTGACCAGCTCGGCACTACGTTTATGATCTACCCTAGGCCAGATCTGTCTCGAAATGTGACACGTTGGGCCGTTTTCCCATCTGAGGTTGGTCATGCTAATAGCCTTTAGCCTTAGTAGATTCTTACATGTAGCTAGGGGCATGTCTAGGGATTGCCTATCAGGCAGAGTCCTTAGAATAGTACCCTGTCTGGCGAGCTCGTCTGACACCTAACATAGGTGAATGTTGAACTGCTCTGTCATCTCCATAAGAGATAGACGGCAGTTGGTCTTAAGAAGGTCTTAAAAGCATAACAAAACTTTGTTTAGCAAGTTCGTAATACATACTATAACTTTTTTTTTTTCGAAATTTTACATTTAACTCATGTTACTATTACTTAATAGCTATAAACAAATTAAAAAACAAGATCAATTAACTAGAATGGAATGAACCAAAAAAGGAAGTGTTTTTTTCTTTAAATTATTTATTAAAATCCCCCTAAACTGTTTTCAATTCCTCAGATGGAACCAGTCTATTTTTTTATTCATCCTCCTCCACTGGTATTCATAAATCCATTCAGTGAAATTATTCGCATAGTTATCGTTGTAAAACTCACGTTTTACCACACACCACTGAGACTCAATCCTCTGATTCTTGGGCCATAGTAGCAAAATTTACAATACACCAGTTTGCTATCAGAAAACGAAATGCATGCATTGCAACGGTTGAAATTATCATAATCGCCTATGGCAATGAAATTGCCTTAAAATGTCGGATTTTTCCGTTAAAGTTAAATGTTTAAGAGACATTTTCACAAAAAGAAAAAAAAAAAAAACAAAACAAAATTAATACAGACAAGCAACAGTCTATTCAAACTTTTACTGAACCTCTGCTGTTCGCGTTTAACTACAAGCAACCCTAAATTTCGTAGCATACATACATGTGTGCATATAATCGCGCAATAAACGGCAGATTTAGACTACAGTTAACAGCATCTACATATTGGCGACTGCACGCCGTTTATTAGTTTTAACATTTTTTTGCTTGCTGAAAGATTCTGAGAAAATAAAAACATGAGTTCACTATATCGAAATTTTTTTTATGTTCACTATTTAGAATAGCCTGTATAAAAATATTGTGTGTTCACTATATCGAGCGTTTATTGTATATCAAAATTCTCAGCAAAATGCCTGCTATCACGTACTAAATTTTCACAAGAACCGGGGGAAATTTCCATTTTCTTAATAAAAACCGTTAAAACTAATAATTTTTTAATTTCAACACCCTGTAAAATGAAGAATCGTTCCTTTATGTTAAATTGGGTATACTGGGTATATTGGGGAAAACACCCTTTAGTTGAGTTAGGAAGGCAAAAAAACATGCATTTCTCTCGAAACCGAGAACTTTAAAAAAATTCAAAAAATGCAACACCAAATTTCCAAATTGGATGATGGAAATGAATGAATAAAATCATGATTTTTACACAAAATTATTCTGAGTGATGAGGCTCATTTCTATTTGTCTGGGTACGTAAACAAACAAAAGTGTCGCATCCAGGACTACGAAAACCCAAGAAAAATAGTGGAACAACCTCTCCATCCACAAAAAGTGACAGTTTGGTGCGGTTTTCGGACTGGCGCACAGTGCGGCAACCCTTGGACAAAAACAAAAAAAAAATATGTTCGCTTTTAACTCAAAAAATGGTGTATTGTTGTAGGAAAATGACTAAATCAAACAAAAACAAATATGTTCTTTCTGAAGACATGACGGTACTTGCGGTAACACTGCATTGAGTAGAACGATTATGTTGCAATTTAATAAGTTTCAATTTTTCTTGCTGTGAAGAAGTGTTTTTTTGTTCTAGTGCGTGTAAAATTTGGAACTAAAATCATGTCGAATTTGGAAGAAGGTTTGTTATTCTACTATTAGTACCAAATTTTTTAGATACATATATTAAAATAGGTATATAGCGTGATAAAGTGAATTGTTGAAAAAATTTAAAAAAAAATATTTCTTTGAGAGCGATTTGCAACCAACACCACCAAAATAAACTGGACAGCCGCAGGAAGAAACTCGGCGCGGGAGACCTTTAGTAAAGTTTGAGGTAGCATCTATAAAGACAAAAAAATGTAGAGTTCAAGATATGATAAATTCACGCTCCGTTGAACGCTCCGTTTTGCATGCGACATTTCAAGAGGATCAACATCAACAAGTCAACATCAGTCGACTTTAAGTCCTCATCAAATTCTTGCTTTATATTTTGACCCGGGCCTTTCTGAAAGAAAGTATAATATTCTTCGCAGCTTTATGAATAAGCAATCAAAGAACTATTTTCCATCCGTTAAGACTCTGAGGCAAGCTGGAAAACTTTTTTTGCCAAAAGTATCTTCAAGTGAAATATCTGCAGAGGATAACCTACATGAGCTATTAGACATTACCCTACAAAGCTTTTTATAAATCATTGACATCGAACTCCTCTCAGATTTAAAGTAAAACGGAAAAACTGATGAATTTAGATGACAATAAAACTGTGTTATGGGTCAACCCACGTTCCTCCTCCACATTGTTTTGCAGTTATCAAGTTCATTTTTATAAAGGAGAATCAGCATTTAGTAGGGGAGCAAGAGTCCTTAATGAAAAATGCTATACGCCAATTGTCTGCGTATCAAATTAATTTCGATGTTAGTTCTGTGCTAGCTAAGTATAAATTACATTTTACAATGCTAGATGGAAGTATATGTAACATTTTATCAGACACTAATTGTTCTGCTAAATGCTATTGTAGTCGAAGAAAAATAAATTAGTTTTTTTTTGCTGCCATACTTGATCGCAAGACTGTATTTATTCGCTCTTTGAAATATCACATATGTATATTGCGATCTGATCGTATGATTTACCCGAAATATCTCCAAATCTGTAATATAAGCCAATGTAAGTACTGTGATTCGAATGTATCCGAAAGCTATAAAAGCCCCGAGAATGTACAGTAGGGCTAGAATAAAATAGAGGCAGTCAAACAGAGCGTTGGTCTTTGTTTTTTTTCACCGCTCACTTTCTTCTGCATTCAGCTCCTACAAATCAGAAGTGGGATAAGTAAACAACGAGTTGGCTGTACCACTTATCTGTGATAAAAATATTGATGATCGCGAAATTGTGCACACGTTTTTTTTTATTCATTTTGCAAGTGTTAAAGATGTCTGATGAATGGACAGAATTTTTAAAATCGGCCACAGTTCCCCGGCTTAAAAATGTTTTAAGAATCTTGAAACTCCAGACAACGGGCACAAAAGCGAAATTGAAAATACGTGTCCAGGAAGCGGTTAAGGGAATGGAAGAAAGCGAGCTCATAGAGTTGTTGCAGGAAGAACAAAGCAGCAGGAGCTGGGATGGTTGTCATGATGATACAAGTATCTCAGAAGAGCGTACGTCAAATGATGGTGATAAATCTGAAAGTGAAAGTGAGGAGCGCTTGGATGCAGAGCTGGCGAAACTCCGAAGCAAACTTCAGAAGAAGAAACAAATAAAAGAGCTAAGACAACAAATCCGCGACCTTCAATTGGATGACTCTGAAACCAACCTTAGAGCACATGTTGTAGTTATAAGGACATTGAAGATGCCATGCTTCCATTTAGTGGGGACGACAATTATCCCCTACAACGATGGATGGAACAATTTGAGGAATTGTGTGAAGTCATGAAGTTGTCTGAAAGGGATAGATTTGTGTATGGCAAGCGTCTTTTGTCGGGAACTGCAAAGTTGCTTGCGAGAACGGTGAGTGCAAGTAATTGGTGCGCGTTGAAATCAGCATTGAAAGAAGAATTTGGACGGGCAGTGACGAAATCGGATATATACAATGAACTCCGAAAACGTAAGAAACGACGTGAAGAGACGATGCAGCAATATGTGATCCACATGCAGGAGATTGCCTCGCATACATCTGTGGAGGAAGAGGATTTGATAAATTTCGTGATCAAGGGTATTCCAGATACAGAAGTGAATAAAACGATCCTATATAGTGCAAATAATATTAGTGAACTAAAAGAAACGCTAAGAAAATATGAAAAAATGAAAAACAACAACTCAGAAAGAATAACAAAGTGTGTGCCGTTTAGTTCCTCGTCAAATAAACTCAAAAACCCTGGAGATTTTCTTCCTAGTCACAGCAGTGCTCAACCAAAAAACGAAAACAAAATGATCACATGTTTCAAGTGTCATAAACAAGGTCATATTTCAACTAAATGTCCCAACAAGGATTCAATCATGGCGTTGCATCAAAGTTCAGAACGAGATCGACCAGTTGATAACGATTTTGAAACTCACGTTAACTACCGATGGGTTGGTAAGGAGATGGATATTTCTGCAACACTGCTGACAGTACTGGACTCTGGTAGTCCTATCAGCTTCATCCAGGAGAAGCATATTTCACCAGTGCTTCTATCAACTGTAGTTGGAACATCGCAGTCCTACGTTGGAGTCAATGGAAGTCTTCTTGTTACGATTGGAAGCATAATTACCAGTATCAATTTTGAAAATTTAATAATAAACTTAAAGCTTATAGTAGTCAAGAATTTCTCAATGACTTATCCTGAAATTCTAGGCAGGGATTTTATTGGAAAAACGGGTTTAACGCTTAAAAGAACACCAGTAGAGTACACCTTCAACGAGAATAAGAAACCTCCAGCGATATCCAACGCCTCTCATCATCATGGCTCAGAGGACGACAATATTTCAAATGAAGAACGTTCTAATACACAGTTTGTAGACCAAATTTTAAACATCTATATAAGTGGAGACAATGATGAGTTTAATCTTAACATTAATAAGAACTTGCATGTAGTTATTGACCAAAAAATTAAAGATATAATTAGGCCAGCTTACTTTCATTCTAACGATCGGTTTCCGAATTCTGATTTTAAAATGCATATCGTATTGGGTAAAGATACTCCCTTTCATTGTCCTCCGCGAAGGTTACCATACGCACACAAGATCGAGCTTCAAAAGATCTTGGACGCCTTGCTTAAAAGAGGCGTTATTCGTGAATCGAATTCACCTTATGTTTCACCCATAGTTTTGGTGCACAAAAAGAATAAAGAACTCAGATTGTGCATTGATTTTCATGAGCTCAATAAGATAACCGTGCGTGATAATTACCCCCTACCTCTCATTAAAGATCATTTGGATCGTCTCAGAGGGAAAAAATATTTTACATCCTTAGACTTGAAGAATGGCTTCCACCATGTCCAGTTATCTGATGAGTCAACGAAATATACTTCATTCATAACTCCACTGGGTCAGTATGAGTTCACCCGCATGCCTTTTGGGCTGAAAAATGCCCCGTGTTCGAACGATTTATGAAGCATGTATCTCAGAAGGTAAAATCATAACTTACCTAGACG
Organism: Blera fallax; assembly: GCA_946965025.1. Lineage (NCBI taxonomy): Eukaryota > Metazoa > Arthropoda > Insecta > Diptera > Syrphidae > Blera > Blera fallax. Next base: position 35,921,388 of record OX337245.1, read on the forward strand.
ATGTTCTGATCGCCACACATTCAATAGTAGAACATTTGGATATTTTGAAACAAATTGTTGATATAATTGTGGAAAATGGACTTCAACTCAGATTTGATAAATGCATGTTTCTGCAGACGGAAATCATTTATTTGAGCTATAAGATTACTGAGGAAGGTATTAGACCCAACGATAGTAATCTTAACGCTATTAAGAGTTTTCCGATACCGGTATGCACAAAGGACGTACATAGTTTTTTGGGGCTTTGCTCCTATTTTAGAAGATTTATAAAAAATTTTGCAAACATTGCAAAACCATTATATGACTTGCTAAAAAAGGATGTACCCTTTGTATTTAGTATTCATGAAATGGAAACTTTTGAAGCTTTGAAGAACAAACTTTTAGCTTCACCTGTTTTATCCATTTACAGTCCCAATCTTATCACAGAATTGCATTGTGATGCAAGTTGTGTAGGATTCGGTGCTGTTTTAATGCAAAAGCAGTTGGATCAAAAGTTTCATCCCGTATTCTATTTCTCGAAACGGGCGACGGCATCAGAATCCAAATACCACAGTTACGAACTCGAAACACTCTTAATAATTTACGCTTTGAGGCGATTTAAAATATATTTGATCGGTATATCGTTTAAAATCATAACTGATTGTCAGGCTTTGACCTTAACTTTGAAAAAGAAGTGCCTAAATCCTCGTATCTCGCGTTGGGCATTAGAGCTTCAAAGTTTTGATTACGTTGTAGAGCATAGAGAAGGAAGACGTATGACTCACGTAGATGCGTTAAGTCGTTCTTTTTACATACTCTTTGTTGATGATGAGTCGTTTGAATTTGCACTTGCTGCAGCGCAAAGGCGAGATCCAAAAATAGTATCTATTGCTTCTGAGTTGGAGAAGTCTGAAAGTTCGTTTTTTGAAATGATCGACGGTTTGATATACAGGAAATATAAAGACGAGGTTCTCTTCTTCGTTCCATCTCAAATGGAAGAGCAAATAATTCGTACACACAACGAACCTATGTGTCATTTGGGAGCCGATAAATGCTTTGAATATATTTCAGCGAGTTATTGGTTTCCCAATATGAAAGAGAAAATCAAAGCCTATATCAAAACCTGTCTGAAATGTATTTACTTTTCGCCACCATCTGGGAAAAAAGAGGGTACGTTACACTCTATTCCAAAAGGTGATATCCCTTTCGATACGATACATATCGATCATTTCGGTCCTTTACCGAATTCTCATTCAAACAAAAAGCATGTATTTCTCGTGAAACGAGCGAATGAACGAATGAATCGCATAATTGTCCCGATGTTATCGAAAGAATGTGATGCAAACACTACTATTGGTTGGGACAAATTTTTAACTAAGGTCGAATTCGCACTTAACAACACGATAAATAAAAGTACAGGCTTTACTCCTAGCGTTTTTTTTTTTTGGGAGAAACCAAAAAGGCGAGTTTTGCGACCGTGTTCACGAACATCTTCAAGATATTTTAGGGAAGAACCTCACCTGTGTTAATGAGATAAGACAAAAGGCGATTGAAAACATAGAAAAAAGTCAGATAAGGAACAAAAACTATTATGATAGACACCACAAACAGCCAAGGTCATACAAAGCAGGTGAGTATGTTTTGATGAAAAACATCCTAACAATTCCCGGTATCAACAAGAAACTCTACGCTAAATATCGAGGCCCATACGAGATAAAGAAACTTCTACCTAATGATCGTTGTGTGGTCGGTGATATTAAGGGTCTACAGATAACACGTCTTCCATATAAAGGCACTTGGTCCCCGAATAATATGATCCTATAACGTGGAATCTGTCAATCTTAAGCATGATGAAGACGTGGCTGAGGGTCGCTTGGAAGAACATGTTGTTGCTGAAAAGGAATAAAAAATGGTTAACATCTTCATTCTGGCGCATTAGACCTGTCTTTTCAATAAAATGTTTCCCTTTGTTTTTCTCTTGAATCATTTTTTTTTTTGATTCTAATTTTTCTTATATATAATTGAAGTTCTTAATTTAATTTATAATTTGTTTCACTATTGTAATTCATTTAAATTCACGTAAGGAGCTTTGTAATCGGTTCGATTATACTATCAGGATGGCCGAATTGTAGTCGAAGAAAAATAAATTAGTTTTTTTTGCTGCCATACTTGATCGCAATACTGTATTTATTCGCTCTTTTGAAATATCACATATATTGCCATCTGATCGTATGATTTACCCGAAATGTCTTGAATAAAATAGAGACATTCAAGCAGAGCGTTGGTCTTTGTTTTTTTTCTCCACTTCTCCACTTTCTTCTGCACTCGGCTCCTACACTATATATGTGGAGCGTCTCCAAAATAAATGAATTTGACTGTGGTTTCTAAGAGACTTCCTAATACCGATCATTAACGTTTTGGCTTATCCACTCTGCACACGTGGATAAGGTGTTTTGAATGCCTTCTTTACAATTCTTATCGTTTGCCGCTAAAATTGTGGCAAGTAAGAGGAGCCGAAAATAAGACTACATTCGCGCAACATAAAAAAAATCAAGACCTTTTTTAAAATTTGTATTGAGCTCTTAGTGGATAAGCCAAAACCGCGCTATGGATCTCCAAATGATGGAAATACTGCGAGAAGGTTTTTTAACGATGCTGAAATCAGGTCAGAAATCACAGGAGTAGATTTAAGTTTAATAAAAGACTTTCACACAATTTCAAGAGTTTTATCGGCAGGTATAAAAATAAATGTTGAGCAGTTTAAAATTTTATTAAAAGAAAAGATTTATATATCAGTTTGCAGAATTGGTATTACATACATGCCAAGTAAGGTTCATAAGATCTTGATTCATGGTTGTGATGTCATCGATTCTTTCGACTTACCTATAGGTCTTCTGTCAGAAGAGGCTTTAGAGGCTCGACATAAGGAAGTAAGAAAATCGATTGAATCACACGCGTAAGATAAGTAGGGATCAGACAAACCCGGATCTTATCAACGTTTTATTACTTACTTTCGATCCTTTAATTTCGACACATAGAAATATTTCTTCAAGGAAATCAATTAGGAATATCTTCGAAATAAGTACAAAAAAATACAAATACTTGGGGCAACAGACGTACATATATGGTCCAGGGCCTAGCTTCTCGCGACCATTCGTATTGTGCGTGTTATATTTTTCACACAAATGGAAGGGACCTACAGTTTAGAGCCATATCCGAAAGGTAAATTAAGAAGCTTTCTCCTGACAGTTATTTTATTACTCTCGGACGTTTGTCAGACATTTGCGAGAGATGGGACCGTGAAATATTTAATTTGTGTAATGAATTTGAATTAACGATTTTTGTTCAAATTTCCATACAAATGCCGCACTGTGTGGCGGTCATTGTGCCATATTTTTTTCAAATTATGCTGGTGCGACCGTTTTAGTGAATGGATTGCGTTGCGATGGTAATTGACTTTTTTTTAAAATATCCTCAAATGGCAAAGCCAACATCCAGACACCACATTTTAATGAAAACATTACCGCTATTTTCCACATCAAGAAAGTGTCTATAAGTAGAACTCTGCATTAAATAAATAGAATAGACCACAAAAAAAAAATCTTCTGACAGGAAAGTTGATCTAGTTATTTGATCAAATTTATCGATCTAAAGTAGCCTTCTACAAGTAATTGCAAAAGTTAGTTAATACTGATGATCGCAATTTGAAGAAGTAAACAACATATTTCAATCTATCCTTTTTATACTCGAATTCAGTATCCATTATTTGTTCGGATTCAGACGACACCATTCGTATTATGTACTACATACAAGGTACCCTATTATGTAAAATCGAAAGAATGCATCGACCTATGGATTGCGAATATGAGGAACAGTAAGATTTTATATATGTAAGTGCGTATAGGTATATTTCAAAGAAAACAATCCAATATAATTATATATATATATACATATATATATATATATATATATATATATATATATATGTGACATAACATTATATATGTATATATATATTTATGTTCGTGAAATAGGGGTCAATATTTCCTGTAAGTCTTTTTAGGCATAAATGTGAAGCTTCATTTTAAGGTCATTTTACATCGTATCCAAAAATATCATGTGAAATGTCGTAAACAGTTTTCAAAGCTGTGTGATGACAATCCGGCAAAAATTGTTACTGAAAAAAAAAGAGCAACCAAATCGCAGAAACACTCAGACTCTACATATACTGTCCATTCCACTGCTAGGCAGCAACTCCTTTTTTGATATAGTAGTTGGTTGAAGAAATTTTTCGATTCTTCAACCAATTACTATTTCGAATTTATTAGTTGTACTTGGTGGCTGTTATTGCTGCTTCCATATTGGAGTTTGAACTTACACTGGCCAGATCACAATCAAATACGGTACCTCCTACACCACGGCCACAATTAAAGACAATGAAACTTGAGATGAAACTCATTATTAAGACTATGAATCAAAGCAGGAGTTCATGTATTAAAAGGTGTGATCTAGGTCCCAAGGAGTTTAACCGCTGGGAAGTTCATGCCAACAGTGTTTTGGAATTCACAAGGAATCCTATTAAAGTAAGGAGAGAAAGAATAACAAAGGCCGTGCTCTATTTCATAACAATCATGTGGCTTCAACGAATTAGCTTTTCCAGCTTACAATCCTTTTCGCATCTAGAATTGCTCCCTAATTTAAAGGGACTTACGTGTAAGGTATTTTCATGAGATGAATCACTTCAGGCAGTAGTAAACGAGCATTCCGAAGGCAAGCCGAGGAATTATTTTTATGGGGGCTTAGAAAATTAAGAAATGTAAACATGTGCTAGGAGATTATTTGAAAAATAAAATTATAAAATTGAAATATATCCACATCTTTCTTCCTATCGGGAACTGAAAAAATTATACATATGTATGCATATCATTCAGTTAACTTTGACTTATAGTTACATACATATTTATATGTGTATGTATGTATGTATACGTACATATAACAAAGTAAAAAACCTCCACCTACAAATTCTCTCATACACCCCAACAATGATATTAACACATTCTTTAATCAAGAAACCACAATGTAAAGAATTAGAATAAGAATATGGAAGCCATATTTGATGTACCGTGCGGATAACGCAATATCTGGCACTTTTTTTCCCCTACAAACTTTTTCAAAACACGTATCGGTCGCTTTGCATTTATTTCCCAAGTACACAAAAAACGCTCATATTAAGACATTATTAGACTCGAGGTTCTTTAATTGTATAACTAAACATGTGTATATTAAAACAATCGAAATTTCAATAACTAGGCTAGGTCTAAAAAGATAAGAGTTAAAAATTAAGTAAAAAAAATACATGATCAATTTGAACACTACTTATCGCATGGGGTTTGACACATAGTGTGTAACATAAAAAAAATAAAAACGGTGGACCTCAAAAATTATATGTACATATATGCCTATACAAATGATCAGCATCAACATTCTAGTCGAAAGAGTTATATCCGCCAGTCTATATGTCTATTATATGTATTTGGAACATAAGCTTTCTGGAACCAGAAGCAATATAAACGAACCTTTTTATTTTAAATACATATTTACTAAAAACTGAAAGAGTTACTTGTATAAAATTTAAATTTAAGACAACTAACAGAATCCAAAAAAGTCTAAAAATCTTTTTCTTATGAAACTTAAAGTATTCTACATAAGTAGCAACATAATACGTTATTTGAATCACCAATTAGAATTAGTATTAGGACTAAATAGGACAGGGTAAAAGATAATGGATATGGTATCATACGACCCGATCTGTCTTAATTACAATTCTTTTTATATGTGCTCATTTTAATGGCCTATACTTATCGGATCGAATTAGACATATACGTCCTTTTTTTAGGCTTTAAATTTTAAGCTAGGAACATAAGTTTTCTGTACACAGTATAGAGCCACTCCCATTTTTTCTAAATGTTTTATGCATGTATGTAAAATTAAAATCTTACTTTTTAAACCACGATAAAGATTTTTTGTTAAAAAATTGCATCAAAATCGTTTTTCTTATCTATTAGAATTCGAATATTTAGGTTTTAAATAAGAAGCTTGTCGATCCCTTTCACATGTACATATTGTAAGCTTCTTGTGTTTTGATCTGTTTAGGTTATTACGATACGTAATTGCGTATTTTTTTTTATACTTATGTTCATACTTACTTGTTTACTTAAGGTGGCGCTACAGTCCAAGGTGGAACTGAACCTTGATGTCATAAATTTATAAAAAAAAAAAAAAAAAAACTGCATAGTTCGTCTGCTCCACTCACAATATTTACATATGTATGTACATACATATATGCAGACGGGACTGAAAATCACTCGAAGAATTTTCCTATCGAAACAACCAAGAACAAACTCATTTACTTTTGACGAAGTCCATGCCTCTGCGCAATAGAGAAGGACTGGGATGACTGTGGTTTTAAAAAGGGACATTAAGGGTAGTGTTTGACTGCTCTAACACTCTTTTATACACAGTGTCCACAATATTGTGTATATTGTACTTAGCATTTCTAGAAAAGTTCCTTCATAGAGTGCGAATATTGATTACTAAGGTATACAGAAGAAAATGGCTTAGCCCAATTAAAGGATGTTTTTTAAGCCCGACAGAAATTTAAATTTAAAAAATGAACTTTTGGTCGAAACACTTTTCTTATGAAAAAGATTCATTTACTCATAGCATTAATATTTGAAAGTGATTCCGAATATATGCACACCGCAGTGCTCATTGACTGAATGTTTTCTGTTTGTCCAATTTCGCGTCATTTTTCGAGAAATGTGGTGGTATGTCATGAATAACACGAAAAAGTTGACCCACAAGGCTTCAATTGTTGCTGGTTTATCAACATAAGTAAACGATAGGTGCCGTATTACAGATTCATTTCTCAACTTCTCGCCAAATCGTGATTTTAAGAAGTCGATGGTTTTAGTTGGCATATGGCATACAGCGTGTATAATAAATCATACCACGAACTCCAATCCCTTTTTGAAAAAAGAAGGTCGGATAAAGCGACCAACGTAGAAACCGTATCAAACGCTGCATTTGCTTTTGGACGTAATGGGATCTGTAAGGTCCTATTTGAATTGACGTCACTTGATATGCAACAATTTTGCTTATTAACAAAACTCATTATTAGTAATGAATCAGCTGCTTTAGAGCCCAATTAACGAAAGAACGAAGCAAATGATGATTTGGAATGCTGCTCCAGCTGAGTCTTTTATGGGCACAATTCAAAACGTCACACAAAATTTGTGAAATGAAATGAAAATGAAAAGACGATACAACTTATTATTACTATAAAAACGCAAACGTTTCCATTTTTTGAAAATATTCCTGAAATAGACGTCATATTGAGAGTTCCAAAAATAAACTCGTATATTTTGAATCAACTCAAAGAGTTCTTTTCAACTATGCACATATGTATGTGCCTATGTCTAACCAAAACAAAACTTCACTGCCGCCGAATTGAACGTGAACGTAAATTGAAACCAGATTTCCTTCCATCTGGAAAACATTTCCAAAACACCAAATAAAGAAACTAAAATTAAAAAGCTCATGGGCACAACGTAACTACCGGAGAAGTCATCCAAACGTTGCATGAAAGAGCCGTAATTAATTTTGAACGAAATCGGTCATACCATAGCTGAGAAATATTTAAATTTTTAAACCTAGTGTCTAAGTAAAGGACCGCTTTAACCATAACCATAAACACTTAATCTAAAAAAAATTGGTCTATTTTCTGTTAAATCGATCTTGAACAAAATTCGTCATGTTAAGTCCCGTTAATTCTGAAATTAGAATAAAAATTCAGATTTCCCTTTGGATTACAATAAAATAATAAGCCCAGCTATACCGTTACACAGAGAATTAAACAGACACACTTTCCAAGTTTGTCTATAAAAAAATTTCGAGATCGAATATTTTCACGAAACCAATATTTGTTCTTTTAGGAGCAAGAACAAAATTCTTGCCAGCCTTGCAGAAGGCCATGCTCATGATAGATAAATAGATAGATAGATAAGATAAATTTATATTCGATAAAAAAAATTAAATATAATTATACAAAATTATTTAAAATTAATTGATGCATGGAATTGCCGTCTGCCTTGTTCATGATAAACATTATAAAGGGTGTTCTTTTAAGAGGCTTAAAACTTTAAATTGAAATAAAACACAGAAAAATGTTTTTAATATCCATGAAATTGGCTTTATTTGACAGATAATTTTATGGCATTAATGTTTGAATATGATTTTGGGCATATGGCCGCGCGTACTTGGCGTAATCTGGAGGTCCAATTTTCACACACTCTTCGCAGTAAATCAGGCTGTATTTTGGCAATAACGCGTCGAATATTGGCGTACAAGTGCTCAATTATTGCTGGTTTGTCGGCGTAGACATATCTAATAGCGTCAAATCGCACGAACGAGGTGACCAGTTAACATGTCAATTTCGTGAAATTAATGGTTCGTCAAATGTTTCTTTCAGTAAATTGTATCACGTGTGTCAAAATTGGACCTCAAAGTTCTCCGCCTCTAAAAAAAAACACCCTTTACAAAGTCAAGATTGGGCAATAGCACAAACGTGTACTGAAACATCAACAAGAACGAATACAGGGTCAGTTTAAAAATGCTGACGGAAATAACAAACACGCATAATATGTTCCACCAAAAAATCGCCATAATTCAAAACAAAAGCCGAAATAATATACGTATGTATGTAATATAATCAACAAAGAACGTATGTATGACAATCCGTATTCGACTTTGCGATGACACAAGTCTAATAAGATTTAATTGTGCACTCAGGGAAACGAAAAATATAGCCAAAACTGTCCACAAGTGTTCAAAAAATATGGAAGTTAACATCAAGAATTATTGTCGAAATTCCTCGCAATATATCGCCAGTAATATTATTTTATTTAGTAAAACTAAACACAGTTAAAGAATATGCTTTTGAAGTAGAACATATGAACAATTAACCTAAGAATTAGGTTGGGTAAAACATGAATGATAGGAAATAGAATGTTTAACTATTCCGTAACTTTGAATGATGTTAAAATTGCTCACAATATATGTATGTACTATGTACATTTCAGACAATTATTGTCATTTTACAAAGACCATAAAATATCACACGAGGTATCAAGTCTATACTCCTCCTCTTACTCTGCGAACTTGGGAGCAGAATGTATTTTATGTTTTGAATTATGTGCAAAACGAACAAAATGAATACTTGTGTTATTTATGAAGTATATTTGTATTAAATTTTTATTTTAAATTTAAAATGGGTCCATTCGAAAAGTATGCCTTTTAAGAATACTTCATATTGTACATTTTGTAACTAAATCAATCTTATACAATAATTACATGGAGAAACAATTTACAGTAACATGTAAAGCGATTGGACACCCACAGAGTCTTCGAGGCTAACTTATAATAAGTAGGGATATCAACCAACTATTAATGCACAACTGGTGCCAATAAGCTAAGAACCGGGCCAATTGGAGAGGCTTATTTGTTGAGGCCCAGGTTCATCTCAACTTGTAGCGTAAGTAAGTAGTTACGTCGGATCTATTCTTGTATTTAATTTTTTTGCAAAGTTACATCGGCCCAAAATTTGCCTTGGATCCGGAATGTAATTCCAAAATTTTGCGATATTCCCATTTTCCCAAACTTGATAGCCTATAACTTAGGACGCCATCTTTAAACATACATCTCTTTATTGAATTCAGTATGCATGAAGTTTGATTCGCCAAGTAATATCGCAATAGGATATTCTTTCAAAATGAGTCGGATGACAAAAAGCATAATAAAACATCACCTTAGTGATATATATATGTATATGGCTATATCTTGATTTTTAAGAATGTGCATACATAAATTAATTTTTTGTCTTAAATAAAAATATATTAAACATAAATACAGCACATAATATGTACATATGTATAAAAAAGAACAAACATATTTATTCAATCGTGGATAATCTAGACTACAATCTTTTTGAAAATCAAGAACCCCTTGAATTAATTCAACATGCAACGAATATTTTGTAAATTTTTCCAGAATTAACGTACCTATTGATTGTACATGTATGTACGTTGAAATGCACTATATTATTTTTAAATCATAGTGTTTATTTATTACAAGTGTACATAGGAATGTACATATTTTCATATGTATATGCACATACCTATATACTTTATGTAAGAAACTCTAATAGTAATAATTAGATTGGATGGACAATGAAACATTTTATACGCTTCAAGTTGATAATTTTACATGTAGGTACATATCTTATGATTTTAATAAAACACAAACGGACAAGAGCTTTTCACAATACAAAGCCACATTATTTAGGTCAAGCATATCTCTAACAAGCACAAAGTTTAGGCAAAAAAACGTGTATGTGAGCATCGCTCAGCTTTTAAGCAGATGCACTTACACAATCATGCTGACACCTCCAAAGAATGTGTATATTTATAAAAAAAAAAAAAAAACTTTAAGCTTTTGGGTCAAATTGTTATGGCTCCGTCGTATGTGCGCTTGGATGAGATACTACACAAATCAAATGGTGAATAGCTTATTAAGCAACTATTTTTGAATCATGGAGTAGGTCAAGGACAGAATAAGTAGAACATAATGGTTTGAATTGAAATACAAATTATGATTATCTATTTTTTCGTTGAACAAATAATATTGCATTAAATAAGTGTACTCATACACATGAACAAATTATTCAATATGAAAATGGGCATTTTATTATTGAAAATTATTTAGTATTAAATACTATATTTTTTTAGAAACTTAAAATAATTTAAATCATAAGTACATATATGTAAACCCTTACTGGGTAAAATGAAACAATTCGGGAATATTTTTATTTCTTAAAGTGCGTAAGTATTAGTGTAAAATAAAAAAGCTTGTACTTATACTTGAATATTTGTATATACTCAAGCAAAGTTGAATCATTTGCAGATTGGTTGCCGCACAATACACCCAGAAAAATTATGAAAACATCATCGAAAGCATTCGTAAAATATTATACAATCGCACGAATACAAGTATATCCATTATACAACGGAAAAAGCTTTAAATGTTGCACATATTACATATAAACAAGAAACTAGGTCATGAATGTAAGAGACAGAGTTATTATAGCAAAGAGGAGTTAAATGAGATACAAATTTTATTAAATATGAAATCGGAACATGTATGGGATTTTGGAAATCTAATAATTTTTTTTGATTTGACGACAACTAACTCAATAATGTGCTCTATGGCCTAATTAATAATAAGTAGGTATAGAATATTTTTGTTTGCAGTGGAGAGAGATACAGTAAAAGAGATTTTACACATGACAAAACTTTTACTTTAATAAAGAGGCAGCTACATTAATTCGATGAAGGTTGGGGTAGGTCGGAACAGAAGGCTGTAAGCAGAGCATGATTATTGAAAATAATATGAATATGTAAATGCATATTTAGACATTTTTATAAATTATATTTATAGGACCTGCACTATTTCATTACCTTCACGAACTAATTTAAAAAATGCTGGTGCAGCATACTAGCTCATACAAAAGAATAAGCCTCTTCTAAATTTAAATAGGTAGTTATTAATAGTGTGTTATTACGAACTACAGATACCTATGCGATTTTTAGTAAAACTGTAGCAATAATTTTGAACTACTGCTCATAACTACCTATACATTTATTTTGCTGGATGTAATACATTATATTTTGAGATAATATATTACATAGGAATAAGTACATAGACCATAGATAGTTAAGCAATAACATTAATAGATAAAATTAGGCAAAAAAAATAATAAATTTTTTTAACTCACCTTCCAGTTTCATTCCAACCTCCAAGCATTTTTGAAATCGGCAATATGGACATCTTTTGCGCTGTGTTTTATCAATATGACAAGATCTCTCAGCTACGCAGGTATAAACTTTTTTGTTTTGAACGGTCCTTTTGAAAAAACCTTTGCACGACTCGCATGTTAAGAGCCCATAATGATAACCACTAACTTTGTCTCCACATACGGGACATAATTCTTCAAAAAGATGTTTAAAGTCGATTCCTTCACCGCCATGGATGGCGGAACCTGTTGTACCTACTGGTGGTGGTATAAGCGATATATATCCACTATTAGGATTCGCATTTATAACACTACCGACACCTCCACCACCATTACTACTGCTATTACCCGTACTATTTGGGCCATTATTTCCGACAATACTTCCACTTCCTCCAACACTTTGCTGAGAATGAGAAGACGTATTGTCTTGATAACCTGTTGGAAATATATATTGTGAATCGAAATTGTATATGTACGAGTACGAAAAATTTGAATTGGCAATATTTTGATTCGGTTGGTAAATTGTATGATGTTGTTGTTGGTGTTGCAGTTGCTGCTGCTGCTGTTGCTGCTGATGATGATGATGATGATGATGAGACTGTTGTGGCTGCTGTTGGTGATGTTGATTGTTTGCCGGGTTGTTCAAATGCAAATTGGTATTACCAACTGAATAGGTAGAAAAATCATTTTGAGGAACATTGCCATCAGCATTATTCATGGAGGACGAATCATTATCGTTATTATTGTTTCCGACATTTGGTGCTGCATTTGAGGTATTGTTCGCAACACCAGACTGTGATGTTGCGCCAACTGCCGGACTAGGTGGGGGTTGTTCTAAGTTCCCCATGGAAAAAGGTGGCATATTAAGCGACGAGATAAACGACGCTGCAGATTGCTGTTGCTCCATTTCTAATAACATTTTTTAACACACCATTAAAAATAAAACATGAGTTAACAACTCAAATTCTTGTTTTGCTTTATACGGATGTAACTCGTTTAGTTTTCGGAATTCGTGCACTTAATATTTTCTTAATACCCATAAAGGTTTGATAACTGGACGGATATTTAAAACTTTATTTTTGTTACTGAGTAAGAAAATAATACGACTGCATCAAATAAGATGGGAGTACACCAGAAATATGCTTTTTCGAATTTTAACATAATTAAAACACTTATTTACATTTATCCTTCGTTTTGAACACAAGCTAAGTATCGTCATATTAAAAGTTTTATTTCACCGCAACCAATTTTAAAATTTACATTTATCTATCTAAGAACTGAAGCATCATAATTTGGTGCACTTAATTCATTCAATTTCTAGCTAAATCAAAATTCCACTTTCACCTTAAAAAAATATTTGCTCATATAGCTAAAGAACAAATCACACAGTTTTGCAATTTTTACGAACATCTAGAAAATTTTAATCATTCGTCACATTAAATTTATACAATAATCATAATCCTTGGGCTGATATTGTATATATGTATATATTTTATTTTCATGACCATAAGAAGGTTTGTTAAGAATGTTCTTTATGCAATTAAAATCCAATTGAGCAACATATTCAATTTATAAACACGAACGTTACAACGCTGTCTACGTCAGTACATTTAAGAATTTAATTTACAATTGTTCCCTGTTGATGACAAAACACGACTGCCAGCCGCCACGGATCACGATTGACTAAACTTAAATAAATGCTAGGATTCCCGCAACACTCTTATTGAATGTACCTACTCCACATTCATTACGTATTCTCGAAAAACTTAACTAAATCAATCTATCCATATCACATAATACCTCACAGTCGCACCGTCGTCATCACAGTTGTTCTCACTGAAAACACCGAACGTGTTTTTTTACTTGGTCAAGTAAAGCTTTTCGGGTGAAATGGAAAACAAAATGAATTATATTGTACGAGAAGCTTGCGACTCTTCTTTACTTATATTTGTGTGGCGTTCAATAATGTGTGTATCTGAGCCAGTTTTACCCAAAATACTCATGTATTGTTTTATTGAAAGCGAAAGTGAAACTTACTGAAAAAATGAAAAAGTTTTTTATACGGAAAGCTTTGTAATTCACTGAAGTTTTTAGGGGTTATTTGAGAAAATACACATGATTCGAAGTGAACATCGTATAGCCTTCTAATTTTAAAATATGATATTGTTTATTTTTGTTTAATTTTGAAATTGTATGTATTGTTATGGACAATAACACTAACATAATTGCATTTTTGCTACTGCTAATGAAGCAATTTAATTACATACAACATGGTTACATTAAAAGCTTTCGATTTCTATACATGTTCATGGATTTTGCGTTGATTACGAAATTTAAAATGAATTCCGAAAAGCTTAAATTGAAACCTGTGGATCAAAACACAGCTCTCACTACGGAAACATGTTTTCGAGTTTAAATTAATAAAATACAGAAGGACACGAGAGATTTTTTCCGAATTAAAACGACTTTTTCTTGTTTAATTCTATTTTGTCAGTAGGTAAAGAAAATACGTATGTATGTAAGTACGTGCATACATACATACATAATAGAAGAAATAAATTCAACAGTCGAGAAAACAGTAAATCGTTTAGAAAAAAAAATTTAAATATTAGGACTAAGCCGGCGAAATGACTGTTATGCGATGTAGTCGGATCGTTTTTAGTCCCCACTTGTTTTGATACATACATACATATGTATGTATGTACATACATATGTATACCAGGTCGGTATGCGCAGCTTAGATTTTTTTTTAACCTTAAAGATTTTTTTGCTTCTTTGTAGCTATTTGCCAATATAGAGTTATGGACAATAAAATAGGGTCACCAGTTAATTTGTGTAAGATACTAACAAAAGTCTGCAAATTCATTGTTTTTTTAATAAATTTAATCATTGTATTTCAAGTTTAAATATGAAGCTTTGAAATTCAACAAAAAAACTGAACAAATTCATTGAGTAAAATTAAAAAATTTAAAACATAATAAATAAGACGCTTGTTAAAGGACAATAAAATAGGGTCAGAACATGGATTTCTAAATAATTAATAATCAATCAGCAAAATAAAAAAATATTAATTTGTACTTCTTACTTTGTAAAATACCCACCCAAATATAGCCTTACATCTTGAAGGCATTGAGTCTACCAACGCCCTACAAGTACTTTTTGGTATAGCATACCAAGCCGACTGTATTTTTTGCCAGGACTCTTCCTTGTTCTTTTGATTTCATGACCCACAGTTGTTTCTTAACAATCCCCCATAAATCCTTGATTGAGTTTTGGTCGGATTGAGCAGGCCACGTCATAAAATGTACTCCGTTGTCGGAAAACCACTGCTTGGCTAGACTTGAACTGTGTTTCGGACCATTGTCTTGTTGAAATTCCTAGGACAGTGGCATTTTCCACTCGGCATAAGGCAGCAAGAATTATCGGTAAGAATGTGAACGTAAATAGGCTTGTCCATTGTCCCATTGATAAAAAGATAGGAAAGAAGGACGTCTTTGGTAGAACAGTTGGTAAACATAGCCTGCACGACACCACGTCTGGCAACGTCACAACAGCAAGCACACGGTTTCCACATCTCAATATCCGCAAGGGGACCTGGCGGTCTCCTGATCATGAAACGGTCAATCAAATTGATCATATTGCGATCGACGCAAGGCATGCCTCCAGTATTCTGGATGTCCGAACCTTTCGAGCAGCCAACATCGACTCGGACCACTACCTTGTTGCAGCCAAGGTACGAATGCAGATATCCCAACCGCCACAAAGAAGAATAACTGTGAGAAGATTTAACGTCGAAAAGCTGCAATTGCAAGGGATCGCCAGAATCTTCGCCGATCGCGTATCCCGAAATCTCTCCACGACTCCTATGCCGCCAGCATTAAGTGCCGAAGACCAGTGGCAACGTTGCCAACATGCCATCAGAGACGCCGCAACTGACGTGCTGGGTTTCAGTCGACCACCATCAAGAAGTATACCGGCAAGCACATGCAGCTAAACAGGACGCGTACAAAGCGGTGCTGCAAAGAAGGACGAGGGCTGCTCGTGAGCTCTACGAGTGTAAGAGACGGGAAGAACATCGGCTTCTCCAGAAGAAGAAAAAGGAGCACGAGAAGCGCGCGATCGAAGATATTGAGAGATTATACTCCAGGAATAACGTACGGAAGTTTTACAAAAAGGTAAAAAGAACGTGTCAGGCCAACAAAACCCGTACGGAAACCTGTAGAGATGAGGAAGGAAACCTGGTAGTAGAATCACAGTCGGTGCTGAGAATATGGAAAAACTTTTTCTGCAGACTGTATAACGGCGATGAAGATTAACATACCGCTGTCAGGCAGAATGCGCCATTCAACATAGACGATGATAGCCAAAACTTCTGTCCACCTGACCAAAACGAAATAAGGATAGCAACATCCAAGCTTAAATCCAACAAAGCTGCTGGTCCTGATGATCTACCGGCCGAGTTGTTCAAAGCAGCCGGAAATGACTTGGCAGAGAGCATACACCAACTCATTTCCAAAATTTGGTCAGACGAGTGTATGCCTGATGAATGGAACCTCAGCATCGTTTGCCCGATCCACAAGAAAGGAGACCCCTCAACTGCGCCAATTACAGAGGTATCAGTCTCCCAACATCGCGTACAAGATCTTATCTGCCATATTATGTGAACGCCTGAAACCCTTCGTCAACAAACTGATTGGCCCCTATCAGTGTGGTTTCAGGCCAGGAAAGTCCACAGTCAATCAAATTTTCACACTCCGGCAGATCCTGGAAAAAACCCAAGAAGTCCAAATCGATACTCACCATCTTTTTATCGATTTTAAGGCCGCATATAACAGCATTTATAGAGACGAGCTATACAGAGCCATGTCTAGTTTTGGCATCCCTGCCAAACTCGTTCGTCTGTGCAGGATGACGATGGAGAACGCTCGCTGCTCCATCAAGGTCGGTAATGACCTCACCGAGACCTTCGATGTCAAAAAAGGATTTTTTTTTTAATAATTTACCGGCACTCAAGGGGTTATGAATACCCTTTTAATGATTATACACAGTGCGGGCGTTGAAAGGAAAATAGAGAGAGAGAGAAAGAGATTGGTGTAGTGGTTTGAAACTCAGGTGTATTAGGCTTCACACATTAGCTCCAGGGGTGGTGTCCAGATAACTGGGGAGATTGTTTGCTGTCATTTATTTGTTTTGCCTTCGCTTCTGATTCACAGTATTTTTTCCCGATCCACCTGATGTCATGAGCATATCAATTATCAACAGAGCGATCAATTTCTCCAGCCATCTGACAAACCTACTGCCAGTGTTATGCCTTCGCAGTAGTGTTGTCACAAACTTTCGCAATCGATCGGACTGCCTCTTATCATATTATGCTTGCTGACATCAGGGGGGAACTGTGAACCATCAGCTCGACAAACGATGACGTTACCACTACACCATTAGACAAGGTGATGCGCTGTCATGTGACTTCTTCAATATCATTCTTGAAAGAATTGATACAGCGGGCTGTCACTGGCGCGTTCGCTAGTATCGAAACAGAAGCCGCCAAAATGGGTTTAGCTGTAAATGAGGACAAAACAAAGTATATGCTGTCGACAAGAAGGGACACACAACATCGACGAATTGGACAGAACGTCACAGTCGACAGCTATAACTTCGAGGTAGTAAGGGACTTTGCCTACCTTGGCTCTGCTATTAAGAATAACTCTTGCCAATCGCTGTTTCCTTGGGCTGAGAAGGCAATTGAGTAGTAAGGCTAAGAGACTCTGTACAAGACTAAGGAGACTCTGTACAAGACCTTGATCATCCCAGACCTGGTTTAAGGCGTTGAAGCACGGACTCTGTCGATAGCGGATGAAGATATCCTTGGTCGCTTCGAGAGAAAAATTCTTCGGAAGATATACGGTCCCGTTTGCGTTGACGAGCTTTGGAGGAGAAGATTCAACGACGAAATTTACGAGCTGTACAGCGACATCGACCTAGTCAAAAAATTGCGCATCAGTCACCTAAAATGGCTAGGACATGTAGAGCGAATGGACACCAATGCTCCTGCCCGCAGAGTCTTCGAATACAACCCGGAGGGACAACGCAGTAGAGGAAGACCTGGCCTTAGGTGGCGCGCACAAGTAGAAAGGGACCTCAACCAACTTGGAGTGCGCAACTGGAGGCAGTTAGCTAAGGACCGGGCTAACTGGAGAGGCTTGTTGGTTGAGGCCCAGGTTGACCCCGAACTGTAGCGCCACCTAAGTAAGTAAGTAAGAGACTTTTTTTTGTCGATATTTGAACTCAAAACGAAGTTCAAAAATTTAGTTCACTAATTTTGATTTAAAAATGATAGAAAATAAGAAATATATCACAAAAACTCAAATTCAAATCCGTATGTTAGTTTAATTCTTATATTTTACGACTAAGCCTGTACAAAATAATAGGTGTGTTCAAGAATGCCTGGAATGAAACGTTTTTATTTTAATATGAAGCTTTTTACCAATTATTTATAGTCCTACATATTAGTGGACTGTGTAGCCACCATTGTTCTTTATCAGAGCCTGAATGCTTCTACGTATTGGTCTTATAAGGCCTGTCACGTCTCTATAGGTATTTGGTACCAGATATCTATTACATTTTGCTATAATTACTTCTTGCTGGTTGATGTGCGGATTGACAGTCATCTCTTTACCTCTCCCCGTAAATTCCCAATGGTATTGAGAACGGGGGACTGACTTGACCATGATAGAGAGGCGATATTGTGTTCCCTAAGCTAATCACTCACCAGCTTCGACGAGTGTTTTGAATCATTATACTGTTGGAATCACCAAATCAAAGGCATATTATCTTCCGCATAAGGCAGTATTAGATTTTCTAAAATATTCTGACATTTAAATTTTGTTATTGTGTCCTCTCTTCGAAATATGGGTCCGACACCATTTCAGTGAGAACATTCCCGTTTTTCGCGTGTAGTTTACATGGTATTCTTTACCCATTGGTCAACGAGCATTTTGTCCCGAATCACTGGAGAACAAATTGACGTTTGTTTCGTTACTCCATAAAATATTTCGCCATTGTTTTCCCTCATAGGTTTCACACTCTGAACGATGAGTTTCATCAAAAATTTTTTTTTTCGCACCAGAGAAAAGTTCCGGCTACTCTGCCTGGTAGCTGAAGATCTACCAATCGACGATGAATCGTGCGGAAAGTAATATTAATACCCACTTCAGCCGCAATAAGCCTTGAAGGCTGAAGATGCGTCCTTTTTGGCTAGTCGTCTGTTTTTGTTGTTGATCTAGGTCTTCCGCGCATTGCAGGAGCCTTGTGGTATTTCAAAGCATTTGTGATGAAGTTTTCTGATCGCCCTTGAGATTGCACTATAAATTTAAAGTTTTCGCTGA
Source organism: Blera fallax (assembly GCA_946965025.1). Lineage (NCBI taxonomy): Eukaryota > Metazoa > Arthropoda > Insecta > Diptera > Syrphidae > Blera > Blera fallax. Next base: position 35,940,660 of record OX337245.1, read on the forward strand.
TTTCTAAGCTGTTGCACTAATCGCACTTCCTGCAAAACTACTGTTTTTCTCGAACCTTCTAAAATGTCTATTGCTATCAGCGCATTTTTATATTCATTGCCTTTAACAATCCTTTTCAAATTTTTAATAAACAAAACATTTTAACACACGTTTTAGACGTTTTTCCATAAAAGAAAGGATTCACACCTACTTTATTGTCCAACTCAAATTGGCTTCTATCCTAGATAATTGTTCCTCACTGAAAACCGTTGAAAGCAATAATAAAGTTTGAGTGAAAATAATTTCTCAGTAATTCAAGCGTCTTATGCATATTGGAGAATTTGGTGGAAAAATTATTTGCGCACCGTAATAACAAGATGTAAAACTCGCACACCTATTATTTTGTCCAGCAGTGTATGTACGTATATATATATGTACATATGCACATACGCATGTATGCACATACAAAATAATTTAAATTAACAAAATCAATCAAATCAAAGAAGTCTTAGTGATTGGCAATCAAACAGCATATGTTTATTTTATGTATACGTACATATGTATATGCTTGTACATTATATCCAATATGCAAACATATAAAATACAAACCTTTTTTTTGATACGCGTTAACCACAATCATTACAGAAGGCATTAAAACTAAGAGCAGCTACATATCTGAGAGACACATCAAATAAACTCCAATAATATTCAACAGATACACAGCTGCACAATGTAGAACAACCGTCAGCGACATAGCAAACCGTTAGTGCTACTAAATGCAAAATCCAAAAAATTAACAAGAAATATTCAGATACACTTATGAGCATATACATATACGTAAGTGTCTACATAATTTGCGTTTTCTTTTATATTCCATTATTCCGTCGTTATAAGCGACGACAACAATTTTTTTTTCCAAAATCGGTCGTTATATCCGACAGGTCGCTATATAGGCCGACGTTATATCCGACAGGTCGCTATACACGATGATGTTATATCCGACAGGTCGCTATATACGACGACGTTATAGGTATCTGACAGTAGAATAGTGTATAATTATAAAGAAACCAATCAAATGAAAGGGAAATGGTCGACTTCCACTGTATGTATGTACATATGTATGTATGTACAAGAATGAGCCAGACGTGCATATTACATATTTCATATAGGCAAGTTTGTACGAGATGTACGAATATGATGTATGTATAACGACAGTGAGCCGAAAAACTATTCGTTTCTAGCCAGTTTCACATGACGTATTTCATGAATTTCACGCTCATATTAAACACAAACAATATTTCTTTTATATCTTGTTTTTCCCCATTGAATAATATCTGGGAATACAACTAACTTATATACTACATATGTATATACAAAAGAAAATGCACACACAAAATGACTAAGGCTTTTACCGAAAAAGTATTCGTCTGTATGCGTTTCCAGGTCATTTAAAGTTGGTTAGCGGGATTTTTTCACGGCTTTGGAAGTCAAATTCTTCTGATCAGGACATGGTTGGTTTGAAATTGAGTTCTGAACTGATTGCGTTGCTTTTGTTTTTAAAAGCATTGATTTTATTAAAAATGGGACGAAAAAATCGTAAAACAACAAAAGAAGAGCTAAAAATAATTATAAACTTATTAAAAGAAAGTCGGAAATATAAAGAAATAAGTTAAAATATTAAAAGACTGATTACGACGATAAAGAGCATTATTTATAGATATAACGAAACTAAAAAGTGAGAAAATGCTCCAAGATCTGGTCGACTACATAAGTTAACGAAGAGGAAAAAGAGCCAAATTGTCCGCAAAGTGAAGAAATATACTAGACTGAGTGCTCCAAAGGTAGCTGCTGACGTGAAGGCCGAGATTAGAAAGATAATATCTGATGATACGATGCGAAATGTCCTACACCAGGTCGGTTATCATGGTCGCGTGGATCGTAAGAAGCCTTTGATTAGTAAGGTAAATAAGAGGAAGCGCCTAGAAAACGCAAAAAGCATAGAAACCATGATGGGCAGTTCTGGAGAAGAGTTGTTTTCACTGACGAAAGCAAATTTAATATTTTCTCTTCAGATGGCAAAGTTCTTGTGTGGAGAAAGCCAAGTGCTGAAATGGATGAAAAAAACGTAACAGCGACAGTTAAACACGGTGGAGGTTCCCTTATAGTATGGGGGTGCCAATGGAGTGGGTGAATTGTATGTTTTTGAAGGAATTATGGACCAGAGATTTTATATAAACATCCTAAAGACTCATCTCCAAAAAAGTGTAGCTAAAATTGGCATTGATAGTTATATATTCACGCAGAACAATGACCCAAAGCATTATTTAATTTTTTGTTATTAAATGTGGACGCCGTGCGTTCGGCTACTTCAGTCTAAGAGTTATTATTGATTAGAGATACGGCTAATCTTCTATGTTGCCCGTACAGCTGTGGATACGCTACTACGACCAAATCTTCGCACACATCATTACGGAGGGTCTCCGATTCAGTAGAGCGATTTCAAGTCGCGATTCGCTAAATGTTAGATATTAAGCAGCATCGGAAATTCTGGTGGCTAGAAGATGGAGACGGAAAGGGCCCGACCCATAGAATCCGTCAACGCCGTTCCGTTAAAGGTGAACGTTGACGTTCACGTATTGTCGGAAGGAACAGTCCCATAAAATCCGTCACGTACCTACGTTGACAGATGACATCCGATGTCAGGTTCTCTACATTATCTCAATGCTTCCACCAATGAGTGTTTTTATTCTCAATTTGTGAAGGCGTGAACTTCAATATGTGAATGTGTGAACCTCAATGCGTGAATGTGTGAACTGCCAACGTCGTCGTTTTCCTTCAATACGGGGTATCTGGTCAAGGAACAAGGTTGATCTTTTACAGAATAGTAAACTTTAAAAAAATTTAAAAAACAATACAGCACTTAAAAAGAAAGAAGAAAAAAAACTAAAAGACAAAAAAAACGCAGTTCTACAAATATAAATACGTATTTATTTAAGTCTTTTAAAGTAAGTTAGTTTTAAGGTCTAATTTAGGGTAGTTTGTAAGTTTTGTTACACAGGGTCTTATTTTAATTAAAAAAACGTATAAACGTTTACCAAATTTTTTACTAAACATTCTTAGTTTTCAATTAGTAATTAGAGTAGGTAAATAAGTTTAGCAATGTTACGTTGAAAGGCAGTTTTAGCATTGGATATAGCTGAGGGCCGGCATAAAACTAGTTCTACGCGTTTTTGTCTAGCATGTTTAAAAATGCTTTAAACTGGATATGGCATTAAACATACATATGTATTTACATGTGCATAGGTAACCTACATATAATACAGGGTGTCCCAGTTAAGAGTTATAATCCTTTAACTGGTGATTCCTGAAGTTCCGGCGAACAAAAAATGGCAGGGGGGGGTCTATTTTCACCCCAGTTTGAGTTATAGTCCGTCAAAGTGAGACATCTCCGACTTGGAGGTATAATCAGTTTAAACGGCATAACTTCATAACTATTACAGTTACAAAAACAGTTTTATACATTTTGAAGAGACAATTCAGTTTAAGGAGCCAGTTTAAGGATTATACCTCTTAACTGGGACACCCTGTATAATACGGACAAGAGGAAACGTTGGGAGAACCTAGGACAAACTCGAAAAAGTATATTTCGCGTTGCTTCCCGTTTTTGTATCTAGGATCTGCAGTATGGGTAAAAAATATCGGTAATTTACTACGAGAAAATTGTGCAATTATTAGAAGTTTTGTAAGTAATCGGTCATATATTAAAACTTTGAATATACACATGTATATGTACATATGTCCGACAAAGTTTTCAGGTTTCAACACATTTTCCGAAAATATCAATTTTATAGACCTTTATTGATTTTGCATTAGCTTTTGAAAAAAAAAAACAAATAGACAGCATACAAACATACATATGTATATCTGAGTGTAACCAAGCCATTCCATTTTTAATAATGTTTGTACGACTATAATCCAAGTTCACTGATTATGTCATTATCATTATTAAAGTAAATGGTATTAAAAATCACAATTAAATTTTTTGAAATATACGCCTTAAAAAGTGCTATTCTCTAGATCATTTAATATGCATGTACATTTGTGAATATATAAATATGTACATATATGTACCAAAACTAGAATTTTTTTGGGCAACAGGCAAGCCGCTTTTCCCGACGGATCGAAAATGGAATCTGGAGTTGGAGCTGGTGACTTTGGACCCAACACTATAATCCCGATACCTATGGGAATGTGTTCCACGGTATTTCAGGCTGAACTCCATGCCATTGAAATCTGCGCTAGGTTAAACCTTAGTAAGGGTATTAAGGGCGCTAGAATATATATGTATGTTTCCAGATAGTCAGGCAGCACTCAAAGCGTTGTCGTCCAATTTAATGAACTCCATATCAATTAAATGATGCTACGATGCACTGCAATCCCTGGCGAGACTAAAAAAGGTAAAAATTGGATGGGTCCTCGGCCACCAAGGGATAGCAGGCAACGAGTTAGCAGATGAACTAGCTAGGGCTGGTTCAGAATCTGCGTTCATAGGACCTGAACCTTACTGTGACATCAACTGGTCTTCCGCCACAGCGCTGATTAATAATTAGGAACACAAACTCCGTCTGGACCACTGGGGAAATGTCCCAGGTTTGAGACAATCCAAACTATTAATCGTGCCTTACTCCGACAAGGATATACTAAACCTCAATAAGGATAATATCAGAAAGCGGGTGGGCTTTCTGACGGGTCATTGTGACCTGAGATACCACCTTAAGAAACTTAATCTGAGCTCAGACACGGAATGTAGGTTCTGCTCGGAGGAGGACGAATCATCCGAACACATTCTCTGCAATTGCCCCACATTACATTGGTTAAGGAGACATATCTAATACAAGGTGGCGCAAAATTAATTATCCAATTTTGTTTTTGATTTACTTTTTTACTAAAAAAAATGATTTTGAGTGATGGAAAACTTTATTTGGACCTTTAAAGTTTTTTCTGTTGGAAAAGCGGAAGTGGAAAAGATGATATCCGCCAAGTGGCTGCCGCCAGTGTTGATACACATTTGTGCCCATTTTATCGCATTTTCCATGACTTTCCGCAAGATTTCCGGTGATAACTGTTCGCATTCCTGTCGAATATTCTCCTTAAGGGCTGCGATTGTCTGAGGCTTGTTGGCATAAACCCGCGACTTCAAGTAGCCCCAAAGAAAGAAGTCTGAGATGGTTAAATCGGGCGATCTTGCTGGCCATGCCAAATCGCCAAAACGGGAGATTACGCGACCAGGAAACGCTTCCTTGACAATATCCATTGTGGCTCGTGCTGTGTGTGCGGTTGCACGGTCTTATTGAAACCACATATTCACCAAGCCCCGCTCATCCAATTCCGGCACTAAGAAGTCGTTTATCATGGCCCTGTAGCGTTCGCCAGTAACAGTGACCGTATTGCCGATGGCGTCCTCAAAAAATTACGGCCCAATCACTCCTCCCGCGTGAACGCCGCACCACACAGTGGCTTTGAGTGGATGTAATGGCTCTCCGTGCATCAAACGCGGATTTTAGTGCCCCAGATACGAAGACTTTGCTTATTGACGTAACCGCTTAAGTGGAAATGCGCCTCGTCGCTCATGAAGACACAAAATCTTCCTCTTCGTTGTTGAGATTGAGGATGGCTTGACAGTAATTCACACGCGACTGACGATCAGGAGGCATTAACTGATGCACTGTTTGCACTTTGTACGGGAACATGTGTAAGTCTTTCACTAAAATTCGCTGTAGGGTCCGTCTGGTGATGCCCAATTGCGTGGCCCGTCGTCTGGTGGATGTTTCTTCGTTCTCAGCGACATCGGCAGCCACAGCCGCGATATTCTCGGACGAACGACCAGTCCGGTGGCGGCCACGCCCTGTATGGTCTCCTGTGATTCCAGTCTGTTCGAGTCGAGTAGCTAAGCGCCGGAATGTTTGCCCAGTTGGCGCGACACGATTAGGAAATCGACGTCGAAATTCACGTTGCGCTAACACCACCGACCGATTATTGATCAAAAATGACACAATTATTCAACGCTCTTGCAGAGTAAAGCGCTCCATTGCTTGTCTGTTTTTATACTGCAGCTGCCTAGTTCACAAACGTCAAATATGATTGACATACGACGCCATTTGCAAAAATTATAACATCTTCCGATAGGGTGATAATTTTGCGTCACCTTGTAATATATAAAACTCAATGTACCTATGTATGTACCTATGTTTGTATGTTTTCTATGGACTCCGAAACCACCCAACCGATTAAACTAAAATTTTTAGGCAATCGTCGGTTATATTCTGGGAGTGTTTCTGTAAAGTTTGTTCAAAATTGTTCCAGTAATTTGCCCACAACTGCATTTTAACAACTGCGCAGCGGAATTGAGAAATTCTGCTACTAAGGGCATATTATCCTTCATTAGGGAGGTAGTACGTCTCTTAGATTAATTATACCCTTAAGATACAAGAGATCTTCTAGGTCGCAGTGTCTGCCACATGGGCAATGGTTTTTCACAAAAAAAAAATTTACTCAATCTATTAAATCTTCTTTATACCCTCTCACATAGGGTACTCGTATGTGCATACTAAAATAGCGAGACAATAATCGTAGATGCAATAAAGTACATATGTATGTACATGGATGTACATATGTACAAATTTTCAGTATTAACCACTAAGTCGAAGGAACCGTGAACGTCCCTTAGTTCTTAAGTTGCTTAATGGTTGCTTGGTTAACTTGAGGGATGTAGGCACGAATATTTATTGACAACGGTTCAATAAATATGATTTTTCAAAATCATTACCTAATATTTCATAAACGAATTTTATCAATGATAGAAAAACTACAGTTAAGAAGTTCCAATAAATCGAAACCGTTCCCCATTCTCATTAAAATTGCATTTGTCCTACTTCTGACTCTGTTACTACTAATGTTTTTTCTGGTATTTACTTCTTTATTTACATTAACTTATATTATTTATTTTTGCTTAGTAAATAATACTTTAGGAAAAAATGTGGTCAATAAATACAGTACAGTTAGAAATTACTCGTATTATGGATTGCCATAATTTATAAACATTTTTTTAATCTAGTAGTATGGATTTTTTAACAAAGCAAAAAGTTAACGTAAAATAAAATATTAAACATTTTAAATACTAATAATTCCTAGTTAATATTTTGCTGTATTGTTGGTTGATAATAGGGCGAACACAGACGAAACGCAGTCAAAATGCCATTTGCATCGATTACAGCACATTTATCTACTAGGTACAAATACATATGTTCAGCGAGCTTTCTGATCCACCATGACTTTATTTTACTTTTGCTTTCAATATGAAATAACTCGCACACAGTTAAATGAAAGAGCCCGCGTGCATACACACATTCTCTCTATAAACACATTACTTTTGCTTTTACCTTTATTTTACGAGTGCGGTTGGACGGGTTCGCCGGCGCGCGCTTGCTATGAATAATGTAATAAGTGAAAGTGTATCGGTGACCCACTTTCACGATTGAGGTCTATGTTAGAAAAGTATACTTATCCCTCCTATTCGTCGTCATTTCAAGTCATTGTTGTTGTTTGTCTTTTTTCATTATGATTTCTCAATAGAAGAGGAAAGCTTTTTATTGTTAAGTATGTATATATTGTTGATACAAACTAGTGTTGAGTATTGTCGCCATATACATTAACAGTGTAATCTGTGGCAAACGTAACGTTGAAGGCCTTGACATATATTAAATTTATGAGTGAATCTCACTCATTGTTAAGAAATGTAAAAAAGAGCTAAGTAACACATCGTAATAATATAAAGCAGAGATTTGAAAATTTAGCATCATAGCACATGTATCTAAAATAAAAATAATAATATACCTACATTATACAGCGTGCCTGGTTAACTTAAGTTTCTGTTAGAAGCCGGCATGTTTATATGGTGACCCACTGACCTAGTTTACAAACATGTGAAGCTTTTTTTGTTTTAGGTTATAATTTTTTGTTCGATCATTTCTTGTAACTAATAGATGCAATTGTCGTGAAATTGGAACTAGATTCATAGAATTAAATGGGCATAAAATCGTTAGAGTAAAAGGTTCGCATCCTCTTTAGACCAAGGTAATCGTATACATTAGCATGCATACAAAAATATGCATATCATCTATATATTGTCAACATAAATTTCTGGTTATTTATATGGACACACATTCGTACATACATATATGTATGTATTTATACTGACGTAAACACATTTACAAATATGTATATCATTGGATATGCATATTCATAAGATATGAATACATACATACTTAGATAGAGATAAGTATGTACTCATGTATACTAATAAATATACACTAAATATGTATATAAGAAAATATAAAGTTACCCCGATTAAGGATGAAGAGAGAAAAAAAATTGGCCAAGTGCAGTAGGCCATGCAATTATTAAAGTAGGTCACCACACTTCAACTACCGCAATTGTTGCTTTAAAGCTCTAAACAGGTTACATCACACTGGTCGATAGTGATCGAGAGTGCTCAGTCGAGTGCGTATTGTAAGAAGATTTATGTGTGGGTGTATAGTATTTGATTAGGGAATGTGTAAAGCTCTATGCAAAAATATATTTTTTAAACGTATGGTGTGGATTAGAATTTCTAATGAGATTATCATTATAAGAAATATGTACCTATGTACATACATATTTGTACATATGTATACTTGTTTCTTTGCATAGACTTATGTAAAAAGATAGGATTTGGACCCAGACATTTGAAAAACCAAATGGGAAATGATGTGAACTGTTCAAAACGGCAGTTAAGAAAAATAATAATATGTAATAATAATAATCGATCCCATCAGATGGTACTTAAATGACCACAGGTGTTGTAAACACGCTTTATAAAATCAAAATTTCAGTGTAGGTATTACCATAAAAATAAATTATGAAATTAACAATTACGTAGAAAATATTACTTTTGGAGCCAGGTATTTCAATAACCAAATGGAACATTTTGATGTGGGAGCTATTCCACACCATTTTCAAAAAAGAAAAAAAAAAACTACTGTAAGATGATTATCTTTAAATCCACTTCCCTAATGTAAACTTTTTGTATCCATTAAAGGACCGTAGGAAGTAAGCATTTTGTGTATATTCATACATACATATGTAAATGTATTTTATTTCCACCGTATCCATTTTCTGCACATTTAAAAATGACAATTTAATATCTTGGACAAATTTGTTAAAATATCAAAGTCGTGCAATATTTTTAACACATCTACAAACGTATTTAAACTATTTGGAAGCGCCATGCTTTTGCATGCCTACTACTTTAAATGTTGTAAGGATACCTACTGATTTTAAACAAAACCAGCCAATACCAAATACCAAATTTAAAAAACAAAAAACAGATAACGTGTAAGTAAACGAATCGAATCGAACACGAAGTGTTCGCCAAAAGGCTTGTTTCTTATAGTTTAGCAAATATGTAGATACATACATATGTATGTATGTATGTACATATATTTATATACATATGTATGTACATATATGTATGTACATATTTATTAAGAAACAGTAATTTCTTAAGTATCGTTAATTTTAGGGTTAGAAACCAATCGTTGCCATTTTATGTAAATATTGATGTGCATACATATGTATGTATGTATGTACATAGGTGCAACTATAAATAATTATTAGTTCCAAAAAATTAAGAATCACTTTAATAATTAACTTGATTAACCTATAACATAAGACAAATTTCAATATTTAGTCTTCCAATAAAGCGTGCATGTACCTATGTATACATGTCTAGAACAAATGAACCAAGACCTTCCACAATATGTTTTAAGATGCTTCGGCATTTCGGACTTATTGCAGCATGATTACTAAACAGCATTCAAGCTTATGAGCGGAAAATATATGTTTATCAATGTGGATGTAAATGCCCCCACACATTATTTGTTCAAATACTTACTTAAAAAAAGCTTTCTGTATTACACATGTTCAACTGCTGTAACCACTCCCACATGAAAAATAAAGAGTATTGTATAGGTGAATGATGAAATAGTATGCGTTCACACAATACATTTCAACTTTAGTATATGCTAAAGCTCATATTGTTCCCCATGCGCCGAACCCACAAATTGAGGTACATAAAATTATACTCTGTATTTTTAGCATGGTATATTATTTACTTAAAGCCTTCATTCGCATGTGATGAAAGTGCATTGATACATAAAACTACACCTCTACATACGTACATTTAAATATTTGTTGAAAACCAATGCATATTACAATAGCCACAGACAGACAAGCTTCATAAAACTAATTGTAACTAGGTCAGGGTGCATACCCATCATCTCTGCGTGCGCTGGTGGGGTAATGCGTTGTCAGCAACACATAAAAACGAACGATGGCAAAATATTTCTCTGTTTACAAAATAAGTATATAATGGAAGTAGTACAGGGTTATTGAGCGACCTATTAGCATACTTTTAACAATGACGGTTTTCATTGAGTTAAGGTTAACGTATGCATAATGTTAAAATACGCAATATAACAGTGACGCAATTTTCAAAAAAAAAAATAAAAATAAATAAATATTAGATACAAATAATAAGGATCTCAATATTCGCTGGTATTAAGATACTTTTATAAAAATTGTGACCACAAGTGATGTGTCACATTAAATTTTCCCAAATGTGGGAATTAAGGTTTTATTCATATGCAAATAATAAAAATATTTAGTTTTTGCTCTTACTCTTTTGCTCATAACTCAGTAACTGTAACTGGTACTAGGAAATGCTGACATAACTTTTTGTATATGTAAAGAACCATGTAGTATTATTAACTCAATTTTAAATTTCCCACAGAAGTAAGTTACTTAATAAAAATACGAAGTATGGGCAAGTTTCTTACATATGAGCCTGGTTGCGATTTTGCATCTTAAACAGTAAAAGAGGTACATATGTACATATCAAAGTTTAGAAAGTGTACCGAAATGGAAGAGGTACTTTCGAACTATAGACGTACATAAGTATGTATGCACTTTCATTCTTACTTAAAAATGTACATATGTATGTACATAAATAATTGTGTTCTTGTAATAAGAAGAGATAAAGGTTCACCTTATTTAGTCAAACGAGAGATGAGATTTTAAGAAGTTATCCTAAGTATCAGAGATCAGTTATCAGAAATAGGACAACAATAAAACGGAAACGTTTCGTAAAGTTCGTACTGCTTTTGGTCATCAAGCACTTTCTTGCACAGCTATAACGACTTAAATCGATAAATGTAAACGCATAAATTTCTCGCAAAGGTTAGTGATGTGAAGACTCAAACTTGTGTTCGTCCGGTCAAGGTCAGCTAAAAATACTGCCGCCATAGCTAAGAGTTTGACTAAAAACCCAGGTGTGTCTATTTCCAGGCGATCAGTGGAATTAGGCTTATCCGCAACTATTTTGCACTGCATTTCGCCTTAATATCTTGGCCTACATGCTTGTATGGTCTAGTTGATACAAGAATTGAAGACCACAGATGCCGTACTTTCGCTGATTGGGTCTTGGAAATGAATGAACAAAATCATGGTTTTTTACACGAAATTATTCTGAGTGAGGAGGGTCATTTCTATATGTCTGGGTACGTAAACAAACAAAATTGTAGCATCTGGGGCTACGAAAATCCAAGAGAAATAGTGGAACAACCTCTTTATCCAAAACGAGTGACAGTTTGGTGCGATTTTTGGGCTGGCGATGTCATTGGCCGCCGTGGCTCAAGTTGTTAGTGCGTTGGATCGCTGAGCGAGAAGTTCGACGTTCGAATCCCAGAAACACCAAAAAGTGTTTTTCACGGCCCGACCTCTCGTGAATGTCTGTCAAACGTTCAAGAGTAATAACTGTCAAGAGAAAGCTTCCCAATTTGCCTTTCAGATATTGGTCTAAAGTGTAGGTCCCTTCCATTTGTGTGAAAAATTATAACATGCACAACACGAATGAATTCGAGAAGCTAGGCCCTGGACTTGAATAACTGGATGTTGAATGACTTTTTTTTTTTTGTCTGAAATTGATGCTATGGACGTGGACGTTTATTTTTAGTAGGACGGTGCCACATGCCACACAGCTGATGAAACAATGGTTCTATTACATGATAATATTAAAGATAATCTCTACGCCAATGCTCTGCCAACGAATCATGCTCTAAAAGAAAATATCAGAACTTTTTCGTTCTATATTAAATACTAAATTATAATAAACTAAATAAGCTAAAACTATATCACACATCTTTCTTAAACCAAATATGTATTTTCCTGAAGTTAACTGAATTTTTGAATTATTTATTTATATGGATATGTTTCCGCTCAGTTATTGATTTATCGATTCATTTAAAAGAACAAGTCTCAATACTGTCACTTCAAAAGCGCATTTCTTTTTTGAACCATTATATTCTTGTACTCCTAAGAGGTGAGTCCGAATTTTCTTAAAGTTGTAAAAGAAATTAAAATTGTAGTGCTGAGTTTTTATTCAAAAAATAAAATAATCAAAAAGGCTTGATTGTCATCAATTCAAAGTTGTAATCCGCGAAATACAGCCAAAACTATGCGAAAACGTGATGAAAAATTTTATTAAAAAAATTACTATTTGTAGGCAGAGTTGAGGCAGACATTTGGCAGATATTGGGTGGTGTGAATAAAATTTGAGTGTGAGTGTTCCCTCAGCATTTTGGAGGGAACACTCCATTTGGTGTGAATAAGAGTAGGGTTCGTTAAGTTTAACGAAAACCCTCCACTCACATATTTTGACAGTTGAGTGTTCCCTCCATTTTGGTGTGAATAAAGATGGAATCAATCGAGTGAACACTTTAAGAAGTTGAGTGTGCATTGGAGGTAACTTCAGGAGATAAAAAAATGGATAATACTATTTCGGAAAATGAATACCTTGACGGAATAAGTGAAAAACCTTAAAAAAAAGATATCTGGAATGGACGAAGAATAGTTCATAAAAATTCTACAATTTTATTCTTGCTTGATGGAAAGAAGCCCAACTCCAGACATGAAATTTAAAAAGCAAATTTCGTTGGAAGCTATGGAAGAAAAAATTCCATGGCATTGATTTGAACAAAAAGGGGATAGAAACAAAGACGGGCAATTTTGCCATGATTTTAAAAGCCCATGACAAGCAGCTGCTGGATTTGACAGCTCTCAACTCTAGTTTTCAAACTTCAACTTGAGGGGATGAACCTAGTTAGAGGAAATTTTTTATTCACACCAAATTGAGTGTTCCCTTCAACGAAAACACTTCACTCTTGAGTGTTCACTCAGAGTGTTCCCTTAGTTTTTATTCACACCACCCATTGTATTCCATTATTAATCTCAAAGTTTATACTTTAGAAATAAATCACAACTTGTTGCGTTTTTCTTTTTTTTTTAAATTACACCTCTTGTTGGATGACCCTTTACAAAGTTCGCAGTAAATTATAAATATTTTTGTACATCCGAGTATATATATATGTACATATGTACATCGGTGTTATTCAATACAAAAAAGTGGTGTCTATTGTGGGTGTAGCCCGTGTGGTGTAAGGGCCTAGTAGAGGTCAATGACTCTCGGGATTTAATCCCTAGATGAGATTCGAAACCAAGATGCAGTCGAACTCCAATCCTACCGCTTCACATCCTTTCCTTTCCCCTTTCCCCTCCGGTGGGCTGGATCAAGGTGTCATATGACCCGTGCCGAGGATCAACCTGGCTGGGAGCCCATCCCAAAAATAGCTCAGTCGCAAACGGAGTATTCGGATACCTGGCGACCTCCGGATTAGCTAGCCTTATCTGTGTAATGCGGATCTCTGCACAGACCGACACTCCTTTCTCCGCTACTCGTGGGAACACAATGAATACTTCTAAAAAACTTACAAAACAAAAAACAAGCTTTTAGACCGGTCCCTCTTTAAGACCGGACGGTAGCACTGCGACTAAGCTGTTTACCGGGAAAGCTCCTGAAGAGCTGGCTGGTAAGAAGACTGTGGCTTTACATGGTCCGACTACTGCCAATAGCCGCGTGGAGCCCATAGGTACCAATACCCTCCCACATTCCTCTAAGGACCCTTCGGGAGCAAAGCGTAGCGCTGCTCCCTCTAAACAGGCGTACAAAGATCGACGTACAGCCAGTCGGATTCTGAAGCACTTTGGAGATATTCTGGAATGCAACAGAAACGAAAAGATGAATGCTCGCATCGAATGGGCCAAAACGATCGTCAGCGAAGCTGGGACAAGCGGCGACTCCACGTCAAAGCGTCAAAGATCGTTGGAGGAATCCGTTTCGGATTTCAAAAGAGCCAAGGTGCACAACACCAGCACCTATTACAGGCCACCCAACGCAGCATCGATGTCCTACAGCGATGTTCTTAAAGACAAAATAGTGCTGGCGGTCATCGACAAAAGCGACCCAGACGGTTCGATAGCTCCTGACAAGTGGAAGTTTATTCCTGCCAAACTTCCTCTTGTCTTTATTCAAATCATGAAGGAGAATCCAGGTCCTCCTCCTAGATGCAGCGATGGTGGATGGCATCAGGGCCACGTGAAACTTATCGCCTGCGCTGACCAAAGGTCGTACGACCTCTACAAACTAGCCATAGCCAAATTGGGAGAGGTATGGCCAGGTGCTAAACTCGAGGTTGTTGCGAAGGAAGATATCCCGAGCAGGCCAAGAACTCGCACTTGGATCCCAGCCGAACCCTCCAACACGGATACAATATTAGAGATCCTAAGAACAAGCAACCCCGATCTTCCGACGCACAACTGGAAAGTCGCTAAGCTGGATGAGCCTAAAGGTCTTTATAGATGCGCAATCATCGTTATAAATAAAGAATCTTTGGCTCCTTTGGCGAAGACTGGTGGTGTCGTCTACTACGGCTTTGACCCTATCACCATCAAGGTTTACAAAAAAGATGAGGAAACAGATCTAGGCATACTGCCCCCCACCCTTCTGATTCCACTCCTCCAACCGACGTACCCGAGCCTGTCACGTTCCCTTCCTTGGATAGTGACGACTCTCAAACGTCACTTCCTAAGCAGAATCCGTCTCTAGTCGATGAAGACAAACTGTTGGACATGGAGACGGATGACTGCTTCAACAAACTACATCCACTGCTTTTGAGTGAGGACGAATTTTTGGAATCGTCCTCGGACTCGGAAGCCCTGAATACCACTGTGGTGGAGGCTTCTCTGCCTAATTGTAGCACCAATGCTGCAGTTAGTCCAGATTAACTTGCACCACTCCATAACGGCTTCTGCCGCACTTCTTCTCCGTCTCTCAAAGGACAGGGAAGATATAGTCTTGGTCCAGGAACCTTGGGTCGTGGACAATATGGTATGTGGACTCAAGACTCCAAACGAATACACCCTGTATATGCATAACAAAGGTAAACCCAGATCGTGTATACTGGTGAAAAGTAACATAAATGCAATTTTACTCCCTAGTTACAGCGATCGAGATACTACCGCAATAAAAATGGAAACAACCAGCGGTGCCTATTACTTGGTTTCGGCGTATCTCGCCCATGATAACATGGACTCTCTTTTTGGGGATAACCTGGAAAGACTGATCGCAGATGCGGGGATACGAAAAACTGGTCTCATTACTGGTTGTGATGCTAACGCTCATCACACTGTATGGGGCAGTTCCGATATTAACAAAAGAGGTGAGTAACTTTTCGATTCTATTCTAAGTACAAACCTTATTTTGTGCAACATAGGTAACGAGCCTACCTTCGTCACCAGAAACAGGCAAGAAGTACTGGACATCACACTTGCCTTCGATAGCATTGCGCATCGTATTAGAAATTGGAAGGTGTCAACCGAGCCCTCATTTTCGGATCACAGGTACCTCCAATTCTCCTTATATGTAGACTCTCTTAGCCGCGCAAGTTTTTAGGAATTATCGCAGAACTGATTGGCTCAAATATAGGTCAACTTTAAGTTGTTTAGTTACCTCAAATCACCTTAACCCCCCATGAAATCCCCAAGAACTTGATCGCATGGTTGAAGATTTAACATCAGCCTTAAACACAGCGATGTCTTCTTCTTGCCCTCTGATCAAACCCAGGGGCAAAAAGAAGCCACATTGGTGGACTGCAGAGTAAGGCCCTTTAAGAAGTAATTGTAGGAAACTCTTCAATAATGCCAAAAGTACGAGAGACGCGCAAGATTGGGACTTGTACAAGGCATCCCTTAGCACATACAAAAAAGAATTAAGAAAAGCCAAACGAAATTCTTGGAGACTCTTCTGTGGTAAAATAGAAGAAGTTTCTGAGGCATCTGGGCTAAGAAAAATTCTCTCTTCAAATCCAATTACACCCAGTTACCTTAAAAAACCGGATGGAACTTGGACTACTTCCAGCGAAGATTCGCTAAAACTACTGCTTGACACCCATTTCCCAGGCAGTTCCCAAGTTGTTAACAGTATGGTTTCCAGCAGACCACTTTCACAAATTACCAACTCCTCAAACTTAATCACACTGAGCAAACTCCACTGGGCACTACACAGCTTCAAACCATACAAATCCGCGGGACCAGACGGCATAATACCTGCCGAGTTGCAGAAGTCATCGGACATAATTATGCCGGTGCTGAAGATGATTCTGCAAAGTTGTCTAAACCTGGTTTATATTCCAAAGATATGGAGAGAAGTCAAAGTTGTATTCATACCCAAAGCGGGTAAATGCTCTCATTCAAATCCAAAAGATTTCAGACCTATCAGTCTATCATCACTCCTCTTAAAAACATTGGAACGACTGATTGATATCCATTTACGCAACAGTATTGATAAGAAGCTACTGACAGAGGCCCAACATGCGTATTGCAAAGGCAAATCAGTGGAGACAGCATTGCACTCACTGGTACGCAAAATTGAATATTCCCTGTTACACAATGGTTGCCTTTCTGGATATAGAAGGCGCTTTCAACAACGTCAATACATCAGCGACAGCAGATGCACTATCAGATCTGAAAGTTGACAGCTCACTCCGCGATTGATCAATCTACTGCTCAATGGTCGGATTATCAACTCCAAGGTGGGTGGGACGTCTATCAGAAGATCTGTTAGTAGAGGAACTCCACAAGGAGGTGTTCTATCCCCGCTTCTGTGGAATTTGGTGGTCAATGAACTATTGATAATCATGGAAGGCGAGGGATGCACAGCGATCGCTTATGCAGATGATGTTGCCTTGGCCGTCTCGGGAAAGCACCTAAATACTCTGAAGGAACTCTTACAAAACGCTTTAAATAAGCTCACTAGATGGGCAGTTCGGTGTGGTCTGGGTGTAAACCCCCACAAAACTGAACTAGTACTCTTTTCAAGGAAATATAAAATTCCGCTAGTCGACCCTCCCTCTCTTAATGGAACCAGCTTAACCTTCTCTGATAAAGCAAAATATTTGGATCTTATCCTGGATAGGAAGCTAAGTTGGAAACCTAATATTCAAGAAAGAGTAAAGAAAGCTACAGTAGCACTTTTCTCTTGTAAGAAAGCCATTGGGAATAAATGGGGATTACAACCTCGAATTACTCACTGGCTCTACACCTCGATCATTAGATACTCACCGATACTCACATACGGGGTGATTGTCTGGTGGACAGCCTTAGATAAAGCAATAAATCGCGATTATCTAAGTAAGGTCCAACGTACAGCTTGTCTGTGCATAAGCGAAGCACTACGTACAACTCCCTCCGCGGCACTGGACATTATATTCCATCTAATACCCCTCGATAAATATAGCAAGCAAATGGCAGCGATTGCAGCCGTTCGCCTTGAAGCTTCCCAACAGTGGTCAAGAAAAGAATTCGGCCACGCCTCTATTCTGAATAAATTCAAAATCTCTCCCGAAAACACGGACTACACCATACCACGTTTAAATTTTGAGAAGAACTTCCTTGTCACCATCCCTTCGAGAAATAATGGCGATAAAAGAAGCCCTATCTTGGCTTAAGAAAAACGTGATATCTGCTAGAGATATCCGCATCTTTTCTGATAGCCAGGCAGCAATCAAATCCCTGGAATCGACCTCTATAAACTCTTTAGTAGCGCTAGACTGTCGTTCGTCTCTTGTGGAGATGGCTGAGCAGTTTAACATTCACCTGTGTTGGGTGCCGGGGCATAGAGACATTCCAGTGAATTGTAAGGCCGATGAACTCGCCAAAGAAGGAACAACTTTACCCATCTTGCCGGATAACGGCACCTTAGGTATTCCAATCGCTACTCGCAAACTTAAACTTAAGATGGATGCTATCGAGAGTGCAAATCTTAGGTGGACAAGTGGTTTAACATGTCTAGCGACAAAACGGATTTGGCCAAAGCTGGATCTAAAACGCTCTAAAAATTTGATTTCTCTCAACAGATTGCATATCGGCACCACTATAGGTGTCATCACAGGACACTGTCTAATAGGCAAGCGTGCTACAAGGCTGGGCCTCTTCGCGAACGATTTCTGTAGAAGCTGTATGGATGAAGAAGAGGAGGAAACTATTCCTCACCTTCTCTGTTTCTGCCCAGCTCTCTCCCGTAGAAGGAAACTCCACTTAGGAGCTCCCTATTATAATGATACAAGCGACCTGATGAATATCGCCATCAGGAGCCTCCTACGCTTCATAAGAAGCCCTAATTGGTTTTAAGATGAGCAGGTGGAGGGAGGCTTCTCCCATGATCCACGTGGTATCACAACGGACCTCATTGGTCTAAGTGTGCTGGCGAATCCTAGCTGGCAGCCACTTCAACCTAACCTAACCTATTGTGGGTGTATCGAATATTATTCCGGTAATCTGCCGAAGTGCGCCAAGTCGAAAAATACTAAGTTTCATCTGTTCTAACCCTAGGACCATTTAAGAAATTTTTTGGCAACTTAGAAAATACCTGTATTTGTATATAGTATGTACTCGTAAACTAACCGAAATGTGAAATTTGAACAAAATCGTTAGACCATTTTCGAGAAACTCGATGTAAAGAATATAATTAATTTCGGGATTGAATGAAAATTTCGACCTCGTCTTTAACTGTGACTTTAAATATTGAGTTTAAGGAATGCGCGTTTAGGCTGCTGTCGGCGGGATGTACAGACCTGAATCTAAAGGTTAAATGTCTTCATCATTGGGGAACATCCAACAACTTACTTACTTGAAGGGCTCCCGACCATTGGAGAGTCTCTGCCTGAGACACGGCTGCATTCCATTATCCGCGATCCCGGGCATGTAGTCGACGTATCTTGCTTTTTTGGACTACATCCACATCCTGGTACAGCTCATAGAGTTCGCGGTTGTATCTACTCTTGCATTCGCCCTCCTCGCATATGGGACCTAATATTCGACGAAATATTTTTCGCTCGAAGGTGCCCAATATTTTCTCTGCTCTCTTACTTATCGTCCAGCACTCGGCACCATATACCAGAACTGATAAGTTGGGCGTTCTATAGAGTATTAATTTGGTCCGTCGAGTTAAGACTTTTGAACCCGGTTGTTTTGCCAAATCAAAGTAGCAGCGGTTTGCTAGGGTTATTCTTCGCCGGATCTCCACAAAGGTGTTAACTACTTAACTACTTCCAAGTTGTTGTTATCAACAGTGACGTTTTGTCCAAGGCTTTGGACAGATAATTTTTTGTTTGTTGATAACATATACTTCGTAATGTCCTCATTCACTTCAAGACCAATTCGTTTCGCCTGTTCTTCAACTGCCGTAAACCCCTCTACGACGGCCTGCCAGGATCTTCCGATGCTGTAAATATTGTCCGCGTATCCCAACAGTTGAATAGATTTGTAAAAGATAGTGCCTTCCGTGTTTACACCTGCCCTGCGCACTATCTGCTCCAGCACGATATTGAAGAAGTCACATGACAGTGCATCTCCTTACCGAAATCTGGTGCACTTTAGGAAGGGCTCAGAAGAGCTTTTTCCAAGTTGCACAGAGCATCGCGTGTTTTCCATCTCTTTATGCGTTACGCGACACATCTGCATAAGTTTTGACGGTATTCCGAATTGGGCCATCACCTAGTAGAGCTCGAGACGATGAATGCTGTCATAAGCGGCTTCAAGACGATGAATAGGTGGTGAGTTTCGACTTGAAATTCGTTGGTCTTTTCGAGGATTTGTCTAAATGTGAAAATTTGGTCTATTATCGATCTGCCGGGTACGTGCCGATTAGTGTGTTGCAGAAAGGTTGTAGACGTTCACACAGTAGGTTAGACAGGATCTTGTATGTGACATTTAACAGGGATATACCTCGGTAGTTCTTACAAGACATAGGATCGCCTTTTTTGAAGATGGGACATATAGAGCTGATAATCCACATCAAGACATCACCTCCGTACTTAAAAAGTTCAGCTGGAAGCCCGTCAGAGCCAACGGCTTTGTTGTTTTTCAGTTTTCTGATATTAACTTTTTCGATACTGGGTGGCGGTGTTGGTTCTTCATTGACTGGAGGTGGGTTCTCTTCTTATCATATCACTCTCTGTATATGCTGCCCGTTAAGCAACTGCTGGAAGTGTTGCTTAAGTACAGCAATAATTCCCTGTGCTTCGGTAACTAGGTTGCCTTCGCTATTTCGAAGAACCTGCGTTCCGGACTTAAAGCCAACTCGCAGCTGCTTGCCTTTCCGATAAGAATTTTGAATGTTGTTGCGCTCACGAGAATCTTCGATATCCTTGAGCTGGGAAACTGTTTGGTCCCTTTTCTTTTACGCAGGATTCTCTTCTCTTCTGGCCCGCTACTGCTGCGTGAATTGACTTTACGAACGCATCACATCACATCCTAACTCTCTGCCCATGTTTTAGGGCTTTGTTAAACTAACATCCTGCGCGGATCAGAATTGAGTTGATTTCATCACCGCTTCTATCGGCAGTATTGGCGAAATCTAGCTAGGAGCCTTGCTCAAGGCAGTGGACCGGAGTCAGATCCCTTACAGAACAAAAGCAAGGATCTGAGTTCCACTCGAACCAAAGGTTTCAGCTTTGATACTCGAGGTTATTGAGTATACGGAAATAAACTCACGTTCTGCAATGGAAATGCCGCTTCGATTATCGACGACTTAGTGGGAAGTCAGCGATCACTACACCCGTAGTGACCATTAGGCGATAATATGTTAAATATATCCAGCAAGAAGACAAACTCCGCCAGCGAGGCTACCCGAGAAAAAAGGCGATATGGAGGCATGCACAGAACACAAGATCCCCGGCGGAATACCGCAGGGCTGTCCTTGGTCCACTGTTCTGGAACGTTATGTACGACGGTATACTACGACTTCCTATCCCTGACGAAGTAAAAAATAGGGGGATTTGTTGACGAAATCGCTATTATTGTAAGCTGTTGGAGAAGGTGGAACAATAAGAAAAATATGAAAATGGCTTACATTAGTTGGCCTAACACTGGCAGAGCATAAAACTTGATTAGCAGCAGGAAGAAGATAGAAACTCACTCAACAGTCGGCGACCATGAAATCACATCAAATCCGCATATAAAATACTTAGGCATCATCATGGATATAAGGCTTATATTTAAAGAGCAACTTAATATGTAAGCAGAAAAGGCGCAGTAGCACGTGCTGCATGTACAGTTCCCGAAAAGTTGCTCCTATAGTTTCTATCTTCTCCTTCGGATCTTCGATCACAAAGAAGTTGTTATCGCTGACAGAGTTCTCTGGATCTATGCTTGCTGTTACAAGTATCTGTTTGTTGTTCGTCTTTCGAGGGATTTTAAGACACGGCAGGTCGCTTTGATTATTTCTCCGAATTATACAGGGGTGGTTGGTTGTTTTCAAGCCCGAGTTTTAGTAACCGTTGGAGGTTTATAATCAACGACTGTTCTGGGCTCACATCACGTACGGCGACAATCGTCCGAAGATATTGTCTTGACGATAGTTTTGCTTCACGTAAACTTAAAAATGTACTATCGTCCGGACGATATCGTTTTGACGATTCATGGCTTGCTTCACGTAAGCTGAAAACTGTCAATTCCTATCGTCCCGTCGATCGTTTTTGCACGATAGGTATTTGACTATCGTCGTGCAATTTATTTTGGTGTTTTGTGTTTGTAGAAGACTTTTGAGTGAAAATACATGTATTAAACAAATAAATCTTTCATCACACATTTATGTATGTTTTTTATTGAGAACAAGGATGAAAATAAAAAAAATTTGAAAGTGTTAATCAGGCGAAGGATACTTAGAGATGCGTCGGTTCCTTTATCGCTCCCAGCAAAGGAGCCTTGTAAATAAAATACATAATTTATTTATTGTTATTATTACTAACATAATACATAATACAGTGGACGCTCGATATAGTGATCAATCCAATATAGTGAAATATTTTATACACGCTATTCTAAATAGTGAACAAAAAAAATCTCGCTACAGTGAACTTATGTTTTTTTTATTTTCTTCGAACCTCACAGCATGCAAAAAACAGTTAAAACTTATTAGTGCCATGCAGTCGTCAGTTAGGACCGCTGGGATGTACATACGTTCACAGATATGTATGCATACCCATATACAATCGTCCAAATTTACCGTTTTGTGAGAGTATCTTGCACGATTATATATGTATCACGCAGTTCGGGGTTGTTTGTAGTACAAATGCAAACTGCCTGTTGCAACAACCATATATAAATATCTGATTTGTTCAGTGTCTTCTAGAAATGCTGTTCAAATATTTGAGAAAACACTAGGGCAACTAGCAATAAAGTAGATTACACGGATGTTTTGGTCCTTAAAAGGTTGCAAGAAAAGGCGATACTAATTGACATAAATTCAAACAAAAAGCAAACGAAGATGACTAACTATTTCAGCACAGCTTAAGTTTGATGTATTTTTTCTTTTTTAACTACATGGAATGTTTTATTTTTGTTACGTTTTACGATATTTTTAGAGATGAGTTGCTTTTGTTAAAAATAAATTATTCTGTTTAATGAATATTGGCTTGTTTTTTAGTAATTGCAAAGAAAAATTGTAATTATATTCTATTTTCGATGTATTGCATGTAAAAACATACACATTTTGATGAAATTTGTTTCAAGGAATCCACTCTCGTTACAGTGAACAATCTCGTTCCAGTGAATAGGCCCGGTTTTTATTAGTTCACTATATCGAGCGTCTACTGTAATGTTTTGCCATGACGGAGTGCGAAAATACAAAAAACACCGCAGACAACGTAAAAACAAAAACAGAGAATGACAGTTATGTGGCGCATATGACTATCAGTAGCTTTCAAATTGTGAAAAATGTAAACGATAGACGACACGATAGTGATGGAGTTACATGAAGGAAACTGCAGACGATAGCGTTCATTTATATCGTTTAGACGACAATCGTCTTAAAAGTTACGTGATGAGAGCCAGGCATTCCGAATTTTTCCTGTAAAACTGTCTGTACAAGGTTTTTAGACTTGATAGAAGTCTACTTTTCTGTTGGTGCAGTGCGTCAATTTTTGGGTGCCAGAATACGACTACGTAATCAGTGTATCGATACTGAGGCATCGTTCGTTTAATGGTCTCATCCATTTGTTGTAGGTACTTGTCAATCTGCTCGTTGGACAGATTCCTATCAAGTTTGGGTTGAGCCATTTCGTGGAGAGTACTCTTGTACTCTTGTAAGTCTGGAGCGCCTGTTGCAGTGGTACGTTTGCGCTAACTCCTCCTACTCCGCAATCTCTTTTAGAATTGTTATTTTGGCACTGATGATCTTGTTTGGCAGTTTATATCGGTCAGTTGCAACCGCACGTCGAACAGCAGAAGATCCAGGCAGCTTTTAGGATAAGGCGGAAATCTATTGCTTTCAAATCGAGTCTTTTCTGGACATTTTGCAGACCCCACTAATTGAATACCACTTCCCTCGAGAAATAGGTGTTATTTCTCCAATTACAATGTTTGGCGTCTGTTCTTTGCAGACGACGAATTGAATTCTTCGCGTCAAGTAGTTGAACGACAGTACGGTTACCATGGCCGTGAACACGACCTTTGTGTTTGCGAGCAAATTTTGTTATCTTTTCGACGACGCGACGCTGGAAGTTCTCAGATCCCGATGAATATCTTCGTTACGTACATACCACGGTGCGCTAAGGATCGTTCTAATAACTTTATTTCAAAAGTTTGTAGGACGTTTCTATTGCTTTTCCTGGTACAACCCCATAATTGCAAACCATATGTACGTCCACACAGGTTTTAGCACTTGTTTATGGATAAACAGTTAGTTATGTAGGTTTAACTTCGAATGTTTTCCAAGTAGTCAGCACATTTGTCAGTATTTGTTTTCGAGCTCGTCGCGTTTCTTTTTTACGTGCGATTTCCATCTAAGCTTAACATCTAGAGTCATTCCTAGATATTTTGCTTTCTTCGCGTACGGTATTTGAGTCCAGTTTAAATATGAAGCTCATCTCTCAACTTTTTTGTAGGTAAAGTTAATGTGAGTAGATTTGCTTTTGTTCAAGACAATATGCCACGAATTCGTCCAAGCGTGGACTTTATTAATAGCATGTTGCAGCTTTTCAGTTGCTGCTTCAATTGTATCGCCCGTTGTTAATATCCTCGCAAACATGGCGACGACGCAGTCTCTTTCCTGTGGGATATCACGCGTATAGAGTACATATAGAAGTGTGCCAAGGACACTTCCTTGTGCGACTCCGGCCGCAATCTCCTTGAAGTCAGAGTAAACATTTCTGTGCTTAACGGGAAAGAGTCTCTCGGCGAGGTACGATCGTAAGATTAGAAAGAGTTGCCGTGGCAGAAGTAGTTGCAATTTATACTCCAAGCCTTCGTGCCAAACCTTATCAAAAGTTTGTGAAACGTCAAGAAATACACCACAACAAATCTTTTTTTCTACGAGAGCTTTCTCAATCACGTCAGTTATTTTGTGGACTTGGTCGATTGTAGAATGTTTAGTTAAATCCAAACTGATGGTCAGGAATGAGACGTCTTTCGTCGATTACGGGTTTTAGTCCTTTAGAAAGTAGTTCAGTAGCAATCTGAATGAAGCGTTGATCAAATAGAGCAGTTTAATAATAGCTTTATTCGACAATTCCATGACCACCTGCGCCGTTATCAAGTCGTAACCCGGAGCTTTTTTCGTCTTTAATTTTTTAATCACTTCCCTCAGTTCAATTAATGCAACTTTTTTTTACGTTAAAGTTGTCAGAAGTCGTGACTTGGGAGACCGCCTTTATCAAAGGGCCGTCGAATGGCTTAAACGTTTCTTCTAAGTGCAAGGCAAAAAGTACTACCTTTTCTTTGACTTGGCCCTGTTTCCATCGTTTTTCCGAATTGGTGGCGCTTGCATTTGAGGTTTCCGGATGCGCCAAAGTGAATAATTGTATTCTCTTTCAGCGGAAAGATTTTCAAGATTTTCTTTCCTCCCTCACTAGTTCAATGATTTGAGAGGAGAGCAATATGGTGTGCAGGTCAGACAGGTGCTTTAAGCACTTGCGCCTGCAAACGCAACCTTTCATGTTGAACGCCTTAACCCCTAAGAATTCAAGACCGTGGCACTGTTTTTTCTTCAGCATCTGAAGGAGCTCCTCCGGTTCGATGGGCCGTTCTATCCCCGGCAACAGCATAGTTTACTTACAACAGAGTTTACTTGCGGAGAACAAACTCACTCTACAGACAGTACAGGAGAAGGCTGTGCCAGCAGAGGCAGCAGCGAAAAATCAGCAAGAGATCCAAGCGAATTTGGCAGCTGCAGTTACGTCACCCGCACAAATGCATTTAATTCGCCCCAAGGACCTCAGGAGGGACGCGGGAGACGGTAAGTTGGAAAACGTCAAAGCCGACAATTTATCGAAGTGCTTTGGATGTGACAACAGACATCTCAGAGTGAATTGCCCATTCAAAACGGCAAAGTGTAACAGGAGCGGGAGAGTTGGACATATAAAGAGAGTGTGTCAAGTGAAGCAGAACGGGAGCAGTTCAAATGGGAAAACTAAGTCTAGCAAGCAGCAACATGTGTATTCTCTTCAGGCGAATATGAGTGCGAAGAAGGTAGCGACGGTTAACATTAACAGTGTCGACTGTCAATTCGAAGTGGACAGTGGGTCGAGTTATACCCTTATGTGTGAGAGAGAAGCAAAGAGGATTTGGTATCAAACTCCACCGAACATCAATAAAACAAGTTTGAGTCTGTTTGACTACGGAAATAAACGCATTCCAATTCAAGGGTTCATGAATGACGACATTGTTTTCAATAAAAGGCGTTTGTCAAACCTTCCATTGTACATCACCGCTGGCCGTCGGGCAAGTGTACTTGGGTGCAACTGGTTTGATCAGCTGGGCATTATTGTGCAGGGTGTGCACAATATTCGTTCACCATTAATAGAATTGCTAGAAAAATACTCGTCACTTTTCTCGAAGGAGCTGGGCACGTACGTGGGTGAGGAGATTAGACTTACGCTAGACCCGACTATTAAGCTGCCAGCTAGGAAGGTACCCTATGCTCAACGAAATGCAATTGAAGCAGAAATCAACAAGCTTATTCAACAGGGGATTCTGGAGCCGACGGAATACAGTGACTGGCTGACACCTAATCAATTACAGTGAGAAGCTTCCAGTCGCATTGGTCTGCGACGCGTCACCATATGGGATTGGTGTCGTACTTACCCATGTTCTATCCAATGGGCAAGGGCGTCCAATTTCATTCTTTTCGCGTACGTTGTCTACAACGGAGAGGAACTACGCGCAGATAGACAAGGAGGCACTGGCAATCATCGCGGGTGTCAAGAAGTTCCACAATTTCCTGTATGGGCGACAATTCTCCATAATAACGAACTATAAGCCGCTGATTGGGTTATTTAACCCACAAAAGCCAACTCCGGTGATACTGTCACCCAGGATGCTCAGGTGGAGTGTTTTCTTGAACGGATGCAATTTCCGAATACAGCATAGAGAAAAACTATAATGCTGATGCACTTAGTCGTTTACCAATCGCTTCAACGGAGGCTGAGAATAGTTCGCAAGTGAACATGATCGAAGAGACCGACGTTAAAATTCTGAAGTCTAGTAATATCGCCAAGATGACGTCCAACGACAAAACCCTCAAACAAATTCTCAATTGGGCGTTGAGGGGATGACCAGACCGTCGGATAGATGAAGAATACAAGCCATATCTACGGCAACAAAATGAGATCACGGTAAATAAGAATTGCTTGGTTCTCGTCTTATAATTCCAGAGCCTGCCCAGAGACACCTCCTAAAAATTCTACATTTCTGGTCATCCGGGTGTAGTCAAAATGAAAGCTCTTGCCAAAAGCTACATCTGGTGGCCAACAATAGACGCCGATATCAGTGAAGAAATGGTGAAAAGATGCATAACTATCAACAGTCACGGACAGAAAAGGCGAAAGCGATTATTCATCCGTGGGAGGAGACAGCTAAGGCATGGTCGCGCCTTCACGTAAGCCAGTATTTTTTTTATAGTCATTGATTCATACTCCAAGTGAGTTGAGGTGAAGCCTGTGTCAACGACTAGCACAGTGTGTTCAGTCAATAGTTTGCGATCCATCTTCGCAACTCATGGGCTGCCAGGCTCTATTGTGTCCGATAATGGAATGGCGTTTACCTCGGACGAATTTGGCGGGTTTTGCAGAAGAAACCTTATATCACATATACTAACAGCGCCTTTCCATCCATCAAGCAACGGGCAAGTTGAGCCCATGGTGCGGACGACTAAGGAGTATTTAAAGCGCAACACAGAGGGCAGTTTACAACTTCGACTGGCAAGGTTCTTACTTCGACAACATACGTTACCGTCGTCAACAACTGGTAAGTCACCAGCTGAATTGCTTCTCAAAAGGATGCCAAAAACATACTTCAACAAGTTACAACCGGACAACAACCCATTGCGATCGACCAAGAAGAATGCTTCAATAACATCTACTACACAGCTTGCTGCCAACGAACTAGTATGGGCGAAAAATTATTTTAGTGGGCCTGCATGGATCCCAGCTACAGTCGCAAAACAAAGTGGTCTCGTATCATACGCCTTGACATTGGGATCAACTTCGTCCTAGAAGCCAAGGCCAAACCACAGCGACATCTGAGGAAGAGCGTGACGGTGCAGCAATCCCTCAGGTACGCCAAGAGCAACCGGGGGAGACAACAGCATCATTGGTGCCACCAATATTAGAACTTAGGCGTTCAGAAAGACTGCGTGGCAGGAACGCTAGTTTAAGCTAAGGTGGCAGGGGTGTTGTTTCTGAACACAACCATTGTTGAAGCAAGCGGCTAACAGCTAGTGTCATGTCTATTTGCATGCGAAACAGCGAGTGTGAATTTGGGAAAAGGATCCTCTCGCTCTCTTTTTTCGTTTTTGGTTCACCACCTGGAAGCATCAATTTTAACCTAACATTGTAGAAACTTTTTGTAGTTAGTAAGAATTTACATTGTGCTACTAAAGCATTATTAAAATAAATAATTGTACAAACAAATTTTAAGATTTGGTCTTATGTCGCTTTGTAAAACTAAAAGAGACCTAACTATTTGCCGCGTAGCGCCACCATGAGCACCTGCATGTGAGGCCGAAGGCCGTCCGGTGTATGAGTCAAGGAAATGATTTTCAGGCTTTCGCCCGTTAGTCACTTCAATACTTATTTGGGGTGGGTGGACTCGCTACGCTCGTTAAAAAAAAAAAAAAAACTATGGACATTTCCTTCGGACTCACATGCAGGTGCTCAGGGTGCCGCTACGGTCTCTTCTTATTTGACATTTTACATTTTGAAAATATTTGGTCTTATGTCACTTGGTCTTGTGTCACGGCATTATTGCAATCAATCATGCAGCAAATAAACTGTTGAGTATTCCAAAATTTGTTCTCTTTATTTTAATCCTTATATAAGTCATAACAAGAATTGTGGACTTACTTGCTTTTTAGGATTGTGGAATTATGACCCGAAATTTTGTGGACTTATGGCCTGTGGACTTATGAACCTGCACCTGAATGGACATACATATGTAACTCTTTACTCTCGATTGTTTGCTCTAATCATTTGCATACATTTTTTTGTACATATGTACATAGATATATTTTACGGACTCAAACGTTACTACTTTTCTATGTTACAAAACTATGTGTCACATTTAATATGTACATATGTATGTATGTACATACATACATATATGTATTCTATAATAGGGTTTAGAAATCAAAATTAACTCCATTAACATATTCAGTGTGGTAACTACGCAAACAGAGCAAATTTGAACCCTCTCGTACTTAAATGTATTAACGGATTTGTTTATACATATATACATATAATCGTTTTCTCGTATATACATACATATATGTTTTTATAAAATTATGCGGATAAAATGTAGCAAAATTTAAGTAAAAAGAAAAAATGCAAATTTGTTACACAAATTCAACGATTTATTTCAAAAATATAAATTAATTTAACTATGTAATTTAAAATATAATTATTTCAATTGTATGTTTACAAATTTCTTTTTCAACCTTTACAAATTTCTTCTATAATGTCTTATTAATAATTACTACGTATTCTGAAAATTTCTCAAAATATGGCCAATTCAAGCTTTAACAAGATAAAAAATGTATACACATGTAGATACAATATAGGCTGAGTTCATAATTGTTAAAATACTGCAGCTTTACACAGCTTCAGCTGTTTCAGTTGTGTTCATAAACATCAAATGACTGCCTTAGTTTTGCAAACTTGCAGTAGATTTTGGTGTCATGCACAGCTGCGACATCAATGCTGCAGAAGTTGGGTTTATTAATGTTTCAGAATTTCTGCGGTTAATTTACAGCAATTTTCTTTTACAATTATGAACTCACTTTAATTAGAATATACACTAAAAAAAACTTACCACTTGTTCCTTCAACTTCATTGATTTCCAGATCAATCATATCTCCAGATGAAGTTGAGTCAGATTCAATGCTTATATTTGAAGATTTATTTCCTAACTGTGAAATTGTAGCCTCCTTTGTTGAATGATTTGCACTTGAAGTTCCCAGTTCCAAATTGCAAATAGGAATTGCAAAATTTGCATGTGTTTCACTAATATTTCTGTAATTATTAGCACTGTCACAGGGTTTCTCACTTCCACAATTAAGGAAGGCAGTGTTACTGCTGCTTTGGACTTGTTTGTTATAATTAAAAACATTTTTTTCGTTTAAACTTTCTTCAGTATTTAACTTACGAAAAGTATCATAATGTACTTGTGAGTTAGATAATCGATGCTGTTGTTCAATCTCAAAGCTAGACTCTGATCGAAAATGTAGACCATTGAAAGATGAATCCTCTGCAATGTTTGTAGTTGTTGTCACAATTGGCTGAACATAATTATCGATTCTCCCAAAGGAATTTTTATCTGCTATCTTTTGAATAACATTATTACATATACTTTTAAAATGAGGATTTGCTTGCGATGTATTTAAACAAGAACCAGGGAATTTTATATCACACTCCGTTGGGCTTACAGGCGCATCCGCAGAACAAGTTTCGGATAAGGAAACATATTTCTCAATCTGGGTATTTCTTTGACTTTCAAACTTTTCTGAGGTGTTACTTCCCATTGTTTCGCCATCCTTTTTGTGTTGAACATAATTTTGCGAACCAGTACTGGTACCAGATAAAAGCTGGTCTTTCTGATGATTATTAAATGCTTGAATGACAGCCGAAAATTCATCCATGTTTAATTTGATAACTATGTATACGCACCCATAATTAATTTGGATCTTTGGATGGAGTATTCTAAAAAGAAGAAATATCATATATAAGTACACAAGGAATAAAATATTACAAAAAAAGATTGATTAAAATATGTGTATAGAAAATTTAGGGCAGAGTTATCACTACCAAATTATTTATCAAGTTCTTGAAAAAAAAATAGCAAATCAGACACACTGTGGTGGTCACACAAGTCATACCAGACTTCTTAACTTGGACGGCTTTAAAACCCAAAACTGGAATCTGTTCTGCGAAAAACCGGAACCAAAAACAAAGGAAACTAAAAACAAATGCAGCCTGTAAAGAAGAAATAATAACAGCAACAGAAACGACAGCAGCAACAACAACAGCAGCAGACATCTACTAATTGGAACTTAAGGACGCCATAGACCGTAAACTTATGTAAGTCGGCCATAGGTAGCAGATTTTACGTTAAACGATTTAATGGAGATATGCATGCTATCCACAGCAATTAAGTGGACCAGTATAAGAAAATAAACAATTTATTAAAAGAATCGACTTATTAAAAGAATTCTCCGTCACCCCGATAGGGAAAAAGTTGTTAACAGTGCTGAGGGGGATAGAACTGTCTATCGAACCAAAAGAACTCCTTCAGATGCTAAAGGAAAAACAGTGCGACCAGGGCCAAAAGGGAGAAGAGGAAATTACCGTTTTTCCTGGTTCAGCTACCACCCAACAGCAAAAATTGGATAGCCATAGGAGTGTCAATGTCCTAGACTACCAAGTTGTAACTTCGTAAAAAGTAAAAAGGAGCGAAAATATTTTATAATGTGTTCCTTGCCAAAAGTTCGGGACGACGCGTCGAAGTCCAAGATGTAGCCTCGATGCGTGAAGTGTGGGAAGGAGAAGAATGTAACAGAAAAAGTATATAAGGAAAGTACTGGTGAAAAAGCCAACTCTCGTGTGCTTTGCACGGGAACTAGGAAAACTATTGCAGTTGTCGTTAGTTCCAGAATATCAAAAAAATAAATCTGGCTCGCCACCGGATTTTCGAGGTCAAGTGTCCACGCACTCTGTCAAATCCAAACCGTCACTCACCAATGGACCTACGCCAAAATGGCGTGAGGTCGGGGAAACACGGTACAATCACAACCGAAGATATTCCAGAAAACTGAGACACAATAAATGTAAAATTTTGAAGAGAACAACCGAATCTATTCAATGATGAGGTGTTGCGATATTCATTATTAAAAATTTGCGCTACAAATATACAGCTGTGAATTCGCATTGGAACAACAAAATACGGACTGTAACAGCCAACAATACGAGTATGCTCCCGCAAGTAAATAATTTATTTCGGAGCAAAAATCAAAACGACCTGCCGTGTCTTAAGATCCCCCAAAAGATGAACAAGGAACAAATACTAATTACAGCAGGCATAGATCCAAGTAATGCAGTTAGCAGAATTGCCGTTTTAAAATTGTCCCTCCAGTCAGATTTGACTGAAAAAAAAAAACAGTGAAAAAAAACCGAAAGAATTCTAAACACAAATCCAGCCAATATAAAAACGAATATTTTATTCGAAATGAAAATAACATAGAATCCATTTTTCTTTTACATTTATGCATATATGTATATGAATAAACGTTTAAGTGAAATTTAGTTTAAGAAATAAAAAAACGTTTAAAAATATTTTGTTTTTAAATAACAATAACTATAATACGCATAGCGTTTAAAAATTCATTCTAAAACGGACCCTAGCGATCAAAATTATTGTGGTATTGCACAATATTATTGATCATAATATTAATAATAATATCAAAACGGGTTTGATATTTATTGCAGAATATAGAAAAACTGTATCGTCCATGGCTAATATTACAAAATATTTGTTCAATTATTTTTCAAGTGCCGTGTAAAAAAAAAAGAGGGTAGCAGAAAATTTATTTTAAAATGCCTTGAAGTGTATGAAACTCTACCGACTTTGTAGAATGTAAGCTCCTTAGACTACTGTAACAGGAATAAGCCGAACGACACGTATGTATGCGGAATGATCTTCCAGGCTCTGTATTTCCTCATCGCTACAACATTCAAATATTCAAAGCCAACGTGCACCGGTATCTCCTCTGTCCTCTGTTCCTCTTTCCCCTTTTTCCAAATCCCCGTGACCTGAATAATCAGCATAAGGGTATTCATACCCCCTTTGGCGCGCGCGAATTATAAAAAAAAAATTGCTCCAAATCCCAACGCTAATAAACAGCAGTTGATTTAAAACACAATTCTTTTCACAATAATTTCAGAAACAAATTGAAAAAAATTGAGGATTCTGAAAATCATTGGGTTCACTCTCACTATATTGCGCAATAATATTGATGCTTCATACATTGGAAAAAATCAAGAAATGTCAAAAATTGTTTCCACGATTAGAACAAAAATCGTAGATTCGCGGCAAAAGTTTTTCTTCTATTTTTGTTTTTCTATGGTTACTTTGAATTTTAAAAAGTACTGATTGGAAAGAAATTCCACTTCAAAACACTTTCAAAAGTAGTAACAAAAATTATATCCAGCTAAAAAACCAGCCGGCTGGATTTTAAAAAATGTTGCAGCTAAATTCATATTAATCCAGTTAAAACGGGAACAGTGATTTTGGCTATGACGTCTTCTCTTTACATTTTTTTTTTATTTTTATTGAACGGGTTTTTCTTTCACAGTGTGATTAGGAAAATCACGGGATACAAAAGAATACACTATGGCAGATTTGCTCGACATTGAGAGCGCTTTCAATAATGTAAGAACTCATTTGTGAAAGCCCTGGAAGATTTAACAGTTAACAGGTCCATTATAAACGGAGTAAAAAATCTGCGTAATGCAGGATTATCACCTAGCCATTGAGCCAAGTTCTGTAAGAAGACTGACAACAGAAGGAGGAGAGGATAAAAATTTTAGCGTATGCAGATGATTTGGTAATATTGATTAAAGGCAAATTCTTGCCAACAACGAAGGACACTCGGGGCTTTCCAACCGACAGTTCGGCTTCCGGAAAAAACGAAGCACCATCTACGCTATACAAGCATTGTGCGACATAGCGCGGGAAGCAATTGCAGGAGAAAGATGGCTGGGAGGCACAAAGCAGTATTGTGCTGTAGTGACGCTCGACATCAAGAACTCGTTCAACTCAGCCAACTGGAGCTGCATAGTTAAAGCGCTGATCGACCTGAAAGTACCAAACTACCTACTGCGTATAATAACCAACTACTTTGAAGAGTGAACCCCTTACTACGACACCAAAGAGGGTCCGAAGACATACAGGATCACGGGAGGAGTTCGCCAAAGGGCAGTCCTAAGATCACTCATGTGGAACATAATGTACGACGGCGTACTAAAAAAGCAGAGGCCGAGCGGAGTAGATATTATCGGTTATGCTGACCATATGCAGATCGCAGTAGTAATAGTGGCCAAAACACTAGAGGAAGTGACGCAGAACTGCAACCGAGATATCAGGAACGTAAAGATATGGCTACAGACATCAGACCTGGAGCTAGCTGATCAAAAAACTGAAGCCGTCCTTATAAGCAGCCGTAAAAAAATCGAACGCCTCACAGTACAGCTCGGTGACCACACCATCGACTCGAAGCCGTACATTAAGTACCTGGGAGTACTGATAGACCACAGACTCAACTTTAAAGGACACATGAAGTACAGCGTTACCACCTGCAACTGCAGTAGATCTACTTTCGAAATTTGAATCTACTGCCATAAAATCTAAATCTACTGTATTTTTATGGTATGCTTGTATGTTCTTCAAGATTGAGAAAGTGTAACCCTTTAGGACAAAACAAACAAAAAAATTTTCGAAAAAGTTGAATTTCTTATTTGAACGCAGTCACTATTCACTATCAATAAACACAGTTTATATTATTTTTTGTTATTACCTTTTTTTTTGTTTGAAAATAAAAATCTACTGCAGAAAAATTCAATCTACTGCATTTTTTTAGAGAATATACTGCGAAAAAATAGTCCTAAAGTGGCAACGCTGATGAAGTATGCAGCCGTGAAAGCGGCTCGTGCAGTGGCAGCACTATGCAGTTTAGTGCCAAATATCCTCATGTACGCGGCTCCAGTATAGGCACCAACGAACCGTGAGTCATACATTAGAAATATTCTCATACCACAGAATCACATCTCTAAGACTATGCTGCGCCTTTCGAACGGTCTTAGCGGATGCAATTAGAGGCCGAATGCCCATCGACCTAAAAACGAAGAAATCTGCGGCAATACGCGAAAACGAGCATGAGGATAGGAGAAGAACCACTGAATCCACGCAAGCTCAATGGCAACATAGGTGAAACACAACAACAAAAGGACGATTGACACATACACTGATCCCCGACATTGAGGAGTGGGTCAACAGAAAACACAGAGAGGAGCACGATTACTTCACGCAGTTCCTGTCGGGACATGGATGCTTCCGGGAGTATATCCATAAATACAAGCACGTAGATGACCCATGGTCACTGTGGCTCAAGTGGTTAGTGCGTAGGATCGCTGAGCGGGAGGTTCGACGTTCCAATCCCAGAAACACCAAAAAGTTTGTCCACCTCTCGCGAATGTCTGACAAACGTGCGAGACTAATAACTGTCAAGAGAAAGCTTCTCAATTTACCTTTCGGATAGGGCTAGAAATATCTTGGAAAGGAAAATTGGAGGGCCAATGACACCGAGAAATATAATAGTGTCACGCGACGATAATAGACGTCACGCGAAGCGTGGAAGACTGCAAGCATCACAACAATGATGCAGAAATTGCGCATAGAAGAACGGGCAGAAACTGGTAGCTCTGGCAGCTGAGAAAGAAGTGACTAATCGTTATACCTGCCCCTGTGAAGGAATGCCTTGACTGGTGGTGCCGCAGGGAGACAGACAGGACAGAGCAATAGGAGAGGTTTTTTAGCCACGTAGACATGCAGGAGCATGAAGTCGGGTACTGCTCGTATTACTGGCATACAGAGATCCATAGAGGATTTCACCCCAACCTAACCGGACCAAAAAAAGAAAAAATTAAACAGAATAAACATGATGGGCGAAATATAACTCCAAAGTTGCACAGCCACATTGAACTATTCTAAAATAACTTAAGTATTCATATTCCTATCCCATTCTCAAACCGAGAAGATTGCGAATCAAAAAGCGGAGACAAAAATTCGTTCTACACTAATGGCCCGAAAATGAATGTATTAGGTATAGCAGCACGTTTTTACCTGGAGGTACTGCAAAAATAGGAATCTTTTAGACTGCCAGAAACGTGCAGGGTATTTCTAGCTGAAATCCTGGCTATAGAAAAACCTACAAAATGCATAGAAGACTGTCGCCTTTCGCCGTCGGATATAAATAACTTCATTGACAGTCAAGAAGCTCTTAGATCGGTAAAATGCAATACAATCTAATCAAATGCATTTAAGAAATGTCGCAATGTGTTGATCACCATCAGACACAATTTTCTGTGTTTGCAGACATAGCAATATAGAAGGAAAAGAAAAGGCGGATGCTTTGGCGTGAATGGTTTCAAATTTTGTAGTATAAAAGACGGAATAATAGAGAAAGAGGCCAATCGTCCTATATATGTATCTAGGGTGGACGTGTTCTGCAATTGAAAAGCAGAGTCCAACGATTTATGCAGAAGCTATGGAGATAACGAAGTGTAGTCAATCTAATACCTGTTTTGCCATTGCCGCGCCCTGCAAGAACGACACCTACGTACCTTTGGATCGAGTTCTTTGCAAGCACCGCAGAGGTAACAGGAGCTCAGATATTGCACCTACTTCAATTCACAAAGTTTTCTTTGTTTTTAAAGTCGCCTATGTTTTTCCTATTTTTTTTCCGTGAAGTGAAAAGTGCGCAATGAGCAGGAGGCAGTTATCAAAATTTTAAAAGGATCAAATCGCGATTTTAAGGAGGACGGTGCATCGACAAGAGGAATTTCTCGTCCACTTAAATTCAGCGAATCAACCATAAAAAAAAAATACCAAGAAAGTGGTGTTTGGAGCGAAAGAGTGGTCGTAAATATGCACTCCTAGAATCGACCACTATAATAAAGAAGACAACGTTAAAGAACCTGTTCGTTACTGTAGAAGTAAGAAAAAATATTGTAGAAACCAAGGGAATTGGCATCTCTGCGACAACAGTTCAAATACGGCTTAACGAAGCATGTTTGTTTACCTGCCGGACAGCAAAAAAAAATACACTTCTTAGGCCTATGAAGTATACAATTAAAATTGTCTGATATGAACACCTGGAAGGCATAATTAGACCCGAGATGACTGAAAAAAGATCATATTCTCAGATGAGTCCAAATTCAACCTCTACATTTCAAAAAAAAGACCACACTTCAACGTCGACCCAAGAACAGTTGAAAGAATATGTAGCAGCTCGTCCAAAAAAAAAAAAGTCCAAAGGTTTGGTTTGGGGAATCATAACCGTCGGTGGATTTGTCATTTTTTTTTTGATAGCGGATGGATCGATAAATAGAATACAATGATGTCATAGAAAATTAAGTGGTGTCCACTATGTATAGAGAAAATAAGTACTACACGGGTGTTATGTTTCAGGTGTTAAGACTGTAAGAAAACAATGAAGTTTCTACTGTCCTTTGATAGTTAAAATTATTTTTATTCTGTTTTTGATGGGTTTTATCCCTTACGTGACTGCACACCTCGTCGTGGTGTAAGGGCCTAGTAGAGGTCAATGACTCTCGGGATTTAATCCCTAGATGAGATTCGAAACCAAGATGTAGTCGAACTCCAATCCTACCGCTTCACATCCTTTCCTTTCCCCCTTCCCCTCCGGTGGGCTGGATCAAGGTGTCATACGACCCGTGCCGAGGATCAACCTGGCTGGGAGCCCATCCCAAAAATAGCTCAGTCGCAAACGGAGTATTCGGATACCTGGCGACCTCCGGATTAGGTAGCCTTATCTGTGTAATGCGGATCTCTGCACAGACCGACACTCCTTTCTCCGCTACTCGTGGGAACACTATGAATAATTCAAAAAAATTAATTAAACAAAAAACAAGCTTTAAGACCGGTCCCCCTTTAAGACCGGACGGTAGCACGGCGACTAAGCTGTTTACCGGGAAAGCTCCTGAAGAGCTGGCTGGTAAGAAGACTGTGGCTTTACATGGTCCGACTACTGCCAATAGCCGCGTGGAGCCCATAGGTACCATTACCCTCCCACATTCCTCCAAGGACCCTTCGGGAGCAAAGCGTAGCGCTGCTCCCTCTAAACAGGCGTACAAAGATCGACGTACAGCCAGTCGGATTCTGAAGCACTTTGGAGATATTCTGGAATGCAACAGAACCGAAAAGATGAATGCTCGCATCGAATGGGCCAAGAAGATCGTCAGCGAAGCTGGGACAAGCGGCGCCTCCACGTCAAAGCGTCTAAGATCGTTGGAGGAATCCGTTTCGGATTCTAAAAGAGCCAAGGTGCACAACACCAGCACCTCTTCCAGGCCTCCCAACGCCACATCGATGTCCTACAGCGATGTCCTTAAAGACAAAATAGTGCTGGCGGTCATCGACAAAAGCGACCCAGACGGTTCGATAGCTCCTGACAAGTGGAAGTTTATTCCTGACAAGTGGAAGTTTATTCCTGCCAAACTTCCTCTTGTCTTTATTCAAATCATGAAGGAGAATCCAGGTCCTCCTCCTAGATGCAGCGATGGTGGATGGCATCAGGGCCACGTGAAGCTCATCGCCTGCGCTGACCAAAGGTCATACGACCTCTACAAACTAGCCATAGCCAAATTGGGAGAGGTATGGCCAGGTGCTAAGCTCGAGGTTGTTGCGAGGGAAGATATCCCGAGCAGACCAAGAACTCGGACCTGGATCCCAGCCGAACCCTCCAACACGGAAACAATATTAGAGATCCTAAGAACAAGCAACCCCGATCTTCCGACGCACAACTGGAAAGTCGCTAAGCTGGATGAGCCTAAAGGTCTTTATAGATGCGCAATCATCGTTATAAATAAAGAATCTTTGGCTCCTTTGGCGAAGACTGGTGGTGTCGTCTACTACGGCTTTGACCCTATCACCATCAAGGTTTACAAAAAAGATGAGGAAACAGATCTAGGCATACTGCCCCCCACCCTTCTGATTCCACTCCTCCAACCGACGTACCCGAGCCTGTCACGTTCCCTTCCTTGGATAGTGACGACTCTCAAACATCACTTCCTAAGCAGAATCCGTCTCTAGTCGATGAAGACAAACTGTCGGACATGGAGACGGATGACTGCTTCAATAAAGTACATCCACTGCTTTTGAGTGAGGACGAATTTTTGGAATCGTCCTCGGACTCGGAAGCCCTGAATACCACCGTGGTGGAGGCTTCTCTGCCTAATTGTAGCACCAATGCTGCAGTTAGTCCAGATTAACTTACACCACTCCATAACGGCTTCTGCCGCCCTTCTTCTCCGTCTCTCAAAGGACAGGGAAGATATAGTCTTGGTCCAGGAACCTTGGGTCGTGGACAATATGGTATGTGGACTCAAGACTCCAAACTACTACACCCTATATATGCGTAACAAAGGTAAACCCAGATCGTGTATACTGGTGAAAAGTAACCTAAATGCAATTTTACTCCCTAATTACAGCGATCGAGATACTACCGTAATAAAAATAGAAACAACCGACGGTGCCTACTACTTGGTTTCGGCGTATCTCGCCCATGATAACATGGACTCTCTTTTTGGGGATAACCTGGAAAGACTGATCGCAGATGCGGGGATACAAAAAACTGGTCTCATCATTGGATGTGATGCTAATGCTCATCACACCGTATGGGGCAGTTCCGACATTAACAAAAGAGGTGAGTTACTTTTCGATTCCATTCTAAGTACAAACCTTATTTTGTGCAACATAGGTAACGAGCCTACCTTCGTCACCAGAAACAGGCAAGAAGTACTGGACATAACACTTGCCTTCGATAGCATTGCGCATCGTATTAGAAATTGGAAGGTGTCAACCGAGCCCTCATTTTCGGATCACAGGTACCTCCAATTCTCCTTATATGTAGACTCTCTTAGCCGCGCAAGTTTTTAGGAATTATCGCAGAACTGATTGGCTCAAATATAGGTCAACTTTAAGTTGTTTAGTTACCTCAAATCACCTTAACCCCCCATGAAATCCCCAAGAACTTGATCGCATGGTTGAAGATTTAACATCAGCCTTAAACACAGCGATGTCTTCTTCTTGCCCTCTGATCAAACCCAGGGGCAAAAAGAAGCCACATTGGTGGACTGCAGAGTAAGGCCCTTTAAGAAGTAATTGTAGGAAACTCTTCAATAATGCCAAAAGTACGAGAGACGCGCAAGATTGGGACTTGTACAAGGCATCCCTTAGCACATACAAAAAAGAATTAAGAAAAGCCAAACGAAATTCTTGGAGACTCTTCTGTGGTAAAATAGAAGAAGTTTCTGAGGCATCTGGGCTAAGAAAAATTCTCTCTTCAAATCCAATTACACCCAGTTACCTTAAAAAACCGGATGGAACTTGGACTACTTCCAGCGAAGATTCGCTAAAACTACTGCTTGACACCCATTTCCCAGGCAGTTCCCAAGTTGTTAACAGTATGGTTTCCAGCAGACCACTTTCACAAATTACCAACTCCTCAAACTTAATCACACTGAGCAAACTCCACTGGGCACTACACAGCTTCAAACCATACAAATCCGCGGGACCAGACGGCATAATACCTGCCGAGTTGCAGAAGTCATCGGACATAATTATGCCGGTGCTGAAGATGATTCTGCAAAGTTGTCTAAACCTGGTTTATATTCCAAAGATATGGAGAGAAGTCAAAGTTGTATTCATACCCAAAGCGGGTAAATGCTCTCATTCAAATCCAAAAGATTTCAGACCTATCAGTCTATCATCACTCCTCTTAAAAACATTGGAACGACTGATTGATATCCATTTACGCAACAGTATTGATAAGAAGCTACTG
Source organism: Blera fallax (assembly GCA_946965025.1). Classification (NCBI taxonomy): domain Eukaryota; kingdom Metazoa; phylum Arthropoda; class Insecta; order Diptera; family Syrphidae; genus Blera; species Blera fallax. The sequence continues at coordinate 35,981,314 of OX337245.1, forward strand.
ACAGAGGCCCAACATGCGTATTGCAAAGGCAAATCAGTGGAGACAGCATTGCACTCACTGGTACGCAAAATTGAATATTCCCTGTTACACAATGGTTGCCTTTCTGGATATAGAAGGCGCTTTCAACAACGTCAATACATCAGCGACAGCAGATGCACTATCAGATCTGAAAGTTGACAGCTCACTCCGCGATTGATCAATCTACTGCTCAATGGTCGGATTATCAACTCCAAGGTGGGTGGGACGTCTATCAGAAGATCTGTTAGTAGAGGAACTCCACAAGGAGGTGTTCTATCCCCGCTTCTGTGGAATTTGGTGGTCAATGAACTATTGATAATCATGGAAGGCGAGGGATGCACAGCGATCGCTTATGCAGATGATGTTGCCTTGGCCGTCTCGGGAAAGCACCTAAATACTCTGAAGGAACTCTTACAAAACGCTTTAAATAAGCTCACTAGATGGGCAGTTCGGTGTGGTCTGGGTGTAAACCCCCACAAAACTGAACTAGTACTCTTTTCAAGGAAATATAAAATTCCGCTAGTCGACCCTCCCTCTCTTAATGGAACCAGCTTAACCTTCTCTGATAAAGCAAAATATTTGGATCTTATCCTGGATAGGAAGCTAAGTTGGAAACCTAATATTCAAGAAAGAGTAAAGAAAGCTACAGTAGCACTTTTCTCTTGTAAGAAAGCCATTGGGAATAAATGGGGATTACAACCTCGAATTACTCACTGGCTCTACACCTCGATCATTAGACCGATACTCACATACGGGGTGATTGTCTGGTGGACAGCCTTAGATAAAGCTATAAATCGCGATTATCTAAGTAGGTCCAACGTACAGCTTGTCTGTGCATAAGCGGAGCACTACGTACAACTCCCTCCGCGGCACTGGACATTATATTCCATCTAATACCCCTCGATATATATAGCAAGCAAATGGCAGCAATTGCAGCCGTTCGCCTTGAAGCTACCCAACAGTGGTCAAGAAAAGAATTCGGCCACGCCTCTATTCTGAATAAATTCAAAATCTCTCCCGAAAACACGGACTACACCATACCTCGTTTAAATTTTGAGAAGAACTTCCTTGTCACCATCCCTTCCAGATCATGCTGGGAGGAAGATGCATTTTTAGAAGATGATTCTATTCACTTCTACACTGACGGGTCAAAAACCATAGACGGAGTCGGTGCAGGTGTTTTCTCCGATAAGCTTAATCTTAAGCTCTCCTTCCGTCTTCCTAATCACTGTAGCGTGTTCCAGGCGGAAATAATGGCGATAAAAGAAGCCCTATCTTGGCTTAAGAAAAACGTGATATCTGCTAGAGATATCCGCATCTTTTCTGATAGCCAGGCAGCAATCAAATCCCTGGAATCGACCTCTATAAACTCTTTAGTAGCCCTAGACTGCCGTTCGTCTCTTGTGGAGATGGCTGAGCAGTTCAATATTCACCTGTGTTGGGTGCCGGGGCATAGAGACATTCCAGGGAATTGTAAGGCCGATGAACTCGCCAAAGAAGGAACAAATTTACCCATCTTGCCAGATAACGGCACCTTAGGTATTCCAATCGCTACTCGCAAACTTAAACTTAAGCTGGATGCTATCGAGAGTGCAAATCTTAGGTGGACAAGTGGTTTAACATGTCTAGCGACAAAACAGATTTGGCCAAAGCTGGATCTAAAACGCTCTAAGAATTTGATTTCTCTGAACCGATTGCATATCGGCACCACTGTAGGTGTCATCACTGGACACTGTCTAATAGGCAAGCATGCTACAAGGCTGGGCCTCTTCGCGAACGATTTCTGTAGAAGCTGCATGGATGAAGAAGAGGAGGAAACTATTCCTCACCTTCTTTGTTTCTGCCCAGCTCTCTCCCGTAGAAGGAAACTCCACTTAGGAGCTCCCTATTATAATGATACAAGCGACCTGATGAATATCGACATCAAGAGCCTCCTACGCTTCATAAGAAGCTCTAATTGGTTTTAAGACGAGTAGGTGGAGGGAGGCTTCTCCCATGATCCACGTGGTATCACAACGGACCTCTTTGGTCTAAGTGTGCTGGCGAATCTTAGCTGGCAGCCACTTCAACCTAACCTAACCTATGGGTTTTATTAAATTTTTTTCTAATACTGCACGTTTGGCAGTAAATTGGTGTAAAATTAAGGAACAAAGAGCCAAGCCAGCTTGCAGAAATTAAGAAGCCGTATCTAAAAAATTTGGTCCGATTCGATACCAAAAAGGGTTGAAGCCCTTATAAAAACCCAAAGCTTACGCTATATTAAAAAATCGACATTTTTGTCAATTTTCACTAAACCAACAAATTAATGGTAAGTATGCATACTGGTCAAAAATTATTTTAGTGGATAAAAGATAATTTTTTTTTACATTACCGCCGGAACGCTATCTGGCCTTGGGTTGCTATTCAAATCAAGTTTTTCTAACGCTTTAATTCTAGCGATGGCGATGGGGCCCTAGCGTGTTATGACGAGCTGATAACCCTATATAACCTAACCTAACCTAACGCTTTAATTGCATCTTCGTCGAAGAGCATCTATGTATATCCAATAGTTCAGGAACACAGGAGTAATAGTTCACGGTTAACTGCACTTGAGACTTAATATACACGCACTCAAAAAATTTAGTAAATATTTGCCTTTCATATCTTTTGAACTCACATATCCAAACTCTTATGCAAAGCTCAAGTACTTCTTTTTGAATTAATGTAATTCCAAAACGTTTGAAGATTTGAGCTTGTTTTGTTTAAGAAATAAATAAGCATACATACATTTTTTCACTTTTCTTAAATTTACAAATACAAATACCATGTGTGGTCCAGGGCCTAGCTTCTCGCGACCATTTTCACACAAATGGAAGGGACCTACAGTTTAGAGCCATATCCGAAAGGCAAATTGAGAAGCTTTCGCTTGACAGTTATTACTCTCGGATGTTTGTCAGACATTCGCGAGAGGTGGGAACGTAAAAAAAAATTTTCGGTGTTTCTGGGATTCGAACGTCGAACCTCCCGCTCAGCGATCCAACGCACTAACAATTTATTTGTTTCTTAAATTTACCAATCTTTTATTCGACCAAGAAACTCTAAACCGATTTTGATGACGCATCTTTGCCACAAATAAATCAAAACCAAAAATATTTTTTTCCCAAATATACATAATCATAATTACATTTTAATTAAATTAGATTTAATTTAAAATTCGGGGATGCACTACTAGCATCCCAATCAAAACTATTTAAATATGTAGTCTTTAAAATTGGTTTTTCAAAAGTTATAAGTTAACGCGCAACTATTATTATTATTACTGGGATTAGAATAATTGGAAATTTGATTTCCAAAAGTAAAGCTTTAAGATTTATTCGACACTGAAGAGAGCCAGACCCAGTAGTGGGAGCCGTGGATCAATGGTAAGTGCGTTGGATTAGAAACAGCTTGGTCTAAAGCTGGAGTCGAAGGATAATTATTTCATTTCATCATGGCTAGAGATTCAAACGCCAAGCATATGGATTGGGGAAATAACACACCTTATTCTGAAGAAAAGCTGCTATTCAGCAGCTTTCAACCGATAGTCCAGCTGACCAACAAGAACGAACAAACGAGAAACTGTCTATAAACATTTGTGACCATTGCGGACTCAGGGCGGAAATAACCATTCCGAACGAAATTACAGAGTTAAAGTTTATACAAACGTCACCTACATCTAAAAGCATCAAATACAGTGCTTTTTTATGTTAACGTTAACGGTGTTGTGATAAGTTACAGATTATTCTATCATTCAATATTGATGCGGCGCGTTAGAAATTATTTTACATCGTATTGTGTCATAGTTGGAATTTGTTTACATACTTAAGATTTTTTGGTTATTATCCACGACCTGGGGAAAGTTTATATTTAATTTATACACAGTGCTAAAAGATATCTGTTTGACGTTCGCTAACGCAGTGATGAGAACGTCGCGTTAAAAAAATCTTACCGCCCCGTAAAAAAAACTCACCGCGGCGTTAAATACGCGTTCTGTTTGACGGATGCTTAAGCTAGGACGCGCTGGACACGTTTCTTTAGTGTTATGACAAAAACTAACCTAACCTATGACAATAATTCGCTTTGCCCATCGTCCAATAGAAACCTGCCAAACGATAAGATCGAAAGGTACCCACAATAAATGAACAAAACCATGAAACGAACGATGGACAGCACGATACCTCGGTGAACACACTGACGACCTGCCGTGATGACCGAACGACGAACAACGAACAAATACTAATAACAGCAGGCATGGATCCAACGAACGCAGTTCGTGATGACAATTTCTTTGTGATCGAAGAGGAGAAAATAGATGCTATAGGAATAACTTTTCGGGAAGTGTACAAGGTGAGTGATAGCAGTTCCCCGAAACACAACCTGGAAAATCGTGTCCTTGTGCACAACTTTTACCTTCGAAAACATTACATCACTGGCGATTAGAGAACATCGGTTTCACCGAGTTCAATGACAATAATGTAGCAAATAATGCCATCGCAGATGAGGAGGTACATCTCCGTTCATATCGAGGATAGAACTTCAAGCGGTCTTCGACTCATTGAGAATGAAGAAATCCGTAAGTTTTAACGGAATATCTAACATTGACAACTCCTTCCAGAAGCAATGAACATTTGCATACACCACTTTGTTTACCAATGCGCTGAGTAGTAATGCACATTATCCAGCGCATTGGAAGACAGCCTGTTCCCAAAAGTGGTAAGGAAAATGGCCGCTCAAAAAAATGTATATCGCGCATTACGGGACATTTTTGGTGTTAATAATCGATCAACTGAGCGTACAATTTCGAACGTGGTCCACAAATTCCAAGAAACTGGGTCGGTGGTGAAAAGTGATCAATGCGTCCGTACAGGTCGTTCAGACAAAAACATTGCAGCCGTACGAGAAAGTATGACCGAAAGCCCAAGCACATCAACGTGCCATCGTAAGCAGGAATTAAACCTGTCAAGAACCACATTACGTCGAATTTTAACAAAAGGTTTGAGTATGTATAGTGAGCCGAGAAACTATTCGTCTCTAGCCAGTTTAACATGTATTTCATGAATTTCATGCTCAGATCAAACACAAACAATATTTCTTTTATACCCTATTTTTCCGCATTTAATAATTTTTGCGATGACAGCTAAAACTTAATAGGTTCACTTATATACTATACTAGCTGACCCGTGCTCGCCTTGCTTCGCCCCCTTCCAGTTCTAAGAATTTCCCATGAAGTAGATTTGTAGGAAATTGGGATTAGTGTTACTGTTAGGCATTAATGTTCCGATAAGGTGATAAATTTGACCCTGAATCTTTAAAGTGGGCAAAAAGTTGCCTTCTGTTATCCGATTACCACCAAAGGAGGTCATTTGATAGGCTGAGTCAAACTTTCTAGGACTCTCTAAAAAAAAAAAAAAGTTTTGACGAAGGATATGATCACCCAGCAGAATGCTCTTTGGTGGTTCCGGCGGTGCACCGATTTCTATGAGCATAACTTTCCGCTTGAACAACACAATCCAGCAGATTCTTTTGCCCGCTTTTGCACACCACAGAAGCTTAGACATTGTACCTACATGCGACTCCTTTTCGTATGAAATGAAACATTCATATTGAAAACATAAATTTTTCTTTAGACCCCGCGGTCGGACAACATTTTCACTGACAAAAATAAACCGTTCACTAACAGAACCAAGTCTATTAACAGTGGAACTTTACACATTTCTCAGCCGAGACATTCGCCTAATTTTTGTATTTTTACTCCTTTGCCCAATATCAGACTTAGAATATTTCTTACTCATTTTAGTTGACGCCACACATTCGTTGGAATACATAGCAACTGATTCGGTTAAACAACAATACTGAAAATGTGCAAAACTCATATCCCAGTGGGAATCGCTACCACACCACACACAAACACAACATGCACGCAACTTATCCAATATGCATGTATGACAAAAAAATAAGGAAAAAGGGAAAAGGAAACACACACCCTTCTATCGCCAGCCGCTCGCCTCTGCTCATAAATTTAGCGAAGAGGCAGCGAAAGGAGAATAAAGAAGAAAAAAATGATTATCACCACTGAGACATGGTTGGGAGACATGATCAACGAAAAATTAATCAAATTCTAAATTTTACAAATGATATTTTTGATATTGCTCAGCTTCTAGATGGCGTAGAATCATGATTTTGGACTTGAAATTTGCGTCTTTAAAAACTCTAAACGACAAAACTAATTTGACTAAAATCGACAAAGGCAAAGTTGATGTTATTTGTGTTTCTAAGTTATTTTGTCTCTTTTCGTGGTCTCCCAAGCACAAAATTGTATTAGTAGCTTTATCTAAACCTGGTCCATGCGATTTCGAATTCAATAAAATCATTAAAATCGGTTCAGCCGTTTTCTTACAAACACCGGACAAAGAAATATCAACTTCGTTTTATAATAGCAGTAGATAGAAAAGCACATACACATACAAAATGACTTAGCCTTTTACCGAAAAAGTATTCGTTTGCATGCGTTTCCAGGTAATTTAACGTTGGTTAGCAAAACTTTTTAACTGTTTTGGAATTCAAATTCTTCTGATCAGGACATATTTGTTTTCTAAAGCATCGATTTTATTAAAATGGGGCGAAAAAATCGTGAAACAACAAAAGAACGAAAAATTATTATAAACTTATTAAAAGAAGGTCGAAAATATAAAAAAATAAGTCAAAGTATTAAGAGACCGATTACGACTATATTATATCTATATGATATATGTATATCTGATGATACGATGCGTAATGTTCTCCACCAGACCGGTTATCATCATCGCGTGGCTCGTAAAAAGCCTTTGATTAGTAAGACAAATAAGAGGAAACACCTGGAATACGCCAAAAAGCATAGAAACCATGATGAGCAGTTCTGGAAAAGAGTTGTTTTCACTGAAGAAAGCAAATTTAATATTTTCCACACAAGGAGGAATGGGCTTCGATATCAACAAATGTAGCAGAAAAACTTGTCAGTTTACTACATAGAAGAGTGGAAGCAATAATCAAAGGGAATTATAATTATTTATTTACTTTAATTTTTAACAAACATAAGAGACATAAGAGACGAAAACTTTTCGCTATATAATCATAAATAAATTTAGTTTTTTAGTTTTTTGTTAATAAATATATGAAAACTTTTATAATTATTGGTTTACCTGCCTTTCCCTTACCCTTTCCTGAACACAGGAGTATAACTGTTTCTTATTTCAACTGGGAAATATTTTTTTTTTTGTGGTAATAGGAGCAAGCACACGAATACTTATTCGACTCACTGTACGTTTTAAAAATTCAGTTAACGCAAGAATGGAAGCCTCCAGACCATTTCGAGCGTCGTACGTTTGCCGATTGATTGGATACGCGAGCAAACACAGCTTAATGAGGTTTTTAAAAAAAAAAAAAAAAAATCATTTTTATCTTACCGGATACGTTAATAAGTAAAATTATCGCATTTGGGCCGATGAAAACCCAAGGAAGGTCTCGAAAAAATTGGAGCATGACCGACTCAGTTGGGATTGCCATGTTGAAAAGAGAGATCCTACGACTGTCAAAAAGGTAATGTCAATCAACGTTCCTTTACAAGCGAGGAGAGGCAGGCCAAAAAAAATCCTGGATCACACAAATGCAAAAACAGCAGCCTCAGTGACGAAGTGATCCGAAAACGGGAGGCCTGCAGATACTTATTGAGGCTTAATGAGGTTTTTTTCAAAAAAAAAAAAAATCATCTTTAGTTACGAGGACCATTTTTATCTCAGCGGATACGTTAATAAGTAAAATTGTCGCATTTGGGCCGATGAAAACCCACAGTTGGAAGAAAAGAGCAATTATGCCAGAGTGAAATCCTAAATTTGGACAAATGGATCGATTTATGCCGCCGAAGCCGTGGTGAACATTTGGCGATATTATTTTTCACACATAACGTTATCGATCAATATGCATTATTCAATGAAGAAATTAAAATTATTCCAATGCAAAATTATTATTTACTATTCTCATGGTGAAAAACTTATTGGCCCACCTCGTCGTTCCGGTTAACTAATTCCATTTCAAGGGAGACATAATACTGCAGATTTCGCGTCTAAACTGGCTGTTGGGTATCCAATGGAACAAAACCAAGAACCAATGCACGGGCGCCGTTTTGGTTCACTTGGAGAAAGTCTTCGATACATTATGTCTAGAAGTACCCTTCTACAATATCGGTTGATCTTATCGAAGTCACACTGCAAGAGTATTGCAATGACCTCGATCTTTGGTCCTGATCTATACGCTGTCAAGTCGTCTGCGTACGCTATAGCTTGGTGAAGAGATCCTACAAGATCGCTGGTGTAATTGTTAAAGAGGATCGGTGAATTAAACGCGCCCTGTTGCAGACCATTTTTAATATCAAACGTACCAGCAGAAGTCACATTGCCATTTTTCACAATGAACCGTCTACCGGTGAGCATATTACAAAGCATGTATAGCAGTGGTTTACTTATGCCAGCCTACTCAACTTGTAGAAGAGTCCTTCTAGCCATACGGTATCGAAGGCCTTCTCCAAGTCAACCAGTGCATTGTTTCTTGCTTTTGTTCCATTGGATATCCGACACCAGTTTAGACGCGGCATGTATAGTATCATGCCCCGCCCTAAAACCGAATTGGTTATCCGGAACAATATGCATGTCCTCAACCCACTTAGTCAACACTCTATTGATCACTTTTTCGAATACCTTGCTGATATTCGGAAGGAGACTTATCGACCGGAGATTCGCCGGATTGGAAGTATCTTTACCCCTTTTGGGAATAGGATGTACCACCGCTGTTTTCCAGTGCGCCGGATAATGTGCATTATTCAACGCATTGTTAAACAGGATGGTGTAAATGTTTACCGCTTCTGGAGGGAGGTGTCGAAGCACAATGTTGTACACTCCGTCGATACCCACGGATTTCTTCCTTCTCAATGAGTCGAAGATCGCTTGGAGTTCTACCTTCGGTATGAACGGGGGATGTATCACCTCATCGGCGATGGCATTATTTGCCATATTTTCGTCATTCAACTGGGTAAAACCTATGTTCTCTGATTCGCCAGTGCTGCATATCATTTCCAAGAAGACAAGGACTCGATTTTCCAGATCGTGGTTCGGGCTAATGCTATCATTCACCTTATACGCTGCTATAGCATCTACCTTCTCCTGCGGATCCTCGATCACAATGAAGTTATTATCACTAACTGCGTTCCCTGGATCTATGCCTGCTGTTATTAGTATTTGTTCGTTGTTCGTCGTTCGGGGGATCTTGAGACACGGCAGGTCGTTTTGATTATTCCACCGAAATATTTTATTTATTTGCGGGAACATTCTTCGAGGAGAGTGCTCTTGTCAATACTCTGGAGAAGCGTGTCCAACGAGTCCTACTGTACCTCCAACTCCGCAATCTCGTTGGGAATTGTAATTTAGGCACTGATTCCTAATGGTCACTGTCATACACGAATGTACATATGCAGGCAGTTTCTCGTTTGTCGGTTCGTGTTGGTCAGTTGTAACCGTACGTCGAACAGCAGAAGATCCAGATAAGAGCCGCCCTTGTAAAATGTTTTCGCTCCTCTTAACTCTTTCCTACGTTACAACCTGGTAGTTTAGGACATTAATACTCCTTAGACCATCCAGTTTGCTGTTGGGTGAAAGCTGAAGTAGGAAGAACGGCAGCTTTCGCTTCTCCCTTTTGGCCATTGCTGTGGTGAAAGGCTTGACTCCTACAAACTCTAGACCGTCACACTCCTTCTCTTTCAGCATTTTGAGGAGCTTCTCCAGTTCGATGGACGGTTCCAACCCTCTCAGAAGCATGGTTTGCAGCTTTTCCCCCTTCGGAGTGAAGGAGAAGAAATCCGTCGTCGATTCCTTCAGGAGATTCTTAATTTTCTTATACTGCTCCACTGTCTTGCAGTAGATAGCATGCCTATCTTCGTTAATGCGTTTAATAAAAAAGTTATGACCTATGGCCGACTTACATAGTTCGATAGTGTCCTTCAGTTAAATTTTGAAGGCGTTGAAGGTCGGAGGGACCTTCCTGTTCTTGACCCCCTGTTGCTGTTGTTTCTGCTGCTGCTGCTGTTGTTTCTGTTGTTGTTGTTGTTATTGTTGCTGCTGTTGTTGTTGCTGCTGTTGTTGTTGCTGCTGCGGTTGTTTCTGCAGTGGTTGTTTCTGCAGTGATTGTTTTTGCAGCGGTTGTTGTTGCTGTTTTGGCTGTTGCTTCTTTGGCTGCTGCTGCTTTGGCTGCTGCTGATTCAACTGCTGGTTTAGCTGTTTAGCTGCTTTTCAGGCAGCTTCTGTTGTTTCCTGCTTTGCTGCTGCACATGTGGTTGTTTCTGCTTTGCTGACGACTGTTGTTGCGCGAGTTACATATCATTCAAAACCTGATATCTACGACGAGTTCATAAAAAGTATCACTAAGTAAGCATTTAATATTTTTTTGTAATCAGGTAATTTCACCCGAAATGCACTTGCATTTTGTGCTGACCTAATGTCTGCGAAAATCGTACGATACAATTCTTAGAATTGATCGTTTCCATAAAACATAATAAATACAGGTGTCATAAAGTGGATGAGAAGTAGTTCGCTCCCCCCAGTTGACGGTGTAACATTTTTGTTTTTAAATAAATGTAAAAGCTATTTGAAAAAAAGTTGTTTTTTTTTAGTTTCCTTGAACACTTAAATACATTTCTGGCGCAGTCGGTAGGATAATCCTAAAACCGGTTATCTAGTGATTTCGAACAAATAAAAAAAAAAAAAAAAAAAAGTAATAAATACACGAATAAAATCGTTTAGATTAGTGTATAGTGAAAATTATTGCAAATATCATAGTGAGAAGAAGTACATATAAAAAAAAAATCGCTTAAGATTAGTGTACAGTGAAAACTATCATTGCAAAATTTCGATTAGATCCACTTACGAACGCATTCGGTGGACATTATAAAGTGTTTAAGTGAAAGAACTAAAATAAATTCAACAAATGGCAGAACACAATCAAAATATTGATGAGCTAGCTGCAGAGCTCCAACGAAGAAACCAGCAATTGGAAGCATTGCGAAACGCATACCAGGATCTCCAAAACAGAGATCGAGAAGCCAGACGAGACCAAATCATCAACCATGTGAAACACATGCCAACATTTACTGGACATGGGGACATCACAATCAATTCATTTATCCGAAATGTAGAATACTACTTGACTGAAATCAACAACGAAGAAGCAAGACGAGCATTCATATTGGCGATCTACCACGAGAAAATCCAGGGAGAGGCGAAAAGCACGGTGATAAATGTACCACAACCAGACAACTGGAACCTCATCAAAGCAACACTAAAATTGCGCTACAAGCCGGATATAGAGCCGTTTCAACTATATAGAAAAATAAGCAGTCTTAAGGTAAATAGTGTAAGCGAGCTAGCAGTAGAAGTACAAGATTTAAAATATAAAGCGGATGAATTAATTATATACCACGAAGGTGATAACTTTGTAAACCTTAGTAATATAAGTAGTATCTTAGTGAACACTATTAAAGAAATGACGCAGGGAACTCTCCTAGAGAGAATATATGAAGAAAATGTTTTAGAAAACATCCTATTAATAATGAGAAGACGTAAATACGAAGATTCCTGCATAAGACCAGAATTTACAAAAAACAAAGCTATTAATAAAGACAATAGAAGACCAACACCGAATAACTTTAGGCAACAAAATAGAGATAGTAACGATCAGCAATATCATTCAGGGAATAATAATAACAATAACAATCAGTTTCACCGTAATTCATACCCTAATAATAATAACCCAAACCATAATCAAAACTATAATCGATCAGGGCAAAATAGAAGATATTATCAACATTCAGGTAATAATAGGAATTCTGGGGAGTACCGCCAGCAGTATTTCAATAGGCAACCAGAACCCATGGATGTTTCCAACATTCAACGAGGGCAAATCAATACCGTAGAAAGACAAGTCGCGCAATCAGGAAACCTTAGATTATATTCGGGCCAAAATCGCCACAAACAGAATATGTCTGAGCAAAGATTAGAAGCATCTTTAAGCAATAATGATCAGCTCAATAAAGTCGAAGTTGGTAATGCCGAGTTTTTTATCAATTAGCCTCGGAAGAATTACCAACAATTGATATAACAATAAACAAACAAAAATATTTAGCCTTAATTGATACAGGTTCTTCACTTAGCCTTATAGATGACAAGATTAATACTTTTAAAACAGTGAAAATTGAACCAATGCAATTTTCTACAATTAATGGTAAGGGATCTTTTGATTTTGAAGCACATACTAATGCACCGATGAATTAAAAGCACCAGCGGGAGCCATTATTCGTTGGAAAGTAAAAAGTCTACCAGAGCGAAAGTATCAGTTTATAATAGGAACAGACTTACTTAACAAATTAAACACGGTAATTGATTTAGAAGCAGGAATAATAAAACTCAACGGACAAACCATTAAATTGAAATACAAACCAATCTCATTCGTTGAAATTCATACTCTGGAATATGTAGACGATAACATTAACCATTTGAAGTTAGACCACCTTAACTCCGAGGAATATCAAGAAATTGAAAAAATTGTTAGGCAGTTCAAATCCCTATTTTTCAAGGAAGGTGATAAACTCACTAGTACTCCCGAAGTTCTTCATGAAATAAAAACAACTACTGATCAGCAGATCAATGCAAAACTATATCGCTACCCCCCCAAGCACGAAGAAGAAGTCAGGAGACAAATACAGGAAATGACAGAGCAGGGCATTATACAACAAAGTAATTCAAAATACTCTAGTCCTTTGATAGTGGTACCCAAGAAAATGGACAATTCAGGGAATAAAAAATACCGCATTGTTATAGATTATAGAAAATTAAACGACGTAACGATCGACGATAAGTTTCCGTTACCAAATATTGACTCAATTTTAGACAAACTTGGCAGAGCCCAGTATTTTTCAACGATAGACCTAGCAAAAGGCTATCATGAAATTTTAATCAAGAAGGAAGACAGACACAAAACTGCGTTTGTCACCCCACATGGTCTTTATGAATTCATAAGGATGCCGTTTGGTCTAAAGAACGCTCCGGCGACTTTCCAACGCCTTATGAATCATATACTAAGGGACTACATAAATAAAACATGTGTCGTATATCTAGACGATATACTAATTTTTAGTACATCACTAAAAGAACATGTAAGAGCAATAAAAGACATTTTTCAAGTATTAGAATCTAAAAATTTAAAAATACAAATTGATAAATGCAACTTTATGCGAAAAGAAACAGAATTCCTGGGTCATATTATAACTGAAGAAGGTTTAAAGCCAAATCCCAACAAGATTGAGGCTATTCAAAAGGTAGATATTCCGAAAACACAGCGCGAAATCAAGAGTTTCTTAGGTCTTAGCGGGTATTACCGAAAGTTTGTCAAGGACTATGCGAAGGTAGCCCAACCCTTGACAAAATATTTAAAAAAAAATTTTAAAGTTAATATGAATGATCCGAACTATATTCAGGCATTCGAGAAATTAAAGAATCTTATCACAAGTCTTCCAATATTACGTTTTCCGAATTTTGAGAAAACGTTCACACTAACAACTGATGCCTCTAACTATGCGATAGGTGCCGTCCTTTCTCAAGAAGGGCACCCTGTCTGCTTCGCATCCAGAACGTTGAACAACCATGAACGTAACTATTCCGCGACAGATAAAGAATTTTTGGCCATTATGTGGTCTGTCAATTATTTCCGACCATATTTATATGGAAATAAGTTTAAGATTCTTACGGACCATCAACCTATAAAATACCTCCATGCTAAATGCCGAGGGAAAGATATGTCACCTAGACACCAACGTTGGCTACTTAAATTGGGAGAATACCAATTCGAAATTGAATATTTAAAAGGCAAAGAAAATAAGGTGGCGGATTTTCTAAGCCGAACAAAAATTAACGAGGACGTTAACTCAAAGGAGGGAGAGGAATCGGAGCCCCCTAACATAGAACATTTTTCACCAATTTCCAACAAAAGCGATACAGAATCTGACGTTATATTTAATATAGAGGACGACATTACAATGGCAACCATACATTCAGGAGAGGAAGAATTACTTGATCATATAGCCATCAAAGAAGAAATTGTAAACAAATACAAGACTCAGATCATTTTAACAAAAAACAAAACTCAGGAGATTGTAGTTTTAAATGGAAAAAGGATAATTTACATTGCAGACTATGACATGACAAGACTAACAGACATATTTAGAAGATTCATAAAGAAAGGCATTACAGGAATATATTCTGAACTCCCCGACCACCAATATAATATAGTTCAAGAAAAGCTCATAGAATTATTTTCGAATGATCCACAAATCAAATTTATTAAATGTTCATATAGAGCGCAAGATTTAGAAACAGAAGTCGAAGCGATTAAGCAAATATCGTTATACCATGTCAAAGAAAGCTTACACTCAGGTATTCAAGAAACATTTAATCAGATTAAATACAAAATATATTATCCTAAATTGCTAGAATTAATTCAACTAGTAATAAATCAGTGTGACGTTTGCAAAGCGGTAAAGTATGACCGTAACCCAATAAAGCCAACATTTAAATTTTCAGAAACTCCAACAAATATAAATCAAATTATTCATATAGACACTTATGTTTTCAAGAAGTGCAACTTTCTGACGGCAATCGATAAATTTTCAAAGTTTGGTGCCGCATATTACTTGACGGATAGAAACCACATTACATTAATTGAACAGTTAGAGGAACATTTTACTAAAATAGGTAAACCAAAGAAGATTATAGCAGATAATGAATTTAAAGCGATTCAAATAAAGGAATTTTTAGGAAAAGATGAAATAAGTTTACATTTAACTAAACCAAACTCTCACACAGGAAATTCGGACGTAGAAAGGTTTCACAATACTCTAGCAGAAAAATTAAGAATATTATTGCTTAACGATAGTACTTTAACAATAAAGCAAGCAATGCAACAAGCAGTAAGAAACTATAATGAGAGGTTTCATTCCACCATAAGAACTACCCCTCAACAGGTACAAACAGGCAAGATTAGTTTAGAAAAAGTTTTCGAGAATTTGAAGTCGACCAAGGAAAAAACATTAATTAAACTCAATGCTAAGAGAGAAGATTATGAAGAAAGAAGAACATCAGGGTTTATCAAAAACTACAAGGCAGTTAGGCATAAGCACCAACCAAAATATAAAAAAGCTAAGTTAGACAAAATTCACATAACGAACGTTAAAAGACCACTTAAATTTTCAGCTGACGATTTGGATATTTCTACTGACGACTATTGCACAGACTAACGGTCAACATATCCTCAACGCACAAGCTATAAACGAACAGGAAGGATTTGTAAAGCTAAAATTAGGAGACGTTACAATTACGAACGAAACAGACATTATACTACACATGATTAATCCAACCGAAATTATAGAATTAGTCAAAAATATATCTTTGAATTTTGCAACCTTAGAACGCGAACATAGAATCTTATCGAACAAAATAAAGTATTAAATGAACTTAATGAAAGTAAACATTGCATAATTAAGCAAACTTGTAAACCAAGAACTAATACAAAAACCGAAATTATATCATTCGACGACGAAACTATACTTGTTAAGAACTTTGAATCAAATGTAAAACATACTTGTGACGATAGAGAACTTAAGATTAGTGGTAATTACTTAATAACGTTTATCAATTGTACATTATATTTAATGGATCGTAAATTTACCAATGTTAAACAAATACAAAAACAGAGATTCTACTACCCAAGCTATACTGAAAACTATAAAATAAATAAAACTTTAACTTTTGAAAAAATTGTAATTAATCCTATAGATAATATCGAAGAAATAAAAGAAGTCGAATTTAAAAAGAATTTGTCATACCAAATAAACATAGCATTTGTGGTAATAATACTAATTATGTTTGCTATATTAACAGTTATATGTATACAGAAAA
Organism: Blera fallax; assembly: GCA_946965025.1. NCBI lineage: Eukaryota > Metazoa > Arthropoda > Insecta > Diptera > Syrphidae > Blera > Blera fallax. Next base: position 35,997,378 of record OX337245.1, read on the forward strand.
ATAGAATAGAACTTAAGTTTACTAATAGAATTCAGGAGAATTTTAATCATAAGGAGGGAGAAGTTACATATCATCCAAAACCTGATATCTACGACGAGTTCATAAAAAGTATCACTAAGTAAGCATTTAATATTTTTTTGTAATCAGGTAATTTCACCCGAAATGCACTTGCATTTTGTGCTGACCTAATGTCTGCGAAAATCGTACGATACAATTCTTAGAATTGATCGTTTCCATAAAACATAATAAATACAGGTGTCATAAAGTGGATGAAAAGTAGTTCGCTCCCCCCAGTTGACGGTGTAACATTTTTGTTTTTAAATAAATGTAAAAGCTATTTGAAATAAAGTTGTTTTTTTTTTAGTTTCCTTGAACACTTAAATACATTTCTCGCGCACTGGGCTTCGAACTGCCGCCCTTTTTTTCTGCCTGCCGTTTTTTACGGAAAGCACTTTCTGCTGAAGCTGCCGAATGCTGATGTTAAGGCACTCCAGCTCATTGTCTTCATCCTCTGATTCAGAGGCTGCTAAAAAGGCGAAACCATTGCCATTGTAACGGTCTTCCCCACCGTCGGAGACGTATGGGTAATCGTTGACGCCGGCTGGCAACTGCTGTTGTTGTTGTTGATGGCGCCCCTGCCCTCGAATCTCCATGCAGCTTTTCGGTTGATGCTGAAAGAGAGGGGCGCTTAACGAGGTGAGGAGTCGGCCTCAGCTTCCTCCTCCTCTTTACGGTCACTTCAATAGTCACTATTGCATTACTTCCTCATCATCTGACGAGGATTTACTGTCCGCTACTCCCGCTATTGGGAGCACGGACCGTTCACTATCTTCCATCGTCTGGTTGTACTCAACTGTTTATATTGATTATTTTTAATTTAAAAAAAGTCCGGAACACTTTTCCCCGGGTGGAGCTCGATCACGAGTTGACCGGGTCACCACTCACTGCCACTACCAATAAGCTACGCCTTCGCTTAAGCGTTTACTATCGATCGCACTATTTACGATTTCGCAACTTTTTACTGAGAAGCCGAAACACGTATGGTCTCCACGAGGGTCTGTGAATGACTGTCCAATGAAGTCCTATACAACAGGACGAACATAAACAGAGTGCATAATTTCTAATCAAGATGATTCGAAGGCACATTGCAAGAGCAATTAACTTGAGCTCTGGAACCTCTACCCTATTTATCTTGACGTCTTTAAGTTCAGCTTTAAGGAAAAATAATTAACTGAAGAAATAAAAATGCATTAAAAATTAAGCTAAGCCGTGGACATTATGACAGTTACACCAAATATTTTCTTTTTTTTTTTGTATGCAGGTATCTAAAACGAATAGTTTAGAATGAAAACAAAAATCCACCAATCGCTACCTACTCTCACGTTTCTATTTCTTGTTGGTTATCGGAGCAAGGAAGTTGCGTTAGCGTTTCGTATGGTTAAAGTCAATTGTTGACCACCTGTTGACAAGAGTCGCCGACGAGACTTCGTTGATCAGTGAAGGGTATGTCAACAAATATCAGTTAGGCGCCCAGAGCTAAAGCCTATTTGCATTACTTTGATTATTCATTACGAAAAAAAGAACAGAAAAAAATTTTATTTATTTATTTATTCATCTTTAAAGGTTATAAACTTTTTGTAAACTACTTCGAAATTTTTAAACAATATCAGCGTTATTCATAAAGCATAATCAACTATGAATTAATCTTAATTGTAGTTTAATTTCCCTTTGATTCGTCATTCGTTATTCATTACGTTGATCAAATCTTAATTAACTTAAATGCCGAATTTGGCATTTAAAGCTGAATCAAGATCGAAATTATTTTTTTTATTAAATAATTACGAAAAATAATGCTCATATTGGAACTCGAAATACAATTGAAAGATGTTTCGGCGTGTGGCAACCGAGATTCCGCATCCTTCTTAACGGCATAAGAGGTCCAATAGAATCAGTTAAATGCATAAAGAAGCGGCTCTTGGGGTCTTCCTGGATATAGAGGGAGCCTTCAACAGAACGGGACCCCTCAAGAGAGAATCCTTCTTCCTTGCTGTGGATACTGGTAGTGGACGAACTCCTGAAATCACTGCAAAGCAATGGGTTCATGCTCATACAGTCGGCACTGCACATCACGAAAAGGTGGGCGGAACACTGCGGCTTGGATGTCAACCCTGAAAAAACCAACATGGTACTTTTCACGAGAAAACACAAGCTAGAAGACTTCTAGGCCCGTTTTAGGGGGTGTAAAACTGAACATAAAAAGTATATAAAGTAAAGTACCTTGGGGTACCTGGACAACAAGTTAACTTGGAGATAAAATCTAGAAAACAGAGTCATGAAAGCCAGAAGGGGGTACTGGATGGATATGCCGTAGAGCTTTCGGTATGACATGGGGTTTAAAGCCGAAGCAAGTGTTTTGAATCTACAATTACATCATCAGGTCCATCCTACTCTATGGAGTGTTTGTATGGGGGCCGAGAGTAGAAAGGAAATACGCCCTCCCACTACTATTGAACATCCAACGCATGGCTTGTCTAGGAATCACTGGATCCCAATCTAGTACCCCCACAGCAGCCATGGAGACAACCTTGAATATACTGCAAACCTGCAAAGCTGCCAAGGCCATGATTAAGCGCCCCTGCACCCATCAAGTAAAGAGGGAGCTCGACCTAGGCAGAGGACAACTGAGACATATGGTAGGACTGTACACTGGCCACATCAACCTGAACAAACACGCCTACAGACTAGGACTAGTGACATCTAGCACTTGCCCGGGTTGCGAGGAAGAGGAAGAAAGCCCCGAGCACTTCCTCTGCAAATGCCTTGCAACAGGGGCGCTAAGACACAAACACCTGCGAAGACAGGTCCTACCTGGGCTGAGTTATCTTAGAAGTTACAGTTTCAGAAGAATCCTGGAGTTCAATACTAATACAGGACGTTTGTCGGAACAGAATCCCATCCGACGCTCCATCCTCAAATCAAACCACCCTTCGATTACATCCTCCCCTACCCCTCTTTACTGGACAGCTTCGTCAGAGGGGAAAACAACGGGCCCAAAAATCGGCCTAAGTGATGAGGACACTCCGCACCCTCCTAAACCAACCAACCGACCACCCAACCATCAGTTAAAAGGACAACTGTAGAACAACAAGTCGATGTACCGGAAATAAGCCGCAGAGCATTCATTAATCAATACTTGAAAAATGCATGAATCCTTCCTTATAATAATGAAATCGCTATTCCCTCCGCTACTTAATGTTTTTTTATTTAAAATTTTTATTTTTCACCATTCATTTAGACGTTTATCAAATACAATTTTCAAACAGTGTTTCCAAAACCGTTCTTCAAAGCAAAATAAGTTATTATTAGTTTAAAATTGTGTTATGAATAACACAGTAATCAACTTTTTGATTGCGGATTAGTTAATCATGAATCAAAAGGCTGTATATGTATATTACTTAAAAATGATTGAAAATAAAATAAGTTTTATATATAGGAAACTAAGATTAATAATTACAAAGAACTTATAACAGTATGATCTATTCATATGAAAGTCAATTCGACTGGCAAATGCATTAGAAAGAGACCGAACTGTTGTTATAGGTATTCTGATCATAATTAGTACTGTGTCTAGAAACATAGAAGGAATTTTGTTCCCTAGCTTGTAAACTAATTATGAAAAGGTGCACATACGCTGAACATCGAAAGTAACAGGGACAATCATTGTGTGCAGTTATGACGTCATGAGTGAAAATACCCAAATAACATATTCTTCTTTTCTCTAGCGATTTAAGATCAATAAGACTACATCCAGCTTCATATGCCAGAATGGCACTATTCCATGACATCTTTCGAAGGGTAAATTTCGTAAATAGTCTTTGAATTTTCTCAATACGAATTGGGGTATTGCAGTAGTACGGATCCCAAACTACGCAACAGTACACAAGTATAGATCGAATTAACGAATAATATAAGTATTTTGGAATATAAGGGTCCTGAAAATCTTAGCAGTTTCGGATCATAAAACACAACATACAGCTTACTAAAAATGTAAAGAAAAATTTGTTTCATCACCAAATATTACTCCTAAGACTTTCTGATTAACTGATAACTCTTTTCATAGGGGTGGCAATGGTGTAGTGGTAGTAGCGTCATCGTTTGTCGAGCTGATGGTTCACAGTTCAATCCCTGATGTCAGCAAGCATTATATAATAAGAGGCAGTCCGATCAATTGTGAAAGTTTATGACAACACTACTGCGAGGGCAACACTGGCAGTAGGTTTGTCATATGGCTGGAGAAATTGTTCGCACTGTTGATGATTGATATGCTTATGACATCAGGTGGACTGCGAAAAAAATACTGTGAATCGGAAGCGAAAGCAAAAAATAAATGACAACAAACAAATCTCCCCAGTTATTCTGGACACCACCCCTGGAGTTAATGTGAAACCTAATTCACCTGAGTTTCAAACCACTACACCAATCTCTTTCTCTATCTGTCTATCTATCTTTCCAACGCCCGCACCGTGTGAAAACATGTAAAAGGGTATCCATAACCCCTTGAGTGCGTGCAAATTATAAAAAAAAAAAATTTAGAATTTTGTGTTCAAACTTAATAGGTGACCTTATCCTCCTGAAAGTTATCACAGAACATTTATCAATGTTTAAGTATAATCCGTTTAGACTACACCATTTACATACTCGGTATACATATGTATATAATTTCTGATGATCAAATACAGATTCTACTGACTTGAAAATGTTCAAGTCATCTGCATATAGGAGGCAGATGGAGCAAGAAACAAAAGAGGTTAAATCGCCAATGAAAATGAGAGAGAGAAGCGGACCTAGATGGCTACCCTGAACTCCTGAAACATTTAAAATTCCTTTAGATACCGCAGATCCTATCTTAAAAAATTGCTTACAGTTAACCAAGTAACTGCTCATCCACTTTAAGATAGCGGAATGAAATCCAAGCAGCTCCAACTTATGACTAAAACGTTATGCTGCACTTCAGTCAAAGGCTTTAGAGAAGTCAGTGTATATGGAGTTGGTGTCGACTTGAAGACGCAGAAATTGGTACAAATAAATTTGTAGAAATCATTCTACCACTTACAAAACCGTGCTGATGCTCTGAAACATGGTTTCGCACCGCAGCATACAGCTTTTTAATAACAGCTTCAAATATTTTCGAAATGAGTTGCAGTTAAGCTGTAGGCCTATAATTATCAATTAATCTCTTAGAACTTGATTTATGAATAGGAGTTATAAATGAATGTTTGCAACAGTCTAAAAATTCGCCACATTTGAATGATTTGTTAAAAATAATTAACGATGGCGCGACCAGATTTGACTTACAGGCTTTAAAAAACAGAGGCTGATAATTTGTCGGTGTAGGGCTTGCACCATCAATTGAAGACTTCTCACTAAGAATCTCATCTTGTTTTGGAAAGTGAACGAAGATCTGTACATAATTGAACCGACGCACACAGGTGTATTTGCCTCGCTAGAAAAACGGCTCAAAAATCAATATTTCAAAATGTAGAGTTGAGAAGTAATTTTTTTCTTAGCTGTAGTTTAATATCCACGAAATATTGTACTGTAGATATTCAAAATTTTTATGCACACTTTTCGCCACAGCATCGAAAATCATCAAATCGAAAGCTTGCATTTTGTATGAATGGACAAATTTTTTAAAATAAATTTTTTTTTTAAAGTGGACCTTTTGTTATATAATATATATAATATATAATATCTAACAATAAAATATATCAAGAAGCAATTTATAAAAAAAATCCTGCCCATAACTGCCCCTCTAATGCGTGTCAAGTTTATTGAAAATTCTAAGGTCGTCTGGCTTGTGCATTTTAACTAAAAAACAGTTGGATGATGTTATGAATGAGTATGACGAGAAAGATTTGGATGCAAAAGTGGACTACTTTCAGAGCTATTTGCTAAATAAAGCGTCTTGTATGAAAGATAAACTTAAAGGCTTCAAGCTTAAAAGATTCCATTGAAGAAATGGCAGCTGAGAAAATAGGAAGAAAAATATATTTTGAAAGAATAAAATCTGAAATACAAAAAATTTCAAAACAAAATTAGAACTTATAGTTGATGCACCCAACCCTGGTTTCGAAAACACATCCAGAAATAATTGGTTTTGATGTGCAAATAATTTTTAGATTAAGACATGTGAGAAGTACTTTCTAGTGGACTTGAAATAGATGCCCCAAAAATTTTAGGCATTTGCTTACGATACGACTAAGTTGTATGTTGAGCTCTATCCGTGGCATCCCATGACTCCAAAGATGGACAAAATTCTTCTTCATGGATCATAAGTTATAAGAAATACTCTCCTACTGATTGGGAGCTAACCGAAGAAGCAGCATAAGCACGGAACCAGCATTTCAGGTTGTACGGGTCAAATTTTGCGGACGGAGTCCAACATGGATGTTTTTAACAGGCTTAAGAAACATTATTAGCAGTCAGAAATAATAAACAATTCTGTTTTTCATACTATCTGTAGGTTACTTTTAAGCTTGGGTCTTCTAATAACAAGTTTAAGACCCTTGCCTGTTAAAAAAAAAACTAAAGTATTTACAGAAGAAGCTCTAGAAACGCTGATTTCTGGGATTCCTGGCTTATTATCTTTACAAAATTTTGACGAGACTACAATATCCAATGAAAGTGAAGATAAAGAAACAGATGAGGAATGTATTAATAAAAAAGAAGTCCACTGAATAACTTAAAATGCCATTTAGGTATTTCATTCCATACTAATTTTTCGCATTAATAAAATAAGATCTAAACATATCAAAGATACTTTATTTATACCTTAATTTTACTTAAATAAGCTAAATAACGCTTTTAAAGTTGTTTTAGGCAACTATCACTTCATCAAGACGAAAAAATATTTTTGAGCGGTTTTTTCGAGGCAAATACCCCTATGTGCGACGGAAAGTGATAAACTACAATCGATGACAAAATTTGATTAAAAGCAACATGTCACAAATTTGCCTTAATTCATTATTATCGACACTTTTATAAACCATGTAGGATGGTAAACCATGTGATTTACGTTTAGTGTAAATGGAAGTCCAGAAGGTTTTGGAATCCTTTTTTATGTTAGATTCAATTGAAAATATATGTATGTTACCTACATACATATAATATGAATTTCTTTAAATATTCGTATTCTCTTCTCAACTAACAAAACTCGCGTAAAAATATATTAGTCTTACTGTTTGTATGCACCTTGTTCATAGCATTCTTTAATCTACATAGGCTTTTGTTAAACCAGATAGGTTTACTGGAACGTTTTACTTTTTTCATTGGTATAAACCCAGACATAGTTAATTCCACTAGGTTTCTAAACTCAGTAGACCAACAATTAAACTAGGACAGTCCAGAAAATCTTGCCAGTGAATTGAATTTAAAAAAGTATTTATAGCAACATAATCCGCTTATACATACATGTGTATGTATGTATATTATTTTCATTTTAGCTTATATTTTAGCTCATAAGTTTTTCGTTTCCGACATCAAAATGCTCATAAAACTGCTCTCTCTCTCTACTAAGATTTTCAATCAGGCCAAATAAATCGCAATATCAAACCCGCTATTTTTATTCATACCTTATGTCTTGATTTAACGTAAATATTTTGCAGAAAAAGAATTCAAATCTGAAAATGGAGTCGGGTTTTCAATAAGGAAATAAGCTATTTTTTTTAAAGAGTAAAAAGGTCTAAAAAGCATGAAAAAAAATTTTCTTGAGAAAAAGTTAATATCTAGTATAAAAAAAAATTCTTTGGAATTCTACCTTTAACTAGTGTTGCTATTACTTAAGAGCCATAAACAAATCAAAAACAAGATCAAGTAATTGGAAAGGAAGTGTTTTTTTCTTTCAACTATTTCTGTAGTAACAAGGAAAAACAGCATGTGGTTTTTTAAAATTTTTCAGGAGATTCTTTTAAAGGTTTGTCATGAGTTTAGAAAAAAAATTATCGATAGTATGAAAAAGCTTTTGACACATTAATGAAGTTGATAAACAATTAGTTTCTGTACAAATTTAGAATCGATTATAGAATCGAGTACGGAGCCTCCGATTGTATGATAACTCAATTTTGTAAGTACGCTTGTGCTGTTTTTCCATGTTTCCACAGAATGTACTAAAATCCCCGTAAACATGTAAAACTGCTTTCAATAATTCCTCAAAAGGATTCAGTCTATTTTGTTGAAGCAATTAAAATTAAATTAAATTTGGATTATTTTTGGTAATTGTTTCGAAAAGGACCTCCCTTTCAAAACTAACTACACAGCCAACAGTGGGTAAGTGGCGCGCTTCGCGGGATTCATTTATTTATTTCCGGAGTGGTTTGGACGCGGTCAAACCTTAAATATATATGTACATATATCAAAATTCTCAGAAAAATGCCTGCTATCAAGTATCAAAATTTCAACGAAATCGGAGAAGATTTCCATTTTCTAAATAAAAACCGTTAAAACAAATATTTTTTTTAGTTTTAACACCCTGTAAAGAAAAATTAATAATCTTTCGAAGTTTATGTTAAATTGGGTATACTTAGCACTACAAGTCGACTAATCACCCTTTAGTTGAGTCAATAAGGAAGAAAACATGCATTTTACTAGTTAGAACCGAAAACTTTTAAAAATACAAAAAATTTCCTCTCCAAAATTTTTTCACAGGATATTTTAAAATAAATCTTTATATGTGTATGTATGTATGTAAGTAAAAAAAAATTATTTTAAGTGCAAAGCCGATTTCCTATATTGGAAACCTCAGCCTGAAAACGTTCGACGTTATGTTCGTGAACAAAAGTTTTAAGTAGGTATATCAGTACATATGTATGTATGTATCTGGTACAATTCGAATCCGATCTGGCTGAGTTTTCCAATATAGGAAATCGAATTTGCACTTAAAATTATTTTTTTTACTTATAATGGCTTATTCTAAGATATCCTGTGCAAAAATTTTGGAGGGGAAATTTGTTGTATTTTTTTAAATTTTTTAAAGTTTTCGGTTTTGACTAGTAAAAAACATGTTTTCTTCCTTATTAACTCAACTAAAGGGTGTTTAGCCGACTTATAGTGCTATGTATTCCCAATTTAACATAAAGGGACTTGAAACGATTCTTAATTTTGTCTTTACAGGGTGCTAAAATTAAAAAAAATATTAGTTTTAATGGTTTTTATTTAGAAAATGGAAATCTTTCCAGATTTCGATGAAATTTTAATACGTGATAGTAGGCATTTTTCTGAGAATATTGATTTTTGACTGTTCTCTAATAAACTTAGCTCCAGGCGCCTGCCTGACAGTTGTTGGCATACCCTTAGCGGAGCGACGAAGTCGCTTGAGCGTCTAAACCACTCCGGAGAGCGGAATTCAAATGAATGAATCGCGCGAAGCGCGCCACTTACCCACTGTTGGCTAGTCAGTTAGTTTTGAATGGAAGAACCTTTTCAAAATAACTGCCAAAAATCATCCGAATTTAATTTAATTTTAATTGATTAATAAAAATAGACTGGATCCTATTGAGGAATTATTGAAAACCGTTTTACATGTTTACGGGGATTTTAATAAATAATTGAAAGAAAAAGCACTTTTCCTTATTTTCGTTCATACCATACCATTTAATTGATATTTTTTTGGTTTTTTTTTTATAGCTATTAAGTAATAGCAACACGAGTTAAAGGTAAAATTTCGAACAAAAAAAGAAAAAAAAAAATTTTTATAGTATTGTTAACTTCCTCCCAAAATTTTTTTTGTTGTTATACTTTTTAGACCTTTTTAGAGAATCTTCTATATTGGAAACCCGGCCCTCCGATCTTATCTCATATTCTTCACCCTATCACCAAACTTCAATATCTTAAGAGCATGGAGTTAAAGTCTTCAATTCACAGTTAGTCACAAAACTATGTTAATAAAATTAATCTCCTCGAATGTATTTACATACATATATACATACATATGTATGTACATATATATAAGCTTATAAATTATTCGTAGTAAGAAAAGCCGTATGTAGGTAATGGGATCTAATAACAACAACACACGTCTGGTGTTTATTCATTTTTGAGTCATATCCCGTAGGTAGCGAAAGTGAAATGCTAAGATACAAATACAAAAGAACAAAACATAATTTTGTGGACAAGAATACTTACCAATCTCAAGCGTAATAGCATTTAAGTTGTATTGGCGCAGTTTACAGGTAATCCTCTTAGAAATCTGCAAGTTATATACACGTACATATCTATATATCCATACATATATATATATATATATTTGTTCCCAATAACACAAACAAAGGGGGAGCTTTTCACAATAATACATACACTTCAGATAAATTGCCTAGATATATTATTAAATAATTAGTACATTTTTCACAATGCCAGCACTTGAAATTGACAGTGTTTCCCACTTTAATATGAAAGGAATCGGACTATGTTAAAAATACGTAGCCCTCAGGTTTTGAGCAGCATATATTCAGAAACAATTTAAGTAAACATACATACGAGAAATGACGATGGATGCGAGAAATTAGTCTTAATAACACACGGAAAATGATAGCTTACACAATATTAAAGCGCGACATATTTGCGTCGAAATAATTTTTAAATTTTTTTTGCAATATTTTCACTTAAAATACTCGATATTTTCATTTTATTCTACAATTGAAGCAATAAAACTGTTGCACAAAATAAAGCTTTAATTTTTAAGGAAAGTGTTATTAGGGGCAAAATGTGGCACAATAAGGTAACCAGTGAAATAGAGCAATACTTTCGGGGTTTTTACTCGAATTAGATAGTTTTTTACACCAATCATTGAAAACACAATGAAGTTGAAAATATATTATTATTATACTATTGTTTGTCGCGTTATTTGAATTATTACTATTTTTACTGAAATGTAGGTTTGTAGGCCAAATGCACTCATACTATAAAACGAACTAACCAGAATAGAATAATGAGATACTTCCCATACAATGTTCTTGGCCATCAAAATCATTTGATGAACAAGGACGGCACTTATTGCAAAAAAAGTTCACCTTACGTTAAGTAGCGTTGCGTAGCGAAAGCTACGTTTGCACGCGGAGATGAAAAAAGCTCTTGGGGTTTGTTCAGTAAAATGCTTTTAAAATAGTTACTTGAAATTATATCAATTTAAGTATTTTATAATTAAAGCGATAATGTCCATATTTATATGTAAGGCTTATTCAGATATGGTTGCAATATTTATAAAATCGCAAATATTATGTTAACCTTTTAAGAATTCCACGCTATGTGATAGAAATTTAATAAGTATTTATTTTATTTATTTTCATGTACATGAAGTAAGGGAAAATCAAAGGTTTAATATACATTTTTTAAGAACAACGATTAATAGATTAATAATCAATTAGGAAGCCTATTTTATTATCAATTCTTCCATTATTGAATAGCGTTTATTGCTTGCGATGCTTAGAATATCTCTGATGAAAAGTTCTGATAATTCTTCTTCTCAGTGTATACAAATGATTGATGGAATGATTAGGTTTGCATACCGCTTGTTTAATGGATCTTACAGCTGCAAAACAAATCTTTAAAATTATCGATCGTTTAAAAACTACCAAGAAGATTTTCCAATCAGATTAAAGTATGTATTCACGAATTTGAATTTAGGAAATTTAAACGAAATATTTGTATTAATTCGAACTACAATCAGAACGAGATTTTGCAAAGCCTAGCAAATATGTTAAATAAAGCAAATTATAAAAACAAAAAAAAAAAAATATCTTTGAGGCGTAGAAATATAATTCTGACCAAGTGTTCGCCTGCTCAACACCCAGCATACCGGGGTATGCATAAAGCAAACTACAAAACAAACAATAAAAAACTAGGTATGTACATTTTTTTCAAATGTTAAGTGAAGATAAATGTGAACATATATAAATAGTTTTAACAAATATTTTATGAAATGATAGTTAGATATACTGCTTATAAAAACGGTTGATGAGATGTTGATCAAAACCTGAGTTTATACATTTTTCTCACGATTTTCTGGTCGGACGTCGATTTTCACTTATAAAACGATTTCTTTTGTGTCCCATCCTTCCTGATGCATCGCGTTTAGGACCAGAACATTCTCCTTCAGATAGAGACCTTAAACGTAGGGAATAACCTAACATAGTCTTTAAACCATTTCTTGTGAAAAAAATTCGTGAAGCCTTGGAATTCGCTGCACGTGCAGTGATCACAGGCTGTGCTAATTGACTGCTTGATTCTTGGAGAAACCGTCAGCATCTGCTGGTAGTTTTTTTCAGATGAGGATTGTTACACATACAAATCTTTGGTGCAACAGACCGTATGTGGTCCATGGCTTAGCTATTCGCAACCATTCGTGTTCTACGTCTTATATTTTTTCACACAAATGGAAGGGACCTACAGTTTAGACCCATTTCCAAAAGACTTGTTTTTGAGAAGCTTACCCATGACAGTTATTACTCTCGGACGTTTGCTTAGACATTCGCGTGGGGTGGAACCGTGAAAAAACTTTTCAAGAACTCGAATCTCAAACTTCCCGCTAACCAACGCACTAACCACTGAGCCACGGTGTCCACTGTGTGGATTGTTATTGAGAATACAGTGGATTCCGCTAATTTGGGACACATCGGGCTAGATCGTTTTGTCCCAATTAAGCCGTTGTCCCAATAGTACGAAGTAATGATGAAGTAAATGAAAACGAATGTAATAATCATTTTATACTCTTATGTTGAAGAAATATAAAAAAAACAACTCAAAAAATTATTTCATATCTAATGTCGCTAGATACTTGTCGATGGTCCCCTGGTGAATGTTTTTAGTACTCTGTAAGCTTACCAAGTCATCACAGACATCTTGACAGACGCTATTGTTGCTTTTGCTGCTGTAAATTTTCCATACATATCACACAAGCAATGTGGCGATATTTTTTTGTCAAAATGTGTGTAAGATGTGTGATGAATATGTCCCGAATAAGCGGCTGCTATCCACAATTTCTGAACAAATTCATCTATACATTTCGTATTTCGTTTCCGTTCTTTATCATTTGTACCATTTAAGCTGCTGTCCCGATTATCCGGTGTCCCAATAAAGCGGAATCCACTTTATTATGTAAATGACCAACGCAGCTACATATATCCAACTTATTGTAGAAGAATATGCATTTTATCCATATTATCGACTCCACATTTGGTAGCGTTATAATCAAATATCATCTGCGGTTTTCGTCATTCGTAAACCATATTTTTGGTATAGTGGGACGTTGACAGCAACACTACCGCCTATTGCTTTTTGAATATACATGAACACAGTGTAGCATTCTGAATAAAACCAAATAGACACTATGCAGTCGATTATACTTCCAGGCAGTAATTCCTTTTTAGCGAAGTAATTGGAGAAACTCAGATTATATTCGTTTCTCTGATGGACTTGGTAACTGTGATTGCTGTGCCCTGGCGGGGCTTGAACTTACACCAGACAAATTATAAGCAAACACAGTACCTACTACTCCTTGGCCACCCTCTTACTATAAAAAAATTCAGTTTAATAACAATTAAATGCATTTAAACTTTTTGATGAAAGTAAAATCGTTCGTTATCCCATATAAAATGTATTAAAATATATGAACGTTTATATATTGGGGGTATATTGGGTGTTTATGATGAGGGAGCGGATTTGGGTTAATAAATAATTAGTGTATAAGAGTACATACTTATAAACGGTACGTATTGACAACACAAATTGCAAGAAAACTTAAATAAAAGTCATAAAAAGAACTTAACAAATTAAATAAGAAAAGAAAGTGTGCGAAATAATTTCTTTTTAAGTCTGGGTAACACGTTAGAAGAAAAACAGAAATAAATATTATTAAATACTAAGTGCTAAATTTAAAAAAAAAAGAAAAGTGAAGTATCCCACTGACACTGACCCACTGAAAAAGATAGGAACTTATCAAGTATGGGGTACTAAATGTACGCAAGCACTTACTGAACTATTTCCCAGACCTGCGAAGAAAATAGCATTACTAATGATCGAAAGTTAAACCTCATTGTGCCGGGCTTGCGAGCACATAATTACATCTATGTACATACCTACTTACAGCCATCTTAAAAAATTGAATCTCTTCCTGTTAAAAACTTTCAATTGGTAATATCCACAAAGAAAACAAACGTTCCATTTAAATAAAAGAGAAACAAATTATATCGGATCGTTAGAGATGAAAATGAATAGAATAAAACTGCTCTTCATTCGCAGATATTTTCTGAATGAAATATCATACTCTCTCATTCTTCTCCATTACACTTCTTTCTTGACTTCTTTAGCTTCATATTTTGTTTGTACTGAAGTGTTCGTTCGAAGGCTCTCTTATCCTCCATTGCAAATTTTTCTTGACTTCATACTTCATTAGTACTGACACATGATCTGGTATCAACATTGACGTTTAACATACGTGTAGAATACATATATAAATTGCCAACCGCCAATATTACAATGGCTTTAACATGTCTACTAATCATTTTGATGCACAGCGGGCAAAATAGAGCACACATTTACGTCTAGGAATCAATTGCACGATGTAATTTAGGAATGAGAAATAGGTAGGGAGAATGAAATATTGGTGTAGTGTCAAAATAATTGTTGAATAACTTTTTATTCTTTTGTCGTTGCTTTTGATTTACATTATTGTTGTCTTACGAAAAAGATTGCTTTATGATCAGTTATTATCTACAACGTATCATACTTAAAATTGCCATTCAATGAATTTATTACTTATTAATTATTGTAAATAATTTTTTAATTATAAATGAGTTACCTTTGGTGCAAGCGTAAACCATAAATACATACATATGTATGTGATTATATATATGATTAGTAAAATATATGTAGATATTCATATAGCCACATCGCAAGGTATTTGATTACATTTCTACACGCCAATAAACTATATGCTTGTCCTCAACCCACTTAGTCAGGGCTCTATTGATCGCCTTTTTGAATATCTTGCTGATGTTCGGATTGGAAGTATCTTTATCCATTTAAGATAATTAAACTGGGTGCTGTAATTCAACCGTCGCTTTTCTTTTTGCTCCACAAGTCAGTCAAGTTAATTAATAATTTGTGCATAAATTCTCGCGTCATAATCAATTTCCACCTCGCTATTTGACCCACTCCACACTCGTTCAATAGTGCCTTGTTTTCGCTGACGCGCCCCTTAATTCGTTGACCTATATTTTTCGTGCTCGTTTGTTTATCCCTCGGTTTATTCACCTTACAATTGCCATGTCTTGCGGTATCACCAATTGCGGTATCACCAATTGCCAGGGGGCAAGGTCTCAAGGCAAAGGGACCAGCGGGGTAGATATTTTCTCCCCGAAGACCGTCCGTACGTGGTGAAGAACCACATCCTTCTCGAGGTGTCCCTGTTGCTAACTGAATACGGCGGATCTAAAGTGGAAAACTTGAAAAAAACCCGTAATTCCAGGTGAGTAACTACCGTGCCCAAGGGATGAATGGCACTACGTTAGTGTATCTTCTAACGGTGAACTCCAGATAATTTGGGCACCTCTGGTTTCAATGTAAGTCCCCGCCGCTGGCATGCGGGGCTCTGCCTTCGGTGTACTCCTTTCCCTAGCTTCTCGTGGGAACAAAATTAACCCTAATTCAAATAAACTAACTCAAGAGCTTGACGTAGCTCTAAACTCCACCATCCCCATGGATATTGGTCCTTCAGAGGACCTCTCCTCAACTGCTAGTGCAGAAGAGGACGATCACGTTATCGGTCCATTGGAAGAAGCGGTCCTTCTTCTCGAAGCCGCCCCACACCCGTCGGCTGATCCTCAGCCCTCCACCTCAAATTCCCCAGCTGATCGACTCAGTGGTGCCGCTCGCAAGCGCTTTAATTACTGGCTCTCTAAGGGAGTCTCCGTTGAAGAGGCTAGAGAAAAAGCCAAAATCCCCTGTAGTCGAAAGAGAGACCGTTCAAATCCTTCTCCATTGGCTTCTCAGCCAAAAAGGCTAAAACGGAACTTCCAACAACACTAGCGAACGTGGCCCTTAAGCCCACTCAACCCGCTCTTCAAGTTACACCTCCCACTTTTAAGCAGGTCCTTGAGGTTATTAAGGTAGGAATCATCGCCTCAGACTTCCCGGAAACCCTGCTTAACAACCAGCAAATGACTCTTATTCAAGACACCATCTTTGATTACGGACCTCACTGAGGTAACCACACAGCCTAAATTCCGGGGAACAACTTTCCGGCCAGGATGGCTTGTCTTGAACTGCAAAGACGAGGCAACGGCAACTTGGGTCAAAAGCATTGTCCCTAGCATCGCTCCTTGGGAGGGAGCCTTACTAAAAGCACTCGATGAGGAGAATATTCCTCGCGGGCACTTTATGGTGGGACTCTTTCCGGCTAAACCTTCAATTGGAAGCGACAAGATCCTTAGGGCAGTCACTGCCCAGAACGCGGGTCTTCTCGGTTCCGAATGGAGAGTTTTAAAGCGCGAGGATAAGGGTAACTTTGCCATATTGACCCTCTCCATTGACCACAAATCCATGGAATGTCTGAAGAAGGTTCACTTCAAGGTAGATTTTCGCTTTGGTGAAGTCATTCTTCGACACAAACACCTCTCTCACAAACCCCTTGGCCCTGCTGTCCCCATCCCTAATCCCGTGGAAAGCGCTCCACCCACAGCTGAGTTGGAACCTATCGACTCCCGGGCTGTCGCTACCACTTCCTTCCCCACTCTCCCCAACCCAATCTATTCCACCACTGCTCCCAGCAGCAACAACCCAAAGCCTAACCCTGCACAAGGCCTAGATCCTCACAGATCATCTAAGGCTCCAGGAAGGAAGGCTGTCTCCAGTCTTGGACAAACTACTGGTAGCAACCCGTCGAGTAGCTCTACAGCTACACAAAGGGTTGCTCACCACAAAGATAGAGGAGTTAAAGGCAAAGCCAGGCAGAGGATCATCAAAGTTCCTCCAGACTTCTCCTCCTCTCATTAACCCAGCCATGACCAACACCAAATTTCTCCAAATAAACCTGCATCACGCTAAAGCGGCCTCTGCGGCCGCATCTTGCAGGTTTATCAAACACAACTTGGACCTCCTCCTAATCCAGGAGCCTTGGATCCGTGGAGGCAAAATTTATGGCCTCCCCACCAACTCATGTAAGTTAATTTATGACAACAGGCAACCTACTCCTAGAGCTGCCATTCTAATCAAAAATAGAATCAACTTTCTCCCTATTCCACAGTTCATTAGCAGAGATCTGGTTGCTGTCTCAGCAGACCTAGCAACAAACAGAGATCGACAATCTATCATCATCGCCTCCGGATACTTTGCGAATGAGACACCGGCGCCACCTGACGAAGTTGTTAAACTCTTCGAATACGGTAAGAAGACTGGTCAACAGATAGTGTTAGGATGCGAATGCAAATGCCCATCACACAATCTGGGGGAGCACAAACATCAACAAGAGAGGTGAGTCTTTACTTAATTTCTTAATTCCCCTGAATGTTGAAATCCTAAATAAAGGCTGTCAACCGACTTTTGTTAACTCTATCAGACAAGAGGTACTAGACCTCACCATAGCTAGCTCATCTTTGTCTGATCAAATTACTTACTGGCATGTGTCGAAAGAGCTCTCGATGTCTGACCACATGCATATCAGATTTGACCTCGAAAGCTCTTCCTGCCCAAACACTCTTAACAGGATCCCTAAACGCACCAACTGGAGTCTTTACTTAGAGACCCTCAGGTGTGAATTCAACCCATCCTGTTCAAATACAGACTCTTCTCATCTACTTGAGGAAGAAGCCTCAAACCTAAGCTCTCAAATCACTGTCGCATATGAATCCAGTCGCATAGCCAGACCTAAGGCTAACTCTCGGGATGTGCCCTGGTGGACCATTGAGCTTGAAACCCAAAAAAGAAAGGTTAGGAAGCTTTACAATAAAGCCAAACGAACTAACTCATGGAGCGAATACAAAATAGCTCTCACATCTTATAATTGTGCAATTAGGAAATCAAAAAGACATACTTGGAAGACTTTTTGCGAAAGCATTAACGATCTTCCGACAGCTGTTAGGGCTCAAAAAGCCCTTTCTAAGAACCAAAGCAATGGAATTGGTCTCCTACAAAAAAGTGACGGCAGTTTCACAACTGATTACAAGGAAACTCTGAGTCTACTTCTACAAACTCACTTTCCTGACTCTGTTATAACTGACCCTCACACACCTCTTCTACATGAAATTATGCAACACCCTCCAACCAGGCGCACTAGGAACTCTGCTAGGAATATCTTCTCCTCTGATTCTATCAGATGGGCCATCTCCACGCAAAACCCTTACAAAGCTCCTGGTGGGGATGGAATCTTTCCTGCCCTTCTTCATCATGGCATCGATATTCTCCTAGAATCCCTAGTGTCCATCTTCAGATCCAGCTATGAACTTAGCTACATACCGACTACATGGAGAAAGGTAAATGTAGTGTTCATACCAAAAGCTGGCTGCAGATCACAATCAGACCCTAAGGCCTTTAGACCTATTAGTCTCACCTCGGTGTTCCTTAAGGTAATGGAAAAAATTATCGACTTCCATATTCGTAATTCCGCCTTATTAGAACTCCCTTTAAATAAACTCCAATTCGCATATCAACCTGGTAAATCTACGGTCTCAGCACTACATCATCTAGTCAGCACGATTGAAGAAACTCTGTTAGAGAAGGATATCGCCCTCTGCTCTTTTCTAGACATCTCGGGTGCCTTCGATAACACGACGTTTCAATCCATCAAAGATGCTGCTGATGCTAGAGGCATTGACCCGCAAACCACCAGCTGGATATGCTCCATGCTCAGTAGCAGGATTATTTCTGCCAAACTTGGACAATTCTCGATATCCGCAAAAACCACTAAAGGTTGTCCCCAAGGAGGAGTTTTATCTCCCCTGCTTTGGTCCATTGTTGTGGACAAAATCCTAAACGACGTTAATAACTGTGGATTTCACACCCAAGGCTATGCTGACGACATAGTCATTATAATAAGGGGCAAAGAAGAAACCAACATCTGCGATCGGATGCAACATGCCCTTAACAAAGTTAGCAATTGGTGTCAGACAGAAGGATTAACGGTTAACCCTGATAAAACCGTAATCATTCCCTTCACCAGAAGGAGATCCTTGAATCTCCGCACACTATCACATGAAGAAACAAAATATCTTGGGATAACTCTAGACCAGAAGCTAAACTGGAAACCTCATTGAAAAGGCGACAAGAGCCTTCTGGGCCTGCTCGAGGTTTTTCGGTAAGAGATGGGGATTAAAACCAAATATAATCCACTGGACTTATCTCACAATCATCACGCCGATAATTTCCTATGCATCGCTAGTATGGTGGGAGAAAACTAACGAAATCACCATCCGATCTGCCCTTCAAAAGGTACAACGATTAGCATGTGTAAGTATTACGGGTGCAATGCGCACCTGCCCTACAGCTGCGCTGGAAGTTCTCTTAGACCTTCCACCTCTACACATAAGAATTAAGAAGACTGCAGCAGCTAGTGCAATAAAGCTTCAACTTCTATGTAATAATAATAACACCAATCTATTAGGACACATGAAAATCCTGGAGGAAATCCCGCTACTATCATCGCCAGCGATCTGTTCCTCGGATTTCATGCCAAAAAGAATCCATCTCAATCACTCTTTCAAAGTCATTATACCGGACCGCAGGTTTTGGGACTACCCTCTGATCCCTCATACCACATCTTCAATTGATGGGTACACTGACGATTCAAAAATGTCAAATGGGGCTGGAGCTGGTGTTTTTGGTCCTAACTACAAACTATCCACTTCACTCGGACAATATACCACTATCTTTCAAGCAGAGGTCTACGCAATCGAGCTATGTGCCAGAGAATGCATCAGACGAAACCTCCGTAGATCACAAATAAATATAAGGTCAGACAGCCAAGCTGCTCTTAAAGCTCTAACATCCTTCAACTTTGAGTCTAAGCTGGTTTGGAACTGTCTACAAGTACTCCTGCAGCTTGCTGCACACAATAAAATTACTCTTGCTTGAGTCCCTGGACATAGGGGCATACCTGGCAACGAATCTGCTGACAAACTTGCCAGACTAGGTGCTCAATCTCCGTTTACGGGACCTGAACCCTTTTGTGGTTTACCAACTAACCAGATAAAGATAGAGCTTAACCTATGGGAAAGAATAGAAATGCTCTCATTCTGGAATTCGCAAAATGGCTTACGACACGCCAAGAAATTTAGAAATTTCTCAAAAAAAAAGATCCAGAGACATTCTTTCAATGAGCAAACGCAAGGCTAAGATCATAACTGACTTCCTTACTGGACATTGCTCTCTCAATTACCATCTCAAGAAAATGGGCCGTGTCCAATCGGATATGTGCCGTCTCTGCCTTGAAGACACCGAAACAGCCCAACATATACTGTGTGAATGCCCGGCCATAGCTCGGCTTAGGCTCAAACACTTTAACAAAGGCTTCACATCACCATCTGATGTCACATCTTCTTCAGCTGAAACTATTTATAGTTTCATTAATGAACTAGATCTCAGCTAAAAGACAAATACAATATAGCAACTCTCAGGGGATTGCACAAAAGATCTCTTCTGGTCGCCGTGCTTATTAGGCTGTACTCGAGCCTTATTTACCCCATAGACTCAAAAAAAAAAAAATCACCAATTGCCCAATCGTTGATAGCAATGCTGACTGGGTTGCTTGCAAGGGCATCTGTGGCAAATCATTCCATGCCATTTGTGTCGGTTTGAATAAAAGAAACACGGTTTACATAAAAGAGTTTTCTGACAACCTCCTATTCTTTTGTGATGAATGCAAGAAAATCTCCCTTTCGCATGTGCTCTTAGCAATAAAGTGGTTTAGTGACTCTAATGACTCCTACCAAAAAAGTTTCGCAAAAAAGATTGTTTCGCAAAAAAGATCGCAAAAGATCGCAAAAAAGATTAAGGTCAAACTGTCGAACTTAGAAAGCAGTGTCAGATGTGTTGATGACTTAGGCAACTCGGTTCAGTCCTCAACCGACCATATCAAATCTAAACTCATCAACATTGAGAAACAAATAGCCAGTTTGGCTGAGTTGGTTTCAACTAAGTCCATGATCTATGAAACCACCATGCGCCACCTGAATACAGCGTTAAATGATTTTAAAATTAAACGCTCCGCGCAAATCATTTCGAACCAAAAAATCATCCGCGAATCAATAAACTCTCTGCGGGAAGACATTGATATACATCTCCAATCCTCCACATACAAACAACCATCTCTCAAGCAGCCTGATCCTATGCACGAAGTAATCTTCGATAGAATCAATGGGGTCGGCGATGAACTTGCTGCGACACGAAATGGTAAGCAACAGAATTGACGATCTTCCAACACAAAACCAGCTAAACCAAAAGGTCAACTACAACACATCAGTCTTCGAGGAATTATTGGAAACTGAAGTCGATCCACATTCACCTCCACCTCCTCCTCTATTGCGGACGATACTGTCTTATAAATCTCCTGCTCCCCCTACAATCCATGAGTCCGAAGCAGTTTTAACGTCAGATCCTCCCGTCGCCGCCCCGCGCAAGCTTATCAAACAGTTCGGGACAACATGGACACCTTCTGAGTGGCGGCGAAGGCTGGACAAACTACGCACAGAAAACCACCAAGTTACCACCCTCTTCATCAAAGGTGCCCCTCGTAACGCTGATGTTCCTTGGATTACGAAATTCTTCGAAAAGAAATTTGGTATCACCATCAGCCAATTTAAAATGTTCCTGCTATCCCATCATAAAAACAACCGAAACTTCAAATTTGACCTCCCTTCCAAATATGAATAGCTGTTCAGTAATCCTACCGGCAATAATTTCAATATAGGTATGATGCGTATCTGCAAATGGACGGACAAACCTACCAGGAAACAGGATATAAATAAGTTTAACACAAAATCTAACCCTAGAAATAAAAAAATTACCCTAGCTCTAAGTCCAACTCTAACCCTAGTTTTAAGTCTAGTAATAAAGATTCTAAGTCCCCCCTTCCCCAATCTCTTCCCATCAGTAATAATCTCCCCAAGTCACACCCAAATTGGCAATTTAAAACGGGATTATTTCCTAATTTCAATACCGCTCCCAAATATCCTAATTTCACGCGTTCGCGTATTCTTAATAAACCTAATACCAATCGCGTGTCCTTTGACCTCTCGCCTGCCACTTCTTCTCTTCCCTCTGTTAGCACTGCCTCCCATCACACCAATAACACTTCCAACCAAAATCCTGTACCCAATCCTTCCCTTCCCTCTGTCAATACTGCCACTCCTCTCACTAATGCATCCAAACCTTCCCCTGCTTTTATCGATCCTCTTCTCCCTCCCACGGTGAAACTCACGATGAATTCCGCTGACTCAGTCGAAAATCGCTACACCTTATCTCGGTTAAGGGACCACAGAATATATAATAATATCCGGCTGTACCTAGCTTTCCTCCACAACAAACCCGACTCCGTTTGTATCGATGGTAAGACAAAAACAAACGTCATGGTAGCCATTCATCAAGAAGGTCTTCCTACTGACCCACCTACTTTACAACGCATTTTCAACAACTATCATGAGGCTTTTAATATTTCACCTCAAAAGATTTCTGAAGATTTATCTTCATTTGCCTCCTACCTCAGCTCAGAAAGAACTTCCCACCTTCAAAAAAGCAGGACCGACGCAAACAAATATTATCGTCCCTAATCACTGCTCTGGCACAGTCCTTTGCCCTTATACTCCTATTGCGGCCCTACCTTTGACTCACACTACCAACCCAAAAGTACACCGAAACATCTGTCGCTTTACTATCAAAATGTCAGAGGATTACGCACCAAAACACGCGACGTATTCCTTAACTCCCAAAAACTCCCTTATGACATTTTTGCTTTGACTGAAACAAATTTAACTCCCAATATTAATAATAGCGAATTATTTCCTGCTGCATTTAGCACATTTCGCAACGATGGACTCGTAACATACGGCGCTCTATCCGGCCGGGGTACCCTGCTCGCAATACATAATAGACTCCATGCTACTTTTTTCAAAAACTCGCAAACCGCTGACTTTGAGTTTATATGCGTCAAGATATCCCTACCCAAGCGCTATCTGTACATAATGTGTTGCTATATACATCCATCCCAACCAACTGCATCTTACCAACTTGCCGTCGATGCGATTGACGATTCGAGTGATACCATGGGCCCATGCGATGACCTCATAGTTTTGGGGGACTTTAACCTTCCGCATCTTCAATGGTCTCAATCTGAAGATGAATCCCACTATATTCCCAGTGCCATATCCGACAAGGAAATTCTCCTAACTGATTGTCTATCTGAATCTGGCCTATTCCAAGTTAGCGGCATCCGTAACAACCTGAATAGACAACTTGACCTCATATTCTCGTCTGACGCCTTTAGTTCCCTAGTCTCTGAGAGCAGTCATCTTCTTTCGACTTGGGACCAATTTCACCCCCCGCTTTTCTTATCCTTTTCATACAACGATAATTCGTACCTAGTCTCAGAGCACACTTATTGCTTTAATTTTCGTAAAGCTAATTTTGCCAAACTCAATAGCTTACTTCTTAACATAAATCCTGTCTCTACACATTTACCCATTAACCACGCCCTCGCGATTTTCTACGCGGATATCTTTGCCTGTTTTGTCCAATCTGTGCCATACCAACCAAAAAAAAAACTGCTCGTCTTCTCCACCCTAGTATAATAAAGAGTTACGCTCCCTTCGCAATAATAGGAACAAATTATGGCAATCCTACCTTAAATCTAAATCCGACTCTGACTTCTATAAATACACTTGTGTATATACCCAATTCTCTGTGCTCTGCGGAAAGCTCTACCAAGAATACCTCATCGAATGCAACCAAACCTAATAGCCGACCCCAAGAGATTTTTTCAATTCATAAACGTTGAAAGAAAATCTGATGGCTATCCATCTACTCTCACCTTCTCGGACACCTCCTCGACAAACCCTAAAATAATTGCTAACCTATTCGCTCAATTTTTTGGCCAGTCGTTTGCTGCCCACCTACATGAACCCGATCTTGATTATTTCTGCTATTTGAACAACTCTACACAAACCTCCCTTGTCTCTGTCGACATATTCCTATCAATGGTTGCTGATAAGATTAACCAATTGAAGGATGACTACTTCCCTGGTCCTGACGGTTTCCCCGCCATAGTACTAAAAAAATACGCGAATCATCTGACACAGCCGCTCACTACCCTTTTTCAACTCTCAATCTTACAAGGAAATTTTCCCCAACTATGGAAGGACGCTTACATTACCCCTATCCATAAAAAAGGATGCAAGAGCGAAATTTCTAATTATCGGCCAATTGCCAAGCTCTAATGCATACCTAAGCTCTTCGAGAGCATCGTGTACGATGTAATGTCTTTCCACTGCAAACCAATTCTCTCCCCAAAACAAAACGGATTCCTCAAAGGGAGGTCAACAACCAATAACATAACCGTATTCGTGTCTAGTACACTGAACGCTTTGGAAAATGGCAATCAAGTAGATGTTGTAGCCACAGATTTTAGTAAGGCTTTTGACAAAATTTCCCACCAAATTATTCTCTTTATTTAAGCTGAAAGCCCTTGGATTTCAACTGCGGTTCATCTCATGGATCGTACTTAGTGGACCGTCAATACAAAGTTCGATTCAGATCAACAGTATCAGACCCTATCACAGCAATATCGGGTGTCCCTCAAGGCAGCCATCTTGGACCATTAATCTTCATCTTTACAACAAATGATGCTGAACGTGTCATCCAGAACTCTGATCTCCTTGTCTACGCTGATGATATGAAAATCTTTAAACGCATATCATCTGCCACTGATTCTCGCCTACTACAGGGTGATCTAGATAGCTTCTCCATCTGGTGTAATAAAAATGGCTTAGAACTTAATGTCAATAAATGTCACTCATCACCTACTCCCGCAAGCGTCTCCCAACACCAGCTAGGATCTACTTCATTCGTGATGAGCCTGTACCCTCTGTCACGTCTGCACGTGATTTTGGCGTTATCTGCGATAGTGAACTTAACTTTCGATCACATATCGACAATGTCATAAGTAGAGCCAATTCAGCACTTGGATTTGTGAAACGCTGGTCAAAAGAGTTCTCTGACCCCTACGTAACAAAATCCCTTTATCTCACTTTCGTCAGACCCCTCCTCGAGTATGCCAGCCAAGTGTGGTCGCCACATTATGCTACCCATATCATGAGAATTGAGGCTGTCCAGCGTAGGTTCATTCGCTTCGTCTTACGCGGTCCGTCTTGGGCTGATAACCTCAACCTTCCACCCTATGTGGATCGTCTTAGACTGATTAATCTTCAGTCATTGGAGAAACGTCGTGATGTTTTATTCATCAGTTGTTATCTGGCAACATTGATTGTCCCGCCTTACTTCAAGTGATTTTTCTAAATACCAATCCCCGCAATCTAAGGTCTGTTCCTCTATTCCGTATACCTCCTCATCGCACTAACTATGGGTACAACGAACCATTATCAAGAATGCTGCGCAAATCAAATAACGCGGCGCATATCTTTGATTTTAATAGGAGTAAATGCGTACTCAGCGTAAGGACAGTTTCCGATACTCCGTCTATACGCATTTATTTCTTCATTTTCAATGAGTCGTTATGAACAAGGAATGTTTGCTCTTATTGGTGATATCATTATTTAAATGCTTTAATTTACCTTATATACTTCCAGTACAATCGCTCCTATAGGCTTTACCTTCTTTTGCGGATCATTGTTCCCTGAATCTATGTGTCTTAAGATACAGCATGTCGTTTTGATTGTTCCTCTGAAGATTTGAAATTGAGATTTTGCGGGAACATACTCGGGTTGAAGTAAATTAAGGTGCGTCAATGGTTGCGTTGTTAGTGCGTGGAATGCAAACCTCATTGCTCTTAGGAAAGACAGCAGGCACCGGTTTAATACTGCTAAAAGCTCCCGCGAGACGGCCGATTGGGCCTCATATAAACTGTTTATAAAAAAATGCAAATTCTCGAGAAGAGAGCAACGACGATCCTGGAAACTTTTCTTAAAGAATCCTCGGAAGCGTCCAGGTTGCGGAAAATCCTCTCTAAAAGTCATTCAATACGCATCTACCTTTTGCATCCTCTGTTAAGGAGTCCATCGATATACTACTGGATACTCACTTTCCTGGTACTGTCTCGCGATTAGGTTAGGTTAGGTATGTGGGTTGGCGGGGAGAGAGACTCTCCGCCACACTCAGGTCAGTACTGACCCATTATGATGCCCTTTGGGGGAAAGGATGTCTCTTGCCCATTGAAACCCGGTAACCGATTTTAATATGCTCCGATAGTTATTGATGCGAGTCTTTGCATACAAACCATCCTGATGACCTGATAAATTTCATTATCTTGTCTGATGGCGTGCTGGCGAGTTCATCTAGGTCTTGGAAGAAGTAGCTCCCTAGGATCCTGTTCCTGCTGTGTTGGAGGATAGTGACATAGGAAGTGGGTTGTGTCCTCAAAAGCTCCTCGTCCCCGCAACCTCTGCAGAGTTCTTCTTCCGTTAGACGTAGTTTTTTCAAATGATACCGTAGAGAGTTATGCCCCGTGATAACCCCAACGAGGGTGGAAAGGGATTTCCTGTCTTTCCGTATAAGTCTCTCGGTTCTGCCTTTATCAAAGGACGGCCATAGTTTCCTGTGATTACACAGGAATCCAAGGAGGTCCATCTTGTGTTTGCCTCCTGTGTGGCAATTTTCCCTGCTTCAAGCTTAAGTGCGCAAAGCGGGATGTTCGCGAGTGGTTCTGTTTGTCTTGAAACGGCTGCAGAACCCTCTCTTGCTAGTTCGTCAGCTTTCTCGTTGCCTGGTATACCCTCATGTCCAGGGACCCAGCAGAGCGATACCTTGTGCTGTGTTCCAAGAACCTTAAGCTCTTCTCTACAGCATTTCACAAGTTTAGATTTAAATTCCGCAGTTATTGCTTTTATAGCTGCCGGGCTGTCAATAAAGAAGGTGATACCCTCTTGTGGTATTGCCCTTACTGCAGACTCACGGGCGGCTGTTGTCACTGCCAGGGCCTCCGCTTGGAAAACGCTGCTGTGGTCTGGGAGGCGTATTGATTTCGATATTCCCAGCGATTCGGAGAAGATGCCTGACCCTACGCCAGTGTCTATTTTTGATCCGGCGGTATATATGGCAATGGATTGCGCGTTTGGTATCAGATCTCTTAACCACTCCTCCCTGCTAGGATAGGCGCTTGAGAAAGGTTTATTAAAGTCTAAGTATGGCGTGATGTAATCCGTAATGGGTACATGGCCAATATACTCCTGAAGGATGGTCGTATGCCCTATTGCATTCGACCTCCATGTTCCTGACTGGCTGATTCTGATGGCGCTTATGGCTGCAGATGTTTTGATGAAGATATCTAGCGGAAGCAGGTTGAGAATAGCCTCAAGTCCAGCGGTTGGAGTTGTCCTCATCGCACTGGTGGTCCCGATACACGCTAGTCTTCGAATCTTCGTGACGGCCATTAGGTTAGTGACCATGTTCATCGCCGGCCACCAAACAAGACTGCCGTATGTCAGTATGGGTCTTATTATAGCCTTATACATCCAGAGAATTATTTTAGGAGAGGGACCCCAGGTTTTCCCAAAGATTCTGCTGCATAAGTAGAAGGCTATAGTGCTTTTTTAATCCTTTCATTAATATTCATTCTCCAGTTTAGTTTCTTGTCTAATACCAGCCCTAAGTATTTTGCGCTGTCGGAGATCTTAAGCGGGATACCTCCGACAGATGGCGTACTAAACTGTGGTAGCTTTCTTTTATTAGTGAATAATACGAGCTCGGTTTTCTGGGGGTTTACCGTGAGCCCGCAATTCCTGGTCCAGATGTCAAGGGATTTGATGGCCCCTTCGACTAGTTCGCTGAGTGTTGGGAGGAATTTGCCTGTTGCCAGTATCACAACGTCGTCTGCATATGCAGTGATACTGACGCCCCTGTTTCTGAGCAGCTGTAGGCCTTCGTTAAGAACAATGACCCACAGCAGTGGGGAAAGTACCCCGCCCTGAGGAGTTCCCCTGGAGGCGTAAGCTTCCATCCTTGTTCCCCCATTTTCGGTTATTATGTGTCTATCTTCGAGTATGCTGACAATCCATCCGATTAGGCTGTTGTGAATATTCAATGTGCCCAGCGTTCTCTTTACCGCTTCGGTGTTGACATTGTTAAAAGCTCCTTCAATGTCAAGGAATGCAGCTAATGTAAACTCTTTGTCTTTCAGTGATTTTTCTATTGAGCTGACAACACAGTGTAGCGCTGTCTCTACACTTTTCCCTTTCGTGTAGGCATGCTGGGC
The DNA here is from genome assembly GCA_946965025.1 of Blera fallax. Lineage (NCBI taxonomy): Eukaryota > Metazoa > Arthropoda > Insecta > Diptera > Syrphidae > Blera > Blera fallax. The sequence continues at coordinate 36,025,837 of OX337245.1, forward strand.
TGAGGAAAGGTCCCCTGGCCGAAGTCTGCTACGAATGTGTATGTCGATCAGTCTCTCGAAGGTTTTCAGAATGAAAGAGGTGAGGCTTATTGGCCTGAAGTCTTTCGCAGTGGTGTGACTTGCTTTGCCAGCCTTGGGAATAAATATATAATATATAACCCTAACCTCTCTCCACGTTCTTGGAATATACCTCAGTATGAGGCTGTTGGTGAAAAGTTCTTTCAGTACCGGGGCAATTACAGTTACCGTTTTTTGCAGCATGATCGGGATGATACCGTCCAGTCCCGGGGATTTGTAGGGGGAGAATTATCTGATAGCCCACTCTATTCTATCCTCTGTGACCAAATCCGCATCCGTTTCCATGATGCTGTTGGTACTGTTGGTACCGTCGTCATATCTACGCTGTGTCGTACAGCCTGGAAAGTGAGTTTTCAACAGCAGTCTTAGAGATTCCGAGCAGGATTCGGTCCAATTTCCTTCGGGATCCTTGAGAGACCCCAGAGTTTTTGTTTCCCTGGTAAAAATTTTCCTTAGTCTCGCGGTTTCTGTTGTACTCATTAGGTCTTCACAGAAGTCCTGTCATGATTTACGTTTGGCTTTCTGTGTAGCGTTTTTAAAATTCCTCTGACTGGTTTTGTAAAGTTCCCAGTCGGCATCTGATTTTGTACGTTTGGCCAGGTTAAGAAGTCTCCTAGTTTCTTTCCTAATTTTGGCCAATTCTTTGTTCCACCATGGAGGTGAGATTTTGGTCTTACGTTTAGTCATTGGACATACTTTACCGAAAACCTCTTTAAAGACAGATGCAATTTTCTCGGCTTTCCGATCGATGTCCGCTGGACTTTGCAGGTTGCCCTCACGTAGAAAGCTACTTTTCTTCTCTACCTCTTTGCCAAAGAGATCCCAGTCTGCTCTTTTTGGATTTCTGTATGGCTGGGGAGAATCACAGTTGCTACTTGTAAGGAATTCGATTAGTTTATGGTCAGAGTAGGATTCTACTCTCAGAACGTTCCAATTAATTATAGCTAGAGTGTCAGTATTTCTGACTAGCGTGATGTCAATTACCTCCTGTCTATTCCTAACTAAAAATGTTGGTTCATTACCTCTATTAGCTACTAGAAGATTGTTTTCTATAATGAATTCAAAAACCGACTCACCTCGTGGGTTGGTGCCGCTGCTTCCCCATTGTATATGGTGGGCATTCGCATCACATCCCATTAGCAGGTCCCATCTTTCCTGTGTCGCTTTTTGGACTAAGGCACGGGTTAGTGTTGCTGGAGGGTCTACGTCTTCGTAAGGCATGTACACGGCTGATATAATCAGTGGGGGAAGCCCCCTCCGTTCATGTCTTACCACGGTTTGGTCTGTATTGCTGTATGTAGATAGAAGAAACAAATTAATGTGTTTCCTAGGTACTATGCGTGTTCTGTTCTTACTTTCAGTATTCATTGTCTCAGTTCTGTAGGTTACATAATCTTTGTGATTGAGCCCACAAATTTTGCCACGGGAAATCCATGGTTCCTGTACTAAGGCGATGTCTGTGCTATGGTGTAGGTTTATTTGTATGATTTTCATTAGATTACCTTGTCACCCGCCTCCTTCCTATTACCCTCAGCTCTGTCCGTGAAGGGTCGAACCTTGCACCGCGTAATTCCAGTGCGGACTTTATTGTTAAGCCTTCTCAACATCAGTATGGATTTGTGGTTGAGCAGAACCACGATCTCTGTACCTGCTTCCGTGTGCTCACCCACTTTTAGCACCTCCCAGTTCTTACTGAAGAGTTCCGGATTCAGATGCCGGAGGTTTCTTTCAATCCTCTCCTTCGGAATGTGTGGGCCAGGTATGAAAATTCGGCCTTTAGGTCTGGTAAATTCTAACAGGTCCTTCTTTCCGACTAGTCGGATGTCGGCATTTGCCCATGGAGCCTGAGTTTTGTTAACAAATGACTTCAACCAGTTAAGTGTGAAGTCATTGTCACACCGCAGAATTTTGAAACCTTTGAAGGTTGTGAGCTGCTCAAAGAAGGGGGATTGACCCTCATTATTAACGATCGTATCGTTAATGCCTTCCAGAATGCGCAGCTGCATGAGCCTCCATTCGTCTTTGCTCAGTCTTTTGTCTGGCTTGTTGAAATCTACAATAGCTACTTGTAGATTGGTACTGCCTACGACGTCCAACTTTGCTTTTTTGCCAGTCACTTTTACTGGTGGCGAAGTTGTGTCGTCTAGCCTAGCTCTCTTCGAACTTCCTGCAATCGGCTCGGGTGTACGTCCCGTGACTTTCTTTGTGCCAATTACCAGGGGCCTAAGTCTGTCCGAGACTGAGGTGGATGGCAAGAGGCTTTCCCTCCTCGACTCGGTCAGTCTTCCGGCCGTTCGCCTAGTCGTCCCTGCACTTTGTCTGCTAGTGTTGACCGCAGATTCGGGGGTGCTCCCAATCGGTCTGGGTTTGGGTTTAGAACCTTCCGCCCGACCGATCGTGAGTGGTCTGGTACTGTTCGTAACTGAGGCGGGTGGCAAGCGGCATTCCCTCCTCGTCGCGTTCGGTACCGCACCAGTTCCTTCCTCTGGTCGGTCGCGTCTGTTCAGGGCTTTCCTGGAACAGCTTGCAGCCGGCTCGGACTTTGGTAAGTTCGAGTCGGTTACTGGCCGAAGTGCAGCTGAGGTGGGGAGCAAGCGGCTTCCCGCCCTCGCCGTGTGAGCGCTTCTTACCATCAGCCCACGTCTGTTAGTGTCCTGTTTTACGGGCCCTTTAAGCTTCAGCGTGTCATAGGCCCTGTCCAGAGCCGTTTTTTCCTTGTCCGTGAAGGAGTCCGGATCACGCTTTTGTCTACTAGTCGCGTTCCTAGTCGTTACCGGTTTAGACACTGGTAGGGCTAGTCCCTGATCAGGTTTTCCAGTACTAACTACTGTCGCGAAACTGCGTGCGGTGGAGTTCCCATTGTCAGCAGGGCTGCTACCGTCAGGCGGTGTAGATGAGGGTAGATTCTCCTCGAGAGAGTAGCAGCGGCTTGTCTCTTTAGGATTGTCCATCTCCATCTCACCGTCTTTCGGAGTCCCGACCTCCTTAGACTGCGGGTCTGGTCCCAGCGTTGTTGAGGAGGAGGGAACCCCTACAGACTTCTGTAGCAGTGCTGATTGGGATGAAGGCTCCAGGTTTGTGGATGTGATCACCTTTGGTCCTGACTGGCGAAGGCTTGTCGCGGACTTAGGTGGTCCCATCAGCACCCCTACGCTCGGGTTACCTGAAGAGACGGGCACCTTCGGGGTACTGGCACCTGGCATGTACTCCGAAGATGCCCGTTCCTGCAGGTAAGCCCGTGCGTTATGGAGCCTTCTCCTATCCGGCTCGCTCAATTCTTCCCACTTTTTTGTCCCTAGTCTCTTGACCGTCAACTTGCAATTTTTCGACCTTCTGGATGCACTCGACTGGTTAGAGAGGGATGAGCTGGCGATGGAGTAGGTGTCGCCAGATTCCAGAAAGAGTCTTTCCAGACTGACGTAAATAGCTCCAACGCTTTCCTCATCCGAAGTGAGAAGAAGCGCTTCTTCTTCCTTAGCTCCTATTTCCCGATCGGTTTTTATTGAGCTAGAAGTGCCCGATCGGTTTGCACTCTTCGCTTTGTTATTTTTGTTATTGTTTTTAGAATTTGATGGCATTAGGGTCCCACGAGTAAGGGGGAAGAAAATGTCCACCTGCACTCACCCCCTGTATGCAGGTAAAGGGAATTTAGTTAAAACTGGAGGTCCCCAGGTATCCAGAGTTTGCGCTAGCGACTGAGCACCCCCCCAGCCACGCAGGCCTCGGCGCGTCGAACCTTGCCTTGGGTGATCACCCTTTGGTTTCTAAATCCTCGTTAGACGAGCTTTACCATGGGAAAACATCTGGCTGAACGCAGACACAGATGTAGTTTTCTCTCTCGGCAAGTACCAGAGGAAGTAGAGTAAGCCTCTCCACCACGACAAGGTAGGGATCAGGGAGAGGACTGTCTCGCGATTAGTAAATACTTTTACCAATAGACCGTGCGCAGCTTTAAGCTCTTCAAGTCCCCAAGACCTGACGGTATTATTCCTACAGAATTACAGCAATGCGAGGACATTGTGCTTCCATGGCTCAAAGTCATCATGTCGGGCTGTTTAAATCTGGTCTATATTCCCAAAGTATGGACCGAGGTGGTGGGCAAACACGCTTCATCACCCCCACGTGGTGCCTGCTGGATAACTATCTAATAGTGAACCAAGTATGAGCGTATGCTGAGTTTGACTGTACATGTGGAACTGGACACTCGGACCAGCGCAAGCTGAGCCGGGTTAACTCCAGCACGCATATGCCAGACGAGGCATCTCTTGCTGACCTGGCCGGCATTTTGCGAATCAGATGGCTAACAAGAGGTCCCCATAAGGAGGACGTGCAGCTGAGGAATTCCATCGACGGAATCAAAGGTGACGTCCACAGACAGACTGGCGGAAGCCTTACTCGAGCTACTCCGACATATTTGGAGCTCAGGTCAGTAAGTAACTTTCACGACTGAGACAGGGTCTTGAAAAAGAGTTGGTGGCGGAGGAGCCCTTAATGGGCCAACGGCAGCGCTCGCATCCCCAAAGTGGGTTACTGACATCCGTGTAACCGGCCCTTGCCCTAGGTGTTGTATAAAGGGACCTGGCCCTCCAGGTTTGGGGGTTATGCGTCGGGGCAACTTCCCTACCACATAAAAAACCACAAGCCTCGGAAGGAATGACCCTGCTGTTGACGACCCTGATAAACGAAATAAGGACACTGATTTCGGATCTTCACGTAGAATGTTCGGACTCTTGGACCGCGTGCAGCCGATCTATTAGCAGAGGCCCTAGACTGCTATAAAGCAGATATTACAGCCATCGAGGAAGTTCGGTGGGATAGGCCGGGCAGAAGGATTATGAAAACTGTGACATTTACTACGGTGATTGCTACAGAGAGCACAAACAGCGCTTATTCGGATGCGCATTTGTTATACGCGTCAGACTTAGGCAAGAAGTCTTGAGCTTTCGATACGTGAGCGATCGCCTTATGGCAATCCGCACCAAGTCTAAATTCGCCAACATCAGCCTAATATGGGGGACATCTTTGGTAGGACAGTTGGTAAGCATAGCCTACACGACACACGTCTGGCAACGGAACCAGGTTTATTGACTTTATTGGGGACAAAAGCCACAAAGAAGAATTACTGTGAGAAAAAGATTGTGCACTCGATCAAATTTTCACACTCCGGCAGATCCTGAAAAAAACCCAAATCGATACTCACCATCTTTTTATGGATTTGGATACCACATATGACAGCATTTATACAGACAAGCTATACAGAGCCATGTCTAGTTTTGGCATGCCTGCCAAACTCGTTCGTTTATAGAGGGTGACGATGGAGAATTCTCTCTGCTCCATCAAGTAATGACCTCTCCGAGACATTCGATGTAAAAAAAAGATTTAGACAAGGTGTTGAGTTATCATGTGATTTCTATAATACTAGCGGACCCGGCGAACTTCGTCCCGCCCAAAATTGATCTTTTGATTGAAATAATTTGAGCATTCACGATTCCACCCGAAATTAATTTTTTCGATCGAACATTTGCGATCGGATAGCAAATGATCCCACTCGAATTTCAATTATTGATTGAATGCAACACTTTTCGAATTCGATTGAATTTAATATCCTTTATTTACACGGAATGTAAAGAGGTTCAGGGAATCACATGTCAGGTCAATTCAATGCTTTGTGCTAGACTACGTTCTTTGTTTTGTTGCCCGTCGCGTAAATAATCAAAAATGAAGGCTTTCCAACACGTGAACATGCTACATATAATTGGCCATGCGAGAAGCATGGGAATTCGAGATTGATCCCACACACTTCCAAAGATTGGCCTTGATTTATTAATTGTCATGGCGAATGCAAGGATTAAATGTCGAATGACGTCATTTAAAAAGAACCGTTGTATTTGTGGGCATTCGTCAAGAAATGTCTTGATTCTGGTAATTCGGCGTAAAGCAAAGAGCGCAATGGTTCTGGTAGTTGCCTCAACGGAACGGTGGTAATTTGACTTTACCACCTGCAAAACACAATCTTGGTGTCTCCGAATGAAACTTTAGCGCATTGCAATATTGGCAAATCACATTTATGGGCCCAATCGTAACACACGGCTGTTCACTATAGTGAATCGTGCAGTCATATTGGAAATCGGTGCGATGTAATTGGACATACACGGCACTTTTTCTCACTCGACGATTGGCGTTTCATTCAACTTGACGAAGCAGATCGCGATTGCGCTGCTGTCTCAGTCGTTCAGCAGCTGCGTGTGGTTCTCTTACCTCCTGAGTTCGTCCTGTACGAATTCGATCTTCTTTCGATAAACTCACTGGAATCACTGAGATTTCAACTTTAATTACCGGCAAATTCACAAAACATGAGCTGCTGGCAACTGAACAATCATCAAAATCAGGCTGAAATTCACTTGATTGAGATAAAGGAATCGTTCACGAATGGTTTAGGCACAATTTGATTATTGAAAATCTGATAATTAATTTTCAAAAGTAATTTTAGTGCAGCATCAACTGTAGAGCAACAACAGATCAATGTGAAATGCATGGACTACCTATAACAGACGGCAAACTTGCATTTCCCCAGGCATTGTCCAAAATATGCGGAGCCTAAATTTTCTTGTCTGTGAACTGTGAATGCATGTGAATTAGCACGTGGCCATCAACTGTCTAAAAGTGTAGCGTGTTGTTTCTTTCTTTCCTTTTGAACACTACATTTTGGGCAGCCCGTCGTCCCCTTAACGACAACAAATTGTACAATAATGATCTAAAGAAAATGGCTGCACCCATGGCTTCCACCTACTTGTAAGAGTGTGTAAGTGAGGCTCCCATTTGAATTTGCTGGAACGTCAGAATACATTCAAGCTTCTAGGTGGAAATGGACCAATATTAGCTTGGTGGTGCGAATAGTTAGTAAGTGTAGTCAGACTATGGTGAAATGATTAAGGAAAAAGGACACCTGTCAAATTGCATACAAATGTTGTTGCATACGAATGTGTGGGAAAAGGGTTTTTCCTATTAAAAATTTTCCAAATTTGGAGTTCTGGCAATTAATTTCATTGTATTATTTCTTCAAAATTTGAATTGTAATATTACGATCAAAATGAAAAAAACAAAGAAAATTCCCCATACTAAATGTATGGAAAAGCGATTTTCCGAATTCACAATTTTTCTTCAAAATTTTCCAATTTTTTTTTGCCGTAAAAATGGTCCTCGGGCGGAGACGAAGACAACAAAAAAAAAGACAGCTCAAATCGAACCATCCGTTCCCGAGTTATGAGCGGTCTTACGTATGCCAACTCTTTTTTATATATATATCTATTATATATAAATCACACTTGAAAAATTTTTGCGAAACTCACAAGCCAACACCGGAGGCACAATCTTTAAAAAGTCTGTGTAACTACTATGCTGATGACGTTGCTATCGCTCTCTCCGGAAATCACCCAGATGCTTTCAAGGAAATTCTCCAATATGCTCTCCTCGGGTCACCAGATGGGCCTCTAAATGTGGACTGGTTGTTAATACCCACAAAACGGAACTCGTTATCTTCACGAGGACATATAAAGTTCCACTCATAGACCCACCTAAGATGAATGGCACCAGTCTTACCTTCACTGATAAAGCAAAATACCTGGGTCCTATTCTGGACAGAAAACTAAACTGGAAAGCCAACCTACTAGAACGCGTCAAGAAAGTCAATGGAGCTCTCTACTCCTGTAAAAAGGTCATAGGTATTAGCTAGGGTTTGAAACCTCAAATCACTCACTGGCTGTACGTGTCCGTTATCAGGCCTATTCTACTTTATGGCGTAATCGTATGGTGCCTGCTCTTGATGGGGCTGTCCACCTTACTCAACTAGCTAAGGTGCAAAGATCTGCATGCATTTGCATCAGTGGTGCACTGAGAACTACTCCTTCAGCGACACTGGGTATTTTTTTCAACTTGCTGCCCTTACAGCATCCCTGAACGGGATTAATGGGACAATTCCCCCCCTATCGATGGCAGCGTGGTTCACGTTTTTACAGACGGCTCTAAAACTGAAAGAGGGGCGGGATGTGTTGTTTTCTCCGACAAACTCAACCTAAGAATATCGTTCAGCCTCCCTGATCATTGTAGCGTTTTTCAGCCGGAAATCATGGCGATTAATGAAGCCCTGTCCTGGCTGAAGTGTAATGTACTATCTGTCAGAGATATTTCAATTCTCACTGACAGCCAAGCGTCAATCAAGTCCCTGGAATCGTGCTCCTTTACTTCAAAGGCCGCTCTCAACTGCCGCTTATCTCATACGGAGATGACAGAGCAGTTCAATACTCACTTATGCTCGGTGCCAGGCCACAGAGACATTCCAGGTAACTTCAGGGCAGACGAACTCGCCAGACAGGGTACTACTCTAAGGATTCTGCATCTACTAAAGCTACATGCTATTAGCAAGACCAGCCTCAGATGGGAAAACGGCTCAACTTGTCTCATCTCGAGACAGATCTGGCCCAGGCTGGACCAAAAACTTAACGCCGAGTTGGTCAAACTAAAGCGACCACAGATCAGCCGCGTTGTCGGTGTTCTTACTGGACAATGTCTTATAGGCCAACACGCCAAAAGACTGGGACTCTTCTCTAACGACTTCTGCAGTAGCTGCAGAGACGAGGAAGGTATCTTTCACCTCTTATGTAACTGCCCATGGTGGTCAGGTTCGGGCTCTCAGGGTAAAGTCCCTGGACGATCCCTGGCGAGTAACCGTGACAAGAAGACTCACTGCCTCCACGGGGCGGCCACCGGGCAACGAATACCACAGCGAAATAATCTGGCCTAGTATTGCGGACGTGCACAACTGAACGTATGGTCTATTGCGCACGCCCGCGATGCACGGCTGGTGTTCACGTCTGTGACTATTCGGCTAAATTGAGCGACGTGAGGAGTAAACCTCTAGAATAAATCTCTAATCCAAGGTGGAACAGCATACGGCAGGGATGCGTGGCTAAGAGAGTGCTTAGTCGCTAGTATGCGGACTCCGAATACCAGGCTACCTTCGGTTTTAACCAATGCCTTCCCGTGCCGTACCGGGCTCCGACATGGGTGACTCTTCTTTCCCGGATACTCGTGGGAATCATTATATCTCAAAAAAATTTAAATTTACAGACTGATGCCTCTATAAGCGCATCAACCTCTGGCGTTGCCGTTGGGCAACCAGAGGCACTCCCCAATCGGGTAGCCACTGGGCTCTCGACGGTCGACATTAATAGTGCTTCAGAGCACATAACGGCCTCTACTTCTCGGTCCGCCATCGGGCAACCGAACCCTACATCCGATTCAGAAGGTCTGGCCAAGTGGGCCCCTTCCGATCGTACGGATTGCTGTGACGATAAAGCAGCAGCGGAATCGTACACCTCTGATTCCGACGCGTCCACACTTGTTGACACCTGCAGCGTGATTACCGAGAAATCGGGTTGCTCCTCCATCGGGAAGAGCCTTAGCGGGCTGCAAATACAACAGAGTGGTTTTGTGAAGCTGAATAGCTTCCAAAACAGACGCTTTAAAAGCGCCCTGCGGAGAGGAATGGACAGAGAAAGTGCTCTCATCCTGACCAAATCCGCTGACAAAGACAGGCCAGACATGAAGCGAGTCAGATCCGAAGATCAAACTCCCCCTTCATCGGCCGCCAAGAAGATCAAGAGTGGTCCCCTACCTGATGTTCCCACCTTTAGCCAGGTGGCTAGCCTTGTCAGGTTAGGGATCGTTCCGACCGACTTGACCAACCATCCCCTCTCAACAGAGCAAATGGCTCTCGTACAAGAGGCAGTTATAGACACCTCGATCGAATTGAGTAACTGTGGCGTGTGGCCTAAGTTCTCAGGGTCACACCTAAGATCGGGGTGGCTAATTTTTGTCTGTGGAGACAATGCTACAGCAGGGTGGATGCGCTCCAACTTTGAGAGGATCAGCACTAAATGTGGTCTGGACCTGATGTTGGTGGAAGAGGGTTCATTCCCAAAAACACACATCGTCCGTGGATTCTTTCCACAAAGTCTGGATCTCTCAAACGAGAAAGTGCTTGCCACCCTCGTATCTCAAAATGCCAACCTTAAGGCCAATACGTGGAAAGTCATCCAGAGAGGGAAGGAAGGTGCACTCCTTCACCTTGTGCTAGGCATAGACGACAATTCCATGGCTAAGCTCCTCGAACTCAAGGGGAAGGTCAACTACCGCTGGGGTCAGATAAAAATTATCCTTAAGAGCACCGATAAGGTTCCCACATCTGACAGCGGTACCCCTTTAGAGGAAGAGGCAGCCAGCACTCAACCTTGCACCGGAAATGTGTCCGATTGTAAGGATTCAAGTCAGCCTACCTCAACTAGCTGTGCCTCTGGGCCATCTAGCTCTGGTGGCGGTAAGACGACAGCGGTGTCTGTTCCTGTGGATCGCACCCACTCAGCCTCTATAGGCAGTATAGGGCGCGTCCGCTACCCTTAGCAAGCGGTTCGCCGATGAAAAGGTAGCCCTAGGACTGTTACAAGAACCTTGGGTTATTCGCGGACACACCAAGGGTCTCGGGAATGGGGTAGGTAAGCTAATTTATAAACACGATGAGCAAGTGCCAAGGGCGGCCTGCTTAATCGACCATAATATAAACTTTCTTCCCATTCCAGAATTTATAACAAAAGACCTAGTAGCCCTACTAACAGAAGTCCCGACCGAGAGAGGCACTCAGAACATCGTGTGTGCCTCGGCGTATTTCCCTGGTGATGACGACAACATACCGCCATTGGAGGTCCAAGCGCTCATCAGCTACTGCAAACGTAGTAACCTACACTACATCATTGGCTGCGATGCCAATGCTCACAACATGGTATAGGGTAGTAGCGACGACAACAAAAGAGGTGAGTGTTTGTTAAATTATCTTGTTAGTAACCATGTAGATGTCCTCAACAAAGGGTCTAAACCAACCTTTATAAATGCCATTCGAGAGGAGGTACTTGATCTCACTCTCGCCAGTCCATTTATCTCTAATTTTGTCACAAATTGGCATGTGTCAGATGAAGCCTCGATGTCTGACCATCAGCATATTAGGTTTGACATACCCGGCCAACTGACACAGGCCCCAATTAGATACGATCCCAAGTCGACGGACTGGATTATGTATCGGGAGCTAGTCCTCTCTAAAATGGATATACTTGTCTCACCAATTGAGTCCACGTGGGACATTGATGAAGCAGCATACCAGCTGAATAAAGTGTTGCTAACTTCATACCACAGTAGTTGTGTCAGTAAAACCAGCCCGAGTAAACGAAAGGTTCCCTGGTGGAATGACCAGCTTGCTAAACTCCGGAAGAAGGCTAGGAAACTCTTTAATCGAGCCAAACGCACAAAAATGTGGGACGAATACAGGTTCGCTCTCACAGAATTCAATTTAGAATTGAGAAGATCAAAACGAGCTGCATGGAGAAGATGCTGCGAAGACATTACTGACATGCCTGTAGCGGCACGTATCCACAAAGCTCTTGATAAAGATCATACAAACTGTGTGGGTTTGCTAAAGAAAACTGATGGTACCTACACGTTGGACCGAACGGACACGATTAACACCCTACTTCAGGTGCACTTCCCCGGTTCGACTATCCATGAAAATCATGATAACTCTAACGACACTGACCTTAGGGTCTCCATAGCCAGCAGAGTTAACAGTCTATCTGGTAAAATCTTCAGTCCAGATAAGGTAAGATGGGCAATCGGCTCTTTCAAACCTTTCAAAGCCCCCGGTGGTGACGGCATATTCCCAGCCCTTATTCAAAGGGTTATCGACGTCATACTGCCGGCAGTTATCGCTTTATTTAGAGCTAGTTACAACTGGGGTTACATCCCATTCACCTGGAGACAGGTGAATGTGATCTTCATCCCCAAGAGTGGCAATAGGCCTAGTGAACTGCCTAAATCATATAGACCTATCAGTCTAACATCATTTGTTCTTAAAACTATGGAAAGACTTATCGATGTTCATATTAGAGGCCAGATAGAAATATCTAATCCTCTACACTCAAGTCAATACGCGTACAGAAAAGGCAAATCCACTGAGAGTGCTCTTCACCATCTCGTCAAAAAGGTCGAAGAAGCATTTCAAACCAAGGAAATTGCCCTATGTGCCTTTTTAGACATTGAGGGTGCTTTCGATAATACCGGATACGACTCGATAGCTAGGGCAATCAGTCGTAAAGGTATCGAAGATTCGACCAACCAATGGGTCAGAGCAATGCTAGAAAGTCGAATCATAACCGCCTCCTCTGGTGGCGTGTCGGTGTCCGTGACGGCGGTCAAAGGCTGCCCCCAAGGTGGGGTACTTTCTCCCTTATTTTGGACACTGGTCATTGACGATCTTTTAGTCAGTCTCCACAGACTTGGCTTTAGCGCCATTGGTTATGCAGATGACCTGGCGATCATTTGTAGTGGCAAGCTTAACGCAACCATTACTAGAGGCATGCAGAACGCATTGCTTCACGTCTTAGAATGGTGCACTTCTGAAGGATTATCTATTAATCCCAGCAAAACTATTCTAGTGCCTTTTACTAGAAGGAGACTGGTTAACCTTGAACCAATCACCTTAAAAGACACCACTTTGCCTTATTCCAATGAAGTCAAATACCTCGGTATTATCCTAGATAGGAAACTCAATTGGAACTCTCACATCAAATCAGCCACAGAGCGTGCCACTAGAGCCATATGGGCCAGCAGGCGCCTCTATGGCAGAACTTGGGGGCTTAACCCCAAAATGATATACTGGCTTTATATCATGATGGTTAGACCTATCATTACGTACGCTGCTGTTGTCTGGTGGCCTAAAACCCTCGAACAATCAACGGCTAATAAGCTCCAGAAACTACAGCGTATTGCCTGCCTAGGTATTACAGGTGCAATGCGCACCTGCCCAACTTTAGCACTTGAGGCTTTAATTGGACTTACACCCCTACACATCTTCATTAGGAAGACGGCTGCTAGATGCGCTATCAAACTGCAGCTCGAACTTAAGTATAAAACAGATGGCCATGTGGGACACCTGAAAATACTTAACTCAATCCCAAATATAGACATGTTTATGTCCATCCCAGACATTATGGTTAGGGAATACAGTTTTGGGAAACTATATGAGGTAGAAATTCCAGACCGTGCTAAATGGGCCAATGGGGCTCTGGCACGGGACCCTAGAAGTCTGATCTGGTACACTGATGGATCGAAAATGGAATGTGGAGTTGGAGCTGGTGTCTTTGGACCCAACACCAAACTGTCGATACCCATGGGAAGATGTCCCTCGGTATTCCAGGCAGAAGTACATGCCATTGAGATCTGCGCCGACTTAATATCCAGAAAAGGTATTAAAGGCGCCAGAATTATTATCCTTTCGGATAGCCAAGCAGCATTACAAGCACTGTCTTCCAACATGATGGACTCTATGACAGTTAAATGCTGCCACGATGCCCTACAGGCCCTCGCCAGATACAACAAGGTCAAACTTGGATGGGTACCTGGTCACCAGGGTATTGCAGGCAACGAATCGGCGGATGAACTAGCAAGGGCTGGATCAGAATCCGTGTTCTTAGGACCAGAACCGTTTTGCAGAGTCAACTGGGCTTCTGCCTTAGGACAATTAAACGAATGGGAAAATCAACTTCGTCTAAACCACTGGGAAAATGTCCCTGGTCTGAGACAATCCAAACGTTTAATTAAACCTTACTCCTATAAGGAAATCCTTAACCTAGATAAGGAAAGCATTAGGAAGCTGACGGGCTTCCTAACTGGCCACTACGGCCTGAGATACCACCTTAACAAAATGGATATTTGCCAGGACAAGGATTGTCGATTCTGCCTCGAGGAAGATGAGACATCCGAACACATTCTTTGCGAATGCCCGGCACTACATTGGTTAAGGATACGTACTCTCAACAGGGAGATACTTACTTCAGTGGAACTCAAGGGATCCGCTACCAAGGATGTACTTGCCTTCATAAGGGAGGTAGTACGTCTCTTGGATTAACTCCAACCCCTCGATACAATAGATCTTTTAGGTCGCAGTGTCGATGCCATGCGGGCAAGGGTTGTACAAGAGGAAAAAAAAAAAAAAAAAAAAAAAAAAAAACTGCCCATAAAAGAATGCTCCATTTAGGGTTCCCCTTCCTTGAAGACCTTAGCGATCTGGCGTCCTTAGGCGTCATGTGCATCCATCGCTTTATCAAAAGTTCCGGTTGTTTTTGCTAGTCCCTGAGTGGCCAAATGGTTCTGATCCATGGTATCACAAAGGATCTTTACTGGTCTAAGTATGTCTGCAGTCCCGTGCGGACAGCCAAACTAAAATACTGCGTTGATACCGATGTATTCATACTGTCCATGGCGGTCAGGTACGGACTATTTGTCTATTAGTTCAGGCTCACCGAACTCAAGATATCTTGACCTTCTGATTCGAGTTATGCCTTCCCGCAGTATATTGGGCTCTGCTGATGGTGGATGTTTCTATCCCGATTACCCGTGGGACAAAAATTCATTCAAATAACAACACTTCATTTCAATGTGATGCCAACTCTATTGCACCAATTTCCAAGGTAGCACCTGTGCTCTCCGCAAGTTCAGAAGGTACCGCTGTCCTACGGCCTGTCTCCTTATGTTCTGATACCGATAAGGGGCGAGTTATTGCGCATCTCTCATCTTGATTCATACTCGGACACTTTTATGGAGACCTATATAGTCTCAGACAAACTTTTCTTGAGATTCGTGAGCAGTTCTGTTAAAGGGGTCCCTGCCTATTCGACAAAATTTGTTTCGCGAATCAAAATAAATAATGTTTGTCTGGCAATAGTTATTTCGCAAATCTTCATTCGGTCTTTGATTTAGTCCGCAACGTGATCATCTCGCAATGTGTTCCCAGCGATTTCCAATTTCGAATATGATTAAGTAGCAATGTGTTGTTTTGCAAAAAATTATTTTGCTAACTGTTAATTCTCGTTTAAGTAATTGGCAAAATGACACTTGGCATGCATTAGTTTCTCAAACGCCGCCGCTACGCTCGCTAAAAACAATCGATGAACATTTCCTCGAATCATACATGGAACCGATTTCGGTTTATCCTGACAAGCTTAAAGCGAAATAATACAATGCCAAATAGCATAATGCGAATTCATCACAATGCAAGAAAAAAATTGCGATATTATAAATGCGAAATAATATTTTTGCGATATGAAAACATAGCGAAATATGAATTTGTTAAATAAAAATTGCGAATAAATAAAATAAAATAAAAATAAAAAGTAATTGAAATGCAAGACAAAATAATTGCGAAATGATCATGGCGAAATAATAAATTGCTAAAAAAACTGCTATTGGGCAGCTTCATACCAGCGAATACATTAGATTCACTGCGACTGAAAGGAGGCGGTTCAACCGCTACTTAAAACTTTGCGAATCCAGGGAACGTGCTCCAAATTCCATCACAACGATAGGGGTACCAAGCAGAAACGCATGCGATCTACTCCTTCAGCATTTCATAGGAAAAGAGCAAGAACCGAGACTACCACAATCGTCAAAGCCCTCTACGGTCTTAAACAGGCGCCGCCGTCAAGTTGTCCCCTTAAAGTTGAGCAAATGGTTTACTCAAAAGAATCGATTATGGACACGATCTTGATTACCACAAAACAGACTGACTTCTCGTTGTTTGCTCCAATCTCTTCACTGTAGAGTAGATGAAATGGACTGAACGTGATACTAGTGGAGAAGTATTCATTCTTAGGCCACATGTCATCTGTGGTTTTTTTCCACATGTTTGCTTCTTAAGGCATCTGTTTACGCAAAATATTGGTTTTTTAACCAGAAATTTTTAGGTGGTACAGGGACCATCGAGAAGGTTCACTTCGCGCTCGAAGTTACTGACTGCTCGCTAGATCGCCTCAAGCAGAAGGATTTTTCTTTTTTTTTTGGAAGGGGGTTCGCTGGAAGAAATATCATCAAAAGACATAGCAGAGCTAGTACGCCAGGGATGTTTCTGCAAGAGTGAGGGACTATCCGCCGTTTGTCGGGCTTCAAGACTTTTTTGTTTGAAAATATTACCGAGTGTATTGGGCTTAGCCAACTCTTATAGATCAAGAGGTTTTAACCGTCTCAATCTCCTGATTATATTGTTAGTATTTAATAGTTCTATTATTTCTATGTTAACGTGATTGAGAATTCTACTTCTGTGCCTTTGAGCAACTTTTTTAACTAAATCTTCAACCATTTCAATATTTAGATCTCTATGTAGATCAGCGTTGCATATGTACCAAGGTGCATTAACTATGTTCCTTAGTACTTTATTTTTGGAGACTTTGATTTTTCGTATATTTGTTTGGCATGTGCATGCCCACTACTGGAGCCCATAGGTCCATACAGGTTTCAGAACTTGATTGTATAGCAATATCTTATTGTAGTTGGACGAGGATGAGTATCTCCCAATAAGCCAATACATTTTACTGTACCGCATATTTAACTCATATCTCTTTTTCTTTACATGCGCTTTCCAACGCAGTTTGGCATCTAGGGTCATGCCTAGATACTTGGCTGTTTTTGAGTATTCCACTACATTATTGTTTATATATTCTGGAATGTGTAATACGTTTTTATACGTAAAATTAATATGAACTGACTTTAGGTCATTTAATCTAATCTGGCATTTTTTAGTCCATTCTGATATACTGTTTATTGCCAATTGAAGGTATTTTGTTGCTATTTCGACAGTTGCTCCCACAGCAAGTACAGCCGTGTCATCTTCAAAAATTGCTATAGTGGTTTTTTCACTAACAGGCTAGTGACTAAGAGGCATGGCACAGGGCCCAATACAATGCCTTGTGGTACGCCAGCTTTAATTTCGCTTAATGTTGAGTACTCTGTCTCTTGTCTAATTCTGAAGAATCAATCTGATGTACATATATGAAGAATTTTCAAATACTGCTTCGGCAGTTGCTTTTGTAATTTATGGATCAATCCTTTGTGCCAGACTTTATCGAAGGCTTGTGCTGTATCAAGAAATATTGTAGAGCACACATTTTTCCCTACAAATACTTTTTGATTTTATCTGTGATTCTATGCCCTTGATCCATTGTAGAGTGATTATTTCTTAATCCAAATTGGTAAATTGGGACTAGCGATTTCTCATCAATTATTTTTTGCAGACGTTTTACCAGCATTTTTTCGAATAACTTCGACAACATTGGTAGCATCGATATTGAGCGATATGAGGTGTTACGGGAGCTTCAATTGCACTAAAAAGAAAAAAAATTAAATATGTATAGGTTCTCCCAAACACGCTAACGTTACCCTATTCACACTCACCTAAATGCCCGTATCCGAATCCCCATTATCCCCGGTCGCCTTCTTCTCACTGGAAAAAAAAGAATCTTAAAAAAAAATATGTTAGCAAAACAAATTGCTACTGGAGTTTGCTCCCCAAATAAATCGATCATTAGGTGAATTCTAGGAACAAACTCCAATAGCAAACCTACCTGCGTGCATAGTCTGGAAAAAAGAAAACATTAATAAATTTCCGGAATTGGAAAAAGAAAAAAAAAATTATTTACTTGTGCATTACGTCCATATCGATCCAGTGTTCAATTGTTTTGACATTTCGTCTCTTTATATTGTCTTTGTTGTTTATACAATTGTCCTTTTCTGTATTTCATGTACACTCTTCTTCCCTTGTTGGTGAATTCATGCCAACAAGGAATAAACTCACCAATACGTTTTCATTTAGTGTTCATGTGCAGAGAGGTGATCTTGTTCAGGATATTATTTATTATAAGAAAAATATGTACGTTATTTAAATATGTTAGTTTTATTGTTTTTTAGTACAAGGTTATATTAAAGAGTTAAGAAATAAGGAAAAGTTGACGAAGGAAACTGGAAGGTGGGAAATCGAGAGACCCGAACAAAGGAAAATTAGGAAAAAACAAGGAAAAGTTAGAGAGACAGAGACGGGACTGATCTACGATACGAACAAGATATCAAAAGACATATAAAAGAGCGGTCAACGCACCTCAAACAAAAAAAAAGGAAAAGAAAGAATTTTACATAAAATACATATAACAAGACAATATCAAACAGGGTGAAGAAAAATAAAGAAAAAGGAGAAAAAAGGAGAGGAGGAGGAAAAAAAAGAAAAAAACCGAAGGAGCTCCAGTGGACAGACCGTTGTCAAAAGATTCTGGGCGCGGAGTGCGTTAAGGCGGTGCACGATCGCCTCAATAGTGTCCTAAAGGCAGTCCAGGACCCACCACAACGAGCGCCCTGTGTACTTCGCCGCAGTATAAGCAACGCCACCAAGGAAGCAGCTCCGCCTCGAAAAATAGGAAGTTCTCCTATTTTTGAGTGAATAGTGAATTCAGTTTTTTTTTAATTTACTGGATTTTCTTCCGTTTAAATTAGTGAATAGATCTTTTATTTGTTAAAATTATTTTTTTTTTAGTTTTCTAAATTTAGTGAATTCTAGTTTATACACATATAGCGAATAGTTTTTTTATTTTAAGGGTGGACCAATGTGTATTTCATCATAAGAGTGGTGAATAAAATCTAAATTCTAAAAACAATTGTATCATATTGACATTTGTCATCTACCGTCATTAACAATTTTAGTCATTTGACTCAGTGGCACAACGTGTTGAAATTATCGAAGCCTATTATGAAAATGGCCATTCAAAAAACTGCATATCGCGCACTACGTGATTTTTTGAAGGCAAGCACATCAACTCGTTATCGTGCACAGGAATTAAATCTCTCAAGAACCACATTAAGTCGAATTTTAACAAAAGATTCGAGTATGCACACTTTCAAGATTCAGTTACGCAGGAATTGAATCATCTTTCATCTCAGCGACTTTGTTAATAAGTAAAATTGTCGCATTTAGGACGATGAAAACTCAAGGGAGATTGTCGAGAAACGGATGCATCTTCAAAGATTCAGTGTTTGGTTTAGTTTTTGGAGTGGAGGAATTACTGGATCTTTTCTTTCTTTTTTTTTAAATGGTGGCGGTAATCATGTTACTGTGAATGGTGAGCGCAAGCGTTCCATAAAAATTAACTTTTTATGGCCCGAATCGTATCATTTGGATGTTCCAACAAGACGATGATATACGGGCAATGCAGCAATAACCTTATTGCATGAGAAGTTTTCGGGACAAATTATCTCGCGAAACAGCGACGTCAATTGGCCGCAGAGATTTTGCGATTTGACAGCCTTTTGACTTCTTCCAGCAAATGTCAATAATTGAGCAAAAATTCAAGAGCCGAAGGACGAGATAATAAGCCATATTGGTGGAATAGAGGAGCAGTTATGCCAAAATATCACCCTAAATATGAAAAAAACGGATTGACTTATGTCGCCGAAGCCATGCTGAGCATTTGGCCGACGTTATCTTACACACATAATTGTTTTCTATAAATAGGTATTATAGCAAGTTCCAGTGCCTCTAAAAGCGAATTCGCTCTAAACCGACACATTCGTTGATGTTAACGTGGAATCTAACTTAAATCCATTCCACCGAAACCATGACACAATTTTTTTTTTTTACGCTGGGAGGTGGTAATCTTCAAAAGACGAAACTGTAACAGTGTGGTATTCTTACACACTAACCTCTTCTCCATTCTTCCCATTTGCTCTACAGTACCTCGCGCCGTCTTGGCATTTCATCGCAAGGTGGGGAGGAGCCAGCGTTTCAATTGTTGCACCTAGTCATTAGACCAATCAGCAATTTGTCTTTCTTATCTTTAAATGTTTATGATGATTATTCGTTTATGGAGGATTAAATAATGTTTTATTTATTTGCTTCTCTAACTATCTAGCTAGATCAAAAGGTTTTATTTTTTTTAATCTCCTAGTCAGATTGCTAGTATTTAATAGCTCCGTCATTTCTGAGTTGACGTGATTGAGAAGCCTAAGTTTATGTCTATTAGCTAATTTTTTGACTTCATCTTCAAAAATTTCAATTTCTAGATCTCTATGCAGATCAGTGTTTCATGTGTACCATGGCGCATTTACTATATTCTGTAGTACTTTATTTTAAAATGTTTGTATTTTTTGTAGATTTGTTTTGCATGTGCATGCCTATAGCTGGAGTCCGTAGTTTCATACTGGTTTTAGAATTTGCCTATAAAGCAGTTGGACAAACAAGACTATTTTCCTATCAGCCAATACATTTTACTATAGCGCATGCTCAGTTCTTCTCTATTTTTCTTTACATGCGCTTTCCAGCGCAGTTTTGCATCTAGTGTCATGCCTAGATATTTGGCTGTGTTTCCGTATTCTACTTCATTATCGTTTATAACTACTGGGATGCACTTTTATTCGTGAAGTTTATATGACCGACTTTAAGTCATTTAATTTAATTTGCCATTTTTTGGTCCATTTTGATATATTATTAACTGCCTTCTGTAGCTTTTTCGTCGCTATTTCGACAGTTTCTCCCATAGCAAGGACAGCAGTATCATCTGCAAATGTTGCCACTGTTGTTTCATTACTATTTGGCAAGTCGCTGGTAAATAAGAGATATAATACAGGGCCTAGCACACTGCCCTCTGGTACACCAGCTTCTATTTCTCTCAGTGTGGAGTAATCATCTCCTTGTTTTGTTCTAAAAAATCTCTCTATCTTATATAAGACTCTAGAATTTCTGAGTATTGCTTTGGCAGATGCTTTTTCAATTTATGTATCAGTCCTTTGTGCCATACTTATCTAAAGCTTGTGCTATATCGAGAAATATAGTAGTGAATATCTTTTTATCTTCAATTGCTTTTTCGATTTCATCTGTTATTCCATGCACCGGATCAATCGTGGAGTGCTTATTTCTAAAACCAAATTGATGGTTTGGGATTAGTGATTTTTCTTCGATTATTTTATACAGACGTTTAATCAACATCTTTTTAAATAGCATGGACAGCATAGGCAGTATCGATATGGGGCGATAGGAGCTGACTTTACTAGGTGGTTTGCCTGGTTTCGGTATCATAATAACCTCCGCGACTTTCCACATGCTAGGGGCATACCTTATTCTGAATGCAGCATTTATAATCTGTGCTAGTTTCTTTCTTTTTTTTTTGGGAATTGTTTTAGGATTTCCTTGGTATCAAATCAAATCCCAAGGCTTTTTTGGTATTGATACCTTCTTTTTTTTCTTTGGCAATTTCTTTCGCCGTTACGTCTCTCCTCTTCGCACAATTCTTCCTCTTTATGACAGCCTTTAAATTCATATGGTTGGAAGACGTCTTCAAGATCCTCGGCAGATAAATTTGCTTTTTCTTGGTTGCTGATTGCCGAGTTACCTTCTCTGTTTTTAACTGGTGGAATGCCTTCCAGAGCGAGAATTTGGTACTAGCATCATTCGTAAAATTGGTAAGTTATTTTTTAAGCTTACTGTTTAGATTTTTCAGTATTGTTTTGTCGCTGGGCGCCCTTGAATGTTGCCATCGTTTTCTCGCTATTCTCTTGTCTGCAATTATATCACATATTTCTTTTGGAAATGAGTTTTGTTTTATTTTAGATTTAGTTTTAAGTGTTGCAGTCCATGCAGCTTTTTAAATATTAACTGTAAATATCTGAACAGCCTCTTCTAACTGATCTTCTGTTTCAATTGTTTCCAAGAGCTGAATGCTATCCTCTAGATTCTGTCTAAAGTAGTTCCAATCAGTCAGATAATTAGCTAGCCTTGGGCTATTTTCTTTGATAGTGATTTTATCGCAAAGTGTCAAAAGTATTGTGGAATGATCTGAGTCCAGAACTGGCCCTTCTCCTACTTTTATAGTATTTGACGAGATATTCTTTGTAACCAAAAAGTCGACAAGATCTGGGGTTTTCTTCCTATCTGTTTTTTCGTTGAGTGATATTTGCCGCTAATTTCTTTTATTACTTCATATAGTTCTCTTCGTCTCGTATTTGTCAATCTAGATCCCCAATACTTGTTTTTTGCATTAAAATCTCCACCCGCGATAAATCTATTGCGAAATATGCGGAAGAGGCCTAGAAAGTCGTTCTTCTTAAGACTATAGCTGGGAGAACAGTAAATTGATGCAGCTGTTATTATTTGTCCCCTTTTCGTTTTTATATTTATAAATATTCCTTGCATTGCACATGACTGGAATTTGGCGTCAATATGGTGATCGATCGTATTCGTTACTATAACTTCGAGTTTAAAGTGCGTCTCTGAGACAAGACATATATACGTCTATTTGGTTCATGTCGAAACTACTTGAATTTCTTCTTTACGATTCTCGATACCATTAGCATTCCATTCCAGGATTTTTATATTATTCTTCATGTTCGTCTTTTTGTGCAGCCTTTTTATTGCCGCTTTTTCTCTCAAGGACCGAAATTCTTTCTAGTATAGCTTTATTGTTTTTTTTCCATGCTTTCCATTCTATTTAAAATTTTTTGCATGAAGGTTTCCATACTAGCTTTTGATTTTGTTTTTGGTGTAGTTATTAATTTTTCTACATTTTTTGATGCATTTTGTACCCGCTCCTGTATTTTGTCTTAAGACCTTTTTGCTAATTTTTTGGACTTTGGGTACTTCTTTTGCAAAGGTTGCAAGTCCTTTACGACTTTAGGCGCGTCTTTTTCTAAATTTGGTTTGGATTGCTTATGTTTTTTGTCTTTTGCAAGTTGAATCTATTTAGCAACTAAGCAGCCTCTATGCATGCATACATAGTTGGCTGGATATTTTTCGTTGCAATTGGCACATTTTGCTGGTTCTTCTTTTTTCCTCATACAATCTTTAGTATGGTGATTTCCTGCAGACTTAACGCCATACTTTTGACAATTCTTGCACTGTGGGACTAGTTTTAATTTCCTTATGGCATGGATCTCTACCTCCATTCCAAGGATATCATTAATTTCGTATATCTTTTAGATATTTTCATCGTGCTCAAAAGTAAGCATAAATATTGGAAGCGGTAGTTTACTTTTAAATTTTAGCATATTAACTGCTTCTAATATCTTTAACTTTTTACTTCTAAGATCTGTAATTATTCTCTCTGGTGGGCATGAGAAGTGTAGTTTCTTTACAACAAACTTAATTGGTCTTGTTTGTTTGTTCTCATAAGAGTACGATTGCATCTTTTTGAGGTTAAGTATTTCGGTAAGTTTGCTATAAGAATCTTCTTCATTACTGCATTAGCTTTAATTTTATTTTCCTCAAATAACTTAACTAAGCTTTCATACTTTGTAATTTGCAGTGCAATAATTGGTGTAGGTTTGACTGGCTTTTGAATTATATTTTCTTTGTTTGGGACGTACTCCGTAACTTGGTAGCTTTCTCTCGGAGATGAGATCTTTGGGGATGTACTCATTTTTCGTTTTTATTTTTGTTCCCGTTTTTGGGGTTCCCTTCTGTCTCTTTTAGTAGTTCTTCCTCATCAGTTGAGAACTCAACTACTTTAATTTTATTTTTTACTGTATTTTGATTGTTGATCTGTTGTTTCAACGCTTGCAACTCTTGCTTTAAACTATTAATTTCCTAAATTAATGTCTCGTTTAGTTGCATGAACCCATCTCTTTCTTCATAGGCTTTTCCATATTTAGCCTTCAGTGTTAGGTTTACATGCATCGTACGTGATGGGGGTGTTCTCTCTACCCTCTTACATTTTCCGAAAGGGCCTTCGGTGAGCAATAAATGGTCCCCTCCCCAGAATCCGTGGGACCGACCTCCGAAGAGGGTGGATTTACCATCTTAAATGGCGTACCACCTGGTGTATTAATTCCTTCTGTTTTGTTCATTGCATATTTAACTTAACTTTTGCGAAAAGTTTAAACGGTTTGTATTTTAGTCGCCTTTTACGACAAGTATTCCTTACCTCGGGTATATTCTAACCCCTTCGGGTTAGGGGTTATTTAAGCTTAGTACAAGCAAGAACTAAAAGCTATACTTAAAAATTAAGAAGTTTTTTTTATGTGACCCATTTTTAAACTTAATGTTATGCTTAAACTAAAACTAAAAAGTGTGAGGGGAATTTCGGGAGTTATGAAGAGGTCTGGAGAAGCTTTCTGAGAGAGGATCGGCTAAAATGAACATACGCACACCAACCAACTCCGCTTGCTCTTGGCTCTTCATCCTGAATTAGTAAAAGAAACCAAATCGTTAATCTTTACCTTCAAGGAAGTGATGGTCAAAAATCGCAATGAATTGTTGCTCAAAGTTCATGAGATTGAATAGCAATTAATTGAATATGTGTTATCGCTGCGCGGCAGAGCGTGTCAAATGTAAATGGAATAAAACAAGAAACACTACCAGCAAGGTGTTCAAACTATAAAATTCTTTCCTGTTGTTATATAGATGAGGATTCTCCGATGGCTTTTTTTTAGCAATGTGTGTTCCGTCCACACACATAACCACACCAGGAATCTGGCACATTTCATAAAAGATAGTTTATCTTTCAATTTTTTCGGCTTCAGACATTTTTAAACTAATCCAAATGGGGCATAATTTTTTCTCCAATATATCCAATACTTCTGTTAACACTTCCGAAAATGTTGATTGTGCTATACCAACATTATAGTCCATTCCAGCACCATACTGATAGCAACCTTCAGCGAAAAATCGTTAACACGTAGGAAAAAGCTGTTTTATTGAGCCTGAAGCATTTTATAAAATAGTAGGAATTAGTTTAAAAAAAATTTGGGTGTATGAAATCTTACGTTGCTTCTGGTAGTTCCATAATATTTTCCGCTTCCCAGAGCGCCTTCTTCTGTATGACGATGATCTGTTGTTGAAATACAACGCTACGCTATCCATTTTCACACAAAATTAATTTTCTGTTTTCTGAACTGAATTTTCATAAAGGCCGTATGTATATATTTCAAACGAGCTGTCACAATAGAACTGCTGATTCAACAATACTGGTTGGTAAGGGAGGGTATCCGATGGATCCCACGATAGCGTTTTTATGTTCACGTGGAAATCATCTCTAATGCTGAAAACTGGGCGACAGTAGTGCAAAAGAAGAAGTGTAAAGGTCAGCGAACTCCGAGACTATTTGGTACTGCTACTGATGCCGCTGCCGCAACATCTTTACCGTCGGTCCCTAGACTTCGTTTCCTACATCTCTCTCGTCTAGACAAAAATGTAAGTGAAGAGAACATAATTTCGTACGCTGCTGCTAGACTCAAACTTCCGGAAAATGTGCTTCAGTGCAAAAAACTAATAAAAAGCGATGTCGATGTTTCTACGCTACATTTCATCAATTTCAAATTGGGGATCCCGGCCCATGCATTTGATGAAGCCTTGGATACTATCTGGCCTGTTGGAGTTCAGTTAAAAAAGTTTTTCCACCACTCAAAAAACGAAAGTCCTCATATTATGAGGGAGATGGTGTAAAGACGAAATGTGCTTCTTCGCCGTCACTTCGTCCCAAACAATTGAATGTATGCTATCAAAATGCTGGTGGATTACGTACTAAACTAAATGAGCTTTTCATAAATTCTTCTTTACACGAATATGATGTGATAATCTTAACTGAGACCTGGTTGAATGGAAATTTTCTATCTTCTGAAATGTTCGATTCATCGTATATCGTTTATCGAAAGGATCGTCCGGTTGAATCTGGAATGAGCCGAGGTGGAGGAGTGCTCATTGCGGTGCGCTCTACTCTTTCTAGCCAGCAATCTGATATGCCTACATTTTCTGTACATTTCGAGCAACTCTGTGTTTACGTCAGCCCTAAGAATTGTAATAGGTCAGCTTCAAATAAGTATGAAATTTGTTTCATCGTTAATTATATTAGACCGCACAGTAGTTATGATCTATACGCTCAACTTATGTCAAATATTAATGAAATGGTGAGAGATTTAACAACTAAACAATTTCCGTGTGTATTAGGTGATTTTAACATTGGTCATATAGATTGGTGTTTCCTAGATGATGATCAAATTCTAGTCCCATTCAATGTTGTTACAGATATAGAAATTGAAGTTGTTGATTCTCTTTCCTCATCAGATCTATTTCAAATCAATAACTATAGAAACTGTTTGGGTAGAGTATTAGATCTTATTTTTTGCAATAATGATATTAAGTTTTCCATATATCAATCTGATTTCCCTTTGATAAATAATCAATTCCATCACAAAGCAGTCTATGTAACCTTTGAATTTTATGAGTTTAGTCCTGAACACTTGAGTGAAAATTGTAAATTTAACTTCGAGAAGGCTGACTTCATTGCATTAAATAATTTTTTCAGTTCAATAGATTGGGGACATAAACTTCTGAATAAATCTTTAAACGATATGTATATCACTTTTAATGACATATTATTCGAGGGCGTGGATCATTTTGTTCCTTCTTATAAAAAAATATCTTCTTTTAAACTCCCGTGGTTCAATAAGAGATTAAAAAATTTAGAAAATGTAAAAAATAAAGCATTGAAAAGGTCAAAGAAATCAGGTAAACCAGAAGACCGTGCTCACTTTCTTCAGCTTCGAAGAGAGTTCGACTTCCTAAATAAATTTTTATATCAACAGCACATTAGTTCTGCAGAAACGAAAATCAAAAGAAATAGCAAATCTTTCTGGATTTTCTTAAATTCTAAACGACAAACCTCTTTTCTTCCTTATTCAATGGAGCTTGATGGCGAAAAGTCGAGCGGAATACAATCGTCTTGTAACCTTTTTGCAAAATTCTTTCAATCCAACTATAACACGGATGTCATAGCCGACATCAATGATCTCTTTCCAAATTTAAGCTCTGTTGTAGACTTTAATTTGGACTCTTTTTCAGAACAGGACGTTTTTGAGGGCTTGACAGCTCTTAATTCAAACAAAAAAGCTGGAGTTGATTCCATTCCTCCCATCTTATTGTCTAAATGTGCCTCTTCGCTCTGCAGCGCATTAAAGATTATTTTCAATAAGTCTTTATCGACTGGTAGTTTCCTTGACGTTTGGAAAATATCCTACATAAGTCCAATTTACAAAAGTGGCCTCAAACACCAGATTAAAAACTACAGGCCTATCTCAAAGCTTTCTGCAGTACCGAAGCTTTTCGAAAAATTAGTTACGCAAAGACTCTACTTCTCGGTTAAAGAATTGATAACGACAAAACAGCATGGGTTTGTGAGTGGCCGATCAACTGCAACAAACTTGTGCATTTTTTCTCATTTCTGTTTAAATGCCATGGAAAACCGGAAACAGGTCGACGTCCTTTATACAGATTTTGTTAAGGCGTTTGACAGAGTTCACCATGTCTTTTACTCCAAAAACTTAAAAAGCTAGGATTTAGTCCAAATTTCTTAAATTGGTTGAGGTCTTATTTATTCAACCGTAAACAAGTCGTGGAAATTGATGGTTTCAAATCTACTTTCATTAGTGTGGAGTCAGGCCTCCCACAGGGTAGTCATTTGGGACTTGTTTGACTTGTTCGTAAACGATATTCCGGATGTTTTAAAATTTTCGGATTGTCTGATGTTTGCGGACGATGTTAAATTATTTACATCAATATCCTCAATCCACGACTGTATCAGATTTCAAAAAGATATTGAACTATTTTTGGACTGGTGCAAATACAACCATCTAGAGCTCAATATCTCGAAATGCAAAATTTTCAGTGCTCACCGTAATTTAGTGCCTGTGAGTTTTATCTATAAGTTTGGAAATGAATCCCTCTCAAAAGTCCATGAGGTAAAAGATGTAGGTGTTATCTTCGACTCTAAACTATCTTTCTCTGCGCATATTGACTTTATTGTATCAAAAGCGAGTTCTATGTTAGGTTTTCTGAAAAGAACCTCAGCAGTCTTCAAGGACGTGTATACACTAAAGACAATTTTTATGTCCTTAGTGTTACCCATTTTAGAATACTGTTGTATCATTTGGTATCCATTTTATGAGAACGCTGTTATAAGAATTGAGAAGATTCAAAAAAGATTTATGCGTTTTGCCTTAAGATTTCTGAGATGGTCCGACGGGATGCCTGATTATTATTCAAGATGTGCGCTAATAGACTTAAAAACACTAGAAAGCCGCAGACAAACTCAATGCGTTGTTTTTATAAAAGATATTTTGAGTGGTACTATAAAATCACCCGAGTTACTCGCGCTGATTTCTTGGTATGTTCCGGAAAGAAACATTAGAAACAGAAACAATATATTTTGTGTTCCTAATCATCCAACAAATTATGGTCTGAACGAACCAGTAACTCGTTCTTTAATGCTATATAATTCTGTTTGCAATGAGGTCGACCTGACAATGAAAAGGGATATTTTTAAAAAGATTGTTAAAATCTTATTTAATGCTTAAGTTGAGCGGTTTAATTTTATTCATTAAACATTGTAATAAAATAAGTGTAACTTAAGAAATATTTGAAATCAACAGATTGTTAATCCATTGATGAATAATAAATAAATAAATAAATAAATAAATAAATGAATCGAACCGGTTAAGGGAATAAGGGATAGGGGTGGTTGTAAAATAAAGAAAATGGAAAATAGTTTAGCTTTAAATTGCAAAATATTGACAATAAGAGCTTAAAAAAGAAAATTAAAATATTAACATGTAATTGCTTCTTAACTATAATAATCCCGGAAAGATGTAATGAATTGATGGTAAGCATATACACTTGCTGAAAACTTTCTAGCATTCTCTCATGGTCCGTGGTTGTAGAAGCACTACTTATAAGTCTTGTTATATAAGCCTATTATACCCATTGCCCCTAATGGCCGGAACGAGGAAATTTTCCGAAGATGCTGCAGGGCCGGTACCAGCATGTCGTATTTTTACCGACTAAAACCGCCTGCTACCCCAACACTTTTTACTCATGCGACTGTCACCCGTCGTTTCGTTACGAGGAGGATTCTAGTTGTACATACATGCGACTCCTTTTCGTATGAAATGAAACGTTTATATTGAAAACATGAATTTTTCTTTATTCTCCACGATCGGACAACATTTTCACCGATAACAATAAACCGTTCACTAACAGAACCAAGTCTATTAACAGTGGAACTTTGCGCATTTCTCAGCCGAGAAATTTGTATTTTTACTCCTTCGCCCAATATCGGGCTTAGAATATCTCTGACTCATTTTAGTTGACGTCACACACTCGTTAAAATACAATTACCAACTGATTCGTTTAATATTCAGTTTATACTGAAATGTACTGAAAATACTGAAATATTGAAAATGTGTAAACTCCATTATAACATCCCCAGTCAAGTGGGAATCGCTACCACAGCACGTACAGACACAACATACACACAACTCATCCAGTATACAAGTACATACATATTTATAACAGAAAAATAACTGGATAAGGAAACAGTCATCCTCCTACCGCCAGCCACTCGACTCTGCTCATAAAAATAGCGAAGACTCAGCGAAAGGAGAATAAAGATAAAAAAAATGATTATCAGCAAATTCAAAATCAAAATCAAATTCTGAATTTTACAAATGATATTTTTGATATTGCTTAGCTTCTAGATGACGTTGAATCATAATTTTGGGCTTGAAATTTGTGACTTTAAAAACTCTAAACGACAAAAATGTTATTTGTTTTTATAGGTTTTTTTTGTCTCCTTTCGTGGTCTCCCAAGCACAAAACTGAATAAGTAGCTTTATCTAAACCTGGTCCATGCGATTTCCTAATCAATAAAAAAATCATTAAAATCGGTTAAGCAGTTTTGTTACAAACACCGGACAAAGAAATATCAACTTAATTTTATAATAGTAGTTGATGTTATTTTGATTTACTTTATTTTTGATGCTCTAATATTTGATTTTCTAAAATTATTTATCTTTGAGTAGAATGGATGAGATCATGGATTTCAACATCCGCGGAAGAAGGCTAACGTACATACGTATGTACATATGTACTATATGCCACCTCAATGCCCAATGTTTGAGTGTGGGACTAGATTAATTTCGGTGTTTTGTTTATTAACTCTCAGGTGGACGTTATCTGTATTTCTAAGACTTGGTTGGTTATCCTCTAAACTTCATCATTGGATGTATGATGTTGAGGACTATAAACTTCTTTGTGGTGATAGGATTGTTCGGGTGGCTGTTTATTTGCGCAAAGCAATAGGTTATAAACAAAATTGCAAATCGGTTGCCAATTGTGCTTCTCCTTATTTGTTTCTTAAAATGACCTGTGGTCAAACAGGTCAAACAAGTGTTATGAGCGCTTTAAAAATGATTTCTTGCAATGTAAATAATATTATTCTTTGTGGAGTTAGGTTAGGTTAGGTTGAGTAAGGTTATGAGGTTAACATTATACACTATTGACCAAAGTGGGCCCATCACGATCCCTAGGGAACCTTTACGGCGAAGACCTAAACCAATTCTGCCATACACTTAATTTCCAGAATTTCAAGATTTCACTATTGTAGTTCTGGGACCTTAGCTCTTCTAAGTTATCGAAGAAGTATCTTCCAAGGTACTTTAGCCTTGTTCTGTCAATGCCCTGGCATTCACAAAGTATGTGTTAAATCCTCTGAGGCATGTAGGTTGTTGCAGTATATGCAGATACCTGTATTTGATAAACCTAATCGCATGCTTCCTTAAAAGACAGTGGCCAGAGAGTATTTCCATCGCTGTTCTTAGCCCTGACCTTTCTTGTTTTATGATCTCACCAGATTTTCCGCGGTCTAACACAGGCCACAAAGCCTTGGCCATCTAAGTTGGACCATCTTGAATTAGCCATGTTAATGATTCTATCACGAATGATTTCCCTAGCCACACACCTTGGTAGTTTAATGATACCGATTATGTCCCTACGCGGGAGTTTCGCATCTCTTTTGGCCAGAACGTCGGCCTTTTCGTTGCCTTCCATATCGGAAAATAATTCTTTAAGAATGAAGGTATGTCCTACATTACTGGTCTTGAAGAGACCAACATTTG
Source organism: Blera fallax (assembly GCA_946965025.1). Lineage (NCBI taxonomy): Eukaryota > Metazoa > Arthropoda > Insecta > Diptera > Syrphidae > Blera > Blera fallax. The sequence continues at coordinate 36,056,767 of OX337245.1, forward strand.
TAAGCCGAAGCGCACAGTTGCCCGTTTGAAGTTTAATTTGTAGGTCTAATAGAAGGAGATACAGAAAGATCTCAAGTGCAGCCGTAGGCGTTGTGCGTAGAGCACCCTTGATGGCAATACCGGCTGTTCTTTGTACCATGGCCAAAATACCACTTAAAATTTTTGTATTTTTGCTTTTCACCACACAATAGCCCCATACGTGAGAAGGACTGACTATCATAATATATAGTCAGTGCATCATTGCAGGCTTTAGGCCCCATTTTTTCCCCGCATTCCAGAGTGTCATGCGAAACCGTGTACATTTGATGGTTTACAGTCAGTGAGTATACCGACTGTATTCGAACGGAGCCTTTCTGAAACCAGGCCAAATCGGAAAGTACCCATGACCTTATTACGTCATATGGGGCTCTGATATTGTGGATGGTATATTTCCCCAGCTACTCGTGGGACTACATGCTCAAGAACAATTATAAAGGAAAAGGAATATCACCGTGACTGAAATGGTTAGTCGAATGGAGCAAGATATCTTAGAAGACGATACAAACGGGAGGTCAGAAACCAGTCTAAAGAGCTTACTTTAGGCCGAAGACAAACCAAAGGTTAATAGGAGGACGCATAGGCTATTTGAATTCGGAAGAGTGCGTGAAGAGACACTTTTTTTTCAGTATCGCTTGAAGAGAACACCTAAAAAAATACAAATACTCTACACAACGGAGCGTATGTGGTCCAGGGCCTAGCTTCTCGCGACCATTCATATTGTGCGTTTTTGTATTTTTTCACACAGTTTAGAGTCATATCCGAAAGGCAAATTGAGAAGCTTTCTCTTGACAGTTATTACTCTCAGACGTTTGTCAGACATTCGCGAGAGGTGGGACCGTGAAAAAACTTTTTGATGTTTCTGGGATTCAAACGTCGAACCTTCCGCCTTAGTGATCCAACGCACTAACCGCTTGATCCACGGCGCCACGAGAGGACTAAACGGAACTCTTAAATTTTCAGTCATAAAACTTCTACCCCTTACTAACAAAGAGCAAACCTCCCAAAAGGGCACCTGTAGTTGAAGAAGAAACTCTCGAAAAAACATCCCAACCAGAAAGAATAGACGACCCACTTAGAAGGGGCCTCAGTGGGACAAGTGCTTCCGAAGCAAAAATAAACAACTCCGCAAGACCAAGAGAAAAGGAAGAGAATGGAGGCTAAACGCCATGGAGTTGCAGACATTAACACTGCACCTAGCAGTGCCAAAACAATGAGAACAACACCGCACTTGACATTATTGACCCGTCAAAAAAATGAGCTCCTAGAAAAATTTGTGTAATTTAAACAAAAAGAGTTAGATATTTCAAAATTTGGCTTCAAGTTGTTATTAACTATAGAGATTAAAGTCTGAGTAAGTTCTAGCAATTAAAACACAAAATTCCTAATTTAAAATCCTGCACAAAACTAACCTAACTAAATGAACAAATCTCGCCTGAGCAGAATAACACCGAAAAACGTCACCCGAGCTCTACTATAACCGAAATGGCAACGAACAACATTACATGCATCAACTGATACTTAAGCAAATACTGTACGAAAAAAATAGGGATCTTACCCAAGATCTTACATCAAAGGCTGATCTTCAGTTGCTTGTCGCTGAGATATCCAGCATCGAGGTAAAACACGAGGAGATGGCTAATAAATTTATTCAACTGGAAAATCGAAATAGACAGTTGGATTTGCAGGTGGATAAACTGATGCAAAAGAACACTGAGGCTCATCGTACGCTTACCTGAGGAGAAATATACCGACATGAACAAGAGGGCAAAGTCCATATACTGGAGGCGATTATATGTATGTAAAACCAATGCGAGAAGTAAACTCGAAGATGAAAATTGTCCTTAGAGATGATAAGCTTCTTGTTGAAGAAAAAAATATTCACTTGTAATGCTACAGAGGGACTGTTTTGAGAAAAACATTAGCAGCCGTATTCATTACATTTCCTTATTTGCCTTTTTGTCTAAAAGCCCACAGCAAATTTTGGGTGTGAAATTTAACCGATAAAGAAGTAAGTGAGTTGAAAGCTGGGACAAGGCTTATTCTATAAACGAAAGTCTTGCAGCTAATGGTCGGGGCTTTAGTGAGTAATACATACATATGTACATAATCCGGTCCTCTTTTACCCTTGAGGTGTCGAGGTTCTGCCCCTGGTTTCTGCCTTCCTCTTTTTTAAGAATTCTCTCCAGTAATTTCTATCTCTTGTCGTTTCTTTTGTCGACTTCCAGCTTTTTCCAGCTTTCTCTAAAATCTTTTAAGCTACTCCGTTCAACGTTTTCCTGTGAAGATCTGCACACATGCAGTTCAACTGCAATTGTCAGGATGCGCTGAAAACAATTTTGCGCACATGCAGTTCAACCAGTCTTTCCATGCTTTTCAGCAAGAAGGATGTCAAGCTAATTGGTCTGAAACTCTTGGTGCGATTTTCGGTATGAAAGCTTCTCTCACCATTCGCCAGGGGATTGGTATGTATTCCAATGCCAAGCTAGCAGTGAAGATTCTCTTCAGAGTTGGCAGCAACTGACTAAGTAGTGTGTTTGTGCCGGTTCTGGACCACAGGGAGCCGAGCATTGTGTGTTATGAATGATTGAACTGGGCTAGAAGGCAATAGACAGGAGAATAGGAAAGGTTATGAGAGGCCAGTTTATGAGGGGGAAGGGCGCTATTGATATAAGTTTGACAGCTTCCTAAAACTGTAAAAGTAGACAACTAAATCGTAAAAGTACATTTGTACGGTAATGTTATATGAGAGCAGTACAAAGCAGTTAAGCACCTACTGCAATAGACAATCTCAATAGCTCAAGGATAGAACGATTCAGTACTAAAAAGGTTCGTTCAAGTGGTACCGAAGTCCAAGAGCTATCGTTCAAGAGAGTAAAGCAATATGATGAACTTAAATACGGAACTGATAGAGAAGCTTATAGAAAAAGGGATTTAAAATATGAATCAAGGAAAGAGAAAGACGAAAGTTTTGAAACACCTAAACTGTTCAAGATTCAAAGAATGCTCAATGATGATGATGATTTTAATACTCCAATGGGAATATCAAACAATGAAGATGATACAACACCGCAGAATCTTAGCCGTCACCTTCACAAACGTAGAGAGCTTGCTGTAAAATATGATCAAGAGGAATTTCAAGAGCTCCCCCGCAGATATTTAGATTTGTACATAATTAATTCAAATTCTATTGATAAGGTGTATGGTGTGCGACTTATGGAAAATTGGGGACTCAGATTTCTCTATTTATGATAATGATATTCAAATAAAAGGAAAAACATATAAGGGTTCAGAAGGATTATATGAATTATTGTTCAAGAAAATTCCAAATCATGACCTCTATACTAGCGATGATTTACAAACTAATAAGACCATATCGAATGATACCAATGCACAAAGGATATCTTACAATGCCAGAGAGCTGGAAACCGAGGTCGTAAATATAAACATATTATTAGCAAACTATTACAAGATACAGATCACCATACTGGCGGCGGTTTAATGCAGTTAACCAACAGTGAAAAAGAGTATATCTATAGGAATGGTTCAAATGATCTAGTAGATCGGTTGCAGTTACTTTTAGAGTTACAAGAAGCTGGAAATAATAATCACTCTAATGAGATTGAATCAATCATTAAACAATTAAAGGAAGCCGATATTATTGAATAGGGGCGATGGCAGACGGTCTCCTGGCGGAAGCATGTATACCTGCTGCACGCCCTTCTATATCAAAAACGGCTACCAGTGGTATTATCCGCTTGTTAAAACGGAAAAATGACAGAATATTTGCAAATAGCTTGGTTTTACATCTGAACATAATTAATGGATACCCTACAATTAGGTTACAGACGACGTGACAGCTAAAAACCAAAGTATTAATTGTTATTTAATAAAATAAAAATAAAAACCAAATTGATATTTTAAAAGGAAACATATGTATTTTTATTTATACTCAACTCATTTGAGAAGTTTTTTCACCAATAAATATTTTGTAGTGCGCAGCATTTGTGACGATATAAATTCAATTTCGCCATAGGCATTTTACGGTCACAAAAGACTGCGGAATTTTCACGCCATTTTAACCACCCCACGCTCATTCGGTGTGCAACATCGTTGTCACAATTTCCCTGGTATACGACCGAGCCCAAGCATTTAAATTTGTGGCATTTCGGAACGATTACTCCGTCCAAAAAAATATCCGGAGTCGGATTTGCGGGTTCGGAAAACGGCAATGCAAATGTACTGTTTTCGTTTGGTTGATTCTTAAACCATTGTCTTGTAACGCCTTAATCCAATTATTAAATGTGTTCTGAAGGGCTGTCACGTCGCTACTTATGATAGCGCTATCGTCGGTAAAAAGAAGAGAAGTCGTTCCCGTTTCATCTATACACCCCTCCAACAAAAAATCTTGCACGACATTGAAAAGCAACGAACGTTGGCAACTGCCTTGGTGCACTCCTACTTTAACCTCGACTTCAGTCGTTATTCCTGCTGTGCACTTCACTTTAGTTTTTACGTCATCGTACATATCTTGTGTCATTCTAACGAACGTCTCTGGTATTTTTTGAGATCTCAGCGCCGTCCATATGAGATCTCTGGGAACTCTATCGAAAGCTTTTTCTAGATCGATGAAGATGATCTGCAGGTCTTTCGACGCGTCGCGATGTTTTTCCATTATTATTCTTAAGCTTCGCGTCATAAGTAGATTTTCCTCTGATAAAGCCGCATTGACTATCACGGAGTTCAATAATGTTTCGCTGCCGAATGTCTAAAGCTCGCTCGTAAATTTTCATTGTACGCGACATTAGCTTCGCCGATCAATATCTGTTGCAATTTTTCGTGTCTCCTTTGCCTTCATATAATAGAACAAGAAAGCTTTCCCTCCATTGATTAGGCATCCTATCACCTCTCATCATTTTATTAAACAGAATAGCTTCTTAAATATACTTCGGTGACCGAATCTCTTTCGCATTTGTTCTTCGTTTACTAGCAGTTTTAAAAATATCGAGTTTGTTAATTCCTTGACGTTGAACTTCTGCCGAAGCCTGCTGCATATTGCTCAATTGCGAGGAGACATCTTCCAAGTTACGATAAAAACCCTCTACGGCTACCGCGCGTGCTTTAGCTACCGCCTTTTTCACTTTCTTTTTATATTGTTCGTATTAGAGTTCAGGTTTACGCTGCCGTATTTCGGGCAAAACTCTGTCAACAGAAGCCGATGTTGACCCACTATTACTTCGTCTAGGATCACTTTGCAGTCCCGTTCTCGTAGTTTCGTATTATTCCAGCATAGATGATAATGTGACCAAGTGCCGTTTCTGCTTGATAAATAAAGTATTTAAAATAATTAAACCGTGTGCTTTGCATGTATTAAGTTTGACTTCTCCTTCCGAATTTCTAGTCCTGTATCCTTTCCCTCCATGGCAGTCTTCATAATCGTAGTTTGATTCCCCTACGTGTCCGTTTAAATCTCTGCCGATAAAAAGCATTTCCTCCGTGGGAGAATACTAATAATAATAATAATTAAGAAAAGTGTCGAAATCACGCCAAAATTTAACTTTATCCGATTGAACGCAGCCTACTTGCGGAACGTAGGCACTCACAATATTCCAGGTTTCCTTTTGAATTATTGATTTAAGAAGCATTAAGCGATCGCTCATTTTCACGATATTTACGATGTTATCTATTAGATCGGCTGACAATATAATCTCAACTCCGGTTTTACTTTGTTCGATTCCGTAGTAGAACATTTTGTAATTTTTTGTCTGTAAATTCAAAAAACGAACCTTGTTTCTGACGTTCCGCCACTTCGTTTCTTGTGCGCACAATATGTCTATTCGCCCCGGGATCACTTCTCCGTGTTGCAGAAGAAGTGCCCGGCGGGGTAGAGTCTTCGTTAACATTTATTTCCATGATGCTAAATATTTCCCCTTCCATCTGTGTGGCGTGCGTATGCGTATACTTATAAATTTGTATCTGACTTGACTTTTGCCCCAGACGTGGGAACTCGTTCAACGCATACAGACCTAGGGTGGTCTTAAAGATATTAAAGCACCTCAGGCTCATCTTTGATGTTATAATGGCGGAATTTGATTTATGTAGCTTCCATTAGTCGCCTTTTACAAAAAGAAGAGCAACTTTTTTAACTAAATCTTCAACCATTTCAATATTTAGATCTCTATGTAGATCAGCGTTGCATATGTACCAAGGTGCATTAACTATGTTCCTTAGTACTTTATTTTTGGAGACTTGGATTTTTCGTATATTTTGGCATGTGCATGCCCACAACTGGAGCCTATAGGTCCATACAAGTTTCAGAACTTGATTGTATAGCAATATCTTATTGTAGTTGGACGAGGGTGAGTATTTCCCAATAAGCCAATACATTTTACTGTACGGCATGTTTAACTCATATCTCTTTTTCTTTACATGCGCTTTCCAACGCAGTTGGCATCTAGGGTCATGCCTAGATACTTGGCTGTATTTGAGTATTCCACTACATTATTGTTTATGTATTCTGGAATGTGTGATACGCTTTTATACGTAAAATTAATGTGAACTGACTTTAGGTCATTTAATCTAATCTGCCATTTTTTAGTCCATTCTGATGTACTGTTTATTGCCAACTGAAGCTATTTTGTTGCTATTTCGACAGTTGCTCCCACAGCAAGTACAGCCGTGTCATCTTCAAAAATTGCTATAGTGGTTTCTTCACTAACAGGCTAGCGAATAAGAGAATTGTAGTTGGACGAGGATGAGTATCTCCCAATAAGCCAAAACATTTTACTGTACCGCATGTTTAACTCATATCTCTTTTTCTTTACATGCGCTTTCCAACGCAGTTGGCATCTAGGGTCATGCCTAGATACTTGGCTGTATTTGAGTATTCCACTACATTATTGTTTATGTATTCTGGAATGTGTGATACGCTTTTATACGTAAAATTAATGTGAACTGAATTTAGGTCATTTAATCTAATCTGCCATTTTTTAGTCCATTCTGATGTACTGTTTATTGCCAATTGAAGCTATTTTGTTGCTATTTCGACAGTTGCTCCCACAGCAAGTACAGCCGTGTCATCTTCAAAAATTGCTATAGTGGTTTCTTCACTAACAGGCTAGCGAATAAGAGAATTGTAGTTGGACGAGGATGAGTATCTCCCAATAAGCCAAAACATTTTACTGTACGGCATGTTTAACTCATATCTCTTTTTCTTTACATGCGCTTTCCAACGCAGTTGGCATCTAGGGTCATGCCTAGATACTTGGCTGTATTTGAGTATTCCACTACATTATTGTTTATGTATTCTGGAATGTGTGATACGTTTTTATACGTAAAATTAATGTGAACTGACTTTAGGTCATTTAATCTAATCTGTCATTTTTTAGTCCATTCTGATGTACTGTTTATTGCCAATTGAAGCTATTTTGTTGCTATTTCGACAGTTGCTCTCACAGCAAGTACAGCCGTGTCATCTTCAAAAGTTGCTATAGTGGTTTTTTCACTAACAGGCTAGCGAATAAGAGGTATGGCACAGGGCCCAATACATTGCCTTGTGGTACGCCAGCTTTAATTTCGCTTAATGTTGAGTACTCTGTCTCTTGTCTAATTCTGAAGAATCAATCTGATATACATACATGAAGAATTTTCAAATACTGCTTCGGTAGTTGCTTTTGTAATTTATGGATCAATCCTTTGTGCCAGATTTTATCGAAGGCTTGTGCTGTATCAAGAAATATTGTAGAGCACACATTTTTCCCTACAAATACTTTTTGATTTTATCTGTGATTCTATGCACTTGATCCATTGTAGAGTGCTTATTTCTTAATCCAAATTGGTAAATTGGGACTAGCGATTTCTCATCAATTATTTTTTGCAGACGTTTTACCAGCATTTTTTCGAATAACTTCGACAACATTGGTAGCATCGATATTGGGCGATATGAGGTGTTACGGGAGCTTCAGTTGCACTAAAAAGAAAAAAAATTAAATATGTACAGGTTTTCCCAAACACGCTAACGTTACCCTATTCACACTCACCTAAATGCCCGTATCCGAATCCCCATTATCCCCGGTCGCCTTCTTCTCACTGGAAAAAGAAGAATCTTAAAAAAAAATATGTAAGCAAAACAAATTGCTACTGGAGTTTGTTCCCCAAATAAATCGATCATTAGGTGAATTCTAGGAACAAACTCCAATAGCAAACCTACCTGCGTGCATAGTCTGGAAAAAAGAAAACATTAATAAATTTCCGGAATTGGAAAAAGAAAAAAAAATTATTTACTTGTGCATTACGTCCATATCGATCCAGTGTTCAATTGTTTTGACATTTCGTCTCTTTATATTGTCTTTGTTGTTTATACAATTGTCCTTTTCTGTATTTCATGTACACTCTTCTTCCCTTGTTGGTGAATTCATGCCAACAAGGAATAAACTCACCAATACGTTTTCATTTAGTGTTCATGTGCAGAGAGGTGATCTTGTTCAGGATATTATTTATTATAAGAAAAATATGTACGTTATTTAAATATGTTAGTTTTATTGTTTTTTAGTACAAGGTTATATTAAAGAGTTAAGAAATAAGGAAAAGTTGACGAAGGAAACTGGAAGGTGGGAAATTTCTCTTCTTTCCTTCCAGGTCCCGAAAAATGCAATAAACATATTAGAAAGAGGATAGAAGTAGATAGGGACAAAAACAAGAATCGAGAGACCCGAACAAAGGAAAATTAGGAAAAAACAAGGAAAAGTGAGAGAGACAGAGACGGGACTGATCAACGATACGAAGAAGATATCAAAAGACATATGAGAGAGCGGTCAACGCACCTCAAACAAAATAAACAGGAAAAGAAAAAATTTTACATAAAATACATATAACAAGACAATATCAAACAGGGTGAAGAAAAATAAGGAAAAGAGAGAAAAAAGGAGAGGGAAAAAAAGAAAGTAATCGAAGGAGCTCCGGTGGACAGACCCTTGTCAAAAGATCCTGGGCGCGGAGTGCGTTAAGGCGGTGCACGATCGCCTCAATAGTGTCCTAAAGGCAGTCCAGGACCCACCACAACGAGCGCCCTGTGTACTTCGCCGCAGTATAAGCAACGCCACCAAGGAAGCAGCTCCGCCTCGAAAAATAGGAAGTTCTCCTCTTTTTGAGTGAATAGTGAATTCAGTTTTTTTTTAATTTACTGGATTTTCTTCCGTTTAAATTAGTGAATAGATCTTTTATTTGTTAAAATTATTTTTTTTTTAGTTTTCTAAATTTAGTGAATTCTAGTTTATACACATATAGCGAATAGTTTTTTTATTTTAAGGGTGGACCAATGTGTATTTCATCATAAGAGTGGTGAATAAAATTTAAATTCTAAAAACAATTGTATCATATTGACATTTGTCATCTACCGTCATTAACAATTTTAGTCATTTGACTCAGTGGCACAACGTGTTGAAATTATCGAAGCCTATTATGAAAATGGCCATTCAAAAAACTGCATATCGCGCACTACGTGATTTTTTGAAGGCAAGCACATCAACTCGTTATCGTGCACAGGAATTAAATCTCTCACGAACCACATTAAGTCGAATTTTAACAAAAGATTCGAGTATGCACACTTTCAAGATTCAGTTACGCAGGAATTGAATCATCTTTCATCTCAGCGACTTTGTTAATAAGTAAAATTGTCGCATTTAGGACGATGAAAACTCAAGGGAGATTGTCGAGAAACGGATGCATCTTCAAAGATTCAGTGTTTGGTTTAGTTTTTGGAGTGGAGGAATTACTGGATCTTTTCTTTCTTTTTTTTTAAATGGTGGCGGTAATCATGTTACTGTGAATGGTGAGCGCAAGCGTTCCATAAAAATTAACTTTTTATGGCCCGAATTGTATCATTTGGATGTTCCAACAAGACGATGATATACGGGCAATGCAGCAATAACCTTATTGCATGAGAAGTTTTCGGGACAAATTATCTCGCGAAACAGCGACGTCAATTGGCGGCAGAGATTTTGCGATTTGACAGCCTTTTGACTTCTTCCAGCAAATGTCAATAATTGAGCAAAAATTCAAGAGCCGAAGGACGAGATAATAAGCCATATTGGTGGAATAGAGGAGCAGTTATGCCAAAATATCACCCTAAATATGAAAAAAACGGATTGACTTATGTCGCCGAAGCCATGCTGAGCATTGGCCGACGTTATCTTACACACATAATTGTTTTCTATTAATAGGTATTATAGCAAGTTCCAGTGCCTCTAAAAGCAAATTCGCTCTAAACCGACACATTCGTTGATGTTAACGTGGAATCTAACTTAAATCCGTTCCACCGAAACCATGACACAATTTTTTTTTCTTTACGCTGGGAGGTGGTAATCTTCAAAAGACGAAACTGTAACAGTGTGGTATTCTTACACACTAACCTCTTCTCCATTCTTCCCATTTGCTCTACAGTACCTCGCGCCGTCTTGGCATTTCATCGCAAGGTGGGGAGGAGCCAGCGTTTCAATTGTTGCACCTAGTCATTAGACCAATCAGCAATTTGTCTTTCTTCTCTTTAAATGTTTATGATGATTATTCGTTTATGGACGATTAAATAATGTTTTATTTATTTTTTTCTCTAACTATCTAGCTAGATCAAAAGGTTTTACTCTTTTTAATCTCCTAGTCAGATTGCTAGTATTTAATAGCTCCGTCATTTCTGAGTTGACGTGATTGAGAAGCCTAAGTTTATGTCTATTAGCTAATTTTTTGACTTCATCTTCAAACATTTCAATTTGTAGATCTCTATTAGGCATGGGTTAATGGGTTAATTTCCACCTTGGAAACAGCACCTTGAAGAATAGTTCCTTTGTTTTCATTCATCCCTGCGGTCGCTTCAGCATCCCCACGATCTGCCTTTGTGTTCTCAGTACCGGCTTCCTCCGGCGCACGACCTTCGCGCTCTTCTTGGGCTACAAGCTCGATTCTTCTATTGATGTCATATCGGATGCGATCGGTAATCGTTCGCACTGCTTCGAAATAATCTTTCTTGAAATATGGGTGCTCTAACTGCTGCGGAAAAGTTTCTGGGAGTTTGCTATCAGTCTCATCAAACTTTTCCCAATTCTTTTCCAGCACTTCAAGACGATCCTTTAGATACCTTAAGGTTTTTCTGCTGTCACTGTCCTTTCCATAGTTGCGAGAAATTCTGCAGATTTCTTGGCCAACTACCTCTTGCTGCGATGCATAGTACTCAATGTCCTTTACTATGCAGATATCTTCCAATTCGAATTCCATTGTTATTTTTCACTTCACTTCACCTTAAAAAAAATAAAACAGTAAAAACCTTTTAGGGAATGTCCAGTCACGGTCGCCAAAATTATGTTTAAAAAAGAAACAAGGGCCAAGAAATAACACTTGAAGTAGATACGTTACAATTTTATTTACCACAAAATTATGTTAACAAGGAAAAAAGCCAAGAAATAACACTTGAAGTGGATATGTTACAATTTGTTGTTATTTTGAAATCACGGTTAAATCGATTTAAAAATTACAATTTTAAAGTTGCGATTAACTCACGAAAGACTACGACCGAAAAATAAATTTTGATAATTTACACGCAAAGAACCCGAGAATCGCCAACTGTACGAGTGTGGGAACAGACAGTATTATCGCAAATTCACAAATTACTGTCTGTTCGCATACGCGATGCATACCTTAAGAAATAAAAATGTTCAAATATGCTTATCAATAAAAATGAAAATATACTTACTAAGCTAAATAAACAATATCAAATTTTGTACTTACTAAGCTACCTTATAATAGTGTTAGGAAGTGAACTGAACAGAGCTATTATAAGTAATGACTACTTCATCAACAATTTCAAAAATAGATTTATTTATGGATATAGATTTGATGATTCTAATTAGTTCTGTAAGAGTGAAGTGAAACCGCTCTACAGTTGAATTTCCTATGGAATTTTTACACATGTAGTATGTATATATCTATGTATATATGTATATATAAAACAATGTCGGGTTAGTCATTTATAACTCAAGAACGGCTGGACCGATATTTATGATCTTTGATTTGTTGGATGTGTCTCTGCCCCGAATAGCAGAATAACTATTCACGAAAATAAAAATTTATGAAGAAAATTCATTTTCTCATACATTTTGTATGGAACCGCTTTTTTGATGATATCTCACAACGCCATCTCTGATACATGACAAAAACACAAATAAACATGGCGTTGTATGCTGGTTCCGGTAATGCTGGTAGACGGCGTTGTGTGCATTATCATTGTGGCGGTCCTCTCTTCGGCGGATCTTATTACTAGTTAGTTTGAGTTTCCTCCTGCTTCTTTTATCCTTCTTCGGACATGCGTCTTCTTCGGACATCATTCGGCAGATATGGTCGCGCAGCTTGAGTTACATCGTTTTTCACCATTTAACTTTTCCACTATTGTAAACCTTCTTTTTCAGTTAATCCATTAAAATATAAAGTAAAACTTCAAGTCCCGATTTCCTTTTTTTTTGGGAACGTTATTAGTAGCCATAATTAGTGACCCCGACGTGATCGGGACGGATTATTTTTTTATTAACCTCATTTATCACCGCGCGCATATATTCATTCGGATTTTTGGCTCCGTTTCCACACGTGGAAAGTTTAATTCATGGCCATGCCTCTTCACCATACATTTCCACGAGATCAGGATGAGGGACCACATGCATCACGTCTAGATTTAGACAATGAACGAGTTCAGCCAGGACAAGAATTATCTCCCCCAGCTCAACCTGGACATATGTACAGTTCCTTCCAGCCGCGACGTTGAGGCTATTCACAACTGCCGAATGCCTCCATTCTGGAAAACCAACCCTGAATTGTGGTTCTTCCAGGCGGAATCAACATTCCAGGCGAACAACGTCCGCTCCGATGCCAGCAAATACCATCTGGTAGTCAGCGCTCTTGGCTTTGCTGCCGAAAAATGCGCAAATGGCTCTAACGCTCGCAACTGCAGGCCTCCTTGCAACTACAATCAACCATCGGAAAACTAGATCTGCTGTCGTCGACACAGGCGGTAGGCGACAGCAACAACAACAACAGCATTACCACCGAACACCGCCAATTTCTATTTGACCGTCACACGCACATGAAGTTTCTTGTCGATTCAGGATCTGTTCTCTCCATCGTGCCACGTTTCCGGACTAACCAAAACGCCAAGTCAACCGACTTCAGGCTTTACGCTGCACACAACTCTGTCATCCACACTTACGGACAGCTGTCACTCGTTCTTAACATTGACATGCGTCGTCCACTCAGGTGGACCTTTATCGTCGCCGATGTGAAGATAGCAATCATCGGAGCTGACTTTCTCACCTACTATGGCCTCCTTATCGATCTCAAGGGACGCTGCCTCATTAATCGGCCAACAAAACTCACCGCCCGAGCAGAACTTTGCGTTGCATCCATCCACAGTGTCTCTACTCTTGGCCCAACCGACATCCACGGCTCCACTCTAGCCCCTGCATACAAAGATCTACTTTGTAAGTACTTTGACATTACTAAACCGTCTCCTCTTCCTTTCTTCAAAACAGGCAACCCTGTCTTGCACCACATTTTAACAACGTGTCCGCCTGTCGCAGAACGTCCTCGACGCCTCACTGGGGAGAAGGTGAAGGCAGCCAAGGAAGATTTCCAGCTTCTGCTTCATCATGGCGTCATACGATCATCTAGCAGCCAGTGGGCCAGCCCTTTGCATATGGTGCCCATGAAGCTTGGAGGGTGGCGCTCAACTGGTGACTACAGACGTCTAAACAAGCAGCCTATTCCAAATCGCTGCCCGATCCTTTTCATCGATGACGTGTTACAACGTTGTCACGGATGTAGTTTCTTCTCGACGATAGACATGGTGCGAGCCTACCATCAGGTACCCGTAGCTGACGAAGAAATTAAAAAAACGGCCATCACAACGCCCTTCGGTCTTTTTGAATTCCTGGGTATGCCACCTGGACTACGTAATGCCACGCAGACGTTCCAACGGCACATGGACAACCTTCTAAAGGAAGTTCCTTTTGCAGCCTGCTATATTGACGACATCATTGTTTTTTCCGAAGATAAAGATCAGCACCAAAATCATCTGGATACAGTATCAAGTATTCTGCGCGACAATCGTCTCACCATTAAACCCAGTAAGTGCCAATGGGGCTACACCATCAACAAACATGGGCTTTCTCCACCGCAAGACAAAGTCAAAGCAATTATGACTTATCCAAAACCAAAGAATATAATGGACCTCCGACGATTTTAAGGAATGGTAAATTATTACCGCCGCTGTATTCCTAATGCGCGACAAGGTTAACTGGACTGGACACCAGAGTCAGAAATTGCCCTCGAGAATTGCAAGATTCGGCCGTGAGAACAACCTTCCTCTCCCCAACTGCACGACTCCCTCTTTCAACTGATACATCGAACTTTGCCATTGGAGCAGCGCTAGAACAGCTGGAAGGCAACATCTGGAAGCCACTTGGTTTCTTCTCTCGAAAGCTTAGCCCCGCAGAAACGCGCTATAGAACGTACGATAGATAGAGAGGTCCTCGCCATTTTCGCAGGCATCAAGTTCTTCAGACACATCCTCGGCTGTCGAGCATTCGTCATTAGGACAGACCACCGACCTCTTGTGTACGCCTTCTCGCAGCGCTCAGACAAAGCTTCACCCAGGCAACTTCATCACCTCAGTGATGAGAATCTCACAATTCTCAACTGAAATAATTCACATCAACGGCGAAGACAACATTGTCGCTGACTCTCTTTTGCGCATTAACACGATCTCTATGCCTAAAACCTAGGACTCCGATACAATATATGCAGGATGATGAGGAGCTTGAACAAATCAAAGAGCATTCTTCTCTTAAGTTACAGCAACTCGTCTTAGAAGAACATCCTATCTACTGCGACAGGTGTATTCGTCCATACATTCCTCAATCTCTTCGCAAACGTGCTTTCGATGTCGTCCACGGTTTAGCCCATCATAGTGGCCGTGTTACTGCTCATCAACTGGTATCTGACGTGACACTCTACATTGGACAAGAGAATGCCTTCCGTGCCAGAGATCAAAGGTGCATCGACATAATCGAAATACGCCCATGCACATTGGTGTTCCTGACAACCGCTTCGATCATGTCCATCTTGATCTCATCTCACTTCCAATAGTAAGCGGTCAACAATATTGCCTCACCATGATTGACAGGTTCTCACGCTGGCCTGTTGCAACGCCACTCACTAACATGGAAGCTGATACTGTCGGCACTGCCTTTTATGCGAACTGGATTACCCAATTCGGCACTCCAATTCGAGTCGAAGCTTTCTCGGCATTAGCGCACATGGTCGGAGCCAGGAAGATCCACACAACACCTTACCGACCGCAATCCAACGGCCTCATTGAGAGATGGCATCGCACAGTCAAGGCCGCACTCATGTGTCATGCACCAACACCGTGGCCTGACTTGCTTCCAACAGTTCTTCTTGGCCTCCGCAGCTGCTTTAAGGAAGACTTAAATGCTTCACCAGCGCAACTTCTCTTTGGCACTGAGTTAAGAATACCTGGAGAATTCTTTCTCACAGCAGATTTGCCGACCAACCCCAACGAATTTTTAGAGAAATTCCGCGAGCACATCAGAGAAATACGGCCCACGCCAACGGCTCATTACACCAAGTCACGCTTCTTCATCCTAAAGGACCTACACACCTGTTCACACGTCTTTCTGAGAGTGGATTCTGTCAAACGACCACTGGATCCGCCGTACACTGGTCCGCATGAGGTAGTCAAACGAATCAACGATCGAGTATTTATCATTCGCATCACTGGTACTAAGAAAGCCATCTCAACGGATCGTCTCAAACCAGCTTTTATTGTCAAGACGGACTCAAGTCCACTAGATATTCCATCAACTCTGGAATCAGACTCACCTCCTGAAGAGAATTACCAACAACGATGGACAGGCCGCTCAAAACTTATACAAGGCTTAAGAAGTCCGTATAGTTTCTCACCTCTTCGAGCTAGGTCACTGGAGGGGGAGTTGTTGTGGCGGGCCTGTTTTCAGCAGATCTTTTTACTATCATCAGCGCCGTTTTATCGGCAGTGTCAATTCAGTTTGAGTTTCCTCCTCCTTCTTTTATCCTTCTTCGGACATGCGCCGTTTCATCAGCAGTGTCAATGCAGATCGAGTTTCTTCTTCCTTCTTCGTTCATCCTGCGGCAGACATGGTCGCGCAGCTTCAGTTACATCGTTTTTCACCATATAACTTTTCGACTATAGCAAACCTTCTTTTTCGGTTAATTCATTAAAATATAAAGTAATTTTTCAAAGTCCCGATTTTATTCTACTTTTGGAAACGTTATTATTGCCCATATCCTTTAACAGCTGATTTAGTTGCGCGGCCTTTTCGTTGCATATCATTAGGCGTGTTTTGGTAAGGAATTATGCAAAGCAAAGTAAAAGTTTCTCACTAAAACGATCCTGACATTAGTTGTCAAAATATTCGCACTGTATAAAAAACAAAAAGCAACAGAAAATAAGAAAATTGATGCGAAACTAACAAAACTAACAAAACCGGAGACTAAAAAACCTATTCTAAAAGAAAATAAAGAAACCAGCGCAGGTATAGTGTCATATGCTCAAGTGCTAGCACTTACAAATCAGCAACCAATGCAGAATAAGGACCAACCTGAAAATAAACAACACAAAATTCAACTAAAAAAACGACATGAGTCAAACACTAGAGCTGATACTAACCAAACTCAATACATTAGATATGCGACTCAAAAAGCTAGAAAACACCAACAACAAGGCATCTAAACATTACCATGGATCAAAATCTTAAAGTGGTATGTTGGAACGCAAATGGTCTCCAGCAACATCAACAGGAATTGCAGGTGACTCTTGATGCAAATAACATAGACATTTGCCTAATCTCATTTTACGAAACACTCGCAGACAAAAATTAAAAACTATAAAATCTACCTCACCCTGAAAATGCAGCTAAGGGTGGAAGCGCAGTTATAATTAAAAATAATATCCAGCAATATGAGGAGATGAAATACATTACAGAGAAAATACAAGCTACAGCAGTGTGTATAAAAACCAAACATAAAAAAATTAATATTGCTGCTATTTACTGTCCTTCAAAACATATAATCTAAAAAGAAGAATTTTCAGATTTTTTCTAAAAACTAGGGAACGGATACATAATAGGTAGTGATTTTAATGTCAAAAACTTAAACTGGGGATCTAGATTGATAACAACGAGGGGAAGAGAACTATATGCTGCAACTCAAAAACATCAATGCGAAATGTTATCGACAGGAAGACCCACGTACTGGCCTGCAGACTAAAACAAGATACCAGATCTAATTGACTTTTACATAATTAAAAATGTGTCAAGCAGTTACATATATATAGATGAGTTTGAGTATCTAAGCTCTGACCACTTGCCTATAATTCTTCAAATGAGTGAACACATAATTAAGAATATAAATATAAATACCCTAACAAACAAAAGAACAGATTGGCATGCCTTCAAACTGAACTTAAAAAATAGAGTAGACTTAATGATTAATGATGCCTCTTATAACTAAAAATTATATAGAAAAAGAAGTCCATAAATTAGACAGCGATATTCAGCAAGCGGCCTGGGAAAGCACTCCCGGAGTTACCAGAAAAAACATGAAACGAAACTATACAAGAGAAATAAAAGATTTAGTTGCAGATAAAAGACGTGCGAGAAGAACATGGCAGAAAACCAGAGCCCCACAACATAAAGCGAAGCTTAACAACCTTTGTCACCAACTAAGAAGAGAAATTAAAAAATTTAAGGAAAACTCAATGAAAAAGTACCTCAGAGGATTAACAGCTGAATACGCAACAAATTACTCTCTGTGGAAAGCGACAAAAGGATTAAAACAACCCACTGTGCAAATATGTACCTCCAATCAAAACAGTTGATGGAAACTGGGCAAGAAGCGATGATGACAAAGCGAGTCTTCTCGCAGACTATCTAGAAAACATATTTAAACCACCAGATGAAAATGGAAATAGACAACCTATGCTAATAGAACTATCTGAAGAGGAAAGCGAGTTGTCTGCCGACAACGCCAAACGAAATATGTAACTTAATTAAGTATGAAATAAATGCAAAGAAAAGCCCTGGATATGACCTTATATCTGGTAAGGTACTAAAAAACCAAGGAAGGCAATAAATTAAATAATAAATTTAAGAAATGCCACATTTAAGCTTGAATATGTCTCTAGTCTGTGGAAGGTTGCTGATGTTCTAATAATTCCCAAACCCGGTAAGCCGCCAAATGAAGTGTCATCTTACAGACCTATCTCGCTATTGCCAATAATATCAAAAATTTTTGAGAAAGTGCTCGCAAAACGTTTAAATGAAATAATTGAAAGAAAAAGGCTGATTCCGAATCATCAATTTGGTTTTCGTAGGCAGCACTTTACGATACAACAGGTACATAGAATCACGAATAAAATCGAAGAAGCATTAGAAAAACGGAAGTTTGCTCGGCTGTATTCTTGGATGTGGCGCAAGCCTTTGATAAAGTATGGCACAAAGGACTTAAATGCTTTCATCCTTAAATCTCATCTAGATGGACATTTTAGAATAAAACAGCAGAATACTTATTCAAAACTAAGAGAAATAAAGGCCGGTGTACCACAAGGTAGCGTACTGGGCCCAATATTATATTTATTATATACTAGTGATATTCCGGAACTAGAAAACCATACTTTGGCAACATTTTCAAATGATACTGCAATACTAGCAGTAGGTAAAACTAATAAAGAATCCACAGAAAAACCCCAAATAGGGATAAAAAAAAATCTGTGAGTGGACTAAAAAGTGGAGAATTAAATTAAATGTCTAAATCAGTTCATGTTGACTTTACCAATAAAAATATTGAACAAGTACCTACAAGTACAGCAAAATATCTATATCGCTAATGCAGCAAAATATCTAGATGTTGAACTGCGATGGAAAGAACACGTAAAAAAGAAAAGAGAGGAGTTTGAAATCAAATATAGAAAACTATTGTACCAAAAAGACAAATGTAGACATAATACAACGATTTCAAAATAAGGTGCTTAGAAATATAGTAAATGCACCTTGGTATACAAGAAACTCTGACCTTCATCGGGACTTGAAGGTAGAAACTGTACATTCGGAAATTCCAAAACATGCAAAAAAGCACAAAGGAAAGCTAGGAGAGCATATAAACTTAGATGCAAGAAAACTGACGCTGTCATGTGACTTCTTCAATATCATTCTTGAAAGAATTGTGCGAAACTCACAAGCCAACACCGGAGGCACAATCTTTCAAAAGTCTGTGCAACTACTAGCTTACGCGGATGACATCGACATAATTGGCAGAACACAGCGGGCTGTCACTGGTGCGTTCGCTAGTATCGAAACAGAAGCCGCCAAAATGGGTTTAGCTGTAAATGAGGGCAAAACAAAGTATATGCTGTCGACAAGAAGGGACACACAACATCGACGAATCGGACAGAACGTCACAGTCGACAGCTATAACTCCGAGGTAGTAAGGGACTTTGTCTACCTAGGCTCTGCTATTAATTCTGACAATAACATCTCGGCGGAAATTAACCGAAGAATTACTCTTGCCAATCGCTGTTTTTTTGGGCTGAGAAGGCAATTGAGTAGTAAGGCCCTATCTCGAACAACTAAGGAGACCTTGATCATCCCAGTCCTGCTTTATGGCGCTGAAGCATGGACTCTGTCAGAAGCGGATGAAGATATCCTTGGTCGCTTCGAGAGAAAAATTCTTCGGAAGATATACGGTCCCGTTTGCGTTGACGGGCTTTGGAGGAGAAGATTCAACGACGAAATCTACGAGCTGTACAGCGACATCGACCTAGTCAAAAACCTGCGCATCAGTCGCCTAAGATGGCTAGGACATGTAGAGCGAATGGACACCAATGCTCCAGCCCGCAGAGTCTTCGAATCCAACTCGGAGGGACAACGCAGTAGAGGAAGACCTCGCCTAAGGTGGCGCGCACAAGTAGAAAGGGACCTCAACCAACTTGGAGTGCGCAACTGGAGGCAGTTAGCTAAGGACCGGGCTAACTGGAGAGGCCTGTTGGTTGAGGCCCAGGTTGACCCCGAACTGTAGCGCCACCTAAGTAAGTAAGTAAGCAAGAAAACTGATAAATAACGTAAATCAATTACGAAGGCTTAAAAGAATAAAACCTCTCGATTTGGCCTAACTAAGAGCAGTAACAAAAAAAAGACAAACATTTCCCAAAAAAAAAAAAAAATTAAAACTTCAATTTTTCTTCACCTCAAAGACGAAATATGTATTTTATAAACAAACAAAAAATATCTATCCTATTAATTATATTTTTCTTTTTTCCTCCTCGTCCATTTTCTTTCAACGAAACACAACAAATGCCAATTTACGGAGGGCTACCAAACTCTTAAACTCTTTCAGCGCCACCTGAAAGTGATTGTTACAAGCCATTCATCCCAACTCACCTTTCACTGAAGATAAAAGCTAAAGTAGTTACCAGTCATTTTTAGTTGTTGTACTCCGTGTTAGATTTTACTTTACTTTACTGAGTAGTCCCACCAAAACACACCTATTGAGCTAGCTGTGCAGACGTGCGCCGCGGTTTATCAGTATGTTATTTCGAGTTTTCACCAATTTTCATTCAGTTTTCCACGGTTATTACATTTGAATTCGATTCAATTAATTCTCTTCAAACGATTTTCTCGGAAATAATTCATCAGCGAAAAGTGATTTCAAAGAGGTGAGTTTAGTTTAATGAAGTGCACATTGTGAAAGGTTATGTAGTTTTCTAGCAGAGTTAATTGCCGACGGAGTTGGTGCAGGTGTTTCCTCTGATAGGCTTAATCTTACGCTCTCTTTCCATCTTCCAAATCATTGGAGCGTGTATCAGGCGGAAATAATGGCGATCAAAGAAGCCCTATCTTGGCTTAAGAAAAACGTGATATCTGGTAGAGATATCCGCGTCTTTTCAGACAGCCAAGCAGCAATCAAATCCCTGGAATCGATCTCTATAAATTCTTTAGTAGCTCTAGACTGTCGTTCGTCTCTTGTGGAGATGGTTGAGCAGTTCAATATTCACCTGTGTTGGGTGCCGGGGCATAGGGACATTCCAGAGAATTGTTAGGCCGATGAACTTGCCTGAATAGAAACAACAACATCTTGCCGGACACCTTAGGTATTCCACTTCCTACTCGTAAACTTAAACCTAAGCTTAGGTGGACATGTGGATTAACACGTCTAGCGACAAAACAGATTTGGACAAAGCTGGATCTAAAACGCTCTTAGAATTTTATTTCTCTCAATAGATTGCATATCGGCACCAAAATAGGTGTCATCACTGAACACTGTCTAATAGGCAGGCATGCTACAAGGCTAGACCTCTTTGCGAACGACTTTTGTAGAAGCTGCATGGATGAAGAAGAGGAGGAAACTATTGCTCACCTTCTTTGTTTCTGCTGCGCAGCTCTCTCCCGTAAAAGGATGCTTCACTTAGGAGCTCCCTATTAGAGCGATATAGGCGAACTGATAAATATTGACAGTAAGAGCCTCTTACGCTTCATAAGAAGCTCACATTGGTTTTAACGAGTAGGTAGAGAGAAACTTTCTCCCATGATCCACGTGGTGTCACAATGGACCTTTCATTGGTGTAAGTGTGTTGGCGAAGCCTAGGTGGCAGCCACTTCAACCTAACCTCAACCTAACCTTGGCTCGGTAGTCATCTTGCTTCGAAATCTGAACCAACCAAAACTATGTATCAGAACGCGTTTGGTGGTGAGAAAATTCATAGCCAATGTAATTTACGCGACGATACTCAATGGAAAGTTCAAAGGTGAGGAAGTTCTCATTCCGAGAATGCCGAAGACACCAACCGATATGTCATTCGAGTTTACATGAATTCAATTTCGGATTCGTCTTGCGTTCGCCATGATGATCAACAAATCACAAAGCCAATCCTTGAGTGTTTGTGGCCTGAATCTAGAAAACGAATGTTTCTCTCGGGGTCAATTGCAGTGATGGGACTTCTACCACTTAAGTGGTATTTCTACCACTTTTTCCAATGTTGAAAGACCTACCAACCTTAACTCTAAATCTACCACATTTTGCCCATCGCTCATCATATTCCTATCATTGTGTTAAAAAAAAACGTGGCTATGAGTAGAATCCACACTTTAAACACACTCTTCCATCAATATTTCCCTGTTAATTTAAGTATTAGAAAAATATTCCACCCGACCCAATACACCTGCACTAAACTTTATTATTTTGAATGTATGTGTGCAACGTGGTGGTGCTTTTGTCCTGACGTTTTTTTCTGTTCTGTGGACTGTTCTATAGTGATAATGATCTTTATTGGCTCGCTGTATTCTCTTAATCTTCCGACGACAAGTGGGGTAACCCATAATTTTTTATTTGTTTTTAGTTCATTTGCTCCTTCGGCATCAAGATCTTCACAGGTGACAGTGCCAGTGGCACGATTAGTTAAAGAAACTTCACCAAATTCAGGGCTCTCATCACGTACGGCGACAATCGTCTGAACGATATCGTTTTCACGATTCATGGCTTGCCTCACGTAAACTGAAAATTATTATTATTATTATTTATTAAGTGTACATAAATGTACAAAATAATATGCAAGTTACAGCGCTAGCTACCAGGGCTTTCGGCTGGAATTTAAAAAATTACTTAATAGGGCTAGATGTTGTTGACTAAGTTCGTTATTTGTAAAATTTTATATACATTTTTTATATTTTGTTCTGAAGGAACTGACAACAGGGATAAGAAATTTTTTTGAAATAGGTTCTTACATAGTGAGTCAATTTTTTGACATTCTAGAGTTAAATGTTTTATGGAAATCGTATGAACGGATTGGCATAAGTGGCAGGTGGGTGGGTTTTCCTTGGTAAGAAGATGACTGTGTGTTATTTGTGTGTGTCCGATACGAAGCCTCAGGAAACATTTGTTCATTTTGTGTGATGTGCTTGTAGGATAGCTGGCTGCGTCAGCTTTTAGATTGAGAGTGGAGTAGTGGTGAGAGTAAAGGGTCCATTCTTGTTTACTTTTCCGTTGCCAATAGTAGTTGACCAACTTTATATAGTCGAACCTGGGGGGCGGGTAAAAGGTGGTATCCGCTCCCAAGGAGGCCGATCGAGCAGCGCAGTCGGCGTCAACGTTTCCTTTTATTCCGGAATGGCCTGGCACCCAAATGAGTTTTAGTTCTTCTACCTTCGTCACTTTTGGAGCCGTCTGTGTACGTTATATCCCAAGTCGTGGTAAACGGACTAATTTTTTCGTTGAAAAGCTGGAGATATGTTTCTTTCGGTGTAGTGTCCTTTAAAAACTTAGAGAGCATGGTGTCCACTGAGTTTTGAGGTAGAGACCAAGGAGGATTTATTTCGGTTTGCATGGGTTTGACAGTTGGAATAAAACCTAGGCTTCTTGCGAAATCGAGTGCTCTATACAACGTAGATGGCATTTTGGGAGTTTTTCTTCGTTTTAGGATTTTTTTTGCATCATTAGTTATTGGCGAGCTGTATGACTCGCAAATTTTTGGAGCAAGGCGGGATATCAGGACGTCCCTCCGTTCTTCGATGGTAATAGCGCCGGCCTCCACAAGAATGTTTTTGATTGGCGAAGTTCTGAATGCGTGTAGACTGGACCTGAGAGCTGCGTGATAGGTTGAGTTTAGCAGTTGAAGTGTTGTTTTTGAAGCCTTTCCGTAAATAACCAGACCATAATCAATTTTAGATAACACTATTGTTTTGGAAACATTAATAAGAGAATTAATGTGCATGGCGCTGTGACTAGAGGATAAATATTTAACTACGTTAAGTCTGGTAGCTAGCTTTTTTCTTAGGTCTAGACAATGATCCTTAAAGTTAAACATATTATCAAAAATTATACCTAATATACGTAAGTTATTTACAGCTGGTATTAGTACATTGTTGAGGTGTAAAACAAAATTTGAGCAACTAGTTTTTTTGCATATATGAAGAAGCTTGCTTTTGCTTATGGATATAACGGCACCAGATGGGATACACCAGTTAGTAAGACAATCAAGGATGTCATCAAAGGTGTTTTTTATGCGATTGATGTCGTTACACCTGGAAAGTATAAGCAAGTCATCAGCATAGAGAATGTGATCGACATTATTGAATTGCGAGATTATTGTGCTAATTTCGTCATATGCAATTATGAACAACAGTACGGATAAAGGAGATCCCTGGGGAATTCCGTTGTCTAAGTTGTGTATTTTTGAAAAAACATAATTGATTTTTGTCCGAAACTTTCTGTTTAGAAGGAATGACTTGATGAAGGAATACATATTTTGACCAACCTTCCATTTCCTTAAATTATTTAGAACAACGTGGATTCCAATGCGTTCGAACGCCTTTTCGAAGTCGAGCGAGAGGATAGAGATGTGGTTTTTGCAAGAAAGAGCCGAAGAGATTAGTACGTCAATGTGTAGAAGAGAATCTAATGTGCCACGCCCATGTTTAAACGCTACTTGGTTCGGACTCAAGAAGTGATTTCTTTCCAGATACCAAAGGAGTCTTGTAGAAATAATTTTTTCTAACAACTTGCTTGTACATGACAGCAAAGATATGGGTCGATACCCATTAGTGTCATCCAATTTCTTGTTGTTTTTGGGTATCGGTATTAAAGTGGCAGTTTTCCACGCTTGAGGGATAGTACCACACCCGAAGATGTTATTGTATAGGGCCAGGATTCGTTTTTTTTACTGTTGTAGGCGCGTTTTTTAACATGGGGTATGAAATGCGGTCGTAGCCCGGTGTTTTTCCTTTAACTGATTGTAAACAGCTTTCTAGCTCTAAAAGGCTAATAGGTGCGTCAATATATTTAGCAGAGGGAGTAAGGCTGTATTCAATTACTGAATTGTTAATTGATAACCGTTTAGAGACTTTAAATTCAGGCGAGAAGTTAGAGTCACTGGAATAATTAGCCCAGGTTTTGGCAAAGTGCTCACATATCTCAGAAGGATCAGTATAACTTACAGAGCCAGTGTTTAGCACTTTTATAGTATATGGGGTGAAGTTACCGGTGAGCGTTTTAATGTCCGCCCAAAGTCTTTTACTGGATGATGTAGGGTTTATATTGGCTGTGAATTTTTGGAAGCATTCTTTTTTTGCTTCTTTGGCCTTTTTTCTAAATATGGCGTTAGCCTTACGGTATTTTATTAGATTGTAGTCTGTCGGATGTTTTTTAAATGACTTCCAAGCAGATTGCTTGTTCGTCCGAAGGTTGGCAATCACAGGATTCCACCATGGAACGAATGTTTTGTGTAGAACGCTTTTTGTTTGAGGGATAGATGTATGCGCTGCGTAACGTAGCGCTTTGCTGATTGAGGCAGCCTCTTGGTTAATATTATGGGAGGGGACGGAGTTATTTAGAAATTCGGACAGCTTAGTTTGAAAGAGAAACCAATCCGCCCTGTCAAATTGAAATTTAGCAGACGGCTTAACTGCTGACTTGTTGCCCACGTTACCAAGTTGGATAACAGTCATTAAGGGAAAGTGGTCGCTTCCGTGAAGATTGTCGAAACTTTTCCATGAAGTAACAGGTATTAGTTGGGGGGAGATTTAGGGTCAGGTCAACGTGTGTTAATGTTTTATGAGTGGAGAAGTGGGTGGGGCTACCGTCATTTAATACGGAGAGGTTGGAGTTAGTTAAGAAATATTCCACTGATCTTCCTCTGGAATTACTCGCAGGAGAGCCCCAAAGTGGGCTCCAGGAGTTAAAATCACCTGTAAGTAGGACTGGAGTTGTAAAAGTCCTCACAATGTTGTCAAGGTCGGCGGCGGAAAATGGTTGGGACGGATGAATGTATAAAGATATGATAGTGAGTTTTATTTCAAGGTTAATTTCGATTGCCACTGCCGAAATGTTAGAGTTAATTTGGAGCAGGGTGTGTGGAATTGATTTGTGTATCAGTAGGCCACAGCCTTGAGTTGAACTGCTGTTGGAGGATAAGTTGTGAAAGTAGGGTTCATATTGCTTCGGGGCTTTGGAGGTAGTGTTGGCTGGCAGGTGAGATTCTTGGATTGAGATAATATCAGGTTTGTGCTCGTTAATTAAAAGTTGGAGCTCGTGGTAGTTATTAATGTAACCATTAATATTCCACTGAAGAACTTTAATTAACGACAATGAGCGTGATGGTGACTTATTTCCAATATTTGCAGTGTTATATTGGAAAAAATCTAGGGGTGGTAACTTTGGGATGTTCAATGGGTGTCGACTCCGTTGCCCAGATGTTGAAGCCACCGAACCCCTTAAGGAATTCGGTCGATTCAATTCCTGGGCCACAGAGTCAGGCTTATGGTTGCAGTAGTTATGATTATTTATCATCATAATCATTTTCAGATGTGTTAAAGTGGTGTTGATTACTTTTTAAGAGAGAAATTGAGTTATTTATTATAGTAATAGGTGAGTTTAATGGTTTTGTGTTAGTGGGAGAGGATTTTTGAGTGGATGTTTTGGAAGAAACGGGAGAGTGAAAGGGGTTTGAGATGGGTGTAGTTGATGGAGTGTCAGGCAGGTTTGAGTTTGATGGGTAAGATTGAGAGTGCGTAACTGATGTGTTTGGGTTCGGTGCGGCGCATGTTGTTCTCTCTGTGCTAGAGTGTGCAATAAGCGAACTTGTACGACGACTATGGCCGTTAGATATGTGAGTGGTATTTTGAGTTTGAGAAATTGATGGAAGCATGGAAGCAGTTTGATTTTTTTTGTAAGATTGTTGGATTTCAGAGTTTTTTTGTTTTATTGATGAGGATGATGCTTTTACCTGAGGAGGGCCGGGTTTTAAAGTGGAAGAGATAGTGGGATTCGTGGAGTAATCCAGATTTGAGTCAGAAAGGGTGGGAACGGGATCTGGCTGAGTGGACGATTTAGCTATTGAGGAATATGATGAAGAAAATACCGGAATGTTTTGCTCACTAAATATTTGTTTGGCTTCTGCCATAGAGCATTTTTTTATGGTTTTTATTTTTAAAATTTCCTTAGCTTGTAGGTATCTTTTGCACGATTTAGATGAGGATGGGTGCTCTTCAAGACAGTTGGCACAGGAAGTGCGTGTGCACGCGTCAGGGTTGTGAGGTGGTAGATTGCACTGTTCACAGGAAGGGTTTCCCTTGCATCTTTTTGCAGTGTGGCCTAGTAGCTGGCAGTTGCGACAGCGCATTGGGCTGGGGAAATATTCCTCAACTTTGACGTTGTACCAGCCTATATTTAGTGAAGTTGGAGGACGGAAAAGGTCAAAAGTGAATAGGACGAGGCCGGTTGCGCGATGATTGCCGTCTGACAATTTTTGAACTTAAACACGTCGGTAACACCTTGAGTTTTCATTTCCTCAATTATTTCAAGTTCGGGGACGTTGATGAGGCAAGGGGCGTACGCCGTACCTTTGGATGAGTTGAGGTTAGAGTGGAGGGACACGGTGATCGGGCAGAGGTTGGAGAGATTTTTTTTGCTTAGGAATAGCTCAGCGATTTTTTGTGACTTAACCAGGATAAGAAGGTTACCGTCCCGTAACTGAGTGATGGATTCGTATGAGGTACTTATACTGTCGATGGCTTTTTTTTAGCAAAAAGACACTGAAGGAGGAGAGAGGCTTGTCCTCGGATGCTGGGGCGACTATAATGAATTTAGGGTTGTTTGAAGACATTTGTGTTGGGGGCGTTTTATTTAGGTCGATAGTGGAAAAGTTAGGTTTTTTTCTTTTCTTGTTTATGGGCTCGGGTGGCGCGTCTATTTCGAGACCGTTAAACCGATTGCCCGAGGGCGCACGTGGCCAAAAGGCCATGAGGGAAATTCACTTGACACTTCAGATGTTTTTTTTTTTTTTCACTAATAGGGAAGAAAGAGATGGGATGAAAAGAGTGGTAAGATTGAGTAGCTATGAAAATAGCGGGATATCACTGACGAAAAAGAACCGAATACACGAAGAGGGCGATGCTGCCGGTTCGGAGGATAGTCGGTGACTGAACTGAAAATTACTATCGTCCTGCCGATCGTTTTTGCACGACAGGCATTTAGCTATCGTTTTGCATTTTATTTTGGTATTTTGTGTTTATGAAAGACTTTTGACTGAAAATATATTCAGCAAAGAAATGTTTCATCACACTGTAAAGTTTTTTCATTGAGAAGGAGAATTATAATGAAGAAAAATCGGAACTGTTACGCAGGTGAAGGACACTTAGAGATGCGTCGAATTCTTTACCTCTACTAGCAAAGATGTAGGCGCATTGTGAATAAAATGCATAATTTATTTGTTATTACAAATTTTCTTTTATTACAAAATTTATACATATGCATATTCATTCATATTCATATATTACATGTGATGTCAATATAACAGCAATGGACTGATTTTAGTTTATTTACTTTTTTATTTTTTTTAAAAAAAAAGTATGTTACTTCGTTTTTGTTTATTTTGTTAAAATAAATAAGTTAATTAACATGGGAAACTTTTTTGTTTTTTCTAACACTTTTCTGCCACCTTTTTTCTGGCTTTCTACCACCATTATTCATTTCCCAAGTCCCATCACTGGTCAATTGTACGTAGCATGTTCACGTGTCGGCAAACCATCTGCTTTGCTCGTTCTCGCACCCGACAACAAAACGGAAAATGTCGTATATGACAAGGTGCTTCAATGAAAGGAATCGACCCGAGTGCAACCCATCCAGCAAATAGTTTAACAGAAAGTAGTGCAACAATGCTACTCGAATCATTTCGATTCACTTCAATAAAACAAATGCCTTGCTGCCCCTTGAATTACATTCATTTCAATGTAATTAAAATACATTTCATTTTGTTCTTAGTACATTTATGTACTCAATTCATTTTGAGTATTTTAAGGAATTTTTGGATTAAAACGGACTTCATTTTTCCATTGGCTGACGGCTTCAACCTTTCTATTTAATCTTTGAACACAGAATGAAATATGAACAACCATTCACCCTGAGGTTGGGTGCGATGACTTTAATAAATTAAAGGGTGCGTTCAAATAACATACTAAAAATGCTTACACTTAATAAACAACTGAATTTAATTCAGCTAATAAGTTAACACAATATTTATTGATTCTGAGGGGGTACGAAGTTCGCCGGGTATTCGCCGAGTATGTAGATAATTTTTTTTTTTTTTGCCTAGGGGGCGGGGGGAAAACGCTAATGCGCACGAGAAACAGGCCCGTTATGTTTCAAGTAGTGTGGGACTCACACGCCACAAAAAACCCACCTTTGACCCCTTTTTTTTTCTTCTTGACACCTTCCACTCCGGCACCGCTTTCGCATTACTTCAGAGAGGTGTCGTTTTCATTCCCCTATGGGGAACGGCTTTTTCATTTCGTCTTCTGTTTCGGGTTTATTTGTCTTCTTGCCGGTAAGGCTTTTAACTTCTTGTAGAATTGTTTTCTGAGGGCATGTTTGTTTCCTCCTCGCTTTTCTTCTTTCTTAGCACCGTTTCGATGAAAGCACAGATCCTGTTCCAACTGGTCGTACTCGAGATCATCTTCTGGACTACGTTGTCTGGTGAGAGGCTGCCTATCTCCGAGTCAAGCCTGGTCCTCTGCATTGCCCACCTACTGCAGACGAAGAAGGTATGGTAGGCATCGTCTTCCTCGGAGTCTCCGTACTGGCACGTTGCGCTGTTTTTCTTTCCCATTCTGCAGAGGTACCGATTGAAGTATCCATGTCCGGTTAGGAATTGGGTGATGTAGTAGTTTACTTCACCGTGTTGCCGCTCCGTCCATGCAGCAACGTCTCTAATCAGCCTCGCGGTCCATCTTCCCCTGGTTTCACTTTTCCACCTCCTTTGCCACCTCTCTCTGGTCTGCTCTTTCGCTTCCGCTACTGTTGCTTCAATCCCCAATTCCGTCTTGTTGTCGTAAACGTACTTTTTTTCTGCTGCTAGCAGGTCTTTAGGGGTCACTCCCGCTACCACGAGGACAGCTGGTTCGGACACTGTGCGGTAGGAGCTAGTAACACGAAGGGCACCTCGTCTCTGCACTGCAGCCATTTGTTTCCTGAATTTTTCCACGTTGAGTGCCTCAGCCCATATCTCACATCCATACAAGAGAATGGAGTGAGTGATGGACATAAGCAATCTCCGTTTACTCATTACTGGGCCTCCGATGTTTGCCATGATCCTGCTGAGTGACGTCGTGCCTTTCGCCGCTTGCTCTGATGCCGATCATATTTGGTCCCAGTAGGTTAGTTTGCAGTCCAGGGTCATCCCCAGGTACCTTACTGCGCTCTTGCTAGTGATTGTCTCTGTACCTACTTGGAAATTCACGTGAATCGGGATCCGCCTCCTTGTTAGTAGAAGTATCTCAATCTTCTCGGCTGCTAGACTTAGGCCATGGTCCGCCATCCACCCTTGCACTCGTCTCATGATCTGGTTGAGTTTTCGCTGCGCTTCTGCTACATCTCTTGCGGTGATCACTGCGCCGATGTCGTCTGCGTACCCTATGAGAAAAGTGTCTTCAGGCATCTCCAACCGGAGGATTCCATCATACGAGACGTTCCACAAGTCCGGACCCAGTATTGAACCCTGCGCTGCTCCTGCTGTGATGTTTTTGCTGCGGCGTCCTTCTGCAGTGTCGTTGAGCAGTTTCCTGTCTTTGAGGTAGTCCCCCAACACCTGCAACAAATACTGTGGTACTCTGAATTTATTTTCCAGCGGCTCCAGGATATCTGCCCATCTTACTGAGTTGAAGGCATTTCTCACGTCTAGAGCTACCAGCACAACGACTTTTCTCGAGTAGTATGTAGATAAATTAAACAAATTATTAGCCTATTATCATCCCATTTTGTATTTTTTTTACTTTAAACTATTTACTAAGATATTTTACGTTTTGCGGCTTATCATATTGCAATAAGCCCTTCATTATGTAAATACATACACTGCATATCACAGCATAAATTATGTTCCTTCAGTATGGACCTAATGCAATATCGAAACACTAAATACTTATTCACAACTTAAAAAAAAAAAAAAACACGCACTTAAACCGAACCGACGCTATTCAACTGAGAATTAGAGATGGGCGTAATCGAATGATTTGAAAAATCGAGACATACATTCGTTCGAATGATTTGAAAAATCGAATGATCGATCAATACAGATACGGGTAAATGAAAAAAAAATTGCAATGTTATTTCGATACACTTTGTTTTTGTTCGTAGGCAAAAAAGCGCCATTTCATTTACATAAGAAAATAAATAAAAAACGAGTTTAATTTACCCAAAAAATTTTCGTTATTTCGTTTTCTGAATGTTCGAAAAGATATTAAATTCATATACAGGGAGGCCTCGATATGTGTGTTATGCATATGTTTTTAGACAATTATATCACTTATTTACACTAGTTTATTGAACTATTTTGCTTGTAACACGAAAATTAAAACAGAAGCAACAACACAAATGTCAAAAATATATGCTGTATTCACAATAATCAAATTCGTTATTCACAGTAACAGATATCATTGTCGATTGAGACACACAATACCAAAAAGGGGAATTTGTCGATGCGATCGACTTTTATCGAATCGAACGCTGAACGACACTTGCAATAAGGGCCATAGCCTTCTGATTTCAATTTTTGCAGAACTTCCTTGCACGGCATCTAAAAGCACACTAACTGTTGGCCACCAATTTGTTTTTGCCTCAAATACTTGAACAGATACCTTAGGAAATTGAAAGTAAAACGAAAACAAAAAAATATGCTCACAGAGAAAGAGAACGTTAAAGTATTAGTGATGCCATATGGCATCAAAATACCGAAAGGGTTAATTAAGTACGTAAGTTTTTTGCAGCGCAGATGACGTTTTGGAACATCTGTCCTGCAAAGATTGCATTATCGAGCATACTGCAAATGCAGTGTGATTTAAAATGTTGTTTTCGACTTTTGCAGCTTGCGTTTAAAAGCATATTGCAAAAGCAATTTGATAGAGACGTTTTCGAAAACGGCCTTCATTTACGAGAAAGAACCGCTACGATCTATCTATCGTGTCGTCTATCAGAAAATGGTCTCAAGAGATCGAGCAATACACTGCAACAAGTGAATTCACATAGGATGAGATGTACTTGGGTGTACGTCGGGTGCTTAAATAAATCGCACAAGAATTTCTTCGCAATTTGGGTGCTGTCGACTACCAAATAAAAGCCGCTTTCATTAAAACTTTTAGGCGGCAAATCACACATCGAGACATCTACCAGCACCTAGAACATCAACGCATCAAAGAGGGCAATACATTTGGCACGCACCAAATTAGTCGCAGCCAAATCAACTGCACCTCAAAAGCAGCATTGCAGCAGGAGCTGTATGACTTCCGCTGTTACAACAAAATTAGAATGGAATCTGTTTATCTCGTCTCTGCATACGCGGCCTTAAAATCGATAGAAAGATGTTTGGTATCAATTTGGACGTCTTGAGTTTTTCCTAAGATCTGCCAGAGTGAAAATTTTATTGCAAACTTTCCTGGGCTCTCATCACGTACGGCGACAATCGTCTGACGATATCGTTTTGACGATAGTTTTGCTTCATGTAAACTTAAAAAGCACTATCGTCTGAACGATATCGTTTTGACGATTCATGGCTTGCTTCACGTAACCCGAAAACTGTCAATTACTATCATCTCGTCGATCGTTTTGCACGATAGGTATTAAGCTATCGTTCTGCATTTTATTTTGGTGTTTTTTTTTCGCAGTCATCGGCTGACCTTCCAACCGTACAGACCTAGCTAGAGAGGTAAAGAGTGATTTTTTGCGTTTCTCTTATTTTTTCTTGCCAATTTGTTATTTTAATTACTTATTTGGTATTAATAGTAAATTAATAAATAATAAATAAGTTTTCTCTAAACGAGTGATAAAGCTTCTCTCGGGATGGCCCCGAAGCCTAATCGCCGATCGGGCAACCGATATGGTATTCTCGACGAATGTGCGCTTTCCGACCCTCCTGATCCCCTTCCACCCCGTCCTCAAAAAAAATTAAAAGCCTCTAGTAGTGTTTTCAGTGATTTCCCAGACCTACCAACAAAATCAATTTATAAAAACCCACGTTTTGTGCACATAACGGCAAAAGATGAGTACAAACCTTTAACCTCAATTAGTGTTTTCATATTGAAAAAAACAATTGACTCAATATGAAAAAATTTCTCAATTAAGAGACGGCTCAATATTAATCCTAACAAAAGACCAAAATATAGCCGATAAATTTATAAAATCGAAAGCTCTAGACAACATTTGCCCGGTTAATATTAAACTTCACTCTAACCTCAACCTCTCTAAGAGCATTGCATACGCACCCTGCTTGATAAATGTCCCTGAAACAGAAATTGTATCGGAACTTAAGAGTCAAAATGTAACTGATGTGCACAAATTCACAAAACTTCAGGAACTAAAAGTCCCGACTAGTCTCATGATTCTCACCTTCGACTTGTTCCAAATCCCCAACACAATTGAAATTGGCTGGTACAAAACCAAAATATCCGAATATGTTCCTAACCAAATGCATTGTCGCCAATGTCAACTACTTGGACATACAACCAAATGGTGTAAACGTGCTGCTTCATGTGAAATATGTAATTTCCCCCCCCCACGAAGGCACAAACTGTACTCGCACACTATGCGCCAATTGTTCCGGACCTCACCCTGCCTCCTCTAAAACCTGTCCAAAGTATGTTCAAAGCAAAGAAACCCTCGAAATAAAAACCAAAAACAAGTGCACCTTAGCCGAAGCTAGGCGCATCCACAAGGAGCGAAACCCAATTCGTACCACTTTCTCTTCTGATCTTTATTCACAAAAACTAAAACAAGTTTCTCATGAAACAATCGTTTCTAAACCCTCCACCTCTTTTTCTTTCATCGAACAAAACATTTCAAATAAAGAGAAATCTGTCACCCAAATCTCTACTAATCAAACCGCTTTAAAATTACATAAAATAAACTCTAAATTTACTCAAGACACAGGAAATTTAGATCCCATACAAATACATACAAAGAAACAGATACCGATAGCTCCACATTAACTCAAAGAGAAAACATTCCAAAATTCGCAAACCCAAACACTGATAACGAAAAAACTCAAACTTTCAACACCCACTCAAGAGCACTTCCACAAAAAACTTCAAACGAATGCAACTATAATTTAACTAAAAACACTCAAACAGCAAACACAACCAATTTAAACAGTATTAACCAAATCAACTCTCTTCCGAATTCCTTTTCTTTAACACAAAAACAACACTCAATGAATATTGATGATGAACATGACAGCTCATAACAAAACCAACAACCAACCTACACCCCGCGCCTCTACCGGTGATGGTAGCCCCCGTCATGTTGGGGGGTACTTCCACCACCGATGGGGGCGCGGGAACATTACATCATCAGGTGGAAATCTTTCTTCTGCCTGTACATTAAACTGTACAGGTAACAAGACAGACTCCACCGCCTATAATGATCTCAAAATTCTGCAACGGAACATGAATGGTTACTTCAATAACTATCATGCACTCCAATTGTTAATAAAAGAATTAGACCCATACGTAATCTCTCTTCAAGAAACGCACATTAAACACAACCTACAACCCTTTCCACCAAAAAAATATTCATCTTTCTTTCACAATTTAGCCTGTAACACAACTTCAAAACAAGGTAAATGCCTTCTGGTACACAAAGCGATTCCTCATAGATTCATCAACATAAATTCCAACATATCTGCAATCGCAGTTGAAATTGAATTGAAATCTAAATTTACCATCGTATCAATTTACATTCCAAAAAAAATACAAATTCTTGGCGCAACGGACCGAATGTGATCCAGAGCCTAGCTTCTCGCGACCATTCGTGTTGTGCGTGTTATATTTTTCACACAAATGGAAGGGACCTACAGTTTAGAGGCAAATTGAGAAGCTTTCTCTTGACAGTTATTACTCTCGGACGTTTGTCAGACATTCGCGAGAGGTAGGACCGTGAAAAACTTTTGGTGTTCTCTGGGATTCGAACCTCGAACCTGACGCTCAGCGATCCAACGCACTAACCACTTGAGCCACGGCGCCAAATATTTGAAACCTGTGATCTTGAAAATATTTTGAACAACATCTCGACTCCTATCATTTTAACAGGCGACTTCAATTCTTGGAGTCCGTCTTGGTGTTCTCCTACTATTAATAGCCGCGGCAAATTAGTCGAAAACTTCATAGCAAACACTGGGCTCGCAATTTTAAACGTCCCACTCATTTTTCCACCCGCACCTCACCCCAAAATCAGTCTGGAAGATGTCCGATGATTTATACGGTAGCGACCACTTCCCAATTCTTACCACAATATCTCCAGGTATGAGTTTTAAACTGCCAACAACCCAAGTTCTTGACAGACTTAGCCAAATGGGACTTGTTCCAGGTCGAGGTCTCGAAACAAGTATCACTCAGACCAACTTCCACCAACATCAACAGAGAAGCTGCCTGTGGGCCTTACCGCGAGATTCTATTCGCAAAAAGTCTGTTCGACTTTTGTCGATTCTATTAAGCTCAAAATTGGTACCGGGGATTGCAGTAGAATTGCTGAAATAGAATCGACTTTCTGCAATTGAATCGACTTTCTGAAATAGAAAAGAAAAAGCTGAGCTTTCAACTCAAATGTCAAATCTCCGTCTGTTTTGTTGGTTGTACAAAGAAGTAGTTGATTTTAATTATTATAAGTGCAATTTTAATCTCAAAATAATGAGTTTTATTTGGTTAAATGTATTTGAGGATTAATTAGAGAATGTACGACGAGTTGAAATACTGACAACACTTCGACACAGAAGAGTGAAGATTAAAATTGCATTTGGAATAATTGTTGTGTATGTGTGTGTGTGTGAAAGGACTTCTTCGGTTCCCATAATTATAAAACTATTGAGATTCTGTATTAGGAATGACTATAACCTTTCTCTTGTACCTATTGTCTTAAGCGAACTCATCGATGTACATAGTTGAAGAATATACATACATATTTGTCCTAAGTGGATCAAGTTTCACTTCACTCGAGAAGAAGAGGAGTCCAAATTGTTCTTTAACGAGAAGACTGGAGTTCCGGGTATGCAAAGACGAATTCATTTTGCTACAAGCGGATTTTTTTTTCCAATAAGCAGACCCAATTTCTCCATTTGCCGTCTATTCGTAAATTCTCTCCATTTTTGGTAAAAATTGTATCAATTTACATAAAAAACGTTGTAAATTGAATATAACTCAAATTAAACATACTTATTTTCGTCGTTATTCGTTTTTTTCTTTGTTTAGAGTCCTTTCAAACAAAAGTCGACCAGGAATTTTCGATAGAATTGAAAATTCTATTCAATAGAAATATATCGATACCAATAGAAACTCGCGGTACCGATAATCGACTTTAATTCTATTGAACTTTTGACAATTCTATCAACAGAAAAGCTTCGATACCAATAGAAACTCGCAGTACCGATAGATCGACTTTAATTCTATTCGACTTTAATTCTATTGCGAATAGAATCTCGCGGTAAGGCCCTGTATTCTCAAGTCAATTCGCTCTGCAGCAAACTTGTCTATTCTCCAATCAACCAACAAAGTACACAATAAAACAGTTCGCTGGTGGAACCAAAATCTGAGCAACCTTCGCCAAAAAAAGCAAGATGCATGGAAAGCATTCAAAAAGTCACCAAATGACTCAAACCTAATATGCTACCGTAAGGCGAATGCCCAGTTCCGCAAAGTTGCAAAGATGGAAAAAACTGCTTCTTTTAACAAATTCACTTCGGAAATCAACCCAAACTCCACCCCCAAAAAAATGTGGGCTGATATTAAATGCCTAACAGGCAATTACATCCCCGATACAATTAAACTTATTAAAACAGAAACAAAAAATTTAACTTGCCCAATAGAAATAAATACTTTGCAGTGTTGGGAAAAATCTCAAGATGACTCAAACTTCCATCCAAATTATATTAAGGAGAAAAACGAATCTTTAAGCAAGGACGAACCGAGCTACATCGTTTCTCCCTCAGCAAGGTTGATTGAATCCTCTATCAGTCTTTTAGAGTCTGAAAGCAGTATTGGACCAGTTAAAGGTAAAACTCCAGGCTTTGATAGGATACCTTACTCAATGCTTAAAAACTGTCCATCTTATCTCAAAACGAAATTGTTATCCCTATACAACAATATTCTCGACAGAGGAATAATCCCCCAAACATGGAAAGTTGCAACTATCGTGCCTATACCAAAACCCAATAAAAACCATTCGACATTACAAGGATACCGTCCTATTTCCCTCCTTCCTTGCACTTCCAAGATTTTGGAAAAATCATTTCTTTTTGGCTAATAGAAAAAAATAAATTTATAGATAAGAATCAACTAGCTTTCAAAAAGGGCAGAGGCATGATAGATTCACTTCTACATCTAGATACTTTCATATCTTCGGCCCTCTCAGAAAAAAACCACGCCTCGATTCTCGCAATCGACTTTGAACAAGCATTCGACAGAATTGGCCCCCATGTCATCTTAAATCAACCAATGCAATGGAAAATCGGGCTGAAAATATTAAACTACGTTAAAGCTTTCCTAACCAATCGCAAATTCCGCGTAAAAACTAACAACATATATTCTTGCATTCATAATATAAAAAAAGGCATCCCCCAAGGATCACCATTATCAGTCACTTTATTTGTAATCGCTTTTAACGAAATTAGTAGAATTGTTCGAAGTCACTCACAAATAAACCACGTTTTATACGCAGACGACCTAATCTTGTTCTCCAAACGTAAAGCCCTAGTAGAGCTTGCAGCAATTTTCTCAAATATACTTAAAAACTTGTCAGAATGGGGTGACAGGTCTGGCTCCAAAATATCGGTTTCAAAATGTGAACTTTTACATATGTATCTGCAAAAAATATAAATGCCAAAAATATATTGAAGGAGTTAATCTTAACAATGTCTGTATCAAAAATGTAAACCACTTAAAAATATTAGGCATTATATTTGATTCAAAATATAGCTTCAAGGACCACTGTACATATATAAGAAAGAGCCTTACTACCAGGGTCAATTTAGTTAAGTATCTGTCCTCAAAAAAAAGGAATTGTAATATGAATACTATTGTTAACGTAGTACGATGTATAATTCTTTCAAAAACTGACTACGACCTACCAATTTATGGTAAATGCTCAAAATCATCTATGCAGCTCATTTCAACACCATATCATACAGCAGTGGGAGCTTTTCGTACAACGCCTATAAGAAATATTTTAACCGAAGCAGGACTTCCTCATTTAAACGCTAGAATCGAATTCCTTACCTGGCAGATCATACAAAAAATTAACTCAACATTCACGACACCTCTTCATGACGATGCCAAGAAAATACTGAAACGGAAAAAAACGCCAAAATACTCCTCAGCTCTACAAAAATCACTGAAATCAGTCGCCAATCTGAACATTCCAATCACCATAGGAAACAATTCGAAAATCAATCTTCCTCCATGGAATTTGCCCAACGATTCCATTGTTTTTCACCTCTCAGAGTATGCAAAAGTATCCACCAGCAACGAAGTCTACAAAACAATGTTTCTAGAAATAAAAGAAAACCATGAAAGACTAGGATGGCAACTTTTGTTTACTGATGCCTCCAAAACAAATGACGGAACTTCCTTTGCTGTTGTCAATGATAGTGGTTGTATTATCAGTAAGGGCCTACTTCATTTTACTTCATCTATCTTCACGGCAGAAGCTTTCGCCATACTAAAAGCAGTTCAAGCTGCAAAAAATAGAAAAACAATAATCTTTACAGATAGCCTATCTTCAATCAACGCTATAAATTCCAATATCGTTGCAGACATCCGTGAAGAACTTATTACCAAAAGAAATATTCTAAGATTAGTCTGGATACCAGGATACGTGGACATCGCTGGTAACGATAACGTTGATGCAGAAGCAAAGCTGGCACTTAAAGAGCCCCTCATCTCATTTTACCAATTCAGCCAAAAAGATTTAAAAAAAACATTACAAAACGTCTATGAATATCAAGTTGAAGAACTCCTGGTCTGAATACCAACATCTATACTCAATGCTGAATCCAACTGCTGAAAAAGCCATATATCCTGTGCATTTACCAACCTCGATGATCAAAGCCTACATAAGGCTCAGAATGGGACATACCCACATAACCCATAAGCACTTAATCACCAAGGAACCTGCTCCTCTTTGTGAATTCTGAGACGAAAGACCAATATTTAACACATATGCTGCAATGTGTAAACATCAATTCAACCAGCAAAACCATCTCTGGTAATGACCTACAACAACTTCTAACATTTATCTCCGATAGTAATATAAGATCTGTATATGAAGTTATATTAAAACTTAAGTTAGATTTACTTATTTAATCCCTTTTAACATTAACTAGCCGAAAGCCCTGGTAGCTAGCGCTTTACTTTTTAAATATTGATCATGTAATTTATTTATGCTTCAATAAAGTTTATAATTAATAATAATTTTGGTGTTTTGTGTTTGTAAACGACTTTTAGCTGAAAATATATTCAGCAAATATGTAAAATTTTTTTCACACCGTAATGTTTTTTTATTGAGAATGAAAATTAAAAAAAAAAAATTTACTGTTACGCAGGCGATGGACACTTAGATATCGTCGGATTCGGTTTCTCTTCTAACAAAGATGTGGGCACATTGTGAATAAAATACATAATTTATTTGTTATTATAAACATAATACATAATAATGTCTTGCCATGCCCGGGTGCGAAAATACGAAAATTTTTTTTTTTTATAATTTACCCGCACTCAAGGGGTTATGAATACCCTTATAATGTTTACACACAGTGCAAATTATTAGAGTAGATATAAGCAAAATAGTTGTTATCGCGTTGGGATATACAACCAAAGAGGAAGCTAGACCCATTGACAGATAAGCTGTCAAGTGGTGCAATATCGTAGGTGTTGGTGATGTTTGAGGGGTGATAACATCATGATACTACGTACACGTTTCTGTAAACTCCTTTTTGGCTTTATACGTTCTTTCGGTAAAATTCTCGCATACTTCCGTTAACTTGGACACTTCGCATGTATAAGAACTTTGAATATGTTCACGAAATTTAAAAAAAAAAACGAAATCCTCAAGAACTTCATAACAGAAGCAAAGCTATATAGAACAAAATTATATTTATGAAATATTAATAGACATAGCACTTAAAAATAAGGCACGTGTTTATTGCAACAGGAAAAAACAATGAATTTGTAGATTATAAACGTAAGACACAATCTTTATCAAAAAGAAAACTATGTTGAAGTTTGCTTAGCCTTTTCGAGCATGTTTCTCGATATAATTAAACGCTGGATTTGCGAAGTCCCTTCATAAATTTGATAAATCTTCGCGTCCCGCATTAATTTTTCTACTGGATATTCCGTATTAAATCCGTTTCCACCAAATATTTGAACAGCATCAGATGCTATTTTGTTCGCTATATCTGCAGCATGACATTTGGCAATCGATGCGTAATAGCTGTTACGACGACCTTGGAAATAATTTTTAAATATAGTTTTTTAATATACACATAATAAAATGTAATACCTTGATCGACTTCCCAGGCAGAAAGTTGGTATGCCAACCTAGAAGTCTCCACACCAATAGCCATGTCAGCTAATATGAATGAAACTGCTTGATGGTATGCTATTGGAACACCAAATGTTTTTCTTTCTAATGAATACTTTAGTGCTTCGTCCATGCACCGTTGAGCTAAGCCTACAGCACCAGCAGCCACTGGTGGTCGGGTTTTATCGAAAGTTCCCATTGCAATCTTAAAGCCGGCACCTTCACCTACTAAAACGTTTTCTTTTGGGACTCTTACATCTTCAAAAGTAATTCCTCGAGTGTCTGACGCTCTTTGACCCATGTTTTGTTCTTTGCGCCCAGGCGTGACTCCAGGAGTATCGCGTTCTACTATAAATCCGGTAAAAGCCTTGTTAGCGGGAGCTTTTGGATCATCGTCTGTACGAGCAAGAACAAAATACCAATTAGCTACACCACCATTCGTAATCCACATTTTTTGTCCATTTAAAATGTATTCGTCCCCTTTTTTTACCGCTTTCGTTCTAACACCGTTCACATCTGAACCAGCGCCTGGTTCAGTAACACAGTATGCAGCAACAAGTGGTTCCTCTAGCAATCTTCCAAGATATTTTTTCTTTTGCGCAGCATTCCCTGACAACAACACTGGAGTTTGCTGAAAACATAAATTCAATTATACAAATTATTAAAAAATTTTTTTTTCTTATAAGCGGCAAAAGCCCGAGAGCTAATGACGTGTTTTCCAAGTAATTTCACAGGTACAAATAAATTTGATTAGTACAAGCTGTTGTCCGCCAGCCCTTTTGTTGATTTGAGACTCCATCCTTTGCATCTAAATATTTTTGGCATATGGAAGGTGATGAAAGCGTTAGTATAATACCAATTTTCAATAACAGATTACACACACATTACGGTAGGATAACAGCGATGACTAACAAGTTAAACAAGGACACAAAAAAATATACAACCAGGTTAAGCAGATTCGGCTTTTGCAAACAATTTTGCTCGCTGACTATTTTATTTACTATGAAGTAAACTTTTATTAATAAAAGAAGGTATAGATTCATTAGTCTTCGATGTTATGCAATAAACTGATTGAATCTACTAGAAAAATCACAAACAAACCGTATTATTATCCCATTGACAAAACACTGTTAGAAAATGCTGATCTTTTTGCAACACGTGGAAGCACCCATTATTCCGAAAGTACTGTGAAGTTTTTAATTGGAAAAATTTTAGCAGCGGCATTTCCATAGAAATAAGTGTGGCTAACTAGAAATATATAGTAATGATTTTGAAGGTTCTGTAATACAATCTTATTTTGTAACGATACATTTTTTAAATACAAAACAGACAAAAAGTCGATATACCTTTTTGCGCTATCTGTAAGCAGCTTTAGTGTTTAACAGCAAAAACTGGTACACAGGTAGAGTGGCAACCATTACCTCTCCCTGAAAAAAAGGACGATTGTGAGCAATTTTTTTCCGGCTGCGAGATGAGGCGGAAAAGAGTACGAGAAACGATCGAAGATATTGAGATCGAAGATATTGACGATATAGTCCAGGAATAATGTACGGAAGTTTTAACAAAGCCAACAAGACCCGCACAGAAATCTGTAGAAATTAAGAACGAAACTTTGTAGTAGAGTCACAGTTGGTGCTGAGAATATGACTGTATACCACTGTCAGGCAGAATGTACCATTCAACATAGACGATGATAGCAAAAACGCCAGTCTACATAACCAAACCAAAGTCAGAATAGCAAAATCCAATGTTAAATCCAACAGAGCTGATGGACCTGATAGCCCACCAGCCGAATTGTCCAAGGCAGCTGTAAAGGACTTACTAGAGAGCATACACCAGCTCATTTCCAAGATTTGGTCAGACGTGTGTATGCCTGATTAATGGAATCTCAGCATTGTTTGCCCGATCCACAAAAATGGAGACCCCCTCAACTGGGCCAATAACAGACTCAAGGTTGCGTACAAGATCTTATCTGCTATATTGCGTGAACGCCTGAAACCCTTCGTCAACAACCTGATTGATCTCTATCATGGGTTTCAGGAAAGGATCAAATTTTCAAACTTCGGCAGATCATGAAAAGGAAAAAGAAGTCCAAATCGATACTCACAATTTTTTTTTATCGATTTTAAGGCCTCATATGACACAAAGCCATGTCTAGCGTCCCTACCAATCTCGTCCGTCTGTGCAGGATGACGATGGAGACTGCTCGCTACTCCATCAAGGTCGGTAATGACCTAACTGAAACTT
Organism: Blera fallax; assembly: GCA_946965025.1. NCBI lineage: Eukaryota > Metazoa > Arthropoda > Insecta > Diptera > Syrphidae > Blera > Blera fallax. Next base: position 36,099,739 of record OX337245.1, read on the forward strand.
TTGATGTCAAAAAAGGATTTACGCAAGGTGATGTGCTGTCATGTGACTTCTTTAGTATTAAACTTGAAAGAATTGTGTGAAACTCACAAGCCAACACCGGAGGCACAATCTTTTAAAAGTCTGTACAACTACTGGCGTACGCTGATGACATTGACATAATTGGTAGAACACAGCGGGCCGTCACTAGAGCATTCGCTAGTATCGAAACAGAAGCTACTAACATGGATTTAGCTGTAAATGAGGGCAAAACCAAGTATATGCTGTCAACCAGAATGTGTCACAGTCGATTGCTATAGGCAGTAAAGGACTTTGTTTACGTTGGCTCTACTATTAACTCTGACAATAACGATTCAGCAGAAATTAAACGTACAACAACTCTAGCCAATCGCTGTTTTTTGAACTGAGAAGGTCCTATCCTGAAGAACTAAGGAGATTGTATACAAGACCTTAATTATCCCAGTCTTGCTTTATGGCGCTGAAGCATGGACACAGTTGGAAGCCGATGAAGTTCTATTCTGTCGTTTCGAGAGAAAAATTCTTCGTAAGATATTCGGTCCCGTTTGCGTTGACGGGCTTTGTAGGAGAAGATTTAACGATGCTGTACAGCGACATCGACCTAGTCAAAAACTGGGTATCAGTCGCTTTAGATGGCTAGGACATGTAGAGCGAATGGACATCAATGCTCCGGTCCGCAAAGTCTTCGAATCCAACACGAAGGGACAACGCAATAGGGGACGATCTTGCCTAAGGTGGCGTGTACAACTAGAAGAGGAGCTCCAACAACTTGAAGTGTGCACCCCGAATTGTAGCGCCACCTAAGTAAGTAAGTAAGAGATGAGGCAGTCCAAATAAAGACTTGCTATAAGGAAATGTGGTCGTTTTACTTTTGACATCCATTTGAAATTCAAATCTCGAATGTGGAGTCCAGCCCAAAAAAAGAAACAAAAATATTTCCATTATAAAAATAAAAAAATAAAATAGAAGTGTCAAGAGAAACAAACAGTGTATGCCCACCAACAAAAGGACCACACGCGCAACATGGCAGATGATGATGTACATTAGCCGAAATCGAGTTCCCACTGAGCAATTGCGGCCTCTATACGACAGCTTGCCAGTGAACTGCTTAGGAAAATCAGGCCAGCGAAGTGGCAGATGAAAAGAATGGTGTCCCAAAACAGTGTAGGAAATATAGCCACTCAAAATTCAGCAACAACGTTTGTTCACGAAGATGTAAAACAATTCAAGGCGTAACTAAATCTTCTGCGCATGAGACTTGATGCAATGCTGCTTCAAGAAATAATACGCAAAATAGAACGTAACCAATCGCAATCGACCGACAGTCTCAACCACCATGAGTCACATTAGCTAACATATGTACATTTACTGCAGTATAATAGGAATGCAACCACAACCGCGCAACAGAGGAGCACATGTCGTTTTCCCCAAAAATATTGTTTACGACACCAACTTTACAGTACAACCTATTATTTTTTTATGTTTCTTGCTGTTTTTGTTCTCTGTATTGTTAAAGTTAAGTTGGATAAGAGAAAAATGAAAAATGTAATGAGTGGACAGTAGAGGTCAGAAAATCAAGTAATAAAGATCTACTCGTATATTTGGAAAAGTGAAGATTTTTTTTTGTGTTAAATTTGGCAAAAAGAAAAAAAAACTTGTGGAGTGCAAAAAAAAAAAAACAATCACTCATGGAGTCAACTTTGATTACCTGGGAAATATTTTAATTGCATTTACAGGAACGACTACGATATTAGGAAATGGTTTCAAAAGGCTGAGCAATACACCACAACAAGGATTCACATAGGATGAGATGTACCTGGGTGTACGCCGTGCTCAAGAAAATCGCACAAGAATTGGGTGCCGCAGCCGCAGCCAAATCAACTGCCTCGTCAAAATCAAACAGTCGCCGCCTCAGCACTGTAAGAGAGCTTTCTCCAGTCCGCTGTTACATCAGCTCCAAATTTGGTCACTTCAAGAACAGCTGCACAAAACCAATCAGACTAGCAAATGCTTGTTTTAACTGCAACAAGGTCGGCAATTTTCTTTAGGACTATCCAAAGACACAACGGAAGCACCAAAGGATCATTGCTGCTGTTACCAAGGCATTGGTCGAGCATTCCGATGGTTATGAAGAAGTAGCGGTTGTCATTAACGCCATTCAGACGGTGAGTGTTGATAGAAGCGAACGTACGAAATCTGTAATCTATTTTTTCTTTATTCGATACTTGCAGCGCGATTATATTCATTCGATTTTCTGTCATCCTAATAAAACTCCGTGTACCCGATGTGTTGAAACCGACGAAGACATGGTCGAATCAAACTCAATTTTACGGTATGATTCAATGCCTTATTAAATTCCAAAATATAATCAAAATTCATCCGTTTTAGTTCTTCAAAACAACTTGACGACAATGCCTTGATATTTTTGCAAGAATTAAACATTCCATTGTATAGAATAAAAAAAATATAAGCGAGCAAGCAAAAACTACATTAATGTTAAATAAATATTTTATAAATTTAAATAAAGTAGTTAGCCCGTAATATTGTAGAAGTAGCGCAATCTTTGCATAGAGTGGGTGCAGCTTCCAGTTGATATGAATTTAAAAAAATGTGTCAGATTCGCCGACTGAAGTTGTTTTCAAGGTACATACGCCCGAAATTTTCGCTATTGAACCCGACGGCCCAGTCTCCAGTCTTACACATGAAGAAAAAGAACGTATTGATAATCGCTCGCTGAATTAAAGACGATAATTTTCCGTTGCATTTATGAGAGGTACGCATTAGTTTACATTAATTGATTTGAAAGACGGTTTCGATCAAGTCGGCGTGAAAGCTAAAGAAAAAAAAAAGCGTAGAGCTGATTCTGTAAAAGATATTTCCTTCGCAACACCTGATGGTCAGTATGAATACTTACAAATGTAATTCTGATTGAAAAATGCCCCACCTAAATTTCAACGTTCTGTATGCCAAGTATTTCGGGACCTAATCGAAGCAGGCAAAGTCATCATCTACCTAGATGATTCTCGACGAAGTGTTGTTTCGGCTTTGTGAAAAGGGGCTACGATGAGATCGAAAATCGCGTCTATTTAATCAATTCAGTGGGAACTCGATTTACGGGTGCGCACATTCGTTGTATTAAGGAATATTCTATGTCGAGAAACTAAAAAGAGCTGCATACATGTGGGGGACGACGACAAGATGCCCCAATAGTGCAGCACAATATACAGATCTACAAAGAAGATAAGACGAGAAGAGAATCGTTAAGAGAATTTAAGTCAAAACAGGCAAAGGTAAAGAGAGGAGATGAAAATGGAGCAGCAATCGTAGGAGTGGTAGAGAAGGCAACAAAGAAGATGGGTAGGAGTCCAAAAATAGCGTTACGTGGATAAAGTCGGAGGAAAAGGAGTTAACTTAAGCCAAGGGTTACGATTTGTTCTATTCAATTTGCATTACTGTACTATTTTTTTTATCTACTGCGGTACTCATATTTAATAATTAAAATCTAATTTAATAATAATACATATATTGTAAGAGACCCAAAGTGCGTTCTCGTTTTAACTATCCAATTTCTACATACATACATATGTATATCGTCTTATTTTCGTATTTCCGCTGCATTGCTCGGTCGTTTTCAAAGATGGCAAGGCCGCTTCGCAAATACATATGTTAGCTTTGATTTCCTTGCGACATTTGAGAAGCACTGTTGCCGTTTTGACTGCTTCCCAGTCAGATTTGACTGGATTAATATGAATTTAAGAGCCGAACAGAATGCGTATCTGTGTCTGTGTCTTGTAGCGCTGTCAAACCTCTGCCGCGCGTCTTGCGGTTAAAGCAAACACAATGAAAGCGACTGTCACATTTGTATCTTGTGTGCTTACTTATTGGAAATATATTCTATTAGTGCTCAAAGTGTTTTTTATTTGTGAAGATGGACGAGTACGAAGAAATAGCTTTCATTATGTGTGTTCTGCACATGTGTTATTCAGCAATTAAATTAAGGAAAATGAGGAAACGCAGATGGTGGGTTCGCCCCCTTTATGAGCAAAGAAAGAGGATTCTTTGAGACCACTTTCAAACACTTCAAAGAGCGACGAGGACCTTTATTTTAAAGCAACAAGAATGCGTAAACAGCAGTATAATTTATTATTAAGCTTGGTGAAAGAAAGATTGAAAAAAAGTTCTATACGTAAGCCAATTGGATAAATTCCAAAGAATTTCATTCAATCGTACAGCTTCAATAAATTTTTCGACTACCATTTCCACAACAACAAAAGCTTTAGTGTACAAATTCCTAAACGTCAATCTTGTAGCTACGCTTGTAGTTGAACAAAATCACATTGTGTTGCGGCTTACGGCTTTCCATACATTTAATAGTTTGACAGCTAGCTTGCGACACAGACACAGACACGCATTCTGTTCGGCTCTTTAGCTGGAACATTTTTAAAATTCAGCCGGCTCGTTTTTTAGCTGGATATAATTTTTTGACCACGTTTGAAAGTGTTTTAAAGTGGCATTTCTTTTCAATCAGTACCTTTTAAAATTCAAAGTAACCATATTAAAATAAAAATAGAAGAAAAACTTTTGCCGCAAATTTATGATTTTTGCTTCAAACTTAGAGTTTATGACATTTCTTGATTTTTTTCTAATGTACTATGAAGGCAGATGGATGAAAGAGTGGACCAAAAAAAGAAATGAAATTTTATTAAATGAGCTGGTAGTGAAAGTGAACTCAATGATTTCAGTCAGAAATTCTTTTCAATTCGTTTCTAAAATTAGTGTATAAAGAATTGAGTTTTGAATCAACTGTTGTTTATCACCTTTGGGATAACTTTCCCGGTATTTGGAGAGCATTTTTCCATATTGTTAATTTTTTTTATTCGTGTTATTGTAGTCTTTGCTCCTTACATTCCACAAAGTTGGCGCAGTTTACACTTCGATGGACTCTAAAATAAATTCTCTGTTATCCTCTTTTGTTTTTACACGACACTTGAAAAAAATTATTGCACAGTCTGCAGTATTATCTACAGACGATCAATAATTGTTCAATACTACAATAATGTTGATCGTCTAGGGGCCGCTTTAGAATGAATTTTTAAACGCAAAGCCCGTATGACACTACATTTTTTTCTCATTTTTAATGCTCTGGAAATGAAATTAGAGCAGTACGAAAAATTCACTACTGAAATTTCCATTAAGTGTGAGTGCGTACACACTAACCTAATAAATGTGAAAATGTCAAAAAAATGCATTAAAAATGTAACCCAAACTACATTTTTCAGCCGCTGGCAGCTTGTTTTTTGACATTTCTGCATTAAATTGAGTCATTGCAAAACTAAATTGTTTTGAATTTTTTTTTTTTTTTTTTTATAATTTCCCCGCACTCAAGGGGATAATGTGTATACACAGTGCGGGCGTTTAAGGAAAATAGAGAGAGAGAGAAAGAGATTGGTGTAGTGGTTTGAAACTCAGGTGTATTAGGTTTCACACATTAGCTCCAGGGGTGGGTGTCCAGATAACTGGGGAGGCTGTTTGATGTCATTTATTTGTTTTGTCTTCGCTTCTGATTCACAGTATTTTTTTCCCGGTCAACCTGATGTCATAAGCATATCAATCATCAACAGAGCGAACAATTTCTCCAGCCATATTGCAAACCTACTGCCAGTGTTATGCCTTCGCAGTAGTGTTGTCATAAGCTTTCGCAATTGTTCGGGCTGCCTCTTATCATATAATGCTTGCTGACATCAGGGATTGAACTGTGAACCATCAGCTCGACAAACGATGACGCATTTCATTTTTCATTTTTAATGCAATTTTTATTATGTAATTCATTATTTCTTACATGCTAGACAAAAACGCTTAAAACTAGCTTAACTAACTTACTATGTAATGTAACTCTAACTTACTGACCCTATGCGGGTGCTCTAAGCTAAACCTAACGCTTAAAACTATGTCTTTCAACGTTTACGAACTAGGCTTATTTATTAACTTAACTTAACGAGGTGATGACTAAGAAAATTTGTTTATAAAAACTTAGTAAACGAACATTTTTTCGGTTTCTTAAAAACTAAATTAAAATACAATCTTAAGTCTAACTTACAAGCTACCTTATATAAACCTTAAAAACTATCTTAATCTAAAATACGTAATTTACGTAAAATTTTTTTTTTTTTTTTTTTTGAGCGAAGTGCTGCGTTTTTTTTTTTTTTTTTTTTTTTTTGCGCAAAGTGCTGTGAAAATTTTTTTTTTTTTTTTTTTTTTATAAAACTAAACTTAACCTACCCTAAACTATGTAAGTCGGCCATAGTAAAAAGGCCAACTTTGCCCATTGAAAAAGGCTACCCCGGATCGAATGGAACCGACGAAGGAGTTTCCTCTCCGTCCCCTAACCACCAGAATTTCTGGCGCTGCCGTTCAATATCGCGCAAATCGCGACCTGATACCGATCTACTGTACCGGAGACGCTCCGGAATGCTGTGTGTGACGTGTCGGTTGTAGCGGATAGGCGACTAACCTACAACCGACACGTCACAACACGTCTGTCCGGGCAACATGGAAGATTAGCGGCACCGCTAATCTGTCCTGGATCAGACCTAATCTATCTAGATAGAGGAACGCCTCTGGCGGAACGAAGCCGTTAAGGCACACTCTCTCGTGGTACATGTCATTGGGGTAGAAGGCCCCAGAGATCAGGTTATTCATCGAGTTCATCGCTCTTGCAATGTGCCCCCGAATCATCTTGATCACGAAATTATCCACTCTGTTTATGTTCGCCATGTTATACAGGACCTCATTGGAATAGAATTTTTTGTACTCAGACTCTGGTGTTCTGTATAAGCGAAGGCAAGCCCTGAGGCAAGCAATCTCAAACACCCGAATCCTTTCCATCGAGCTTGCTCCCACGTTGAACCACACGGGACAACCATATGCGAGCATGGGCCGGATAAGGGCCATGTAGCAGATTACCTTCACCCTCGCATCGAGTTGGCTGCTATAAAACAGTCTCTTTGTGAGAGCGAAAGCCGCTTTGGCTCTGGCCAGAGCAGCATCTATATGTTTGTTAAAATATAGATACTGGTCTAGCCAGAGCCCAAGGTATCTGACTACACTTCGACACGCTAATGGTTGTCCGTGCTGTCCCACGATTGAAAACTTTCGCCAATTCTTTCTGGTATCCGCAGAGGCCCCAGATAACGACGTCCTAAACAGGATGGTTTCCGACTTCTGGAAGTTGATTTTCAGCTTCCAGTCGTCGCAATATCGCTTGATCTTATCGAAGTCACGCTGCAAGAGTATTGCAATGACCTCGATCTTTGGACCTGATCTGTACGCTATCAAGTCGTCTGCGTACGCTATAGCTTTTTGAAGAGATCCTACAAGATCGCTGGTGTAAATGTTAAAGAGGATCGGCGAATTTACCGCACCCTGTTGCAGACCATTTTTAATATCAAACGTACCAGCAGAAGTCACATTGCCATTTTTCACAATGAACTGTCTACCGGTGAGCATATTACAAAACATGTATAGCAGTGGTTTACTTATGCCCAGCCTACTCAACTTGTAGAAGAGTCCTTCTAGCCATACGGTATCGAAGGCCCTCTCCAAGTCAATCAGGCAGGCACCCGTGCATTGTTTCTTGCTTTTGTTCCATTGGATATCCGACACCAGTTTAGACGCGGCATGTATTGTATCATGCCCCGCCTTAAAACCGAATTGGTTATCCGGAACAATATGCATGTCCTCAACCCACTTAGACAGCGCTCTATTGATCACTTTTTCGAATACTTTGCTGATATTCGGAAGGAGACTTATCGACCGGAGATTCGCCGGATTGGAGGTATCCTTGCCCCTTTTGGGAATAGGATGTACCACCGCTGTCTTCCAATGCGCCGGATAATGTGCATTATTCAGCGCATTGTTAAACAGGATGGTGTAAATGTTTACCGCTTCTAGAGGGAGGTGTCGAAGCACAATGTTAGACACTCCGTCGATACCCACGGATTTCTTCCTTCTCAATGATTCGAAGATCGCTTGGAGTTCTATCTTCGATATGAACGGGGGATGTACCACCTCATCGGCGATGACATTGTTTGCCATATTATCGTCATTGAACTCGGTGAAGCCGATATTCTCTGATCGCCAGTGTTCTATATCATTTCGAAGATAGAAGTTGTGCACAAGGACTCGATTCTCCAGGTCGTGGTTCGGGCAAATGGTATCATTCACCTTATACACTTCCTGGAAAGTCGCTCCTATAGCCTCTACATTCTCCTGCGGATCCTCGATCACAAAGAAGTTGTCATCACAGACTGCGTTCCCTGGATCTATGCCTGCTGTTATAAGTATTTGTTCGTTGTTCGTCGTTCGGGGGATCTTGAGACACGGCAGGTCGTTTTGATTATTCCTCCGAAATATTTTATTTATTTGCGGGAACATACTCGGGTTGTTGGATTTTACAGCCCGAATTTTGTTGTTCCAATGCAAGTTTACAGAAAGTCTGTAATTTTCTTTAATCAACATTTGGAGATTTTTAATCAACGACTTGAGTGTCCTGACCTCCGGGTTTTGTCTGTCAGTAAACCGTCTGTACAAGGTTTTTAATCTTGACAGAAGTCTACTTTTTTGTAAGTGAAGTGCGTCAATTGTTGCATTGCGGTATATGTTTACGTTGTCAGTTTGTTGATACCGAGGTATCGTTCTGTCCATCGTTTGTTTAATTGTCTCGTCCATTCGTTGTAGGTATCTGTCGATCTCCTCATTTGACAGATTCCTATTGGACGGTGGGTAGAGCGAGTTCGAGGAGAGTGCTCTTGTCAGTACTCTGGAGAAGCGTGTCCAGCGCGTCCTACTGTAATTGTAGGGGTACGTTTGGACAAACTCCTCCAACTCCGCAATCTCGTTGGGAATTGTAATTTCGGCACTGAGTCCGCAATGGTCACTGTCATACACAAATGTGTGTAGGCAGTTTCTCGTTTGTCGGTTCGTGTTGGTCACAAACGATGACGCTACCACTACACCATTGCCACCCCTAAACAAACAGAAACAAAAACCTAAATTCCCAATTAATTTTTGCTGTTTGTGATTCTGTTCGGCTCAATACAAAAACAAAAGCTGACAGTTTATTATTTTCCTGCAAAATTATTGCTTTCCCTTTCTTAAAAAATCGTGTTGTCTTTTTTATGCAAGGCTGACACTCAAACATGATTTAATGCATTAAAAATTAGAAAAAAATGTAGTGTCATACGGGCTTAAGCGTATTCTTATTATTTTTTTCAAAGAAATCTTTTTAAACGTTTTTATTTCATAAAATAAATTTGACTTTAAAGTGCATATTTTCAAACAAGTTCATATGTACAAATGTGAATTAAAAATGGATTCTATGTTATTTTTATTTCGAATTAGCTGAATTTTTAGTAAAACGTGTATTTGATTTGGAAATTACTGATCACTGTATGACGGGACTTTTAGCACCAATCTCAAAAACTGGCGGTTGTGGATCTTCTAATCCCCCTCAAAGAAGAGTGAATGTAGACTTTAGTAGACTAAGAAATAATATATGCTTTGAGTCTTGGGAAGATGTTTATCTTTGTAGCGATTCTTCTACTGCTTATGCTAACTTCATTGAATCTCTTAAGAAGCATATCTTATTTCTGCCCTCAAAAAAGTCGTTTAAAAGACTTAAACCTTGGATATCTAGGCTATTATTAAACAAAGTAATAGGTCAAAATAAACTAGGATTAAAATGCAAAAAGTATCCTAATAACCAGGGTTTAAAAAGGAGGTATAAGAAATTGTATGTCGAATTAAAAAAAGAGATTCCTATTTGCCGCGATAACTATTACCGTGGTTTATTTAGTTCTGCTCAGGATAATTTAAAAAATGAATGGCGGATAGTAAATAGCTTACTAAACAAAACAATGCTTCTAAAAAACCTACTGTGTTACGTGTTCATAACTCTGTAGTGTATGACAAACTTGCTATTGCTGATGCATTTAATTGTTATTTTGCTAATGTCGGTTTGCTAATCCTGTTCATTCGACTTGTTGTACTTGTCCTTCTTTTTGTGGATGCTTTGAACCGTTGCATTTTAGTAGTAGTTTTGTTTTTCGGCCCATCACTTCCTTTAAAATTTTAAAAGTTATAGGTACTTTATCTACTTCGACTTCGTGCGGTGCTGATGGTATCTCAAATTCTGTACTTAAAAAAATTGCATATTTCATAGTGGATGTCTTAGCAAATGTTTATAATCGTTGTGTGTTTGATGGGGTATTTCCTGATGATCTCAAATGTGCAGATGTCATTCTGTTCAGTTCACTTCATATCACTATTATAAAGTAGCTTAGTAAGCACAAAATTTAATATTGTTAATTTAGCTTAGTAAGCATATTTGCATTTTTATTGATAAGCATAGTTGTAACATTTTCATTTCTCAAGGTATTCATCGAGTGTGCGAACAGACAGTAATTTGTGAATTCACGATTATCAAATATCATGCGATAATACTGTCTGTTCCCACACTCGAACAGTTGGCGATTCTCGGTTTCTTTGCGTGCAAATTATCAAAATGTATTTTTCGGTTGTAGTCTTTCGTGAACCGCTGCGCTGAGTCAATCGCAACTGTAAAATCAAAATTTTTAAATCGATGTAACTTTAATTTAAAAATAAATAAAACTGTAACGTTTTACTTCGTGTTATTTCTTGGCCGTTTTTTTTCTTTTTTAAACATAATTTTGGCGACCGTGACAGGACACTCTCTAAAAGGTTTTTAGTGTTTTATTTTTTTTAAAGTGAAGTGAAGTGCAAAAATAACAATGGAATTCGAATTGGAAGATATCTGCATAGTAAAGGATATCGAGTACTATGCATCGCAGCAGGAGGTAGTTGGCCAAGAAATCTGCAGAATCTCCCGCAACTATGCAAAGGACAGTGACAGTAGAAAAACCTTTAGGTATCTAAAGGATCGCCTTGAAGTGCTGGAAAAGAATTGGGAAAAGTTTGATGAGACTGATAGCAAACTCCGCGAAACTTTTCCGCAGCAGTTAGAGCACCCATATTTCAAGAAGGACTATTTCGAAGCAGTGCGAAAGATTACCGATCGCATGCGATATGACATCAGTAGAAGAATCGAGCTGGTACCCCAAGAAGAGCGCGAAGGTCTTGCGCCGGAGGAAGCCGGTACTGAGAACACAAAGGCAGATCGTGGGGATGCTGAAGCGACCGCAGGGATGGATGAAAACAAAGGAACTATTCTTCAAGGTGCTGTTCCCAAGCGTAAGGTGGAGCTACTGCCGGCACAAACGCTTGGTCATTCTGTTACTGTCCCCGGAATAAGACTGGAACAAAGGGAGAGACTTCTGCTACTGATGGACATTTTGCACAAGTCGCTTGATAAATGTGCTATGGAAGCTCAGCTAAGGCGAACTCAACAGTTCTGCCAAATAAAAACAAGGTCCATTGAACAGAATTGGGAGGAAATATCTGCGTTATATCGAAAGCTGGAAGACCAAGTGTCAGAGACTGATGTGGCAAATTATTTCACCATGCAGGAGCGTGTCGAAACGGTGTTATTGCAGTTATATGAAAATTCGGCAGTACCACAAACAACGAGTGCGTCGATTAATTCGACAATGAAGCTGCCAAAGGTAGAGCTTCCGAAATTTGATGGAAACTACCTCAACTGGAGCCAATTTTACGATCTCTTCAAGCAAATACACGAGTTAATACACGAACAACTAATTCTACCAGCCCAAAGGCTTTATTTTCTATGAGCAAACGTCACTGGTGAAGCGCACATTCTGATTCAACATTTCCAGCCTACCGACAATAACTACGAGGCCGCTTGGACAACCTTAGTGGAAAGATTTAATAACAAGAGGTTGTTGCTAACAGCGCAGTTAAACAGAATGCTATCACAACCCTTTGCTTGTGGGACTGCATCAAGCATAAGGAAACTTCATGACATCACCAAGGAGTGCATGCAGTCTATCACAAATCTGAATTTCGAAGTTGAAAACTGGGATCCAATTGTAGTTCACCTCATGCTGCAGAAGCTAGACAAAGAAAGCAGAACGTTGTTTGAACAGTCACTGGCCGATCCGAGGAGCAGTCCAACTTTAATCCAATTTTACAAGTTTGTGGAGGCAAGGTTCCCAACTCTAGAGGCCATCAGCAGCCGAGACGAGAGGAAGAGACCTTCAGCAACAGTGGCGACCAGTTCAGAAACGAGTATCATAATGAATTGCGCGTTGTGCAATTCGGGTAAGCATAAGATATACTATTGCTCACAATTTTTACGTCTTTCAGGTGAGGAGCGGGACAACGCGGTTAGAAGGTTACAGTTATGCAGGAATTGCCTGAAGACGGGGCATTACTTCCAATCATGTCAGTCAAGAGGGTGCCAGAAATGCAATGGCAGCCACAACACACTTCTTCATCGGCAGCAGAAGCATCAGCAGCTGAAAAAACCATCTCAACATCAAGATCAGCAGCGAGAGAATAACTATCAGCAGCAGACCCACAAACCTGACGATTCACGAAGGGATCAGAGGGGTAAGCGTTTTTAAATTAGTAAATATTCAAAGGTCGAACAGCCACCAAGATCCTCTGCAAATACGGCTGCAGGGTCGAAATTTAAAAATCGCCATGTCTATCTCGCTACGGCTGTGGTCAATGTCATATCCTCTTACGGCACGCATATTCCTTGTCGTGCATTGTTGGATTCAGGATCGCAGTTGAATTTTATTACCGCAGCTTTTGCCCATGAATTAGCTAACAAAAGGCGTCGAAAAAACATGCCAATCAGCGGAATAGGTGGTCAGGAATGTAGAACGGAGTTCGTTACTGATGGAACATTCGAATCGAGAACGTCCGAGTTCAAGGCAACAGTTGAGGCAAGCATCATGCCTCGGATTAGTGACTATCAATCATGTCCAATCGATATGTCACGTTGGGAGATTCCATCTGATATTCTATTAGCCTACCCTTCATATTTCAAAACGCAGCGTATCGATATGTTGCTGGGGGCCGGTATATTTTTCGAGTTGTTTATGCCAGGAGAATTCAGTGTCTAACGAACTCCCGCTTCTACGCAACACAAAGCTGGGATGGATCGTGGCTGGAAGCGTACAGGCAGACAATGCACCTGCACATGGTCATATTGCGACAAAGCCGTCACTGTCTTCATTGGATAAACTGGTACGGAAGTTTTGGGAGACGGAGGTTCACGATATACCTATAAACACTTTGAGTGAAGAGGAGCACCAGTGTGAGGAACACTTCAAAACCAATACGGCAACGACTTTGGAAGGTCAATTCGTAGTCAAGTTACCTTTCAAATATGAACCGGGTATGAGGCTAGGGGAATCGCGTGATATGGCAAGGAGGCGATTCCTAGCACTAGAAAGGAAACTAGATAAAAACAAGGGAAGCTTACATTAAGTTCATGGAAGAATATGAATCGTTGGGCCACATGAGCCCAGTCTCGGAGGAAGAAATACCTAAAGCTCACTACGTACTTCCTCATCATTGCGTTATGAAGCCGGGACGCTCAACAACAAAGCTTCGCGTTGTTTTTGATGCCTCAGCCAAGAGCACCTCAGGATGCTCACTCAACGATATATTAATGGTAGGGCCAACAGTCCAACCAGATTTATTTTCAGTCGTAATAAGCTTTCGAACCCATAAATATGTCTTCACTGCGGATAAGCAAGATGTACCGGCAGGTCCTAGTTGATCCTAATGATAGATTATTTCAGCTAATATTGTGGAGATCGCAACACGACCGTCCATTACAGATGTACAAATTAAACACTATCACATACGGGACTGCATCAGCGTCTTATCTAGCAACAAGATGTCTTGTGAAACTGGCGAACGAAAATCAGGAGAGATACCAGAAGGCATCTCTGGCTATTTTAAACAATGTCTATGTGGACGATTGTCTCACAGGTGCAGAAACAGTTAAAGATGCACAAGAGCTACTAAACGAGATCGTTTTACTTCTAAGTGCAGGTAATTTTGAGCTAAGAAAATTTTGTTCCAATAATCCAAAAATTATTAGCAAAACTAACTTTGCAGTTACACACGTATGCAAGCGAACGGTTTTTGCTGATCTTGCTAAGCTTTTCGATCCCTTGGGACTATTCGTGCCCGTCATAGTACTTGGCAAGCTATTTCTGCAGGAATTGTGGAAGACAAAATTGTCTTGGGATGAATCTCTTCCAACAGAACAGGCCAATAAATGGTTAAATTATCTAAATCAGTTCTCAGCATTAAACGAATTGAGCATTCAACGCTATGTGTTATCACCATCCGCTAAAGCTATTGAATTACATGCATTTTCTGATAGTAGTTTGAGCGCATTTGGATCTTAAGACGGTTAGCATCGCGCGATTGGATCTACAAGGAGCTGTCCTCATGGTGGAATTAGTGGAAAGATTACTCCAAATATTACCTAAGCAAATCAAGAAAATATGTTACTATACGGATTCGACAACAGTATTAGCTTGGATAAAATCACCGTCATATACATGGGAAACATACGTTGCTAATAGAGTGGCCAAAATCCAATCAATAACAGACACGCAGCAATGGAACTACGTGAAGGGTGAACTCAATCCAGCCGATCTTGTTTACAGAGGGTTGAGCGTAGCGGCACTTTTAAAATCATCAGTTTGATTCGAGGGTCCCGACTTTCTCAGACAGGGTGAAGAACTGATAATGACGGAATATGCTATACCCGAAGAAATCCCGGAGCGTCGCAAGACGAGATCTATCTTGACAGCGACATTATTGTGCGACGAACGTATCATAGATTCAGTCAATCATAAGAACTCGATTTATACCTTGCAAAGAATATTTTCATATTGCTATAGATTCTTTACTCCAGAAGATGTCACGTTGGGGAGGGCATGGCAGTGAGTAAAAATTCAAGTACATTATCTTTAAATCCATATTTGATGAAAAAACCAAACTAATTCGAGTTGGCGGAAGGTTACTGAACGCATCCATTTTCCCGGATGCCAAACATCAGATTGTAATGCCGAAGAATAGCATGGTTACAAAACTGCTCTTAGTTCAACTACACGAGGCAAATATGCACGCGTCGTCTCGGGCCTTGGTATCAGCTTCAAGGCAACAGTATTGGATATTGAGTGTAGGGAGAGCAGCAGGGAACGTGATCAATAGTTGCATTAAATATTTTAGATCGAAGCCAAAAGCAATAGAGCAGTTAATGGGAAGTTTCTGCGGACCAATGAAAACGCATTATAGGATCAGGGGCAAGACTCCAACAAAATCGTATTTGGCGGTTTTTGTGTGTTTTTCGACTAAAGCTGTGCATTTAGAAGTCGTAGGGGATTTATCTTCAGAAGCATTTATCAACGCTTTAAAAAGATTCATAGGTCGAAGAGGATTTTGTCACACGTTATTTTGCGACAATGCTACCAATTTCGTTGGAGCCAGGACGCAACTAAATGAATTTAGAAAGGTATTTGAGTCTGAAAAAATGCAGTCGAAGATAGAGAGCGCATGCCTAAAGGACGGAATAAATTGGAAATTTATCCCTCCCAGATCACCGCACTTTGGAGGAATGTGGGAAGCTGCAGTCAAATCCGCAAAGAAACTTTTAATTCGATTTCTTGGAGAGGCTTCATTAACATATGAACAACTTCTTACCGTTGTAATACAAATAGAGGCCATACTAAACTCAAGACCACTGACACCCATGTCAGCTGATGCAAATGATTTAGAAGCACTCACTCCTGGCCATTTTTTAATAGGAGCACCATTGACATCTCTTCTGGAACCGGATATTGTCTAAAAATATATCCAACCTCAATAAATTCCGTCAAATACAACATATCCGACAACATTTTTGGAAACGATGGACGGCAGAATACTTACAGCTCTTACAGCAACGAATGAAATGGAACACTGAATCAGAAAATCTAAGGCCAGGAACATTGATCATCATAAAGGAAGCAAATACGCCCCCTATGAGATGGAAACTGGGACGTGTAGTCGACATATTCAAGGGAAACGATAATTTAGTACGGGTAGCAAATGTAAAATTGAAGACTTGAGCATACCAACGACCCGTGCACAATTTGTGTTCACTTCGTATGGAAAAATCGATCGAAGAACTAGAAGAAGAAGCAGTTGAAAATAGTACAAGTAAAAACATAAATAGCCATACGAGAAAGCTCAGAAGTAGGAGGGCAAACAAAGGGTCAGTATTATCAGCGATACTATTGGTTCTACTAGCTTTACCCACATCCAGGGCCGGCCCCAGCCAAACTAGCGCCCTGTGCAAGATTTAAAGAAAGCGCCCCTAAAATATCGAACCAAATAAGCAGGCAACAAATAAATGTAAAATCAAAAATTTTATTTCCTAACGATTCTGCAATGTTTTTCGCCTCCGGATTTCCTATTTTAGATATTTCTATAAGGGCTTCATATATGTCTTCTAGGTTTGTTTTTAAAGGCTTTAATGCATCTAACCTGCTCTCCCATCTTGTTTCAAAAAGGGGTTTCAAAGTAAGATTTGGCACTTTTTTATAAATATCCCACCGTGTTGTGGAACTTGAAGAAAAGTTATACAAACATTGAATTGTATCAAAATACTTAACAGCATATAATGAGCACCGAGCAGCATCGTTAACTACTAAATTTAAAGAATGCGAACAACATGGAACAAAATATGCTCTTGGTTCCAGGGTTCGAATTCGAAACCGTAACTTCTATTGAAAACTGATATGTTTTCATTAAAAATAAATTTCCCGCTCTTATTTTTTGCATTTCCGTTCATTTCATCTATGGAAAGATGAAAGAGAAATAAATAAATCAAAGAGAAAGAGCTCTTGTTCTCTTTGTAAGAGAAATTTGTTACTTTTTTTCGTAGATGAGAAATCCCATACAATGTCATATGTGCAGTATCAAAAACCTGCACGGTCAAACACAAACGAGTAGGAATGAATTTTTTTGTTTGACATATTTTCCTATGTAAATTTTGCGAGTGAATGTGCAAGAAATAAAACCTGCACATACGAGGTGGAATTTTTTTTTGTTTTGAGATTTTTGAACTGGATTCTTTTGTAAAATGTGGATGTGCAAGAAATATACCTACACGAAAAGGGTGTAATATTTTGAGGTTAGGTAGGTAAGAAATGAACTTGCATAGGTCTAGTGGGATTTTTTATTTTGCGATATTTTGAGTTAGATTCTCCTTGAAGTTGCAACATTGCAAGTTATGTGAGTTAATGTGCAAGAAATAATTCAGCACAGGTGTGATGGATGTTGTTATTTTGGGCTTATGTATGTATTTGAACAAGCTTTTTGTTTAAAATGCAAATGGCAGTATTTGTTCGCGCAAGATAAAATTCTTGCTCCTAGCAATGCGCCCCCAGAACTTGGCGCCCTGTGCATTTGCACATCTTGCACATATGGTTGGTCCGGCCCTGCCCACATCCATGGCACAGACAAATGAAAAAGTTAGCATAAAAAATCTTGATGATGCCGTTGGAATGTACTTTGAAGATATTGGGAAGATTCGTTCTGTAAATGCGATTTGGAATATCTACGTCTATTACAACCTGACAACCTATTGGCAGGAGTTTAGAGAAATTAAGAGAGATTTGTACAAGGGAAATATCACAGCGAGTCTACTGTCGACCAATAATAGATACTCTAAACCATAGGATTGCCACGCTTGAACATAATAATGAACTTCTCCACAGCTTTAACGAACAAAGACATTGAGAGAAGCAGAATGGCAAGATCTCCATTTCACATTGATGGTACCTTGGCGCATAGTTTATTTGGTATTCTTGATCAAGAAGACGCCCAGCGCATAGCAAATCAAATAGCTATCGCGAATGAAAACGAGCAGCACTTGGAGGATATGCTACAAAAACAACGTTCGATAGCCGACTCCACTTCCAACCACTTGAAGCGAAACACTGTAGAAATTCAACAACAATTTCGGGCTCTCAATGGGTACCTCGCAAAAACAATGGACAGCATCCACGAAAGGCAAGAAACAACTGAATTAAAACAAAATCTGGCGCTACTGACGTCTTACTTAATATTAGTTATCACCCATTTCGAACGTATTCAACAAATCTTACTAAATGTGGTGCTGGACTTAAATCATGGAAAAATAAACCCGCAACTTATAGCACCGAATCAATTTATCGATCAATTACAACTGATACGTAGCAATCTGCCGTCAACCTTGAGTTTACCAAAAGGATCAGTTAAAGAAATGTATAAAATGGCTTCAGTGAGAGGTCGATATCTAATTGACCCGATAGTCTTTAAAATGCAACTGCCACTAACAAATACTGATGATAATATTATAGCAATTCCTGTATTTCATATAAATTTAAGCTACCTGGTCGAGACTTCTTCACCGTATCTTGCAGTCTCGTTGGCCAGAGATCAATTTTTCTCATTGACGGAAATGGAGCTAGCATCATGCAAGACGTGGATACCTTTGAACTATCTCTGTACCCAGCTGCATCCAACCTACATTCAGCAAGGCGCGCTGAAAAGCTGTGAAATCGCCTAACTAAATCACGAGCAAAATGCATTGTTCGATTGTAAACTGAAGCAAATACCAATCCAAGACAGATGGAAGGGACTCCGCGAGGCTAATAGTTGGATCTTCTCAGTAGCGTCTCGGATAACAGATCATCTCATCTGCGAAGCACCACCAGCATATCCATCGAAGGAAATGGGCTGATAGAATTCAGAAAGGCTTGTGTTCTAAAGCTACCCAGCATGGTTATAAACGGCCGAATCGAGTTTAACAACAGCATAAAGAACTCATTTATTCCAAGTGCAAACATCAGTAGTTGGATATTTAATAGCACCTTTACACCGGAGGTTGCCGGGCCACCAGAGGCTTATGACATTGACCCGAAGGAATTTATAGACCTGAAATCCAAAATCGACGATGTATTGGAGCGATCCAGAGAACTCCCGAATCGAGTTAACACGCACGATTATCATCACTATTCGTTGAGCTACCTTTTGCTGGCTGGCATGATTGGGATGGGCATTGTATACTGCTATCACCGCAAAAGGAGACCCACTCTCAGACCTAGAAGATCAGTTCCAAGATTCGAAGTGGGCGATATTAGTATTTAGTTAAGAGTTTAGAGAGTTAAGAACCCTCAAAAGAGGGGAGTATGTTCAGTTCACTTCCTATCACTATTATAAGATAGCTCAGTAAGCACAAAATTTAATATTGTTAATATGCATTTGCATATTTGCATTTTTATTGATAAGCATAGTTGTAACATTTTCATTTCTCAAGGTATTCATCGAGTGTGCGAACAGACCGTAATTTGTGAATTTACGATTATCAAATATCATGCGATAATACTGTCTGTTCCCACACTCGAACAGTTGCCGATTCTCGGTTTCTTTGCGTGCAAATTATCAAAATGTATTTTTCGGTTGTAGTCTTTCGTGAACCCCTTTCTGTTTTTCTGTTTTTAGCAAAATTTTTGAGAAGCTAATGAAAAATAGAATACTGAGCTTTTTAGATAGAACTAGCTTCTTCAATCCAGTTCAATTTGGTTTTCAAAAAAGTAAATCCACGGAAGATGCGCTTTTACAATTTTGTTCCCAAATAATGTCACACCTCGATGGGAAAAATGTACGGCTGGTCTATTTATTCTATTTATTTATTTATTTATTTATTTATTGACATTAGCATTCGATATGGTCAACCACAAACTACTGTTGAGAAAACTGGAAAAACCTGGATTTCGTGGTTTCATGCTGTATTGGTTTATTTCGTATCTTGAAAATAGGACGGAAAGAGTGAAAATATATCATACAAGGAGCGAAATAAGGTTCTTAAACCTGGGTGTTCCACAAGGCTCTGTTTTAGGTCCAATTCTGTTCTTGGTCTATATTAATTCAGTCTTTGCTCTTAGTTTCAAGGGTTCACCTACTGCCTTTGCTGATGACATTGGTTTCACTTATGGCTTTAACAGTCCATTGGACCTCGTTTCTGATATAAATTGGGATCTAAAGCTATTGAGACACTGGTTTGCTGCACCAAGGTCGAAAACTAAGGTTATGTTCTTTAACTTATCTTCCTCGCTAAATTATGAAACTAATGTGTACTTCCACGCACCTGAGTGTCGTAAATATAAGCTGTCTAATTGTTATTGTTCGTCTAGTTTCTCGTCTCGGTCCTTTTGTAGTAATCTAACCTGTAGTGATAAATGTTTCCTAGTAGAAAGTGTAAACGAATTTAAATATTTGGGACTTACGCTTGATTCTAGGATGTCTTTTACGAATCATGCGGATACGTTGAGAAAGTATTTCCGATGCACCCTTAGACATTTTTATTACGTATGCTCAACAAAGCTCCTAAAAATTATTTATTATGGTATTTTTCATTCTAAGTTACAATATGGAATTGCTTGTTGGGGGGGTGTGTATCGATTTAAAATACAACCACTATTGGTTTTACAGAAATATGTCCTTAGAAAGATTTGTCGAAAATCTAGTAGACATTTTAGTTTTCCGTTGTTCTGTGCCTTAAAAATTCTTCCTGTGCGTCACTTGTATTGTTTTTAGGTGTTAAAAATGTTCTTTATGCAGTCTGGAAATCGTAATTTTCGTTTAATTTCTTGTTATAATCTTCGTGGAAACCATTCAAACACTTTTTCCGTACCCAATTTCCGTACCAGTGCATTTCGTAATTTTTTTTTCTATTTTCTGCTTTCGGTTATATAATCTACTCCCTCAGTCTGTCAGAACAATAACTTTATCTGGAACCTTTTTAGATCGTGTAAAAATGGGGCTCTTTAGCTTTGATTATGCTGCTTTAGAATCTCATATTTCTAACGTTTTGTCTAATCTTTGTCGTCATACTTTCTCTTTTGCTTCTTTTTTTTTTCTTCCCCTTCAGTTAACTTTTTTTTCTATTATTTATTTGAATTATATTCTTGGAATTGATTAAAGTTTATTTTTAAATTAATTTTTATCTTTCTTTTTCGCTTACTTTGATTTCTTAAAGGGTCACCCCACCCCATAATACTTTAACTTTGTATACTTAGCCAATTGAAGTGGCATTCAACTCTATTTTCTACTTTGTATACTAATACTGAATGTCACCAATATTTCTTACATTTTATTTTAACAACTTAAATTGTCTTATATTTTATGTATTGATCTTTATTAAATCATAAGAATAAAAATTTCAAATACAATACAAACTAGAAGCCAGGGGATTGGTCATGCGACGCCAGGACGATGTCAAATCCCATCCAGTCATCTTCCTCTCGAAATCCACAACAGCAGCTGAGGCCATACCTTCGAGTTGGCCATCGTTGTGGCGTTTTCGAGTATGCCTGGAGGGAATACCATTTAAAAATGTAACCGATTGTAACTCGCTTACACTTATTTTGAGTAAAAAACAGGTTAACCCCCGAATTGCCAGGTGAGCTTTAGAACTCGAGAATTACAATTACTTGATACAACATCAAGACGGTTCGTCTATGGGCCACTTTGATGTTTTAAGCCGGTGCAATGTAGTTGGCGCTATTGTTAACTGTATATGATTATCGACAGTTTTACGAAATTCGTACGTCTGTACCCAGATAATTCAACTAGTAAAAAAAACGTCTAACCTTCGATGGACAAATATTTTACCTATCCTAGCCGACCAAGGCGAATTATTACCGATTGTGGTACTTGCTTTACCTCGTTAGAATTTAGTCATTACATACTTGCTTAAGCATAATATTGAAATAGTGGTCGTAGCTCCCCAGAAACCAACACTGAAGGACGCGTATGATTCTCTTCGCACTCTAAAACTATTTTTTGATGGAAATTTGGAAGCTTCCGATAAAATAGATGATCTTGAAGATAAGATATCTTTTAATTTTTTTTTTATATATAAGTCAGTCTATGGAGCTCACAATGTCTCTATCACCGATTACTTTTATCGCGCGGTTCTGAACCCTATCTAGAATGTGAAAGTCTTGGGCACTTTTCCGTTAAATGCAAAACGAAACGATCTAGACGAAACAGCTGTCAGGATTTGAGTTCCGATACTAAACGACGCAAAATTACACCATCGAATGGATGTAAACAGTGCTCAAGAGGAACAGGGCTTTCCTAAAATTAAAGGCATAAAGATACATCTTTCGATAGATAAGTCCATCAAACCCATTAAACAACAGTTACGACGTATTTCATCAGCACTTGAGGAAAAGGAAGAAAGGAAAATCAATGAGGCGGTCGAACAGAATATTGTGGAGCCAGTGTTCGGGCCAAGTGCGTGGATCTCGCCAATTGTGATCGTCTTCAAGGAATCGGGTGATATTCGGTTATGCATTGACATGCGGCGTGCCATCTTAATAGAAAATTTTCCTCTGCCAACTTTTGACTCATTGATGACTAAGTTAAAAGTGTCCCAATACTTTTCTAGATTAGACTTCAAAAACACATACCACCAATTAAAGTTAGACGAGGACAGTTGTTATATAACAGCCTTTATAACGCATAAAGGAATTCTCCGCTATAAGAGATTACCCTTTAAGGTCAACTCGGCACCAGAAATTTTCCAGTGGACTATGGAAAATATTTTAGCATAGTGTGAAAATACATTGAATTACTTGGGCGATGTTATCGTATTCGGACGGACGGAAGACGAACACAATTGTGAATTAAAGAAAAATTAAAACATCTTTAAAGAAATGAAAGTAACACTTAACGAGGGAAAATGCCGCTGGAAAAAGAGCGAACTTCGGTTTTTGGGCCATGAATTAACTGCAACGGGCATTAGAGCAGATCCGGAGAAGGTTAAGGCCGTTGTGGAGTTCCGACCCCCTAACAATAAAGAAGAGACAAGGAGCTTTTTAGGACTCGTAACATACATAGCTGTGTAAGTTTATACCTAATTAAGCGGACACAAGAGAACCACTTCGAACACTAATAAAGAAGAACGTGAAATGCATCTGGGGCGTCTGTTGTGAGCTAGGATGAGGCCACGGGGGCTACTTCGGTGTAGGTGAGGAGGACGGCCGCACGTTTTTTTGTAATAATAAACAATATAACTAACATATTTTAATAACATACATACATACATAACTACCTTATAAGCTTAATACAATAAATAATACCCTGAACGAATGATCACTTTTCTATGAACACTAACGAAACGTATTGGTGATTTTATTCCTTGTTGGTATAAATTCACCAACAAAGGGAAGAAGAGTGTACATTGAAAAGTGAAAGGGACAGTTGCATGGACAACGAAACAATACAAAGGGACGAAATGTCAAAACAATTTCAGACTGGATGGATATGGACGTACATGGGTAAGTAGATTATTCTTATTATTTTTTCTTTCTTTTTGGAGATTTATTAATTTTTGTTTTGTTTTGTTTTTTTTTTTTTTTTTTCTTTTTTTTTTCGAGGTTGTGCACACAGGTAGGTTTGCTCTTGGAGTTTGTTCCTAGGATTCATACGGGAGAACAAACTCCGGTAGCAATTGCTGTTTTTATCTCTTTTTTTCAGAGGGAAGGAGTTGACCGGGGTTGATGGGGATTTGGATACGGGCATCTAAGTGAGTATGGATAGGGTATTGTTTGAGTGTTTGGGAAAATACATTTTTTACTATATAATTTAAATCTAAACAAAACTTAAAACCTATCCTTAAACTAAAGCTCTGCTCTTAAATCTACGTTATTTATATACATATATATTTTCAAAAAATCTACTAAAACTTAAAATTACTCTCACGGTTTTTTTTCCGGGTTCCCTCGTCCTGCCGGCAGCACTGATGAGAAACACCCTGTATTGTAATATGTAAAAACACTAAATTCAAAATCTAAGAGCAGATTTACACTAACTGTGAGCGATACTCATTGTAAAAAAAATTGCTCAATATTTAAAAATTAAAACTATCCACAATATACTATATGTAATAAAATCACTGGCGCAAAATTATAGTCGGATAAAGTACACTTTAAAATTATTTTAGCACGTAACAAAGTCAATATTAGTGTTTTGCTAATTATAGACGACATAAAACCCACTTTGTGAATCAGCTCACTCTAACTTTAAAATCACACAAAGTACATTTTATCTTTTAAAATGGACTTTTAACCGTCTGTTATCTGTCATTTATAACAAGATATTTCACAAAATGTTTTCCCAAGATGATGATTCTAATATTTTTGAAGATTGCAATATTTTTGAAGACTTGAGATCTTCAGAAAACCTAAAATATATAAAAAAAACGTGCAAATCCTTTCGAGGAGCTAGATGACGACGCATTTTAATCCCGGTATAGATTTGATAAGGTGACAATTCAGTTCTTGATCGAAAATCTCGATATCCAATCGTGGGCTTCCTACCCCAGCATGTGTTCGATTTCTGTTTGATATGTCAAATTCATTTGAATTTGCTGAAACAATGTCGCTTAAACTGTGTTTGGGTTCTCAAACTGTCAATTTTTAGGTTTGTTTGACTAAAATTTGCTGTAAGTCAGTTCTAAAGTCGATGCTAGTTGTAGGTACTTTAAAAATTGTTTATAATTCAACTCAAAGTTAAGTACTGGCTTTAAAGTTAAAGGGATGTTACTTAGTGGCTCCTAACCTTATTTAAAATCAGATGACTATAATTTTGCGCCAGTGAAATGAAAATGAAGGTTAGTAGCCACTAAGTAACATCCCTTTAACTTTAAAGCCAGTACTTAACTTTGAGTTAAATTATAAACAATTTTTAAACTGCCTACAACTAGCATCGACTTTAAAACTGGCTTACAGCAAATTTTAGTCAAACAAACCTAAAAATTGACAGTTTGAGAACCCAAACACAGTTTAAGCGACATTGTTTCAGCAAATTCAAATGAATTTGACATATCGAACAGAAATCGAACACATGCTGGGGTAGGAAGCCCACGATTGGATATCGAGATTTTCGATCAGGAACTGAATTGTCACCTTATCAAATCTATACCGGGATTAAAATGCGTCGTCATCTAGCTCCTCGAAAGGATTTGCACGTTTTTTTTTTATATATTTTAGGTTTTCTGAAGATCTCAAAGTCTTCAAAAGTATTGCGATCTTCAAAAATATTAGAATTTTCATCTTGGGAAAATATTTTGTGAAATTTCTTGTTATAAATGACAGATAACAGATGGTTAAAAGCCCATTTTAAAAGATAAAATGTATTTTGTGTGGTTGTAAGGTTAGAGCGAGTTGATAACTTTAAAGTGGGTTTTATGTCGTCTAGGTGTTGCAATGAGTGCTGCCTCAGCGCACGTGATCCTGTCACCAACTGTCTGCCCGATGGTGCTCCTTCCGTTCTTTGTTCCTCCTTTTTTTTTCCTTTTCCCTCTTTTCCTTATTTTCGTCACCCTGTTTGTCTAGTCAATATATGTATTTGTTTTATATAAAAGTTTTTTTTTGCTTTTTTCGAGGTACGTTGACCGCTCTCCTATGTGTCTTGTGATCTATTGTTGTCCCATAGCCTGATTGGTCGTCAACCTCATTTACATGTCGCCTGAATTTTATTTCCCTTGCTGTCAAGTGTTTCTCGGCCCGTCTACATTCCTCTCTTAATCCTTGGATGGTCTTTATAGAGCACCCAAAGATTAGCGTCGCTACCCTATCCTTTATGTTGTGTCTCAGTATGTCCACTAAGTCCAGTTCTTTGGGTCTGTTCGTCATCTGTAAAACCATGGCCCGTATGTCACCGTAAAAGTCGTCGAAGGACTCCTGGGGTTGCTGTCACCTGTCCATAATCTCTCTCAATATCTCGTGGTCCCGCACATTATTCTTGAATTGTCTTAGCAGTTCTCTCCGGAGATCTTGGTAGTTGAGGTAGGGATCTACCTCATTCTCCTGGAGGAACTGGTGGAAATTGTTTCTCATCCGGCAGACCATTTTTGCGTTGCAGGGTTTCTATCCTAAACAGGAAGCTAGGTGTCCCATCAAACTTGACACCCCACTTGTGAACATCTATTTTCCGCTCCCCATAATAAGATACCCCGGTATCACGTCGTTCTCCTACCCGCGGAACAAGACTGGGTCTGTGTAACGTTGGGGTCGGTTGTCGTAGCAGGTCACTAAAATTGTGTGTCTGTGTAGGCGTCGACTGTTCCTGTCTTGTAGGTCGTCGGCCTGTAGGTATCGGTGGTTCTCTCTGTGCAGCTGAAAAGAGCTCCAGGTTGCAGACTTTGTCGTTGATCACCCTAATGTTCTCTTGGAACGTCGCCATCATGTCCTTCATGCTCTGGGTGAACACCGACATAATCTCAACCTGATTCTCTCTAACCGCATGAGAAACCACCTTTTGTATGTGTTGTGTAATTTGTCTGTTATGTTCTAGTGACTCCTGCTCTAAGTCCTGTAGATTGTGTATGTCTTCGTTTCTTCGTTGGCCATTACAACCGACTGCCCCTGCCATGTCTTCTGCCTCGTCTGTTTTAGTTGGCATTCGGTCCAGTGTTCCTCTTGAGACTCTGCGTGGCGTTGTCGTCTCGTCGGTCTGTCTGTCTCCGAATTGAAGAGTTTGCCGTTCCCGCCCTGATTCTTCCTGAATCACCGTTAATGAGGGTGGGATGGCCTTCTTCTGTGTTGTCGTATTCGGATATGTTTGGTTTGTTAAGTAGGTATCGTCAGTCTCTTTGTATGCGTGTCCCGTATGTAGATTAGAGTCCCAGTAGGGGAGTTCGTAACCTGTCACGTTAAGGTCTGGTAGTCCCCCTGTTAGTGTAGCAAGGCGCCTATTGACCTGTTCCGTCTGTCGGTCTTGTTCCATTCGGGTCCTCGAACGCGTCCTGTACCCCTCCGGTGCGCTCACCCCTTGTGTTGAGGTACCCCTTGGGACCGCGCCTAACCCCCTATTATCCCTATCCATTTTTATATTTTTTTATATATGTATATATGTATGTATTTAAAAAAAATAAAATTCAAAAATTCGAAATTCAAAAATTCGAAATTCAAAAATTCGAAATTCAAAAAAAGGCAACTTAAAACTAAAACGTAAACTCAATATTCAAAGGTAAAAAGGAAAATTCAAAAAAAAGGTTTATTTCGAAAGGATAAATATGTCAAGGTATAAATAAAACAAAAGATAGTAATTTAGATATAAAAAAAAACTATAGATAAAAAAATTAAAGATAAAATATTGAAGATAAACAAAAGGAATAACATTCAAAAGAAAAAAAACAAATAAAAAAAAAATTGCAAAAACGAGTGTGTGTGTGTTTATATTTATGTTTATATGTGCATATGTGTGTTGATGTGTGGAATTCTGTCTGGGTTATCCAGTAACAATCCTGTAGATATACGTCGGTCTGTATCCGTACTGTACTCAGTAGGTTCTAGTCTTGTCTCGTTGATACCTCGGATATCTGACGAGTGTTTCAGTTTATCTTTTCCATCCTTACCACAACTTTTATCAGGTAAGACCCAATAGAAGGCTAGCCAAGACTTTCAAGATAAACTTCCACACGGACAAAGCTTCTCGATCTCATGCTTGCGCCTTACAAATGGCCTGTTCAAGGACCCTGACCAAATGGTAGCAGCAAGCGTTTGGCCTTTCCACCTCATCCCGCTCTTTGCTTATTCACACGCCTCCAACTACCTCACGAGATCCACTAGCAGAGGGCCTATGGATTGGACAGCTGTCTTCAGCGTGTGACTAACCAAAGAGCTTAACCAGTCCTTGGACAGAAAAAAGTGATAGAAAAGAATAAAAAAAAATTAAAGTAAAAATTGCAAAAAACTAAATTGCGAATGAAGCTATTGCAAGTCCAAGGTGACGACCTTCGAAAGGGAAAATCGTCGCTTTGGAGTCGCAATGTGCTTCTAGCCGGTTAAATTCGGGCCCAAGTTGGGCACCATTGTTGTGAGCCAGGATGAGGCCACGGGGGCAACTTTGGTGTATGGTGGGGTGAGACAAGAACCACCCCGTCCGACGAGCTGAGCCGAGCAACCGAGCAACCAGCGATTCTAGCTAAGATCCCGGCACTATCATATTATGACTTAAGGAAGAAAACACGTTTGGTAGCTGATGCAAGCCCGATAGCTCTTGGTGCAGTACTACTAAAATTTAACCAAGATACCCCTGACGTTATCTTATTCGGGAGCAAGAGTCTGTTCCAAGTGGAACGGTGCTATTCAAAAACGGAGAAGGAGAGTCTGGCAGTGGAAAGATTTTATTATTATCGGCATCGCCGGCATCGAATTTGAATTAGTTACTGACCATAAACCACTAAAGGCAATTTTCAAGCCGACCTCTAAACCTCCCGCTCGAATCTAGAGGTTGGTGTTTCGGCTTCACGCGTTCAAATTCAAAATTATTTATAGACCAGGCAAATTTAACATTGCAGACTCCCTGTCCCGAATGGGAAAAATAGAGGCCTCGGAATCGTTAGATAGACAGTGCGAATACAATATTTGTGGAATAGTTGAGAAAATGACCCCACAGGCACCGGCTAGAATAAAATAAAAAAAAAATTGAGGGAAGTGGTGGCAGCGGTAAAGAACAATGTTTGGGACTCGTTGTCACAAAGCAAATACTTTCCATTTCGCCATGAACTATGCACGTTGGGGAACATTCTATTGCGCGGCACTAAGTTGGTGACACCGGAAGCGTTACGGCCACGGGTTCTGGACTTGGCACACAAGGGTCACCCAGGCGGAACTGTCATGAAGAGAAGGGTACGTTCCAAAATCTGGTGGCAATGTCTGTTAGTTTCTCAACCCAACTAACCACCCCCAATGCATCGACATGCATTTCCAAAGGAACCATGGGAATGCGTTGCGATAAACTCGCTTGGACCTCTGCCAAACCATGACTTTGTTTTTGTCATTGACTATTGTTTTATAATTGATTATTATTCGAAATATTACGAATCAAAATTTATAAAGAGAACTTTTTCAAGAGGAATAATTGATATTTTGTCTGAGGTATTCAGCAGATTAGGATACTCAAAATCGATAACAGCCGATCTCAGTCACCCCGGAGCAGGATATCGAGACAGCAACAAATACTATGAAGCTAGAGAAAAGCTAAGGTACACCCCTTATTATCTAAAACCGCTTTCCAACCGCGTTGCATGGAATCAACCAAGCCCTGGCATATTGCAGATTGTTTTACTCCACTGATCCTTTACCACCTGTCAAAGCCTGTTATATGGCCTAGCACCAGCTACCTTCTCTTTAACGTCACCCCAAAGGTTTTCAATAGGATTTAAATCCGGTGACTGTGTGGGCCGTGAGATAACCTCAATCATTTTGACCCGAAACCACTTTTTTGCTTGTATATTTGGGGTCATTTTGGTTGCATTTCATATTCGGCAGAGGGAAGCATAACATTAACATCTAACATCTAACATCTCAAAGTACATGTGTTATCTATTATATTGTTAATTAGGTGGATCGGATCGGCGGTGGGAGAAACATGCCGAAACCATTATTTTTGAGCAACCATGTTTTACCGTCTTTGTTGCGTATTTGGAGCGATATTCGGTATCAGGTGGACTGGGAACATATTTTCGGAAATCAGTACCTCCGAACAGGACCTTTTAACCTTCGTCCGTCCACAATATATTCCGCCATTTGCGGGGGCTCCGTGCAAACAAGTTATGCTCCACATGCCATCTACGAATTGTCACTACACTAACAGACAGTCTTTTTGAATGATTTTGGAAGACACAGAAGGGTCAATTTTTCTGCATCGGACAATGCGCCTGTCGTCTATTGCCGATGTTTTCCTCATTCTTCCTCTAGTTTCTGGCTTGGAATTAAATCTAATAGCATTAGCAATCATCATTGCTTCATAATGAACTAGCTGACCTGTGCTCGCATGGCTTCGCCCCCTGCCACTTTTAAGACAGATATGTATTCAGCTTCTGAATTCCCCATGAAATAGATTTGTAGGAAATTGGGATTAGCGTTACTGTCAGGCTTTAATGTTCCGATAAGGTGGTAAACTTGACTCTAGATCTTAAAAGTAGGAATAAAGTTGCCTTCTGTTATGCGTTTATCACCAAAGGAGCTCATTTGAAAGACTGAGTTAAACTTTCTGGTAATCTCTAAAAAAGTTTTTGACTAAAGATTATCACCCAGTAGAATGCTCTTTGGTGGTTCCGGTGGTGCACTTATTTCTTTGAGCATTACTTTTCTGCTGAACAACACAATCCAGTAGATTCTTTTGCCCACTTTTGTGTACCACAAAAGCTACAAACCTCAGACATTGTATACCAACATGCGACTCCTTTTCGTATGAAATGAAACGTTCATATTGAAAACATGAATTTTTCTTTAGGCTCCACGGTCGGACAACATTTTCACCGATAACAATAAACCGTTCACTAACAGAACCAAGTCTATTAACAGAAGAACTTTGCACATTTCTCAGCCGAGACATCCGCCTAATTTTTGTATCTTTATTCCTTCGCCCAATATCAGGCTTAGAATATCTCTTACTCCTTTTAGTTGACGCCACACAGTCGTTGAAATACAATTACCAACTCAATTATAACATCCCCAGTGGGAATCGCTACCACAGCAAACACAGACACAACATGCACACAACCCATCCAGTATGCATGTATAACAGAAATACATATAAGAATAAGGAAACACATATCCTCCTATCGCCAGCCACTCGCCTATGATCATAAATTTAGCGAAGAGGCAGCGAAAGGAGAATAAAGAACAAAAAAAATGATTATCACCACTGAGACATGGTTGGGGGACATGATCAACGAAAAATTAATCAAATTCTGAATTTTACAAATGATATTTTGATATTGCTCAGCTTCTAGATGACGTAGCATCATGATTTTGTACTTGAAATTTGCGTCTTTAAAAACTCTAAACGACAAAATTAATTTGATTAAAATCGACAAAGGCAAAGTTGATGTTATTTGTGTTTCTAAGTTTTTTTTTGTCTCATTTCGTGATCTCCGAAGCACAAAACTGAATAAGTAGCTTTATCTAAGCCTGGTCCATGCGATTTCGTAATCAATAAAAAAAAATCATTAAAATCGGTTCTTACAAATACCGGACAAAGAAATATCAACTTCATTTTATAATAGTAATAGATTAATTTTTGTTATTATCATTCTTATATTGCACAACATGTTCACTACCGTGCTGTAAAGCATCAAAAATAACAATAACATAGCTCAAGTAGTATGAAAGCACTCGTACATATATGTATACATACATAACTTTTCTCTAAGATAACGTACAGAGATAATATATATACCAATGGATTTGTTAATGTAAGTTCTGCATAGATATGTAAATTAAATTTAGTTATTTGGTGAGAGTTAAGAAAAATTGAGATAAACCACCGAAAAATGGGAAATAAATCAAAATTAATACTTCTTGTTCATTTAAAAGGTTTTTGGTTAAAGAAACTTAATATGTGGAATATTATTATTATTATTATTTATTAAGTGTACATAAATGTACAAAATAATATACAAATTACAGCGCTAACTACCAGGGCTTTAGGCTGGAATTTAAAAAACAATGGTGGGCTTAATGCTAAGATTCAGGAATTACTTAATAGGGCTAGATGTTGTTGACTCTGTGGTATAGAAAAAACTCCGCAGAAGAATTCTGAAGCTACAGGAGAAAACTGCACTCAAATCCGTTAGGTAGATTCGGAAATTTCGTGGCAGATACATATATACATCGAATCTGATTTGCCTTTTATAGAAGTAAGTGATAATATTTCAATTTCCTTGTAGGTCTTTCCCTCCTATTTTTTTGAACAGGTACATTCTCCTTGTAAACCAGATAATGACTGATATTTCACATACCCAGCTTTGAAAAAAGAATTTTGGAATATGTTTCTGTTTCCTTAATTCCATTAAAAATGTCTGCCGGCTGAATACAGATTTTGAAGGATTCAAACATTCAAATTTGTTATGCAATAATTTGTCAAGGAGCACTACTATTATTTTGAACACAACTGTACAGTGGGAAGCAAAACTGTCCGGATGTTTCGCATTTCTATGGTTATGTTATCAAATTTAGTAAGCCAAAAGTAATTTAACAAATATTTTTGGTTGATTTATTCAATTGAACATTTATTTTAAAATTAAGTAACAAAAACTGATAAAAAAGTTAATTCTTAAAAAAAATAAGCAAAAAAACAAAAAATTTCCTATTGCACACTAGTGTTTCAAAAAGAAAATGCCATTGTATTCGTATATTGTACTGTTATTTGTACCGTAAGAATTTCGCTTTTTGGTGTTTATGTACATAGTTTTTTGAGTTTATTATATAATTTGTCGATCTGCTGTGTAGTTCTTTTTCAAACAAAAAAAAATTAAGAAAATTCCAATCGATGTTGAAAATAGTGTCGTAGATCTATTGCAAAATAATTATTCATGCTTATTGCTGAACAATTAAAATTAATTAAACAATGGTTAATGATATAAAAAAACCTGGAAATGTGATCTTGGAGGTCGACCAAGAATCATTTCTGATGGCGAAGCTCGGTTGATGGAGCGTTTGCTTTATAACAAGGACATTCGTACACCCAAAAATGCTGCAAAAGCTATAAACAAGGACAGCTAGACGTGCGCTTAAAAGAGTAGGTTTGGTCACGAGCGTAAAAAAAAGAAGCCGGCTCTTTCAAATAAAAAGGTTCAACGACTTGAAGTTCTGTAAGGAGTACAAAAACTGGACTATAGATGACTGGAAATGGGTTATTTGAATTATTAAAATATTCTTCAAACTAATCTTCCTGATTTTGTTTATGAGTGCGCGTATCCAGCTCAAGAAATCGTCTTCCAGCAAGATGGAGATCCGAAGCATACAGCGAAAGTTGTTAAAATTGGCTCCAAAATAAAAATTTTCAGTTGATGCAATGGCCTGCACAGAGCCCGGATTAAAATCCAATTGAAAATTTATGAGCTATTGTTAAAAGGAGGCTGAGTGCGCATGAAATCCACCGAAAACCATCGACGAACTCTGGGTAAGAATACAAAGATAATGGCAGAGTATAGACCACGATATCATACAAAAATTGGTGGAGAGTATGCCTAAAAGAATTGAGAGTGTGTAATAAAAGACTTTGGACAAAGTACTAAATATTGTAAATTGATGGCGACTAGACTTAAAAAAAATTACTAATGTGCAAAAGTGTGCGAATAGGGATATCTTTTTTAAGAACTAACTTTTTTATCAGTTTTTGTAACTAATAATTTTAAAATACCTACCTACATGTTCAAATGAACAAATCAACCAAAAATATATGTTAAATTGCATTTGGCTTACTGATTTTGATAACATAACCATAGAAAAGCAACACATTTTGCTTCCCACTGTATTTGTACGTTTGTATCCTAGTGCCATCGCGCTTACCAAATTGATAAATTAATCAACGAAATAAAATATTTATGATTGACCTTCGCCTCTTAGTACGCCCTTTAAAAAATCATACACATAATGTAGATGCATTGTGCATCGATATGCTTGTATAAACTAAGATTCTGACTACACAATCTTTGTAGATGGTATTCTGTTATTATCTTACCCCCAGGGAACTGGCCTCCATAGCTGTCATGATACCAGTACATCCATACGCCAATTCTTCTGCAATAACACATGTTGTGAATACGTCTAATCCAAGTCCACCAAGCTCTTGTGGTATGTGGTTATTAAGTAAACCAATGCTCCATGCTTTCTTCACAATATCCCAAGGATATTCACCAGTTTTATCGTGTTGTGCTGCAACAGGTATTATCTCTTCACGGGCGAATTTTCGCGCAATTGTCTGCATTTGTTTCTGTTCTTCATTTAAGGCAAACCACGGGCCCGCGGCAGAATAGCTTCTCTTAGTTGTATATCTTATTGATAAATTTACAACCTGCAATTTAAAAAATAAGTTTTAAAATATTGTAACTAAAATTCTTATTGATGTACTTTATTTAAAAACGCCATAATTAACTAAGTCAAAAAAACTTTCTTGCAATTGTCCTATAATCCTTCACTTTAAACTTAATACACACTAGTAAAATTTATAAAATTTGCTCTTATTTTCGTGGACTATGGAGTTTGAACTAACCCCAAGTAAATAAAATATAGATAAGCAAGTAGTAGATAGAAAAAATTGTACGGATGGCACATTTTCCAATAACAAAGGCTACGATTACATTTTTCTTCCAGCCTAACATGGAAATTACATGTGCGGTAGCCACATGTGCTTTTCACAGTTCATACTAAACTAGTACCGCGTTTACATGTCTTATTGAATCCACATTCGATTACAAATAAATCGCTAGCAAACGTCAAAATGTCGCGCACGTTTTCAAATTTTGTTTTAGTAAATAAAAAGAAAAAACAATAAATATTATCACACTCAGATGATTTATTTCTTTGAATTCAAAATTAAACAGCCATTCCCTACATTTTACATTCTGTAAGTCGAAACCCTTCTTAAATCGAACTTTGTGACATGTTCCATCATATTACTTTTTGTAGAAAATTCTTTTCATATCTCATACTCAAACACCCATTCGAAAAACATACAAAAGAGAAGAGAAGCAAAGAAAAGAAAATGCGGAATACATACTATACGCACGTGATCTTTGGAGTACATTAAAGTGTGCGTAAGTTGGTTGGAATTATTGCAGACGCATTTCTTTTTGTGTTTGCAATGAAATACAAAACATAATAGGAGTCGGCTCCGCAATTGAGTTTGTTCGCGTCGCAACCTCATAAGTTTTTCGTCGGTCATTTTTTACCAAAAAAGAAGTCGTGGAGAAAATTAAAAACTTTAAAATTGAACAGAAAAAAGTTTGAAATTACAACGAAATTTTGTATTCCTCGAAGTCTAAATAAAAAGCAATAATGAACACATATTTTAATTGAACTGCGCATGTGTACTACGTTTTATTGGGTGCTTCACAACTCGAACATTCCATAAATCGGACGCGACCACTTAATACGCACTATCTATGGTCTCACACCAGCTTAAGAATCATCAAAGAAAAGTCATAGAGCTATCGCACTCTTGTGCGCCTCTTTCGTTTTTCCTTTCAAGTAATTCATTCTTTGTCGAGAAGCGAACAGTCAAGGACACGACTGTAACTAATTTGCATATTTTTCCTTAGAAATAAACTCTTGTGTTTGCATTATTAATTTCCTGCTGCCGTGTGGCACCGGCTATAGAATAGTGCCACAGCACTTCCCTGCTTGTTGTAAAAGCCGACTAAAATGAGGGTTCCCACATCTGGGGAGCGCCGGTAGGGTAAAGGAAGCGTCATTACCCCGCCGGGCAACGCCCCCGATATGCCGGGGATAGGTGATCCCGAACAAGAGCTCGAGGATTTCCGGGTGCGAGCAATATGATGCTTACAAACATTCCCCAGCGCTTAAGAATGGCAAGCTGGAACGTCGGATCTATGAACAATAAAAGCTTCAAACTTGAAAACGTGTTACGGAACAGAAAAATATACATTTTATGTGTCCAAGAAACAAAGTGTCGCAACGTCAGAAACAGAGAGCGGTTTCTAAACCTTAAAACTAAAAAATATAAGATGTTCTATTACGGTGAACAACAAAATAAGAACGGATTGGCCATTATATTGGCATCACATTTTCTCAACAACATAATTTCAATAAATAAAATCAGCAACCGTATAATGTGCGTGAAAATAGTAGTTGACAAAAAACGTGTGGAATGTCGTTAGCGTATATGATCCTCAATGCGCTCAAACAGAAAAGGAGGAATTGTGTACAGACTTCGATTTCCTACTACAAAATACCTCGAAAAATAAAATGCTTTTCGTGGGCGGCGATTTGAGCGGGCATGTCGGCGAATCAAACTTTGGCTACGAAGGCTGCCAAGATGGAAATGGATTTGGCACTCGGAATCTACCCGGTGAAGACATCTTCAACTTCTGTGTGGCAAACGGTTTGAACATACTTAATACAATGTTCATAAAACAACAACGACACTTAATTACTTATTCCAGTGGTGGGCTCGAAACACAAATAGATTACCATCTTTGCTGGCGTTCAATGAAGCTACGAGTGCGAGATTGCAAAATAATATTGGATGAACCTCTTGTAGCCCAACATTGTCTCATGCAGACGGAATTTTTCAATATAAACTCAAGAGAGACCTGTTGATCACCGCCATCCGTAGAAAAAATAAAATGGTTCAATCTAAATAAGGACCGAGGGCAATTTTTCGTCGAACAACTTCAGCATTGGTTTAACACATTTAGACACGAAGACGTTCTAGTGCACAGGAAATGTGGGACGAATTATTCGGAACATGTATTTAGAAAGCAAAAATGCTCCTCTGAGTTTCGAAAGGACGTCGCTGGTAGTGAAATAATGAAACAAAAACGGCTATATGCGAAAAGAAGAACGCCTTCCAAGCGTGGACCAAATGCGATCCCAACAACGAAGCCGAAAAAGAACGACTTGGGCTCGAATATGATCGATGCAAAAAGGCTGCCAAGCAGGTGGTAGCCAGAGTGCGGGCAAAGGCGACAGAGAAACTTTACCAAGAATTCGAGGAAGTGCCAAACCTATCGATCGACGTCAAGCGGCATGGGAGTTACAAGATCAAAGAAGGAGCGACCGACGGCGCGAATATTTTTGAAATCACAGCGCAACGAAAGAAAAACGCGACCAAATCCATGCACCTTAATACATCGAAGACGCAACGGGTCATCTGCTAACAGACGAAAACGCAATCCTGGGCAGGTGGGAAGAATATTTCAAATCACTTTTAAAAGAAGAATTTCCGCGTAGAAATATACTTACTGCGTCACGAAGAAGTAGGCGTAACAATTAGCAAGATGAAGCGCAATAAAACAGTCGGACCGGACAACATACCATCGGAATTCTGGTTAAAAATGGATACCGCAGGGTTTAAATGGGTCGCCGTTCTCTACAATAAATTAATGCAAGGGGCAGGATGCCAAACCAGTGGAGAGAAAGTTTTCTTATACCGCTATATAAAAACAAAGGCGACACGCGAAACTGCAATAACAACCGATCAGTCAAACTTATGTCGCACACGATGAAAATTTATGAACGTACATATGTATACTAGATACCCGACTACGCAAAATAATAAAATTGAACGGAAACCAGTGCGGCTTTGTTGAAGGCAAATCTACATATGATGCAATCCAAAGTCTTCGAATATTGATGGAAGGCATAGGGGCGCTACACGCTATCTTCATAAATCTCAAAAAGGCCTTCGATAGAGCACCGCGAGATCTTATATGGACAGCATTAAGAACTCAGAAAGTACCGGAGACGTACGTAACAATGATCCGAGACATGCATGACGGAGTAACAACAAAAGTCAAATGTTCTTCGGGAATATCGGAAGCATTTTCAGTGACGGTTGGCGTCTACCAGAGAAGTTGCGAAAGTTCCTTAATATTAAAAACCGTTTAAGACTTTCTTTTGAAACAACACATCGAAGAGCCCGAAACAACTTGCCTCCTCTTTGCAGACGACAGTCTCATCCTGTGTGAAGACCTCGTAGCCCTCCAAACGGATAAAGCCGTTGGAAGATAACGGACTAAGAATCAAAAAAAAAAAAAATACAAATTCTTGGCGCAACGGACCGTATGTAGTTCAGGGCTTCTCGCTACCATTCGTGTTGTGCCTGTTATATTTTTTCACACAAATGGAAGGGACCTACAGTTTAAAGCCAT
Source organism: Blera fallax (assembly GCA_946965025.1). NCBI lineage: Eukaryota > Metazoa > Arthropoda > Insecta > Diptera > Syrphidae > Blera > Blera fallax. The sequence continues at coordinate 36,137,453 of OX337245.1, forward strand.
ATCCGAAAGACAAATTGAGAAGCTTTCAAGGACAAAGAATCAGTCGCACCAAAATCGAACATTTCCACTGTCGTCTTTCTGATCCAACACGTCCTTCTCCTGATATCACATTGAACGGCATACAAAGTTCTCCCTAAATGCGAAAAATTCAAATACTTAGGCTACATTGTCAATGACCAAGGAAACTGCGATGACGACATCACACATCGTGTCAGTGTAGGATATATGAAATGGAACAAGAACTTGGCGGTATTTTGTGATAGAAAAATGCCATTAAAGCTTAAGGGCAGATTATATGCAACAGTCGTGTGCCCGGTTTTAATGTACGGTTCTCAATGTTGGACGATGTACGAAACATACAAAAGCGAAATTAATACGACAGAGATGAAAATGTTACGGATGTCGGTCGGTCGGTTGGTGGTTATCAGCGATGTACTCCGAGCAGCATTGGCGAAAGGCAACTATGGAATTCGTTGGACTATGATTTCTTACCTTGAACACCTAGATTACGCTGACGATGTTTGTCTACTTTCACATCGTATAATGGACTTTCATTTGATGGCCCACAATCTAGCAGCTGAGGCAAACAAAGTGGGACTAAAAATAAACACAGCTAAAAGAAAAGCCCTAAGCACTTCTATCAACCACGCTCAACTTAACATTGCCGAACAGGAAGTCGAGAAAGTTGACAACTTTGTATACTTCGGGAATGTAGTCTCGGCTGACCGCGGTGGCACCGAACTGAATGTGTGCAGCAGAATCGGGAAAGCTAAAGCTGCGTTCGGAATGCTTTCCAAAATCTGGAGAAGCAATGTTATCAGCTTAAGAACTAAGTTGCGACTGTTCCGCTCCAACGTAGAATCGGTGCTGCTTTATGGGTGCAGTACTTGGAAGGTGGAGACCATTGACACACGCAAGCTGCAAGACGTACACAAATGCTTGAGAACCATCTTGAGGATTTTTGGCCGAACCACATCTCCAACGAAGAACTTTACCTGAGAACGAGCCAAGAACCATTTAGCATTATTATGCGAAGGATGAAGTGACAATGGATTGGACACACCCTACGGCAGCTCCATTGCGAAATACTGCAAAATGTCTAGGATTCCTTAAGCGGTGCAAGAAATTCTTTACCCCTTCTGATCTGGCCACAATGGTCTGGTGCACCCAAGACCGTTTTGCACATCCTAGATAGGGTCCAGAACCGCGCGTTAAAACTTATAGGTGATAGAGACATTGTGAGCTCAATAGTCTCACTTGAACATTGTAGAAATGTCTCGGGTCTTTCCCTATTTTATCGCTTCTTTTATAAAAAATGCTCCAGCAAAATAGCCACCTGCATTCCTCCCCTTCAAAATTTCACCCGCACTACGCGTCACGCTTCGAATGCACATCAGTTCACCCTCAAGCCCAACTTCGGACGTACTGTCAAATACAGAGATTCGTTCATAAGCCGAACGACACGTATGTGGAATAATCTTCCAGGCTCTGTGTTTCCTCATCACTACAACATTCAAGCATTTAAAGCCAACGTGCACCGGTACTTCCTCTGTTCCTCTTTCCCCTTCTTCCAAACGCCCGTGCCCTGAGAATTCAGTATAAGGGTATTCATACCCCCTTTGGCGCGCGCGAATTATAAAAAAAAAAAAACCATGCAGTGGAATCCGCTAACCCAGGCAGGCACAATAGCGGGACGTCCTAGGCAAACTTGGCGCAGAACAGTTGAACAGTTGAAGAGGAATCGAGCTCTTTAGGAATGAGTTGGAGGCAACTTAAACGAGTTGCAGAACTTCGAACAATATGTCGCGCAGGCGCCCTGTACCCCCCGAGAGGTTAAAGGATCTAAGTAAGTAATTATAGAAAAAGCTACCACTCTTCGGTCTGAGCGATGAAATAATCCGAAACCGAGAATCCTGCAGACGGATACTCAGGTCCACAAACTTAGTTAACCCCATGAGCGGTGCAGTAGCAAGGTAGTAAATGGGAGAACTATAAAGCATTAGATGTACTTGTACGCGCTATATACATAATTCAAAAGCTTAAAACATAAAACGTAAAAGAAGAAGAATTATTTATTTCCTGCTCGAATTTCGTTTCTGAACAAACTCTTTATTTCGCATTTGTTGGCTCCCACGCCGCGGAGTCTCCTGCGAATTACCACAGACATTAATTCCCTGCGAATTACCGCAGTCATTAATCCAGACATTGGGAAATTCTGAATATGAAACGAACACCTCTTCAAAAGACCCCACGCAACCAGCAACCAGGAGAAGGTAGCATCGTCGATCCTGTTGAACATTGACGCTACCGGTACCAATACCACTGCCACAGCCATTACAGTGACAACTACTTCTGTTGTGGTGTTAGGAGCTGACACAGTAAGTGCAGCCAGTTGTAGTAACTCAGCTGCATCGCATAATCCCACCGCCATTATGTCTGGAAGTGGAAAAAAAAGGAAATTTTGCCGCTACAGCCGTAGCACATGATGAAAGTGTCCTCCAAGCCATGCAGAGACATATTGATTGTCTGGAAAGGCAGCTTAAATGTGCCCACGTCAAGTTAAGCGAAAGTGATCTACAATGCCGAACATTGAAAGAAGTAGTACATAACAGTGCTGCTATTATTGCTCCAACATCGTCGTCGATAACAGAGCTATTGTTGCCGCTATGGACTCCGTTATCTCATGCCATCCCTTAGCAACAGTCAAACCCAAGTACCGTTTGCAGTAACATAGCCGTACAACCAACGGTGATGCCGTCAACATTGCACCGTTCATTGCCGCCAATAATTACTGGTGCCTTGCGTACCAACGTAAATAACTGCATCATAACGGCAAAAGCACGGAAAAGGGGCCGAAAGAAAAACAATTGGATTACTCAATTACAGAAAATTACAGTCCTACCCAATCGGGACATAAGTCCAAAAGTTTTTTTGCCGAAAATGGGACATAAGACCCAAATTTTCGTAGAGTTAATATCTATTTAAAAAGAACTTTGTGCAATTTCATTAGGTATCGAAAAACCTTTTTCCACTATACAATGGTTAGGTTAGGTTAGGTTCGCTTGGCTGTCCGCACGGGAGTGCAGACACACTTAGATCAGTAAAGTCCTTTGTGATACCTTGGATCAAAAACCAATTCGCCACTCATGGACTAACAGAACCAACCGGAGCTTTTGATAAAGCGATAGATGCACATGACGTCTAAGGACGCTATGTCACCAAGTACTTCAAGGAAGGGGGACCCTAAATGGAGCATTCTCTTATGCGACAGGGCTGGGCAGTTACATAGGAGGTGAGGGATACTTTCCTCCTCCTCCTCGTCCCTGCAGCTTCTGCAGAAATCATTTGAAAAGAGGCCAAGTCTTTTGGCATGTTGGCCTATAAGGCAGTGTCCAGTGAGAACACCAACAATGCAGCTGATTTGTGATCGCTTTAGTTTGACCAACTCGGTACTGCGTTTGAGATCCAGCCTGGGCCAGATCTGTCTCGAGATGAGACACGTTGACACGTTTTCCCATCTGAGGTTGGTCTTGCTAATAGCATTCAGCTTTAGTAGATACTTACGTGTAGCTAGGGGCATACCCAGGGACTGCCTTTCAGACAGAATCCTTAGAGTAGTGCCTTGTCTGGCGAGTTCGTCTGCCCTGCAGTTTCCTGGAATGTTTCTATGGCCAGGCACCCAACATAGGTGAATATTGAACTGCTCTGTCATCTCCATAAGAGATAAACGGCAGTTGAGAGCGGCCTTTGAAGTGAATGAGCACGATTCCAGAGACTTGATTGCCGCTCGGCTGTCAGTGAAAATGGTAATATCCCTGACAGATAGTACATTACACTTCAGCCAGGACAGGGCTTCCTTAATTGCCATGATTTCCGCCTGATAAACGCTACAATGATCAGGGAGGCGGAACGATTATTCGAGGTTGAGTTTTTCTGAGAAAACACCACATCCCACCCCACCTTCGGTCTTAGAACCATCTGTGAAAAAGTGTACCGAGTTACCATCGATAGGGGGGGAATTGTCCCATACATCCCGTTCAGGGATGCTCGTACGGAAGTTACGGTCGAAACACATTTTCGGCGGGGTGTAGTCTGTATTTTCGTGCTTGAAGTTATGGAGATCAAGGATCGAGGAGTGGCCAGTGTGATAGCTAGACCACTGAGAGGAGGCTTTCAGACGGATGGCCGTACAGGCAGCGATCTGTTTACTGAAAATATCTAGGGACAGCAAGTTGAACATAATATCCAGTGCCGCTGAAGGAGTAGTCCTCAGTGCACCACTGATGCACATGCATGCAGATCTTTGCACCTTAGCTATTTGAGTGAGGTGGACAGCCCTGTTGAGAGCGGGCCACCATACGATCACGCCATAGAGTAAAATAGGCCTGATAACGGACACGTACAGCCAGTGAGTGATTTGAGGTTTCATATCCCAGCTCCTACCAATAGCCTTTTTACAGGAGTAGAGAGCTACATTGGCTTTCCTGACGCGTTCTAGTAGATTGGCTTTCCAGTTTAGTTTTCTGTCCAAAATAAGACCCAGATATTTTGCTTTGTCAGTGAAGGTCAGACTGGTGGCATTTATCTTGGGAGGGAGGGTTAACCCCCAGTCCACAAATGGAGGCCCATCTGGTGAGCCGAAGGAAAGCATATTGGAGGATTTCCTTGAGAGTATTTGGGTGCTTACCAGAGGCAGCGATGGCAACGTCATCAGCATAGGCGATCACTTTGCATCCTGTCTTGTCTAGGTCCACCAGTAGTTTATTTACTACCAGGTTCCACAGAAGAGGTGACAGGACACCACCCTGGGGTGTGCCGCAGCAGACAGTTCTTCTGGCCGATGCACCGCCCAGCTCTGTGTTAATAATCCTGCATGTGAGCATTTGGCTGAGTAACACTCTGAGCGAAGTATCCACTTTCAGATCTGTAAGTGCGTCGATGATCGCTTTTGGTTCGACGTTGTTAAACGCACCCTCAATGTCAAGGAAAGCCACCATAGTGTATTCTTTAATACTCAAAGACTTTTCAATGATGCGCACAAGCGAATGTAAGGCTGTCTCAACCGATTTGCCTTTGCAGTACGCATGCTGGGACGGCGAGAGCAAAACTGGGTTAATACTCTGTCGTAAGTGGATATCGATTAGCCTTTCTAGAGTTTTAAGTAGAAAGGACGATAGACTGATGGGTCGGAGATCTTTTGGTTCCACATGCGAGCTCCTTCCTTCTTTAGGTAAGAAGATGACCTCCACCTCGGTCCATAGTTTGGGAATATAGACCAGATTTAGACAGCCTGACATGATGACTTTGAGCCATGGAAGCACAATGTCCTCGCATTGCTGTAATTCTGCAGGAATAATACCATCCGGTCCTGGGGATTTGAAGGGCTTGAAGCTGCGCACGGACCATTGGATCTTTTCTGTGGTTACTAAACCCGAAGAGTTACTGTACGATTGAGCCGAAGTATTTGCTAATCGCGGGTCAGTAACAGGGGAGCTACCGGGAAAGTGAGCGTCCAGTAGTATATCAATGGACTCTTTCGCAGAGGTGGTCCAGTGACCATCCGGATGCAGAAGGTAGCTGGGTGTTGATTGGCTTATTGAGAGGATTTTCCGCAACCTGGACGCTTCCGAGGATTCTTCAATGCTGTCACAGAAGAGTTTCCAAGAACGTCGTTGCTCTTTCCTCAGAGAAAATTTGTATTTTTTGAGAGACAATTTGTATGAGGTCCAGTCGGCCGTCTCGCGAGAGTTTTTAGCAATGTTAAAAAGGAGCCTACTATCTTTCCTAAGTGCACTGAGGGTTGTATTCCACCAAGGTGGTTTCTTTTTGCCTCGGGGGTTACGGAGTGGGCATGCCACGGACATGGCTCCATTGAGTGCCTGTGTTAGGATATTGACCAGGCTCTCGAGATCCTCAGTGCTATTTGGTTTAGTAGGCAAGTGAGAGGGCAAAAGCGTTAGTAAACGCTTCCTGTAAAGAGAATAGTTGATTTTCTTATAATTTCTAAAGGCCTTTTGAGCAGGCACACGGTCATCAAGATTGAATTGGAGGTAACGGTGGTCTGAGAAGGAGTGCTCATCAGAGACTCTCCAGTCCTATACCAAGTTATAAATATGGTCTGAGACAAGGGTAATGTCTAGGACTTCCCCGGTTACAGATTAGGAGATTACTACTAATGATAAAATCAAAAAGTTGCTCACCTCTTTCATTTGTGTCGGAACTGCCCCAGATTGAGTGATGAGCGTTTGCGTCACATCCAATGATGAGGCCAGTTTTAAGGCTCTCTGCATTAGCAATCAAGCTCCCTAAGATGTCTGGAGGGAGTGGGCCCCTTCATCGTGACCCAGATAGGCCGATACCAGCCAGTAATTTCTTGATCGGAATTCCAGGTGGGTAGCGACTATGTCTTGATTGCTGAAATTAGAGAGTAAAAATACATTAAGATGGGTTCTTGCAAGGATACAGGATCTCGGTTTACCTTCTTCCCTTGCGTAGAACAGTTTATAGTATGGAGTCTTGAGGCCACAAGCCCGGTTACCAACAACCCATGGTTCCTGGATCAAGACAAGGTCTTCTCCATTTTTATTAAGTCGGAGAATAAGGGAGGCCGAGGCCGTGATGGAGTGATGTAGGTTAATCTGAAGGATTCGCAGCATTTGAGCTACTACTCGGTTCAGAAACCGTTATCACGGTGTTGTTGGCTTCATCTGAGTCTGATGACAGGAGGTCATCCTCGAGAGAGAGGCCAGTAGGGTCACTGTCCATCTCCGTGCCCGTCAGGCTAAGACTGACCCCCAGGAGAGATGGTGAGGGAGGAGGAGGATCTGAAAAATCCAATTTGGAAATGGCGTCGACCATCTCCGTGTCCGTCGACTGGGAGTCGACCCCCAGGAGAGATGAAACGTCACCAGGTAGCGAGGGAACGAGTGGAGAGATGTTAGTCTCTGATGTGGAGGGGACCACATCCTGTTTGGGAAGTGCTCTCCCTAGCTCTATCTCGTCGCATTTGTAAACCTTTAGGGTGATGGAGCTGAAGCCATAATTTATGACTCCATTTGAAGAAGCTAAGGGGGCCAGAGACTCTTCATTGATAACAATGATCACGCTTCTTGTGTCCCCTCTCGGCTCTTCCACTTTAGCAATCTTCCAGTTGTGCGTGGGAAGGGAGCTGTTATTGGACCTTATGATTGCTGGGATCACCCTAGAGTCGGAAGGTTCGGCTGGAATGGTGGCGCGTGTCCTGGGTCGGTTTGGAATTTGGTCCTTTTCCACGACCTCCAGTTTTGCGCCTTCCCAGACTTGCCCCAAACTGAAGACAGCCATTTTGAAGACATCTTTCGATCCCTGGTCAGCACAGGCAATTAGTTTGACGTGCCCTTGATGCCAGCCACCATCCCTGCAGGAGATATCAGGGCCGGGATGGTCACGACGGATTTGGAGAAAGGCTGTGGCAAGTCTTATCTCAACCTTCCTCCACTTATCCGCAGTAATGCTGCCATCTGGATCGCTGTGGTCGATGACCGCGATTACCAAGTGTGCCTTAAGCACTTGGTTAAAGGGCTTGGAGATAGTACTGGGAGGTACTATCTTTGTTTTCTTGGACGAGGTGGGAGACTCATCCTGTGATCTTTGTCGTTTAGACGTTGATTCCGTTATGGATGAGTCGAAAGGGAGCTGGAAACGTTTAGTTGCCCAGCTGAGAGAGATCTTGTGTTTTTGTGATCTCTCTACCTCAGGGATAGCCTGAATACGGCGAATTAGCTTGTAGGCTAGCCGTCGATCTTGGTAGGAGATCTTCGATGGGGCGACATTCCGCGAGCTCGAGGCCGAGCAGTCCGTCGCCCCTGAGAAGGTTTTTTGAGGTGGATGTGAATCCTTCGCGGTGGGGGGAGCAGCGTGCCGTAAGCTCGAGGCCGAACAGCTGGCTGCCCCTGAGGGTGTAGATGAGGTTTGGGGGTTATCCCCTCGCGTCTCATGGCCTGGATTTCTGCTAGGACCAGGTATAGATACCAATGTCCTAGCAGCCGACGTTACAGATGCGTGTTCAGTGGGCCTGGGAGCGGCCGCTTGCTCGCGACTGCTTGCAGAACTAGTGCCAGGCCTCAAGGCCAATGCGCTAGCTAAGCTTGCACCCGTTGAGCTTGCAGGAGCGCTATCCAGGTGACTGGAAGGCGGTTTTTCTAGAGGACCGTCCTCTTTTGGAGCTTTTTTTTTTGGTTTTTTATATTTTTTGTTTTTTTAATGTTGGGCCCGTGTACACCTGTCCACTTTATTGTGTTTTCTTTTAGTTGGTATATTTCGTTTCCATTCCATTCTCTAATGCTGCTCAGCTTAAGGTTGAATTTTCTTTCGAAGCAGTAACTCTTGACCATATCATCTCTGGGCCAGTCCAGAAGAGGGACTGATTTGGAAAGCAGTTCTCGCTGTTTGTGAGCGAAGCATTTTCCTTTCTCGACGCCCTCCTTGTTTATTCTCAGTATGGTTTCCTTCGCAATTCTTTCTAGCACTAAGTGTAGAGGAGTAAGTCCTAATAACACTTCCAGTGCCGCTGTGAGACAGGTTTCGTAGCCCATGTTATGCACACGCAAGCTAGCCTTTGTATTTTGCCAAGGATTTTCCTTGTTGTGTTCAGCCTGGTTCTATTAGCCCAGGCCACAGCTCCGTACGTTACAATAGGCCTGACCATCATGGTATACATCCATTTCAGTGTGGCTGGGTTACATCCCCAGGATTTGCCCGAGATGTTTCTGCACACCATTAATGCTCGGGTTGCTTTGGCTACCACAGCTTCTTCATACTTCTTCCAGAGAAGTTTACTGCCTAGTGTTAAACCTAGATATATGATCTGTTTTTGTGGGTCTACTCTAATACCGTTTAATATTATTGGTTGCATATATTTTAACTGCCTTTTCTTAGTGAAAGGTACCACTGTGGTCTTGGTCGGGTTCATATTTAGTCCTACCGTTAAGCACCACTCCTGTGTTACTCTCAGTCCCCTCTGTATTATCTCACAGAGTGTCCCCTGGAATTTTCCTCTCGCAATGATAACTATATCATCGGCGTAGCCTTGACAGTTTATGCCTGTGTTTGTTAGCATTTGGAGGAGTTCATCTTCAACTAGGCTCCACATTAGTGGTGAGAGAACCCCTTCTTGTGAGCAGCCTCTAGTTGTGCTTAATGTAATGGTTTTTTGTCCCGCGACAGTTTCCACAGTCCTTGTCCTTAACATCTCGCACACCCAGTTCGATGCTGTTGGATTTACTCCTTTCCTTCCAAGTGCTCTCATGATTGCTTCATGAGATGTGTTGTCGAAAGCTGCTTCAATGTCTAGGAAAGCACAAATGGCCGTTTCTTTACAGTCGAAAGCCTCTTGAACTAGACTTGTTAACTGGTATAGTGGGGTGTCAGTGGATTTCCCGACCCTCTACGCGTGTTGGTTATGGTGGAGAGGTATTCTCTCTAGCACCGTCATTCTTATATAGTTGTCTATGACCTTTTCCATTGTTATTAATATGAATGAGGTCAAACTGATTGGTCTAAAGTATTTGGGTGATGTGGTGTCTTTTTTCCCACCTTTGGAATGAAAATTATTTTCGCCCTTCTCCATATTCTCGCTATGTACCCGAGAGCTAGACTACTTCTGATTATTCCGAGGAGGTGTCGCAAGATTAGTTCCTGTCCTTTTTGTAGAAGGGCAGGAAAAATGCCGTCGACTCCCGGTGCTTTGTACGGCTGGAAGGTGTTCAATGCCCAGTCAAGCCGTTGTACTGTACAGATGCTGATAGCAGTTGCTCAGTCTTCTTTGCTGGGCCTACTATACCTTTCTATTGCATCTGTGTTGTTGGAAAGTGCGTTTCGAGTAGAAGAAGAGCTCTCTGCTCTTCGTTTTCAGTGTAGCTACCATCCTGCTTTTTCAGTGTACTTAGTGCATCTGTTTTGCTCCTTGATAAGGCCTTGTGTAACCTGGCTGCAGCAGGAGTAGATGCAATATTCTCACAGAATTTTCTGAAGCTATTTCTTTCAACTTTCCTAATTTCTTTATTGTACTCCGTTAGCTTCTTAGTGTAATTTTGCCAGTCTCCATCCCGCTTGGCTTTGTTAAATAGCCTTCGCGTTCTGGATCTTAATTTTCTAGCGTCCTGTTCCACCATGGAGCGTCTTTTTGACTCGTGTTTTTGCTAAGAGGGCAGCTAGCTTCATATGCCTGTGTTATAGCCCTGTTAACCCCCTCTACATTGTGTTCTAGTTGTAAGTGGTGCCTTGCCCATTTTTTCCCTTTCACACTTCTTAAATTTTGCTCTAAAGTGGTTGAGTACAACTCCCAGTCAGTTTTGCGAGGGTTTCTTCTAGTGATAATTTCACCATTGAGCCCCTCAATGTCGAACGTAATAATTCTATGGTCTGACATTGAAGATTCATTCGAAACCCTCCACCCTGTTACCCACCTTCTCATGTTTTGGCTGCCTAGTGTAATATCTAGGACTTCCTCTCTTACTCTAGTTACAAAAGTTGGTGTATTGCCCACATTCAAGATATCAAGATTTTCTTTAACAATATATTCAAGAAGGTACTCACCCCTATCATTATTGTCTTTGCTGCCCCATTCCTTGCAGTGTGCGTTAGCGTCGCAGCCAAGCAGAAGTGGTGTGTTGGTCCTTCTGCAGTGCTCCACTAACTGTTGAACTTCTAGTGGCGGTATTGTCCCGTCTCGTACAAAGTATGCAGCAGCTACTATTATGTCGCGGTGGGTGCCTTCGATAACTATTTTGGCTTGGATGTTGGTTAGGTCCCGCGTCATGAACTCTGAAAGACATATAAAGTTTATGTTATCTCTGATTAGTATGCAAGTCCTGGGTGGATCGTGCTTTGCGGCCCAAATTACCTTTGCATTCTTATTCGATAAACCTCGTATTTGTCCCCTGTAGCAGAGTTGTAAAGGAATTAAATCATTTAAGAATTTAACTCATTTGATTTATCTCCAAAAATGTTTAACTCATGAATTCACTTAGAGACTTCAACTTCAAAATATGAAATCACCATTCATTTTGAAGTCACTGATTGGGAATTCATTTTTGTGAATTCAAAGATTGCATTCAAATGAATGCAATCTTCTGTGATTTTAGTGAGGTCATTGAAGTCATTTTGAAGTCATTGAAGTCATTTTGAAGTCATTGCAGTCATTTTGAAGTCTATTAAATTCAATTGTATTGATTTGAAATAAGAACCATACATGAATGTTTAAAATGAGTTTATTATACGTTATTTTCAAAAAAATTTATATCACACAATAAAACAAAACAATTAAAAAAAAACATTAGAATACTATAAAAGAAATTATTTAGTTTTCATTTATACAAATAAACAAAATAAATCTTCTTTTTTACATATTTAACATACATATACACAGAAAAAATTATTCCGCTTCGCTATCAAAGTATCCCAGATCCCTGCAAAATTTGAACAAAATAAGATATGCAGAAATAGTCAACGGATATAGGTATGTAACTTACTGTCGCACACTCATTACATCATATTCACTGCCAGTATCGTAATCGTCTTTATAGTCTTGAAATACAAGGACAATTCGTTCGCATTCTGATGTTAAACGGTCACTTTCTTGCAAATTGCAAAGCAATTAATTGATATAAATTGCATTGAAAATCTTTATGTTTTGCGAAGCAGTAAATACTTTTTCTTACTTCGCTCAAGCTAGTCAACAAAGTTTCGTATATTGCCTGGTATCGCCAGCTATCCGTTCTGTAAATCAACTCCGGGCAGGATTTTTCGATAATCATTTTAATGTTATCAAGTTTATTAATGAGATTTAACAGACCCCCAATCATTGTTTACGCGTAACTTAAGAGACAGACTTTCATAATAACTGCTGTGGATTGTTTTGCAAATTTAGTTACATGGTGACTAAATTTGCAAAACAATCCACTGTTTTCACAGATCTTGTGAACAATTGTCGATTAGGCAAAGTGAATGATAACTAAAACTTTAGTAGTCTGGCTCTTGAGTGAGAAGAAGTTTCAAATTATTGTGAAGTGGTAAATTATGAATATGAGTGGTGATTTTTCTTCTGACGATTTGGATGTTGATCCAACGTACTCTCCTAATGTTTCAATTAGAAAGAGATCTTTACGTAATACTGATATTGGCAGTGCAATAAAACGCCAAAGACGAGTTTCTGTATCATCGTTCTTACCTGATGTAGGTGTGGACTCGGACGCATTGGAGAACAATAATACCTTACCTTCTCTATTACCACCAAAGCCAGGGCAGTCTACGGAAATTATTTACACCGAAAACATAATATTCTCGGGTAAATTTTTCAAAATCACTAAACAGGTGCGTTTTAATCATTTAAACTTATTTATTAATTTGTGGTGTGTGTCCAATTGAATTTATTATACTATATAGGCATATCGGGTAAATTTAGTTTTTGTGAACATTATCGATCTCAAGATTTTGACGAATTCTGACATTACCATTACATATAGATAGTCAAAGATAAAAGTTTTATAAAAAAAAAAGAAAGAAATTTCAACAACAAATTTTCATACTTTTGACTTTAAGGAGCCATAACTTTTTTGTGGCAGCATGATATTACAAATGTTTTATACGCCACTAAATTGTCTCTTCAAAATGTCTAAAACTGTTTTTGTAGCTATAATAATTCAGAAGTTATATCATTCAAACATATTTTCAAATCGTATGCCAGACGAGCCACTAGAATCTAATAATGCTGTAAACACCTCTGGAGAAAGCGAATATTTTGCATACCTTTCAAATACCTCCCCTGCATTGGAAATATTGGACCAATTTCCAACAATTAAAAAGGTATCCTTGAGGTATAACACACCTCTACCCCCATCTGCAGCAGTGGAGCGCCTGTTTTTATTCGCAAGGTTATAAATAATATAAGTTGATTAATATTGCATCTTATTTCCTTCAAACATCAATAATAATATAATTTTTTCTGTGTTTATCTATGTCAAATATGTAAAAAAGAAGATTTATTTTGTTTATTTGTATAAATGAAAACTAAATAATAATAAAATGTTTTTTTTTTAATTGTTTTGTTTTATTGTGTGATATAAATTTTTTTGAAAATAACGTATAATAAACTCATTTTAAACATTCATGTATGATTCTTATTTCAAATCAATACAATTGAATCTAATAGACTTCAAAATGACTGCAATGACTTCAAAATGACTTCAATGACTTCAAAATGACTTCAATGATTTCATGACTGCAAAATGACTTCAATGACTTCAAAAAGACTTCAATGACCTCACTAAAATCACAAAAGATTGCATTCATTTGAATGCAATCTTTGAATTCACAAAAATGAATTCCCAATCAGTGACTTCAAAATGAATGGTGATTTCATATTTTGAAGTTGAAGTCTCTAAGTGAATTCATATGATTGAAATCAATACGAAGAAGTTTTTCTTGTGATTTCAATGAATGCAGTCCAAAATGATTGCATTCTTTTACAACTCTGCTCAGGGATAGCCTGAATACGGCGAATTAGCTTGTAGGCTAGCCGTCGATCTTGGTAGGAGATATTCGATGGGGCGACATTCCGCGAGCTCGAGGCCGAGCAGTCCGTCGCCCCTGAGAAGGTTTTTGAGGTGGATGTGAATCCTTCGCGGTGGGGGGAGCAGCGTGCCGTAAGCTCGAGGCCGAACAGCTGGCTGCCCCTGAGGGTGTAGATGAGGTTTGGGGGTTATCCCCTTGCGTCTCATGGCCTGGATTTCTGCTAGGACCAGGTATAGATACCAATGTCCTAGCAGCCGACGTTACAGATGCGTGTTCAGTGGGCCTGGGAGCGGCCGCTTGCTCGCGACTGCTTGCAGAACTAGTGCCAGGCCTCAAGGCCAATGCGCTAGCTAAGCTTGCACCCGTTGAGCTTGCAGGAGCGCTATCCAGGTTCCTGGAAGGCGGTTTTTCTAGAGGACCGTCCTCTTTTGGAGCTTTTTTTTTGGTTTTTTATATTTTTTGTTTTTTTAATGTTGGGCCCGTGTACACCTGCCCACTTTATTGTGTTTTCTTTTAGTTGGTATATTTCGTTTCCATTCCATTCTCTAATGCTGCTCAGCTTAAGGTTGAATTTTCTTTCGAAGCAGTAACTCTTGACCATATCATCTCTGGGCCAGTCCAGAAGAGGGACTGATTTGGAAAGCAGTTCTCGCTGTTTGTGAGCGAAGCATTTTCCTTTCTCGACGCCCTCCTTGATTAATCTCAGTATGGTTTCCTTCGCAATTCTTTCTAGCACTAAGTGTAGAGGAGTAAGTCCTAATAACACTTCCAGTGCCGCTGTGGGACAGGTTTCGTAGCCCCTGTTATGCACACGCAAGCTAGCCTTTGTATTTTGCCAAGGATTTTCCTTGTTGTGTTCAGCCTGGTTCTATTAGCCCAGGCCACAGCTCCGTACGTTACAATAGGCCTGACCATCATGGTATACATCCATTTCAGTGTGGCTGGGTTACATCCCCAGGATTTGCCCGAGATGTTTCTGCACACCATTAATGCTCGGGTTGCTTTGGCTACCACAGCTTCTTCATACTTCTTCCAGAGAAGTTTACTGCCTAGTGTTAAACCTAGATATATGATCTGTTTTTGTGGGTCTACTCTAATACCGTTTAATATTATTGGTTGCATATATTTTAACTGCCTTTTCTTAGTGAAAGGTACCACTGTGGTCTTGGTCGGGTTCATATTTAGTCCTACCGTTAAGCACCACTCCTGTGTTACTCTCAGTCCCCTCTGTATTATCTCACAGAGTGTCCCCTCGAATTTTCCTCTCGCAATGATAACTATATCATCGGCGTAGCCTTGACAGTTTATGCCTGTGTTTGTTAGCATTTGGAGGAGTTCATCTTCAACTAGGCTCCACATTAGTGGTGAGAGAACCCCTTCTTGTGAGCAGCCTCTAGTTGTGCTTATTGTAATGGTTTTTTGTCCCGCGACAGTTTCCACAGTCCTTGTGCTTAACATCTCACACACCCAGTTCGATGCTGTTGGATTTACTCCTTTCCTTCCAAGTGCTCTCATGATTGCTTCATGAGATGTGTTGTCGAAAGCTGCTTCAATGTCTAGGAAAGCACAAATGGCCGTTTCTTTACAGTCGAAAGCCTCTTGAACTAGACTTGTTAACTGGTATAGTGGGGTGTCAGTGGATTTCCCGACCCTCTACGCGTGTTGGTTATGGTGGAGAGGTATTCTCTCTAGCACCGTCATTCTTATATAGTTGTCTATGACCTTTTCCATTGTTATTAATATGAATGAGGTCAAACTGATTGGTCTAAAGTATTTGGGTGATGTGGTGTCTTTTTTCCCACCTTTGGAATGAAAATTATTTTCGCCCTTCTCCATATTCTCGCTATGTACCCGAGAGCTAGACTACTTCTGATTATTCCGAGGAGGTGTCGCAAGATTAGTTCCTGTCCTTTTTGTAGAAGGGCAGGGAAAATGCCGTCGACTCCCGGTGCTTTGTACGGCTGGAAGGTGTTCAATGCCCAGTCAAGCCGTTGTACTGTACAGATGCTGATAGCAGTTGCTCAGTCTTCTTTGCTGGGCCTACTATACCTTTCTATTGCATCTGTGTTGTTGGAAAGTGCGTTTCGAGTAGGAGAAGAGCTCTCTGCTCTTCGTTTTCAGTGTAGCTACCATCCTGCTTTTTCAGTGTACTTAGTGCATTTGTTTTGCTCCTTGATAAGGCCTTGTGTAACCTGGCTGCAGCAGGAGTAGATGCAATATTCTCACAGAATTTTCTGAAGCTATTTCTTTCAACTTTCCTAATTTCTTTATTGTACTCCGTTAGCTTCTTAGTGTAATTTTGCCAGTCTCCATCCCGCTTGGCTTTGTTAAATAGCCTTCGCGTTCTGGATCTTAATTTTCTAGCGTCCTGTTCCACCATGGAGCGTCTTTTTGACTCGTGTTTTTGCTAAGAGGGCAGCTAGCTTCATATGCCTGTGTTATAGCCCTGTTAACCCCCTCTACATTGTGTTCTAGTTGTAAGTGGTGCCTTGCCCATTTTTTCCCTTTCACACTTCTTAAATTTTGCTCTAAAGTGGTTGAGTACAACTCCCAGTCAGTTTTGCGAGGGTTTCTTCTAGTGATAATTTCACCATTGAGCCCCTCAATGTCGAACGTAATAATTCTATGGTCTGACATTGAAGATTCATCCGAAACCCTCCACCCTGTTACCCACCTTCTCATGTTTTGGCTGCCTAGTGTAATATCTAGGACTTCCTCTCTTACTCTAGTTACAAAAGTTGGTGTATTGCCCACATTCAAGATATCAAGATTTTCTTTAACAATATATTCAAGAAGGTACTCACCCCTATCATTATTGTCTTTGCTGCCCCATTCCTTGCAGTGTGCGTTAGCGTCGCAGCCAAGCAGAAGTGGTGTGTTGGTCCTTCTGCAGTGCTCCACTAACTGTTGAACTTCTAGTGGCGGTATTGTCCCGTCTCGTACAAAGTATGCAGCAGCTACTATTATGTCGCGGTGGGTGCCTTCGATAACTATTTTGGCTTGGATGTTGGTTAGGTCCCGCGTCATGAACTCTGAAAGACATATAAAGTTTATGTTATCTCTGATTAGTATGCAAGTCCTGGGTGGATCGTGCTTTGCGGCCCAAATTACCTTTGCATTCTTATTCGATAAACCTCGTATTTGTCCCCTGTAGCAGAGTTGTAAAGGAATTAAATCATTTAAGAATTTAACTCATTTGATTTATCTCCAAAAATGTTTAACTCATGAATTCACTTAGAGACTTCAACTTCAAAATATGAAATCACCATTCATTTTGAAGTCACTGATTGGGAATTCATTTTTGTGAATTCAAAGATTGCATTCAAATGAATGCAATCTTCTGTGATTTTAGTGAGGTCATTGAAGTCATTTTGAAGTCATTGAAGTCATTTTGAAGTCATTGCAGTCATTTTGAAGTCTATTAAATTCAATTGTATTGATTTGAAATAAGAACCATACATGAATGTTTAAAATGAGTTTATTATACGTTATTTTCAAAAAAATTTATATCACACAATAAAACAAAACAATTAAAAAAAAACATTAGAATACTATAAAAGAAATTATTTAGTTTTCATTTATACAAATAAACAAAATAAATCTTCTTTTTTACATATTTAACATACATATACACAGAAAAAATTATTCCGCTTCGCTATCAAAGTATCCCAGATCCCTGCAAAATTTGAACAAAATAAGATATGCAGAAATAGTCAACGGATATAGGTATGTAACTTACTGTCGCACACTCATTACATCATATTCACTGCCAGTATCGTAATCGTCTTTATAGTCTTGAAATACAAGGACAATTCGTTCGCATTCTGATGTTAAACGGTCACTTTCTTGCAAATTGCAAAGCAATTAATTGATATAAATTGCATTGAAAATCTTTATGTTTTGCGAAGCAGTAAATACTTATTCTTACTTCGCTCAAGCTAGTCAACAAAGTTTCGTATATTGCCTGGTATCGCCAGCTATCCGTTCTGTAAATCAACTCCGGGCAGGATTTTTCGATAATCATTTTAATGTTATCAAGTTTATTAATGAGATTTAACAGACCCCCAATCACTGATATTGGCAGTGCAATAAAACGCCAAAGACGAGTTTCTGTATCATCGTTCTTACCTGATGTAGGTGTGGACTCGGACGCATTGGAGAACAATAATACCTTACCTTCTCTATTACCACCAAAGCCAGGGCAGTCTACGGAACTTATTTACACCGAAAACATAATATTCTCGGGTAAATTTTTCAAAATCACTAAACAGGTGCGTTTTAATCATTTAAACTTATTTATTAATTTGTGGTGTGTGTCCAATTGAATTTATTATACTATATAGGCATATCGGGTAAATTTAGTTTTTGTGAACATTATCGATCTCAAGATTTTGACGAATTCTGACATTACCATTACATATAGATAGTCAAAGATAAAAGTTTTATAAAAAAAAAAGAAAGAAATTTCAACAACAAATTTTCATACTTTTGACTTTAAGGAGCCATAACTTTTTTGTGGCAGCATGATATTACAAATGTTTTATACGCCACTAAATTGTCTCTTCAAAATGTCTAAAACTGTTTTTGTAGCTATAATAATTCAGAAGTTATATCATTCAAACATATTTTCAAATCGTATGCCAGACGAGCCACTAGAATCTAATAATGCTGTAAACACCTCTGGAGAAAGCGAATATTTTGCATACCTTTCAAATACCTCCCCTGCATTGGAAATATTGGACCAATTTCCAACAATTAAAAAGGTATCCTTGAGGTATAACACACCTCTACCCCCATCTGCAGCAGTGGAGCGCCTGTTTTTATTCGCAAGGTTATAAATAATATAAGTTGATTAATATTGCATCTTATTTCCTTCAAACATCAATAATAATATAATTTTTTCTGTGTTTATCTATGTCAAATATGTAAAAAAGAAGATTTATTTTGTTTATTTGTATAAATGAAAACTAAATAATAATAAAATGTTTTTTTTTTAATTGTTTTGTTTTATTGTGTGATATAAATTTTTTTGAAAATAACGTATAATAAACATTAAACATTCATGTATGATTCTTATTTCAAATCAATACAATTGAATCTAATAGACTTCAAAATGACTGCAATGACTTCAAAATGACTTCAATGACTTCAAAATGACTTCAATGATTTCATGACTGCAAAATGACTTCAATGACTTCAAAAAGACTTCAATGACCTCACTAAAATCACAAAAGATTGCATTCATTTGAATGCAATCTTTGAATTCACAAAAAAGAATTCCCAATCAGTGACTTCAAAATGAATGGTGATTTCATATTTTGAAGTTGAAGTCTCTAAGTGAATTCATATGATTGAAATCAATACGAAGAAGTTTTTCTTGTGATTTCAATGAATGCAGTCCAAAATGATTGCATTCTTTTACAACTCTGCTCAGGGATAGCCTGAATACGGCGAATTAGCTTGTAGGCTAGCCGTCGATCTTGGTAGGAGATATTCGATGGGGCGACATTCCGCGAGCTCGAGGCCGAGCAGTCCGTCGCCCCTGAGAAGGTTTTTGAGGTGGATGTGAATCCTTCGCGGTGGGGGGAGCAGCGTGCCATAAGCTCGAGGCCGAACAGCTGGCTGCCCCTGAGGGTGTAGATGAGGTTTGGGGGTTATCCCCTTGCGTCTCATGGCCTGGATTTCTGCTAGGACCAGGTATAGATACCAATGTCCTAGCAGCCGACGTTACAGATGCGTGTTCAGTGGGCCTGGGAGCGGCCGCTTGCTCGCGACTGCTTGCAGAACTAGTGCCAGGCCTCAAGGCCAATGCGCTAGCTAAGCTTGCACCCGTTGAGCTTGCAGGAGCGCTATCCAGGTTCCTGGAAGGCGGTTTTTCTAGAGGACCGTCCTCTTTTGGAGCTTTTTTTTTGGTTTTTTATATTTTTTGTTTTTTTAATGTTGGGCCCGTGTACACCTGCCCACTTTATTGTGTTTTCTTTTAGTTGGTATATTTCGTTTCCATTCCATTCTCTAATGCTGCTCAGCTTAAGGTTGAATTTTCTTTCGAAGCAGTAACTCTTGACCATATCATCTCTGGGCCAGTCCAGAAGAGGGACTGATTTGGAAAGCAGTTCTCGCTGTTTGTGAGCGAAGCATTTTCCTTTCTCGACGCCCTCCTTGATTATTCTCAGTATGGTTTCCTTCGCAATTCTTTCTAGCACTAAGTGTAGAGGAGTAAGTCCTAATAACACTTCCAGTGCCGCTGTGGGACAGGTTTCGTAGCCCCTGTTATGCACACGCAAGCTAGCCTTTGTATTTTGCCAAGGATTTTCCTTGTTGTGTTCAGCCTGGTTCTATTAGCCCAGGCCACAGCTCCGTACGTTACAATAGGCCTGACCATCATGGTATACATCCATTTCAGTGTGGCTGGGTTACATCCCCAGGATTTGCCCGAGATGTTTCTGCACACCATTAATGCTCGGGTTGCTTTGGCTACCACAGCTTCTTCATACTTCTTCCAGAGAAGTTTACTGCCTAGTGTTAAACCTAGATATATGATCTGTTTTTGTGGGTCTACTCTAATACCGTTTAATATTATTGGTTGCATATATTTTAACTGCCTTTTCTTAGTGAAAGGTACCACTGTGGTCTTGGTCGGGTTCATATTTAGTCCTACCGTTAAGCACCACTCCTGTGTTACTCTCAGTCCCCTCTGTATTATCTCACAGAGTGTCCCCTCGAATTTTCCTCTCGCAATGATAACTATATCATCGGCGTAGCCTTGACAGTTTATGCCTGTGTTTGTTAGCATTTGGAGGAGTTCATCTTCAACTAGGCTCCACATTAGTGGTGAGAGAACCCCTTCTTGTGAGCAGCCTCTAGTTGTGCTTATTGTAATGGTTTTTTGTCCCGCGACAGTTTCCACAGTCCTTGTGCTTAACATCTCACACACCCAGTTCGATGCTGTTGGATTTACTCCTTTCCTTCCAAGTGCTCTCATGATTGCTTCATGAGATGTGTTGTCGAAAGCTGCTTCAATGTCTAGGAAAGCACAAATGGCCGTTTCTTTACAGTCGAAAGCCTCTTGAACTAGACTTGTTAACTGGTATAGTGGGGTGTCAGTGGATTTCCCGACCCTCTACGCGTGTTGGTTATGGTGGAGAGGTATTCTCTCTAGCACCGTCATTCTTATATAGTTGTCTATGACCTTTTCCATTGTTATTAATATGAATGAGGTCAAACTGATTGGTCTAAAGTATTTGGGTGATGTGGTGTCTTTTTTCCCACCTTTGGAATGAAAATTATTTTCGCCCTTCTCCATATTCTCGCTATGTACCCGAGAGCTAGACTACTTCTGATTATTCCGAGGAGGTGTCGCAAGATTAGTTCCTGTCCTTTTTGTAGAAGGGCAGGGAAAATGCCGTCGACTCCCGGTGCTTTGTACGGCTGGAAGGTGTTCAATGCCCAGTCAAGCCGTTGTACTGTACAGATGCTGATAGCAGTTGCTCAGTCTTCTTTGCTGGGCCTACTATACCTTTCTATTGCATCTGTGTTGTTGGAAAGTGCGTTTCGAGTAGGAGAAGAGCTCTCTGCTCTTCGTTTTCAGTGTAGCTACCATCCTGCTTTTTCAGTGTACTTAGTGCATTTGTTTTGCTCCTTGATAAGGCCTTGTGTAACCTGGCTGCAGCAGGAGTAGATGCAATATTCTCACAGAATTTTCTGAAGCTATTTCTTTCAACTTTCCTAATTTCTTTATTGTACTCCGTTAGCTTCTTAGTGTAATTTTGCCAGTCTCCATCCCGCTTGGCTTTGTTAAATAGCCTTCGCGTTCTGGATCTTAATTTTCTAGCGTCCTGTTCCACCATGGAGCGTCTTTTTGACTCGTGTTTTTGCTAAGAGGGCAGCTAGCTTCATATGCCTGTGTTATAGCCCTGTTAACCCCCTCTACATTGTGTTCTAGTTGTAAGTGGTGCCTTGCCCATTTTTTCCCTTTCACACTTCTTAAATTTTGCTCTAAAGTGGTTGAGTACAACTCCCAGTCAGTTTTGCGAGGGTTTCTTCTAGTGATAATTTCACCATTGAGCCCCTCAATGTCGAACGTAATAATTCTATGGTCTGACATTGAAGATTCATCCGAAACCCTCCACCCTGTTACCCACCTTCTCATGTTTTGGCTGCCTAGTGTAATATCTAGGACTTCCTCTCTTACTCTAGTTACAAAAGTTGGTGTATTGCCCACATTCAAGATATCAAGATTTTCTTTAACAATATATTCAAGAAGGTACTCACCCCTATCATTATTGTCTTTGCTGCCCCATTCCTTGCAGTGTGCGTTAGCGTCGCAGCCAAGCAGAAGTGGTGTGTTGGTCCTTCTGCAGTGCTCCACTAACTGTTGAACTTCTAGTGGCGGTATTGTCCCGTCTCGTACAAAGTATGCAGCAGCTACTATTATGTCGCGGTGGGTGCCTTCGATAACTATTTTGGCTTGGATGTTGGTTAGGTCCCGCGTCATGAACTCTGAAAGACATATAAAGTTTATGTTATCTCTGATTAGTATGCAAGTCCTGGGTGGATCGTGCTTTGCGGCCCAAATTACCTTTGCATTCTTATTCGATAAACCTCGTATTTGTCCCCTGTAGCAGAGTTGTAAAGGAATTAAATCATTTAAGAATTTAACTCATTTGATTTATCTCCAAAAATGTTTAACTCATGAATTCACTTAGAGACTTCAACTTCAAAATATGAAATCACCATTCATTTTGAAGTCACTGATTGGGAATTCATTTTTGTGAATTCAAAGATTGCATTCAAATGAATGCAATCTTCTGTGATTTTAGTGAGGTCATTGAAGTCATTTTGAAGTCATTGAAGTCATTTTGAAGTCATTGCAGTCATTTTGAAGTCTATTAAATTCAATTGTATTGATTTGAAATAAGAACCATACATGAATGTTTAAAATGAGTTTATTATACGTTATTTTCAAAAAAATTTATATCACACAATAAAACAAAACAATTAAAAAAAAACATTAGAATACTATAAAAGAAATTATTTAGTTTTCATTTATACAAATAAACAAAATAAATCTTCTTTTTTACATATTTAACATACATATACACAGAAAAAATTATTCCGCTTCGCTATCAAAGTATCCCAGATCCCTGCAAAATTTGAACAAAATAAGATATGCAGAAATAGTCAACGGATATAGGTATGTAACTTACTGTCGCACACTCATTACATCATATTCACTGCCAGTATCGTAATCGTCTTTATAGTCTTGAAATACAAGGACAATTCGTTCGCATTCTGATGTTAAACGGTCACTTTCTTGCAAATTGCAAAGCAATTAATTGATATAAATTGCATTGAAAATCTTTATGTTTTGCGAAGCAGTAAATACTTATTCTTACTTCGCTCAAGCTAGTCAACAAAGTTTCGTATATTGCCTGGTATCGCCAGCTATCCGTTCTGTAAATCAACTCCGGGCAGGATTTTTCGATAATCATTTTAATGTTATCAAGTTTATTAATGAGATTTAACAGACCCCCAATCACTGATATTGGCAGTGCAATAAAACGCCAAAGACGAGTTTCTGTATCATCGTTCTTACCTGATGTAGGTGTGGACTCGGACGCATTGGAGAACAATAATACCTTACCTTCTCTATTACCACCAAAGCCAGGGCAGTCTACGGAACTTATTTACACCGAAAACATAATATTCTCGGGTAAATTTTTCAAAATCACTAAACAGGTGCGTTTTAATCATTTAAACTTATTTATTAATTTGTGGTGTGTGTCCAATTGAATTTATTATACTATATAGGCATATCGGGTAAATTTAGTTTTTGTGAACATTATCGATCTCAAGATTTTGACGAATTCTGACATTACCATTACATATAGATAGTCAAAGATAAAAGTTTTATAAAAAAAAAAGAAAGAAATTTCAACAACAAATTTTCATACTTTTGACTTTAAGGAGCCATAACTTTTTTGTGGCAGCATGATATTACAAATGTTTTATACGCCACTAAATTGTCTCTTCAAAATGTCTAAAACTGTTTTTGTAGCTATAATAATTCAGAAGTTATATCATTCAAACATATTTTCAAATCGTATGCCAGACGAGCCACTAGAATCTAATAATGCTGTAAACACCTCTGGAGAAAGCGAATATTTTGCATACCTTTCAAATACCTCCCCTGCATTGGAAATATTGGACCAATTTCCAACAATTAAAAAGGTATCCTTGAGGTATAACACACCTCTACCCCCATCTGCAGCAGTGGAGCGCCTGTTTTTATTCGCAAGGTTATAAATAATATAAGTTGATTAATATTGCATCTTATTTCCTTCAAACATCAATAATAATATAATTTTTTCTGTGTTTATCTATGTCAAATATGTAAAAAAGAAGATTTATTTTGTTTATTTGTATAAATGAAAACTCAATAATTTCTTTTATAGTATTCTAATGTTTTTTTTTAATTGTTTTGTTTTATTGTGTGATATAAATTTTTTTGAAAATAACGTATAATAAACTCATTTTAAACATTCATGTATGATTCTTATTTCAAATCAATACAATTGAATCTAATAGACTTCAAAATGACTGCAATGACTTCAAAATGACTTCAATGACTTCAAAATGACTTCAATGATTTCATGACTGCAAAATGACTTCAATGACTTCAAAAAGACTTCAATGACCTCACTAAAATCACAGAAGATTGCATTCATTTGAATGCAATCTTTGAATTCACAAAAATGAATTCCCAATCAGTGACTTCAAAATGAATGGTGATTTCATATTTTGAAGTTGAAGTCTCTAAGTGAATTCATATGATTGAAGTCAATACGAAGAAGTTTTTCTTGTGACTTCAATGAATGCAGTCCAAAATGATTGCATTCTTTTACAACTCTGCCCTGTAGTACCAGGGTTCTTGTATCAACACAAGTCCAAGGTTTTGCTTGGTGAACATCCTGGCTAGGACAGCCGGGGTTGCCTTAGCGTGATGAATGTTAGCTTATGCGACACGGGTGGGGGTCTAGCTCTTCATTGGTTTGATGAGGGGGAGTGACCTGCGCCTCCCATTATCTCCTCATCTTTCTCTGTTAGAGGACATTCTTCTGGATCCGTTACATTAAGGGTGGTGAAGTCAATGCCTTCCAGCTCTTCCTCACTTAGCGGGATCTCCTCCACCGCAGTTGTCTTTGCGGCTGGTGCAGTAAGTTGCTCTGTGACTGCTACTAATTCTGCAGGTTGTGCTGCGGATGTAAATGCTATGCCTTTTTCTCCGCTGCCTTCTGCAGTTTGCTTTTTTAAGCCACATACGGGAACATTTCCGAATCTGTAGCTTAGCATATACTTGTTGCTGGCAATCGCCACTGCCGATTGCTCATCAATTAGTATCGACACAACCTGCCCCTTGTTCTCTTCTCGGCAGCTCACTATTTTCCAGAGGTGAGGCCTTCGTTCTGCGCTTTAATGAATGAGGTAAAGGTGACGCAATGCTACAACTGCCAAATTTTGGCCACGGCGAGCGTAATTGTCGCGTTAAAACATATTATGGTATCTGCGCGGCTCCCCACAAGACTAATGAGTGCGATAATGCATGCGCGTACAAATGTCCAAACTGCAACCAAAACCATATGGCAACTGACGTCAATTGCATCAGCCGATCCAATTACTTGGAGATGAAAGAGAAAGCAAAAAAGAAGAGGAACCCAATTTCCCGCGCAGCTTTTTCAAAACCAACTTCTGCTCTCACCGTTGAGAAGCAAATCTCGTTTACCTCTATGACAGATTTCCTCTCGCTCCCCTCGGATAGCTGCTTCGGCAATGCAGAGCAGTACTGCATGCGCAATTCCGTCTGGCGTAAGTTTGAACGCAGTCATTACCAACGTGATGAATGCAGCGAGCAACTCTACACTTTTCTCTTTTGAAGAGCTTAATAGCTTAACTATGGAAATGATGACAAAATTATCCGTTTGTAAAACAAAAATTAAACAATTTGAAGTTATCACACATTTAGCTACTAAGTTTTTATCTAATTGCAAATAATATGGTAGATAATAAAACAAAAATAATAACTTGGAATGCTGGGAGTATACGTAGCAAAAACATTGAATTTTTTAATTTCTTTAGCAAAAATAATATTGACGTTGCACTAGTCACAGAAACTTGGCTTAAGCAAAACGTAAAATTATCCACCTCCGAATTAAGTGCTATCGAGTTGATAGAATCGATTTCATTGAAATCCAATTAAAAAATCATAACACTATTAAAATCTATTGTGTCTATTTCGCTGGTGCTCGCAAGACAGTTGAAAATAAAAGAATATTAAAAAATGATTTAATGTGTCTTTTTACTGTTAATGGTGATTTTCTGTTAGTTGGCGATCTCAATTGTAGGCACAGAGAGTGGGGCTGTGTAAGAGCAAATGTTTTGGGGGAATTTACTTTCACGCGTTTCCGAATCACTTCCGATTTCGATTTTGAATCCTCCAAGTCTTACGTTTGTCCCAGCTAGTTCTCGTGGTTGCCCTTCTGTCCTCGACATTTTTGTTACGAATTGTCCTGGTCAAATAACGCAACCAATATCTCTGAATGCTCTAAGTTCTGACCACAATCTAGTCTTATGCAAGTTTCTTTGTTCAAGTAATGAAAATCTGCAATTCTTTCTAGATATAAAAAATGGAAACTGGGCACGTTATCGCGCTATAATTAGAACAAGAGTTCGTGAAAGTTCCGTAGTTATTGAAAATATTTCTAGTAGGGAAAAAGTTGATACTGCTGTCAATGACTTTAACGATCTAATACTTAAAGCTATAGATGACTCTGTACCCAAAGTTTTAAAAAAGAACTTTTATAAAAACTTCCTCCCCATACTCCAAAATTAATTGAGCTAAGAAATAGACAAAGGAGAAAATGGGAAAGATATCGGCAGCCAGTATACCGGGATAATGTATTGTATCTAAACCAGTTGATTTTGAGATTTTTTCAAGATTGTTTATTTAATTAGCAATGTTTCGCTA
This sequence comes from Blera fallax, assembly GCA_946965025.1. NCBI lineage: Eukaryota > Metazoa > Arthropoda > Insecta > Diptera > Syrphidae > Blera > Blera fallax. Next base: position 36,164,028 of record OX337245.1, read on the forward strand.
TTCTATTACAATAGAGTACTTAAATCTAAGAAAACATCAGAGAAAACAAAAAAGAAAAGAAAAGAAAGAAACATGCTCTAGTTATAATTCATTCTTACATATGTGGTGATATTGCGCTTAAATATTACTAGTTGACTCTCTAGCTTTAATTCATCAGGTAGTTCAATGAACATTTTACAACCATTATAAAAAAAACTGTATTCTGTGCTTTTTGGGTTCTAAAGAAAGGAAGACGGAAGGTTGTTTCTATTGCGTACATTATAATCGTGAACATTACTAACATATAATATTTTATCACATAGCTAACTCGGTAGCAATTCGTTTTTCATTTTAAATACAAAAACAAGTACATTCATTTCTTTTACACTTGGCTATTTCAATACATTTAACATATCAACAATTGATGTGAGCCAATGACACTTTAATATACTTCGCATAGCTCTATTTTGGAATTTTCGCTATCTATCTAATATTGAGTTATTTGCCAAATATATGATTGTATAACAATATTTGAAGTGTGGTTTGATTATTGAAAAAACATTTTTTTTACTTATTTTCTTTATTTATCAATTATAATTCCTAGGTATTTAATTTCGTTAACGTTTTCTGCAATTTCGCTCTTAATTACTATATTAGTATCAGATTGTCCTTTTATCAACATGCATTTGGTTTTGCTTATGTACGTTTAGACTTAAATTGTTCATCTGAAACCATTTATCTAATTGTTCCGAATCATAATTAATTTTCTCAATACACTCTTTCATGTCATTACACGCAACATAAAACAGCCCATCATCTGCAAAAAGTTGCAATTGGGAACATTTAACAACATTTGGCCTTTCATTAACATAAATTATAAATAACAATGCGTCAAGAACTGATCCTTGTGGTACACCTAGGATTACATTTATATCACCTGATACTGCATTATCTATTTTGGTTCTTTACGTGCGCCCTTGCAGATATAACTCAAACCATTTCAACTCGTTTTCTCTTCATACGTGTTCAATTTATTGAGTAAAATTCCTCTGTCAATTGTCTCAAACGCTCGTCGAAGGTCGATAAAAACAGACAAACATTTTTTCTTTGAATGAACCTTGGCTTTTCAGTCTGCAATTATAAGATTTAACAGCGACTCACATCTATGTCTTCCCCTGAAGCCGGATTGACACTCCGCAAATAATTGGTTGTCCTCCATATATTTCCGAAGCTGCTGTTGCACAATTTTTTTCTAAATCATTAAGCGTTATACATACATTTAAATTTAAACCTTTTTTTTAGGTTGAATAACATTTACATATGGCACGTAAGCAATGGGTCTATTTAGTTAACACACACTTTCCACAAAGAAAACATTAAATTTACTTGCCATGGTTTCACAGTCATTTATTTGAACACTGTCAAAAACCACACACTTTATTGCACTTTTTTGTTTTTTTAGCACTTTTGGTCTTTAGCTGTTTGTATTTTTTGAGTAACGAAATCGTTCTTCGCCTTTTCCAGCGCTGCCTTGAAACTATTTCTAGTTAATCTGTAGTTGCCAGTCACTAGGTGAATTTCACCATACAGCCATCCTATATTTATAGATATTTTCATCCCGCATTACTTTGAGCGCGTTATTAAACCACTGATTTGTGCCAGAATCATCAACAATGCATTTACATTTCAACGGAACTATTTTCCCTTTTAGACACTCTGTAGCATTTCTCGCCAGTATGTTAACATCACTCTCGTAATCATCATCAACCGCTTCTATGCAAATATGTATGTTACGTTGTAGGCACTCGCGAAATTTTCGTATGTTATACTTTGATGTCATTTAATGTCGAGCTGGGGTCAAAATAGACCCCCCTCCCCTGCCGTACGATTTTTTGCTTGCCGAAACTTCAGAAATCTCCAGTTAAAGGATTATACCTCTTAACTGGGACACCCTGTATATCAGCCTAATCACCAACCACCAAATTTCCATACTCACGGAAACATTCTCCAAAATTTCAAGTCTCCAATATTCGCGAACATAACATAAGAAATAACACCTCCCGTATGTGATGAAATAATAAATAAAGTCATTGGTCGATCCCTACAGGCAAACGTTTCAAGAAGACTCACTGCCTCCTCGTGGCGGCCACCGGGCAACGGCCCTCATGCTGTAGTAGTTACCATCCAGCCGAGGAACTTGTTACTGTGCTTATGTGCCTCTCCTGTGCCCCGGTTGAACGGTTGCAGCAACGGCATGACAGCCGGCTAAAGTGAGTGACGAGGGGAGTAAGCATCAACCTCGGGTTCTGCTGTCGAGCAACCCGATGTAGCTATAGAAGCTTTAGTGCTCTCGTCGGCCAATAATACAACGGCCTCTAGTTCTCGGTCTGCTGTTGAGCAGCCGAACAAAGTCAGGAAGTCAGAAGGCGATGCCATATGGGCTCCATCTGAACCCTCCCAAGACCCCAGAATTGTAGAAGTGGAGTCGGCCACTTCAGATTCTGACGCATCTACCCTTGTTGATGCCTGTAGCGTCGTCTCGGAGAAATCCGGATGCTCTTCCATTGGGAAGAGGCTAGACGGACTACAGATCCAGCATTAGAAGAGTGGGTTCGTCAAACTCAGTTCAAAAGAAAGGAGGCGGTTTAAATATGCTTTACGCATAGGCAAAGACAGAGAGAGTGCTCTCATCTATGCCAAAACCGCCCCTCCCGCCTCTTCCGCCCCCTCCGCTAAACGCGAAAACAAACTGGTCAGATCGGAGGATCAGACCCCACCGGCTTCGGCTGCAAAGGCAGGACCTGCACCTGATGCTCCCACTTATAGCCAAGTGGCTAGTGCTGTCAGGTTGGGTGTTATCCCGGTTGACCTATCAACCCAGCCCCTCTCAAATGAGCAGATGGCTCTTTTCCAAGAGGCTGTTATAGACACCTCGATTGAGATGAGCAACAGTGGCGTGTGGCCGTCCTTTTCAGGCTCGCATCTCAGATCGGGGTGCTTAACTTTCGTCTGCCCAGACAGTTCTATTGCCGAGTGGATGCGCTCGAACTTCGAGAGGATTAGAGCTAAGTGTGGACTGAACGTGACGCTGGTGGAAGAGGGATCCTTCCCGAAATCACACATCGTCCGAGAGTTCTTTCCACAGAGTCTTGAGCTCTCCTCAGCGAAAATCCTAGCGACAATCGCTTCTCAGAACGCTGAGTTGCAGGCCAACATATGGAAGGTCGTACAGAGAGAGAGAGGGAAGGCGCGCTCCTTCACCTCGTGTTAGCGATAGACGACGCCTCCATGAAAAGGCTCAACTTCCTTAAAGGCAAGATCAACTACCGATTTAATTTTGTCAAGCTGATCCTTAAGAGCACCGACAAGGTTTCAGCGTCTGACAGCGGTATAGTTGAGACAGTAAAGGCTGTACCATTACCTGCGGTGGAAACTATGTCCACCCTGCCCTCTAGTAGCAGTGCCGCAGGGCACGTTACTCCTGACGGTTCCGGAACAACTCCCATGGAACGGACAGCAACGTTCCATCACCAGCATCACTGGGCATGGTGATCAGAATGTTTCCGGAGCCGTCCCTAACAAGCAGGCCCCAGGACCAATCTCTTCGACCAGCAGCGCCACTGGGCATGTTGGTCCCACTGTCTCTGGCAATACATCTGCTAATTTGCCAGCCATACCAATGGGTCACCGCAAAGAAAACAGAAAAACATCAGCCCCTTCGACCAGTAAAGTGACCGGTTCACCTCATCCGTCAAGCGGCGCCACTGGGCACGCTTATCGGAAGGTTACAGAGCCGACTAGAAACAGACCACAGGGTCTTTCTACTCAGGCTGCTTGTCGTAGAGGAAAGGGTCCTAAAAAGGTCCAACTACTCCGGCAAGGCAGATCCTCGAAGGAGGATTAATGTGCACAATAAGGGTGCTACAGGCAAACCTGCATCACGCTAGGGCGGCCTGCTTAATAAGCACAAATATAAACTATCTTCCAATTCCAGAATACATCACGAAGGACCTGGTGACACTGCTAGTAGAACTCCCGACCGAGGGGGGAACACAAAACATCGTGTGTGCCTCGGCATATTTCCCCGGCGACGACGACAACATCCCGCCTATAGAAGTCCAAGGACTTATTCAATACTGCCAACAAAACAACATCATAGGTTGTGATGCAAATGCGCATCATATTGTATGGGGCGGTAGTGCCATCAACAGAAGGGGTGAGTGTCTTTTAGAATACCTTACTAGTAGTTGTGTAGATATTTTAAATAGAGGCTCTAAACCTACCTTCATAAATGCGATTCGGGAAGTGGTACTTGATCTCACCCTTGCTAGTCCATTTATTTCTAATTTTATTGAAAATTGGCATGTCTCTGACGAAGCCTCGCTGTCGGACCATCAACACATCAGGTTCGACATTCAAGGCAAACTGTTACATGCTTCTAGTAGATATGAACCCAAGTCAACGGACTGGAATTTATATCGAGGACTTGTTCTCTCAAAATTGGATATGCTCGTTACATAGGGGACCTAGATGAAGCAGCATACCAATTGAATGATGTGCTGCTTACTTCCTACCACGACAGCTGTATTCATAAAACGAGTTTGTGTAAACGAAAGGTTCCCTGGTGGAATGATCAGCTTGCCAAACTTGGGAAGCAAGTTAGAAAACTCTTCAACCATGCTAAACGCACGAAGAGCTGATACGAATACAGGTCCGCTCTTACTGAATACAATCTAGAATTGAGGCGATCCAAACGTGCTACATGGAGAAAATGTTGCGAAAACATTGCTGACTTGCCAGTAGCAGCACGAATCCATAAGGCACTCGTTAAAGATCATGCTAACTGTGTAGGCTTACTAAAAAAAATCTGATGGCACTTACACGTCGGACCGTATGGACACTCCCAAAACCTTACTTGAGGCCCATTTTCCAGGTTCGTCTACCCATGTACAACACATGTACTCAAATGTAGCTGACCATAGGGTCGGTATTGCTAATAGAGCAAATAGTTTATCCGGAAATTTTTTTAGTCCGGATAAGGTTAAATGGGCGGTTAGCTCCTTTAAACCTTTCAAAGCCCCCCGGAGGTGACGGTCTCTTTCCAGCACTACTGCAGAAAGTTATCGACCTCATCATGCCAGGTATTATAGCTTTATTTAGAGCCAGCTACAATTGGGGATACATCCCGACTACCTGGAGACAGGTAAACGTGATCTTCATTCCCAAACCGGGCTATAGGCCCAGTGGGCTGCCTAAATCTTATGGTCCCATAAGTCGAACATCATTTGTTCTCAAAACGATGGAGAGACTCATCGATGTTCACATTAGAGGTCGGTTAGATTTGTCTATCCCTCTGCACTGAAGTCAATTTGCATATAGGAAGGGCAAATCCACAGAAGGCGCTCTTCACTACCTTGTGAGGAAGATTGAACGAACTCTTGGTTCTAAGGAAATAGCCCTATGCGCCTTCCTTGACATTGAGGGCGCTTTCGATAACACTGGCTACAGCTCAATAGAGAGAGCAATTAGTAGCAGAGGCAACGAAGATTCGACCAGCAAATGGATAAGAGCCATGCTTGAAAGTCGAATTATGACTTCCTCCTCGGGAGGAGTTTCAGTGTCTGTGACCGCAGCTAAGGGCTGTCCCCAAGGCGGAGTTCTCTCTCCCCTTCTATGGTCACTAGTCATAGACAACCTTCTAGTCGATCTTCACAGATTAGGCTATACCGCCATTGGTTATGTGGATGACTTGGCGATATTTATTAGTGGCAAGCACAGCGCAACCATCTCCAGCGTCATGCAAGGTGCTTTACTACACGTTTTAGAATGGTGTAGCAGAGAAGGACTATCCATCAATCCCTGCAAAACTGTTCTAGTGCCTTTTACTAGCAAAAGACTGGTCAATCTAGGACCTATCATTATCAAAGGCACTACTCTAGCTTATTCCAGTGAAGTCAAATACCTCGGGGTCATCCTCGATAAACGGCTCAACTGGAATTCTCATATCAAGTTCGCCATCGAGCGTGCTACTAGGGCCATGTGGGCCTGCAGGCGCCTGTACGGCAGAACTTGGGGTCAAAATCCGAAAATGATACATTAGATGTATACAATGATGGTGAGGCCTATTATCACATACGCGGCCATCATCTGGTGGCCGAAAGTTCTTGAACGGACAACGGCAACTAAACTCCAGAAGTAACACAGAGTTGCCTGTCTCGGTATCACAGGTGCTATGCGTTCCTGCCCGACGGCAGCTTTAGAAGCAATCGTTGGGCTTTCACCCCTTCATATCTTCATTAGGAAGACAGCCGCTAGGTGTGCTATCAAGTTGCAGATAGAATACAAGTATAAATCAGGTGACCATGTGGGACATATGAAAATTCTTGACTCAATCCCCAAAAGAGACATGGTTTGTACCATCCCTGACACCATGGTCAAGGAGTACTGTTTCGATAGGTTATTTGAGGTAGAAATATTAGATCTTGCCAATTGGTGTAATGGTGTTCCGGCATTAGACCCTAGAGGTCTAGTTTGGTTCACAGACGGATCGAAAATGGAATCTGGAGTTGGAGCTGGTGTCTTTGGATCCATCACCAAAGTCTCGATACCTATGGAAATGTGTCCCACGGTATTTCAGGCTGAACTCCATGCCATTGAAATCTGCGCTAGGTTAAACCTTAGTAAGGGTATTAAGGGCGCTAGAATATATATATTTTCAGACAGTCAGACAGCACTCAAAGCGCTGTCGTCCAATTTAGTGGACTCCGTATCAGTAAAAAACTGCTACGATGCACTGCAATCCCTGGCGAGACTAAACAAGGTTAAACTTGGATGGGTCCCCGGCCATCAAGGGATTGAAGCTAGCAGATGAACTAGCTAGGGCTGGCTCAGAATCTTCGTTCATAGGACCTGAACCTTACTGACTGTGGCGTTAACTGGTCATTCGCCACAGCGCTGATTAGTAACTGGGAACACAAGCTTCGTCTGGACCACTGGGAAAATGTCCCAGGGTTGAGACAATCCAAATTACTAATCAAACCCTACTCCTATAAGGATATACTTAACCTTAATAAGGAAAGTATCAGGAAGCTAGTGGGCTTTCTAACGGGCCATTGTGGCCTGAGGTACCACCTTAACAAACTTAACCTGAGCTCAGAGACGGAATGTAGGTTCTGCTCGGAGGAGGACGAATCATCCGAACACTTTCTCTGCTATTGCCCAGCTTTACATTGGCTAAGGAGACGTATTTTCTATAAAGAAATATGTACGCCAGCGGAAATGAAAACTCTGCTACTAAGGACTTACTATCCTTCATTAGGGAGGTAGTACGTCTCTTAGACTAAGAATACCCTTATAATACAATAAATCTATACCTGTCGCAGTGTCTGCCACATGGGCAAGGGTGATGAAATTGAGTCACATCTCACTAGTTTGAAGCCCTCTATATTAATTTCATTGCCTTCAATTCTTGATGTTAGATGTGTTTCCGTTAAACAAATAAATTCATATCTTTCCGTACACATTATATTTTCAATTTCATTAAAGTTATTTATTGATCCTTCTATGTTCAAGTATAGACACTTACAGTTTGCTAGTTGCTAATATAAAATCTTTTGTTCTTCAGATTGTAACTTCCGCTTAAGTACCGGGCAGTTTTCACTTCTTGTGTCGTGAGCGACATCTACATTTGGTATGTGTAGAAGTTCTTTACTTCTGATGCAGCTAATACATTTTACAGAATCACTAATACAGTCATTTACTCTATGATCACCCCCACATTTCACACACTCCAATTTACTTGTACACACCTTAGCTGAGTGGTTGAAGCTCCAGCAATTAAAACACCTTTTCACATTTATTCCTTTATATATGTACATATAACACACATATCCCAACCAATATTAACTTTTTTGACATTCAACATCATTTTAAGCGCTTCACCATCCACTTCAAGAACTGCATTAAACACTCCCTTCTTTTTAGGTGACTCATAAACCTTAATACATTTTAACAATTTAATCTCTAAGGGCCTGGCTACACGGGCATTGCAATGAAAGTCATGTCGCGCGAGACAGGTAGATTTTATGTGAGCCAGAAAGAGAAGGGTTGACTGCGCCGAAAATCCAGGGAGGGATTTGCATTTTCCTCTAGACATTTTCAAGTCCCGTAAGATATTGGCATTTCTAATGCATCACGGAGAGCTCCTCGTGCTGACTTCATAAGAAAAATTATGTTTTGTTTCAGATTTCAGCGTTTCCCATCTGTCGCAATTATTTTCATTCCAATGACCCTCTGTGTGTAGCCACGGCGTTCATTGGAATGACTTTCATTGCAATGCCCTTGTAGCCAGGCACTAATATACTATTCTGCATCTTAATAGCACTCTCTATTTCTTCTTTCTCTAATTGATCATTCATACCACACACTAAAACCTTTGGATTTCTCATTTTTTGAATCTAAATATCATACTTATCACTCATATTTGTTTCACTGTTTGTATTTTGTTACTAGCTTCCATTACCACAATTTACTAGTCTGTCTAGTAAGCCATTCACGTCGATGGGCATAGACGAAGGATTTATTTGTTTTTTGTCTCTTCTTTTGTTATTGTACAACCTGTGGACCTTTTTACACTTGTACAGCATATGACACCTTATCGCATGATACACTTTTTTTTATTGCTTATCTTCAATTCATTCTTTATTTCATCAATCGTCATCGTCAATCGTCAATCATTTCGGAAATTTGACCCATTAATGATTTCGAGTTATTGTTTAGCACTTCAATTATATTTTCGTATTTAGATTTATGGGAGTCTATCAAAGCCTCATAGAATTTACGAATTTTGCCCGGAGTTCCGAAACAATCTAAACAATAATAGGCAAGGTTTCGATTGGCTTGAAGCCACATCGTATTCCGTCATTTTGCCTTCATAGCACGCCCTTTGGAAAATCCTCTTACAGGATCCACTACAGGAAACTGTGTGGAATAGCATTTTCAAGAAATCACCGTGTGTCGGCAGGCTTAGGTGACCCAATCACAAATACCCGGAGCACGAACACTCCAGTGAACTCATTTCTCGTCGAAGGTGATCTAAGATTTCACATAAGTAATCTAAAGGCTAGAAAATTGAGTGGCTTTGATCTAATAAGAAATCTATACCTCAAGCATTTACCCAAAGCTGGAGTGAAGTTTTTGACATCCATTTTGAATGTATGTTTGAAAAATCAATATTTTCCCGACGCTTGGAAGATAGCTGGAGTGGTACTTATCCTCAAAGCTGGGAAGCTCCCTGATAGCCCCGAGAGCTATAGACCTATAATTTTGCTAAGCAGTGTAAGTAAATTATTTGAACAAACTCTCAAGGAAAAAATTACAAAAATAATTACCGATTGTAGCATATATCCGGACTTACAGTTCGGTTTCAGACCTCAGCATAGCACCTCCCAACAAGTACTTCGTATTTGCAATTTCGTAAAACAAAATCGTCAACTAGGAAAATCTACAGGGATGGTCCTTTTAGACATCGAAAAACCAATCGATTCTGTTTGGCATGATGGACTGTTATAAAAATGATTAATTATAACTTTCCTTAGGGGTGGCAATGGTGTAGTGGTAGTGTCATCGTTTGCAGTGGTACACAGACCATTACGAAGCGTAGACGTGTTTCGGCTTCTTAGTAAAAAGTGGCAACGTTTTAAATTAATGCGTTCGATACTTAACGCTTAAGCGACAATATAGCCTAGTGGAGGTGTTAGTGAGTGGTGACCCAATCAACTCGGAATCGAGCCCCGTCCGGGGAAAACTTTCTAGAGGTTTTTTTTTTTTTTTTTTTCATTTTTAAATTTATAAAGTGAAAATAAACGAGCATCAGGCGATGGAGAATATTCGGTATATTGGGTCCGTGTACCCAATAGCGTGAGTTTCGGACAAAATCAAATAATCGGCTGACGAAGCAGAAATATCAGTCCACCCAGCAAGAGTGGCTACTGAAGGTACGGGGAAATGGAGGAGGAAGCTAAGGTCGACTCTCAACCTGGTTAAGCGCCCCTCTCTATCAGCTTCCACCGAAAAGCTGCAAGGGGAAGTGAAGATGGGGGCGCCATCAACGACAACAGCAGCAGCAGCAGCACAGAAACAGCGTCATCGGTCAGCCGACGATGACGAATACAAATACGGCTCCGACGGTGGGGAAGGACACTACACGGGGGACAGCAACAGCTTCGCCTCGCTGGCGGCGTCAGAGTCAGATGATGAAGATGAACAACTGGAGTCCCTAACAACCAGCATTCGTCAGCTGCAGCGGAGAGTGCTGGACATCAAGGCCAAGCAAATGGCCCGAAGGGAGAGGGAGCAGCAGCTCCAGTAATCACAACAACAACAACAACAACAGGAACTGCCAGCTAAGCAGCAGCAGCAAAAAGTGCAGCAGCCAAAACTGCACCAAAACCAGCTATAGCAATCAAAATCGACTAAAGAGCCGGTCGTAAAGCAGCAACAACAACAGCAGCAGCAACAACAACAGCAGCAGCAACAACAACAACGACAGCCGAAACAACAAAAATACCAGCAACAACAACAGCAGCAGAAGAGCGCGAAGGCAAAAGTGCCTCCAATTAACACCTTTAAAATGGAGCTTAAAGAAACAATTTATTTATGTAAGTCGGCCATAGACAGCAATTTTTATATTAAAAAAATAAATGAAAATAGGCATGCTGTCCACTGTAATACTGTGGATCAGTATAAAAAAAAAAAAGTTTGTTAAAGGAGTCGACGACAGAGTTCTTCTCCTTCACCCCGAAGGGGGAAAAGCTGCAAACAATGCTGCTGAGGGGGATGGACTCGTCTATCGAACCGGAGGAGCTCCTTAAGATGCTACAAGAGAAAGAGTGCAACGGTCTTAAGTTCGTTGGGGTCAAGCCGTTCACCACAGCAAGGGCCAAAAGGGAGAAGCAGAATTTACCGTTCTTCCTGGTTCAGTTTTCACCCAATAGCAAACTGGATAGTCTAAGGAGTATCAATGTCCTAGACTACCAGGTTGTAACCTGGGAAACAGTAAACAGGAGCGAAAACATTCTCCAATGTGTTCGCTGCCAAAGGTTAGGGCACGCCGCGTCGAATTGCGAAATGCAGCCCCGATGCGTGAAATGCGGGAAGAACCACAAAGCAGAAGAATGTTCTCTGGGTAAGGATAGGGCCCAACTCTCGTGAGCTTTATGTGGGAACTCGGGACACACCGCAAACTATCGCGGTTGTCCTAAGTTCCAGTACATGAAAAAAATAAATCTTGCTCGCCAGCAGAAAGTCGAAGTGAAGCGTCCATCCGCTTCCAGTCAAACATCAGTCGTCACTCCCCAATGGACCTATGCCCAAATGGCGTCAGGCCGCGGAAACACGGTACAACAACAGCCGAAAGTTGCTGCACAGGCTCCAGTGCCTAAAGCACCTGAGGCTCAACCGGACTTGCTGGCCATTTTTCTCTCTATTCAAGGGCAAATAAGCCAGCTCCAGCAACAGTTAGATTTGCAGGCAAAACAAATCGTAATGGGTGCTATGGCGGAAAAACCCTTAAAGATCCATGCGGTGAATGTGAATTCACTGATAAGGATCGAGCGAAGAAACGTACTTTTTAAGTTGTTAGAAGACCAAAGCCCAGACGTACTTTTGGCTAGCGAAACTAAGCTATCCCAGAAGCACAAATTGAGCCATATTAGGTACAATATTGTAAGAAGAGGCCGACCCAACTCCATTTAAGGAGGAGGTGTTGCAATCTTCATTAGTAAAGATCTGCGTTACAAGGCTGTATACAGCGGTGAAGTGCGGAGGTTCCAGGAGCTGGAAGCGTGTGTCGTGTGCATCCCTCTCCATAGTGGAAAGAGGTTGTACATGGTCGCGCTCTATGCTTCTGGAACTACTCAAACCACTTCATTTATAACAGAGCTCGATACAATTTTTCGATGTCTAAAGCTAGAGTCGGAGGAGGACTATTTCGTTATAGCCGGAGATTTGATTAAAAACTTCCAATTGTTGATCAAAGTAAGTTACACACTTTCTGTAAACTTGCATTGGAACAACAAAATTCGGGCTGTAAAATTCAGCAACCCGAGCATGTAAATGAATATGCAAATAAATAAAATATTTCGGAGGAATAATCAAAATGATCTGCCGTGTCTCAAGATCCCCCGAACGACGAACAATGAACAAATACTTACAACAGCAGACATAGATCCAGGAAACGCAGTCTATGATGACAACTTCTTTGTGATCGAGGATCCGCAGGAGAATGTAGAGGCTATAGGAGCGACTTTTCAGGAAGTGTATAAGGTGAGTGATAGTATTTGCCCGAACCACGACCTGGAGAATCGAGTCCTTGTGCACAACTTCTATCTTCGAAATGATATGCAACACTGGCGATCAGCGAACATCGGCTTCACCGAGTTCAATGACGAAAATATGGCAAATAATGCCGTCGCCGATGAGGTGATACATCCACCGTTCATATCGAAGGTAGAACTCCAAGCGATCTTCGAATCATTAAGAAGGAAGAAATCCGTGGGTATCGACGGAGTGTCTAACATTGTGCTTCGACACCTCCCTCCAGAAGCGGTAAATATTTACACCATCCTGTTTAACAATGCGCTGAATAATCCATATTATCTGGCACATAGATGCTGCTCTGTCCAGAGCCAAAGCAGCTTTCGCCCTTACAAAGAGACTGTTTTATAACAGCCAACTCGATGCGAGGGTGAAGGTAATCTGCTACATTGCCCTCATCCGGCCCATGCTCGCATATGGTTGTCCCGTGTGGTTCAACGTGGGAGCAAGCTTGGTGGAAAGGATTCGGGTGTTTGAAAGGGCTTGCCTTAGGCCTTGCCTTCGTCCATACAGAAGACCAGAGTCTGAGTACAAAAAATTCTATTCCATTGAGGTCCTGTATAACAGGGCGAACATAAACAGAGTGGACAATTTCCTGGTCAATTTGATTCGAGGCCACATTGCAAGAGCGATGAACTCGGTTAATAATCTGATCTCCGGGGCTTACTATCCCAATGATATGTATCACGAGAGCGTGCGCTTTAACGGCTTTATCCCCCCAGAGGCATTCCACTATCTAGACCAAGAAGGTCTGATTCAGGATAGATTAGCGGTGCCGCTAATCTTCCATGTTGCTCGGACAGCTGTGGATAGGCGACTCAACTACAACCGACACGTTGCACACAGCACTACGGTTTAGTAGAGCGGTATCGGGCCGCGTTGCTCAAGATGTTATTAGGCAGCATCAGAAATTCTGGTGGCTAGGGGACGAAGAGGGAACTCTCTCGTAGCTTCCTTCTTTTGATCCGGGGTAGCCTTTCTAGGGGCAAAGTTGGCTTTTCAATCATAGCCTTGCCGGCTTACATAGGTTTAAGTTTTTAAGTTCTAGAGGTAGGCATAAGAAAAATATATATATATATATATGTATATATACTTGGCTCAAGTGGTTAGTGCGTTGGATCGCTGAGCGTGAGGTTCGACGATCGAATCCCAGAGAACACCAAAAAGTTTTTCACGGTCCCACCTCTCGCGAATGTCTGACAAACGCCCGAGAGTATTAATTGTCATGAGAAAGCTTCTCAATATGCCTTTCGGATATAGCTCCAAACTGTAGGTCCCTTCCATTTGTGAGAAAAAAAATAACACGCACAACACGAATGGTCGCGAGAAGCTAGGCCCTGGACCATATACGTCTGTTGCGCCAAGTATTTGTATTTTGTTTGTTTTTTTTGTATACATACTTAGCATATATAGCACTTTAAAAAAAAAACAAAAGCAAAAAAACCCAGAACTTGCAAAAAAAAAATTAAAAAATACGTTTATAATTACGTATATTAGATTAAGATAGTTTCTAAGGTATATTTAAGGTAGTCGGTAAGTTTTGGGAATAAGACTGTATTTTATTTTAATATTAAGAAAAACAAAAAGAGTTCGTTCATTAAGTTTCTTATAATAACTTTTCTTAGTAACCAGTAAGTTAAGCAAATTAAATAATAAGTCTCGTTATGTAACGTCGAAAGACATAGTATTAAGCATTAGGTTTAGCTTAGATCACCCGCATAGGGTCAGTAAGTTACAACTACATTATATAATTAAGTTAGTTAAGCTAGTTTTAAGCGTTTTTTGTCTAGCTTTTAAGAATAATGAATTGATCAATAAAAATGCATTAAAAATGAATGAAAAAGGAGTGTCATCGTTTGTCGAGCTGATGGTTCACAGTTCAATCCCTGATGTGAGCAAGCATTATATGATAAGAGGCGGTCCGATCAATTGCGAAAGTTTATGACAACACTACTGCGAAAGCATAACACTGGCATTAGGTTTGCCATATGGCTGGGGAAATTGTTCGCTCTGTTGATGATTGATATGCTCACGACATCAGGTGGACCGGGACAAAAATACTGTGAGTCAGAAGCGAAGGCAGAAACAAATAAATGACAACAAACAATCTCCCCAGATATCTGGACTCCATCCCTGGAGCTAATGTGTGAAACCTAATACACCTGAGTTTCAAAGCACTACACCAATCTCTTTCTCTCTCTCTCTCTATCTTCCTTTCAACGCCCGCACTGTGTATAGACATTAAAAGGGTATTCATAACCCCTTGAGTGCGGGTAAATTAAAAAAAAAAACTTTCCTCCATTTCTATGCGAGTTAGTGCAAAGTTTTTAGTCAAGTCGTTCTTTTAAGGTCCTTGTCGATCGTTCCGTGTCTAGTATCAATCATTTCAGTGCGGCACCGGCTTACAGAATGCTGCCGCAGTGTTTCCCTGCTTGTCGTAAAAGGCGACTAAATGGGACTTTGACGTTAAAAAAGTTAAAAGAGCGTATGAATGGAGAAACAGAAAGATACAACTACTCCAGTTGGCACTCGCGAAGGCAAATATCCACCCGTGGTCTTCTCGACTGCGGCTGGGGCAAAGATTCTGGAGGCCCCAACCATCAACCAACACCCCCCGCTGACATAGGCGTGTATTCTGGAGTAACAAGAATGCTTAATTTCGAAGACTCCTGCAGCTCTCTCTCCGACACGTTCGGTAAGTTGGGGTGGAAATGTGAAGAGGGTAGCGGAAAGGTCCAACCAAGTACGCTTAATCTTCACACAAATAGGCACGCAGCCAATCGAAGCGGCGCTGCTGACGGAAACCGGGAAACCGAAAAGGTCGGACGGGCTCCGGAAGTGGCATGCTCCGAGGGACTCCTGTCTAAGATTCAAAAGAAGAGGAAAAAAAGGAAACTGGCAGCAGTGCGGCGCAAAGAAACAGTGGTAGCAGTCGAGTGCTGCTGGTAGTCCCTTGGCGGCGACGACGAAGAGAGACAGGTCGGTGGAAGTCACTCCAACCGAAACCGCCCAGTCACTTACTTGAACACAATCAAGCTCAAACAGGAGTGAACGGAGGAAGAAGGCTTCGAGCTGTCCTATCGGTAAACATATGCGCGCACTTCATGCGTGCACGTTCGTCGAGAGCCCCCAAGTTTGCGGCGTTGCCCGCGCACAAATTTCGCATGAGACAACCAGTAAAGACTACAGCTCCGGTGGACGGAAGGTGATTGTCGCGGGTGAATCCCTTTTCTTGGATGGTTCTAAAAAAAACCCCCAATTGGTGGCTCTGCCCGCGCACACATACCGGATGAAACCGGTGCTGCAACCAGTTAAGGTTTCGGTTCTGGTGGACGGAAGGTGGCTGTCGCGGGCAAATCCACCGAAAAGAAAAGAAACGCGGTGGCTAAAAAGCGGGGTGAGCAGGTATCCTATAAGGAGGCCGTCGCTCTCTCCTTGGCTGTCCGAATTGGGAAGGCTGGTAATGACAACAACATGACCAACGCAGAGTGCAAACACTGTGAGGGTCATCTGCGGGAGCTTGCCAAAGCAACGGAACCTTTCTGGTAAAGTGCTCCTCACAGAAAACCTCTGAATGGATTAGTTCTTCGGTGCCGAAAATCCCCCCCTGGGACCACTACTTTTGAGGTCTTGAGGACGACACAACAGGTGCGCGCCATCTCCTGGATTCCTGGAGAAAACGGCAGATGTGCTGGCGCGCTTGTGTACTCAGTATTCTAGACTCGACACGAGCAAGTGAACTGTCCACTCTCACAGTCAAAGCAAAAATCGTCTAAATGAAGAAGGTTCAGCTTTGGTTGTGGGATTGGGCAAGGGTTCGGCCGAGGTCCTGAAATCTGTGTACAGAATGCGCCCGTTTTTGCATCTTGGTAGGTTTCAATCCCGTTTTGATACCAGATTAACCTACAGCACTGTAAAGCTGCCACTGCTCTTATCAGCGGCAGGCTTGCAGCCCGTAGTACAAAACCCCACATAACAGCTATTCAGGAACCACGCGTGTGGAAAAATGGAAAAAGCGCATCTGTGGCCTTGGAGGTGTGCGTAATGCCACGATACTCTATGACGAGCGGTCCGAAAGGCCCCGGACTTGTCTGATTGTATCGAGCTCCTTCTCAGCTTCTAAACGTGGACAGTTCTATGGCCAAGACTTAGTCGCTGCAACCATAAGCCACGAAACACACGGTAAATGGGAAACCTTCGTCGTTGCGTCTGCTTATTTCCCCTATGACTCGGCTCAAACTTCCCCACCTAGGATGGTGACTGAGCTCATTGAATATTGTGAGATCAGAACGAGGCTGCTGTTCAAGACCTGAATAGCGCCCTTATCAAATGTTTCGAACTGATGTGTCCGGTGACGAAAACCCCCTGCAGAAGACCAGTTCCGTGGTGGAACTCAGAACTGCAGCGAATGCGTGAAGAAACCAGAAAACTTCTGAATGGTTCCTAAAGACAAATTTGGAAGAGGACTGGAATCTTTACCGATCGAAACAAAAACAATATAAGTGGTTAATTCGAACTTCGAAACAAGCCTCTTATAGAAATTTTTGCAACAAGCCCGAAACCCTCAGTGAAACCAGCAGGTTGGTCAAAGTTCTCCGGAATGGAAAACCAAATAGGCCGGAATCGCTTAGAAAACCTGATGGTACTTTGACTGAGTCGAAGGCAGAGTCTCCTGCTGGTGACTTAATTTTCAGGAAATCAGGTCACCATCAGCTCGCAACCAATCTCTACCATTGAGGCTGTTAGCGGGCTGAGCCAAATAACCCGGCGTAGCTGGTATACTGCTGGAATATACCCGGCTATGCGGAAACAAGGTATTAGTCAGTTGCTGCCAACTCTGAAGATCTTCACTGCTAGCTTGGCACTGGCATACATACCAATCCCCTGGCAAACGGTAAGAGTAGCTTTCATACCGAAAATCGGCAGAGATGACTACTCTCTCGCCAAGAGTTTCAGACCAATCAGTCTGACATCCTTCTTCCTGAAAAGCATGGAAAGACAGGGTGAACTGCATGTGCGTAAAATTGCTTTGAGATCGCATCCTCTCTCGGAGATTCAACATGCATTTCAACGCGGAAAATCTTGCGAGACTGCGCTTCAAAATCTGGTTAGCAGAATTGAATGCGCGCTTGATAGGAAAAGTACGCGATAGGTTTTATCATTGATATTGAGGGTGCCTTCGACAATGCGACTTTTGATGGTATGTGCAGTTCCGCTAGAAACCACGGGGTAGACGAATCGCTGGTGTTATGGATCAAAGCAATGCTGCTGAACAGAATATTGGTTGTAGATGCAGACTGTGGCCAGCGTGTAATGGCGGGTGTAAATAGGGACTGCCCTCAACGTGGTGTCCTATTTCCACTACTATGGTGCATGATGATTGACTCTCTGTTGAACATACTCAATAGCTCTAACATCTAGGCTCAGGCCTACGCAGATGATGTTGCCATTCAGTCTGTCGGATCGTGCCTAGCGACTGTCTTTTCTAAGGCACAGATTGCCCTGGATGTGATCGACGACTGGTGCAACAGGAATGGGCTATCAGTTAATCCTCTTACAACCGAGATGGTTCTCTTTACGAGAAAGAGAAAATTGACTGGTTTAACTCAGCCTGTGCTAAAAGGCATCACTATTCAACTCTCCAAGGTAGCTAAGTATTTAGGAGTAATCCTAGATAGTAAACTTCTTTGGACGAAACATGTCGAGCTTAAGACCTCTAAAGCGCTATCAGTCTTCTTTCAATGCAAGGGTGCCTTTGGCAAGACATGGGGCTTATCGTCAAAGAAAGTCCTCTGGATCTACACGGCAACGATAAGACCCCTCCTGTCATATGCGTCGGCTGTATTGCGGAATAAGCTTTCACGTAAATACGTCACTGCTGCTTTCGCCAAACTCCAAAGAACGGTCTGTCTCGGCTGCTTGGGAACTTTCCCCAGTACGCCTGGCTCTGCTCTAGACGGTCTGATAAATATCGCCCCCTTGATATTTATATCATGGGGTGTACACTCAGAGCCATTTTTCGTTTAAAGAGAAGTGCTCTCTGGCACAACTCGCACTGGAGTTTTGATGACCTTGCGTGACGGCTGTCTTATGACTCCTTTCTAATGGATATGACATCTGATGCAATGACAACAGAATTATGGCTGCGATGCAAATTTGAAGTCGACTTCCCTCATGTTCTGGACTGGCTTTGGACAGAATCTGAACCAGGAAAGGAATGTAGTCGCATTTTTACGGACGGCTCCAAAACTGAACAGGGGTCTGCCGCTGGTGTTTTTGTGGAATGCGACGACATTAGACTTCATTTTTCATTGGGAAGGCATGCAATTGTCTTTTAGGCAGAGGTGTATGCCATCCTAACAGCTGCGGACTATATTGTGAGAAACAGGTGGAAGGGACGAAATATATGCATATGTAGCGATAGCCAGGCTGCGCTTAATGCACTACTCAACCCTCTAACCTTCTCCAAAATTATTCGCGAATGCAAACCTCCTTGAATTCGGTCGGAAGGCTGAATTCATTGAATCTCGTCTGGGTCCCAGGACACAACGGGATAACAGGGCATGAGATATCCGATGAGCTAACTAGGCAAGGTTCAGAAGAGGCTTTTTCAGGACCTGAACCCACGTTGGGTCTGCCAGCGTCTTTGGTCAGGGCTTCCATCGACAACTGGGTTTTTAATGAGCACAATTGAAGGCGACATAGCTCTCCAGGATGTAGACTAAACAAATGATCCCTGATGTCTGTAGGAAATCGGCGGTATTCTTGCTATCCCATAGCGGGAAGGACTGTAGACAACTTACTGGCATTCTTACGGGCCACTACACCTTTGCCAAACACCTTAGTGTGCTAGGTTTAAGTGATACACCTATCTGCGACGCCTGTGGAGAAGGCGACGACACGGCGGAACATTTCCTATGTCATTGTCTTACCTTCGCTCGGATCAGGTGGCGGATTTTCGGTGCTGTGTGGTGAGTGCTGATGTTGTAAGCTCCTCATTACTGAAGCTCCTTCTCGACTTTCTACGAAAGACGAAAAAACTATGGATTAAAATGAGGTTCTCTACCTGGTAGTACAATGGACCAGTTTTTGAGTCTGAGTGCTCCAGTAGGGTATGCCCGCCCCGACAAAAAAAAAATAAAAAAAATGCAGGTCAGTGGGGCGTAGACGGACGATCGGAAGGAAGCGAGCCATAGCTCGTATCGGGAGAGAATCCGTCGGCGCCCACATTACCTGATGATAGTGGCACCACTGACAACGGGAACTCCACAAACCGCAGCTTCGCGACAGTAGTCAGCACTGATAGACGCGGCTCGGGGACAGCCCCTCCAGCGTCTAGAACAGTAAAGACTAGGGACGACAAAACAGTGCCACTAAAGAACCGCAAGTGCAACGCTATACGGTTAATCAGAAGGGCTAAGAAGCGTGATCCTAAGTCCTTCACGGGCAAGGAAAGGGTGGCTTTGGAAAGAGCCCGAAACACGCTAAAGCTCAAAGGGTCTAATAGTGAAATTGTATCAAAGGAAAGTGGACAACTCAAGGTGAGGGCGAAGAGCCACTTGCTCTCCATCTCGGCCTTGGGCAGTCCTCGGCCGACAACCGACTCGAACTCACCAGAATCCGAGTCGGCTGCAGGCCCCCCAAAAAGATCCAGGTCAGATCCAGACGTAGCGCAGGGACGACCAGGCGAACGGCCAGTGTACTGCCCGGGTCGGAGAAGGTTGGCACCCTGCCATCCACCTCAGTCTCGAACAGACTAAGGCTCCCAACAGTCGGAGCGGAGGTTGTCGCGAGGCAAGCACCCGAGCCAAAGAATATACGAAGAATATACATAAGCCTTCAACAATGTCAATACTGAAGCGGTCAGAAGAACATTAAGTAAGCTAAACACCGAAAGCATCCTGGTGGGTTGGATTGTTAGCATACTTGAACAAAGACATATAATAACTGAAGTCGGAGGAATAAAACTAGAAGCGTATGCCTCCAGAGGTACCCCTCAAGGCGGGGTGATCTCCCCACTGCTCTGGGTTATCGTCCTGAACGAGGCTCTACAGCAGCTTGAAAAATTCGGCGTCAAAATCATCGCGTATGCTGACGATGTGGTCCTGCTGGCAACTGGGAAGTTCCTCCCCACTCTGAGCGAGCAAATCGATGGGGCCCGGAAGACCCTTGGTAGATGGACTAGGAATTGCGGTCTCAATATCAACCCCCAGATGACTGAAATGGTATTTTTTACGAATAAAAGGAAGATCCCTTAGTTCTATACACCATCTGTTGGAGGCACATCCCTCAAAATCTCTGACAGCGCAAGATACCTAGGACTTATACTTGAAAAGAAACTCACCTGGAAAATTAACATTGAAGAAAGAATCAAAAAAGCCAATAGAGCCTTCTACTCATGTAGTAGAATTCTTGGGAAGACATGGGGACCTTCTCCAAGGATAATACTCTGGATGTACACAGCTATTATTAGACCCATACTGCCTTATGGGACTGTCGAATGGTGGCCAGCGTTAAAAAAGTCCACCTATCTAATGGCACTCACCATAGTTCAAAGACTAGCGTGCATTGGTGCCACCAGTGTAATGAGAACAGCTCCAACTGCAGGCCTTGAGACTATTCTCAACCTGCTTCCGCTAGGCATCTTTACAAAAACATCAGCAGCCATTAGTGCCCTGAGAATCTGTCAGTCAGCGAACCGAAAATCAAATGCAACAGGGCATTCGACTATCCTGGAAGAATTTTTTGGCCATGTACCCAAAACAGACTACATTACGCCATATTTAGATTTGAATCGCTAGGGATATCGAGATTAAACTACCAGACCACAGCAGTGTTTTCCAAGCGGAGGTCCTGGCAGTGACAGCAACTGCCCGTGAGTCTGCCGTAAAGGCAATACCACAGGATGGTGTCAACTTCTTTATCGACAGCCATGCAGCTATAAAAGCAATTACTGCTACTGAAATTAAATCGAAGCTTGTGAGATGTTGTCGCGAAGAGCTTAAGGTTCTTGGAATACAGCACAAGGCATCGCTCTGCTGGGTTCCTGGACATGAGGGTATACCAGGCAATGAAAAAGCTGATGAATTAGCTAGGAAAGGTTCAATAGGTTTAATAGAACCAACTGATCTCTCTGTAAGCATTCCGCCTTGCATGCTCAAGCTTGAAGCAGGGAATTTAGCCATAAGAGAGGCGAACCTAAGATGGAAGTCCAAGGAATCGTGTAACATCACGAGGAAACTATGGCCGTCCTTCGATAGAACAAAGATCGAGAGACTAATACGAAAGAACAGAAGATCGCCTTCTATCCTCATGGGTATCATCACGGAGTATAATAGTCTGCGGTATCACATGAAGTGTAAGGATCGAATAGAAACACATTTCTTGAATGTTGAACTAACACTGACTTTGTTGTTCAAATTTTAAGTATAGGGAAGAAGAGAAGATTAAAAGATGTGCAGAGTGCACGAATAAAGTGTGTGGGTGGATAGCGTATGAAGATTTGTGCTAAGTATGCACAAAGGAGAATGATCAGCAGACGTTCACATGGTGGAACATATCTACTGATGTGTTGTGATTTGCAGAGTATGCAAATTAATTATAAAAGCGGTTTGCTACAATGTATGATGTGTGGATATCAAATGTCCAACGAAAGGAAATTGAGGATAGAATTAGCGAGTGGGCAAATTAGAAAGAATGTGCATGTAGCATGCACATAACACCTCCCTCCTTAGAAAGAAAATTGTAAATTTTTTGTGGATAGAGACAGAAAGTATTGGGAAGTTACAATTTTCTCTTAAAAACTAACTAAATTATAACATGAGTTAAAATTTAATTTCAATATGTGTACTTATGAGTAATAATAAGTCTTAAAAGTTATAGTATTAGAATTAACATTGTAATTTAATAATATAATAATAAAATTATAATAATTATAAGAAAAATTAAGTTTTAAAAAAATTAATTTTCTGCATTGAGCGTTCAATCGGATGTAGAGAATCCTGGTGATAAGTTGTCTCGGGAACTGAAAATCGAGCGTCTGGAAGATACGTGAGTAGTACGATACCTTGGAGCTCGTTCACTTAATTGGTAGGTTGATAAGATGTTTTCTGGTTGTTCTCGAATTGGTTGTAATGTTAATATAAGTTGAGGATGATTGTCTGAGGGTGAAGAGTCAAAACATTGATTATAGATATTGACAAGACATCCTGGTGAAGAATCGTGTCGATTGCGTTTACAGCATAACATTCGGAGTAAAGAGTAGAATCCGACATATGAGAAGATTTTATGCAAAATAGTGCATATGATAATAAAAGCGATTATCTTAAGCATAACTATGAACCAATTTCCATGTTGAATTATATTATGTTTTCGCAACATATAATCTATTTGGTCGTCGACTACTCGAAGTCGATGTGTCGCATGTTTTAAATCATCAAGTTTTATATTTGTTAATTGAATAGGCAAAAGATGAAGGGAAATTGTTTCATTTTTTGAGGCCTTAGAGCAACAATCGTCTTCAGTAATGTTGATACTTGGAATAATATTGTGATATTCTGTGATTATTTTGCTGGTAGCGATCAGTTGAATTAGTCTAGAATAAACACGACAACCTTCTTGGAGCTTAAGTATCCCAGTATGTTGCATGATTTCGTCAAATATTTCTTCATTTGGACAGTCAATGGTAATCCTCTGTGGTTCACTTAATACATAAATCCGTTTATTAAATTTTAGTGGCTGCCAAACTTCGATAAGTCCCTTAATGGTATTTACTTTGCATGTTTGAGGTGTTTTATTATTCGCTGCAGTAAGAAGAGATGTTTCGCATATAGGTTTGTCCATCGTTGAATAAACAAAGTTGATTCTTACATATGAAATCTTCTTCGGATAATTTTTTACAATAATCGAAATTATCTAATTGCTTATAGGATTGTTTATTATTTGACAATGTAATAAATTTAAATGTTGGCTCAATATAAACTGTAAGTGCCATTTACTTGAAGAGTTGGTATGGTGGAGTTAGTTTATAAACATTATAAAATTGATCAGTTGTCAATGGTATTTGAATTACAAATATTAATCTTTCATCAGAATAAAATGCTTTCAGTTTACTTATTTCTAACAGTTTATAAGCAAAGTTATAATTTAGAGGTAATGGAAACATTTTACCATTTTTCAGCATTTTTACATTATTATTGAGTTCGTTTATTAAGTTCTTAGGAGAAATAATACATGGATGTATAATATTAGCTTTAACAAGTAAGATTGCGTCAATTAAAAGATCAAATTGTTCATCGAGTTCATTAGCAAGATAAGTTAAGTAGTTTACATGATCTAGTATTATAATAGAGTTTTCAATAGAGTTTTTGGTTGCTTCAAAGTTTTCTATAAATTTATTTAATTTTTGGATATTATCATTAAAAGTTTCTTCGTGTATTTTTAAAGAATTAATAGAATCGTTAAAATTTGAAATTGTACTTGTGATAACTTGTATTTGTTCCTTCATTAATTTTTGTAAGTTTTTACCATCTTGTTTAAATTGCTTTATTGCGTCATTATAATATTGAGCGTCATCTGCATCAGGGGTTCCAAAAAGCCAGATTAATGCATAACCACGTCTATTTCTTTTATTTTCCGGCGAATGATTCAATAAGTGAGATAATGTTTCTTGTTTTTGGAATAGTTTATGAATTTTGATAGACAACAATTTTAGAGTTTGGGAGCAGTGAAAAGTGTAAACTTTTGGGAGTTCTGTAGGGCATAACAATTGTGTTTGTTGAAATACTCGTTCAATGTTATTTAATTTTCTTGAATAAAAGGAAATATTTGTATACACGATTAATTCCCAATTATCAGAGTAGAACTTTGCATGACCTATCTGTTCGTAAAATAAACCACTCCTGGTTTTAATAGGTTCGATCTCATAAGATAGGACTTCATTTATCAAAATGATTATAAATCTGAAAGAGAAGATGAAGGTTTTAGTCTATTGACATGGACACGAACAAATTTATTTTTGATTTTGATTGTAGCATTTTGATTTTCATGAATTTCAGTTATTTTAAAAGGTCCTTTAAAGTTTGGGCTAAGCTTTTTGCTTTTACCAATTTTGACTTCATTAGATTCTAAGTAAACTTCATCACCTACTTTGTATTCAGGAAAATAAAGATTTTTATCATAATATTTTTTCGAAGTTGTTTTTGACGATAGCAAATTTTCTCGAGCTATTTGATGAGTTTTATTCAATCTGTATTTTAGTTGATCGTAATATGAATCATAAGTATACTTGAACTCTGGTTTTGATGTAATAGAACTAGGAAGTATTGCTTTGTGTCCAAATACTAATTCATAAGGAGTTAGTTTGGTGGAAGAATGAATGAATGAGAACATTGCTAGAGCAATAAATTTATTCCAATCTGTCTGATTGCTATTAATGAAATGTTTTAAATAATCTTTTAGAGTTGAATGAGAGCGTTCTAACGCACCGTTAGTTTGAGGGTGATATGCAGTAGCAAATATTTGTTTTATGTGGAGTAATTTCGATACGTTTTTCATTATCTCCGAAGTGAAATCAGATCCCTGATCGGTAAGAATAGTTTTGGGGATACCAAACATTGTTATGAAATTAATGAAATTTTCTGCGACAGTTTTTGCTTCGTGATTAATTAAAGGAATTGCATAGGAAAACTTCGTAAGATCATCCTGCATAGTGAGGATGTATTTAAAACCATCTTCGCACAATGGCAATGGCAATTTCAAAATTCAGCTATTTTGCCTTTATTTTTTTAGTTATTTAATTACTAACAAAATACTACTGGACCGATTTTTCTGGAAACTTAATCAGTTCGTAGTTACTTAATTACGCGTTAAATGAACCCGGTCCCATGTCCATATCATCTTTGGTTCTCGAGATAATCGAGGCGAAAGATAATTCCGAACGCACATACGCACATACGAACATACGTATACATACACACACACAGACATCTCTGTAAAAAGTTGGATTTGGATTCAGGTGACCTTAAAACGTGGAGATATGTCAAAATTCGCGATTCACAAAATCGGCCCCATTACAACAACTTCCCATTGGGAAGTTAAAAAATATTATTAAAAAAAATACTCATGAACAAAAACTAGATGAATGTGTAGAATTTTAAATTTATATTATCAGGCCGGGAGAATAATAAGATTTCGAACTAGCCAACTCGTAACAATTAGTTATAATAAAAAAAATGACGTTGATAACAATAATAATAATAAAAAATGGAATGTGAATATATTCTTCGATATAAAAAAATCAACAATCTTTTTGCAATTCAAGGTTGCTTTATTAATACGCAATTAATACAAGAATATTATGTTTGAGAAAACATTTGGAGGTCGAGGTAATATTATGATGTACATTTAACATTTAAAAAATAAATTATGACGTGGAACATGGTTGTAAGTAGAAGTTATTAACCGTAAAAGTTATTTTCGATGAAACAATGCTTTTTTTCATTTCTACAAGTACATATAAATAGTATTTATGAAAAAATACTGTTATTTCATATTTTGATAAGTCTTATGTAAAGTCAATTTCTTCCATTTTAAATCCGATTTTATTGCATATGTTGTGTATTTGCTGATTGATGTTATGAGAGCTTCATCAATTTCTGCTAGTTATTATTTTTTGTGACAAGCCAATATGGAAATGTTTGTTGAAGATGATAAAATTCTTGAGGATATGGTTAATAATCTCCTACTGATGATTTTGAACGGTTCAAGGTGAAAAGCAGTAGTTTTGTGATGTCAGTCTTGAACAATTCATGAAGAAAGTAAATTGTATTGTGCTGTCAGCTGCGTAGTCTGTTATCAATATTGTTGTTTAGATACTTGTAAGTAAAGAAATGTTAATTCAGCATTCTTAGTTGATGTGTGGTATTGATGAGATATCTCCAAGTTGATGGTTTCTTGATAACGTGAAGAAGAAAATTTCATTGTTCATCAAACATTGTAGTAATTGTAGAAGCAAGTGTTTATGTGTAGGCCATTAGTGTTTGGGATTGAGCTTCATTAAACCTTTTCGTATGATCATGTGAAAAAAATAATACTTATTAATTAAATAATGAATATTGTTTTTTTATTTCTTCCCACTGGGAAGTTAGTCGTGTGGACCTTGCGGGTCGCACCCAGACCACATTTTTTTTATTGTATTTTGGTCGTTCATTGTCTATTTTTTTTTTTTTTTCGGTGGAGAGGCAAATCGCGTGCACCCACGACAGCAGGCAACTCGGTACTGTTTCAATCAATTCAACTATTTTAGATGCGAGGAATATTGTGTGGTTATATGTACTTACTTGTTCCATGCTCTTTTGGGTATTTCAATTCTCTAAGCTTATCATAAAAAAAATATGTTAAAAAATACGTGAGACTTATGTCCCTACTCCGCCACAGATAATGCCTAACGCTCGAAAGGTGCTAAATCTACCGGACTTTAATCGTTATGCGGAAGACTGGCAAATGTTTTACACCGGATACACTGAGATAGCATTAGCTCACAACTTATAATGCCTGAAAGGAGAAGCCAGATAGACAGTCAAGTCTCTGCTGTTACATCCAGACAACGTTGGTGCAGTAATGGAGCAGCTTCGATTCCGCTTCGGTCACTCACAGCTAATATGGAGCCAGCTTCAGCAAGTCCGAGGTATACTCCATGGAAAGGATTATATCGTTTGCAATTAAAACGAGGAACCTTGCTGCGTTTCTACAATCTGCTAATGGTCAAACATTTGTCGATTGGAGGAGCTCATTTTAAAACTCCCCATAAGCAAAAGGATCGGGCCAAATACGCAACTTCGATACAGCCGTATACAACAATAACGCACTTCAGACAGTCATTAAATGAAGTTGCCGAGCTGATTTGTTCTGTCCAGGACATCGGAAGCTCCATGCAAACCGAGACAAGAAGACGGCCAGTACTTCATGCCGCAGGAAGGAAGCCGTCCTGTTACATTTAAGCACCGTATGTAGAGGGAAGAGTGTCTAACGGAGAGCTGACGGTGATTTTGAGTAAGATAAATAAGTCGCTTACTGTTTGATGATTCTTATTAGTACGTTTATGCGTGTTCTCTACACGACCATCAGTTTAACTCTGACTCTTCAATCCTTCGGCTATTCAAAAGAAAACTCAAACACCAAGCCATTCCTCATCCCCACCACGCATGCTTCCTGCCTCAATAGTGCAGTCATTATCATCCCTATATTTCGTGACATCGACAAATCATTAATTGCATTGCCCTAAATATGGTGCAGTGTACCTCTGGCCATGTTGAGTGTGCATTGCACTGACTCACTTAAGAGGCAGAGGCATTGCACTTAACTTTGAAATCGGATATGTGTATGCATTGCCCAAGATACGGTGCAGTGTACCTCTGGTCATGTGGAGTGTGCATTGCACTGACCCATTTTAGAGGCAGCTTCACTGCGCTAGACTATGTAATCGGATATGCGTATCCGTTGTCATTGTATCGCAATGAATTTAGTTCACGATCTCTTGTCATAATGCATTTTGTTTATGATCGCCATATGGAGCCATATGGAATATGCGTGTGGTCTTGGTAACGAAAAATGAGACGACGCGATAAGATGGGCATAAATATGGGTATTTAGGGTTAGTTACGTGATGCCGTCGTGGAAACGATGATCTGCATGGGAGAGGTACCGGGGCGATATGGTAGTGCAAACACTGCAGTCCTAACATGTGCAGCCAGCACTGTTCAGAATAGTAAGTTGCTGTGCAGAGTATTGCCAGTCAGCCTTTTCGAAGCTAAGAAGCGGGTAGACACATACACGTTGTTGGACTAAGGTTCTTCAATCGATCGATCGATTCCATGATCGACGCCGCCCTGATTGAACACCTTGAATTGGAAGGACACCAACACAGCCTAAACCTACAGTGGCTTAGAGGAAGAGCTGCCAAGAAACCGGCTAGTCTTACGTAGTCAGTTTCATAAGTCAGAGGTTTGTATTCAATCTTTAAGGTTCTAAAAAAAAAACAACAAAATGTGCAAGTTGTAACTTAGAAGGCCACTCAGCACATTCTTCAAACTGTGAGGCTTGCAAGATTTGTGGCCAACCGGTAAAAATTCATGTGCAGAACACAGTCAGTGCTTTATCAAGCAATTTCTCTTTCGCCGATGTGGCCAAAAGTACTAACAATTCGGGCAAATTACCCACCCAACAAACAGTCTTGCAAACTCCACTTAAGGTAAAAAAAGTTCACAGCCCTCCAGTACTAACATTAGTGACTTCCTAGACGAAGCCAAAAGTTTGTTTAACATCTCTTTTAAGGATCTCTTGTACAAAATCGGACAGTTTTGGCCAAATTATCAAAAATTACAAACTAAAGAAGACAAGATGTTTGCGTATCCTGACTTTATAGCCTCTATTGTTGTATGATGGTTTCAACCAAAACCATTAAAACTATCTCGATTAATATAAATTCCATTATCTCGCATGAAAAAGATTATCACTCCCAAACATTCCTAAATCTAAAAGACCCCATATATGCTTCATATCTGAAACAAGAATACATGAAAGACACAAGCTTTCTTTCGATGGCTACTACATAATAAGAAATTACGATGGTAGGGGAACAGCCATCGTTATTGAGGAAAAATTTTAAGCTGAACAAAGTGTCCTTTCACAGCGTTGTATTTTTGGCTTGTCTAGGTTCATTAATCTGTCGAAATCGTTTTGGATCTCAAAAACTTATACTCCTTGGGAGTATCTAAATACATACATACCATATTGTGCTGGACAAAACCTTTCCAGTGAATTAGATAGGCTTTTAAGTATTGCAAATATGTACATTTGATGCAATAATATTAGGTGGTGACTTTAATGCACGGAACCCAAATTGGGGTGATACATACTGCAAGCAACGTCAACGGAAACCATCTAAGCAATTAGTTTTACAATCGTCCATTATTGAATATTGATCTCATTTCTCCACACAGTCCAACATATACATACCATCTTGTGCTGGACAAAATCTTTCCAGTGAATTAGATAGGCTTTTAAGTATTGAAAATACGTACATTTGATGCAATAATATTAGGTGGTGACTTTAATGCACGGAACCCAAATTAGGGTGATACATACTGCAATCAACGTCAACGGAAACCATGTAAGCAATTGGTTTTACAATCGTCCATTATTGAATATTGATCTCATTTCTCCACACAGTCCAACATTTCGTCATCTATACTAGAAGCATTTAGCTAAGAAAATTGAAACGCATCTTTTATAGGCATTTAAGTAGGGTTAACGCGGAATACCAAGAGCTCTCAGCACACATTCAGGGTCTCAGTAAAATGAAAATAGGAACATGAATGTTCGATTAACATCGTTTTCACCATTTAACACCCCTTCAGATAATTTGGCTCTACCATTCACCTCGCCAATTAAAGTAATTGTACATAGAGTGAGTATAAATAACAAAAAAATCGTATGGTATCGATAAAATCTCAAACTTTGTTCTGGGAAAATGCCCATACTCACTGGGTGTTGCACTTTCTTGCATTTTTATTCATTGCATAAATAATGGTTACTTTTCTGCAATCTGGAAAAAATCGAAAGTTATATCAATTGCAAAAAAGAAAAGTGCAAAAGATATCATGGATTTTCGCCCAATTTCCTTACTTTCTAATGTAATGTTTCTAGTTTTGAAAGAGTTTTAGCATAGATAATTTCTGTTATGAAATGAATCAATTTCAATCAATTTGGTTTAAAAAAAATTCAATCTACCGAACACTGCTTACTGCTACTAAACAATAAGATTATTCAAAATCTTAGAAACAAAAATGTTCTGTAGTTTTAAGGCCCCGTCAAACAGACCGCGTTTTTAAGCCGCGGTGAGATTATTTTACGCTGCGGTAAGAAGATTTTGACGCAGCGGTTTGAACGCCGAACGTTAGAGAACGTCTCACAAGTAGGGTCAAAATTATGTATAAATATTGAAATCTTGATTTTTATATTCTCACAAAATGTCAAAAATAAATAAAATAACAAATTCCTAAACAAATGCAATCTAGGACACAATGCAAAACAAAATCAATTCAAACTGTAACTGTAATTCAAATCTGTAACGCGCTCTGTTTGACGGGGGATATGAATTCCTGTATATTACAACCCGGCGGTAAAACGCGGCGTTAAAACGCCCTCTGTTGACGGAGGCTTTAGATATAGACCTGCAGGCAGCTTTTGACTCAATCTGGTATAAGGGACTTATTTTTAAATTGATAAGGCTTAACTTTCCTGATGTCCTTATTAGAATGGTTAGTGAATTTGCAGTGCTTAAGGTTCATGGATCTTTACTTGGTCCAAAATTATTTAACATCTATCTCTCTGATTTCAATTTCAATAATCCTGAATCTGAGCCTGAAGCTATCCTGTTTGGTGATGACACCAAAGTATTGGCAAGTGCTGTTAGACCCCACGATGCATTGAACAAAATTAAAGATTCCTTGCGAATGTTGACATCGTACCTTAAATCTTTGGGTTTAATTTCGAATGCGGGAAAAAGTAGTTTTTCTTGTTTCAGAAACACCTATGAAAAAGGACATCGTAAGGCAGTCAAAAAAAAACAAAAGCCTCTCCTTAACTATAGAGTATATTCGTATTCCACTAAAAACAGATGTGAAATATCTGGGCATACATTTCGATCATAAATTCAAGTTCAATACACATGCTAGAAAAGTGTTAGATAAACCGAAAATGGCTTCTGGTCTCTTAAAACAACTTCCATCATCGAAACACACTTTAAAGAAAACCAAAATCCCGATTTATAATACGCTCATAAGGCCCATTATTTCGTACGGATTCGGATGTTCGTTTACTATTACACCAACAACAGCAAATGAGCTTGAAAACTTTCAGAGGAAGATCTTAAGGTTTTGTTGTGGTAAGCACAGAAAACCGAACGAAAAATGGTACTCGAATATGACCTTGTACAATAAACAAATATGGAGCTTCTAACTATATATATGATAAACTCACTTAAAAAGAAATTGCAATCTATCTCCTTATTAGGGATTGTGGGATACAAACATTAGCGAAAGCGTATTCGATAACCAATTTTATCCATCACTTTGCAATCTTATGAATTTAAGATCCGCAGCTCTTTTCGAACCAGAATTAGGTGGCCCCATAACTCTACCCTTTTACAAGAAGGCTTCGTTACCTGCTCTAAAAGGATAGTCCACGTGAATTTAACAAATATGATAAAAAATAATCTCGTAAGATGTGTACTACATAGACTTTTGTCCCTGATAAATCCAAACTTGAGAGCCAAATATTTCGTAAATAATGCATTCTACTTGTTGTCATATATTTTATATTATCAGTTAAGTAGCATTGCAAGTTTTCTTTTGACGCTCTTCAAATTAACATGTACAGAAATACAGTATATTTTTTTTTCCTCTAGTTTGTAAGTATTTCTAG